>CADCSX010000007.1:1371760-2743521 GCA_902805475.1 Entonaema liquescens
GAGGGTTGGTGCTATCAGGAATAGGGATAGGAGCCGATCCAGGCTGAGGAGAGCTATGCAGGACAGCAGGAGACTCTTGAAATCCAAACTTGATGTTCGCCTTGCTTCCGGCGGTACCACCGTTAGTTGAATAGTTGTTCGGTCCGTTCGCGCTTATAGTTACAGAACTCTTCCGGCTGTGGTCAGCCAGTCCGTTGGCGTTGGATGTGCCGTGAGCAACAGGAGGAACTGTAGGGATGGCCGGCATGATGTTTGGTCGGCCGTTCATAGGCGAAATTGAGGACGACTTAGCATGGTGCGGCGCAGATCCTGAAGTTCCAGCCGCAACAACAGGTGCGTTCGAGCCGGGAGCAACCACCGGCGTCGCAGATGGCTTTTTTGCTGTGCCGACGGCAGAAGCGTACGACGTTGTCGTGGAGTTGTTGGACGCCTGGCCTTGGTTAGGCGAAGTCATAAGTGACAATATATTGTGGCTACAAGAGCTGGAATCTATGTACTCGGAGATCGGTCCTTTAGCTCTCTGCGTTGGGAATCGGAGGTCTTTCTTTCTTTAGCGCTTAGCTGCTGAAAAGAAAAAGACAGGAATCGCAAAGCAGGCGGTCGAGGGAGAGTAATCGAATATCAAATCCGAATTGAAGACTGCAAGAACGGATAATACAGTCAATCGTAGAAGTGAATGACGAACTCGCTTTGGCGAGGTAGGGTTTCGTCAATTAAATTAGGGTGTGCGTGTTTGGTCGTCGCTTTTTTTCTTTTCGACTGACAAGAACAGGAAAGGCAAGCGTCGATGGCGAAGCCCGAGTCTGTTCGTGAGAGTGATAAAAAGAAATAAAAAGGCGATGGCAAAACGGGGTATCTATCAGAGCGGAATGGTAGAAAAGAGCGTCGTCTAAATAAATAGGTCGTATCCTGTGGCCTGTGGGGACTTAGGAGGAGTGGTGACAACGGAGGTTAAACTTTGAGGTTAACGAGCACGGGCGCGCGCGCAGACTCCCAGTCGATCTATGTCGTTGCGGAGAGGTAATTAATTGAGGGGAGATGGATTCTCTGTAAAGAAATACAGAGAATGCGAGAAAAATCCGTCCTCGATGGATATGTCAAGGAGGAGAAAATAACAACCTTCAGAAGGGGTATTCTTCCTGAGGTTGTGTGGTTGATCTATGATCAAAAAGGTGGTGCAGGAGAGTAAAAAAAAAATTACGATGGGAATTTTTTGGGAAGGGTAAAGAGAAAAAAAAAACTGGCTTCGGGTTTGCGACTGGGTCTGTCTCTCTTACCACACAATTAGGTACACACGCACCACACATCCCCCCCGCTGGGGCACTCAGGTAGTAACCAGCCTACGCTATGTAATGGGGCAATGAGCGCCTGGAGACTGGACCGACAAACACGCACAGACGCTGTAAGATCGGGTCCGCTTTTTAGAAATAGTTAGCTCAGGTCTTAGGTATGTACTGTGGCGTAAAAGATATGCTGTCTCGGTACTTTATTCTTCGACTCACGACCCGCAGTGTTCTTCGTACTTTCTCAGTAACTTTTATAATAACCCCTCAACTCCAAGGTGGAAGCGTTTTTACCATTTCTGTGGATTTATATCTAACCCCAACAAAATCACACAAATACAGTTGTTTCAATAGTCCCGCACTGTTTACGATCAATAACTGACACGATAAAGAAATGGAACAAGGGCGAGTAACGGATGTATTAGAATATTACCACTTTTACAATAATATTTAATAAAGAGGTGATTGAAGGGTAAATAGCGGGTTGATTAGAATATAGCGACTCCTGCAGTAATTTGCTTGTCCTTTTTTTTTTTTTTTTTCAGGTAGCCATGTACTACTTTATTTGCCTTCTACAGCGCTAGGTCTTAGGTGCACGGGTAATCGGTATCTATATGAGTTCGATACATATAAGGTAATATACTTGTATGCGGTGGACTAGTTCCGTCAGTAAAAGATGCGTCAATGTCAATGGGTCAATGGGTGTATGCCCTTGTCTCCTAAATCCGAGCTTAAGTAATTTATGTATTAGTTTGCAAGTCAGAACATATTACAATTTATTATATCATAATTTCTTGATCTGTCAAAGTTGCATGACAACCTAACCCCTTTATCGTAATCGAACATCTATTAGAACTAGAAAAAAAAGTTGTAAGCTATCAAAAAAAATATATATATATAATATTAAAAACAGCCGTGGCCGCACTTATCCCCCACCTTACTAAGGTGTACTAATATTAAGTACCTTCCCAGGCCACTAACGAGGTACATAGGTAGGTATCGTGCTACCTAGTCTTGACGTGCCTTCTGTTAGGTAAGTTGGAATGTTGGCTCTTAGGGCTTTGATTCCTAACACAAGTATCCACCCTTATTTGTATGGGCAAGCACGAACGAATATATCGTTCATCTTCATATGCCTTACTAAAGGATCAGTATGCGCCATAAATGTGTATGCTCCATATACATTTACATTGATTGGATCGAATAGATATTACACCCTTTTCCATCCTCCCCTTTTCCCTTTGTCTCTATGCATCTAACAATCCCAAGTCCCCTAAATCTACATAAATCCATTTATAAACACATACTTTATATCTTACCTCAGGCAATATAATATATCCAAGTAGGTATCTATTCTATTGTTCCTCGGCGAAACTCTACCTAACTCTACAAACCCTTTTTATTCCATAGAGTCGTAACGGGAGCCAAGCGTATGTCGCCTATGATTAAGTGTTCGGTGCTCAATGATACGCTACCTAGGTAGAAGTTAGTCAATTATCTTGCAGTTCGTTCCACCGTTCCCATTGGAACTGTAAAATACGCCCCAGGACAAATCGTTCCACCTACAAATCTGAATTTGGGTCGCGCCCAGAATTGCATGTGTAACTTTTCCTTAACTGGCAACCCGAGTAGAATAGCTTCGTTCCCCAGGTCTATTTCAAAGCTACCCTACCACAGCCTTTTATCTATGTCTACCTATTGAACCAAATTACGAAAGGATGTACGGCATCCGTAGTCTTGGGAGTCTCATCGGATGAGGACTTCACTCTTCTAAGATTAACACCCAATTTAAATACTATGAAAACAATGCTATTAAGAGAGAGAGGGAGATCGATTGGGACACTTTAAAGGTGGTATATAATAGAAATCGACGTAACATTACTGAAGCCCAGACATCGTTTAGCATCCCCCCCTACCGTACATTCTCAGGTTTTCCCATCTCGGGTTAATACTAAAGGAGGTACGTGTATGCAGTCGTCCACCTCTAGATGTATTTTCCCATCATAACGGTTAAACGCAACAATTCGCTTGTAGAATGACCGAAGAACGACCTCCCTAAGCAGTGCTAGAGAAAAATCAATCCGATCTACCGGTGTCGAACTGTGCGTTCCTAAATCAACAAGTTATGTTGCTCCCGCATAGTGTATAAGTCTACATAAACATACGAGTATATGCTGCATGTCGTGGTTGGCACATGGTTAACAAGCATGGCATGTCAGATGCGCAATTACAACGAAGCTTTGACTCACCACGAAATCACGCATACACAGATGACGCAGTTTCGAGGTAAGCTAGAACCCGTTGGCTTGGTATCTAAGAAGAAAACGGACGAACTCACGGGCTGTGTATGCATGGAAGCATATAGATACCTCTTGCATATGCCATACATACATACATAAGGTACATGGCTAAAGGTTAATATATATATATCTACCTACCTAAGGTATGCAAATTTAGGCGTGGCGTGACTATAGAGCATCTATCGTTCTCGGTGTAACGAGTCAGAATCCTTCTGGAACTCCGGGTCTATTTTATGTGGTGCCATGCCTACTACCTACATCTACATGTATGTACATGTAGAGCCAGCTTTAACCATATCAAACGACGATTAGGGCAAGCCATGACGCTGACCTACTTAGGCACACACGCACACAGACACTGGTTCCATCTAAGTGCGGCTTGTCTTAAAAAAAAAAAAAACGTCTACGTTACCTACAGAATGCCCAACCCAACAGTGCTCCGGTCCTATTAGAATACGCGCCCGTATGGCGGGACCAGAACCTTGGTGAAAGCCCCAATATAGTATAGCCCTAATGGAGTAAATTGATACAGGGCTGACATTTGGCTATCATCATTGGTACGTTAGCATGGTAGAGGCTTCCTAGGGCTAAGACGATTATTCGCGCTTACACAGTTCCTTGTGAAAACCCGTGGGGAAATGAGAAGTTAGTTTAGAATCTACGTAGTAATTTATATACATACCTGGGTAGTAATGTTCAGTGGCAACTTTATGTGTACGTAGATAAATAATCAGTAAATATATCGTAAGAGGATATACACAAACCACGGGGTTGGAGACAATAACATTTACGCTATTTATATACGTCCTGATGTTATAAACAGTCATTATAAACTTTTTGTAAGCCATCCCGAGTCGTGTAGAAGTCTTATTCCACCCGTCCTCGGTGTCAAGGTTACCAATAAGATCCTTATACACAAATTTACGTCATTGCGCTGGGATCTTATCCATTAGTCTCATCCCTGGTCCTTTTTTTCGATTGGAACCATTCTCCCACTATGCTTCCTCAGCCTCAATTCCACCACCCGCCGGCATGTCTTCGTCATCTTCGTCGCTCTCCCCAACATAATCAACTTCATCTTCGCCTTCCTCTGCAACCGGTTGTAATACTTGTTCGGGCAGACCAACCGTCTCTGGTAGGCCACGCTCCGCACGGATCTGGCTTATTTTTGTCGTTGTCATTTCGTAGACAAACTGGCCCAGGTGTTCCACACCTTCCATTACTACTTCACCAGGTACAGCCGTCCCGTCTTCTTCCGCCTGGATGCGTTCCGATGGCCACATCTCTCCAGTCGCAAGTGTAAGCTTATCCGGTCGTTGAAGTAGCAGCTCGAAAGCTGGGCGTAGCTCGTAGCATGCCTCAAAAATCTCTCTTCGACCAAGGATATACAGTCCTAGTCGGGCACGAGAGAGAGCCACAGTTAGCCGTCGAATATCTCGAAGGTAGCCAACCCTCGACGTGCGCGTAAGTGAAAGAATAATATCTACTCCTAGTTAGAAATGCGATTCAATAAATAATGGATTGATATTTACTCACAATCGTTTTGTTCGCCTTGGTATTTATCGACAGTAGTCACGATCTTAGGCAAACCGAATATAGGATTCTTTGCGCATCGATGGGATAAGACATCCTTAATAAGGGCCCGCTGGCCGGCGTAGGTGGCAAGGATACTGATCTTCGACGCGGGATATCCCAAGAGCCGCATGTACTGATATATAGCAACTGCATATTCTGCTTCACCTAGATTTTGGATGAAATGGGGCGTTGGCTCAAATTCTCCGTTACCTTTATAGTCGGGGACATTGATGAACTGGTAATCATATTTGAATCCAGCATTGGCAGTTTGGAACTCCTTTAGGCTTTCGACATGCGGTAGGCTCCCTAGGTTGGGATATCTCCATTGGTATAACGTGGCAATGGAAGGGCGCGCGCGGCCTTGCTGGTCAAGTGTAATAACAGGCACCCCTAGGCGGACAAATCGAGAGAAAAGGGACTGCTCAAGGTTGGCATAATGTCTAAAGGCAAGACTCTGTATGACGGGAGAATTCTGGTAGTGGTCGCCACAGAGAACAACCCGTTGCAAAGCCATTTCTCCACCCTCAGGTTTTTGCATAGCTAAAGGAATGAAACTCTCAACCTCGGTAATTTGGGCCGCCTCCTCCATGACTACGTTGTCGTAGTGGAAGCCAAGGGAGGCTATTTCAGTGCGGCGCATCGCAGCATGCGTTGATGTCATGGCAACGATACGAGCCTCGTTCGTTAGCAGATAGTTGGCTTTATCTCGGTCCCGTCGAAGGATTTCAAATGGTAAGACATCCTCTAGCTCGGAGAAGATTTTCGAGATATGATGGTAGCAACCATTGGCTATATCTAGAACAGCTTCTCGGTCGCTCTCTGGGGGGAACAGGGGCTGGGGAACATCGGAAAAGTAGTTATGGAACGGGAAAGCCTCAATGATATCAGTCGCCGAAGAACCTTCTGCTTTAATTATCTCGGTGAACTTAGCCCAGGCGGGTTTGATGTAGACAGAGTTGAAATATCCCGCCGTTTCAGCGGAATTCCCATGGGCTCCGGGGGCACCTAAACTAGTAGCTAACCGATTTACTTCCTGGAGGTAACGATCCCTGATCTCAAGAAAAGACTCGACTCGGCCAAGCTTACTAAAATTTCCATCAGTATCAAGGTCTTCCTCTCCGTGTCCAAGACGAAGAAGATGTCGCTCATCAATATCTAGAGCTACGATCTTCGCAAATAGTTGATTCAGAGCTTGGTTGGAATGAGCAATTAGCAGTGTACGCTGTTCGGGAAAGTTGTGGTATATGTTGTTGATGATTTGCGTTGCCACATCCGTTTTACCTGTTCCGGGAGGACCAACAATAACAGTAAGACCGGGTTGAGTACCGGATATTATAGCATCGATTTGAGCTGGTGTGAAACGGACACTATTCAACTTCGGGGCATCGACAGGATATGGACCAGTATTAGGCGGCTTATATGTAGACACATTGTATGTTTCAATCTCGGATGTTAGGGCGGGCTCGGCATCTCTTCTTCGTTTCTTAGAGGTTTTGATCGTTTTCTCTTCTGGGGGCTTATCCACTGACTCTAGCACGTAAGGGGGACCGAAGCTTTCAGTTACATTAAAGCCTGGCTCAATGGTTTTCCCAGGTAGACTCGCAACGAGGTGTTGCCAGTCCAAAAATGTATCCCTGAAATCGAGTTTTCTGATTCGGTTCGGTAGATGCTTATACGTAGCGCCGGCGGGGTCTCCATAGCCAAGGAAATTCTCGTGTAGCCAGGATGCCAAGGGTACTTCTGATAGGCATAGGCTACGAATAGATTCTAATACCGGTTTGAAGTTATTCTCTCGTCCACTTCGCCTAACGATTAGATTGATTCGTTCGTATACGTCTGGTTTGCCTTTAGAGACTCGATCCAGATCATCTCTGTAAGCCTTCGGGTCTAATTTAAGTTGCAACCTTCTCGTTGGGGACCTGTTGTGTCCGTTGAAGTAAGTGGTAGGATCTCTAATAGCTTTTCCCTTTTCATCCGTGACTTGGATAATCTCGGCAGCCCGTACGGATATCAGTCCTAACTTTTGTGCTTCAGAAATTGCAGACGTGCTTCCGTTAGAAATGGTTTTCGATACCGATGCATCCACTGCAACAAGAAATACTACATCGTCCGGACGTAACGAATCCCAATCCCTTCGAATATTGTCAGCAAGCCGCCTGACATCGAGCGAAACTTCAGCATTAACAGCGGAAGGTTTATCGTCGCCAACACGCGGTGGTACGACTTCTATAATAGAAGGTCGAGATATAGGGAGAGCCATTCTTGAAAAGCCGGCAAATGTAGTCTCTCCTGGGCGTTTTGATTCTGGTCGTAGCCGCCTCAACGCGTCGCCAATATCTTTCCTAATACCGTAAAAGCTTCGCACCGGTAAAGTACCAGGGCCCTCCAAAGAAAATCACCCACTGATAGGTATTGAAGCTTGAGCTTTGGAAGTGCAAGTGGCTTAGACCCGTCATAGTTGTCCGTCCTCAGCAGTTCTTGATCGAAAAGACTATCCTCGGTTGGTAGAATGTTCATGTCTTGAGCAACCTCCTGGAATGTCTTGCGCTTCTCATAGGTCGATAGGAGAATTTCCATTAAAAATGGCCGGTCGATGGTAACTTGGACCGACTCTGGGTATTCTGTTCTCAGCTCGAGCAAAGTGGCAAGCCTTTGGATCTCCTCGTCTGTTAGAGCCTCGAGTAGATTTTCTAATTCGCTTCTTTTATCTATAGACCCGTAATTGGACAAAGCTAATACTGTTAGCTTTTCCTTGAAGTATCGTAGTGCTGTTCGCTGGAGTTTTGCAAGCTCGGCACAATGCTGATCATATGCTTCTGTCCGACTATGTTGGGCCCCTGTCTGATCGTCTATGGTGAAGTGAACATAATGACTCAACAGCGAATATTGATCACGGAGTAAAGCGTTATCTTCGTCGTTGAACATCGGGGAAAGTCGTAGAGCAGGCAATATATGTAAATCCTGAAGTAAAGTATTGACGTATCGTCTGGTTGGAAGTTGGCTCAACAAGTCAGAAATAAATTCAACAAAACGTTCGCAGTAGACCACATGCTCTTCCTTTCTCTTCTCGTCGTAGAGCAAGCGTAGAAAGTCCAGTGTTAGAGTGTAAAGCCAGGCTCTCTCAAATCGCAATCGAGCCTTGGTCGCATCATCCGCCGAATCGTACCTCTTGCCTGCCGCTTTCCATGCTTTTCTGAGTTGTGGGTTTTGGCCCAACTTACTCTCTCGTTTCGCCTCGGTAGAAAGATTGTGCCATATACCTATCGAGACCAACGGAGCACATTCTTTCCTCACACTTGCCCAGTCGAGACTCTGGAAGGCATATATGGTAAAGCAAAGTAGGTGTGTTCGTATTGGGAGTGACAGCGTCTGGTCGAGAGTCATGGAGAGAATGCGGTTGAACAAACTCGAGAACTCGGCCGGGCGGTCTTCGAAGATACTCCATGTTTCAAGCCTTTCCCTTGCCTTAACGTTCGTAATCAGGACTATTAGGAGGACGTGGAAGTTGGATGAATCTTCGGAATAGCCAGGCCAAAGGTAACTTTCGAGAGTCTGTAGTCCTTCGAGCACAAGTAACAGCTTGTAGGGAAAACTGTCTTTTTCGAGCACATCCCAGATATCACGTTTCAATACTTCGTTCTTGACTTTGACTCTTTTAGCTCGCTTAGTAGTTTTCAGCCAATGCTGCCTCGCAAGCTGGGCGAACTCGCTCTCTCCCTCCAAGTCGGCAATCGTTGGTCGGGGTTCGGTACCACGCGACTTGGATTTTGCATCGCTTTTTAATCTTTTCGCGGTCGGCATGGCTGATAAATTACCTTGGCGGTATGCCGAGG
The DNA here is from genome assembly GCA_902805475.1 of Entonaema liquescens. Taxonomy (NCBI): domain Eukaryota; kingdom Fungi; phylum Ascomycota; class Sordariomycetes; order Xylariales; family Xylariaceae; genus Entonaema; species Entonaema liquescens. Next base: position 1,380,752 of record CADCSX010000007.1, read on the forward strand.
AATTCTATGCCTGGCTTTATGACCTTTGGCGGTGGGGGTGATGAGGGCATGAAACTATGTTAGGTACCTAACTCAAGTTATTAGACGTTATGTTATTTTCTATGATAAAGAACATGGAATATCAAAGGTTGCGGCGCAAAAAGGTTTACTTTTCTCAGCCTTGTCGCGTGTAGTTGTTGATAGGTGGTAATCAGTACGTATTTTTGATTGCATATCCCCAGTTTTTTTCTTTCCCGATTTCCATACCCCTGCTCCTTACACCTGCATTCATTCCCCACTAAATCTATTGTACTAAGCCATTAGAGGATTAGCCTCGTTACCTCAAGAAAGAGGTATCAAAGTACCTAATCACCATCTCAATCAGAAGCTCAGCCTTCTTCTTTCATATTCAATTTAGGTATTCCGAGCTCAACACCTGTGGTCTTAAGCGGCCTTGATTCCACAAAGAACGCCCTGTCAGATTTAAATACCGATATTGAATCTATTGAACCCGATATACATGTTTCTAACATGATTCACCGACTTCTCTGCGATCATCCATTCATTTGTTCGTCAATTGCCTACGCGTTTCTTTATTAATATTTCAACGTACGCATCCAATTCGCCTAGGACCCGTACGTCTAAGGCTACAATTGATAGATACCCCTAGCCACGAAAGCCATAGCGACGTTTACGATGCCTTCAGCGAAGCATTCGGATCACGAAGTGCCCCAGGTGGATGCCTTTGCGGCACTCCTAAGGGACGCTCTGATTCATGCGCAATCGGTCAAGTCGGCTACAACAATTGAGCCTCCGCTGACCAAGGTCGACTTCGAGAATTTACTCGCGCAACTTCCCACTATATTTCCATGCGCTTCCCCAGATTACGTTTCGGAGAGCCTAGCGTCCGAGAAGGCTCGTCAGTATGCTGTTGTGGAAACGGCCGCACGAAACGTGTTTAGCAGCTTGGTTGTTAGTAACAAACTCTTCACTATATCCGCTGCTCGTTGACCGCTGACCCCTCTTAGGCTGGGACATCAATTGATTCCCCCGAGTTCGTTCAAATCTGGAACCTGTTTGACTTTCTGTCAGTTCTGTCTGATAGCGAGCAATGCGACGCTGCCCTACTTTTCTGGCTTGTGGAAGAGCTACTCGATAGCCAAACGACCGAAGGGTGCCGGAAGATATTCGATTTCCTCGAGTCTCGAAGAGAACAAATCATTGCACAACACTTAAATTCCAAGAAACTGGTGATTCTTAGGTCTTGTAACGACCTCCTCCGTCGACTATCACGCGCCGAAGATACAGCGTTCTGCGGCCGAGTCTTCATCTTCATGTTTCAATGTTTTCCCCTGGGAGATCGAAGCTCGGTTAACTTGCGTGGAGAATATCATGTCGAGAACGTTACAAGTTTTGAAGAGACAGCAGTTCAGCCAGACGACTCCGCGGATAAAATGATGGTAGATACAGAAACTGACACCACGAAAGATGGAAAAGAGGAAAACAAGTCTACTTCCAAAGCGGTCTCATTTGATGCTAAAATAAACCAGCTCCCGAGAAACCCCTCGACACAAATGCTCTCTACCCTATATTCTGGTCGCTTCAGCATTACTTCAGTCAGCCCACAGCTCTGTTTGATCCTACGCACTTGGCAAAGTTCAAGGCTGGTTTGGAGGCCACCATGGCTGCATTTGATACAGTCGCAAAACTTCAGAGAAGCACGAAGAGTTCTGATGAGAGCAAAACAACATCCCAAAAGAGAAAATATGGTGAAGGAGATGACGACCTCCGCAGCAGTACAAATAACCCTAAGTACCTAACAAGTAGAGAGCTCTTCGAACTAGAGGTATGTGTTACGTTCTGCGAGCCCTAGCTGGTACTATCCGTCTAACTATTGTAGATGAGCGATCTATACTTTAGGCGTCATATTCTTATACAAGGCTATATAGTCTTAGAATTTCTCTTATCACTCACCCCCCAGGCCAGAGCGAAACTCGCGAAAATAAAGATTCAGAACAGGTCAGTAATATACGGTGACCAAAAGTTGGGAGAAGAAGATGTAAGTCCAATCTCGAAACTTGTAGGTTCAGTTTATTAACTATCTCCTAGACAAAATGGGCAACGGCTATGAAGGATAGGATAGTTGTCTATATGCAAGCCGATAGCGACGGGTACTTCTTCCATCGTGTGATTGAGAGCGTAATCTCAAGAGACAAAAACTGGGTTCGGTGGAAAGTCGAAAGTTGCCCGCCTATAAAACGAGATCCCCTTTCGCCTACCGATTTCGCGGAGGGGAAAGCTAGCGCAAAGCGCATCGCAACCAACAAGAGGCTGCGCCCTGTGCCCATGGGATCACTCTCTCTAGACTTTTTAAAGGAAGAGGATAGCGAAACAGCGATGGAAAAGTTGAAGGATCCAGAAAGATGGAAACTGCCTGACCTCGGCGTCTTCAAAGAGAAAATAGCTACGGACGATCTTGACCTCGACTTTGCAAATAGCGAAAAGGAAAAGTCGGAGATACTCGAAGCCAAAGCTAGCAAGACTTGGAGAGCTCTTAGGATTGCCCGGAAATCAAAACTTTCTGCCTTTGATAAGATCGATGATTGGCAAAAGGTCGACATCATCTTTCAGGAGCAACCGAGCGCAGAGGACACTGAAGAAGAAACAACTGAAGACTCCCAAAAGCCGGAAGATAGAAGGCCAATAGTTTTAACAGGACCCAGCAAAGTTGGTAAATCAACATTACTTTCAATGCTCTTGGAGAAGCACAAGGGCGTATTCGGAAGGGTCATAACGCATACCACCCGAGATCCTAGAGAAGGGGAAGTTGACGGTCAAGATTACCAGTTTGTGGACTCTAACGCGTTTACTATGCTATTAGACAGTGATTACTTCGTTGAGTTCGTCGAGCGAGACGGAGTTCAGTACGGGACGAGCAGGAAAACAGCTGAAGCCTTAGAGGAGTCCGGGAAAGTCCCTGTTATCCTATTAGACCGTGAGGTAAGTCAAAACTTGTTCACATATTACCATATAAGCGGTTCTTACTAATCCTACCCTAGCGTGCTCAAATGGCCAAAGACAATGGTTACTCTGCACGGATCGTCTTCATCGCGCCGCCTAGTATCGAGGAGCTAGAGGCGCGGTTGAAGAAGGCAGACGTAGCAGAAGAGGACATACAAGGCATACTTAAGACCGCTCAGGAGGATATCGAACACTCTAAGTCTGGGGAAATCTATGATACCGTCATTACGAATGACAACCTGGAGGAGGCCTACACAGCTCTCGAAGCATTCATCTATAAATCAGTAGGGGAAGCAGGGGAAGCAGACAACGTCAATGGCGATAGCAATAGCACACCCGCCGCTGACGATGTAGCAATGGAAGACGCGACAAATGGCGAGGAGACGTCATTGTAGAATGTCAATAATCCCATCCGGAAGAGTCGACGCAGACAAGGGTAGGGAGTTTGCGATATTTCAGTCTACATGGACGAATGAATGGAGCTTCAGGAATATTTATTAGGTGCAAACCATACCGTTGGCGTCTATCCGTAAAGCGGCCTTTCGAGCAGACGTGTTATTAGTAGTCATTGAAGATACCCATATAATTAATCTGGTCAAGAATCTTGGGATATACATGTAATTGTGAGCTGCGTAGAGAATGATATTTGTGAATTGATAGGTCATGGAGATACTCATGTGCTAATACTTGTACATCATGTGGCTGTTATTAGAGAACTGAGTTATCAAGTACTGACTTGCAAACATTTGCTCTGAGGATAGGTCAACTTGGAGGTTCGAAAATAGTATACACAACTCAGAACAAAGGCTAATTAACTAGAGACCACTAGATGGGGCTACTCATTCCATCAAGGCTAAGCCTAGGTACACTTCCGCACAACAAAGAGCAAGACTTGGAAATTAGGTAAGTACTAATCAGGGTATATTATATTCTATATATATGTAGATCTGTATATATACCGTCCGTAAAATCCTAAACTCTAGAGTTTATCCTTGGTATAACTAGGTAGTTAATGAGCATTCTAAACCTGCTTTTGGCAAGGCACCCCATGCTTAAATCTATATGATAGTGCCGGCCTACGCTCCGAATGCTAGCCTTTATGCCTTCCTTCAAAACAAAAAAAAACGCCACGGCTATGCAGTAAGAATAATATAAATGAGAACTGGAGGCTTTATCTTGTAAAATCCGAAAGGAGCTCATTAGATGAGCAATAAGGCGGCTGCCAAGAAAGCGACCAGGGCCTCGGTGCCAAGTCCAAGACCCTGGTGTTTCGGGCCAGCAGCGGCCGTGGCAACTGTTGCAGTCATGCCAGCATTAGAGCGACCGACAGCGGTGATACCATTCAAGTTATCTGCGGCCTCGATCGCCGGTCCTTCATTAAAGAAGTCGACTAGAACGAACACGGGTTTAATGCCCCATTCTTCGTTACAGGTTTGAGCATGTAGACCCAAGTTACCTGTAGTAGAGGTAGACGGACTGTTCGTGATCGTGATGTTATCCGCATTGGGGACCATGATCGAAGCGCCCAGTAAGTTGTACGCAAAATGATTCATGAGAGGCAGCATGCCGGCCTCGATCGCAGCGCCGGCTGAGCTCTGGGAGGACGGGCGGTCCAGAGAACAGTTGAAACCGGAGAGTGATGTCACCTCGAAAGGCGTCTCAAATATATGGTCGAATTCAGATAACAGGTACGGATACTGGCTATCCGCTGTGATAGATGCGATGAAAGTTACCAATCGCGTGTTCGCACTGATCATTTCCTGCAACGTCGGCCATGTGTTGCCTGACGGCGTGTATCCATATTGGTCGATACCGGAGCCGCTGAAGACAGACCCAAAGTCGGCTGCACTCTTGCCATCGGAGTTAACAATCAAAAGTGTTACTACTTCATTAGGATGAGCGTCCATCCACGACTTGATAGATGCTAACCAAGTCTGAAGTGTTCCAGCATCGAGTAAACTGCAAGAAGTATGGCACAGTTCGATAGCGCCGTCCAAATCGTGAACTTGGGCTTGTAGTAACCGAATTCCCGCGTCTAACGCAACGGTAGCGTTGAAATATTGGTTGCCAGCTATCGAATTACTCGTGCTTGCGTCTCGGAGAAAGGAAGAGTCATGAGCCCCCATATGAGTAATATCGCTATACGAGCGGCTGCATAGGTCGGGTGAGTTGTTGCAAGCGGTCGTCGAAGAAGCGGCAGCGGCAGACGCAGATGCTGTGGAGCTGGGGGCTACCGAAGCGAAGGAAGAGGCCGATGAATATGCTGGTTCCCCGTATCCACCACTATAGCTGCCATCCTGCGGCAGGGAGTGAACCGTTGCCGTCAAGGCAGCGGTAACCGTGAAGAATGTAGATAACGAAGGAAACATGTTGTCTTAGATAGGTAGGTTACTGATAGATAGATGGAAGAGGAATACTATTTTCCTATCCTAATAGTATACACACACGTATGGACAGGACAGACAACGAAATAATAGAAAAGGGAAAAAGAACATATATCTATTTGAAGGGAGGTAGTGGGGAAATAAGTATTACCTTTAAGTACGAAGATCTACTTCGTATATGATTTTTTATTTGAACGTTAACCAGGAGGTTAGGGGGTAGATTCTGTCCTACGAAACCCAACCATCACAAATCAAACAGGACCATAGTAGGACAAGAGAAAGAAAAATGCATTGTCCTTTAACACAATCCCTGTCTGCAGCGGGCAACAAGAGGCTCTAGATCGACTATGAATGGTTCGTGTTTTGTGGGGTGGCAAGCTCGTGGTCGGCAACCGATCGACTGCGCCTCCACGGGGACGCGATCGTCGTCGGCCTTGCGTCGTCAGCCTCTTTCAGACTTGAAACGACCAAGACCCCCCGGAACAAGCTTGAATTCAGAATTCGTAGCAAGCCGCGAATGTTGGCCAGTTTTGGATTTAGCCATGACCCTGGATCATGCGGGACTTCATTAGGCGAAGACACAATCAAAAGTTGTAGTAGGAAGAAATAAATAAAAGTGGTAGGAGATGAAAAAATAAAAATAAAGTTGAATGGTTGGCTTACACTTAACATGCGGTGTATGCAGTTAATATGGATTGTGCAACCTATGAGTTGTACATAAAACCCTGCTACTTGCATACACGACTTGTGTAGCGCTGCCACATGCAGACATGTCGCAGCTGAACAGCGCCAGCCTTCTGCTCTGCACAGTACTATTACGTAGTTGTACCTGACCCCTGTCCTATTTTTATCCTTTCCCTTGTAGGCGCATATCTTGCAATTTTCCCATTGGACCAAATCTTGATTTTCAGGGTCCCAACCATCTGGGACCGTTTAAAACCACGCAAGCCTCAGCCCCCAGAATATGTATCCTGCCGCGCAAGTACATCGTAAACAGTTATTCGTTGGCTATTATGTCTTGGTTTTTTTTTTTTTTCCTCTTCATGCTGTACAACCCATTGAAGATAACTACCCTTTACAACTTGGACTGAACCAAGGACATGTCCTGAATGGATGTGTCGACAATCTCTACACCACGACCAGATACCCTTTTGGTAGGGCTGTCCCAGCAATTTTATAAAGTGTGTTGGACATGAATCCCCAGGCTAAGTCTCAAATAAACTCAAAGGGGATATTAAATCATTTACAAAATCATTATATTGTCCCTGCGAGACCCTCATAAATATTTCGAAAAGCACCATACGTGAAGGAAGTAAGCAATAGCACAATACCATCCAAATACCTCTATTAAAAACTGTACTGGTATTCCTAGCTAGTTCACCCGTGTGCTTACTATTACAGTCATAACAATCCCGGAGACATCAATACTCGCAATTTTTGTCTTGAGCCTATTATATCTTTATGTTCTTCTTCGTCAAGAGATCTGCTTCGCCAAGTTATAGCCAAGGCGACACGATTACTCCGGATCATCCGCGTATGACTCCAGTGCCGCTTGTTCTTCCATCTCTTTCAGATGTTTCTGTCCCTCCTCCGTAGTAGCGTCTATTATTTGTTCTTCAACGCTCAGGATTCCAGCCTACGTTATCGTTAGTAAGTCATATATCTTGGCGGTGGGTGAAGGCATCTTACCTCGCTCAGAAGGGCAACGATTTCCTCAGCATCTTCAACCTTCAGCTTGCCTAGTACTTCGTTCACCTTGTCTAAACTGCCAGATTCCAAGGCCTTTTGCATTTCTGGGGTGAACCCTTCAAAAATCTCGCGGCCTTTCTTCTCGGCTTCGTCCTCTCCCTTTTCAGGTGGGATCTTAATCTTGATTTCGGTGCCCGGCTCCACAGCATGTAATTGGATCTGTTCCACTCCCTCTCCAGAACCACCTTCAGCTTCTCGCTGGGCATTAATTTCAGCCGCACGGTTCTTAATCCTATAATATGTGTCTTGAACATCCTTATAGAAGACGTCCTGAGCTTGGTGACCTTTGGTGGTGATGCGCTTGAAAAAGAGCGCCACGCCGTCTTTACCTAACGCGCGGCAATACTGTAGTAGCAGAGCCTGGTGGACGCATTGGCGTGCGAAATCATCTTTCCCTTCCAGCTGGGCGTCAAATGCCATGATTAGGATACCGTCAGTCTCCTTCTCGGTGAGAATATGAGGGTGTGAGCCAATAAAGGCGTGGCTTTCTCGGTAATCATTTGCTTTGATTTTAGCGAATTTTTGGGCATCGGGAGACGCGGTGATCTCCTTGTCATCGTCATCTTCCGCGGCAGACGAGGACTTTGACTCCTCCGGGTTAGACTGCGAAAAGCTCGGGTTGAGGAGTTCCACTTTGGTGTCGTCGGCTTTCTTCGCTTCAGATGCAGAGGATGTAGACTTGTTGACATGTGAACTATCAAACCCCGTGTGGATGCCATCGCTCGTAATCTTGCGACTTTCTTCCTTCTCCAATTCTGCCAGCTTATCTAATAGCTGCTGTTGTAAGTCCTGGACCTTCTTTAGATGCACACCAATTTCATCCACCATGGCATTGTAACGGTTCTCAGGTTTCTTCTCGTCGAGTTCCTTGTTGACTTGGTCCAGCAGAGTCGCCATCATTTTAGTATATGTAGGTGGCTGCTCTTCTTGGGCGTGGACACCCTCAGGTCGCGCGGGGGGCTTGTCGTCCTCGGGCCTACCAGCGGATTCCATAACAGCTTGGAAAGCGACCTCGGCCGGGTTCCGGGTCTCCGCTTCGGCTGCATGAGCCTTTAAGGCGTTTAGGAGGCTTGATATTCTCTTCAACAACCCATCATTGACTTGACGTTCGTATTTCAATGTTTCTATTTGCAACTTACGTTGCTGTCGCTCCATGTGAATCTGGTTTTGCTTGGCGCGAATGAAGGAGCGCTTGTCGACATTTGGATGGACCTCGATATCAGAGTCATCGCTGAGCTCCAGAGCGTCCTGAGAGAAAGAAACACATTAGTTTCATTCGAGGCTCTCCGTATGATACATAGAAGCTGAGAGAGTTATATTGTACTTACCCACTTGCTATAATCCACAGGCATTTTGATAAATGTACCTGTAATAGGTAGGTATCTCAAAAGTGGTTTTTTGCTGCAATATTGGTAGATACAGCTGATACAGCTTAGACAAAGACGAGAAACGGATTATAAGTCATAAGTAGAAGCTCCGTAAATAAGAGCTCGCCTTCTCTGCGTTCCGTTTTGTAGAGGTGGAATATTTACCCCGCGATTAAGGGGGGTTTATCGCTATGTTTATCGTTATCGAGAATGTTCTTGCAACCTCCATTTGCTTTATCCACTCAGCTAGGTAGCCCACTCACGTTGTGTAACTTGGTTCAGCCCCACATGAGATTTTACATAAGGTACATCAGATATGTACTTACAACTTAGGTACCTATCAATAATCCTCCCTTTATTCAACTTCACATGTGACAATACATTTATTGCTTCCGTACTAAAACCTACAATTCTACAAAGATGCCGTAGCAATATACAAATAACATATCACTTTAATCAATGGCTAAAATTCACTCTCAACAATACATGATCAATTATTTCTACAGAACCAGGAAGTACTGTCCTCCTAATGGGTGAACAATGGGATGATAACCACCTACTTTGGGTACTCAGTCTCAGGGATACCGTATAGTCTTCATGACCATACCATATCTACCTTAGCAGGCGATATGCCGATATGTATGATCCAGCATATTGCCGATGTGTTCATCTCAGAGGACTTTCATAGCCCTTAAAAGTTGTCGAAGCGACGAATGTACGACTTAAGATCAAAGCTTCCCTCAGTCAGTTCCTCTTCCGGTTCCGCCGACACGAAAATCCGTCCGTCCTCAATCACTTCGCCATCATCTTTGGTGATCTTGCAGAACTCCATGCGGTAGGCCGCAGACTCGTACCATCGGAGGTATCCGACTTGTTCGGGCTTTTCACATTTCCAACACATCCCCTTCACCTCATTGCCCTCTGCGGGTACCAAGGCTGGGTATTGACCCCACATCTTGACTGGAATTATCTCATATCAGCAGCTGTGATTGAACACGGAAAGGGGAGTTTCTGCTTACCTTTCCAGCCCTTGATGGAAGCAGGGATTAGGGTCGGGTTGGGATCGTCTAGGCGACATGCACGCTTCAAAGTTCTCTGGGCCTGGAGCGAACCGTAGAAAAAGAAGTAGAACGGCTCAAATGTCGCACCGGGATGGTGAATGTCAATTACAATATCGTCGACTGAGCACGCTCGATTAAGCTCAACTGCCAAGTCCGCGAGCTCAGAGTCAGTTGCCTCGGTACGGAAGCCATGGAGCTTTACGAATTTCTTGATATCGAAAGCAGGTATCTCAGCCTGGGACACGGTTTCGTCGCTATTCGGTGTCCTGGAACCCATGGCGGAGGCGTTTACTGTATCTTGAATTCTACTGTGAAGTTTGTAGAAATAAGGGCTTCGTGTGAATACAGGGTAGGAACAACGTTTCGTAATATGTCAAGTTGCTGAATACGCAGTGCTCGTCCAGAAATCTCATTTTGGGAAATATAACAGTTTATAAAGACACTAGAAGGCAAACAATTTCTAAGGAAGCTGGCTTTCTTAGAAACAAGATTGTCTAGCACATAAAAGGGGAAGCAAAGTGCTCGTTCTCGTGTGCAAGCTCATTAAGCCTCCCGTCGGCGAAAATGACCAACTCCGCAATCTTATTGATAGGAGGGCAGGGGAAGTAGCTAGATGATAGTAGTAAGCATGTCTTTATCAACGAAGAATCTTTGATTCTATGTCTTGAATGCCTCATCCTCTGGGGACGTGGGGGGGGGGCATAACGAAACAAAAGATTCTTTCTCTGAAAAGCCTAGAAACAATATCATTGATGACATACTCACCAGTTTGGGACATGCATACAATTGTACAAGACAAACCCTAGCTTACAACTTAGCACGGGATAAAATAGTGTATAATGTTGCCTTCTAGTGTAAAGGAATAATTCGTGGTAATTTCGGTATTTCGTAGAACAGTATACACTACTATGGACATGCAAATCAATCAAGGCTAGATATATATTAGTACCGACTACGCCTGCATGGTTTATATTTCATTACACGATTAAAAACTTTAGGGGACGGAGTTAAAGTATACAAGCATGAAAACTATACATATCTTCAACCTTCGCAATATAGAGTTGCACAAATGCGTAGATAGGAGCCAGAACTAGATCTATATTCGTATGGGCAACCCTATCCTATTCCTACGACTCTTACGTAGCCCATTCAAGCGGATAATTTCCAACCAACGCTTAATATACAGCTTTCCATATTACCAATCCTGGCATATGTATAAGCCCCCCTTGAATACCTCGGATCTCTAAGTATGACCCGCAATCTGTTTCGGCTGGTATAACTCCTCTAAGTACTTCTCCTCCTCATCCGTGAGGACCTTGCCCTTAGCATCGATAGCCTCGTCGATCCTGGCTATGCTCGAGAAGCCGATGATCGGGCTAGAGACACGCTTGTTGATCCAGGCGAGCGCCACATGGGCCATCTTCCAGCCCTTCTTGTCAGCGATCTCCTGGACGCGCTTGATGATAGTTAGATCGGGCTCTACAGTCCCGTGCGAGCCCGGCGACGTGTCCTTCTCGATCTTGCTACGCTCCGTGGAGCCGAAGTCCGAGGGCGGGCGCGCGAGGTGGCCACGGCAGAGCGGCGCCCAGGGGATCAGGCCGACGCCGGTATCGTTGCAGAAGCGGTTCATCTCCCGCTCTTCCTCGCGGTACAGCAGGTTATAGTGGTTCTGCATGGAGATGAACTTGGTCCAGCCGTTCTTCTCCGCGACGAACTGCATCCGCGCAAAGTTGACCGCCCACATCGAGCTCGCCCCTATGTACCGCACCTTACCCGACTGCACGAGGTCGTGCAGCGCCTTCATGGTCTCTTCGATAGGGGTGTCGGGGTCGAAGCGGTGGATCTGGAGTAAGTCGATGTATTCGGTGCCCAAGCGCTTTAGGGAGGCGTCCACGGCGTTGAAGATGGCGGCGCGGGATAGGCCGAACTGGTTGACGTAGTCCTTGGCGCCCTCGAGGGTTTTCCCGTAGAAGAAATGACGGACATCAGGAGTCTCGCCAACAGCCCAGAAGCACTTGGTTGCGATGATGACTTTTTCTCGCGGGATATTGTATTTCTTAATGGCTTTCCCAACGATAATCTCACTGGCACCTTGAGAATAGATATTTGCTGTATCCCATGTGTTCAAACCCCGATCGTAGGCGGCCTTGAGTAGAGGCAGGGCCTATAATATCGTGTTAGCATTTAAACAGGCTAAGAAGAATAGGTAGCCATTTGTCTTAAGTTACCTACTTCTGCTTCTTCGACAGCCCAAGGTTGCGCTTTGGCATCACCAAAACTCATGCATCCGAATATGGGCACCGAGATCTTTAAACCACTACTACCGAGTCGGCGGTATTCGACTTTGGTATTGTCTAGCGACTCCTTCAAAGATACGGGAAGGGTAGTAGCAGACATGGTGAATACGATTAAAGCTCGAGTCGTATAATAAGTTTCGACGTTTTAATGAATGTTAAAGGGAGAGGAGCTAACCAATACTCTTTTCTAGGCGATCTCAGGAGTATATATACACTAATACAAGATAAATGTTACCTTGATGCCGTCTAACTACCCCCCATTCTGGCTGAACTGCAAATCTCCCCCGCACTAACCGGAAATACCGTGTTCTGTACGGCATAACTGTAACATAGCGGGGTTAACGCTTATAAGGTGAAGTTATCACCAATCTACAATGCATATTAGGTTTTTTAAGACGAAGCACCTAATTGTCTATGACATATACAGTTAGTTTCGATCTCGTATAACTATATCGGATATAATGTGCTTTGATCACATCATCACCAAGTCTATCGACATACGATATGCATGATATCATATACTAACGGGTCATATTTCTTTCTTATTGATCTTTGCTATTAACTACCCTTAAAACACTTCATATGAATAAATGTCTATCTCCGTCCAAATCTCATTAATCCGCTATAAATTACCAACCCAATTACTATCTTTTAACTCTACCCCTCCTATTAATACCTATTTATCGTGGATCTATCGAAGTCGCGCAGAGATCGATTGTGTTATTATTGTAAGGGTTTTTATATCCCTGCATATCTGTTAGCACTCACTTATAACGATGAGCTGCCTATGAACTTACAATCCATTGACAACATCCCGTGATGTTATATACGAATAAGTTACATTCCCAGATCGGATCTACTGCGCCCATCTGGTGCGCCGGGATGCCTGAAGGATATATCGGCATCTCTACTCCCTTCATTCTTCTTGCGGGGAATAATGGGTGTTGCGCAATATGAACTCACAATTTGTTCCGACTTGGCCGTCGATATGCGTGCAGCATTTCGGAGTATATCCCCACTCCTCTCGCGTATGGCAGCTGAAGATCCCTTGCGACGCCGCCAGTTGAGAGAAGACTGTGGCGGCGAGTAGTTTTGCTCCAGACTTAAAATACATGTTTGTGGTATTGTTCTTGGGCTTAAAGTCCAAAGTTGACGTCGAGGATTAAGATTAGATGTAGAATTAATAATAGCTGAATTGTGTAATAAACATACAAATAGCATCGTCACCTAGAAGCTCAGCGCATATTTATATTCACTATTGGCTGTCAGTAGACCTGAGAAGCGCCACCTCAACGGGTGTTGTTGCTTTCTGTCCCTGCATGCGCAGTTCGCCCTACATCTTGGGGGCGACCGTTTTGGAATCCCCACACCCGAACATCCGATGGATGGTGAGGTACCTCAGGTAGGTATACCTGATACGAGGTTTAAAGCTGAAGTACGAAGTCTTGAAGAATATGACGGCCCAATAACCATTGAGATAGCATTACATCAGAATCCACTCCTCCGATCCTGACAGTAAGCTACCGAGCCGGATGTTCAGATCATGATTTGCCATGGTAGCAGCAGTTGCTGAACCGAAGATCCTGCCTGTGTAGTCTGGGTACCGTATCTGCCGATCATGAGCAAGTACTATACCGCGGTTCACGTTGTTCACGGCTGTCACGTAACGCCAACCAATGGTAATGGACTATACAGAATGCTCTATCTCGAGAGACCGGAAAGTATGTGCCCAAAGTAGCTTGAATAGTGAGAGGAGGTAGAATGGACTACGAACTTTACTCCTTAGATCTGCCTAATGGCGGGTTAAGATGGGTTCTCGGACAGGTGACTATCTAAGTAGGTTACGATGTCTTGGGTCCCACAGCGACACAGAGTAATTATTTGCGACGCATATACTTGTGTATACGAGATTCCGCGTATACGTCACCGCCTAACGGAATTGCCATGACTAGAACATACGCACTTACCGACCACTCACCTAATACGATACACCGTAGAGCATGAAACTTCCGAGTAGCCCAGGCCCAACTGTTCGCAAATTGTCAAAAGTAAATCCAAAAGAAAATAAAAGTCAAAGGGTATCGTTCATTCATTCATTCATTCATAACGCATAACGTAACCAACGACCAAAACGAACCGGGATGGCAAGAATCCATAAACGAGACGACGTATCACCCTTAGTTGACGAACTTCCCTAAACCTCCTCGTCTGATAGGGACGTGGCCGCTTCTTCGTCGATTGCTTCGCCGTCGACTAGATTACGCCCGTCAGTTCTAGCCGCTAGGACCCGCGCATACTTGTTGTCAGGCCTTGAACCTGCGTACATGCTAGGGGTCATGAGAATAGGCGGCGCATTTGTTTCGTGGCTGGTATATGTGGCCTTTAGATAAGCCAGCTGCCTGCCAGCGATATACCAGACAAATTTCGGAAATTTGCTGTAGTACATCTTAAAGGCAAATGACGCCTTTAATAAATCCCAGCTTGAAAGCCCGATCCTGGCTTGATCCTCTTGTAGTAGCAGAGATTGGACTGTCTCTGACTTCACCTTGTCTGTCGGTTGGATTTCTTGCCATTTGTCGTAAAGACTGCCAAGTTTAGCATCCCATTCCCCACGAGACTTCGGCCATTCTTGAGCAACAGCGTCAATATCCTTCCTCAGTTTCTCTAAAATCCTTTCCCAGGTCAACTTCTTCACGGCCTCTTTACGCTCGGCGAATGGTCTTTGGTACTTTTCATAGTACTGATAGTATCTTACGAGGTCCTTATCGAAGTTCTCTGCTTGGCCAAGGGTTTCATGAAACGTCTTTAACTCTCTTTCAACTATAGGCCGTCCGACACCAAATTTAACGTAGTCGATTATATGCGTGGGCTTGCCTTGGACACTCCAGTTGTCCTTCTTGTATTGGGGATCCGGAGGGTCGGCTTTACTTAGGCGTTTGCGCAGCCGTGCCCAGTCCTGGTCCGTAAAAACGATGCCTTGCTTAGCCCGATCTACTAAATTGCTAATCAGTGTGCTTAAGAGGATGGCGGGCTCGTCTTGAACTGAATTCCGCGCGTAGCACAGCTTCTCCTTGTAGTTTGTACATATGCCAAGGAGGTTCTGCTGTAAGTTAAATCTGAAAGCTCTCAAAAGGAATTCCGAGGTAATATCATCAGCCCCAACAAGATCGAGATAAGTTTCGGTCTCCTTGCGTATGACGCCTTGTTGGAACAAGTCTGGAGCATCAGGCATGTCTGCGTTGCGGAAGTTGTTCACGATCGCTGGGTCCCAACATATCCAGGCAATATCACCATCATAGTCACCGCCAGACAGCTTCTCAGCAAGGGGTATGTCACCCTTTGTTGAGAAAATGATGACGTCTTTTAACGAACCTAGCTCGGGTTTGAAGACAGCCTTTACCTTTTGGATATCACTGGGATAGTGCGCAGGAGTACGAGCAACTAAAATGTCTGAACCATGGAGGAAAGTCTCCGAAAATCCAGATTGTTCATCGGTAAACTTGGAAGAGAACCCAAGGTGTACTTCATCTTCTTCTAAAATCCCAAGAAAATCAACAACCATATAGGCATAGGTAGAGCGCCCAACCCTTACGTTAAGCCGCTCTTGAAGTTCTTGGCATTTTTCCATTCGTAACTTCCACGCAATCTCGCTCAGGAACTTCAGTCTAGTGGGGTCAAAACCACTGTCTAGAAGAAAGGCCATTATATCCTCCCGGCCACTTGGAAGACCAGCCGTGAATGGTACTTGGCAATGTTTTGTACGCTCTGTCCGGCGACTTGATGGGGAGTTTTCGTAAACCCAGAGCCTAAACTGTGTAGGGTCCTGCATGGCGGCCTTTTGGGCGTCGAGATCTCTCTTTAGGCTGTCTCTCATAAAGTTTCCAACCTGGATCTTCATCTGAGTTGCATTGATGGCTCGGTCTTCGAGGATAGGCAGGAGTTGAAGATTGAGGCTTGCAGATTTGAGCTCTCTGGATTCGTTACGGACTTCGAATGTACGATGGTCCTCTTCAATATAATCACATTTCCATTTACGTTGGGAGGGGAAAGTTTCTATCCAGATTGCATCACTGGTGTCGGTAGTGTCTCGGATCCAAAACCTTTGGCACTGCCGAATCGGCCCTGAAAACCTGCTGGTACGTCTTGCAAACCCATCATATCACGTATAGCCCGCGCAAGGCCATAAGACATCCGAGCAATACCGTCATTCATAACCTTGTTGGTAGGAGACCGGATATCCTCGCCCTGATGTCGGATCTGCTCAGGTCGAAGAACGATAGTTGGGTGTGTGCGACTTAGACCTAGCTGCTTTTAGCGACGTGTCCATGAGAATATACAAATCTTAATTGATCGTACCTAGCGCGATACGTGAGAAAAGCTTTAGCACCGACTGGTCCTTGTTGTTAGGCACCTGTAGAAGCCATTCGATAAGATCTCCTCGTCCCATCCGTGTATGCATTCCTACTGGTTCACCCTTTGGTGACCAAGGTGCTTTCATACCTGGGCGGCGGAAGTCGTTACCATCTTCAGCGAAGAGGTATATCCGTTCTTGGTGTATCGTTTTAGACTGAGGCCCGGGGGCATTCTCATTGCTAATCTTCTTGGGCAACGCTGGTTTGAGATAAAATGAAGTCCATACACGGCCGAGAAGTACATGCGATCCGTTGACTAACCAGCGCTGGATACTTTCTATAGCGGACTCACCGAAATTCCTTACGTCTTGGGAGCCTAAAGACGGTATCACAAGTTCAAGGAAACGGTCCGACCCAAATCTACGGCTCAAGCGATGAGGGAGATCCAATTTTAGAGGATTGAGCCTTAGAAGGAATGGTGGCCCATTCTTTGACGAGTTTGCTGTGAGCGATGCGGTGAGTACAACCACTTGATCCCTAGTACCAAATTTATCATTGAGAGCCGCCGTCCAGGCTTCAGGTCGGGATTTTTCCGGAAACGATTTCCCCCGAAATACAGGTAAAGCACGAAGCCTCGCCCATAGTGTCCTCTGGTCGGTCCACGAGGGATCATATTCAACGCGAATGTCCTCGACCTGTACTTCACAGTGAAGAGCAACTCGGAGAATTTCCCAGCGAACTACGAACGGGGCGCGATCATAATGATCGGGAAGATGCGCTGGCAATAATTAATTACGGTCCTATTTCAAAAAGGGTAATGCTTACCCCAAACATTATCAAGTCGATGCTCAAATCCCTGACTACTTCCATATACCGCCTGCGGTAGTGCATTGCTTGATTTTTTATTTTCAGGGGAGAGTGGAGGAGAAGCTGTTGGAGCCGCCGGATGTTCAACAGCCGGAGGCAGATTAGCTGAACACAAAGAAGGCGAAGGAGAAGGAGTAACAGGGCGTGTTGTCTCCTGCTCTGAATGAGTGAAGTCGGAATATGCTGATGACCCGTCTTTGAGAAACTCCCTCACATTCTGTTGGAGAAGCTCGTGACGATCGAAGGAGATGTGGAGGGCCCGTTCTGTACTCGAAGAAGGTGCTAATGAGTCCGAATCCGACCAAATGGCTCGTGATGACGGAAAAAGAGAAGGTTTTACGCTCTGCGGATTGCTCGCAATTACAGTGGTTTGGGTCTGTTGAGAGACCGGAATGGGCTGATGTTCGTCATAATCTGAAAACACTCGTGACGCAAACGTCGACTTGCTTGTTTCCGCGGTGAGATTTACCCGGTACGGATCTCTACTTCGACTCGATTTCGAATCACTCGGTGCTTGGATTGACGACAGTTGGCTAGGCACGGGACTAGCTGTATGTACGCGGCCCCTATCAAGAGCAGAAAGTACACTAGGTGAACGTTCGTCATCAGGGTCACATTCTGTATCAACCTCTGAGGGCGCACTCCTATTTCTTTTAGAGGATGGAGTTCCCCTCCATTCATCCGAATAGCGCTTAGAGCGTCGATCTCTTGTAGGGAGTCTTGTAGGGGATGTGGGCTCATCGTGAACTTGATACGAAACTGAAGTCGCAACGGAAGAACGTCGTGACACGTTTACAGAACCAATGTCATTGAGAATTGCCTTTAACAGTCCTAGCAATTGACAACGCTCAGGCTCCGTGGTCGCCCGAGGAAGTTGGGTAGGGAAAGGAGTAACTCCAGCTTCCGCACGCGGTTTCTTCATCCATTTGCTGTGAATTTCTCTCGCCCCCTGGGCAAATAAATCTTGTATTACCGTATGCTTTCCATTGAAGTATTGAGCTTTAAGAAACTCATAATATCGTAATTCCGGATAATATGGTAAAGCTCTTTTCTTTTGCGGTGACAAGTCTGGAGGAGACCGTTTGAGATTGAGGTTATACGTGTTAGAAAACTCGAGAAACCAGATGTCAAACTCAGCAGCGTTACGTCGTGGTTTGGATGGTGTAACTGGGTATATAGAAACGGGATCAAGCCGGGGCTGCGGAGCCATATTACTGCATATACCGTAGTACGACTCGGCAGACCGAATAGATGGAAACAAGCTGACAGGATGGCGTCACGGATGTAACTGAGAGGCTAAAATCAAAAGCTAGTAACTCATATTAGCTTTTAGACCAATCATTGCCTTCAACATCGTAAAACTTGCGTACAAACCACACTAGACGGTAGCGAAGAGGCACAGACAGCAGGAAAACTGTCAGTGATCCTTACCAAATCCCGAATCTCCACTGCGGAAGATAGTTTCATGTATAACAGCAGACTTAAACTCAGTTCAATTGGATGTTGACAACGCGACTGTCCAAGTGTGGAGAAGCTAACGGCAAAAGAGAGTGAAACACAGTCAATCGATTGGTAGCAAAGTGATCGTGATAACGAACGTGTTAGGGGTGTCCTAGTAACGTAGAGACAAGACGAGATAGGTTTAGGGAGGTTTAGTTGAAGCTTAGGGATGCACGTTTTTGGTGTTGCATATGACAATTCAGGTAAATCCCTTGTCAAAAGAGAAAGTAGACTTGGGGAAAGTCAAGAACTTGAATGTACGGGATGGTCCGAGCTCTACATGTGGATACCCAAACTTAACCTAACCTGTCTTCATATCTAGCCTAAGAGCGGGGGAGCTGCGGGGATTTCAGCCCTTTTCCCGTTTGGTGCCGCTAGTGGTAACTACACTAGCCAGTCCATGGATGACAGCTGCAACGGGCTGTAACAGTGGAACGATGACTTATCATGGCAGGCTCGGAAAGTTCGGAGTGTTTAGAAGGGCTTGGCAGGCTAAGGCATTTCTCATTTCTCAAATTCGCAAATCGCAAAGATTATTCAAACGACTTTGGCCCCGCTCTGTCAAAACGACGGTCCAGAGGATCTTCGGTCTTCGGTATTTTTCTTGTCTTATTGTTCCTTCGATTTTCGATCACCATCGCGTAAGGCTAGCTGACCCTGCCAACCTGCCTTGTTTAACAATCCCTTTCAATTATCCTGCGCTAATCTCGTATCCCTGATCTATTTCTCTTCGTTTATTGGTAGCCTTGGCTTTTTTTCGGGGCGAGGCGCAAGGCTCCCAGATCAAGTCAGACCCAAAAACCAAAGCCCGAAGTTCCAAAGCTCCCAAAGTCCCAAGTCCAAAGTCCCAAGTCTAGCTTTAAGCCTTTTACGTGGCGGGGTCTGTCTCATTAGACAATCGGAATCATCGCTCATGTCATCAGAGCAAGACATCAATCAGGTCCCTATTCAGGACCTGACCCCCGAACAAGCTAGTCACATTATCCATTCTCACCGCAAAGTACGATATGGTACGTTAAGCGAGTTCGTGTTTGTTGTTTCGCTGCATCGAAGCTATACCTGCAGAGTCTATAACTGCAGAACATATATGCTTTACCCATACTTTCACACATTAGCTTACACACCCTTTCTAGGTACGGCATGTTGGCCATGCAGGTGTGTCGCGACTAATAACTCAATCGATCGTCGTTATATTGTAGGTAAACATCTAAACTAAATCTCTATATAGGCAGCGGAAAGTGAAATGCGACAACAAGCAACCCTGTGAAAATTGTGTCAAGAGGGAACATCCGCAGTTATGCTCTTATAAACCCAATCGTTCGAGTGCCTCCAAGCAGGCCTCTATGCCAGCCGAGAGTAGTCAGGGGAGAAAAAGACCCCATTCCCCCGTCGATAGTATCAGCAATGACCAGGGCAGTGATCATCAACCAGAGGGTTGGGCTCAAGCTATAGGTGTGCTCTATCAAATATCCAAGGCATTCCCATGCGCTGACTGGCATGTATCGAAAGATGAACCCGAGCCTGTAGAGATGACACGCTACGTCGGCCAAAATAGTATTCCTGCGTTACTACGAGATCAGCCGTCCCCAATAGATACTAAAGATGGAGTTGACATTCGTCGTGACATGCGCCCGATCCTTGGCCTCGACAACTCCGCGCCCTTCCCGCTAATGTCCCTGAAACACCTTGATCGACTAACACAAGATATATTCTCCGAGCTGCCTTCGGATCGAGAAGTCATGATGTGAGTAGCTAAGACGAATGACTGTCTGATGCGCGGCGAGCCTCGAAAGCGCTATACTAACACTGTAAAACAGTCTTTTAGGGCCTATAAAGAGATAACGCATCCATTCTGGGGGTTTGTCATCGATATCGACGACTTGGAATCACGTATCATGATCTATCTCGAAGAGCGGGCTAAGAATGCTAGGGAACATAGCAAGTCTAACCGGCGCGTCTCCGCGTCGTGGCTAGCTATCCTTTTTTCCGTAATGGCCGTTGGCTCTCAGTACCGTGACTCACCCTACCATATTCGGACACGAGATGCCCAAAGATACGTTCAGATATCGTTTCACTTCCTCAGGCTTGGGAACTTTCTATTACGGTAAGTCTCAAGTGAGCTAAAAATGTCTTGTTCCATCTAATTTCCTCTGCGATAGACCCAATCTAGATTCTATCCAAGCGCTCCTGTTGACGGGGTTCTGTCTCCTAAACGATATGAAAGCCGAGGCTTCGTGGGCCTTGATTGGGATGACGTGCCGACTAGCACAGTCACTTGGTCTTCACCGAGCTGTGGCACAAGACGAGAGCAATTCAGTCGAGTTATCGCTAAAAACATATGCGAGAAGGAAGTTATGGTAAGAATAATCCAAGGACTCGCCAAATCTAGCCACTAATATCATCTAGGTGGACCTGTATGTGGCATGATACGTTAACGTCGTTGTCATTCGATCGGTAATAAACCCAACCCGCTCTAGTCTGAACGGCGTTACTGATAAGTGCTACAGTCCTAATATGACCAACATTCAATGCTGTCCGATTCCGTTGTCGCCTAGCTCCAACATAGAGGGGTTGTCGTATCTTGAATCGATGTACACTTTGTGTCAATTAATCTCGCAACAACTCAACCCAGACGCTACCGCCGACTACTCGTACGAAACGATTCTTGAGAATTGTCGAGCTGTCGAATCAATTCGAGAGAAAGTTCAACCCCAGATACGTAGCAAGGAAGCTTGCAAGAGTGTGGTTGATAAATTACAGCACTATGCTATACGTTTACATACTGCTTTTGTGGTATCTGTATGCTGTCGCCCGGCCCTCCGTCGAGATTGTGCTAGGCTTGCAACTGCCGAGAAAAAAGCCTTAGCAGACAAATGCAAGGACAATTTAACCGAAACCGTACGAATGTTCCTGTCGATGCACCAGTTATCGTTCATCCCGACTCGAAGTTGGGCATTTACTTATCATGGACTTTCTTCCGCCGTTCTCCTTGGCATATTATGCGAGACAAAGCAGGATCCTGAAGTCCGTCGGCTCCAAGGGGATCTGATCTCGGCGTTATCAGCTGCGGCCGCGAAGGAGCAGACAAGCCCCACCCCAGAACACATCCCCAAGATTGATAGGGATATCGAACTATCAGGTCCCCTCTCTCGCGCGTTGACAGCGTTAAAGAATATATACGACTATGGATCTCTGCACGGGGCGTCTGGAATCAAGAGCGAAAGCGCGTCAGGAGCTCGCACACCAACAGGAGCTGCAGTTCCTCAGGGAATTCAAAATATCAACCAACAATTCCGCTTACAGCCCGGGTTCGATAGGCACCAGGACGCTGCTCTCGCTATGGCAGAACTACAGAATGGAAATAATATCCCGGACTTCTCGACGTAAGTTACTTATTCCAATTGTTAAATCTCTAGGTAAGTTACTAACTAATAACGAGTAGGACTATGCCGTACCAACCGTCAATCCAGCAACAGGTCGGGATGCCGGACCTAAACCAACTAGATCCCACAAGTTTGGCACCTATGGAACTTTATGATTCAATATTTTGGGGTAAGTAGTCGAATCTATTTTCCCTCTTTCATAGGTTACCTAATTACCCTCTACAGAATCACCAGATCCCTTTTATACAGGAGCTGATATGAATTTCGATTTCCTCCCACAAGCTCCTCCCGGACAATCGCAACAACAGTTCTACTTTTAGGGTTATATGGTGAGTCATGACGACTAACAGTTGGATGACCAGACTATCTAGGTGTTAATACTATATACTGTTTATAATCTTCATATCGATGATGTTAGCTTTCGAACATAGGATTCTGGTTTGCAAAAGTTTGTCTTGGCCAGGGACTAGCGAGGAAACTTTACTGGTGTCTATTGGAGTTCGTCGGGATATTATGACCAGGATCATCGACTATTACTAGTGTCTTTTATCTATAAACATATCTTTATTATAACTTCAGATATCCTTACATATTTATTTATTAATATATCAACAGACATAGCTTCGTTAGTTATCACGTACCCCAATGATTTCAACCTATTTTATATTTACTTCAATAATCTATGCCTAAGGATCGGCGTCTTCTAGTTAAATCTAATGTCTATGATAATACATCCAGCACAACTTTGCACATCTCTACACACTTCTCCTCCTCTAATCGCTGTGCCACTAGTTGCAGGCTTACAGGCATCCCATGCACGGCCTCGGGATTATCTACTCAATGGTTAAAAATCCGAATTATTCAAAAGATGAACCGAAGTATGGAATACTAATACTCACATTCAGCTTGTGTGGTCTTGTCCCAATCCGAAATCGGTTTATATGTGTCATCAAGCACATCCACGGCCTTGTCGGCTGTGACCCCTGTTGGGAAAGAGATGCAAGAATAGTCTAACACGTTGTAGACGCCGGTGTAGCCAACTAAACAAATGGTAAGCTCAGAGTTAATCCTCATAAAATTATACAGCCAGCAATTTCTTATTGAGGAGGTTCAGAGGACCTACCGTATCTGAATTTTCCGTTCTCGACGGTACTGTACGGCGTCGTAGGACACAGGATCGCATCGATACCTGCGCTCCGCCATCGGTCAAGGTACCGCTTCTGATACTGTTGGCGTTCGAGATGCAGATCCCAGTACTCGAGCGCGCCTAGCTCACGTGCAGTCTCATACATCGCCATCTCAGGCCGCATCGGCTCCCCCGTCCGCTCCAGCTCCCGCTTAATTGCCTTGCCGCCGTCTGCAACGAACATGCGGCCTAGCAGCTTTGCTCCTTGCGCCTGGTCCTCCGGCGACCAATCCACCACCTCGTGTCCGGCCGCCTCGAGCTTCGCAACTGCGTGTCGTAGCGCCCGCGTCACAGGTGGCGTGGGCAATACCACGCCGTCGTGCCACATCACGCCGATTTTCAGCTTCTGTGGTAACGACACGGCTCGCCAGGGGATAGGCAAGCACCGCGGATCTATGTGCCAGGGCTCGGCGTCAACGACGATTTTGGAGTATAATTCCAGGTCGGAGAGGGTGCGCGTTAGCGGCCCGTTGACGGACTGCACGGCCTCCTGCCCGGGCATGCCGGATCTGCACCGCAGCGTCGGAAAGCGGCCGAAACTAGGCCGTAACGTGAAGATCCCGCTGCAGGCGGCGGGGATGCGCAAGGAGCCGCCGATGTCTGTCCCGACGCCTAGAGGGCTCCCTTTGAATGCAATAAGAGCGCTTTCGCCGCCGGAGCTGCCGCCGCTTGTTAGCTTGCGGTTCCGCGGATTTACGGTGCGCCCGAAAACATTGTTGACGGACTCGGCGATCATCATGGCCGTGGGCACGTTGGTCTTGACGTAGAAGACGGCGCCGGCTTCGCTCAGTAGGTCCGCTAACACGGCATTGTACTTCGCGGGGTCGCCGACGTGTGACGCAAAGCCGACGGTGGCGTCCAAACCCTCAAGATTGAAGTTATCCTTAAGTGAGATAGGCAACCCGTGTAAAGGACCGATCGGCTTGCCCGTCTGCGCGAGGTGCTCGTCGAGCTTCTTAGCCGTCTCGAGAGCGCGCTCAAAGCATGTTTCGGAGAGGCAGTTAACTAGCTGGTGGGCCGCAGCGGCACGCTTACAGAAAGCCCTTGTGACAGCCTCAGACGTCAGCTCGCCAGATGCAAGCTTCGATAGAAGCTCCAAAGCTGTCTGGTTCGTAATGGCCAACTCGTCAGCCGTGAACCACCCAGAGGCCTCAGGGAAGCCGGTGACGTCGTCTTGGTCGGCAGGTGGCAGGAGATGGCTTGGGATGCGCCACTCTTCGGGGATCGAGTTCTTTAGCTCCTGGCGCTTCTTGGCGGCGAGCTCTTCCCAGTTCCCTTTGGACATGTTTGCTGTTATAATCTCGTAAACTCTATAATAATTCTCTTTGAGTGCTGCATAGGATGAATATCCAGTATATGCAGTTTCGATGTAAAAGCAAACGGAGGCCGTGTTCTACCCTATAGCTATGTAAGTAACCCTTGGTACCTATAACTACTATGAATTCTATACTATGAACTTCATGGTAGTCGTAACATACCTTTACTATAGAAAGCGTAAGTTTGTTACGTTAGGTACGGATTAACTATACTACAATATAATGCCGACTCAATTATATCCGAATATACTTATATATATCCTCAATATTATATGATAAGAATTAGAAGATAGGACAAGGTATTATTAAACTTGATTCCCCTCGAACGCATCCGATATCGTCGGTCTTCTTGCTTAACTCCGCCTGCGCTAATACTACCTGAATTGTAATCATCCTTCTCCGCTTATGAGCTTATGAGGCCTTCCTTTTCAAAAACGAACAACGAAAAAGGGAAGATCACATCCGACGTCTATTCATAGCCGAGGATGTTTACCTTAGTTATCTTTCTCCAATATCCCAAAAAAAACAATAGCGCGGCACTATTATCCCTAGTATCCCTAGGATAGATAATTGAATTAACCCAACCCCTCACAAAATAGTCAGATAGCAAGTCGAAGCGAGGAGAGAAAGGGCACCAAGGCTAAGATTCCAAGACGCTATCTTTTCTTTCAAAACCTGGACTTTTGAACCTTCGCCCGCTGTGGATCCTCCCCATTCCTTGGACCCTGAACGCTCGGTTCCTGTGACCTATCTCTTATCTCAAGCTTCCCCGCAAATTCCAGCATTATGGATCTAATGCGCCTAGCTTTGCCGATACCTGCGATACGTAGCCATGTCAATGTTCTAGCTAGTGTTCTAGGTTAGTGTCTAGCCTGGATATCGGTATCGGTATCTGTATCTAACAAATCTCTCTCTCCCCAGGAACAGCAACTCGGCAAAGCATTACAATCAACCAAGAGTGGCATAGAATCCGAGATAACTTATCATCATAGCGCGTTCTCGCTCGCTCTATTAGGCTTGGTACGCAAATCTATATAACATGGCGGTCGCTGCTTATTGTCATTGCGACGTAACCTGACGTGAGAAAAAAAAAAAAAAAAGAAAAAAGAAAAAACCCTTTGTTGTTGTGTGACCGCAAACATTCTTCGGTTTTATCCAACTCCCATACACTTTTTTTTTATTGAACGGGGAGAATTGGAACGTCTGAAAAATGGCGGCGACGTCGACGATGGCGACGAGGTCGAAGCTACGAGAGTATTTCCACACCGAATATCAACCTGGAGAACGGAAGCTCGTGCAAAAGATTGACTTCTTCATCTTGACCTTTTGTTGTTTGAGTTACTTCACCAATTATGTATGTATTTATAATGGCCCCTTTCCCCTACCCAATACTCCGCTTCCACCCTTCATCTCTCTACCTTTCTTGATGTCGGGTAGACCGGATCTTGCTTAATCAGAACGTTTGGTTAATAGAACATGTAAATGTAGCTGGACCGGTCTAATCTCAGCAATGCCTACGTCTCAGGCATGAAGGAGGATCTCGGCTTCGTGGGCGACCAGCTGAACCAGATCAACACGTGCTTCACGGTCGGCTACGTGATCGGCCAGATCCCTGCCAACCTGTCGCTGCACTATATCAAGCCGCGATACTTCTTCCCGGCCTGCATGTTCGTGTGGGCTTGCCTGACCATGATTACGGCCTCGGTGCACAACCCGCAGAGCATCATGGCCATCCGCTTCTTCCAGGGCATAGCCGAGGCCACCACGTTCGTCGGCACGCACTACATTCTCGGTTCCTGGTATACGGAGCGCGAGCTGGGGAAGCGCTCAGGCATATTCACCGCGTCGGGCTTGGCTGGCACTATGATTGGAGGGTTTATTCAGACCGGCATTCACTCTAGTCTAGACGGTAGGAACGGTCTCCGTGGCTGGCGCTGGTTGTTTATTATGGACGGCATCGTAAGTGTTAATATCCTTATTTTTGTCCTATTTTATTTGGATAAGCTGTTTATCTTGCCTTCTGGAACCCCTTCCCCTATATGTTTCGGTAGTAAGAAGAGATAAAGATGAGAGCATGGAAGGTGTTAATGTGTCTCCTTAGATCACGTTACCGGTTGCGCTCTATGGTTTCCTCTTCTTCCCGGACACGCCGTCAACAACTAACGCCTTCTACCTTACGGAACCTGAGAAGGCTCTAGCTGTATCCCGCGTGCCACCGGTAGAAGACCGATCGCCTGTCTCTTGGACCTTCTTTAAGAACTCTTTCTCATCTTGGCTCTTTTGGGGGTTTGTCGTGCTCTGGATCATTGCGGGTGAGACTGAGTCTTTCAGCTCGAACGCAGTGCTGGCGTTATATATGAAGAGCCATCCGACTAACAAGTACTCTGTCCCCCAACTGAACAACTACCCAACTGGAGTGCCCGCTGTTGGCATTATATCAACACTCTTTTGGGCGACGCTCACAGATTATCTTAACGGTAAACGTTATCTTGTTGGATATTTCATCGGTGTCACAGGCGTGGCTACTTCCGCAATGATCCTAGCTGCGTCTAAAGATCCGACGAACCCTGCATCTACAGCTGTGGTGTTCGGAGCATATTACTGGGCTGGAGCTGTCTACGCTTGCCAAGCTACCTTCTTCGCCTGGGCTAATGATGCCCTCCGTTACGAGGAACATATGTTCCGCGCTTTAGTGTTAGCCGGTATGAATTTAGGGAGCAACGCCATTAACGCCTGGTGGAGTATTGTCTTCTATGGCGCGTCCATGGCACCGTGGTTCATTGTAAGTCCTTTTCCTACTTATGATATTCCCATAACGTTTATGAGAATATGTTACTAAGACAGCGACAGAGGGGAATGTGGGCTATGATTGCTGTGTCTATCTTGTTAGCTATCTGGACTGCCATATTGTCGTACACGACTGCGAAACATGAGAGGATAAGGAAAGCGGAATTCAAGCAATCTGGTGTCGGCGATGGCAAAATTGTTACCGAATATGCATGATACTTACGGCCGGTGTAATCTTGAAATCTCGCCTATTTATCTTTACCTATCCCTACCTAGACAAAGGTTCTACAATGCCGGATAGAAAAATAACTTATGCTGTCCGATATGAAGCCCACACCTCGCTTAACCGACACCTACATAATATCAAGGAGCACCAAGTCGGCACAGGTCTCGATATAATCCTTCGATTGTCACCATTATGCTTCGCTTATAGGATCGAGATGTGTGTGTTAAGGTTACGGTGTGGAAACCTATACTATAATAGGGTAAATGGCCTTTGACCTTTACTTTCTCTCAAGTATATATCGTACGCGTCTACGAAGTCGGTGTTACTGATAAGGAAGTGTTCAGTTTAATGATATCCGGTATAAAGGCTTGGATTCTCAGCTTATTGAACTGTTAGCCCACCTTCGAGACTCGCTGACAACTAGTATAGCTTGCTGATGGCTCAAGCAGGTAGCCGATGGGGGAGCTACAATTACCTATAGATAGTTAGTGCTATGATATATGATTTGCATTGATAGTCATACAGAGCTCATGGGCAATGTCGTCGTTGCTGAGCCTAATTTCGCACGTGAGTTACTCCGGTTAATTGGGTAATTGTCTTCCCCGACAAGGCCTTGCTAAAGAATGCGAGGCGCCTCATGAGACTCGCGTTTTTCACTCCCAAGCAATGTCGAGTGAAAAGTATTCCTTACTTCTAGCCCCATTAGAAGTAGGTAATATACCAAGTGATGTAACCTCCTGAGCACATCAAGGAACGTTAGCCACACAACATATAACCATGGTAAACCGTATCGCAGTATGTTCGGGTTGATCATGATTCGGTGAAGATATTGATATACATCAAACTGGAGAGTCGCTTCGTAGCCGCGAGGGAAAAGTTGATACGGAAGGGAACAGCCAGCAAGTAGCTGTTTCGCTGTACGCCGAGTGTGTCGATTCCGAACGCGTCACCTAGTGGCCTCATATCTAAATTAAGGGGCAAAATTCGCAGATCGTAAACGAAGGAAGATATCTCGGTTATATCGAGGATCTCGATCTCGGTGCTCGATCTCTCATCTCGGATCGTGGGCAACTGGCGTCAGAACGAAGCTGTTGTGTATGTCCACGCCCTCTATACTTCTCTCATTGGTATTAGCGACGACCACAAGCCTAACTTAAACCCAAGAGCAACCATATTTGATGATCCTGCGATACGATTCGTCCACATATATTTCGTTACTAGGCGGGAGTCTCGGCAATACCTATCGTAGACGGGTTCGATATCGTTGCTCAACATCGTTGGGCAACGCAGGGAGCTCAATTCGGTATTGCCACGACGCATCGCAGCTCGAAGGGCTGGATACGCAAGGCATTGCCCTAATACCAAACGCCTTCGACCGGTCTACAAGTCATTGCATCATTAACTCTTTCCTTAGATGATAGGTATTACACGCGGCGGACTTGGTGATATGGGATTGGTCGCTCTGGTAATCCGAGTCGTATGGCGCCAGGTTCGCTCGTATGAGAATTGTTAACCGCTTTAAGCATCAGACAAGAAATCTGAGAAGGAGGAAGTTCCGAGAAGACTCTCGATTGGTCGTGTCGGGACTTCGATAGGGAACGGGAACATCAATAAGCAAGGCCATTAGAAGGTTAGAGTGGCGGCGGATAAATCTGTGAGTTATAAACGAGATACTTTATCAACAGCGGCTTCGTATACCATTGAGGCCCTGGATTCAGTAAAAATAGGACCGGGCTTTGGGGGGGGGGGGGGCTACGATCCCCTAAGCTTATGGGATTGTAGAAAAGCCCCTCCACCCAAGAAAAACCCCTAACCTAGAGCCTTTAATGCAATGAGATGGCTTTCCCACGCGGGTTGATCTCCGCGACCCTAAGATAACGCTAAGTGGTGGAAGCCAACATATCTACTAAACATATCTATAATATCCGGCCTAACACGTTCTAGTCACGAATAAGTCACGAGCACTTTACCATTATGAACCTAGATAAAGGTTTCGACTTTCTAATATCCAAATATCCAAATATCCAAATATCCAAATATCCAAATATCCAAATATCCAAATATCCAAATATCCAATATATAAGTATCTATAAGTTTATACCTAAGTAGTGTTATGTAATGTACTAAGTAAAACCCGAGAACGTTTGCCGCAAGCACCGGGATCCGCTTTAACCCACCCCTGAATTCCCATGTTGTCATGTAGATATTATTGATAGGATACCACTTCGAATACAAAGTAAATGCCCGGTGGCAAACAAATGTAAATTACGTATATGATGTAACTATATCAGATGAACTACTAACACTGCATTGTTGCGCATGGCGAATATCTGATTTTAAGTCCCTGTCGGCGTCATGCGATATGCAAAGTCCTCGCACTTCATCTAACTATATATTATCTATATATGCATAAATGCATAATACCAATATATACATGACGATTCTTTACTAGTTCAATACATGTAAGACTACCTAGATCTACAGTAGATACCTAGGTAGGTACCCAAAAGGCAAGGTACCTACATGGAAGCGGGTAGTTATATGTACCTAAGTAGGTATATATACACCTCAGAACCAGTGACACCTTGATCCAGAGTTTCTTATTCTTCAAACATTTCCCGAAACATCACCAGATACATAACGACACGATGACATGAAGCTACCTACTCTAGAAGAGACTCAACGTTGTTTGTACTTATGGCGGACTAATTGACTAATTACCTACATAGTATTTAGTCCTGCAAAGCAATAAATTAGAAGATAAGTATCTCTCTAACAAGCGCTTGATCTCTAGGAAAACATTGTCAACACAAAGCATCAAAGAAATCTAACAACGCATAGATTGATTGATACCCCGAAGGTAAACAACACAATACACGTGCGTACATAAACTAGTTAACTAGTATGCATCATACATAGCAAACAAGCAAAACTACATGTGTGTTAAATGTTAGTTTGGCTGTAACAACAAACGCCGGTGAGAATATATGTAAGTAGCTGTTCTGGATTTAAGGGCCTCTCTTAAGCGAGCTTACGGAGGAGATGTTTTCTTTTTTCTTTTCTTTACGCGAAATTGCTTAGTCCCCGTCATCTTATGAAGGAAAATTAGATTACCGATGCCCGAATCTTAATCGGCTGCCTTATGAATTATTCACGTATTTATTTGAAGTGCTAAATAGGCTCAAGCAGGTTTAATAAGTTGTAACTGAGTTGCTCAGGTTGAATTACGCAGTCCCTAAGAGCATTTAGCTAAGGTTCCATGAAGTTTGTGGTACATCCGAAAATGGGATAAGAATTGCAAAACCTCAACGCTGATTGGTTCGGAGCCGGCTCCAGGTCTCTTCTTATTGGATAGACGTGGCCTGCAGGCCTAGTCCCCCTGGCCACTCAGAGAGCTTGTGCGACTCTTGGCAGTATAGTCCTAGCCAATCGCATTCTAGCTAAAGCTGTTAGACATGGGATATGGGACATGGGACATGGGACCCGATCTTAGTTCCTTCTCTATGGGCTCTCTCACATACCATGGTATGTCGCTCTCTCTTTGTGCCTTTTTAACTGGTTTAACTGGTTTAAACTGGCAAGCATGCCTTAGGTTCCTTCCATAGGTTAGGTAGGTAAAGGTACTTATACCTTTTTTTGACCAGTTGAGTAAGTACTACCTATTTTAGATAGGGTTAGGTACATTACTAGATAATTCGATGGGGTACTCGATAAAGTAAAGTTTATTCTCTCGGATACATAAATTTACACATTCTTTGCATCGCCAACGATGCGCTGCGTATTACGTGGTATAACCGGGACGAAGCTTGCGTTCCATTCTAAAACTTCGGCCGGATGACTGACAGATCCTGGTACTGGCTACAATTACTTGGGATAGTTCACACCTAGCTTGCTTTCTCCCGAGTTATCAATTATCGATCACGGTTAATCGAGGCCGGACCACGCCAGGCACAACGGGTCTCTGAGAGATTAGATCCCTAAACTTCACGGAGTGAGGCCCGAACAATTCCACAGGTATGATTGGCTACACTTGAACTATCGTTTCCGATGTCGAGGACAACTGCCAGGGCTCCTCTCTCACTAGATCCAATTTTTAACGTCGCAGAACATCCGGGCCAAAATGTCCGATTTCGACGTCAGGGAGGCATGAAGTCTGTTATGGGGTCTGTAAGTCGACAGAGACTTGTAGGAATCCAATGTCCGACAACTACAAACGCCTCCTTCCGGCGCCTGTGCCTCCCGGCTCTGCCCAGGCAAAGGGACCGGAATCATCCTTCCAGAAGCCTGAGCCCGGGCCGCCCATCAAGAAACGTACCGTTTCCAAGGCTGCCTGCAACAACTGCCGCCTCAAGAAGATCAGAGTAAGTCTTACCCCCCTTTCCCTCCTTTCCCTCCTGTCCCCTTGTCATCTTCGCCCCCTGGAACTTTGCCCGCGAGCCCTCCCGAATTGTTGACCTGTCCCCCGTAGTGTGATGGTAAAAGACCTTCCTGCACGGCCTGCAGCAAGGCTGGTGTGGAATGCAACTTCGTTACCGCTACTAGCGACGAGACCCCCTTTATGGCCCTGAAGCGGGAGGTTGAATCCCTTAGGAGGTCCACGGAAGACATGTTGGAGATATTTGACCTACTGGAATCAGCCCCTGACGCCGTGTCCCTCGACATCTTAAGACGACTGAAGTCCACCAGGAATCCGGGTGAGGGAACGAGCGACACTTCCGATATTCTAGCTTCTGTGAAAAAAGACCTCGAGGACGGACCCCACTTGCCCGTGAAGATATCCAACCGGCAGCTGATGGCTGGCCTCATACCCGAGACCCAACAAACACCCGAATACGAACTCATGATGCGATGTCCAAACGTCTATCCGATGCTGATTCCTGTTGAGATTGCATTTATTAACTTGGCCGATATGTTGCGCCCAGCTATTCTTGAACAACAAAGATCGTATATCATGTATGTTTCCTTCTATAGTCGTGTTTGTGGATACCGTACTTACAGGCTCCGTAAGCCCGCCGCCATCCTACTAATTCACGTTCGCAGCGCCGGACAAGGAGATACACCATCATCCTCCAACGCTCCACCTGGTCCGAGCGATAGCGGCACTAGAAGTGGAATAACGCCAACTGTACTGGACTCGAATGACCGTGAGATCGGTAACTTTATACCTTTACAATCGATGCACACCCTTGTCGACGACCGACTCAAAAGCGTCAACTTCCAAAGATGGACCCCCGTGCCTATTACGAACGAGTTGGCTGCGACGCTAATCTCTCTGTACTTGGAGATTGATCATCCCTGGTGCCCCCTATTTGATGCTGATTTGTTCTTGAATGACTGTATGCAGGGGAAGACTCATTTCTGTTCCGCCCTGTTAGTAAATGCCCTACTAGCGTGGGCATGTGTAGGTCTTAGTTCCAGATATAAGATCCCATCAAAGGCTGGTTGCTAACTCGACTAGCAATCGTATTCGAGTTTACAGCCAGAAGCCACGGCCTTCATCATTCCTTTCGAATCGGAAGCCGAGACATTATGGCAGGTAGAGAAGTTTACAAACACGCTAACCGCGGCGGCAGCAGCTCAATTCCTGAATAGCACATCGGCTTCTCGAGGTCGTGATGATTTTGCGAACCAGTGCCTCGAGGAAGGTATTCAAATGGGGAAACGTATGGGCCGTAAGTTAACTTCTGGAACGTTTCCGTGCAGCAGCGATGTCAACCAGACACCCATGTCCTTGCGGTCCTATGCACCAGAAGAAGCAAATCATTGGCTAACCCGAAGCGCGGCAGTCTTTGGTGTGGGTTCCGAGAACGCATCGGCCCTAATCTGGTTGGATCATCACCAAGATTGGCTCAGAGCTGCATGCCATACCTCGTGGGGTATATTCTCATGCGCTTGGTAAGTGGCCCTACCGCCCAGACCGAAACCATGCTTCCGATGTACCTCGTTTAGCGGCTGCTTATAGCCATATTTCTAGTATTCGTTCTTTACACCTCCACCGAGCAGAGATCGAAACCCCACCCCTACTTCCCATGCCGGGAGAGTACTTCGATACGCATGGGTACACAAGTTATGCGTATTCTCCCCAGAGAACACTCGTAACGACGCGAATCGGTGAGGGCTTTAATGCGATATGTAAATTCAATTTAATCGTCCACGATATTATTTGGGCCTACTTTGGGACGAGCGATACCGTCCCTGCTGCCCGAGCTACGATTGAATTCGCAGAACAGATTTATCGAAGAATGTTTGAGTGGGCAGCGTCACTTCCTCTCGAGCTGACGCGTGGAAGACGTAATCGCCATTCTACATTGATGTTACAGTAAGACCCCTTTTGTTGAAGATAGCTGTCCTAGCCAACCAGTATCTACCTCGGCTCGTTGATCGCTTACCCTCACCCACTTTGTCATTCTAACATGAGTCTGATGCAGTCTTTATTACCACTGCACCGTGATGGAGGTGTTCTGGCCATTTTTACAACAGTCTGCGGACAAAGAAGTTAAGGTGGACCACCTCACGGCGACTACAGCCACTACACAAGACATCCACGAATCCTCGGTGAATCAACTCAAGAGGCTCGTACTTATTTACTGCATCAACTTCAACAATGCGTGCTCGTCAACGCTATGGCATATCGCCCTCCTATATCTCGCAAACGCAATGCTCTGCGAAACCATGCGTTCCGGGAATGTGCACGACCCGGAATGTTGGTTCTATTTCATGCTCTGTATAACGGGCTACGAGAATATGTGGTACGTAACACGGGTTCTCTTGCGCTCGAGAATTTTATGTGCCCAGAGAGCTTGTGGCCTCGAATTATTTTGTACAAATACTAACCTTTCCTCAGTATGTCATACTGTCTCCTTATGCCCACTCCTCACGTTGCCTAATCATGCATGTGTGAATACATATGTATATGTATTACCATAATTTGGATTTATGAGGATCTATTTCTCGGTAATAACTCCTCTCGTTTCTGGATGTGATACTAATTTTATAGTAGACGGCTCCTTCCAGGTGGCTGAGGTGACTATACTCGGGCTCTTAAGCATGGCCCTGCGCAACGGGTTCCTGTCCGCCCCAGAGGCAAATACCATCCTAAGTGACATGGGAAAAATAGGACAACAATACGATGCCCAATTTACAGTCCGAGCAAGCTTTATGGTTGACCTTGAGCTGGCAATGACGAATCCGAGAGAGGCACAAGTCCAGACCCTAGCGAGCGCCTTTCATGAGCTGGCAATATTTCGGGAGTTCACAACTGGCGAGCTCAGGTAAGCAAGAGCTCGATACCTGTGGGGACAGCAACAAGCTACCCCTAAGAGCACAATACCCTCTAATACGAAGGGTTAGGAACCGACAACACCTCTCAGGAATGTTGTCCCAGGAGGATACGCCCTCTTAGGAGAAGATATTGCTTTACCCGGAGGAAATAAAGCGTTTACGTCGCCCTCCTTGATTACCTCGGCCCGAACCGCGCCCGTCGTCTGTTGAAGTCATTTATGTAGCTTAACTTAAATGGTGAGGTTAGCTAGTTCAGCTGACATATCAGCCCAGCATCCTAAGACATTTCGTATTTTTAGAAGACGAAAAGGAGAGAAGCTATAAGTAGTAATTAGCATAAAGGTATCCCACAAAGCTAAGATACAGCCGTCGCTAAAACATGGTAGAATCGTGCTATCCGAACAGCTTATAAGAAGTACCTCAAGACCTGCAATTCAGGTATGTCGACGTGTATAAAGCTCCTGTAGAGCTTGCAGATCTCGGACCGTCTCGAAATGGTAACCCTCCAACTCTTTAATGCGATAGTTTTGACGCCGAATTTCCAAACTATTATCAAGCCGGCCATCCCCCTACACACATCTAATATACTGACGAAGCTACTACTTAATTAGATGTTCCCCTTGAGCGTTAGCCAAGTCCTTGTTCTTGTATGCGCTACCGAGGCAATGGTCGAGGCAATAAATGCTTAATGAATCCAACAACTTGATTCCCGCCTGCCCGACTAGCAACATTATGCCGACCGCATCATTTTACCGACTATTTCATTTACTTGGCGAGTACCTTGGGAGGTTCATCAATCCCTTATACCATACAAACGAGGCTTTTGCCCAGTACGCGCATTTTTTTAACGGCAGGATTAGCGAAGGAGCGGCGGATACGGGCTAGAATATCAGGGACGGTGTGCCCTTAGAATAGACTAGCTAGGAAACGAATTGCGGATATTACAAGAAGGCGTCACAACGGTTCCATACTATTACACAACAGAAGCCCGGAAGATCGTCCACATTCCCAGATCATTTCGTGGCATAGCCTCTAAGCACGTATTCGGCCTGCGAGAAGTGTTACCTCGCCGTATTGCGTGGGAAGTTATCAAGGCGAATTGGACGAAAACCCCGCGCGACGATGCCAGGGGTGCTACGATATCCTAATTGCCTACTCGGCTTGGCCTTACGCGGGAACAGACCGAAAAATCATCTACACGCAGGCACGTTTACCAGCTACCTAGTTTGTAGGAGTTATATGCTCTTACAAGAGGACATGGGCAAACGCGGCTCCTACAAATGACTTCTTTTCTCCTATGATATGGGAATGATTTTTATGGTGGCGCTATTTAAATTCTACACGGAGCATGCATAACATAGTTAATGCCACAACGACTGCCATGATAATGAACTAGATTGAGTTAGGAGATGCAACCTGACTTCTTGGAACGCCCCAGGTTAGAAAAGATGTCTGGTTATGTTCAAGAGGGGTGGAAAGTACATAAGATAGATGCATACGGGTCCGAGTTTTTACTATTAATTAGTTAAAGCAAAAGTAATTGACTCGAGATTTCCTATACTATATTATACCTCTATAATGGTGAAGTCGCTTGCTTGCATGCATGCATGTTATGTTGTATTGCGCCAAGTTTATATGTGATTTTGGATTTATGGTTAGTGGCATAGTAGTTGTAGTGGATGTATGAATAATGATAACGAAAGATGACAGTAATCGATTTAAGCTTTTATCTTATCGGCGTCGGAAGATAGACGTGCATATCAAGTTGCATGTCAAGTTGCATATCAAGTTGCATACCTATACATTAGGTGCCAGTGTTAGATCGGGGTCCCCTGGGATGGTTAGGGCTAGCACCGGCACCCTGGATCAAGTTTGGATCCTACTTATCTTAAATTAAATGTTACTTATTACTATACTGTACGCGGGGGCACATTATGTGATATGTCTATTGTTTATCCATATCCCGTTTGTCGGCGTAGGTTGTGGGTGCGGGGATGAGCTTGTGATAATTACTTTGTCTACCTCTTATTGCTATACTCTCTCTCTCTCTCATTCTCTTACAACTACTCCAACTACCCCAACTACTCCAACTACTCCAACTACTTTGTGACACCTCTACAAAGTTGGAACTTAATATCTCGATATAAATAGTTGTTGTTGGGACCCCCCCAAATGCTCTCTACGCCCCGCTCAAAACTTCAGCATTCAATAATTCTTCACCACAGAGTCCTCAGGTAAGGTAGGTAGATATGCCACGACTAATATCGCAATGCGCCCTACCGCTCCCAGGCCGTCTGAAGGCTCTCCCGCTCCCCGTGATCCAGATAATCGGGACTTTGGTATTCGCCAACATGATCGTCTGGGCCGCCGTGGGCGTGGTGCTACACTACTACCCGGCCATGATCAGCCCGGCGGTGCTCTCGTACACGCTGGGTCTGCGGCACGCCCTCGACGCCGACCACATCAGCGCCATCGACCTGATGACCCGGCGGCTGATCGCGTCGGGCCAGCGGCCCGTGACCGTCGGCACGTTCTTCAGCCTGGGCCACTCGACCATCGTCATCATCACGTGTATCGTCGTAGCGGCTACGAGCGGCGCCCTGCGCGACCGCTTCGACAACTTCCAGTACGTCGGCGGCATCATCGGGACGAGCGTCAGCGCGGCGTTCCTCATCCTGCTGTGCCTGGGCAACGGCTGGGTCTTGTATCGGCTTGTCACCAGGCTCCGGGCTGTGCTCCGCGAGCAGGACCCGCATCACCCCGAGGAAGACGGCGGGGATGAGGACCAGGCCGCGACGAACTTGCAGCTTGAGGGCGCGGGGTTTCTGTCTGTTGTGTTTAGGAAGTTGTTTCGCATTGTGGATCGTCCGTGGAAAGTATGCTCATATGATTTTTTATCTGCGATCGAACGCCTCCCCTTTTCTCCTTTTTCTCCTTTTACTTCTGATAACTCTTAGCTATATACCCACAACTTAATTTCATGACATTACGATCTAGTTAGATGTGGTCCGCTAACTTGACATGATTAGATGTATCCATTGGGGGTCTTATTTGGACTCGGGTTTGACACGAGTTCTGAAATTGCCATTCTGGGTATTGCGAGCGTACAGGGAGCGCAGGGAACCAGTCTTTGGGTTATTCTTATATTCCCGCTCTTGTTCACGGGTATGCTCTCCCTCTACCACCTACCAAGCCGGGCCAGTCAAAATGGATGGGTTAAGCAGCAGTTCGTATCAACTAACATCTGTCGTAACTTCCAGCGGGAATGTGCATGCTGGATACGACGGATGGGGCTCTCATGATGGCACTATACACGTCGAAGGCCTTCGCACGCGATACCGTAGCTATCTTGTACTACTCAATCGTACTAACGGGCATCACGGTCATTGTGTCAGCTTTTATCGGCATCATCCAGGTTCTTTCTCTGGTGCAGAACGTTGCTGAGCCCGAGGGCTCATTTTGGGATGGTCTCGGCGAGATCGGCGACCACTTCGATATTATCGGCGGATCCATTTGCGGATTATTCCTTGTTGTAGGACTTGGCTCCGTCGTCGCCTACGGGCCCTGGAGGCGCAGGGTTGAAAGGAGACGCCGCATTGGTAGCGAGGCACAGAGGTTACCGTCGGATGATGCTGACGGTGCATTCCACGACGTGGAAAGCTGATTCTCAGGGACATAAATCAGTAGTTTATGTAGTTGAAACTACACTGCATGACACGGTTGGATACCCAGGGGGGTCTGGGGGAACTTCTAATACTTATTGAGTATATACGTCGATATTAATACCCAGCGATGACTATTATCCAACAACGAATGATATACAAGTGAATATTTGTCAATACAATATAATATAAATATTTCTTTTTTTTATTTATTTATTTATCTGAGTCGGGTCGTCGGTCCTATGGAGTGAAAAGAGATATTCAGAGAGAACTACACTGAAAGGTAGGTGACAATTTCGTGACTCTATAACTCATCTAGCCCCCTTCACCCGGCCAGGCCGCCTTCTGTTCCGCAACCGTCACCGCCAAACCGCACCGATGCATAATGACCCGCCCACCTGCCCCCTAACTATCCGATTCGTGAAAACCAAATCCGATCCCTATTCGTGGCGGAGGTCGTAAAATCATTATCAATGCTCATGCGTGCGCGGATATAAAAAGAAGGAAATGAATAGGGGAAATCAACGCAGACAATGGTATCCATGCTCCGAACGCGATGAGGAGAGAGAAAAGAGGAGAAATCAACGCAAACGCAATGTTGGGCAATGCTCGGGGGAAATCATTCCGTAAGTAACGTATGATGGAAAATAACGACTTCCTTATGTCGAAGACTTCGCCGCCGATTCATTGGTGGCCGTCTTCTCGGCGGAGGAGTACTGAGGACTGCAGTCTCCCGAATCGGAGTCAGGAGTTGGAATCGGCGTCGAGTCCACAGATGACTCGGACGTGTCTGACTTGGCGCAGTCGTCTTTGTCGTCTGACTTGTGGGCATCTGCGTCCTCATCCTCAGGTTTCTCCTCCTCTTTCTTGACCTCGTCGTCGTCATTGTCTTTCCTATCTCGGCGTTCTTCCTTTTCTCTTCTTCCCCTTTATCATCATCATCGCTCTTCTTCTTCTTCTTCTGTTCCCCCTCGCCATCATTATCCGGAACAACAATCTTCTGCTTATGCACGAGCTCGCCCCCCACAATCTCCACCTCATCGGTAACAACGTCCTTACCGCTCTGCTTCTCGCGCTCGCCACCGGCGTTCATCTGCGCGTTGTCGATGTCCGCGGCGCCCTTCTCGCCCATGCCGTTCTCCGCCATGTCGCCGCCCTCGACGACCACGCGCAGCTCCAGCTCCTCGTCCCGCGAGTACACCCGGAACCCCACGATGCAGATGGCGTTCCACGGGTCCGGCATCCCCGACTCGCCGTCGCTCTCCACCGCGTTTTCGTTATTAGTGGCGGCGGGCGGGGCGGCGGCCATCCGCGGCTTCTTGGTCATGTCGTCCGAGGAGTACAGGAGCTCCCAGTCTTCCACCGGGCTGTCGGACGAGTCGCACTCGGATGAGTAGGCCTGGGGCGAGGGAGGGGGTTGTTGTTTTTGTCCGCTGGATTTGCTGGTGCTGGTGCTGGTGGGAGTGGTGCTACTAGCAGGTTCGGATTTCTCTTCGGCAGGCTTCTCTTCACCGGGCTTCTCTTCGGTAGCTTTTCCTTCCGTGGCTTTTTCATCGGCAGGCTTTTCCTCTGTCGAAGCCTTCTCAACGGGCTTATTGTCCCCATCCTTTTTAGTGCCTTCGGTCCCCTCCCCGTCCTTTGGAGTCTCAGTTTGACCGTCTGCCGTGGCATCCTTTGGACCATCGTCTGGCTTCTCGGGCTTGTCAGCAGATTCGGAACCAGCATCCTCCTTTTTGGCTTCTACAGCCTCTTCGGTCTGGATGCTCTTGTCTTCGCCCTGTTGACGGTCATCCGTCTGGACAGCTACGTCTTTAGGCTTCTCATCTTCCTTCTTCTTGCGCTCGGCTTCCTCAGCTTCCTCTTTCTTCTTCTTCTCAGCCGTCTCGGCCTCCTCCTTTTTCTTCTTTTCGGCAGCTTCGGCTTCAGCCTTGGCCTTTTCAGCCTCTGCCTTGACTTTTCTCTTCTCATCCTCTGCCGCACGCCACTTATCCCGCTTCTCTTGGTTCTTCTTAGTCTGCTTCTTAGTGATGTCGCGGTTCAAGTGTCGCTTCTCCCACATCTTGCGGCGCTCGTGCATACGAGAGGTGCTCGCCTTCTTCTGATCCGACTTCTTACGGAGCTTGGCGACCTGTTCGAGATGCGCCACGCCCTTGCTATGGGCCAAGTCGTACGCATACCCTACTTGGGCTAGCTTCTCGTTTTCCACGCGCTTGCGACATTCTCGCTTGACGACATCTTCAATAGAGGGCATGTCGGTATCGCGTTCGGCCACAACACTGATGAACACCGAGTAGTTGCCAGCTTCCATACATGGTATTTCGATCGAGACGGAGCGTTCCATCAAATAGTTGCCATGAGATCTGACGATGTAGTCCTCGCTGTCTGGGCGCCCTTGTTCATGTACTCGGAAGTGCATCCTAAAGCTATACTGTCCGTGTAATCCCTTATAATATCTGTCGTCAAGCTGCTGAAGCACTAGTACCAAGGGTGACTCTTTCGTCAACTTGATATGGAATTTCTCGTTCCACTGAGCCTTCCACGGAACCTCTACACCGATCCATCGCTGGCAACACCTCCAGTCGGGATTCCGGAAAAGACGAGTCCGATCGAAGTGCTGATACTTCTCAAGCATATCCTCGTAGGTAATCCAGAAGACGGAGTCGTTTCCAAACTGGTGACCGAGCTCTTCCTTGACATCGTTGTTCCACTCTTTAGAGCCATCTGACCACGGACCCTCCCAAATACCTTTACGGGTCTTACCCCAAGGGTTGCTAGTTCTTGAGTTAGGCTTGACAAATATGCTGCAGGTTTGAAAATAGGCACTTACCGGAGTTTCACGAGGCGTTGGCCATTTTTGAGTGTTCTCGCGTCCATTACAACGTAGGCGTGTCCTTCACGGATTCCATTACGGTCGCCATACCCACCGTCTAGTAGGCCGGTCGAACAACCAAAGAGGAACTCTTGGTTCACCTTGGAAAGTTCGTCCTCCCAAAAGGCATCAACATCGAGGATATCAGAAGCTAGAAGCTCAGTAGTAACACCGCCGGAGAGGTCTTCCAATCCCTCGCCGATCCAGCCGCCGGACAACGAGCCATAATCACCGTGAGCTTTGGCGTATGCCTTCTCGACCAATGCGACCCAGGTTTCATGCTGGTCTTTACATTGACCGAAGAATAATGCCTTGGATCCCGTCTGGTACGTCTTACGATACACTTTCTCGGGCTCCTCGCGGTCGATCTGCTGGAGCATCTCACGCTGCATGCTTGGCGAATCCCAGCATGGCGAAGTCAGGTACAGCTTATCGTCTACAATGGAATAGATCCATTCACCGTCTCTGTAGAAGACGAAGCCGTAGATTCCAATACCTATTAGTATTTCGCGTTAGCCAGATTGTTTAAAATGCAGCGAGCCGTGTTTAAGTGTGACTTACGAGTATCGTACTCAACGCACATGCGCTTGATCCCGTCTTCAACGTTAGCCAATGCGCTCAAGCTGGCGATCAGCCAACAATCGCCTAACGAGCCCTGCTTCACATCCCCGGCATTTATGGTCTTCATAAACGTGGGTTTCTCGAAGATCTCGTGTACTCGCTTAACAGCTTTGGGCACAGAAGTATTAGTACTGAGCCTAGAAGTCGACAGGTCAAATTTGCGCGACCCCAAGTAGTTCAGGCAATTTCCCTTGAGCCACTTAAGATCCCAATCCTAATAGAAAAAGATAACTGTCAGTTTTGAATTGTCTCCGGGGAAAAGAGATGTAAGATGTAAACAGAACGCACTAGGTCAAATCCTGGGTCTCTGTAACGCGTATTGACACGCCTGCATTCCGCAATGATCTTCTTTACTTTGCGCGAGCATTCTTCTCTGGCGCGCTCGTATCCCGCGCTTAGAAGCTCATTCGGGCGCTCAGGTGTACTGGGAAGTGGTACGGGATCGAAGGGTAGTACCGCGAGCGCTTTGGTAAACTCCTTGGTAGTGAACCGTCTCCAGATCTTATTAATACTCTGCTGAGGCGGGGGCTTGCGCTTCTTCTTCTTCTTCTGATTTTGGTTGTTGGCATTGGTCGTATTCGTTTTACGCGGGGGTTCGTCGGATTCACTCGAGGAACTATATCCGAATCTGGTGAGGTCTCGCTGAGCTGACAGCCGAGACATGATGGAGTCCGGTGAATTTCAGGTTGTGTCACCAAGTATATACGGCAAACCTTAAGGTGTACTAAATGTCCAAAGGGTTTGTTGAAAATTGACAATGCTATTTTGGTATACAGTTAGCTCAAGTCGGCGTTGCAAGAATGAAGTCTTGTTATAAAGTGTGAAGTACAGTTTGTGCAATGTTGAATTATGTTGAATTAACTGGGACCAAAAGTGTGCTTGAATTGGACGTGCACACTTTTTTTTTTTTTTTTTTTAAAGACTTACAACAATTCACAATAAATTGGGAAGTTTATGGACAATAAGATTTTGTTTTAGAAAACACCCAACGCCAGGAAGGAGTTCAAATCAAAGAGGAAGTAGGAATTATGAGGGGCTTTTTCAGTCCGCAATCAACAGCTGACAGTCGAGACGATGACTCGTAAATACAGTTCAAGTATCTACACGGTAACGATGGGGCGTAAGCATGAACGAGAGGAGGGCATGCAGAAAGAAATGAATCACGCAGGACCACTCACCGACAATGAGGCAGAGGGTTACCTACATAAGAGGCTCGATAAAGGCAAAGACCCAGCCGCCGGAATCGCCTGTTTGCCTTGATTGGATAATATTCCCCTGTACAAGACGGACAAGGCGCAACTGGCGCAAGTCTCTCCTGAGATACGTGGGGAAGCATTTCCCGATGACTAGATACGACTTCACTTATTTCGACTACTATGTTAGGTACTTTAACACACTAGGATAGATACTGTACATCCTGTGCATTCTGTACGTTATAAAAGAGGTACGTATATAAAAGTACATCTTATCCAACTGTACCCTACTATATCCTATTAACTACCATGTATGTATACTATTAGTTAATGTAGTTATACATACATACATACCTTGGGTACGTTAAGTTAGGTTGGTACGTATTGTCACGTATTAGATGAGTGGGAAATGTACGATGGAAAACTAAACCCAAGAAAAGACCAAGACCAAGAAACCAAGGGACCCAAGGAGGCTGGCCGGGTTTACAAGGCAAGGCTCGACAAGGGCCACGAGAGCTGAACAGGGATTCAGATCCGGGTTGCCGAAGGAGACGCAGGAGACGCAGGAGACGCAGGACGGTTCACCGCACTCGCACGAAGCCGCCAAACGGGGGCACCGTACCCATAGACAGTATCATATTTTAGCGGCAATACGTAGAAACTAACCTGGCAGTCCGACTACAGTATCAGCATGCAGATAACGGCCGACTCTCGTTGGGGAGGCTTGGGGACCTTTGGTGGAACCAGCGGAGCGATCACCGGCGGGGATGGTGTGCTAACTAAAGGGAAGACAAGCAGATCCGGGATCGCCAGGGTCCTCTCTCTGTCTCCAAGCCCGTTTCTTACACACACTATTGTTGATTTAGAGAAGAAGAAAAAATAGGGGTTCAGAAAAATTAAAGCAAACTAATGTTAGACCCCG
The DNA here is from genome assembly GCA_902805475.1 of Entonaema liquescens. Taxonomy (NCBI): domain Eukaryota; kingdom Fungi; phylum Ascomycota; class Sordariomycetes; order Xylariales; family Xylariaceae; genus Entonaema; species Entonaema liquescens. The sequence continues at coordinate 1,424,775 of CADCSX010000007.1, forward strand.
GAATTGGCAAAGACTAGAACAAACCAAACTATATTAGTTCAATATAAATTTAGTTAGTCTTTAAGGAATTTCGGAAATTCTAGAATTCTAGACTATCGTTCGGTGCAAATACGCAATACAGTGTACCGAAGTCCCGGGTAACACAGATCCGGTGTAGATGTTGTTTAAATGTATGTGTAAGTTGTGTAAACATATTGTACAACTCCGTTTAACTAACTCATCCATACTTTGGACCAAAAAAAAAAAAAAAAAAGTAATACACGGAGTCCGGGATAGTCCAAGCAACGCAGCAAAAATCCTGATTCGAGGAACTTTTGTTAGGTATGTATAGGTAGGTATGTAGAAAAAAGGCGGTACAGTAATAAAGTAATAAGCGGATGAGTCCAAAGGAAAGAAAAAGAAGCCTTGCTTATTATTACTCGCAGGAAGTCCGTGCCAAGTTTGTTTTTTTTTTACAAAAACCCCCCACAGATCTTTATTCGTCAGCGAAGGGGGTCGGGTGATCTCGTCTTTGCATTATCCAACACGGTTCGCTTGCGAGTCCCGCCGGCAGCCTGCCTAAGCCTCAACTCGAGGATAAGGTGCCCCATTGTCAGAATACGGGAATCCGGGTTCTCACTAGAAAAAAAAACGAAAAAGTAATATATCCCCAAGCTTACACGTCTGCCCATCTGTCCGTCTGCTCGTATACATGTAATTATACATGTAATGTTCCTACATACATACATACATACATACATACATACATACATACATACATACATACATACATACATACATACATACATACATACATACATACATGTACCTGCTTTCCTATTTTCCCTCGCGATGTCGATCCGTCACGAGGGCTTCGCAAATCAAGTTGTGGGATATCTTTGACCCCATAGCGCACTTTGTATTTCTAGTGTGTATAAGACAGTCAGTAGGACAGACCAATCAATTCCAGCCATGTAAGTTGATGTCTGCATCTAGACGGAACACATATGAACGAAGCAATGTCATGGCACCACAGGTGGAAGTGAGTGTTATACCACTTTTTTCTCAAGACTCATTAGTCGATTCGTCGTCAAGTTTAGGATGATGTCGACAGTAATACAGTCCAAGTTGTGGTCCAGTTGTGGTCCCAGCACAACATTTCTGCGCTTCCCAGTAACGCAGTAGCGGCATGGCATGGGCATGGGCCGTCCCCCAGACTTTGTTCAATCTTGAATGATGGCGGGACTTCCGTCCTGTCGGGAACAAGGGTGCCTACATGGTACACCATCCATTTACGACGCAGTCTTTTTTTTTTTCTTTTTTTTTTTTCTCATTCCTCCCCCTTTTTTTTTGGTTTTTTATCTATCAGATCATCTCCAGCGAATCCCGAACAACCTGTTGTATTACGATGCTAACTCATGCAAGCCAATTAATCCAGCAGCGTATAATAGTGTAGAAGGTAACGAGAGTAGCAAGGCGACCTACGCAAGCTCACTTCCACTGGATAGGAGGCTCGAAGGGTCGGGTATGTAGTGCGGTATGTAGTATCATATTCATGTCCGATGGTTTTAGCTGCGTCGGCTGCAATATCGGTGGATGTTACTAGACCAGGGCCGGTAGTTGTCGTAGTAGTTCTAAGCGTTAGCCAGTTCTGCGAAACCTCGACCCCCTTTTAGTTCTGGGTCGTCTAGTACAGATGTGCTGGATGTTTCAAAATAAAGATTGACGGTGATCGACTAAGGTCTTAGGTCTATTCCCGGCTAGAATTCTCCATCAGGGCATGTGGCGTGATATCGAAGGCTTCTTAGGGGATTCTCGGAAGACGAAGAGGCGAAAAACAAAAAAAAACAAGAGGAAAAAAAAGGGAAATAGGAGTGACAGAATACTAAACCGGACTTTTCGAAGGAGGTGCCGAAAACGGCGACGCGTTGTAGTTCCGAAGCGAGTCAGCTCAGGTTAGGGAATGGTTAGGGAATGGTTAAGGAGAGTTAGGTTGTATTCTGGCAGTTCTGGATTGCCGATCAGATCAGCGAATATCCACTTGGCGTCGTCGACATTTGACACTTAAATTGGAATCGATAAGCAGCTGAACCTAGTAATTCCCTCCCCTAATCGCTGATTGCTAATTGCTAATTGCTCTGTATCTATCTCCCCTATCTCTTTTGCCTAACATTCAACGTATCCGCCTTCGTTGGACAACGGTGATACACGGACGATACATCAAATGCATCTTAGTTACATCTTAAGGTATGTGGGTGGCCGTTTCAGATACCACGACAGTAGTATTGTAGATAGATAGTAGACTTACACGAGATAAGAAGCAGTAGCTTTTCTTAGCCAATGACAATGTCTAAGATGATGTGATATATTCGCCTCAATACTGGGAATAGTATCGGCAAAACAAGCTTACTTTCTAGATCATTGATAAGGTTCTTAGTATGGTTCAAGCATTCTCCGTTGTCAGCTTGAATGAAACTGAAAGAGCTCATAAATCAAGGGTTCTTGAAATTCATGCAGCAAAGAGGTTGAAGAGCCTGTATGATAAGAGTTTGGGGACATGCAGCCTACCTAGTATGAAGGAAATAGAGCTCAGGTAACGTCTATGATGCTAAGAGGGTAGTTATTTCAAGGCATAGGTAGTCGTATATGAGATCAATATTTGAATTGTCTACCTAATAATGAGGGGAATATATAAATTGCCCGGAACAAAGGATTGAATGATAGAATATACGTAGGTAGCTTTTGGTTTCACACCCCGTGAAGCATTGCTGCGTGTCCCAACTGTATCATGAAGATTAGTATAGTACACCATCTTCAATGCCCCTATTCAATATTAAAAATACACCATTTTATCAGTAGCCTAGCTACACTTACACGTTTTTATTTCATAGATGAAGAGAGAATAAAGATAAACCCAAACTCCACTACCCTTTTCCGATCCAATATCAAAAACTTTTTAAAGACCGGTGTATGCAAATATTAATATGGAGTGTTGTTATTCCTCCAGTTTACGGAATATATGGAAGACCTGAACCAGCTCGCTGAAGGAGTGGCCGATCATCGAGTCGTCGTTCATCGACGCTGGCTTCTTCATCTTCGATCGCCTCGTCGTCTTCGTCAGCTGAGTCATCCTTACTGTAGATGAAGAACTGGACGAATATGCCTAGATCTAAGAGCAAGGTGCCTAAGCTACCAGCTAACCAACTGGAATTGACAAGTATATATCTTCCATATATCCGCTCTGCCTCACCAGGCTGGCATCGTGATCCAGCACAGTGAGGCTCATAGGCAAAGATAGAAAGGACATATGTCAAATTTCCCAGGCAAGCAAAGAGGAAGAATAGAATGCTCACGCCCTCGGTTGACTTGCGTCGCCAATTAAGCAGTAACTGAGGGAGCCTTGAGCCGAGGTAAAGAAGAGCACATAACCAACCAAAGATTTGGCCCCAAAGGTCGAATGAAGGAAGACCCTCATCCGCGGGCGAATCGGGCTGGCCGTTTGAATACTGCCTACTCAGTAGCCATCCAAGTACGCCCGCTACGCAGACCATGAGGACTGCCACCAAATTCCATATTACTGACTGTAGTCTCGTTGGCGTAGGCGGGGGTGTAGCCGGGGCTTCCGATACCATTGGCACCGTTGGATTTAGGTGAGACCACCCGCTACCTCTTCTTTCCCTCTCATTAAAATGGCCATTTAATAATCCTGTTCTTTCTGTAGGCTCGCCAACGACTATGACGGTCGGGGTTTTCGGTTGAGGGGGCGGGATTTCGTCCTTCCAGGTAAAGCCCTTATAGTAGAAGCATTGCGCCAAGAGAACGAAGTCGGCTATGGTGTAGTAGATGGCCAGAATAAGCATTGTCGGCAATACGCCTTGGAGGATAGCACCAAGTATATTGAAGACATCTCCAAGGAGCCAGAGGATAATAAAAGGGACAGACAACCCATCGGCGGAGCCTCGTCGGAAATTTTCTATGATTTGGGGAGAGAAGACAACGACCCACGCCGCAATCGAGATAGAGCTACACAAAATCAAGAGACGTTAGTATAGAAAAAGAAACCCAGGCCTTGTGCTAATGTTAGAGGAGTTCACTGCTCACCCGCAGATACCTGATATCGCTTCGACATCGAGGTTCAGAGGCCCCGTAGGAGGAGCCATCTGTAGCGTGAGTTCAGGGGTCTACGGGTAGTGTGATGGGACCGACGTCGAGGGGTAACTAAAGCTTCAATGGCATATAGAAAAGATATTATTGAAGATAATGTAGTAGCATATAGGAGCTTAGAACATAAGAAATATTATTCAGCTAATAAATCTGTAACAGCTATAAGCTACAGTTGGGAAACGAGTTTGTGTTTGCGAAAGGAATTTTCCAAGATGACGGAACTGGGGAGGTTGCGCCATAGCGGCATAGCGGCATAGCGGCATAACCCCCGGAACAAGAAAACTGAAAAAAAGTTTCTGTTCCTAGGCTAGTTACCTCCCTGATGACGCACAAATCTTACCCCACATGCATGCGTTCTGCGGGGGGATGCTGAACCCTTTTTTTTTTTTTTTTGATTCAACACCGATAGGGCTATCGTTACACACCTAATGTTGTCCCGGATCTAATATAAGACTTCCCCGTATGACAAGATTTCGAGATCTTTGAAACGAACCCGCTCAATATTGTTCATAAATAATTCTTAACCCTAATCTCCATTTATCTGCTTCATAAATCGTAACATTCGATTAGTGATCAAAAGACAGTTAGGAAATTTAAAATAAGCTGACGACATTTTACTTCAGGCTTTAGAGAAAAACCATTTAACTTGTAACATCGGTACCTACGTGTTCCTGCAGGTAGCTGAGGTTCGGAGCCAATGGCAGAAAACTGTAACAACCTTTTCCCGCAAAGCGCCAGCAATTAGTATCGGCGAATCAGAGGAGCAGCTATAAAATTACTCATACACAGATAAAGCTATCGCCATCATGACTCTATTAGAGAGAAAAGCTCTGTATTACCAATCAGAATAGCGTCAAAAGAGAGTGCTGATTTTGTAAGTACCATACTAACAATCAGCACATTTCCTTGACCAGATAACTTTACTAAAGATCATATAATATTCTCAAAAGAAACATTAAAACTATCTTTAGAGGTAATCTTATACCAAAATAAGTTTTTAGATTATTTACTGTTTATTATAGCCCTCAGGATTCCTTTATAAAAGAATATCTCTGTTAGGTGTTTATTCTGTATTCTGGCGGCAATCTGCCGATCAATAGATATACACATTCCGCATAGAAAATAACGTGTAATATGTAAGAAGTAGTTACTAACTCCCCCAAATCCGGATGGACCCGTATTATTCAGTTGCTACTTAAGAGGTTAGAGTCTTCCTCGTATTGTTTTTTGTCAATATAGTTTACTTTTTCTCAACCGCCTTTGCTTCTTTGAGTCTTCATAAGCAAACCCCACATCAGTAACTGTATGAGCCTTTAATAGACACCTCCAACAAGTAGCAAGAAAAAAAAAATCATTAAAGCGTAATGGGGCACCCGACTCCGGATCTCCCGGTTCTTGCTGAAGACGACTCGATGTTATCGAGGAAATTCGGCCGTGAGGTCGCCAACTATTTTAGCGGTAGCCCGTTGAACCGAATCTCATTTCTAAGGACAGATTATGGCTTTCTGCGCGCTGCTTTCGCTCACCCAAGCGCGGCATTTTTACTACTAGATAATCTGTCGCCTTCTGCGAAAGACCTCGCAAATTTATCCTATGTTTCTAGAGATATCGTGGTCCCGCTAACGGGAGAGGAGCCTTTCAAAAACTCGGAGCAGGAACAGCTCAAAGACTTCAACTCGGCTGTCACACAACCTGTCGTTCTGTTCCTCGGTATCGATGAGAAGAAGCCTGACTTCCAATATCGTGACTACAAAGGCAAACCATACTTTGCTGTCGATATCACGCCGAAGGGTACCATCGAGGCTAAAGCTAAGAGTATCGTGGATATTGTTAAGGCCAGCGGGGTTTCTTTCGTCGATGGGAGGAGGCTTCTAACTCTAAACGCTCCGGATGGTACGTATTAACTAGTCTTATTCTTGAAAGACGGCATGCTAATGGTGGAATAGCGGCTATATATGCGGAAGCTCGTGCCTTGCTTGATTGGAATAGCCGGAATCCGTTCTGCGGTGGCTGTGGACAGCGAACCACGTCTATCAACGCTGGTTGGAAACGGTCCTGTCCGCCAACAGATCTGGCAGATGTTCCCGAAGGGGGTGCACCAAAGGAGAGAGCAGACTGCCCCACTAGACATGGCATAAGTAACCTTAGTTTCCCGCGGACGGATCCTACCGTGATTATGGCTGTGGTTTCGGCTGATGGTACCAAAATTCTTCTTGGTCGAAACAAGCGATTTCCTCCCTACTGGTTCAGTACGCTCGCGGGATTCCTCGAACCCGGAGAGTCCATTGAGGAAGCGGTCCGTCGCGAGACTTGGGAGGAAAGCGGCGTGACGGTTGGACGTGTCGTAATCCACAGCTCGCAACCATGGCCTTTCCCCGCCAACTTAATGATTGGCGCGATCGGCCAGGCCACTCCTGGCGGCGAGACGATTCACCTTGGTCACGACGAAGAATTGAATGACGCTAGATGGTTCTCCTTCGATGAAGTAAAAGAAGGGTTAGCGTTTGGCGTTAGCGGGTTAGGAGAAGCAGCGCCAGCGGGATATAGGGAGGGAGCCTTAAGGTTACCACCACAGACGGCTATCGCTAACCAGCTAATTCAAGCGGTCCTTAAAGGCTACCTGGAGGCCGTGCCCAAGATATAACCAAGCCCGCAACGGTGAATAGCGTTATTCTCTCGAGGCGCGAGGCGTTGATTTGGACAGTTGGGGGTCATTGATGACGACAGGCGAAGCGACTTATAGATGCAATGAAGAATTAGACATAGAGCACCTAAACTAGCAGCAGAGTGGAAGGGCAATAGATACGCGCAGTTAAAGCTAGACACGCCGAGCCAGCTGTTCGTTGAACCTATGGCTTGTATATAGATGTTCATATATGGATATATGTACCTAATATATACTATATACCTACCTACGTACCTATTTACTTTATCGTAGAGTAAAAAAGAAAAAAAAAGGAAAATACACAAATCAATGCCTTGCTACCGAAGTTTCGTTAAGAGTACCTAGTAGCAACGATCAATCTATGTTCCCACCTTCAACACATTGGATTTTCTTTCTCTCATTAAAGCTCCGCGCTTGCACATGAAAATGATACTTAGGTACGCACTTACATAGTAAGCATCACGTGCGTCTGTTGCAAAACATGGTGGGGCCCGTCCACTGGTTGGGTGGGCGTCGATAGGGTGCCCCACCTGGAATTGGCCTTTAAATATTTTCGCTACGCGCCTCGCCTTTGAAAAATTTCTTCTTTTCCTTTCCTCATCATCAGTATGGGTTAAATCTACATCGTCAAATGTTTATTTAATTCAGATGGAGGCTCCACTACGGTGGCTTGCTGAGGGTTATCATCTTATTCACAATGGGTTTCCTTCCGTTCCCGGCCTCCTTTAGCAATACCGAACAGCACTCCCAATAGCCGTAGACGCCAGCTCCTCCTGGTTTTCGACTGTGGCGTGTTCGTAACATTTTCAGCTGATATGTTGTATCTTCATATTCAATAATTTCTGCGCAATGAATAGTTTCCGAGCTGCTGTAGTTCACAATTAAAACGTACTAGTTCGCTAGGAATTGCCATGGAATCAGACTAGAAGGCTACTGTAAAATTTGCGTCTCGACAGCCCACAAATTTAAAAACTGATAATTTAGGTGTCGAATTAGTTTAAGGTACACATAGTTTATTTTCTAGGTAAACCGCGCGTACGTTATTCGTGTGTAATCTTCTACATTGATGATCCGGTGCTGAAACCATGGGATCACTAGAAATGCACAAGACAACTGCTACAATTTTGGAACAGAAATATAGTCTGGGAGGTTTAGTTTATTTGCCCTATCTGAGCGCTGTAACTACATCATAAGTGCTAGCGCTACCAGTACTACGTCCTCCAGTGACTTGTGCCGAAAAAGCGTCTAGTAAAGGCGCTTAGGGGGAGACATGGTAGCCTTGATGGTCAAGCTACCAACGTTCTGCCAGCCCTTCTTCAGCAACGAGACAAGGTAGTTAATAGCCAACATGATGTTGCCGACTAGCTCATCCTGGGTCATGCCAACGTTTCCGACGGCGACACCCATGCAGAGAACCTTCTTGAGCTGGAACTTGATCGTGGACTTGACTTCGTTGATCTTGCCAGTAAGATCGTCGGCGTGGGAGACAGGAGTAGGGAATTTACCAGCTGGAATTAAACTGTTAGTTTGCATTTCTGCTGGGAGACGTACATGATTTCACTTACCCTTGGACAGACCAGGACCCAAGAGACGGGGAATCTGCTTGATCAAAGCCTCGGAAGCGACGAAAGCATCGTACTTGCGAGCAAGCTTCTTGATAAGCTTCTTGTTCTTGTTGAGCTTCTTCAAGTCATCAGCAGACATAGCGTCAACACCACCGTGCTTAGCACGGTCAAGATCGTGCTGGTCACCCAAGATGCTGTGTCTCGCATGTTAGCCAACGCTGATTTGGCGATAAACGGTTTGGAAAGGAATATAAGTACCAGATGCTCATGTTGGGGCGAGGGATGGCAGGCAGCTTGATGGTGCCGGAGAAACGCTTATCACGCTGAGGGTCATAGTTCTTGAGGCCGATCTGGAGTTCGACGGTCTCGAGGAAGTTCCGCTTCTTGGTGTTGAGGGAGTAGTCAAGCAGTTCGCTGACGTTGTTACGCACTCCGGCTGTAGCGGGGTAGAAATATCAGTATATTATCGCTATTGCTGTTTTCATTATTGATATAGTACGTACCGACTGTGATTTTCGACATGATGACAGTCTTCCAATAGAGGAACTCTAATGGTGAGGATTACTGCGTAAAGTTGGGTTATGAAAATTGGAAAGCCGACGCTGATGCGAAACTGCGAAACTGCGAAAAGTAGAAGGATTTAAATTTTGTGATTTTGTGACTTTGTGACTTTTGTGGGCTTGAGGTACCGAGCTAATAAAAGTGGAGAGCATTATCGGGGTACCTACTTTCCCACTTACATAATGATACCTTATGTAATCATAACCCCATACCTACGTGTATGGCTTTGAGACATGGCGAGTGATTTCTCAGAGACATACATACCATACCTACCTAGGTAACCCATCATACCTACAACAATACCTACAATAGGAAACCTACATTTCATTCCAAAGAGTTGATATTATCCTAAGGTACTGGCTCCTGTACCCGTAAGGCGTTCTTTGAAAAGCCAATCGAGCTTTAGGATTTATATACCTGTGTCATGATGGCTTTGAATCTACTCAACCACGAGAACGATATTGTTACCTCCTATGAAACATGGACGCGCAGCAACTCTATTTGCGTCGTATATTAGGTATCACAACGTCAGCCTTGGTACGGTTGTACGATTTCGCTTCGATACGTCCTTCTTAGATCTGTGGCAGTGTTTGATCCGGGTTACCATAATCGTCATCTGAGCCTTATGGTTATCTGCCAAGCGACTATGAACCCGGCCTATCTCAAAGGCGGGCATATCGTAGCTGGAGTTCACCTCTCTACCAGAGCCAGGCCAACCAACTGCCTTCAGATTTTTTTTACTTTATCGCGGCTCAACTATTCAAGAATAGCCAAGACATACGTTTATTAATATGGTCTTATACGTATATTAGAAGTTTGTGTTACTTCTTGTAACCCGAAAATATCCTGTTCGACAGACATCTGATACAGAACACGGATCTGTTGAAAGTTCAAGCTCTATCGCTTATGGGTGTTCTCTACCAGCTGAAGATTTTTTTTGTTGGTCAATAGTTTTCGATCTAGGAGGGTGGGATAATGGCGACGTGAAATGCTACAGCCCTCCATCCTGCAGTGCAACGTCCATCCTACAGGCGAGTTCCCCCCTTAGGCGATATGCGCGCTTTTGTAGACGATGAAGGTGATCGCTCCCCATGCTCTGAACGCCTTGCCTACTTGCCACTCAGCTCTGGTCCACAGTTGGATCGTATGGTATTCCGAACGGACCAATCTTGTCAAGGTTCCATAGGTGAAAGTACGCTACCATCTCACAGACTAGCGGAAAAGGTGCTCAACCGCTGCCTAATCGCATCCGCGCGGCTCTCTGTCGATGATGTCCCTATCTGCTATTTTCTATGGATTCTGCACCCTTTCAACATATTCTTAAATACTGCAAGATATATACTTAATATCGATCTAATCTACTAAGGACGTGAAGCTGATATCACTCATGAGTTGGACTTTTCGACAAACTACTTGGATCAAAGGCTTGTCATATTCTCCCGCTGGTTCTTTCATCTTGATACTTGTTAAACGCCCCTTGGGCTGACATGGGCCTCGATATGCAAGCCATAAGTGACCCGCATCCGTCTACCCGTATGCTTGCCCTTTACGCTATCTCCTTTCCCCAGATGGTACTTTCGGCCCCCGTGTACTGGGGGCAGGAACTATATGTCGGCCAATTTGAGAAACGCACAAGTACTCATGGCTGCCTCGGAGCGTTTCCAAGTGGGAGAAATGTCTGGGCTGTTCCGATGACCCTTGTCGCCATCGAAAACCTCATCCACAGGTATGTGGTAACACTAAGACTCAATAATAGAGACCGTTTATCTACCTTTAGTGAGTCGATGTTAACTTCTTCCCTCATATCTAGGCTGCGGGATGTCTAGTGCTACTCGAAATACCGGGCCATATATGTTATATTAACGACTCCAGAATCCAGGAATCTACTAAATGGTACTTGCCTTAGGTACTCAATGCGACATATCGGCCTTGAATCCCCTCTATTGGCAAACATACTATCTTCATTTCGAGGTCGATTAGCTCAAGGCGATTGTTACATTTAGTCAAGGCTACCATTCCCATAAGGGTGGTATAGACCATTGTAAAAGCCTCTTATAATCCCATCATCCAAGATATCTCGTGGTTATAAGCAAGGATTTCATGAATCGCAAGATGCGACCACCTCCTTTCACGGCTCACATCAGGCATCCAAAAGAACAACCAGCTAAGGGAAATGTGGGGGGACACTTGGGGATGGTCGTTGGTATCATACTTACCAGTCTCGCTACCGTTACTTTGATAATACGCTTCTATACACGTCGGCGGCTGACTCGGGGATTCGGGCTTGACGATATCTTCATTGCACTCGCATTCGTACGTCAAAGCTTCAACAGTGCCTCACCAATGACACACACTGACACCCAGTAGTTTCCTACTACTGCATTTACTATAATGGGCATCATTTCTCAGGAGAAATTCCACCGAAAATCCCAAAATAAAGATGAAAACCCAGCTGTCAGTGTCATACGAATACTGTAAGGCCTTCATTGTTGTTCTAATAAGTGAGGTGGATTTATATTAATACATCCTTTACAGGTTCGCCAACCAAATCTTATTCGACCTCGCAACCAGCTTAACCAAGTTGTCGATATTAATACTGCTCTATCGACTTACGACTGCATCAAGGGACCGCAATGTGACCATCGCCGTACTAATATCAATAGGGGCTATTAGCGTCAATTGTGTCGTCTTCATCATTGTTAGCCTTTTCCAATGCACGTACGTTCACTAGCACGCGAGTAATAACCAGGGGTGGCAATCTAACAGTATAACTTATTAGGCTTATGCCAACCGATTGGGATATTAATGACCAGTCACCAGGACATTGTATTGATTGGGCTGTTCACATGTTTGCAGCTAGTATCGTCAATGTCGCTACCGACTGCCTTGTTGTACTCCTACCTATCTGGATGGCCCTTGGATTAAACTTGCCTATTAAGCAAGTAGGTATGGTTATCTTCTTATTCGGACTTGGTATCATTGCGTGTTCCGCAGGGATTGCAAGGAGTCATTATGCGTGGAACTTGGTTCATGCTGGTCATTCCAATGATTCCAATGATCACTGGGCTGTCTGGTTTGTCAGTATTATTGAGTTGAACTTTGGTATAGTATGGAAATCACCCAATCACTAAATACGTGGAAGCTCTCGCTAATTGGTCAACAAGATATGTGCTTCAATTCCAGCTATCAGGCCATTTTTCGCGACCTATCTCCCAGGAAAATTCAAGTCATTACGGCAACGGGGTTCTATGGTAGTCAGGGACAGGATGCCACTGGCCCACCCACCGTCTTTTGCGACCTTTATTGATCATTCATCGTCATCGTCTTCACTCCTTTTACAGCGCCTAGCGCCACTGCCCTCTAGCCATCAACGCGTCAGTTTTAATAAGCCATTACCTCCTCCTATCTTACCAGATCGACGTGTTCGTTTCGAGATTCCATTAGAGCCCGAAGCAGATTTAAACCCGCCCTCCCGTTTACCACAGACGCCTCCTCGTAGCTATCATAGGGCCGATATATCACCCAGCAACTTACGACCGGAAGATTGGATCTCCATCATGTATCAAGAAAATACGAACCCAACAAATTTGCAACAGATACCTGGTCGCGCCGAATTACCCTAACGACTACGGATGCAAATATCAAATAATTCATATTAATGGTTTTGCGCTATACACCTTTTATTATATACCTATTATTGATACCGGCGTTTTGGGAGATACCAACGGGAGGATACTTTTTAATTACAACATTACATATTACAGGACATGAGCTGTAATTCCTTCACATCATGGCATCGTGGCGGAATTCTTATCAAGAAGGCCCGAACCAGTTCTATGTTCTTAGAGATATTCATGTTAATTTGGGGATAGATGTTAAGATTCCTACTACGGAAGGACTCGCTCTCGTTCATTAAGGTCCAATGAGAAGCTTGGAATTGGGAATGGTTTACGCTTTCTTCTTTTCGTGGGCTCAAGGGAAGAGGATATGGAAGGATAGGTTGAGTTAGGAATCCCAACCGTTCACATTTACTCATGATTCATCCACACCCACACTCGTTTCCTGCAGCTTATCGCTCTCGCCTACCGGTGGCTTCAGAAGGGGAAGGAGTTCGTTATGGATCATGGTGTAATCTCGCCCACAGAGAAGGCAACCGTATGTACCTTAAGTGACAACAAAGTCATCTTAGGGAAACAAAATAAAAATTATAAGCATAGTTTATGTCTTGGCCATCCTCTCCGCGTGGGATCAACGATATGCGACCTTAAAGAAACGGCATATATCAAACAATATGCAGAAACATGCATGCATGCTTATGTACATAAGGCATGACAGTAAGGAAGCTATGAATACCTATGTGGTGTATGTTGCAGCGTAGTAATGGGGATTCCAAGATATGTGTAGTCGTAATCCAGGGGCTCGATACTCGCCTCCGAAAACAACTCCACTCTAGAAGGATTCTGTATTCTGTGCATGAAACGAATTACTATTTAGCAGGAATTCTTTCACTACTAAACCCCCCCTCGATCTCCTTTCGCTCCCTCTGGTGCGGCTATTAGTGGGGATAGATGGATTTCCTATAATGTGCCTTACATGACTCTTACGTAGGTAGCGCCTAGTAAAATCCATAGTTGCCACGCTGCACCTATCTCCGCGAGCCATGGCCTGGGGATCACAGTTTGACAGAATTACCTATTTCCCCGACTTATATGATTCCTTTAGCACGTGATCCTGTGTGATAGGTCACCGGCCTAGAGTTCACCCCTTAATCCTCTTACGGAGATCGTTAATCTACCAACAAGCATGCTATGAGTCCATCAAATCTTTCCTAGTATATTCTACCATGGTTATTGGAACACTAGCTAATTCCGAGGAAGTGAGATCTTTAGATAGCGCCATCTAATACGTAGTTCAGCTACACTCAGTAGAGCCATGTAAATATTACGCCCTTGGTACATTCTTGAACTTCTGATCTTTCAGGGCATTCTTTTTCCTGCGTTTATACGGAATACTAGATCTCCAAATCTTGAAGTCTAGCGTCATCAACGATGTGTCCTTAAATCTTGAGGATCAATATATTCTCTCCTATGGCTAGATCCATCTTTGATTCGCCATAAAAGCAAAATAACCAGAGAGATGACCCTCATAGTCTAGTCTACGCCTGTGACTTATTAGGTCTCGACATGACCCCTTAGTTTCTGAGATAACGACGAAACGGCTTGTGATATGATATCGTTACCATACTTGAGTAACCATAGATATATGGTTTCGACGGTAAGACCACAAGTTCCATTACCTATGTATATCACGTATAGATCTACAGCATAGGTTATATGTAGGCCTACTAAGCTCCTTTAATGGGCCCGGTATTCTATGGGCGGCCTCTCGACGTGAATAGACGGTGTACTCCCGGTCTTCTCATCGTACTACCCAACCTACTACCTAGCCTTGAAGTGCTTTCTAACTTCATAGCAAACACAATAAACGAGTGCAACAGAATTATAGAGACGGCAAGGGCCGCTTTACCAAATATAGCCGGTATCCTATGTACATCATATCTGTAATGCATTATAAGTAGATAACTACAGCTACTTAGATTAGCTAGTGAGTGACCAAACCCTCGAAATAGAATCATCATACCAGTGAAGACACCCGTGATTCATCTCAAGTTGCTAAAGAGCCTCCTGAAGGCCTCCGTTGATAGCCAACATCTCAACAAAATACTCTTCTACACCTCTAAACTCTGGAATTGAAACCGCCACTGAATAAGATCTCAACAAATAGACGTATTGAGCTCGAGTTACCTCGTCTGAAGTTCCGCCTCCTGCTATGTGCTACGTCACACCACACGGGTGCCTGCTTCTTTTCGTGACCCCTCCCTTTTGCTAACCAGTTCAAAGGCCTTGTACGAGTTACTTGAATTAGCAGATGCTATTTTCGGATTTCCCACTTTCTGGGACGCCATTTCAGCCGAGAGCCGGACTTCGCTTCGTCTTCCCTAGAACATATATAGTATCGTAAGGGGCGTGATTTACGCACTACTTCACTACGTGATAAACACTGGTCACGACCACCCTCGCTGTCATAATGGCTATTGTATTTTTATGTAAGGTTAGGACGTGTTTTGGTTAGGGTAGGGACCTATTTAGCAATTTAATAAGCAAAGAAGCAAAGTCAAGATGTACACTACTCCGTAAGCTAAGACGAAAGGCTACAAAGGGAACAGTTTATCAAGGCTATGGACGATAGTCGTTCTTCGACTACTAACTACAATATCAAACTATCAAATTTCTAAATAGCTATGCTATTCTAGATTGAACTCCCACACACTACACTGTCTTTTGCCGTCTATTCAGGTCGCCTGTACCATGATAGCCTCCTCTATCACCATCTTGTGGTTACATATCTTCAACAATCGACCACCTAGGCGATGATTACCTTAGGTAATGTTCACCATAGCCTCAGTGGTCGTCATGCCCTCTTATGGCATATCCTAATCTTCTCAGGCATATAAATCCTGGATCAACTCCCGCCATCCTTGGCATGTCCTTGGTTTCAGGTATCGTCCCGGGAACTCTACAGTGAATGAGAGATAGCGCCGGTAGCCCTGTGGTCCCAATGCCGGATTTGGCTTGGAGTGCGGTGGCTTTCCACATAATCCTCATGAAGCCTGGCTAGGCTTCGTCGCGGTCTCCTGACCGGGGGAAGTAGAAGTAAAGTTGGAATTATGCACTTGCACATTCCTTGGCTTGTAAAATCATCCATGGTTCCTAAGTTTCACTTGTGGCTATAAGATATTAGGTTAGCGCTATTTACCAAGAAAAATCATAAAGATTTTAATAACGTACATTCATTCTTCATTTAGCGAGAGTGGTGTCCGTGAGATCGTCTGTAAGAGTCCTGGACATTAGATGCCCTGTTGGAAGAAAGCAGCTTTTGGGAGATTTTTCCAATGGCTGCCAAGTGCTCCCTGGCTTCGGAGAAATTTTGCAAGTAATCAAAAGCATCCGGGGCGCTGAATTCCTGGAGGTAGGATTGCAGAGCCTTGTGGTGCTGGTGCCACTCCTCTACCAATGGCTGCTCCGCAGCTTTCATGGCTGCCTCTGCTGCCTGAGCATACCTGGAAGCATGCTTGCGGCTGCTGGTGCTATCCACGGAATCCTTGCTCTTCCTCTTCCGGCCCTTGGCCGAATGTGCGGAAGATCCATGTCCGGACGGAGGAGATCCACTGACGGCATTAAGGGAATTTCCATTATCATTGTGGACACGTCTCATGTGG
This sequence comes from Entonaema liquescens, assembly GCA_902805475.1. Taxonomy (NCBI): domain Eukaryota; kingdom Fungi; phylum Ascomycota; class Sordariomycetes; order Xylariales; family Xylariaceae; genus Entonaema; species Entonaema liquescens. Next base: position 1,440,988 of record CADCSX010000007.1, read on the forward strand.
TCCTTCAGGTTCCACTGGCGCGGAAATCCGTTTCCGGGAACAGCACGGTCACATCCATCATATGTGCAGAGGTAGGGCTTGTCACCATGGCCATGCATAGCATGAGCTTCACGCTCATGTCGGAGGAGACAAGCGGTTGAGGAGAATCGAGCATTCTCGCAAGATTCAATCTTGCATCGGTAGGGCTTCAAGTGCGAGTCGACAAATTTGCTAAGTTTTGGTTAGATTTTTAGACGCTATGAGACGATTGGGGACTAACTCGTAGTTGCACTTGAGCTTCTCGGGCTTGTGATTGCAGCTGGACTGGCCTTCAAATGGGCAGTGGAATAGTCCGTCGGCTTGCGGGTAGGCGTTCTTGTACAATGGGTGGTCCCGAGCGGAAGACTCACCATCACCGCTGGAGCGGCGCGTGAAAGCGGGAGGTAAAGCAAACATATCGTCTGGCAACATAACTCCATTGGGGTCCTCTGTGGTCATTAAGCCCATCTGGCGATCGAGGCTGATGACGTTCTCTACGTCAGAGTGTTTCCTCCAAATATCATAGCATATTGTTCAACATACCTTGGCGAAATGCCATCCATAATTGGCGAAGAATCATTAGTTCGCGAAGGCGAAGCATCCATCGGAACGGACCACGCATCCTCACCGGGGCCAGGTGTAGAAATCCGAGACTCAACAGGGCTGAGAGAACTCCATGTGGTAGCAGCGGGCGAGTTCCCCGTAAGGTTAGCCTCGAAGTTTAGCTGCATCTGAGTTGGGTCGATGTGCTGTTGCGCCATTCCTGAAGAGAGAACAGCAGGGGAGTATGGCAGTCCATCCGCGGATAGGCTTACACTCATGGGAAGGGTTGGGTAGAACATTTGGGAAGATACGGAATGGGAATCTGAGTCCTGGAGAAGATATGCATCCATCTGTGGATTACCTGTCATGTCAAAATTGGACATGTGCGAAACTTGAGGAAGTCTCGGCCGGCTCTTGTGTGCAGAGGCTTTGATTGTTCTGTTCTTGTGGCTTCCAGAGGAGCCTCGCGAGCTTATCCTCCGCATGGGCTCTGTGGTAGGAGCTTGGGCCTGCTCCGCGGCAATCCATTTGCTGGTCATGTCTTCCACGGCTTCATTCTGGTCCTGTCTGGGAGTAACTTGACCATATGTAAAATGGAAATCCTCTTCTCCATTGAAGTTCTGTGTTCCTTCAGCTGCTGTGTCCCATACTGAACCATGGAGGTCTGTATGTCCCGTTTGAGAGTAAAGAAAAGATCCGCTGGAATTGGCAAGCATATTTCCTTGGGAAAAAGAGCTATAGTCACTGATGCTGAGGTTAGTGTTCTGTTTTCCACTAGCCGGTGGTGAAAATCACGAAGATGCGCCCCAAAAATCAAATACAAATGGAAAATTTTCAGCGTGGCACAACTTTGCTCCTGTTGTCGTAATATTCATTAGTTCTTCAATACCTTTCGTTAAGTAGGGGGCATTGTGTACAAACCAGACTGAAATGTCGTATGCGAACTGAAAATCCAAAGTAGGATCTAGAGAAAACGACATAGAGAAAGTGCAATCCCGTAATAGAAGATCCAAGTTGTAAACACACATTGGCCTAAACAGTAACTGAGAAAGCATATGTAGAAGATAGAAAAGGAAATCCGGCTAGAAAGAAACCAGGAAATTCCAGATCGGAGTGCCTATCATAGCACGAAGAGTTTAATGTTAGTCTACATACCACACGCGGACAATCAGATATAAGAGCCGATCAAGTCGGCATGCAATGGCATACGTACTGTAGTCGAAAACACAATATGTGCAAATCCAATTGGAAGTTCCTGTGGCGTTGCTGGCTAGATGATCCCTAGGGTCCTTGGTAGAAGCGACAATCTTAACTAACACTGTTCCATGAAGGGAGGTCCTAAAGAGAAATAATCCTTGGCTGAAGTCGAGTTGTCGTATACCCTTATGGTCAAATCCGAGATCCAGAGTACAAGTCAAGTGTGTTGGCCAATACTACCACTGAATATGAAGCAGCATAGCAGAAACGAGAGCGCCCACTCGCGAAGAACCAGGAGTTATTGCTGAAGTATCCGTAGGTGTAAAGTATGACTAGAAAATCCTTGGATCCGCACTAAAATGTCCAGGCAAAGTCCGTAAAAGCTCGAAGATCAATTCACAACCGGTCCATGGTATTGGGGATCCTGTCCAGGGTCTGGTAACAATGCAACACTTTCACTGGTAACCGGAGAAATCTATCCTGGGGTTGTCTGTTGTCACAAATATTCTTCGCGGGCGATACTCACCGTAGGCTTAATGAGAGTTGATCTCTGATAATATCTGTTTTCCATCTGAGAGACGTGGCGGGGTCAAGCTAAGACAACACCGTGAAGTGTTGACTATGCTACTCGCAATGAGCCTCAGAAAAAAGTCCTGGAGATTGATTCCTGGAAAGTTTGTCCTCCGGCATCCATTTGGGCTCCATTTCCTTGAAGATCCTGTCCCGGATTGTCCTGTCCTGTCCTGTCCTTGGGAAACGGAATGTCCTGGGTCATATCCTGGCAGAGCACAAAAGCAAAGCACTTGCGATTAAGAGAAAAAAGCAACGCGTACATGACTGTCGAGCAACATGATATTCAAACAAAAGAAAGCAAACCCCCCCAATACTCCGGCAATAGAAATAGAAAAAAACAATGCAATATACCTCGCAGGAGTGTGGACGTCATCCATGTCTAAAGATGAGTTGAAGCCTGACATGTTGTCCTGGCGGGAAGCAACCATGGCTGTCATTTGATTCCTTGTGGGATTGAAACGAGTAACAGGCTCTCCGGATGATCCCTAATGAATCCTGTGGCAAAACACTGGGACACGGAGCAGCAGTGAGACTGGTTTCTCAACTGAACTGGATACAGTTTTTCTCTGTCGACGGAGAGGTGTTGTAACAGTCGATCCTGAGGGTTAATAAACCACGGCCTGATGGGGTACTGATGGGTTGTCCTGTGGGGGGGACAGTGGAAAATGTCTTGGGTATAGCAACAAAAAAATAAGCCACGGGATGATGAGAATGGTGATAATGGGTCTCGGTTGGGCAGAAACGTCAGGGTCTTTGGGCTGGAAAATAGGAGTGAAGAATGGATGTTGGGCAGAGAGAGGGGACATTCGGGTTTTATTGTTGTGCCATAGGGAAGACTGAAGGATGGGGTTGGCCAACGCACAAGCAACGCACAAGAATTGATAGGATGACATGATGCCAGGGTATTGTGCTTCATCGACGCCGTTGGCCGTCGTGGCCTACCACCCTGGGTATTGGCGCCGGGTTAGAAGTTAGCGAAGCCCAGCAAAAAATGAGCGAAATCCAGCAAAATCCAGTGAGAGAAGAAAAAAAGCAGGGAAAAAGTTTCAAGGGTGTGCAGATTGTTATCGACCCCGCTCCACGACGCGCAGGATAAGATCCACGAACTTGGAAATAATTGGTTAATTATGGGCCACTTGCCTGGTTACTGACCTGTTTCTAACAGACTACTGGCTGACCGCTGCTGCAACTGCTACCTAATAATTTCCCTCCACCTTCCTTCAATGTCCTTTTTTCCACGGCTGCCATGTCTACTGAACACTGCGCTGGCCGTGATGGCCGTGATGGCCGTGATAACCCTTTAGTTACTGCACTTGTAATAGGCTCGCAGGGCTCGGTCCGTAACCATGTGGGGACCCTGATCGTTGTCGACAGCCTATTGACTGTAGCTTATGCAGCATGACGACGTTTGACGAGGGGTCTTTCCGTCGCTGAAGTCAGCCAGCACATCACTGCATTGGCACTACATTCGAAGTGCATTATTATGCATTACTACTGGCACGAGCCATGCGCCAGTCGCGGAAATTTGTGTAATATTCGCCCGTCTTCTTAAAACCCTCATGCCAGCACGGCACCATCGATATTGTGCATCACCAGGTCTTCGTTCGGATTCTCGGCGAGCAAGAAAAAAAAAGGAAAAAAAAAAAAGATGATAGACCTTAGATGTCGGTGCAATTGCGCGTATTTCGCATTGGAATTATCGACGATGAATAGTCGGTGAGCGAGAAAAGAGAGGAGAAGAAGAAAAAAGAAATACGAGTGGTTGTCTCATCTAGCATCAATCAGATCCAATGGTATCGAAGTGCTTGAATTAATTGGCGCTAAATGGGCACATTAGCCCTTAGTTCCCCGTCTTGTCATGTATGACAATTGACATTTGACAATCTTTTTTTTCAAGCTGGTCCCTTGAATACCTACCTCCTATGGTAGTTGATTTGCTGGTTCCAATTCGATCCGCTATTCGAATTCGCCCTGACAAATTGGTTATCCGCATCATCCGACCGAAAAGAAGGGAAATGGGAATATTTTCTTTCCGCTACATTCTCTATACTCATAATGTAGTATCAGGACAACCCGATTTTTTAACCCGCCGTGGCCGCATAAACGGTTGATATCGGCAGCAAGAGAAGAGATACCTTGGTCGGGTTTGTGTAGGATACCAGTGTTGGGGGACGGCGAGGCTGGGATGTGGGTTGACCAGATGTCGCTCAGTTCCCCCAACGGGTCCGAGGGTGACAGCCTCAGTTTTTGCTCGATACGGCCATGCCTATCCGGCGTTATCGTACCCTACCTATGGATTTGTAAAATGGTATTAACTTAAGGTATCTTGACCTGATTCAGGCGCGATGCTATATACAGTACAATTCCGGTCTCTCATCATGCCGGATACATTTATACAAGCAAGCCAGATATTCACTTTTTTCATCAGCAATTCCTGGCACTCTGGTCATCGACGTTTCTCACGTTTCCCACATTGTACCATTTGCAGGATGCTTTTTCACTTTTCCAGACTGCCTCTTCCCATACTGCCTTGAGTTCCATCTCACCATCAAAGCCATCCTCCCAGGCGAAGAGCCTCAATGTCGACTTGGCAGCTTCCCAATTCTTAATCTTCAGCACGCGGCTCACGAGGTTGATCTTATCCAAGTATACATCCCGGAAAACCTTCATCTGTTTCCTCTCGAGACTGTCACTGGTCTTAGCGGCCATTGTGGCACACGCGCCAAACATGACAGACCAAAACCAGAGTGACTGGCTGTATTGGCCCGTCTGCATGGGCATCTCGGTGCGACACACATCCGCGAGTAACTGCTCAATGAACCAATTAAGTATGAATGAGTCAACCGTGCCCTCGCGTATGATCACGTAGAGATAGAAGTAGCACGCCATGAACCCGGATCTACTGCTATCGACCGATTTGAGAGGCGATAAGACATTACTGTCGCTTACCCGGGAGTTGGGTGCCTTTTTCGCCAGGATTTCAGAGAGTGGCTCCTTCGAATCATACGAACTGCCCAACATTTGCAGGCTATAGATTGGCCGAAGCGCAACTCGGAGCAGTGATATTATCACGGACTGGTGTACTAGGTCTGTTCGGCTAATGTCAAGGATATCCCAAACAGGGCGGCTAGAAACGCTTCTTGCTGCCCTACGAGGGTGCGTTAGCCTTAATCACATTGAAAGGCATATCTAGCAGGGACAAGGCTGATTATACGTACATCAGGATCATTCGTTGAAGCAAGCCCATCTTCCTAGGGCATCTGTCTTCGCCTTGTAATTCCTTGATTTTCGCGAGCCCGCGTAGATGCGATGTTACGGCGTCGACAGACTCCAGGGCATTCTAAAACTTGTTAGTAGGCTGAGTGAAGCATCCTTCTCGGGATATCACGTACTTCGACCAGGGCGAGGCTCGACACGGCTGCAATTGTGCCATCGTGGATAGCAGCATCTGGATTCCTCAGCTGATCCGTGACGAATCGTATCGCTTGTAGCTTGTGATAGAGGTAAGGGACTCGAAAGTGCTCGACATCGCCGGTGCACCATGCCCAATGCAGGACAGTCATTAACAATGCAGCATGGAGGAACCCGGGATGTGACAAGGCTTTGTGAACACTAGGCATATACGAGTCAGGCCGAGTCTCTCGAGTACCAAGCTCCGCCCCACGGACATATTCTGGTCGTCTACTCACATGAACGAGTCCGCACTTCTTTCGACCCGCGTTGTGTACAGTACCCTTGTATTTGCAACTGGGCATCAACGACTCGTTAGTCTCCGCTACCACGCCTCGCCGAACATGATCAAGATCACTTACAGAGTTGGAATAACGACCGTGACTTGTGGGGCATATCGTATGAGGTTCCTAGGAACGGGTCTTTCAGAGGAGTGTCTACCAAGGGCAGGCAAGGTTCGGCAGATTCGTGAGGCTCTCTAGATCCAGCCCTGGACCCGGACCCACGCCCGGGCTCCGGGGTAACAGACCCAGCATCTCCGTCCGGGTAGCCACATTCTCCACCATGTCGAAGACAGTATGTACTACAGTATAGTCAGCCTCACTGGAAAGCGCTTCACGATAGATCCAATAGTGTAGTGTGACGGAAATGAGGCTCCGTATCGCGTATAGGTAGGCAACAGTATAAATTGGCTAGGCATACGTGAAGCATCTGCGGGTAATAGACGCGAAGTAACGCTTCCTGGTCGGTGTTGGGCACCAATCACCTGCACAACTTGCGGCAGCGTATTTCGTATACTTATATACAAATCCCGCATCGGCCAACGGAATATCATATCAGGAACTTACCAGAGCGGTTTCCTCTCGTCGCACCGGATGTGCTTCGTCTTGCATGTGGAACAACCGTTTCTCGACCTGCGATGAAACTTGCGTTGACGCTGGCGCTGGATGGTTGGAGCTGATTCAGCCATCGTATCCATGCGAAGTTCGTAAGCTACTAATACCGGATCTTGAGTCCAAAGGGGGTATCACGAGGAAAGGGGAATACACGGTCATAAAAACATGTTCTTTGTGTGACCTCTTCTCATGTCAATATATGATTATTAACCTCGTCAGGCAGAAGAATTTCCTCGATTCAGGAGCGAGTTAGCCCCCCCCCCCCTGACTGCGGGCGGTGATTTCATTGAACCACTCCCCGTGTTCCGTCGAATCCTACCCCCTTGTGGCATTGTATTCCAGAAAAGACCCACTGTCAGCATTCGACGACGGCTAGATCCCGCTGGTCAATGCTCAGCCTTAGGTAGATTCTTATTAATACCGGTAAGGTGTAAGATTACCCACATACAAATACAATGCTTAGCTTACAGGTTACATAACACCATCACGCGGCATCCGATCAAGGACGGGTATATTGAGCAATTACTGGTCTCTTCTCTTGGGCTTGCTTCTGCACGTATATGAAGGCCTTTAGTTGAAGAGTTACACTAGCCATAAAGTGAACACAAGTTTACCTATTAATAGAATTTCCAATCTACAACCTCATCCCAGCAGGCAGACGTTTTCCGGATATGTGGGACCAGATATGGGGGAATATCTCGATTGGTAACTTATGTCAGGCTGGTACTCCTTTATAAGATACTAGAGAAACATCGTGCGATCCTACGGTTGAGCTGAGCGGCCAATGTTCTCGAATAGTCGACTCGGAAAAGCATTGTACTAATTAGGTTATCACTACGTGCGAAAATACCTATTTAAGGCAATGCTAAGTGACATTGGCCCCAGTGGCCTGCCCCCCTATTGTAAGGCTAGTGCAAACATCTAACACTAGAAAAGGTGCCTCTGATGTAGTCGATGGTTCAGTGAGATGGAGAAAGGTCACTTTCCGTTATACCCGGGCTTTTCTTACAACCGCAAGCTTCCCATTGCTTCTTTTAGGCCTTTCATATAATTGAATCTAGCAGTATCATAGGAGTCAACAATGTAACTATTACTAGGATTTGGTTATAAGTCGCTGCAGCTCATATTGCGACCGTTACAGAAGAAGCAAAAGCCTTTCAGCTGACATATCGCGCAAGTTCATGGCCGAGGAGGCTCGGCATGTTATTCGACCCAAGCCATAATACTACCACGTGTGAGCAGGTATCCTTTTCTGCATTTGACGTACCGGATGGCTGCTTGCGACATTTCATACTTCCCGAATGCTCGTCATTGTTACACACCTCGCCTCTTTTCCTCGACTTCTTCGTTGCTACCCTGCCACTCTCACCTTTTCTTACTCCACGCAGGTATGAGCCGCCCTTTATGAATGAAATAGTGGCGTGTACATCAGTCAAGTTTAGGAGAATAAGTATGAAAAGTTAGGACTACGAAAAGAACCATTGCATAATGCCAAGTCAATGCTCTTCCCTTAGTAAGAAAATTATGGATAAGAAGAACCGGCCGTAGGGACGGCAATGCGAGAAACAAGAAGTCCTTCCTTAACCGTTATTTGATGGGGTAACACTTGGTTTCCAATGAACAACCAGTCAGCCTTCATACCTACATAGTACATCCCGAGTCCTTCCAGATTGTATGTAGGGCTGACATGGCTTGACTGGCCAATTATATGTGGAGGCTACCACTTAATTCCAACATGAACAAGGTCACTCATCATACCCTACAATCTCACGCACCTTAAATTTCTATTTTATGGAACACATCCGAGAGCGATGGATGTTAGGTTCCATATACTCCAGCTGAGCACATATCAACGTACGACATAATCCATCTGAACTGACCTGTCATGAGACAAGGGTGAAGAGATAGATCAAGAGGCTATTATACGTTCCCAGAGTCCTAGGTGATACGGAAGAGCATAAGATCGTGCCCATTTTCTTCGGACCCAAGTTTTGTTTACATAGTTAGTACATGTCCTGGCGCATGGTTCCGTATAAATTCTTGGGGGGGGTAAGCTTCTATTTACATCGAAAACCGTTGCAGCGCAGTGGATCAGGTTTCTTGTCAAAGTGTCATGAGATAGGCGTAAGACAACATGTCTTACAAGAGTTTAAGAGGAGGTAGTTACATATACCTCTTCGAGCAACACGCAGCAATATGTACCGAGGTTAACAACTGAATGCGCTGTTAGGTAGGCACATACCCTATTTTAACCGTATCTAGCGCCTTTTCGTAGTTGACAATTTTATAACTAGTTGAACCATCAACTGAATTCAATATCTTAGGTCCCTAAGATAAACAGAAATAGCGGACTTACGGAGGAAGGCCCATAGGGGGGAGAGGGGGGGGGGGGCATGGGGTACCTTACGCGACTAGGATAATATGGTCAATGCGTTTTATAAGTTCCAATTCTTCATCTCGATATGATCTTATCTCCATCAACTTCTTTAAACTTAAAAAGAAATACTACAGTAAATTGATCTCGTTACGATCACAATCCCTAACCATACCCCATAGTTTTTCAATGATCCCAAACAAATCGTAGAGTCTAGGCATTACTATGAAATGACGATATCAAGGTGTGGAATCCCGAATACGTGGTAAGTGGTCGGCGAGCCAACTCACATGCTCGCAGCAACTGCTCGCATCGCATCGCATCACATCGCATCGCAGCGAAGCAACACGTCGCCTACTTTGTTTTTGTTTTGTTTTTTTCTTTTCTATTCCACACGCTTGCTTTTCGTACCTACCTAGGTATGGGTACCATCTTTCGCACTCTGGACCTCCTCATTTCGGCGGGCTACAATACCATTTTTACCAATACATTTACCATAGTACAATAAACATAACCCCTATGAAGTCTGGATAGGAATGGTCCGGGCAGCAACGTACCTGCACTGCACCATAGGTTGGAGTTGGGCTTTTGCGCTCGTGCAACGCTTTTCTGCCCAATCTAGTCAGATAGTCCGCCTGGGAGGGTCACCGCTATTCGTTCACCAGGAATTTCCCTGCAATAGTCCAGGCTAATACCCCTTCAGATACTGCAAGTTACTGCAGAAAGACTGCAGTCAACTGGTCTTTGGGCAACAAAAGACGGACAAGCAGGAACGAGAGGACACACTCTCTTTAGTTCTCAGCTGCCCAATGCTGCCCTACCGTGATTGGGCTGCAACAACCAATTACGGCTTTTATCCCATCCTGCCGTCTAAGTGGATGGTCTGCGATGTGTTATTATCATGGTTTGGAGACGGCGCTTTTCCGTCGAACCCTCACACTATAGGCAGGGTGTTCCTGGACTCTTCGTAGCTACTCTTTTCGAACCCGTCATCTGGCTTACATTTCTATCAAACTGCTTTCCCTGGTCGATCTTGTCTAATTCAGGATTGGTCCATTCGTCGAGCCCCGTATCGAATCGGTGGTCGACGCCCGAGACGGCACCTATACTACCTATTACCCCCATCCCTAACTAACCCTTCGCAACGCGTGAGGTCCGCCTTGAACCTACGTTGCAGCCCCATTGTTTGAGTTAGAGCTGGGGCGAGCCCCTTGATATCCGTTCTGGGGACTGCCTTGCTCGGCGCGCCTCGTCACCCAAAATTACAACTAACCCGTAAACGGTGGCGAAACTCGACAGACCTCATTATAGCATAAAGTGTCCACGCCTCGGACTTCAGGACTGAAGAGACAATTCTATCGAGGGTTTACCTTCTCCGGAACAAGGTGAAGATATTCCATACTGCCTTCAAGGTTCCATCTATATTGGAGCATGCGATATTCCCTTCGCATCCGGGTCTATGTTGTCCTTCCGAGGTTGCTACCGAATCCGCCGAGCCACTTGACTCCCATTTCCTTTCCCGGCCAGCAGCGCAACCCGCTATTCACCGCTTCAGAACCGATCCAGCCTAATCTGCACAGGACATCGGCCGTGGATCCTGGGGACCCAGACTTAGAATCTGTGTTTAAAAAAGGGTATTTCTGGGACCCTTAATTCTAGAGAGCCAGGCGTACATCGCCGGGATTTTAGCTTCCACCGGAGCTAGTACAGTTCTTATTTTATCTCACAATCTCTCCGCCCCGTCGGCCACGTTTTTTTTTTCTTTGTCCCCCCAAAGAAGTTGGTTGTGTGTGTGAGAAAACATGGCCCATCAGGAAGTAGCCTACCGAACTTCTGCCATGTCGAACGGATCCTGGAATTCCTCCCGCAGGTGCGATCATTGAATCATGTTATCGGTCTCTGTTATTGCGGTCAAGCTGACTTTCCTCAAGCGTCATTTATAATGACAGCGTGTACCCAGGTAGCGCCCGTGAGAACGGGTACTCAAGCTCAAGGTAAGGGCGAATGAGAAACCCCCCTTTTTGTAGACTATGGGAATAACACTGGCTTCCGAAGTGTGATATATTCGTCCGGATGCGGTTCAGCATACAGTTCGCCAGCCAATGTGTCGATGATGGGGACCAGTGGTCCAGTCGGCCGGCATCAGTCTGCATACTCTACATCGCCGGTATACATCTCGAGAGCGCAGTCCGGGCCATATGGAACTTCTTCCGGGGGAGCGTATGGCTCGTACAATAGTACAGGTTCGCAGGGTTGGGATGGACCAGGCAGATATTCCCCAACGGATTCTGTTGATGATATTATTGCGTCTCCCAGTTTATCGGATTATGCCTTGGATAATAATAGCGGAGGTTCTGCGCCAGCAGCAAAGTCCAAGAGCAGTGGCAAGGGCCGTCCTCAGAGACGACCTTCTAATAGAGACGAGTTCGATGGACCGCACCAGTACCTAGCTCGGCCCCCGCCGGACTATGTGGCCATGCAGGAAAGGGAGCTCCCCCATCTCCCTACAAATCTCTTGGTGCAAGAGCAGGATAGTGTCCTGACGCAGGTCAACGATCGACTCTCGCAGTGCGCGTTCGACTTTGTTGCAAAATACCAGTTTCCAATTCCTTTGACCCAGGACATGAGGCCAGTCGAGAGACCACAGGATAGAGAATGGACCGAATGGGTTTACTTACTAAAGCGTCTCGCGACCAAGAGGCGAATACCCGCCCGGGTTCTTTATAATGGACAGATCAAGCAGTTTGTGACAATTCTGGAAAACTCTTTGGAGATGCGGCATGCTGCAAAGCATCAGTCGCGCCCGCTGAAGGATGACCGGAACATCCTGCAATTAATCAGTGCCGGTATCCAGGTTGCAAAGATTCTTAAGGACGCAGCCGCGATGGATTACCTGGACAGACTATACGTTTCAACCGAACAGCAGATTCAGGAACGGAGCGCTGCGGCGTCAGCACGGTTCCGCTGAAGGTCACGCACATCCACTCACACACCATTGGAATATAACCGATGATAACAACGTTTTACTCTCGAAGCTTTTCAGCGAGCGAGACTTGCCCTCAGGGCCATTCGGGCGATGCCCGGGTTTGCCCCCGAATGATATGTTCACAAAGATATATGTACGAGACCACTGATACGTGGGATGAAATGACTCATGATTTCTTATGATTTACCGTCTTGGTCGACAGCATAGGGCCATAGGACGGAAGGGGAGGCATTGTCTTGCGTTTCCAGGCGCGATATGGTAGTGTCTGATTTAGTCTTAAGGGCGGCAAATTGAAGAGTTTCTACTGAGTGGGATAGAATTGTCTCATTTTCAAGGCAGCGAGCGGACAAGCAAAGCATGGTGATGTATTGTTATCTGCTTTTTATTTGTATTTTCCTTCCTGACGCGACTAAAGCTGGATGGGGTTTCCTGTCTTTCTCGATACTTTCGGGTGGTTCTTTTTTTTGGGGCAGCCAAACGAGAAATGTCATAGCTGGATTGGAGGAATGAACAATTTGTTGCATTATTGGGCACAAAGTATGAAGAAATTCGGGTTGGACAGTCGCACATGTAATATGCGTCAGATCTCTGGCCCAACTGTGCAAATATGCGTGGATTCAATATAATTCGGGCACACACATCCCTGTAGTCATACCAAACTTTTCCCGCCTCAGGCAGACTCGGACCGTTGTGATATGATTGATAATCATGATGGTGACGATGTTCGATATAAGAAAAGAAGAAAACCCGACAGACTGGAACGCTTAACCTGTCGAGTCTGTGCGGGATAAACTTGTTACGCACCCTCCACCTTGGATTGGAGCCTTTCTATTGAACTAGATCTTAAACATCCATATCGCTCATCTCATCTTATTACCATTATTCTTCAGGTTGTGGTCGCACTACATGTCAAGGCGTTCATACACTCGTGTGCTCTCTTTCTTTTTTCCTTTTTGGCTCGAAGTCAAGAGCTATGTAACCACAAGTAGCTGGTGTTTATGTACCTTTTCGCATATTCACATGTCTTCCTGTAGCTGAAATATGCAAAAGTACAAAGCCACTACGATATACGCTCATTCCGACTGGACACATTTTCATATACTTACTATGTACCTATCTAATATATAAGAACTTGAATAAGTATAAGTATCTAAGTACCTAGGCATACCTCCATCCAGCTGCGCACATAGTAGGTTCCCCAGCCGCAGGATCAATACCGAAATCCCAAATAGGTTTAGCGTTTTACTCTTATCACCGTCAAGTTACCGTCGGTCATCCAATTGAGTATAGTATAAAGCATTGTACCGCAATGTGGCGGAGTCAAATCCAATTCATAGGTTAATACCTAGCAAAGTAAAGGTTATAGCAGACACCTCAGCCCAAGGCTGTTTTTTCCCGCTGTTTCGACGTTTCTTTAAGGGTAGAAACCTAGAAACCCCGAGGCTTCGAAACTTGTTCGTCATCGCCTATCCGTCACCGAGCGGGTTCATCGGGAATTCTTCTGAGTTAATAACAAGTTGATCGAAATCACTTACTACTCTACCGGAGACCCCCCGGTTTTTTTCTTATTTCTATGCTTTCTATATTCTAGCCCGGGATCTTACAATTTACCTATCTTGCATATCTAATGAAGAAGTAACTAGTTCATTGTCTTAAGTTACTGTTTGCTCGGTTGGCATCTGCAACTGCATCGTAGTCGTACGAAATCCCCACGGCAAACAAAAAGTCTCAGCATTATCGTGGTTCCCCCCCCGAACGTCGCCCAAACTCGCACGACTGAGGAGGGATTTGACCATACCACCATACCACCATACCCGGAGAACGTATTATTAATAAGTAGACAAGTCGATTAGGTTCATGCGATTTCACGATACAATCCATTTCAGACGAGAGACATCACCACCATGGCCTCAGTCGCATCCGCCTCCCCATCTTCTAAGCACAGCTTTCCCCACATGGAATCTGGCGATGAATCCGACGGCTCCTGGCAGCGCGTAGACTCTTACTCGGCCTCCGTTGGTTTTATGCCCAGCCCCTCTAGCTCCAGTATGCAAAGCTGGGGGGTCATTGGGATGAATCCCAACCAGGTCCAAGCTTCACCTGTTGCCATGTCCCCTCTCCAGCTAGAACAGCTAGAACACGACTACTCCCGTACGAACGTACCCTCTAGTTCCTATCCCGATCACGCGACGGATGCCTCCGTAATGGCGACCGCCGGTATGCAGAGCCAGCTGCTGTCTAGCTTTGGCGACCCGCAGTTCATGGCTGGTGATCAGGAGCTGGTGTTTAACGAGCCATTCACTAGTAAGTCCCAGCACGAGCTGGCACGTCACAATTCGAGCAGCATTGGGTTTAATTCGAGTGCTATAGATATAGATATGGCTCAATATTACTCTTCATTCCAGGGTAACATGGCCGCCGATATGGCGGGCATTGGCAGTTTCGAGATGACGACCCAATCGGTTGATCTTAACATCCCACCTCAATTCCAGAACGACAACAATGTCCCCCCGTGGGCGCCCACGAACCTGAAGAATGAAGGGTTTTCACCGGTGGCCGGCGATGAGGTCATTAGCATGACGTCTCAGTCTCCAGAACAGCGATCTCCAGCGCATAGTTCCCTCCAGTCGAGCCCGAGATCTCCGTACGTCAAGGCGGAACCTGGCAAGGGCGCAAGTCCTATACGGAAAGTCAGAAGTGGTTATAAGGTTGAGAAGAGGAAGTCAGAAGCGTCGAGTAAATTCGTCATTATGACGCCGAACCTCATCCACCAGCAGTCGGGAAAGCCGAATCCTTTCGAATGCTTCGAGGCTATGCGAACCACTCAGAGGGGGAGGAAGGGCCCATTGGCACATGAGACTAAGGAGAGTGCCTTGCAGGTTCGGAGGTTGGGGGCTTGCTTCTGTTGTCACAGGTGCGTATCTTTCTCGTACCCCCTTATATTCTATTTTGTGCTAGCGAGCGACGACTCACCCTTGCGTTTGTAGTCGCAAAGTCAAGTGTGACAAGGAACGGCCGTGTAAGAACTGCAAGAAGCTTACAGCTCAAGTTCCGCAAATAATGTGCTGGCAATTCGGAGACTTTCTTCCGGTACTCTTCCCGGAATTCATGCGGGCTCACTTCAAGAAAGACCAGATAGCATCTTTCCTCAGCGAGAATGTGGAAAACTTCAAGCCCAACAATGCTGAAGTTACATGTTCTATCGAGCTCTTTTCCGGCTCCAATTTTGGCTCGACACTCACCATTCCCGCCAGCTTCTTCACGCCTAAATCTGCTGAGATCCTCCAGCATTGGCATGTGAATATGGGCATAAATCATATGGACCTGCAGTCGAGAGGTGCTGCCCCGATCGGTATCGACCCGGAGAACTCGACGCAGAGGGAGGAGCTAAAGAAACGCGCCCGCGAGTACATCCAAAACCTCACATCAGAACCCCTATACGCCCAACAGGTAACGGATTCCATCCGCACAACCCAAATACCGCGGAAGGTTTTGTCGATTGTTCAGCGCTTCGCGCAGCGTTCTGAGGTAAGACCCAACATCCTTTATTCTTAACCAATCCTGGAGATAATAAGCCTGGGCTTACGTTACTTCATATTAGTCTTCGCAAGCGACGATGGTAAAACGCGCACTGAGTATTTACGTCACACATTACGTGCTCACGCGGCAGCTCTGCCTCACCGAAGCCACGATCCTCAGCCTGCGGGACACAAACATGGTGCCGCGGGGCAACCCGTGGTTGACGTCACGAGTGCTAAACCGGCAGGTCAAGGCGGTGCTCGACGAGATGCTCCTGAAGGAAATGCAGGCGCTTTTCGACGGGTTCTCCAAGTCGCTGAAGCCGAAGCTCCGGCGCGAGTGGGCGCCATGCCTAGCCGCGTTTTTGGTCCTGTGTCTGTTCATGGAGACGGTCGAGACGGCCGCCGACACGTTCGTCATCTCGCAGAACGAGATCTCCATCCGCAACCGCTCGAAACCGGAGTACCGCCGCGACTTCGCGCTTACCCTCTGCCGCGATATTGATAACCTCCCCTTCAAGCAGTTCGCCTACCAGTTCCACCAGGTCTACCAGACGCACACCCGCGACACGGGCGCTAAGGCTTTCAACCCCCTTGCTGACGGCAACTTCGCGCAGATGGACGAGCTTGACGGCCCGGCTGCGGAGATGGTGACTGAATTGAGGGAGCTGCTGCAGGGCGACGGATGTAAGTTTTTTTTTTTTTTTTAAACTTTGTTCCTGGCTCTCCTCCCTTATGTGAAAGCGTTAGTGGCTAACGAAACATAATTGTAACAGGGGCCGAGCTTGACTTCCTCGTCATGGACCCTATCCTGCCTAACCAGGAAGGGCACCCGTTCCCGCGCGACGTGTCGCTGAACTACACGGGCCGCCTTGTAGCGCGGTTCCTACTATCGTTTACCGACGAGAAGTATCTCTTCGACGGCCAATACTAGAGCCGTCGGGTATACTCCTAGTCATTATGTGTATATATATCCTCACATGTAGAATCGCAGGACGAGTTTTATTTGTTGTTGTCGTCATTATAACGATTCGGAAAAAACCGGTGCAACGGGAACGGTTGGGAGGGGAATCGTGTGTATTAGTATACCCTGGGACGACGAGGCTATGTATGAGAAAATATAGATCTATGTGAGCAATAGAATCACGAGATGTTATGAGGCCTCTGGGATGTTACGGTCAATTTTTTTTATCTTAGGAGTTATAGTTTTATAGTCTTATAAGCGATGAGTTCACTTATTCATACCTCCTATGAACGTTGGCAATTAGTTACTCGTGAGGTAGGCTATTATGAGGTCTTCTGCATGTCTCATCCTATGAATGTGTGGCAGCCAGTTACGTGCACGTAATTAATGTTGCTATACTGCTGATAGCTTTGTTAAGCTATCATATGAGTATTTGCACTTCTCTTAGCTTTCTACTCAGCTGCTACAATTCTTTTAGTTTCCTGTAATTCTGTAATACTGTGTTGCTGCTTTTGGCTTGGTTGCTTAAAACTGCAGCTAAAATGAAGCTACAATACAGCCATGGGCATAGACAGAGCAAAGCAACAATTGATACCACTGAACCGATACACGTGTGGAGCTCTACCCAATAGCAGCACCATTGAATGGGAGTAATACTCTTAGAGATACCAAATCGCCCACCGAACACATGCGTTATTCGGTGGGGTTACAACGCTCCAGGGCAGAATCGGACTACGGTAGATCACCACACGTGGAGTGTGGCAGCCAATAGAGAAAATGCAGAAGCCAACGTTACAGCCACCCATCGAGAGACTTACCACCCACCTACGTAGATGAGGCTTCGCGATCTCGTGTGGGAGACCGGTCTGGCATACGAACTTAGACAAAGCCCATACGCTCACGTCCGTCCGTACGTAGTATCAAACTGCAGGGTCCGGCAAGAAACAGAATTGGAAGGAGGTTAAGATGGGGCCGATCTGATCCTATTTTCAATCTTTGTGTAGCCTTAGTACCGGTAGGGCTTTGTAGGATTAAAACTCGAGATCGGCCTGATGCTCGGGGCTTAACTCAGCCTCAAGATCGGCAATACCGCCCGTAGCTGACGCCTTAGGCTGCATGATTGAAATGAACACGGAGTTCCTTCTACAGCACGTAGGATAATATGAAGCCACGCAGAAGGATCGGAGTACTACTTATGGATCTTAGGGCGTTGTCCCAAGACGCAATCGACGTAATTGCTTTGAGGAATTATACTCCACGTTGTAGGGTCGATGGGAGTTTAGGCGATGCTCTGCCGCTAGGTGTAAGTGAAAACGGCATAAGGGATGCAAGGTCCGGGAGGGTGACGTGAATGTTCATGCGATTCCAAACAAGGAAGGCGGCCCGTGTCGGCCCCTGAAGGAGATCCTTGTTCGCGTCGGCCATACCCCAGCTTGCCGTCTGCCATCTGCTCCAAGACCATGTCGTGAGGGAATGGAGAAACTGAGTGTAGCATCAGACAGGAGAACAACTTGGCAGAGGGTATATAGAAGATGAGTATCCCCGTTAGGGGTCGTGTACTAGAGGACTGGGACAGCCATTTCGACTATTTACCAAATCAGAGATAATTATCTGCCGAAATGTCTATCCGGAAGAGTCTCGCCGCTACGGGGTTGGCTCTATTGATGGCCACTGCTACTCCAGTGGTGAATGGTAGTCCTATCGAACGTCTTTTACATCTGCTGGCTCGGGATCCTCCACAGGCGCTACCGGAGAAGGCTACGGCTAACGACAAGAAGTGAGTTCTAGATGATTCCCTACGGTTAAATATGATGGCGAATGCTTAACGATTAATAGATGGCAACCGGCAGTGGACTTTGATACCGATGGGTGTTATAACACGCCGGCCATCGACGCAAGCGGTAACATAAATCCGGGCCTCGACCATCAAAACACTGGCTTGTCCGAGGACTGTCATGACCCCTCGGATCTTTCAAACAATAATGTGTACTCTCGGGCGCGGTGTAACAACGGATGGTGCGCATATTTATACGACTATTACTTCGAGAAGGATGTAGCTATCCCCAACGTACCCTTGGATCCAGGACATCGTAACGACTGGGAGCACGTAGTTGTCTTCGTCCAGAACGACGAGGCCAAAGTGGTAGCAGTATCGCAGCACGGCGACTATCAAATTAAGAGTGCTAGCGACGTCCGATGGGATGGCACGCATGCCAAAGTAGTGTACAACAAGGATGGGCTCGGCACGCACAACTTCCGATTCGCAAACGAAGACGATGAAAAGATCGAAAACGACACAGGAAAGTGGTTCTACGGCGCGTTGATCTCATACAACGGATTTCCTAGCACCGAAATTAGGGACAAGCTTGTAGCGCACGACTTCGGTAGCGCTAACATTGCGTTCAAGGACTCGAGCTTCCCAGGCCAACTAGAAAAGGCTCGGGGTGATTTAGTATCTGGTTTCGATAGCAATGTCGATGACGGCTCACCTGGAAACCCATAGATGGCCAGGATTGGTATTATGAAAAAGTGTGTTGTATCATTGTTTCAGTATAAAAATATATATTAATAGTATTTTACTATCAAGTCAACCCGAATAGTACTTGAGTAAATAGTATGTTTGTCCTCATTAGTCCTGCTACCGCACTTGTTCTACGGCAGCAGGGTGGATTGGACCGGCTGTCTAGGCCTTTGGTTCTTTCTCCCACATCGAACGATAAAAAAGAAGTTGACGCTCTTGCGCATTGAGGTCGCGAGAGGTAGGCAATTTGTGGGTTTATAAGTCAAAAGTCAACTGTGCACTTGAATGTTGAAATTGAATCGAGATGGGACGCTTGTCTACCGATCCGTCCAGATGCCATGAGATAAAGCTTGCGATGAATGAATTAATTCGATCGTTGTGGCCCTTAGCGATCCATATATCCTGGATAAATGCCAATTATCCCGTTTGGACCGTGTATGCTTTTCAGGTTCTGATGATCTTCTCTGATTAAATGTTGTTTGAGAAAGAAAATTTTATGAAGGGATTAAATTTGAAGAAAATTAGGTAGGTAACTAAAGGTTAGCGGGTCTCTGGTCACATGACTTGATATCCATCGCCTTTTTTTTTTTTACGGCTCCAGCTTTCCGGACCTTAACAATTCCTCTCTTTTTCCTTCACACTTTTAAAACATGGCACGATTAATCAACCGATTTTTATTCGCCCACTTGCTATCGGTCATATTTGCGTGCTAGAGTAACATGTGCTTGTTGCCAATCTCTTTTGTGGTGCTTACCCTCCGGTGTATCACGCTCTGGCGGCACACGTATATTGGTTCACCTTTTTCTGTTAGTCGTCGTGTTAACACACCCTATGAACTAGGTCTATCCCTAAAAGGATGATACGTGTCCTGCGAATTGATACTATAAGCCTTAAGATGCTAGACTACTAGGGGACCATACTAAGATAACAGATGACGAACACAGGTCATAATGACCCGCAACGAGCTACTATCGTTGGCTCTGCCTTGAGCCACAGACTTTTCATCTTGCGAAGCACTAGATGGAACCTCGGCCCTAAGTCCTTAACATAAGAGAATTTCCAATTCATCTTGTGAATTATGAGGCAATACGAGTGGAATTAGAACAACACTTTTAACAGGTATATAGCTTGACTATCATGGTCAACTAGGTAAGTCTGAAGATAAGTAGACAAGCGAGCCAGCCTATTTAGCTGTAGTACAGAGTCTATACTATTTACGTATGCTTGTCTTCTAATACTAATGGGTAACTTAAACAATTTATTAAAGCATCTGTCAACTAAACCAATTTCCCTTATGAGTACCTAACCTAGTCATTCACATAGTATTGGTTTTTTTTTTTTTTTTTTAATACCATCCATGCATTTTCTATCTCTTTGAGGCTAGTTGCCCTATTATTCTAATGCGATTAGTCAAGCATTTAATGTCTAGGTAAAGAGTTTCCTGTATTTCCCGGCTACTAATTCAAATAAGCAGTAGCTCTTTCTATCCTCTCTATCCTCTAAACACGCTTAGGATGTATAGACACTTTCTCCTAAGCCCTGACTGCTTCTTAACTCAAGGATACTTACACTTAATAAAATCATTGATGACCGAGGTATAAGTACTTATCAAGTACTTTAATAGAGAATACCTAGTATACCCCAGTCTTGGCACCTTCTAAAAAGGGATCCCGTCACATCAATTGACCGGTGATCTCTGTGTGGGTCACAAAGAAGGTGGAACGACTTCTATCCGAAGCTGTTCTGTTTTGTTCTGGCTGTCCTGTCCTAGCGTTACATTTCTATTCCCCCGCATCTGTTTCGCTGTTGGCAACAACAGTCTGTACATATGCAACCCAAGCAAGCGAGTTTAGGGCTCTTTTCTTTACTTCCAATTTACTTACCAGATCTCCACGACACGCGAATTTGTAAACACCGAAGAAAGTCTGAGGGAACTATACATACATAGGTAGCTTAAGATATATACAGATCCCCTCCCCCGCGCCGAATATATATACCCCACTACTCCGATCTGCTATACGTGAGCCTCGCGGAACGGCGAAATAGAATATAGAAGGGAAAACAAGAAAGAAGGAAGAAGGAAGAAAAAAGAAAAAAAAAAGAAAAAAAAAATGGTAGTCACCCGCTCCGCCAGCAAAGCCGCGACCCCCGCGCCCTCCGCGCCCCCAGCAGCAACAGCAGCAGCCGCCGCCGCAACAGCGCCCAAGCTCTGGGCGCACGCGCCCTCGCAGCTCACCCTGCTGTGGTTCGCGATATCGCTGCCCCTCGTGATCTGGGACTCGGGGTACGTGCTCCTGCGGCCGCTGACGATGGAAGGCGGGTCGCTGCACTGGCCGATATACACGCCGTACAAGCTGTACGGCGAGGTCGACCACGTGTACGGGTGGAAGGCGTTCCACGCCCGCAACGGCTTCACCTCCGCCCAGGGCGCGCTGAACGTCCTCGAGACCGCCATGTACCTCGTCTACGTGTGGATATACTTCGCGTCTGGCGCCACCGTCGCCGGCCGCGCTACCCGCGTGCTGAGCGGACGGCCCGCGGCGGTCGCTGTGTTGACGGCGTTTAGCGCCGCCGTTATGACCTTGAGTAAGACGGTGCTGTATTGTGAGTCTGTCCTGTTTTTCCGGTTTGTGGGTGGTGTACCTACCTACCTATCTACCTAACATGCCTATATTTTTCTGCTGGATTTGCAGCTTGTTAACCTTCCAACAGGGCTTCAAGAGTATTTCTCCGGCTTCGACAACATTGGCCACAATAGCCTTCAGGACTTAATTCTTCTCTGGATCATCCCCAAGTAAGTGCCCATTTGTCGTGATGTTTAGGGAGGAGTTGACTAACATGATGTAGTGGCTTGTGGCTTATCTTCCCCTCTTACCTCATCTACGTTTTGGGGGGAGAAATTATACAAGGACTCTCGGTTGCCTCGGCTGTTAAGTCCGAGTAGACGATCGGTTTACGAGCGAGTGATACTTATTTGAGTTTGATTGAAGAAGATATGCAAGCCCGGCGTATGAGAATTATGAGTGAACGTTGTGGTTTAATTACGGAGTATACCCAAGTCCCATCGTAGATTGCAAGACCAGACGTGTACCTATGTATATTACAAACTAATATTTGAAGCTATTTTCGGTCCAATTGTGACGTGTTTCGTCTGTTGGTTGATCTGCTTTGACTTCCTTGAAATGGTCCGAATCGGCACGGCCAGTATATATTACCTAGGGAGCCTTACTTCGGCAATTGAACACCAAATTTAAACAGCTAGTTAGGAGGTCAAGTCCTCTCTAGTGGGTATCATTCACCGTAAAAGGGCATAATTGCAGTCCCTATGTACCTCATAGTACCCCCTCTATAGATGTACCATGGGCGTTGGCTTGCACCTTGGTATTGGTCTATGAGGTCCCCGGGGCCTCAATTCAGTCAGACCGCCGAGATCGGTATACTGTTCCCAGGCGGGCTGGATATCATTCGTCATCCAGTTAGTAGCTTTAGCTTCCATGACCTTGATATGGTTCCACGCCGGGGCTTTGGGAGCCGGCATCTCAATGTGAGGCGTGACACTGTTTACCTTATGAATATCACGCGGCGCCGGCTCTACAAATTTTCGCAAGGAGCCATCGATACTTTTCGACCGCCGCTTGAGCAGCCCACAGGATGTGTTGGACGTAGCTTCTCCTTGGCACTTTCGTCGAAATGCGGCGAAAGAAGATCCGGGGCGATGTAGTGGCGTTTTGTAATCGTTACTACGATGTCCGCTTTGTGTCTTCTTGCTCTTACTGGAATGGCCACTTTGCAGGATAGGGGAAGTTTCTGCCTGGCTCTCAGAGACTGATGTTTCTGATGTCTTCGCGATACTCCCATCTTCGGATTTCCTTAGATCAGAAGTACTAGAAGATCGAGAAGGGGAAGTAAGTTCCGGATCCTCTTCCGCAATCATCTCACGCCTCTTTGGCGGGAGCGTGCCCGTCAGCGCATATTTGATATCGTTTGTCCCATTACCGTAGCCTTGGACCACAATCTCATGGTAGTGCCTGCTCCAGAGTGGCTGTGCGGTCCCATTCTGCGACTTAGTAAGTTTGGCTGGCGAACGTTGAGTTGCCAAGCTTCGAGATAGACTCCTAGAAAGACTTCCTTTCCAGCTTGCCGTCCTACGAAGCCGCGTGCCCTTATCTCTGTCCTCAGTCAATGTTCTATCACGATGAGTGATAGCGAAGTAATCAATATCCGGTTTGATCTCGAAGGTACACTGGCATGGGGACGACCTTCTCGAGTCCGAACCCGCGATTAGTGGCGAGGTGCTGTGAGCAATATGAATTGTCTGCCTTCGAACTAGCTCTTGCACGGGTCGTTCTTCATCCCACGGTGGTAGATCAGCAGTAGAGATACAGAGATGGTATGGCGCTTTAGCAGCGTCAAGAACTTCAGGCGGAACTTCAGTTGCTTGGCGTAAAGCCTGATAAACCGCATAAATCAAGATCCAGCGGACTTTACGACTGTCCATAGGACCCAACTCTTCTATCTTAGCTACTTTAGCAGGAGGGTGGGCTAAGTCCTCCTCGAATTGGCGATATACTCTCACCAGCCCGTTTTTAAGGAGCTCGGCTCTCTGGTTCGTGGCCTTCAATAATGCCGAGCGTGTAACTTCCCGCTGTCTTTGGTTCCATCTAATCCTTTTTTCTAGCCATGCAACTTTTTTGATATTTTCTAGCGACACCCTCGGGAGGAGTGGAAGCGGATGAAGTAGCGTCTTGAATTCATGTCTCAGGTCAAACGATTGGATACTCTGCCATGTACAGACACCTCCTTCTGCTAGGAATGGGCTGTTCTGAGTATTGTCTATACTTTCATCAACTAGGTATTGGAAAAGAGCGTCGAAATCTGTTCTCATAACCCGAAAGACGTCCGCTTCGAATATTGTTGTTTTCGAGTCAATCGATGGCGGCGGATATGAACCAAATTTAGCAGCGTAGAAATTGTGTAGTAGAGACCGGAACTTTTCGAGATGTGATCTGGCTCCGGGATACAAAGAGAGGTGTGCCTCAGCTAACTCATATCGAAGAAAAGTTCCAACCAAGTTTGCACTCTGTCCTAGCCGAAGGTTCATTTCAACTCGCGCACAACGAATGAGTTTTCGGGTTACAGAAGATATCAACTGCTTATGTCAACAAGCTACCAGGAGTTATGGGGGTATATTGACAAACCTGATACTCGGGGACGGCAGGCAACTGATCGCTCATACCACAGCAATGTGCAAATGCATTTACGTAGGAGCTTCTCAATTGGAAAACTTCTGAAAGATGCAAGATAGCTATAGCGTGAGATGGGTTACTCCTCACGTTAAGGTAACCCTCCTCGTCTAGATAACCCATAAGATCCTTAACATTGTCCATGTCCTTTAAGCGAAACTGGTGCATGCTATGCATGAGTGTAACCAGAGCGGCTCCCAGGTTTTCTCCAACCATAGACCTACGAAAAACGTAAGCAATGAAGTTGCGAGTTGCCAAGTGGTATTTATATGATTGCTGTTTATCTGATCGAGGAGGCGCTGGGATGAAGAGCTCGATACGACTCTGTCTTGCCGGGTCACCATTTTCTTGAGCACAGCCCGTTGGCACTATCGCATCCCGAACCATGAATCTATCGATAAAGGGGTGACAGCCTGCCTCGAGGAAGCCGGAGAAAGGCACCTTGAATGCGGGACCTCTGCGGCTCTGCCCTTGGCCATATAGGTGGATGTAGCAGTTCCCATCACGATACCACAGCTCGGGATCCTACACCAGTCCAGTGAGAATATAGCACGATGGAGTAGGATGTAGTTCTCAAGCATACCCTTTTTAGGTTATCCCAACCATTACTTGACATGGAGGCGCCGTCCCATCTTACAACACTAGAGCTCTGAGATGTCTGCATTCCGACGACCGTTTCCGACTTCTTTGTTTTCCAACCTCGTGACCGGTTCGAAATACCATTATAGAGAGACAACTCCCGTGGCAGCGGTTCCTTTGACTTGTATCCAGAAGAGCTGAGAGTGGGATGGGGCTGGCCGCTTACGTCGGCCATTATGTGTGTGTCGTACGTCTTCCCATCAAGCTCGACATCGAGCGCACAGAATATGGGCTAACTAAGAATGATATCTCTACCCTCCCAAAGTATATTCTGTGAGCTTGGTACATCAAGGCTTGAGAAGCCATTAGATACCTGGATGTCTTACTATGGATGTCATAGCTACGAGTCTTCGGTTCTCGCTATAGTATCGGAGAGATAACCGGGCGACACAATAGAGTGCGTTTGTGTGTGATAGCGTCAAGCATTTCTTACTCGACAAACTTTGTGTAAGTCAGGGGATAGTAATGAGAAATATAGATGAGGTCCTCCACGCAATCTCGGTGTCTCAACTCACCCCTATTCCGTAACTTGTTTCATTTCGGGTACCTTAAAGGCCTGTGAATTGTGCTAGTGTAAAGCATGATGTGGCCCATTGGCGATCTGTTGTAAGCCACCATCATTACCACAGAGTCAGATACAACACCGAGTTCTGTATAGTTAA
Organism: Entonaema liquescens; assembly: GCA_902805475.1. Taxonomy (NCBI): domain Eukaryota; kingdom Fungi; phylum Ascomycota; class Sordariomycetes; order Xylariales; family Xylariaceae; genus Entonaema; species Entonaema liquescens. The sequence continues at coordinate 1,466,572 of CADCSX010000007.1, forward strand.
CGAAAAGGCATATGATCTTTTGTCACTTCTGTATATCTCGAGGAATATTGAATAACTATGACGAACGTCTGAACCTATCGAGAAATATACGGATCTTATTCTCAAGGTATAGGCAGCCAAGATCCTATATGACGAATCCACGATGATGCATGCACCTTTCGGCGCTCAATTCAGATATGAATTGTTGGTCTGCATATATTATTACGGTATTTAACGGGTAGTTAACCTAATCGTCCAATTCAAACTTTGTTCATATTCTGACAGGTCTTCTGTCAGAAACGAGGTGAAGATGAATCATGATAATATTATGCAACTGCAGCTGTTCGACTCCAAGGGAGCCTCCAGGATGGCATTCTACATACTCTTAGGGATTCTACGGATCCGTATGCGATAGACTTTATCGATAAGTCGATAAGTCGATAAGTCGATAAGATACGCCAGCGTTTAAGAGCATAAAACACCGAATATTACATTATTACATAACTCTGTACCTACTAACAGAGCTTGGCATTCCCAAGAGCTCAGTTTGATCAACTTATTGTTGCATACAAACGCAAACATACCAGAGTCCCGACACCTTTTTGACGCGCAGCCGCCTTGGAAGCAGTGCCACAGGATTCTATTCATCTTAGCAATTGGACTTCGATCATTACCCTAGTTTTGGTTCTCGGAGCTTGGGTCCATCTTGCGGCTGAAATATGCCGCCCTGAGAAGTCTAGATGGCATCGTTTGTTCCTTATACCTACATACAATGTCCCTGTAACGATACAGCGATCCAGACCCGTTCCGCAGATGGTACCTCCACGCCTTCTTCTCGGGATTCGCCTGACGATGATGACGAGCGCACATTCGATCCGCGTTCGCCACGCTCAAATTACAGCTTATATCCCCTAGAATACTTGCTATACTGCGACGTGTGCCACCAAATCCGCTGCCCACGATGTGTCGCCGAGGAGCTTGTGACTATATACTGCCCCAACTGTCTGTTCGAAGTTGGGAGTAGTAGTATTAAGACAGAAGGGAACAGGTGTGTATTCACATACTCTACGACTGATCTCAAGCATATCGTAGTTTTGTAAATAAGGCTAATAGATTTCACGTAGATGCACACGTAGTTGCTTCCAATGCCCGATATGTATAGGACCTCTAGCCGTCCAGTCCCTCGAATCAGCACCCGAACCATCTCTCCTAACCGCCGAGAGCGCGAGTGCCGCACCTCCATCCGGTCCATGGATTCTAGCCTGCTCATACTGCAACTGGAACTCAGCTGAGATAGGTGTTAAATTCGACAAACCTCAGGGTATATTCTCCCAACTAGCGAAACTCCGCCACGGCGAGGACCATTCTAAGCACTCGTCGACCGGCGATGTTTCACCGAAGAAACACGATGCAGTACCCGAGACTACCTCGGCGAGATTCGCGGCCATGAAGTCGTTCTACAACGCTCAGAATAACACAAATTCGCCAAATTCAAATAGCCTATCGAACTTGATGGACTACGGCCTAAGCTCGCCTGGCGCACTTACACGGATCATGAGCTTGTACTCGGGCAACAATATAGGTGGCATTGGCAAGCCGAAGGCAAAGTCGAGCATGATGCGGGAAGCAGACTCGGCGAGCGAGGGCTTCCGTGTCGCTGAGCTCGACGAAAGCGCAGCTATCTCGAAATTGCGTCGCGAAGGTTGGCATGGTACTGTCACAAACGATCAGGCACACTTACAGGTCGAGGAGGGCCCCCGCTTCGCCGACAAGCTGTGGCCGATCCCATACCTGCTACGTACGAAGCGCTCCAAGCGGTGTCCCGTATGTCGGCACATCATCAGCAAACCCGAGTCCAAGGTCGGCAATACGCGATGGCGCATCCGCCTCGTCGCCAACAACAGTATCCCCTCCATCTCCATCAAGCCGCTTAACCCCACCCCCTCAGTACCGGGGACTTCAGACCTCCTGGTGCCCCTCCAACCTGCGCAATTCCTCTTGACTTTCAAGAACCCCATGTTCGAGGAGATCAAGGTCACACTCGCGACGCCAGCCACCACGCCGGGACGCTTCGCATCTAGGGTCACGGTGCTGTGCCCACAGTTCCATATCGATGCTAATACCGATACGGACATGTATCTAGAAGACGTCCTGAAGGACGGTGAGAAAGGCGTGGGGCGGAAGCGTGGCGACGAGAATACATCGCAGCAGGCGGAAGCAGGCAAGATATGGGAGAGGGGCCGGAACTGGGTCAGCATCGTGGTGGAGGTGGTACCCGCTTCGCTCCGCGCGGAGCTGAGTCAGGGCGCGCTGAAGGAAGATGAGGATATATTGGAGATACCCATGTTTATACGGTTGGAATGGGAAGGCGACGTATCACAGGATCAGGTGGGCGCTACGGGCGGCAAGGAAAAGGATACGAGGGAGAAGAAAGAACTGGCGTACTGGTGCGCCATCGGAATTGGTCGGATCAGTCAGGAATAAGCTGGATAATCTACGATACCCCGAAGACACGCAGCAAAAACATGAAAAGAATTCACGAGTAAAGATAAACGAAAACAGTTCATTAAGTGTGATATGTCATCAGAAAACCAGCTTGTCAATTAGTCCACAAGCTATCTAGACGCCGTGCCAGTAATGTAGTTTTTTTTGGCCCACCAGTTCTGCCATGCTATCGTTCCATGAAAGACAATGCCAAACTCTCTTCCCATACCAGCCCAGATCACATATGTTCAACCTTAGTACTCGGTAGCACCGGACTGGGGGAACTCGAAGGTAACGGTTCGGCCCGTCAGGCGGCGGTAGACCTCGGAGTAGGTGTCGAGTCTGTAGTCAACACCACCACGCTCCTTCTCATCGAGGATGACCTTGAGGAGCTTGCTGTTGTCCTCCTTGGTGCGCAGACGCTTGCCGACGATCTCGACGGGGTAGACGAGGTCAGTAAGGATAGCGTCGTGGACAGCAGTCAGAGTTCGCGAACGAGGTCGCTTCTGCTTGAGGGTGTTGCGCGAGCGGGCAGATCGCTTGGGTCGGGGAAGGATGCGGCGCGAGGCAAGGATCAGGACATGGCGGTCGGAGAACTTCTTCTCGAGCTCACGAGTCAAGCTATTATCACGACAGAAATATTAATAAACTGACTTTTTGATAATCAAATAGGGAAGTAATAACTGGGAACTTACCGCTGCTGGACTCGGTGGAAGCCCTGGAGGGATGGGACGGGGACAAAGATGACAATTGCCTTCTTGCCGTGGCCGACTTCGATCTAATCAAGACCCAAAAGTCAGCAGGCGAGCTCCAGGAGACACGATGGTAATTGTGTTTTCCTTGGACCGCTTCCCGTCCTATTCCACTGATATTTCTGGATATTTTTCCTATGCCATTCATATCGAACTCGTCACGATTTCGCGGACAAGTTTTGATTTGCAGAGCAAATTAAACTTGTCTCGATCGGATCGAGGAATAGGGCCGGTGTGTGAAGCGGTCCCAGGTATGTTCTGTTCAAAGGACTACCGGGGGAAAGCAGGAAATGTATTCATTGGCTTCTCACCTCTCGGGCAGAGACGAACTGCAGGGGTCGGAGGGCAGACTTGAGGTCGGTAGTGTTGGTCTCGAGATCGTAGAGAGCGCCAGCGATGCTGGTCTCGAGCTCCGACGGGTTCTGGCGCGACGGGCTGTTGGGCGCGATCTTGTTGAGAGAGGAACTCATGATTGCGGTTTATTTGTCTTCGCTGCTAGAAGGGGAACGAAGTCGCAAAAGGAGCGGATGGCGGATGGCGGATGGCGGTTGGTTGGTGGGATGGGAATTGAAGTCGCGAGGTTTGAAAGATTTCGGCTCGGGGCTTAATTAAAAAATTCACACAAAATTCAAACTCGCAAGTGGGAAATTTGGTAAATCAGAGCTAAGTTGTGGGCGGTTGTGGGTACTTGCGCTCGGACCATTCAGGGCTATGTGTACAGAAGCGATTTCCTCGTGGTATCTTATCTAAACTTATCTAAAGACCCCCTCGACGGAATGCTTTGGTACATTACCTAACACCCCTAACACCCCAGCCTTAGGTAATGTGGCTCAAAATCGTGGTTAGAGATAGTTGGACATAAATTCGACCTAAGGTTGACATGGGAACCTTCACCTTCCACCAATTCAGGCATGATGTTCGAATTACTTTCCACCCCACCCCTTACCTATCTCCTCATCATAGCAGTTTTTACTGTCGGCTGGGATACTTACATATCATTTCTACGTAGTTATTAGATACACATTCTTAAGGTTTCTGTGCTCCACGAGATGTGATCGATATTGCTTTTGAAGCCTTCCCGCGTTTCGGATAACTCTCAAGCCGCCTAATGAGTTACATCGTAGAATATCACTATGGTGTGATAGACAAATTACCGAGATGAACCAGCTGCGGTATTAAAATTGTCAACCTAGAGGCAAACCAACATCGCCGAAGAAGCCTATGTCGATAAGGTCCTAAAGGTCAGGACTCGACCAGTGTCACAATCCGTATTTCATCAGTCACAGCGTTTATTCTTCATATTCCTGGCCGATGATATTAGGCTATGATCTTTTGTAAGACTTCTAATTTTGTACTACCAACGGACCCGAGGGTCATGTAACCACTCATTACCCGTCAAGAGAGCATGATTCGTTTATTACTGCAGCTACTACATACTGCATACTACCTAGGGTCCTAACACAATATAGAGATTCTAACTCACGAAGATAGTAGGTAGCTTTCTGATTTAATAAGGCAGACCCAGCCTTATGGTAAAGTCCCCAACTATGACACGATATATTGGATGTCTATGGGGATCTTTACTGCGCCTCCACGCCGCGCCCAACCTTTGACCAATTAAATAAATGTGATATTCCTAATTTGGGATATCCTCTGCATCCGCTGAACTGCACAACCAACCCGAAGGAACCAACATTTACTTCTTATGATTGGGAACACTGCCACGGTATCCGACGGGGCTTTTTTTTGTATCTGTCGGTCTTCGTATTTGGTCCGGCCATCCCATCTTTCACATGGTCGACTGACGTTTGCTCCAATCCCTTTTGAGGGCTTTGGCAGCAATGCATCTACGTATCCCTTGGCCAAGCCAGAGATGATAAGCCACATCATATACCGTATCATATACCGTTTGTTGTTGTTGTAACAACCCCGCGAGAGAGTGTTTTCACTCCCTTTCTTACTTTCTCTATCAGCGGTGAAAACTATTCCATAATTCCTAATCAACCCCTCGATCGCCCATCCTCACAATGTCAACAACTCGCAGTGATCTCGGGCTATCATGCCCGTCCAAAGGAAAGTTCTACGTATGCGAAAATGCAAGCGTCCGCTTCATCGGCTGTTGCACCGTCGACCCGTGCGCCGACGGCAGCGGACGGTGCCCCCAGAATGATCTAGCAGCGGCAAGCTTCTCATCAGATCACTACGATAGTATACCAGGACAAGACTGCGCTCCGCCCAACAACGCCAGTACTTGGTTTACTTGCAAAAGCTCGCAACCATTTATGGGATGTTGCAGCGTAAATCCTTGCGAGAACGGTGGATGCCCAACAGACAACCTACTTCCGGCAATACTAAGTAACGACGCAGGCAACGCTGAAGTTTTCCTCGCTGCTTCATCCTCTACGCCTAGTTCCGACTCGGGTTCCGGCTACAGCTTACCTCTGGGTGCGATACTGGGTATAGCTCTAGGAGGCGCGGCGGTAGTCGCACTCCTGCTTGTTATCCTTGCGTATAGATGCGGCTGGCTAGCAAGGAATAAGAAACATAACAAGAGCGATGAAGTAACAAATCATTACGTCGCCCAAGGCCGTAAGTCTATTACCCATTACATACGTCCATTTACTTAACACTAACCGCGAGGCAGCTAATTCTCCCGGCATGTCTCAATGGCAAGATGGAAGCCATTCTGGTGCTCCAAGCCCCGGGTACCCGAGCCCTGGCTACTCAGCCTACTCTCCTAATCAACACCACCAGCATCCATACGTACCTCATTCGCCCCAATCAACGGGTTCCTGGCGCGGAGATCCCAGGCATGTATCTCAAATGTCTGGAATGAGTGGATGGAACTCTATAGGAGATCACAAGCATCAATCCTACTCACCGTTACTAGGACCGCCACCCATGGAGTTGGAAGGTCGTGAAACAGAACGCCCCGTAGTAGCTGAACTACCTACATCTCCAACAGCGAATTACCAGCGGTAGTGTCTCGGGATGGGAATAATACAGGCCGATCATAATGTCTTTGGATTGGAGTTGGGCATGGGGATTTCCGGTTCGAGTTCTAAAATTAGTGTATAGTATATGGGAGTCGGTGGCTTTGGTGGAGGGGACGCCACAAGCCAAAACTCGGTCAGACAACGACATAATATTGTTTACCCCAAAATCGGCGGTGTACGCCGTCCAATATCCTGGGTTAGACAAAGTCGTAAAACGTGGGTTTTCCTGTCGGGGAATCCACTAGCAGAACGTTCGGCCGCTGAGGATTCGGGGAATTCTCCGCCGAGCCTCATCGTCTGGTTATCTGGTCCGTGGCACAGCATTTGACGTGTATCTTACTATCCCCGATTCGTCCAGTTATCATAGGACTTTGGGCAGCATCGGCGGAGGTGTCTGTATTAATTATTGTGATTGGTAGAGTGAACTGGGGGAGCACGAATGGCTTTACTCAAGCTGGAGCACTACATATGACCCCAACGTTATGGCATGTTATCATAGGAATGCTACAGAACAGAGAGCTAGTCTATAACAGACATACACGAGAATTATATATATAACTATATGAGCTAGTTTCTTGTTTTTCTAAAAGGCTATGGCGCTGTCGTGGGCCTCGGCTGTTGCACACGTGGGCAAGAGCATCCAGTAACATAAGATATAAGATGTCCTGTCCCCATAGGGCTGAATGATCTTCCATGCAAGTCAGCGGCGGGTGTCACACAAAGACACCACGGCAATAATGTAGGCTATATATGATGACGCTGCTAAGCTATAGCGGAGCTATAGAAATCGGTTTAATGCCACACACGCCACACCAATGGAGCCCCCAAGGCACGAGATAGTGTTATGCTGATCGTATTTGCTGCTGATAATCATATATCTTAGATGGGTAGCACTTATATCACTTAACGTCGGCAACATATGATTTCTTACTGCAACAATTCCACCAGATTGGTTGGCTGGGATAGCCATAGCCCAGCTACTAGTGGAGGTACGGAGATAAACACCTCGGAACGGGGGTCTTAAGACTGGTGGTATTCCGCGAATTTCGCCTCTTCTCTCCTGTATCACCTCAAGTTGGGTTACAGCCGGATCTGCTTATCAACTTATGGATCGTCTCTCCAACTACAATGTTGGAATCAAACCAAGACAAGTAACAACGACCTCCGCATGGTCCAGACCGGCCCTGATCATTCAGCATATCTCTACGTCAACCAATGCTAAGTTTCACGATAGGTAATTCAAGTCTATATATTTTCTCTTTTCTATATATAGTATCTCAGTTCAACTCGGCTTAACTCGCAGACATCTTACGAAATGCGACATATTTTCTCTATACAAAGTCTTCCGGGCTCCAAATAGATGCACAAGGCCGATAGTTAACCCAAGACAACCCCTATGCGCCGAAGACCTTGTCATAGTCGGTCATGGTGAACCGATACCGAACATCGGAATTCCGAAGCTTCTGCACCGTCGTGGATAAGTTCTCCGCGCTGAGGGGTACCGACTCGACCCAAGACTTGATCCCCTTGTCTGCGGCCAACTGGAACATCTCCAGCATCTCACGTCGACTTCCCAGATGCGATGAGCCAATTAAGCAGCCGTTGGTCACGAGATCCATGGCTTTTACTGTCATGCCTTCGCCTTCTGGTAACCCAACTGATATCCACTTCGCGTGGACGTCGAGAAGGGCAAGGTACCCGCTTAGGTCGAAGCCCGGGCCGGTGCTGTTGGCGGTGCTGATGATAAGGTCGAAGGATAATAGGTGGTCCTTGTTCCAGTCCTTGTCTTGTGTAGCCAGGAACCCGTCAGCGCCCATGGCCTTCGCGTCGGCCTCCTTGCTATGTGTTCGCGAGATAACCCACGTCTCGGCACCTAATGCTTTACTGAAGAGAACTGCGAAGTGCCCTAAGCCTCCCAAGCCAACGATGCCAACCTTCTTGCCTGGTCCAGCGCCGTTTCGCACTAATGGGCTGTAGCTTGTGATGCCGGCGCATAGCATCGGCGCGGCGAGATGGCTTGGTATCGAGTCTGGAATTGGGTATACCCTAGTAGTAGCAGTTAGGAACACTTGGTCTACGAAAGAGGCTGCTGTGCCTGTTCGGCTATGCAGGTACGCACCAGTATTCGTGTGTCCTCACGTGGGACGAAAAGCCACCCTGCGTTATAATACCAGTGTCAGGCCAGACACCACCATAAGTGTCTATCCATTGAGAGCAGTATGTCTCGTTATCGTTCTTGCATTGGCGACAGCTTAAGCAGGACCATGATTGGGCGCCAACACCCACGCGTTGGCCGGGCTTGACAAGAGTGACCTTAGGACCGACTCTCAAGGCTTTACCAACGATCTCGTGGCCGACAGCTAACGGGTAATGTGTCTCACCCCAGCCGGCGGTGATGGTGTGAATATCGCTAGCGCATACGCCACAACACTCGATCTTGATTTCTACATCGTTATCGCCGAAGGGCTTGGTATCGAATTTGTTTAAGTGAAATTGAGTCCATGTTTCGGCCGATTCAACTTGGAATCCCTCGTATTGGTCGTATTTAGACATTTTGATATAATGAAGGCCTCTCTTTTTTACCTAAGATACAAAAAAAGATATAGGGATACCTACTATAGACTGAGATGAGATGAGATGAGATGACTTGAATGGAGGGGTTTTTGTAAGTTGATATTTGAAGCAACGAGATTTAAACCCCCACCTATGAATTCCCCTCCATTTCCCCGGTCAAAGAAGAGAGTAGAGTACCATTAGTATAACCCCCCCAATACCAATCACCCTTTTATCCACAATAGGCATAGAATCAGTACTCCTAGCGGTATGATTGCTCCAGTTTCGGAGTAATGCTAGAAGGAGAAGTCCTTTTTTCGCTAAACAGGGACCGAGCCTAGTTGCAGAAGCTGTATCACTTCATCATCTTTGGCTAGTCAATCTGATTTGGAGCCAACCGAATTTGGGTATTGGTAGAGGATCGGAGATAGAGCTAAACCCCACGGGCTTAAAAACTGTGAGCTGCGGTATTTCATCGTGCCGAAAGGAGAGAAAATTATTGTGGGCTCCCAATGTCTTGTTTTGTAAGGCTTCTTCGAAAAAAAAAAAAAGGGAAAAATGTTTGGCCTTGAATTATTGGGAAGTCTTGGTGAGATTCCTCAAGCCGCTTTTTCGTCTTGGTCGAAGATGATTTCCCAAGCCCAACTCCGGTGAGAAAAGCGATTCTCATCGACGCTCCTAGATATACGAATAAGATATTCCCATAATCGATGGCATTCCAACGCGTCACATCCCAGTATACCCAAGATCCCAACCCGCTCACGGAGTAGAGGTGACCGAAGTCAGCAACCAACAATCCGAACAAGACCGCACGCCACACTTTGAGATCGCCCGTAGACCGCAGTACTATAGCCTCGTTGATTGCGAATAGTAAGTAGAGATTGGCGAGCTGCGAGAGAACAACAGACGTCCCGAGCGGAACTGACGATGCGGCGGTATGCGTTGTCATCGAGAGATACTCATCTTGCCGGAAGTGAGCATAGAACGCACCTACAAGAGCGGATATAGGCTCGATGATGAGAAAGAAGACTCGGTAGGCGAGCGGGAGGACAGTTTCACGCGGGGCCATCTGGTGCTGATGGTGTTTACAAGGTATATGTAGCCGGTAAATAATAATAGCAACTTAAGATGTATCTAAGGAATACGTAGATAGAACCTTGATGAGCAAATAAGGAGGAGAATCTGGGGAATCTGGAGTATCTAAATACAGTTGGCCAATTAGATCTTGCTGTGCTCAATTTGACTTTGTTGTTCTTTCTTCTGTCTTAGTATTTTGTTTTTTTTTATCTTCTTCTTTTTTCTAAAAAATTAAAAACCCCCGGTTTGGAACAACCTTATTCCTCGAGAATCTTCAACATTAAGATCTTCTATATTCCTATTACCCGGGATTTCCTGTGCCACTTGCCGGCGTCATGGCACGGCTTTCGTTTCTCGCCTTGCGGGCTCTCCCGGTTTGATTTCTTCTCGTATGCACGTTGGAACTTACAATTATCAACTACACTCTTGATTGGAAGTCTGCCAAAGTAATATAACCAATTCTATCCTACCCTGTATCTATCTACCACCAGAATGACGGTAAAACTTCCACCTTGGGAAGGAAATACTCCAAGTATACGTGTAATATCTCCTGATCTATGCAGATAGGTTGCTTTCACTTCCAGGTGGGTTGGCCATCAAAGCAGCGCGTATTACCGGATACTAGGAATAGGGATGGGTTCTCCAAAGAGCAACCGTAAATCCAGAACGATAAAAATACTACTTCTGAGGAATCTTAGAGGCGGACGTGAGTATGCTCGATACTACGGAAATGTTGCGTTAGGTATGCATGCACGACACGGGAGTCTATATTCCCGACATAGGCCAGTCCCGCATTATTCTCATCAAGCCGGGTCCGAATTCTAACTACGGCCCGCCATGGGTCGGCGTCCATACGGCTACATCCTTCACCCATTGGAGGATAGCGTCAGCTTCTGGGCGGGAGGCTCGGCCCGCGTTGCTAGCCGGTAGTGATGGTGTCAGCAGTGGTAGATCGCTTCGTTCACCAGCTACAATGTCCATTCAGAGGCTACTGATATATGGCATGCTTACATCCCGCGTCTTACACGTCTAGACACGAAGAGTCTATACGTTAGGCATGATTGAGAAAGCATCACTTTGGGTCACAAGCGACTTACAAGTGATATATAGACTGATATGTGATAGACACTTCCCGTGAAGTGTAGACGAAGATATTGTTGGCAGCATCGATGGCAGTGTTGGTTCATCAACTCGCAGAATATGACTTTTATTTCGCGTCCATGACAGAAGAAGCATCGTATTATTACCATCACTTGAGGGGAAGTCTGTATTCCTCATAGTTATCAGGTCAGGACACGGCAGTGTGGCCAGTTCCTAGCAATCATACACGGCTATTCGTCGTCAGCTTTTCTCGCCGGTTTTCCTATCAGAATTGGAGTATTCATACGGATCATCTATTGGCTTTGTTAGACTCTTGAGGGCACATCAATATTGACGGGAGGTGATCGTCACCTATTTTGCGTATATTCAATAGGAATAGTTCGGCAAGAGTAACGAAGAGTCATAGTAGATATATTACTCTGTTCTGTATTTAAAAGGGGGGGTTTACTCCCTAGGAATGAGGATTGTGAGGAGCCAGCAAGCTCAGATTTCTAAGACAACTTCAGAACTGGACTTAAACACCCATCATGAACCCTTTACCCACGGACTCATTTTCCAACACAGCAACTTTCGGCGTTGAGCTGGAATTCCTAGTTCTCTTGAGAGAGGCTGGCGTAACTTCCTCGGAGCTCCAGAATGGCAGACACAGTCCACCCACTCAACGAGTCCTGGAAGAACCATCGGACTTAACTAGAGACAGCTCCGATGATCATAAAGCCCATATGCTTAGGACTCAATGGTTTGGACGCGAGATCGCGAAAAAGCTGACAGAAACTGGAACGCCTACAGCTTACCAGGATAGGGGTCATCCCAAAGATGACAAGGCACTAGACCCTAGCGATACACATGCTAGGCTAGGGAATTTCGACGAATTTCGATATAGCTCCTATAAGGAGAATAGCATCGTCCCCGAGGAGACAATGATAGTATGTTTGAGAATCTACTTTGGCTCTATTGACTTACATCTAGTGGGCCGAGAGGCTCTTGTTCTTGTAATACGATAGAACCCAATCCCTAGTCCTTATGCTTGAAATTAAATAAATGCTGACTTGAACCATTACAGTGGACTGACCCAACGGCCAAAGGAAAGCGCATGGCTGTGAGGCCCGAGACGCCACAAGGGCATTTTTGGCTCGGCTTTGAATTCGTGAGCAAGGCGTATCGACTTCGTGATTTGGATGCTATGAAGTTAGATTTTGATAGCATCTGTCGAACACTTCGCACGAATTACTTGGTTAGTGTGAACTGTGGTAAGGATTCGGGGTCTGCCTCGAGCCGCTGCGGTACTCATATCCATTGGGGTCTTAGTGGCGCAGAATTCGACCTCATCACTATTAAGCGGATCCTCACCCTCATGTGGGTTATAGAGGACAAGCTGATGGACCTGCACGCGTCATGGCGGAAGGACGCCAACAAGTATGCTGCGCTGCTGCAGACAGGGACAAATATGGCAACTGACAACAACTCGAAACTCCCGGGCTGGATCGATGATCTGGGAAAGGGGGATTGGGTTTATGAGATGGAACAAAACGTCCCACAAAGTGTTCGAGAGTTCCTCCACAAGGACAAGCCAAAGGTTCAGTGGCTATGGCGTGCTGAGACGGTGGACGAACTCGCGATGCTAGTGGGTGAGCCGAAAAAGTCCCGTAGAGGATCTATCGGCCTTATGGAATTATTGCCAGCAACCTCGAACTTCCCAGGGAAAGTTCGCCGGAGCCAGCTCAACACGATTGAATTCCGACAAATGCAGGGCTCGCTCGATCCGGCGTTAGTCACCAGTTGGATTGAAGTCATTGCTGCCATCATGAAACCATGCGTTGACTTGCCGCCCGACCGCTTCAAAGAGTTGTTGAACGATATGGCGACTTATCTCTCCGGCGGAAACTCGACTGTCCAGGGGTTGCTCGATAAGCTTGGGATATCACAGGAAACTCGTGGTTTATTTGAAAGCCACGACCAGCGACGTCTTGATGAAGAAGCTGACCCAGAGATATCTATTTTTCTGCCAGAGCTATAAGTATAATAGTCTAGTAATATGACGGATTATAAGGGTCTCAGACTAGGAGGTAGGCTGGACAAGTTAATATCGGGCTAGGTTATTTAAATTGTATCAATGCAGGAAACATATCTATTACAGATTGGATGGAACAGAACTACTCTCCCCATAGTTATGCTCACATAAGAAAAATTGTGCAAGATACCGTTTTGATAGACAGCCTGCGCATTCTAACGAAGTGGCTGCAACTGAAGTAGGTAGGCTGTAGTTCAATACTACCCAAATCCACATTCGACTCACCTCGTCCATCGGTCAGTAAGAAAATAAGAAATGCAATGCTCAGCCCTAGCGTCATTAGTTTGCTCCAATCGCAGAATTTATGATAGTATATGCAGGCTAAACACCTATAATCGCTCATCTAGTCACATTACAACAGCAGTGTGTAGCCGGTGGCGTCCAATCACAGCCCCGAGTATATACTAAATGGAACATATTCTAGGCAGCTTCTGCCGCCAAGAACGTCTATCTACACCGATTTATGTTCAGCGAGGGAAATATGTGCGACATGAGGAAAGCCGCAGCCATAGCCCCCAAACTAGATGCATGTAAGATGACTCGCTAGGATATAAAGGGCTGCTGTGAACTTCTGGTTGTTTCCACTTCGTATACCTCAGCCTACCCACGGCTATCCTACTTTCTACCTATCTCAAGTAGTTATTTAAGCTTCTAACACATTGGAAATGGCTCCATCATTGGAATATGAGGGCAAGGAGACGGTAGACCAAGAGACAATAGCACCCCTAAGCCCAACCCTATCGTCGTTGAGTGAAGACGCTAAAACCATGACGGGAGCTCGACGGGAGATTGACGAGGACGCCCTCTCTATCCTGTCCAAAGAATCCTGCCCGGATCACTCTGGGCGCAAGATCTTGTACGTTGATAAAGTCCCTCAATAGTATAATAGGTAACCTTCTGACTAGAAGCAGCACCGTCCCAGATGACAAACCAGCGAATCCAGTATATGAAGCATGGGCGGTCCTCGACAGCGGAAATACAATTGACAGAGTTGCCTGGAAGACTTTCTGCGGTATCAAATTGGGTAGCAAATGGAGGAGCCGTAACGACGGTTTCCTGGATATCGAGCCCTTAGCATCTTACACGCAGCAAGAGCTGGCAGAGTTGCATGTAAACGCTATGCGGGAATACGGTGCTAGAAACCCCAAGAAGGGGACCTCGTACCACCAGGACCTGGCTAACCGTGTCTTTCATCTAAATGCGGGCGTGTATAACCAAATCCAGTCTGTCGTGGACAATAAGCTCCGGTCAACGAATAAGACCCCCTTCCGCCGGCGCGACTGGCAGGTTGTCGTCCTCGAGGAAGGCGAGTTCCGGATGACGGAGCTACTCCCGGAACGCAAGAAGAAGGGATTGTTCAGCCGCCGTCAAGAGAAGCCGGCGATAACCCGACATTTCGTCATTATCCGGGGCGAGGAGGTTAAGATGGCGAAAGAGAAGGACGGCTGGCGGGCATTCAACCCGCACTCTAACCCATGGTGGAGAATTGATAACCAGGAGACATCCGAGGCGCGCAAATGTCATCGGGATCACGTTAAGAGGGTCGATCAGGCGTTTGGTAGGGAACGCGGCCCAGTTGGTTGCAATATGGGAAGCAGGCCGAGATATTGAGTTTCACGATGCTGCATATGGATGATGTTATGAGATGGCTGGACCGATTATACGAATTATGGAACGATATGATTACCTACTTGATGGTTTCCTATAGTTACTATCCTATTCTGTTAGGTTAGGAGGATTAAGAATGTGTTTGAGAGATGGATATGAAACTTCCTTCTTTGACTGTTCTAAAGTTACCTACGATGGAACGGGACTTTCTTTGTTTAGTTTCTTTGATCATGGATAAAATAGCATCTTAAGACATTTCTTACCTACCAGACACATTTTCCAAGCGCCCCCAACTAGAAACAAATTACCGTGCGAATGAAGAGTATCCAGTAGTCGTCTTTTATCATTTACCGTTATTCGCTTACACCGCCAACAAGACTTAGGATTCGACATGAATCTGACAGAATCCTACCGCGGGGCTCAGCAAGGCGAAAACATATTCGCAATATTTGCGTAGATGGCGCTACTAACTGGATTTCCATAGAGAAGATTAAAATAGAATCGGTGTGTAACGGAGTATAATGATCGAATGCATCACGAGTTATTGCTCTTTTAGGTGTTGTAGGAAATAGCGTGGCGTCTTTTTAGTTGAGGATAACTGTTAACTATGTGTTATGTTGAACACGTAACAATGCAATTATTGAATAGGTACACATGATATGGAATGGAATGGCATGGCATAGCATGGTATTTCCAATCTAAGCGGACCTGTCATTGAAATGCTAACCTTAAAATGTCAAATGCCAAATGCCATTTATTAAAGGGTGCATGTAACGTTCAAAGAAGGGGTCCTTTCCACGTGTAGAGAACAAATAATTAAAGTTCTACCCTGAAACCATGGGTACGAATGTGTACCTGAAATAAATTCAATTCTTGCGTACTTGTACTTGTATAGGTTTGACCGGACCTTCATTCGATACTTGGGTACTTGGCTGTTGGGGTATGTACCTATCAAGCATGTGTATATCTTCAGCAGCTTTCCAATTTTTAGACTAGGTACCTATAAGAGATCTTATTGAGGACTCAATCTTATTAGATTAACTCTACATGTAGTTATTGGCTATTCTATAGGTTATTCTTACACGGTACTGCAAGTCAGATAAGCTAGAACGATAAAAGATATGAATGAATACCGGCCATTGGTGATCCGCGTCTTACGGGGATCCCCGACCTTTGCTTCAGCCGTCCTGACTAGTTGCATCGGCCTATCTTTTTTTTTCCTCTCTTTTCCCCCTTCGTCATCATCCTCCCGTTGGTAAGTGACCTGAACCTACACTAGCGCGGTGACTATTTTATGTACGGAACTATGTACCGAATGCTGCACCGCTTCTAGACAATTGGATGCAAGTCGATCACAACTTGAATTAGAATAAAGGATGCTGGGAAAGACAGGAAGAAGATAAAAATGTGGAATGTGGAATTGTTCAAGGTTTTACACCTTTACACCATGTCAGGTACACTTTTGGTTAATCTGTACCCACACTCCACAATCTTTTACCGCAAGGGCCAATGCGCTTCCTCCACTCCGTAGAAATACTTTGTAATACATGAATGAATGTAACTATTGTTCTTTAGATAACTAACTTGAACTAGGTACTTTACCTAGTTACCTCAAACTAGAAAAGTCGGGTAGATGGGATACATATCCAGCATGTCTGGATTCTAACAGTTCTTTCCTTTTGTGTCTATTTGTGGTCGATTATGCCTACAAACTGACTCAAGAGTCTTAGTGGAGGCGAACAAAGGAGAGGAAAAGAAGACAATAAAAAGGGGGCGTGGGGTAATAAGGAGCAAAAAACCCTGCGGTCCAGGATATCGGGAAGGTACATACAACATACATTAGCGTAACTTTGGAGTACTTTTTAAATAACGTAAAGCGTAAAGCGGATGTTGGCATTTGGGGAACTTTTTTTTTTTTGTTGCTGACCAGCCACAAAAAACATCAAAACTTACACTACCTCTTAACAATACCTTACTTTATTACTTGCAGCTATTTTATACGGCTTACATTCTTTCGCCTCGCCGGCGCATTGTTTACTTTACATATCATCCGTTCTTTCTCAATTCTGGTCTCTTTTATTTTTATTTTTCACATCACACACTAAAAATATATTCTTTTTTTCCCTTCACTTTACTGATTTCGCATTGTTCGACGCTGTCATCTGGCTGGCTGTCTCTTTACTGAAGACGCTATTTGGGTCCACTTCACCCTTCAGACCGAGACAAATTATTCGCGTTTTTCTCAAATTCAAGCATCAGAGCTTTCCGGACCTTCGCTATCGTCATGTCTACCTCTAAAGTTCCTGCCCAAGCCGGGCCCCTAGCCGCAATGCTTCACGATCCCTCGCCGTTGAGCGCAAGGTCATACTCGCACGATACCGGTATAGAACCGGGCATTGACGAAGAACCTACCACTCCGACAGGTGCAAACCCGTTTCGTAAAAGCCGGCATGGAAGTGTTTCCGGCGAATTGATCAAGGGTAAAATCAGACGTGCATCGCTATCTATAAAGGGAATTGTTCGCCGTGAGCGCAGAGTCTCGGAGTCAGCTGCAGAGAGCCACGAAACGCGTCCTACCACTTCGCACTCGACTTGGCATAAATTGAGACAAGCTACCAGTTTTCGACACTCACGTACTTCGTATGGCGGTCCCGGTACTTTAGAGACTATCTATTCCCCTCTTCAAACCGAGTTTCCTAATCGTCCTGTTCCTGGCAACGGCCTTGAACCCCCGATCATTCCCTGGCATACCGGTGCAGCAGCCAAGGCAGCGGCAGCTTTGCAAAACGAGTCTCTTGGTCATGCTCGATACTACCAAGAATTGGTTTCGCTCGCCGAGTCGCAAAATGACCGCGAGAGCGGCATTGGAATTACATTCACTGCGTCTATGTCTCAGCTTAACATACATCTCGATGAGAGCGCGCCGATAATTAGAAAGGATTTTGTAGCTCAGCTACCCCCGGAATTAGCTGTGCAAGTTTTGTCCCATTTGGATGCCACCCAGCTGGCAGTTGCGAGCAGAGTTTCCAAGCATTGGTATAGTTTAGTACAGGATCAGCACATCTGGCGACAGTCCTTCCTCAGAGAAAAGACGAGTACATACGCTACTGGCCGCTCTATCCAACCTGGATCTGGCTTTGGCGTGCCCTCGCTTCGCTCCCAGAGAGATTGGCAGAAAATATACAAGGCGCGAGAAGAATTAGATGGGCGATGGAAACTAGGAAAGCAAGCACGTGCGGTCTTTTGAACGGGCATACAGACAGTGTTTATTGCCAGCAATTCGATGAGTATGAACTATGGTTCCTGGCATGAATACTTTACTTCACGAAGGGTTACTAATGTGTGGAATAGGAATAAGATCATCACCGGTTCTCGGGACAAGACAATTCGGATCTGGGATATGCATACCCTCCAATGTCGTCTTATCATTGGGCCGCCGGAGGTCGTAAACGACTCATCGCTCCTATTCGACCCAACGGGCCACCCCACTCACTACGCCCTTTTCCCCAGTAACGAGCGGATAAGCCCATCGGTTCCTGTCACTGTCTCGTTCCCAACTCACCACAGTGCCTCTATTTTATGTCTCCAATATGACGACGAGATACTAGTTACCGGCTCTTCGGATTCAACTTGCATTGTCTACAATGTGCGCTCGGGATACCGACCAGTTCGACGGCTTAAGTTTCATACCGCTGCTGTCCTTGACCTTGCATTCGATGATAAGTACATCGTAACATGCTCTAAGGATTGTAGCATCTGCGTTTGGGACCGAGCTACGGGATCTCTGATCAAACAACTAAATGGTCATACTGGACCCGTCAATGCTGTACAACTGCGTGGGAACACTTTGGTATCCTGCTCGGGAGACTTCACCGTGAAGCTTTGGAATATCGACAGCGGCAAGGTGATCCGCGAACTTGCCGGCCACACTAAGGGTCTCGCCTGTAGCCAGTTCTCCGAGGATGGCCGCTTTGTTGCTTCTGCTGGAAGTGACAAAGTTATTCGTATCTGGGACGCCAACACGGGTGAATGCCTTCAAGAAATACAAGCCCACCAGAGTCTTGTACGCAGCTTGCATATCGACAGCATTAGCGGGCGTCTTATCAGTGGTAGTTACGATACCGATATCAAGGTCTTCGACATGGAAACGGGTCAACAACAGTTGGACTTTCCGGGTTGGCACGCTAGCTGGGTACTCAGTGCAAAGTCCGACTACCGACGTATTGTCAGCACCGGGCAGGACGCCAAGATCCTAATCATGGACTTTGGTGCTGACGTATCAGATATCAAGATGCTTGAAAGTGCGCGAAAGCCTGAAGCAGCATGTGATATTTGCGATGCGGGTTTCATATAAGATGCAAGGTCAACAAAGACTTGGTCTAGCTAGTGGAGATAATAAGTAATCACGATCAATATGCGAAGGAATAGTCTCCGGACGACTCGCATTTTCGACGGCCGATAGCCAACAACTTTGGCATTCACGAATTTCCTTGTTACGATACCTTTTTACTATATCGAGGGAGTTTATACAGGTTCTACTTGGAGGTTACGGGGTATGGAATAGGGACAGAGAGAAGTGGAAATAATTTCTTACCCCTTTTTATGCATTGCGAAGCATAGCCCGGCGTCTAAACTCCCTCGCGGGAAAGGAGACTCAGCATTTCTTTTTCTGAATCATCAACTAAACCATACTAGACCCCCTTAATTTAGGGAATGGAAAAGAGAAAAGTAGACTTAGATCAGGAGTTCGGATTCATAGGTATGCAGTCATCGTCCTATGTTAGAAGCAGTCCTATTTTGCTTCTCCTTTGTATCTTAAGCATAAGTCTTGCGTTCATACTCGCGCGCGTAATGTATTGTATATAGTATACATCATTGTCTGAGTACATAATAAAATATTAGAATTTTACTTCACGTCTATTGTCTTATTTTATGTTTGCAAAAAGTACTGGAAGGACGTATGTATAATTGCACATGTTGGCTAGTGGAATTCTGAACATGAAATGCGATGGTTGTTTGATCGTTTTGCCTTACAATATTGAGTTGTTTAGAGCAAAACTTAATTAAATTCTAGATCTGATCATTCTAACTTTATCTCTATCTAATATACACGGAAGAGGCTTCTATAGGCTATAATAATCTTTATTCTATCAACTATTGTTGAAGAGCTATGAGCTCCTGTCAAATCATCAAAAGTCCGATTGGTTTAATCAATGAGGGGGGCCTTCCCCAGAAGGCATGTACCTATCTGCGTATCAAATATGTATAATTCTATATAGTCTGTTCTAATTGGACGCACCTCGGAGCTCAAGCTAACTCGTAAGGCTAGCTGGTTAATGTTACATTTTGCTTACTTTATCTACAATTCTGGACCCGGGGACTGGCGGCTCTCCGAGCCATTCCAAGATGCGTCTCCAGACGGCGGGACCGTCGTGCTCCATATTTACCATCTCCTGTAGCTGGAACCAGGCCTTTTCGTCGATGGAGGCGTCGAATCCGAACCAGCGCATCGAGTCGTGCAGGCGGAGACGGGCTGTTTCGGCGTCCTTCTCCGGATGGCCCTGGAACGTTAGGATCATGTTGTTCGCGCTTAGCAGACACTGGTTACCCTGAGCTAAGGGAACAAACCCTGAAGGCGCCACGGCGACCTCGCGCCGGTGGTGCTGCTGCAGCTTGAAGGAACCGAGGGAGGCTGCTTCGGGGAAGAACTTTCTTCCCGCCTCCGTAAGGTTTATATTAGCTACACCCATCTAATAAGAGTTAGTTTCTAGGCTGTAGTTATTGTGTGTTAACTAGGTGAAGTGAAGGAGATGAGAGTTTTATATACTTCTGGGCGCGCGGCGTCGACGACCTTACCGCCGAAGACGCGCGAGATGGTCTGGTGGCCCCAGCAGATGCCCAAGACTTTCTTCTCGGGGTGCTGGGCCGCGAGGCGGCGGAGGAAGTCATGCACGTCAAGGATCCATTGATGGGATTTGCGCGGGTCGACGTTGGACCCGCCGAAGACGATCAGGTCGAAGAAGGCGGGATCAGGAAATTGGCTCTTGTTATTAGCGGGCTCGTAGAAGGCCAGCCTGGCATCTGGAGCGACGGCGCCTATGGTTCGTTCGTAGGAGGCCCTGATGGCGGGAAGGAGACGGGAGCGATATGAGTTGAGTAAGATGGCGATGCGGATCGGTGGTTGCGATTCAGCGCCAAGTGTCGTCGTGGAGGACATGGCGCCTGCGCTAACTGGGTATGTAACTGGGTATGTAACTGGGTATGAAGAGAAGAACGGGTATAAGTGGATAGAATTCGTCATACAAATATAAGTAAAAGCGAATACTCGGCTCGGGCATGTCTGTTGAAGACTTGATGGATGCCGGTAATAAGCTCGGGTCGTTGAAGACTCGAGTGGCTTTAACAGGGGAGGGGGGAAGTGTGTTACAATGTGATAAGAAAGAATAGAAAGTAAGTAGAACAGTTGTTTTCTTCTCTTATTCACGAGGAAATGAACGAACACGGCGTGGCATGAGATTGAGGCTTGGCTGAATGCCTGTGCCTTTCCACTTCGGGAAATTCTGTGGATCTTTGTTGGATGCCGATTGGTTGAACGTCCCGGAGCTCTGAGTACCATGTGCGACGTCAAATCCTGGGGCGCCTGGAAGCTTAGCCGCGTAACTCCTGGCTTCACCTGTAACTGAATGTGGCTAGGCGCGGTAGCCTGGGCACTCAGGGCATTTAGCTTTCCGGGCTGCCGGGGTCCCCGTTTGGACGCTAAACTTCAGGACAAGGGGGCCATGACGCCACCTACGGGACTTACTGGTTACAAGGCGCAGAGCCTCGGCAGCTTTTCTAACAACCATCCAGCCATCGTCGAGTGTTCAGATTCAAATACGAAATGCTGAAACCTGAAACTGATAGTTGTTTCTTATATCAAATAACAGGTATCCAAATTATTCAAGTTGATTAGAACCCTCCTTTTTCCCTTACTATATTTTCGGAAGAAAAGAATAAATAAATAAATAAATAACTAAATAAATAATAATAAATAACACGAATCACGTCGTAAACTCACTTTATAACAAACATACTAACACACAGGCCAATCTACTTCCATACATCTACACGCCCAGTGTACCAACCACCCTATTTCATATCAGATCTCAAAATGCCCGGTTTCCTGCCGAACCTGCTAAAAGCGTTAAGGATTTACCAATAGCTTATGATACTTTATTACATTAGATCATGCAAATGCGAAGCTATATGCGCTCAATGTTGTGTACCTGTCTCTATTAGTCAAGCAGTGCGTGAACTTGATCAGAAACCTAAAAAGTAAGAGACCACACATACAAATAACGCGAAATATGATTATGCCGTCGCTACACAACCGACCGGGTCAGCCACTCCGGTCAACTCATCATAATGATCATCGCTCGCTACAGGTGAGTGTTTATTAAGGTATGCCAGCTCACCATACAGCAACCTTGAATGAGTTACCTAAACCAGTTACCACTTCGGTACATTTATCATCTAATATGTATATACTAGGTACTTACTCATTCATATAAACTACAGCCAATGATAAAACCAGGGCTCGTAGTACGGGCGGTGGTGCAACAGGTATTGCCACGAGATTATCATATCTGACGAAGTCGAAGACTACGAGGCTGGCTCACGGGATAATCTATTCACGCGGAGAATATTGCCTAGGGAGAAAAAAACCGGTTGGTTGCACAGAGCCACAAATCGTCGTTGTCTGTCAATGTTGGCAGCGATGTCTCAAACGGACCAAAGTATCACCCATCTCAACTAACACATATCCCGTCAACTAAAGTCATACTGGGTTACAAACTTATATTAAACTAACGGTCTATGAATTACCTATTGGGCTGCACTGCAGGAATCTACATATCTATCTGTGGTGAACGGTATACCAACATTCAGGTCCCATCGCTTAATATACCAAAACCATAGACGATCTACCTTACCAAAGTTCAGAGGTAAAGGGGAGACCGAGTACCAGGAAATCGGGATTTGGTAGCCTTACCACCCACATCATCTGGGCAAACACTCATCCAGTAAGCTGGATAAGATAACTTTGGGGTGTGATAATATAGGTATTAAGATTTCCATTGGCTACTCATTTCGGAGCCATCCGATAACCGTGATTGATATCGGCCCAACTGTTTAGTCGTATGCGCCATGTTTGCAGATGATGGTCTCTGCTGATCATCCACCCACACTGATGATAGGCCATCCTGGGATGAAGCTGCAAAACCCTCTGCAACCCCCGCTCCCAGGTTTCTTACCCGTCCTATTGCTAGCGCCATATACGATGTAAGGCTAATCCATTCCGTACTGGCGTGCATGCGTAAGGCTCTAAGAAGCAGCAACCTTGCCGGGATCTTGTGCTATGGTCCCAGGGTCAAGGATCTTAGATCGTAGTGACATATCAGTTTCTCTATATGATGATGATGCTAGGATAGGCTCAAGGCCTCACAGTTTTAATAACATTATCACAATTATCATCGCGACATGGTCGAGTACCTAAAGGCGCGGAGATACGGAAAGACTACCCCCTCGTTAGCTATGTCTCTTCCCCAGACAGACTTCGCTCATCATGTCTCGGTTGCCAACTTAGATGACAGTTTTTTAATTTTTTATTTTTTTGCTCGCTATGGGTCTAGACCTCGTAAGTCGAGGCGGGGAACGAATGGTAAAAGCATGCTTAGCTTCCAGCAGGAGCTCCGTTCGAACCAAAGGTTGATAGGCCCGGAACAAGTGCCTAAAACCAGCAGAAGCATGATCCCGCGTTCCCGCTCGCAGGTGTCAAGAGTACACGCATAGTTAGGTCCCAACGAAGGAGTCAAACAGGCGAATGAAGTTAGTTAGGGTTGGCCGTCGGGATGGCTCGGCTTGAGTTGACTAAGAGATACTACTCCTAGTCGCAGACCTGGCGAGGCATAGTAGGTAGTAGTGTACTAGACACGGGCCTAAGTCATCCGCGGATGCCCGTGGTTTTGCATATAGGGGTAGCCGGTGTCTGTCCCGTTTGGTACTAGAAGTAGTATATACCGCCTCTTATGCAGCCAGATCGCCATTTGCTGCAGATATGTCCTGCGGAAAAACTTCTGTGTAGATAGTAGATATTACCCCTGCATAATAGTCGCTATGCTCTTCTGTCCCGAGATCTCTGATGCATATATCTGCAGGTAGAGCCGCAGCCAGAATTATAACAGCGCAAGGATAGCCCTTGTACATCTCTGGAAATCTTGATCGACGCCTTCTAGGACCATGGTTTATCAATCTACCGCAAGAGAACATTGTCATCTATGATATTAACTAGACGGCATCGAAATCGTTTTGGGTAATATGGTGATCCTTTTGAGAGACTTGCTTCCCGCTCCTCCACTCCCGACCCTTGTTAGCCGCTCCTCATCAATGACCGGAAAGCTTTGGGATATCCTCACGCATATTCGTAGACAGTATCCAGAAAACAATGGACGGGCTCCTAGAAAGGGTGAGCGCCGTATGAATAGGCAATATTAGTATGAGTCCCGACATCCCCTACCTTTCCGCTTGGGATAAGCCGGTCGATTCTAAGCATATTAGTTAAATCCACAATCCTAAGTAAATGATAAACTAGAGGCTGGGAAACCACCATTGCCTGGGCATTCTATTTGCAAAGCTGATAACGTTTGACTTGCGACCCCTTACTATTCCATTACGGTGAATACCGTGGAGTGTGTGGAATTATCTTCATACATCCAACCATACCTCTGCAGCACTTAACATACCTTCCACTATTCCAACCTACTCCATCCGTTCTGGCTAGGCTAGAAGGACAGTTGCGGGAACGGTTCCTGACTCATATTCGGGAGGCCGCACAAAACCTGCATCCCTACCAAGAACACACGTTCTTGACCGCCAGGCGCCGCTGCAGGCATACCCAACACCGGCCTTCCAGTAGAATCGAGAAGGACGTCGAAAGTATCTTATCGCCCAAGACCTGCGCAGAAGGCCGTTAGAAGCGGCGGTGAAGATTGGGAGAAGGAGGGGGTGCAGCTGGTGGACGAGGCGAAAAAAAAGGAGGCATGACAGAAGCCTATATCAATATTAGGCCGATATCCAAGATGGTTATCAACCCGAAGACACCCCAGCCTGTCTGGAATCCTCTACCGAGTGACGACGTCTTTGCGTCTGAGTCTCACTTTCGCCGCGGATGTGAAGAGGATACCTTGGGGGCGCTCTTTCGTCGAGGATTTTTTGACTACTCCTATGAGATAGGCGAATACTTGAACTGCGTGCTGTGTCCACAACTGTTTAAGCAGGAAATGGATGAACAGAGCTGGTTCCAAAATATGGCCGCGGATAGTGGGGATGAGGCTTACATGGTAAGATCTTCACATAGCCCATTGGAGTGGTACCGGAGCAGTTACTCATTCTTGCGTTCTCAGCTCGAGGACCATTATACCGGATGTTTCCCACCTATTGATACGAGTACTCCGTATACTGGGAATCAAACGACTGCCGCTGGTGTCTCAGGCGTAAATGCCGGAAGGGACTATGATCCGAGTCATACCCAACGAAACAAAGGGCCCGTTGAAAACGAGCCCATGTTTCTGCCAAATCTTCGCACGGCAAACGCCTACACTCGAGGCTTCGGGGCGAACTATGACGAGCGGCAATTCTCCGTGCAGACGTGCGACATGACTGGCCACCACCAAACAGATAGTTATCTCGACTACCCAGATGGCCTACCTAATCATGACTGGCCCTCTAGCATTCCTGTCCTCGGGGAACCCCTAGAAGGTACACAGGTTAGCTCCAGCAGCTTCTCTTCCTCGGCTCCATCGTCGGCAACTTCTGAGGCTATGGCCGCCATGACCCTCGATCCCATGGTGGTGCACAGCAACACGACAGGGCACCTACGAACTGACAGTTCTGTTAACGGCCCAGGAGGTTCTCTAAACGCCTGGTCGTCGTCGAGTTATCCTTCCACCATCTCACCCAAGATGCTGCGAATCAACCCGTCGCCGACCCCAGCCTCGTCATCGGAGTCAGTCCACAACAGCATGCTTACCGGTGGCGACTTAGACCACAGCGCCTCCGCGTATGAGCATCCACACCCCCGGAGCCCGTTCCAATCACCACGGCAGAGCCAAAAGCCGCGAAAAGAACTCCCGAGTAAGCCAGCCAGATCACGGCTAGTATCCATGGTGACCCCCGAGCCCTCGCCATCTTCGAAAGGAAAGAGGCCCGCCAACCACCACCACCAACGCACCGCCGACCGTGAACCACCCCCGCCAAAACTGCGCTCCGCCCAACCGAAGCAGGAGCACCCGGATGCGGCGCTCCAAGCCGGCGAAGGATCCCCAGCTCGCGGCCGCGCTACCCGGGGCAACGGGGGAGTGCGGTCTGCGAAGGACGACTTCCTCGTGCGGTCGAAGCTCGCGGGCATGACGTACCGGGAGATCCGGCGGGAGGGCAACTTCACGGAGGCCGAGTCGACGCTGCGGGGGCGGTTCCGGACGCTGACGAAGGACAAGGAGGCGCGCGTGAGAAAGCCGGAGTGGCAGGACAATGACGTGGGCTTTCCCAACTCTACCTAGGTAGTTGTGCTCTCTTCGAATTCTAGGAAGCTAACAAACAGATGGTATAGATACGTCTATTGAAGAAGGCTGTTCGCAAGCTCGCCAAAGGCAGCGATATGATGCCGGCGAAGGCGCCGTGGGGCCAGGTTGCCGAATATATCATGGATCATGGCGGCTCGTACCAGTTTGGCGGCGCTACTTGCCATAGGAAGTGGAAGGAGTTGGTGGAGGAGGGGAAAGTGGGATTGAAATGAATTTAGTTGGGTGGTTGACTTGGCTATCATGAGTACGTTGGTTGAACTATGTGTGTTGGTATCCAGTGTGTATGATAGGAACCTTCAAAGGTGTGTATTAGAATGTTTTGGTAATGTAATGTAGAGATAGGAGGCTTAGTATGTATGTACTTACAATGATGGGACACCAAAGTTGGTCTTGTCACCAAAAAATAAAATATATGACTTCACAGCCATACATAGTATTCGTCTAACCAATCCCATTCGACGTCCCTTCCTAGTTGACTACTCGTTGGTATTTGCTAC
Organism: Entonaema liquescens; assembly: GCA_902805475.1. Taxonomy (NCBI): domain Eukaryota; kingdom Fungi; phylum Ascomycota; class Sordariomycetes; order Xylariales; family Xylariaceae; genus Entonaema; species Entonaema liquescens. The sequence goes on from CADCSX010000007.1 coordinate 1,493,308, forward strand.
TATACTGGGGTAAGCCAATTCCTTTGAGGACATTGAACAGCTGGTCGGGATCTTCTCTTAAAACATCCCATTCGGCCTGGTTTTGACAAGGGCGGTGCCAGCTAAGACTGTTCCATTGAGAGATACCATACCGACATCCTGGCCCGCTTTATCTTTGATCATGGCGCCCTCTGCCGTCCTCGGACAGAGTGCCATGGAGTTACTTGTCATTGCGAAATTATAGCTGATCATAGCCTCACCTTCGCTATTGGCCTCCCTGTCCGGGAACGTAGCCTTAACGGCACTTCTGTACAGCTCCAGGTATGCACCATGTCTCTCTTTCGCGGTCATGTCTGAGTGCATGTTTGCTGTAAAGACATTAAATGGCAGTACTTTCTCAGACTCAGCAACTCGCTCCGCCAGTATGCTCCACTCGCTACCCCTGCTCACGCCCTCCAGTCCATCCTTCATCCGCTCCACTGGGAGAAGCTGTAGATGACGATGTGGTTGACTAGCACCAGAATGTGGGCCCGAATTGAAGAATGCGAATAGCTCCTGTCCGTTCGTACGGTAAGCTTGGATACACGCGAACGTCGCAGCTATATCGCCCTCCTCTAGAACATGCGTCTGGGGTTTAAACTCCTTCGTTATTATGATGAAGTGCTCTGGTACGACGGCGAATTTATTCAGCACAAGTCGATGGGATGGCGGTAGGTCGGCAATAAGCATGGCGGGGGAGGGGTTTTCGAAGGGATTAAACGGCTTCCCATGAGGCTCTTTGGGTTTTGGGGCCTTGGGTTTTAATGCTAGGGCCGGCGAAAAACGAAGTTGGAACTGAGGTCAGGGTAAGCCATTGTATATTATAATATGTGCAAGCGTTCAAGTGTATAAGCTATGCTTACAGGAATGGAATTGGGTGTCAAGATGGCGACTTGAGTCGGGTAGTAGGTCAAATCACCATTGACACGAGCCGCGTCGAAGGCTGCTTTTACAAGCTCCGGAAGGTTCTGCGGCGCAATTGAGCGTGTCAGTTCTGCCATCGTAGCGACCAGATGAGGCTTCAAGGTCGTTTCCGAATTGCTAGCTGCGTCATGACCACAGAGGAAACGTTGGAAAACATTAATAGCTTCGTTTATTATTACCCGCCAGCTGCATGCCAGCTGGACCAAATCGGCATGGGCCCTTAACGAGTGCTATTATCACAGTATGTTTGCTTAATCTTCTAACAATGTGTGTATATATGCAGTTATATAAGTCCTGGCCATGTATCTCTTACGTATTTATATCTATCAGTCCACCATACAGATTGAGTAGATGCGACGATGATCATTGACGATAATCTTACGTAGGACAAATCTACATACCTATTTTGCTTATGGCGTATGCATGGGATCAGTATCCGCCATACAAGCCGAGAGGACTTATCTATAATGCTACAGATGATCGCGGGGTCGAAGGGGGAGTATGCCGAAGATGGCAAGGGCATGCGACTCCAAAAGGAGGCGTTTTCTGTGTAAAGCTACTCTCCAAGAGATAAGGGTTGAGTGTCCTGAATAGTGTCTTACGAAGGGTATGCTTCAGGTTTATCGTTGTCCAACTACAATTCCTCAGAAATCAAACGCCCCTTCAGGAGAAGATGGCGACCGTAGACATTGGTGTCTTCATCCCCATTGGCAACAATGGCTGGTTGATATCGACGACCTCGCCTCAGTACATGCCTACCTTCGAGCTGAACAAAACAATTGTTCAGAAAGCCGAGGGTTATGGCATTGATTTTGTCCTGTCTATGATCAAGCTACGTGGATTCGGCGGCAAAAGCGAGTTTTGGGATCATAATCTAGAGAGCTTCACCCTCATGTCAGCCCTAGCTGCCGTTACGTCGAAGATCAAGTTATTTGCTTCAGTAGCTGTGCTCACTCTGCCCCCAGCCATAACTGCCCGAATGGCTACGACGATTGACTCTGTAGCGCCTGGGCGATTTGGAATCAATATAGTCACTGGCTGGCAATCGGCTGAATATACTCAGATGGGCCTTTGGCCCGGCGACGAGTATTTTGGGTACAGATATGACTATGCCACCGAGTACGTCCAAGTTATGAAAGAGCTTTGGAAGGATGGCGTATCAAACTTCAAGGGAAAATATTTCCAGATGGACGACTGCAAGCTGTCCCCTCGGCCGAAGGATCTCGGTGTTGACATCGTCGCTGCTGGTCAATCAGGCAGGGGTATCGAGTTCGCTTCGAAGTATGCGAATTACAACTTCGTGATCGGCGCCGGAATCAACACCCCAACGGCATACGGCCAAGCGACATCTCGTCTTGTCGAAGCAAGCGCCAAGACAGGTCGCGATGTCAGCTCGTATGTCCTCTTCATGGTCATTGCTGACGAAACCGACGAGGCGGCCCAGGCCAAATGGAGATTGTATAACGACGGTGCCGACGCAGAAGCGTTAGACTGGATGAGGGCGCAATCAGCTAAAGATGTCAACGCAGACGCCAACTCCACAGCTAAGAACCATCTAAGTCTCCCAGAAGGTGCCGTGAATTTGAACATGGGCACGTTGATAGGCTCTTACGAGAATATTGCGAGCATGCTGGATGAAGTCGCGTCTGTTCCAGGGACGAAGGGAATCATGCTTACGTTTGATGACTTTCTGTTGGGTATAGAGACGTTCGGCCAGAAGATACAGCCGTTAATGAAGAGTCGACAGGGTAAGGTGTAGGTTGGGGATTTGACGAGGTCATCGAATATTTCAAGGTGTAACACTGTTGTCGATACTTTTGCCTTTTGTTGTTAGTGGTCTTGTCCAGTTACCGCTCATTTATCTCTCCGAGAGGCTGATAAGCAGCGTGTTAGTGATCATGAATATCATATGATATAATACATATATACTTCAACATGGCTGTTTGCTTTGAATTAATATGACTTTAGATTATCCTCGTTCTGTTCCATAGATAGATGCCTCTGATTTACTCGCAACATGCATAACAGGTAGTCTCCAAGGAGAGAGCCGGTAACACGATTGTGTGGATTATATGTATACCGTAGACTACGAATTCTATATAACTCGTTTCCCGCATGAGATATATATTCTACCTCTGTTCGAAACAGAGACCGATATAACTAATGCTCGTAAGTATCTATAACTAATACCAACGTTTTATGCGTCGGAACAGCTGTATGAAACTGTGGCTGTTGACAGGTAGATTGGCTATGGAACTCCCTTAAATATATGTGATAAATCACCCTAATGCAAACCTCAGTGTAAGTATGGGCGTTTAACTACAAGGTTGAGTCAAAATGCCCAGGCACTTATATGGAATGGGCGAGCGTTAAGGCAAATAGTTTAATCTGTCCAACCGCTTCCAGCTCCGAGCTCCGATGAAGCTTAGATTTGATCTAAAATAGCAAGTGGGGCACAAACTTCATAGGTAATGACAACCCCGCGATCCGAACTTCCTAGGGACGATGAAACACAGACCCCTAATTTTCTGCCTTAGCCTTAGCCAGCTAGCTCAGGGGCTTGCTACAAAGGCTCATTGACGACATGTTTCGAAACATGCTGGCCAATGGTTGGCCCCGAATGGTTGGATGATGAATAGACTGACAGGTAAAAGTAATGCCGCATGTGGAGTAGCAAATGCGAAAGGCGGATAAGCTGAACCGATTGATCGAACGACGTCGGTAATTTTGATTGTGCAATGATGCCGTTTCACGCCGCGCTGGTACGAAGATATTGATTCGTCGGGTACCTAACTCTGATCTTTATTGAGCCTTTTATTTTCCTTTCTCAACTTGAACAAACGTAATGGTTAATAGGGATACACGTGGGGGATAAGTAAACATACGCAAGCGTCATATTTACATAGACCTGAATGAATGGTTCGGCCCACGCCGTACATACACTGACCGGCATACAAACATGGTATCCAACTAGTCAGAATTTTTACATGGTGTTTGACCCTGGTAGACCTGGTAACAGCTGTTATCGTGTCGTTCCACCAAGAAGTATCGAGGACAGGCGAAATGTAACTAAGGATAGAAATAACCACAAGCCTCCGCTTGCACAACGCTCGGTCTAAACTCGAGAAAACGATCTCGTCCAACGGCCCCGTGTATGGGTATTTTCGCGGATTGCTGTTGTACACGCCAGCACGCTTATAAGGATCAAGACGTGGTGTAAGTATACCTAAGTACAGGGGTAACGAAAGAAGTTAGGTGCTATGAACCAATAGATCGTTTGGTTCGCTGGAGCTTTGCAACTTTAGCCTCTATCGATAGCAATAGCCGCCGTGGTCCGCGTCTGAAACGCAAAGTCTCTTTGGAGCGCTGTATCCATGGTATCTAGTTGAATCCTTGATTTCACCTCGCTATGTTTTCATTTAACAAAAGAATATGGAATATGATGGAAATACAAACAACAAAATTTGTAGTCCCCATGACAAGGTACTTAACATGGCAAGATGACTAAAATTCGGTGTCATAGGTTCATATCCCGGTATTTATGTACCCTAGCCGAAGAATAATTAAACTATGATAGGCCACAAAGAAACCCCAGGGCGGATCACCAAAGGGGTCCGATATGCAGGAACAGCCGTACCTATGACGTTATGTGGAGATGATGATTTGTAGATATCGCGCTGACACTGAAGATTTCTGCAGTTGCAGCAGTAGATCGGGCTATCAATATGGACACCAAGTTAATGTATGTGAGATTCAGATCTATCGTATTGGGGGTCACTCATTTGTGTGTACTTGAGGTAGTCTCAAAAAAAAAAAATAAAAAAAAAAGATTTACTGTCCTTTTTCCCGAGCTTGTGTTTCCCTCGCCACGATGTATGCGATCCATATCATTTTCCAGGTTTAACGTAAAGTTGTTTGGGATCTGGATTTATGTTATCCAATCGCGGCGTCATACCAAACGGGGTTCACAAACAATTTCTACGTATGGATGCTGAGGTCCCATCAGGATTCTCAAGCCCAAGTCTTCATCAGGTCTCGACTTGTCTAATTTGAGGGCCTATGCCTTAGAAGCGTTCCTTGGCTTGGCATAGAATGGGTCGACACCTGATGTGGACACTGGCAAGCGACATGATTGTAATGGACAGGGATCCATTTTCATCACTCTGCTGTTTATTGAAGAATTTAGGTATTGTACATGGCATGGATGTACGAGAATAAATGAAAGACTCAGGCACGTTGAAAGAAGAAAAGGGAAAGGAAAAAAAACACAAGTTGATGAAAAGAAAATGCGAGATGCAAAAGCTGCTAGCCAGTGCTTGCTACATTGGGAATGTACATTGGATTTCATTGGACTACAGGGTCACACTTATTTTAGCATGACCATGCGGCAATCGGATCGAATCTCACAAAGGCGAAAGCGCTGGCTCAGGGAGAATCATGCGTGTGGAAGTATACCTCCGCCAGGATGGTAAACGTTAGAGGCTCCACCGTTCCATACTTTATCAACGAATACGTTCCGCAAGTAACTTATAAGCCAATTTTTATAAGGGAGGTACGCAATACCTTACTTCAGTCTTGGTGTTGTGGCTCGTGCGAAGAAAAATATCTTGAAAATTCTAGATCAGTAAGTAACGAGCAAAGGATTTCCCATATAAAATACCCTAGTAGCTACCTATAATAAAGTATGGAACGGTGGAGCCTCTAACGTTTACCATCCTGGCGGAGGTGTAATTGCATCCCTGGACGAGGGTCCCTGGATCGATACAGGTACCTTACATAAAGACCAAGAGGTACATGTAAGCTAGCCAGACAGGTGCACAATAGGGAAAGCACTCCACGATAATACAGATGGCAACTCCTTAAGTCGGTTAGGTAGTCACCTAGGTGAGGTACGTATAAAGAGTGCATGTGTTGTATGTATTTACCTTTTTTGGTTGCTCAGCGCCTGTGCATTGTTAGTGACTTTTGTGATCCCCCCTCTCAACAACCCTTCATTTCCTATATCATCTTCTTCTCTCAGTCCTACAACCATATTCTATTCTCCATCTCTCAATTCCTTTTTTCCCCTCGGCACTCCTTTCTCTTTTCTCCTACAATCCTTCTTTTCGTCGCAGTCACTCATTCAATCGTTCATTATTAAGAAGTCCAAAGATTGTTCTCTCCCGACCTTGGATAGGTTAGGGCATTGATCCTATTGATTAGGCAGAGGAAGTTCGTCAACAAACACCTCCAGGATTTATCGCTACTGTAAGTCTTTTATTCCAGCTTTTTCTTCTTGTACCCTTTTGTTCGGCACACAAACACGTTGCATCTAGTCCACTTCCTCGAGCCATCCTACACAAAGCACACCCCATCACGCCCTCTTGTCTGCCTGACAACGGGTTGCTCATTCATGAACAATCACTATTGTTCACCAATATTCGACTTGCAACAGATTCATTAGCCACTCGCCGCCCGAGGAATCAAGTCAAGAGACAAATATTGGATTTGTAGACACAATGCTGCCTACTTAACCTCCGGCTCTTTTGCTCGCTATTCTTCCTTCATTCTTTTAACCTTCAAAATTTATCACCACTACGTACATATCCATAGACACCATCTTGGTTTTCCTCGTGCATATTTCGTTACTTTTATTAATTCCATTACCCAAACAACCTCCCCAGAGGAGTAGTAACTAATCTTGGATAGAAACGTTGATATTGACATCCCTCAAGCGTGGGCAGACTTTGGAATCACATATAGGCATAGCAGGCACTACCCTCAAAATGGGGCTTTCAAAGTTCCTTACCGTTTCTTTCTTGGCAGCCCGCCTATTTTCTGGCGTTGCGGAGGCCAGTCCAGCGGCAACGACCGAACTACAGGTAGGCAATGCTGCCTCCAACTATTGGGTTGCCGATATCAAACGCCAAGGTGTGTCGGCATTTGGACAGCCTGACTATAAGGTTTTCCGCAATGTGAAGGACTACGGTGCTAAGGGAGACGGCACGACTGATGATACCGATGCCCTCAACAAGGCTGTCCAGGACGGAGAGGATCGATGTATCATGCACTGTGATTCCCGAACCACTACTCCGGCCCTCCTGTACTTCCCGCCTGGTGTCTATTTGGTAAGCAAACCAATCATCCAGTCATACTACACCCAATTTGTCGGCGATGCGCTCGATATCCCAACGCTCAAGGCAACCGCGGACTTTGATGGCATAGCCGTCATCGATGCCAACCCTTATGATTATGCTGTCGACCCGGCCGCAAATTGGTACATCAATCAGAACAATTTCTTCCGCCAAGTTCGCAACTTCATCATCGATATCAAGGATATGCCCATCAACAAGGGTGCCGGTATTCATTGGCAAGTCGCCCAAGCCACTAGCCTGCAAAACATCGTCTTTGAGATGAATCCTGACACTAGCGAAGAGAACGTGCAGAAGGGACTGTACATTGAGAATGGATCCGGTGGCTTCATGGCCGACCTCACCTTCAACGGAGGAGGTATTGGTGCTGATATCGGTAGTCAGCAGTACACTTCTCGAAACATGACATTCAACAACTGCAACACGGCTATCCACATGATTTGGAATTGGCTTTGGCTGATGCAAGACATCAAGATCAACGGTGGAAAGCTTGGTATTGACATGACAAGCGATAGCCTCGAGACCATCAAAGTTGGATCATTGCTCCTCGTTGACAGCAAGATCTCGAACGTCGAAGTTGGTATCAGCACCCTCTACAAGACCGACCTTCCGGATACCAACAACACTCTCATCCTAGACAACGTAGACATGACCGAGGCGGTTCCCACTGCCATTAAGTACGCGAAAGACAACACCACCGTGCTTGAAGGAAATCAGAAGATTGTTGGGTTTGCTCAGGGTCGGCAGTACACTGGAGCGAGTGGGAAGGCTGTTCAGACTAACAAACAAAGTGTTCGCAAGCCCAACGCTCTCCTAAATAGTGATGGCAAGATCTTCACACGTGTCAAGCCTCAGTACGAGACTGTCTCATCTAGCAAATTTGTTAGTGTAAAGACGGCCGGGGCCAAGGGTGATGGCAAAACCGACGACACTGCAGCAATCCAGAAGATTTTCGATGGCGCTAAGGAGGGAGATATCATCTATTTCGACCATGGCGCATATTTAGTCTCCGACACCGTCAAGATTCCCAAGAACATTAAGATTACCGGAGAGATGTGGCCGCTTCTGATGGCTACAGGTACCAAATTCGCCGACCAGAGCAAGCCAGTACCTGTCTTCCAGGTCGGCGAGGCCGGTGACGTAGGTGATGTTGAAATGTCCGACCTCATCATAGAAACCAAAGGATCTCTTCCTGGCGCTATTCTCATGCAGTGGAACTTGGCGGGATCCGAAAATGGCGCTGCTGGCATGTGGGATGTGCATTTCCGTATTGGTGGGACTGCCGGGACTGAGTTGCAATCCGATAAGTGTACCAAGAATGAGAATGTCACAACGACCGCCAACCCTGAATGTATGGGCGCTTTTATGATGCTCCATGTCACACAGACAGCCTCAGCCTACATTGAGAACTGCTGGTTCTGGGTTGCTGACCACGAGCTTGATCTCGAGGACCATAATCAGATCAACATTTTCAATGGTCGTGGCGTGCTCATCGAGTCGCAGAAGCCTGTATGGCTTTGGGGCACCGCTTCTGAACACAGCATCCTATACAACTACCAGGTCTCCAACGCCCAAAACGTTTTCATTGGAGTAGCTCAATCTGAGACGGCCTACTTTCAAGGTAACCCCCAGGCTCCCGACGGCACCACGGTTCTCGAAGGCTTCTTCGACCCGGATTTTGAAAAGTCGTGTGACGGCTCTTCGAAAACATGCGCTCGAACTTGGGGTCTTCGCGTCACGAACTCGTCATCCGTGTACATCTATGGAGCTGGTCTGTATAGTTTCTTTAACAACTATGGCCAGAAATGCGTGGACGAACAGAACTGCCAGGACAACATGGTCAGTATCGAGGATTCTACTGGAGTCCACCTGCTTGGAATCAGCACTAAGGCGTCGGTAAATATGATTACCGTTGACGGAAAATCGGTTGCTCTCGACAAGGACAACAGAAACAACTTCTGTGCTGCTGTCGCTAAGTTCGAAGTTAATGCTGTATCAGGAAATCAGCCGGAGCCGAGCGATTCTGGAGAGGGTTCGACCACGGCTCCCGCCGAAACTTCGACGTCAGCTTCAGGAACAGCCTCATCCGATATTGGCACAGCTCTTCCAACATCAGGCTCCGGCTCCGGCTCCAGTCCTTCAGTCGGCAGCTCATCTGCCGCGGCCAGCGAGACTCAGGTTACGGGTACCGCAGTACCTACACCTACAGGTAGCTACGTCCAGCCTGGTGTAGATTCGAGTACTGAGTCAGTGGCGGAATCCGCAACCACGCTACCGATCCCATCGGAGACTCCAAGTGGTGGAGACGGTGGAGATGCCGGCGGCGATGACTCTCCTGTCACGGTTATTGTTACCAAGACAGTTACAGCGCCGGGAGTGTGCTCCCAGACACCGTGAAGTACGGCTACTAGGGGTCGTATTACTCGGAGCTATACAACGAGCACTGCTACTGAAACGACCACTGTAACTCCAGGTGGCTGCGCGTCCGGAACACCGCATGTTAAAGATTCTTGAGATGAGCAGGGATGTCTATTCGCTATATGTCTTTGACGAAGACTTTACATTCAACTTCCTCGGTCCTATATATTCGCTTCTCTTGTGGCCCTAGTGGCATTTAAGTAGTTATATTTTCGCTTGATTCGGAGTAGGCAGGAAAAGGATATCAAGGTAGTCAGTCCATGAGGATGGCCGGAGTTCAGATGAATGATAGGATGCATTTCGAGATACCACTTTGTGCCTACGAGATTGTCAATAATCTCGAGCAGGGAGAGTAACGGTCAATAGGACCTTAAGTTGCTAATTGCTCTGTATTCATGAATACCAATACCAAATATTGATCATAAGATACCTACCTATATGCTCTAATAAGTGCTTTTTTGTGTCTGCTTTGATTGTGACGTAGAAGCCCTTGATAACAAGTGCTATAAGTATTATGGAGCCCGCAACGCTAGTAAGAATTTGGAAAGGCGTGCAGGTACTTGGGTACCCCTTATCCAACGTCGATTAAACGTCATCGGTACCGTAGCTTTCTTTATCTTTCACCAAGGAAATGTAGAATTTCCTCGAATTAATCCGACGTAGTTGACGAACAAACTCTTTATTAGGTGGCTTATTGTGTATACTCTCATTTAAATCAAAAGCACAACCCCAAGCTATTTCTGTAGCTCTTGAATAATTTGACACGTACCAATAAGGCTTCTATCATCACTCATGTTACTCTCCCAACTATCATGACCGACAATAACATCTCCCCTTCGCTAAGATCACGACAACAAGTCAGCATGGCTACCGGTAGCAAAATAAACGGTTCTGCATCATTCACAGACGATCCTACGAGTAAACTTACGCACTCATCTCCTCCAAAACGTAGCTCGCCGTTCTTACCGACGCCCCTCGAAACCATCGTGCTTCTCGTGTATCCGACGCTCCTCATCTTCGGCACACTATTCTCCGTCCTCAGCCCGCAGACGCGAGCCTCGCCGTACGACCCGACGGGCCACTCGCACGTGCCCAGCGCGGCGCCGAGCTACTTCGCGCGCAAGGACAACGTCTTCAACACGCTGTTCGTCAAGCGCGGCTGGGCGTGGATCACCGCCTCGTTCGCGACCTTCGTGCTGACGCACCCGGGCCTCGGGACGCAGAGCCGCAGGACGGTTGGAGCGGTCACGCGCTGGGCCCTCGTCACCGCTTGGTGGGTGTCTGTTACCCAGTGGTGCTTCGGCCCCGCGCTCATCGACCGCGGTTTCCGCTTCACGGGCGGTAGGTGCGAGGTCGCGCGCGAGGCGCTGGTCGAGGGCACCGCGGATAAGGCGGATGTGTTCACGGCGGCGGCGTGTAGAGCCGCGGGCGGAAAGTGGAGCGGCGGTCATGATATTAGCGGACACGTGTTCCTGCTGGTGCTCGGCAGCTTCTTCCTCGTGCAGGAGGTCGGGTGGACGGTGTACCGCGCGGGGTTTGCGGGCGGCCGCGAGGAGAGGGCTGTTGTTATGACGGACGGCGCGGTGAAGGGCGCGGGCGTGGAGGCGGAGAGCGCGGAGCCGGCGAGGGAGGAGGCGACGCTGGGGGTTGGGGGGAGGTTCGTGGCGGGCGTGGTGGCGCTTTGCTTGTGGATGCTGCTTATGACTGCTATTTACTTCCATACGTGGTTTGAGAAGGTTCGTTTTCACCCCTTTATTCATTGCGAAGTACAGTTCCCTGGGCATGATTGCTAACTCGTATGACAGTTGACTGGGCTGTTAGTTGCTACCATGGGCATTTACCCCGTATACATCCTCCCGAGATGGATACCGGGGCTGAGAGCGCTCGTTGGGCTACCCGGTATATAACCTACGTAATAGAAAGCCGGCTAGGGCATTAGATTTACATGGCGGATCGCATAGCATCGCGGTGGTTTACGAGATTAAGATAGAATATTCATATTATCGGTAATTTATCTGCGTCGATATGAATTCGTCCAAGATATAAAATAACGGCAATCAAAGGTGATTGTTTAGTGCTACTTTTAGAATGTGCTTAGATAAATATGTAATAAATAAGAAGACCTTGGGTTAGATGTATGTTATGTGTCGTAATAAGCTGATTTTCTATGTATTTAAAAGCAAATTTGTTCAAGCGTACCGTGAATGTAAACGTATATACGAACGCCCCTTTAATCCTCTGTTTACGTAGCATCATCTTCTGATATCGCTACTTCGTCCATCATAGGTTTTAGGTAGCCAAAAACACTCTCATCATAAATAGAATTATGACCATCGGGGCATCCTAGCGGTTCCCGGTCTTCGTTGTTATCTGGTTCATTGGAGGATCCGAGGCCTGCTCCAGCGCCATTCGCAGGCTGCGAATCCTCACTTGGTCCCGTTTCCGTGTCAAAACCCATTCTTTGTAGTGTGGTTAGATTTTTTCCTTTAAGAGGTTTGTCGCGATTAAGAGGTGAAATATACGTAGGCCAGTCCTCGCTGTAGCCCTCTATACGAACAGCCGCCATGGTGAGGGCCATGAGCACGTCTACTTTGGCATCATCCAACTTCCACACGTCCCAGATGGGTCTTCCGAACTCCAAGGTAATCGCCATACAGTGGCGTCGTGTATACCACTGGTAATCACCCTCTTGGGTATCATCGATTTTAGCGGCGACGTGTAGTTTTGCCAGCGATTCCGCGGGTAGTTCCATCTCCTCGCGTAGAAGTCGTACTAGAATTGTGGCCCATAGGAGAGGTGGTAGTACGGTATTCCTATCGCATTGGGTCGCCTCGTTGAAAGAATCCCAGTCTTTTAGTGAATCTAAACCGTCCGTCTCCGAGTCGATATACGCGCTCAATGCGTCGAAATCTATCTCGTCGATGGCGTTCATGATGGGTAGGAATTTACTGAAGATGTATCTGGCATCGCTAATAGAACAGGAGTATTCTACCGTGAGATGGTAAATAAATTCAGCGAATCTTCGTTCCGGCCCTCGGGGTCCAGGTTCGTTCTCGGTCTCGTCAAAATGGTCGTGTTCCGCATTGATGTCGAAGGTATCACTGTAGTGAGGAAGTTCAAATCTATCAATCACTCCCTCAGAGTCGTTGGTTATGGTTTCGGAGGATGAGACTGTGGTTGTAGTTTGGTATTTGGGGAGGACGATGTCGTCGAAATCAGTATCCAGGTGTCGAGCGTAAAGAACTTCGAGCGAAGTCGTAGTGTTATTCTCTAAAATATCAGAGGTAACAATGCCCGCCATTGTCCCTAATTGCTTGGCTATTTCAACTGCGGTCATACCCTTTCCATTTTCCAAATTGACGTCCGCCCCGTGCTGTATAAGGTGTCGGATGATATTGTGACGGCAGAGAGCGGAAGCCAAATGTAGCGGTGCTGTTCCAAGCTGATCGACCTCGTTGACAGGGGCGCCAGCTTCTAGTAAAGCAATTGTCACATCCAACGAACCACGAATTATAGCGCAATGTAGTGGAGTGCCGTAAGGGTTGTTCTTGAGGTTGAGTAGCGGTTTCCTTTCAAGTAAACATCGGACAATGTCAAGGTTACCACGATAGCAAGCCCAGTGTAGTGGCGTTATCCCATATTTGTTGGTGTAGTTTACATCGGCACCCTTAGAGAGGAGCAGATTGGTATTCACAGCCGAGGTACAGTAATGAAGAGCAGTCATACCATATTGATCCTCGATGTTTAATAGACTAGGAATCCTCTCTAGGAACCACGAAGCCGTTCTTTTCGAAGGTCCAGTTACTGCCAAATGGAGAGGGGTGCGCCTAAGATTATCATATAGGGGTTTTTTGAAGCTCACATTCTCCGCGATAATCTTGATTGTTTGCAGAGCCTCTGGGATATCGCGTCGGCAACTGAGCTGTGCCGCGAAGTGGATTGGATGAGTGAAGTTGGCCGGGTTTCGAGGGTCTTGAAAGGGGATACTTTCTATTCCATCCTCGGCTGAACAGAGGGCAGAAATCACATCGGTATCTGCAAAATCGATCGCTTGCATCAGAGGTGTCATTCCACTTGAGGTTGCAGCAAGAAGATCGTCAAACTCTTTGAGAATGGAAATTGTCTCCTGCAAGGACTTGTGACAGTTTCTACCATGTATCGCCACACGCTCAGCGCGAGATGAGTAGCTTAGTGCACAGGCATACGGTACTTCGCTTTGAAAGTCCTTGGCCAATGCAATTCTAAGAAGACCTGATAGAATTTCAGGACAATGGTATTGGACGGCTACGTGTATCGGCGTCCATTTTGAGCGGTGGTCAGCTTCAGGGAATTGGTCTGGAGCAAATGCTTTTGAACAAGGATCCGCACCGAGAGAGAGAAGTTGATGAACGGTATCTGCACTATTAACTGATACGGCAAAGACCAGTGGACTTCCAAATAATCGTAGCGGATATTGATTATGGACGGTATAAATCTTCTTAGTCGGCTGGTCTATTGGCAACAGTTCTCCATCCCAACCTAGCAGCTTCACGATTGTTGGTTGTTGGGGGCTTTCCTGGAGCGCAAACAAGAAACACAAAATATCACATTTGTCCTGTATCACTTCATCGGATGAGGCTGGTGTCATGAGCCAGGTAAAAATGGTCTCAGTGTCTCCCTTACAGCATGCTTCTGCTAGCTGAGACTTTTCAATGACGGCCTTGTTTTGCTTGAGCAAGTCGACTATTCGGTTAGCATAGGTATTCCCCGTAATATAGGATTCAGGAGGACCGTCTGGTACTAAAAGGGGTGCGAAGGTCTTTGCAGCCGGGTGTCCAAGTCTTTCAGCAGCCAGGGCTAACTGATGAGCTGACTGGGGATCAGGAGAGTCCCCAAAGCCAAGATACTGACATAATGCGAGCTGCCAGGCGGCATCGCCGTTTCGACTGTCTGAGCTGTTGTAAGCCCGTTGTAGCCCTTGATATATATGTACCTCATGTTCCCATGGGATCTCTTTACCATTCTCAGGGCGGAACATCTATAAGGTATTAGTATGTGTCGACTATGGGAGTAGCATCGAACTCATTACATCATAAGACCACTCAGAATGGCCGAAATGAAGTGCTAAATCAGCTTGAAGCCCTTGGACTCCAACAGAACTAAACCGTTATTAGATATACCTAATGCAAAGCCTAACCTAGGATTCCACTCACTGCCACTTCGACAAAAACGGGAGTTTGTTGAGACTGGAGGTGCGCTTCGTTGGGTCTACTTGGAGGGTCAAATTAAAAGCCGAGCGGATAATGTTACCCTGTAGGTCTCTTCTTGAGAAGGGGATCGATTCTTTCGCTAGATCTTTGAACCGGTGTGGAATTGTCACAGCAGGTTCGTCGCCATTCTCAACGTCCCCTGTCTCGGCCTTCACGATATGGTTCGTATATTCATCACCATCGAGAAATACTTCCCACGTCAAAAGTCCAAAAGCCCAGACATCGCACTTTATAAGCATTGATCGATCTATTGGACAGACCCTCTGATTATGGACCTCGGGAGCGTTATATCTGACGACGCCTTTATAAGATAAAACTCGTACGAGGGGAAAGGAGGTACTAACATAAATGTACCACCGTATTTTAGATATTGTTCGGAATCTTCTGTTCCAGTAACGACCAAGGAATGTCCAAAGTCTGAGATCTTAGCTATCGATTTCGCTGGACGGTCCCATGAGTGAAATATAAGCACGTTATCTAGTTTTATATCCCCGTGAATAATGCCACAGAGGTGTAGGGCGCTGGTTGCCGCCGCAACATCACCTATTAGTATCTCCTTTTGCGTTACCGACGTCTCGGGTTTTGTATGTTGCAGATATTGACGAAATGTACCATAAGGCGCATATTGAACGAGTAGATACGGCGCGATCCTTGGTGATCCCATATTCCAGCCGTAGCCAAACACCGTGAGAATATTAGGATGGCTTCGCAGAGGTGCATGCCGCATAATACGAAGTTCAAGAATGATAGACTGAATACGGCGTCGAAATATGCTATCGTCGGGCGACAGATTGGTTTTCAAATGCTTTATCGCTAGAATCTGATTTCGTACGACACAGCGCTCGACGATGAAGGTCTCCCCTTCGCCGACCACATCTTGGCGCTCGATTTCCTCATATGGAATACGACGCAGAGAGAGCGCTTTGACAGTGTTAAGAACTTCGTCGAGGCCATTAGCCCGGCCTGTGAGATGAGGATTCGAGAACGCTGCAGAGCTAAGGCTGGATACCGACGTTCTCGATAAGAAGGTATTCCAAGTTTGGGTTGAGGCTATGGACAAGGCCTCCTTCTTATTGTGATGTTAGTACGTCGATCGTATGATGGTAGTAGGTCTGCATACATTGATTTGCCTCCGTTCCGATTCCATTGTCCCCCATCATAGCATTGATAAAACTTTCGGAGAGTAGTGTTCAAACACTCAAAGCCGGCCTTCTACTTTGTATTCAGCTGAGGGGGATTGGGCAGCTCACATGTTTCAATGTACCCCTGCTGGGATGCATCTGTATACAGGCCAATGGCGTTCACAGACTGCCTCAGCCTGCCTTAGTTTTTAAAAAGGTGGTATTTCGCCGTAAGCACCATAAGCACCACATACGCATCTCCTTCGTTGTGCAATTCCTATTATCATTGCATTTATTTAAAATCTGCGTTGATTTTGTTGGATGTAATGGATCCCCTTAGTATCACAGGTTTTACCTTGACTGCCATTGATACGCTCTGGAAGGTTAGCGAGAAGACAGCAGAGCTCGTTTCCAACTTTCGCGACTTTGATCACGTTAGTGAGATCCCCTATAATAAGCTCGAATAATGCTCTTATTCTCCCTAATGGAAATCATCTTGTAGGACACAAAGGTTTTGGAGACTAGAATCAGGGATGACAATACTCGGACGAGGGCGCTTCGACAGCTTTTATTTGACCCATCATCTGTGAGTACTTCAAGTCTCTGCCCACGATCTGTTTTTAACAGCCGTCCAGGTTTATCAAGGAATGACTCTTTTCGAGAAGTTTGATCGGGACGTGCAAAATCAAATCCAATTATTCTTTGAGGAAGCCATTGGTATCATTGAGCAGGCCTACCAACTTCTTTGCCGGCGGCAAGCGGTATCCTTTAAAGAGGACACAGATACGGGAGACGATATCTCCAGGTCATCCACACCATCAGTCAATTCTCTGATAACACCGCCCCATGGCTCGAACATGAGCCTATCTCATATTCATGAGATATCCAACAAGTCTTCGCGGACTTTTCAACGGCTTCGATGGTCTTTATTAGACAAGAAACGTGTCGAGGCAATTGTTCGTGACTTTAGCGAAGTTAACAAGCGAATCCATGACCATATTGAGCTGTGGTGCCTGGGCACTTCTGTTGGAGTAGACCTCCAGCATTTAAGGCACCTAGAGAGTGACACCAGTTCGCGGACCCTGGGCTTTGATATCGATGCTAAGTTGCAGCTGGCTACGAGAACAGAACAGATTTCACCCTGGAAACTCGAGATCCAGCAAACCGAAGAGACTCGCCAGGCATTAGCTTCCGTCATCCCAGTTGAGAGCAAATTTGGCATCATCCAATGGGACTCTAAACCCATGTTAGTGGAGTATCGATCTTATGCCCCTGAATCACCGGTATCAGTCGACATGGACGTGCGAACACACGATCTTGTTGATAGATTAGCTAAACTGCTGCACCAACCGAAAGGTGTAGTATTCCGAACACCGTCATGCTGGGGTTGGGCCCGACAAATACAGTTCAACCGAGTAGCATTCATGTTCGCCGTACCCGAAGGCTCTAAACCCCAACCCAGAAGTCTTTACCATATCCTCGGATCCGGATCTCAACCGCCAGCCCTAGGGCAGAGATTTACCCTCGCTCTACAGTTAGCTCGCTGCATATCGCATCTCCAACTCGTGAAATGGGTACATGAAAGCTTCCGGAGTGAGAATATCTTATTATTCCCCCCGAAGCTGGAGAACGACACAGAATCCCCAGATCCAGCACAGGAGCACTTAGACTTTTCGGAGCCGTGGGTACTAGGATATGAGTTTAGTCGACCAGAAACCTACTTCTCCCAGGGCCAGTCGGACAGATGCCCTACCCGCGATGTGTATCGCCATCCAGAGAGACAAGGGAGGCCTACACAATTCTTCAGCAAAATACATGACATCTATGCTTTAGGCGTAGTTTTACTTGAGATTGGTAAGTTATACGACCTTAAACCCCGTCACTACCCATCTGCTTTACACGCCTCGCTTTGACTTCTACTCCTACCTACGATTATCCTCAATTGTTTACCTCCCAAGCTACCTACCTAGCTAACAGAGCTTAAATAGGCCTCTGGCAGCAGGCGACAAGCCTTGAGAAATCTGGATTCACCAAGGTATGGGATCCATACGCCATCAAGAAACAGCTCGTACGGAACGCGGAAAAGCGCCTAGCCTCAAAGATGGGAGACCGATATAAGCAAGTGGTCCTCAAGTGTCTAGAAAACGGATTTAATGTAGTAGGTGATACGAAAGAGGACTTAAAGCTACAGCAAGCATTCCGGTCGCAGGTTATCAACGTGTTAGAAGATGCAGCGAAGTATATATAGGTCTTCGACTAGGGCCCCTAAAGCCAACTTGAATAGCTGCCATTATCAAAAAGAGTAGGAAGCTGTGTTCTTAGCGTTCGGCATCAGACTTCAGCACGTACTCCTAGCCCCTTTATTATTGAACCCGTTACCCTCGCTTATTCATTATAGACTTATCGAGGACTGAAGCTACCTAGATCTACAGAGCAATACGGAGATTCATTATTAAGTATCGCGACGAGAGTGTGCATGAAATTCCCCGTGCACTTTGCCCACCAAAAGGTCCATAGTGTATCAACCCCCTACAGAGGCGATGCGGCATACTTCATAGCAAATAATATCAAACTACTAAAAGAATGTAAAGCAAATGGCCGTAGATAATGTCGCGCATGAATAACAGTAATTACTTAAAATAGCACAAAAGGTTGCCTAGAAGAGAAAGTAGTAAAAAAGAAAAGAAAAAAATGTGTGGTCATCTGGGGAATCGAACCCCAAGACCTAACGATACTTCTTCATAAGGATACTTTATAAGGATACTGTGTAAGGATACGGTAGTAGAAGAATTCTTAGGAATGGCGGAAAATCAATATGAATAATTCGCTAGGCCGTACCAACACGACCTTTTGGCATTTGCTTAGAAGCCCTATTGCTCTTTTGATTTATAAACCCCTAATTTAGAGGGACATGGACGGTGGCTGGGAATAAGATTTGCGCTTTGTGATTTAATAGAGTCTATTCAGCACTTGAACGGATACGGCAAGACTACTGGCTCCATGGCAAGCCTATATACTCACATTGCTCGGCCTCCGCAAACGGCCCATCTGAGCTTGGCCACTGTAAGATCCGTCTTGTCATTTCGCCCTCGGAGGTCGAAGGCTGCCACCTTCCCGAGCGTTTGATTTCATCCAAAGTACTCTGAAAGCCTCTAGCCGTAAGGAATTCGACGTCAGGATTAGGGTCGAATGACCTCGCAAACGAACTGAAAGTGTCCAGGACAAATTGCTGGAACGGCAGGTCGAATTCATCCCGCATAGGCAGACCCTGCCGGAATAGATTACCGAATATGTAGTACAGTTCGCCCGAATGGCACTTGAGATACTCGCCGCTTGGGTCGCCGTGCGGGTGAGAAGTGGTCTTCGGTGGCTCGCAAGTATCAAGATTCGGCCACTCTGCAAGCTGATAGGTCCTATTGAATTCGTAGAAGTAGACGGGGTGGAATCGGTTGTTCCGAAGACCGCCGGTTACCGTAGCTTGGTCGCCGCAACGGAAAATGCTGTCTGTAACAAGACGAGTGGCCACGTTAAACAAAGCTAATGTCTTATTCTCTATATCAGGAATCGGAAAGAGATCGGGCGGAGGCACCTTGTAGCCCTGGGATTCGAAATACTCCGTCTGGTTCGTAGTCGTGGGGTAACTGATGAATGGGCCGCCATCGTCGCGAGTGGTTCCCATCATGATGCGTACCGGGAGCGTAGGTCCTTCGAGTTCAAGTTTGTCAGATGTGAGATAGTTTCCATCGACGACTGGGAATCTCGCATAGGTGCTCAACCCCCCCGCAAGAACATTGGCTGATATCGACCGCAGGCAGTCTACTTGAGACGTGGCATTCGCACAACCGGTTTCCTCAAGTATAGTATTCCCTAAAGCCTCAACCTCTTCTTCGATCGTGTAATACTTCATGTATCCTTTACTGGGATCGTTGCTAGCGAGGTTGCTGACGGGTATAGCCCCTGCAAACTTGCCGATCGACTTAGGAGGCTATCAAGGCGTGGACGCTCCCCGCGCCGGCAGACTGCCCAAATATGGTAATCCTATCTGGGTCACCACCGAAATCTTCAATGTTCTTCCTTACCCAGTCAAGAGCATTAATCTGGTCAGCAAGACCGAAGTTACCATTCGTGACACCGTCGTTCAGAGCGAGGAATCCAAGGGTCGTCAACCGATAGCCCACAGTGACCACGACGACATCTCCCCTTGAGGCTAGGTTGCCTCCATCAAAGGTGGGATCACTTGCCGCTCCATTGATCAACGCGCCTCCGTGTAACCAAAACTGCCAAAACCGTCAACTAAGTCTTTAAATAGTCTCCGTGAAGTATCATATCTAAGACTTACCATGACCGGCTTGAGCTTTTTGGCAGATTTGGGACCTGGGATGTGAGTAGTCCAGATATTCAGAAACAAGCAGTCTTCAGACCCGATATTTCCAGCCTGCACGCACTGAGAGTTATACTCCAACGCAGAAACTTCACTCCCGTTGCCGACGTAAGATTCGGAGTGTGTAAACCGCTTAGGTTGTGGTGCATACCTGACTCCCAAGAAGCGGAAGCTTAGGCGATCGCGGTATCTGAACAGAAACGTTAAAATGAAGTTCTTCAAAAACGATCAGATAGCCCTGATTATACTTACCCCGTAAGGGATTCGTTGTTAGACTTCACGGTGACCTGCCATTTCCCCCCCGTATCCTGGGATGTCACATTGGAAAACGTCGCCGACTGGGAACACAGAACTGGGAGCTTGGCATCCGGCTTTGAAGGAACTATATGTCCGTCTATATCTATAGCGATAGCCGACTGGTTCTCCGAAGCAACCCAGAATTGCGAGGGACCTAGATCCGGGTCGGAATACTTGAGATAATTCAAGTTGGCTTGGATACTTTCTATTCCCGCCGCAAGAGACCAGAGCTGTTCGCTAACGGCCTCGCATGCCTCGCGGGCGTGTTCTAACGAGCGCGCTTCTAGCAGCAGAACACCCGAGTTAGCTACGGGACTGCTAGCTCCTAGGATAAAAGTTAGATTATATGTATCGAAGATTTAGTTTGCACGATACGATATACCTTGTAGATCATTGTCAATTAATATCGTGAGACTCGAGTCCAAGCTCTGCGGAGAAGGAATCGCTACAGCGCCAACGGCGAAGACCACAAATGATAATCCCAACAACATCGTGAAGACCGTCACACCTTTAGGAGTACCATACCGGGTTGCGGTAGGATATGTAGGGGCCGAGTTGAAAACCAATGTTTATTCGTTGCGGCGCAGTTCAAGAGTAAATATTGTAGTTTCCACCGGATCCCGGAATCATCACGCACCGTGTCCTCGGCCGTTCGCATGCCCCTACCAACAACAATTCACCGCGCAAGCATATTACCCTGGATATAGGCCCATTAGGTTCTCAAGCGAGTTAGTTGAGGTAGGATGGGGAAACGTGGATGTGGATATCGCATGAGAATCATGTACCCCAACATCCTAAACAAGTCTAGAGTCGAGTGTCAAAGTCGTAGTTATAGCCCTTAGCCTGAATCCAAAGTAGAAGTCGGTCCGGTTATCGCATTATAAGGTACCGAGCCTCCAACTTCGATTACGACTAAGCTAATCGACAACGACGATATAGAAGACTATCCAAGTATGTAAGGTTAGTTTAACTATGTTATATTAAGGAGTTAATTCTTTTCATTCGCTACTTGGGGTATAAATATGCGCCAGCCATAATAAAACAAAGACATGATAACGCTAATATTTCAATGTACATATCCATATCTCATACATCTTCCCTACTCCTCTGAGACCTCATGCCATGGGGATGCCAGCCCGAAGCATCTAGCAGGCCATATTCGTCTTCGTAATTAGAAGTAAGTGTCGAGCCGTTATAAGCTAACACACGACTCGCCCGGCCAGCAGGGAGCCCATGTCCACCAATAGTACTGTTCGCATACGGCTCGCTCGGTCTTCTCGTTTCCTCGGAGGACTGGCTATGGGGAGGTTTCCGCACGAAAGACGGCCAAGTCGCTTCCTTGCTACTACAGCGACTGGTCCAGCCAGTCCAATCCAGAACTTGAGCGTATGCTAATTTCCAGAGAGGGCCTAAGGTAGCTACGCAGGCGCAGATGAGGCCCGTGTTAGTCTCGAGTATACTCAAGGTGAAGCTCACGCCAGCCCACCACGTTCTATCATCGGTTCCCACCACTAAGGCAAGAATAGAGTCAGCTAGCGTCCAATGGCAAAGAGTATCCTTAGATGAGGTTTGCATGACGCCAAAACCAAAATAGGAGATGCAAGATGATAATTCGGAGTATAAGAACATACAGTCATACGTAGCAATGCCCCAACGGGCCACGGCCACTGCCCAAGCACTGGGGGTATATTAGCATAGTTCGCAATATTACAAATGACATACTCACGCAAACCCGCTACTCAGGACGAGACTCAGCCCGACTTTTTGCAACTTCGTTGCCACTTGTAACTTCCATATCATCGTAAGCGGTAAGATAGCGATGACCAAATCGCTCGCCATATTGCACGCGCCATAAAACGTGGCCGTGGCGATGCTATTGATGCAGTGCCCCGGCAACTCCGGCTCCCACTTCTTCCTGATGGGCTGGCACCCGAGGAACTCGGTCGTCAGGTTGCAGAGCAGGTAGCCCATGCAGAAAAACAGGGTGGCGTAGCACGCGAGTCTGAATCTCGCGTACACGCCGAAGAGCTGGAGGTACAGCAGTATGAGGGCGCTTTTGAAGCCCATCAGGCCGAGGACGTAGAACTCGGATGAGATGCCGACCCAGAGATAGTACCGCGAGTTGAGCTCTTTGTTGTACTGCCATACGTGCAGGCCCATGCCGTTGTAAATCGCCATGGCCATGAGGACGGCGTGGGCGATGCAGGCGAGCATACTCAACATTACGATATCTACAAAAAGTATTAGCACCGTAATGCTGCTACTATTATGGAAGGTTAATGGCATACAGTCGTCAATGGTATACTTCCTAGCCCTGAGCAAATAAGTCCGGGTATAGAACCTCAGAGCGACGAAGGCGAAGGTGATGAACGGCATGATAACCGCGGCACGCCATATGTGAACGCCATTTTCGGCTGGTAGGTGGTCAGGCGGGCTTCCGTTGAAATTTCCTGTGGGCGATGCGCGTTCAACAAAGGACGAGAGGTAAGGCATAATCGAGGCGACTTATACGGATATAAGACAAGTAGGTAAGTCTTCAGCCCTACCCGGCCTGCATTTACAACGCCAAGACGGTAGATGCGCGATGATAGATTCGAACAATTAAATATGTAAGAAAGATGGACGGATTCGAGTTAATTTCCAGTAGAGTTCTCAATCGCAAGGGACTCGCAAGCGTTTGTTTCCAACAACTCCAGAGATTGTTTAGACCATCGGGAATCGGGATGCAAGCTTACTCATTCCGATATATCAATCCTTACCACCCATTCTTTTACATAGGTACCTGAAAACCTGGAAGCCTGGACGGAAGGAGGGTTTCTGCTTATTATCTTGTCACCAATGCGACGTCCCGGGATTTCCCCGTCTCAAGGGACGCGGCATCGAACGGATGGTGAAAGGACGGCGAAAGGAATGTGGCCCTTGGAAGATGCTACACTGCTACTGCGTGATGTCATTAGTGCTTACATGCCCTCCTGGGGCTGGAGCGTCGAGCAGGGCCTGTATAGCCTATCATATCGGGTAGACGGTGACTTGAAGTTTCTGAATTATAGTGGAAATGCATGGCGTATTGATAGCTGGAAAACATGGCGATCTTGGGTTGAACAATCCGTATAGTGTGGTATGATATTGGTTAAAACATTGGACAAAACGAATGCGACCAACTTTTGATATAGGGCTAAAAATAGTACCTACATACGCTGTAACATACCATAGCAATGGGGTGTTGCACTCAGGGGGGATGTGCATACCTTAAGCGTCGCTACCTTCTAACTAGTGTATGTGTGCGTATAATCCAGACACCAACAGTTAGTAAATTATTATTAGTAAGCCTATGCCAATTGTAATCAAGCAACTTTTTACTTTTCTTTACTTTTCTCCCGGGACAACTATTACACAGTTGCATTATAAACAAAATAAGTAAAATCACATCTATAGCTACCTAGGTACTAATGTGAGCGGCGTAAGTCGCTCGTAATTCCTATCACCCACACGATATTCGGAATGTTGCCGTCTTTAGGTATATTGGGAGGTACCTAATATACAGTGGCCCCTACGTCCTTCACCTCCGCATTCAGCTGCGCCTAGTAGTAGCACGACATATAGCGGGCTGAGCGGGACAACGCGGGACGAAGCGGGTGGCTATGCCCAACTTGCCGAATCAAGGGTCGTGCTTCTTAGGTGTCTCTTTAGTGGCATTTAGAGTCGTCGTGGACCTGAACCACAAATTACATGTACACATCAAATAGGTAGATACAGATACATGTCATTATCTATCAAGCCGCAGTGTTATTCGAATATCAACAATCCAATACGAACGGTATGCCTGCTCTTGTTACGATACAGTAAAAGCTCCAATAACGCCGTTTTAGTACCATTACCGCCACCGTCCTTTTGGGACCGTACTAGATCCGAACTAGAGCCCCCCCCTTTTTTTTTCCATAATGCCGTAACTACTATGTGATTGAAAAATCATGTCGCACAGGTTATAAGTACAGTACGCCACTTCAGATTCTAAGCTCGTCGCTGGAAATTCGCCGGCGGCGGCATGCGTTCGAAAGTCCACTGGTCTGCCGAGTAATCTTTCTGCTTCGAGGTAAACTTGGCCTCGAACGGTCTGTACATGTGTGGTATCAGTTGCGCCTGCGAGCTGTATGGTGCCATCTTCTTCGGTTTAGGGACGCTCAGTACTCCGCTAGCTGGCCCGCCCCCAGAGTTCTTCTTCTGGTCCTTGAGAATTTGGCGAAGCTCCTGGTCATCGTTCGTGATCTGGGCCTTCAGGAAACTGAGGTCCCTAAGGGTTTGGGTAGCATTTAGCTCCTCCATCACAGGTACCCTATGCTTATACGTAATCTCCTCCGGTTTTGGAGCAAATTGTGCCGGCACGATTTCGGGATCAAGTTTTGCTTTAACTCCTTTCTCAAGTAGTTGTAGGATGTCGAGGCTCTCGCCGGGCGGGATGGGATCAGGGTGACTTGGTGTCACGCAGTCCAAATCAACCTCTTTACGAAGAATGTGGTCAATATCGATCGCAGAGAAATAAGCGCATGCTTGTGGAAGGTCATTTATGCCAACCTGCTGGGCAAACATCGCTCGGGTCCAGAGATTAGAGACCTGAAGCGCCATAGCTGCACGGTATTTGTCTTTCTCCTTGACCAGGTAACGTATCTCATCGTGCACACTAATGGCGAGACGGGCCGAAATGTTGAAACGTCGAATCAAGTAGTCCATTGAGACTATTAGAAGGTGTAGATAATCTACACCCGATGATTGGATGGCCCAATTGATGCGAGACGTGAGGTAGGCACCCTTGCTGATATATCGAGTCAGCAGCGCTTCTGTAATACCGGCTCCCAGAACCGGCGTTCGTGGGCGTTCTTGTTCTGCGAACTCCTCAAGCTTGTTGAAGACGAATGACTCCGTCCCACCCCTCCAGAAAGGCCGCTTGGAGAGCGTTCTCCTGACTGTCTTGGTGCCTTTCGTTGTGGCGTATAGTTTTCCTGCAATCTCTACTGTTTCTTCCTCCGACAGGCTGGGGTTAAACTGTCTGAGTAAGGTAGCAGCAAACTTAAGTCCAGCCCCGTATATCCGACCATAGTTGAAAACTTTGGCATCATTACGTGTTATCCCTAAGATAGAAGCGGTGCGGGAGTGAAGATCAGTTCCTGCAGCTTTGGTACCTTCCAGAGTCATAAATCCAATAGCGTTACCACCATGGAGCTTGAAAGTAGCATCCCCTATAACACTGGCGATCCAGAGTTCTTCGGAGTCGACGTCAGCACCCACAAAGCAATAGCCTGGTGGCGCTTTGACCATCGCTTTCAACTCAGAACCAACCCTATTCTTCTTTGCGTTGCTTGCGGTTAACCACGTATTTTCAACCGCTCTTCGTGTAATAGTGCCCATGGGGATAATTTGAGGAAGTATGTATCCAAGGTCATAGTCGTCCTTTTTAGCCGAGTCGTCTACATTTTCGACCTTGTCCTTTTCATAGACTACCATTTGAGACATAATTCTTTTTTGAGCGCTGATCCAATAAGAGCAAGAAGCGTTCATGTCGAGAGCCTCCTTCGCTAACGGATATTCTGATGATAGAGTACCGTTATCGAAGTATACAAGATAGCCTTTGGCTAACGGGTTCACACATCGCGTAGATGGGCCATCCTTATGCGGGAGTTTAAAATATATCCCAGTCGTATCGTTCTTCAAGGCTTCTATAGTTTCGTCCGAGAAGTCGCATTTGATAAGCTGCGTTGAACTATATTTCGACATATCCGAATGTGGTACTTTGAAAGTCCAGCCATATTTGTCGGACCAGACTAAAGGATAGCCATCCCATGCAAGTCGAAGTAGGAGCGGTGCAATTCGGGTCCTGACCGTCAGAGTGATATCTGAATCGAGCTTTTTGAACAAATCTTTATACCATTTGGGCATTCCAGGTTTCTTCTGACGAGCAGCAGGTCTTGGGGGTTCTCCCTTTTTCTTTCCCTTCACCATCTTAATTTCTTGACCAGACCAGTCCAACTGGTTCAGCCAGGGGTCACTGCCCCATTTATCAGCATCATCCTTGATCTCTAGCGCCTTCTCTGCAAGCGAGACTAAACGGTCCTGGACGCTATTAGACAGCCTGTGGTAGGTGGCTTCCGCATTTTTGATGTATGCATCCCAGGACTTGTTCACAGGGAGGATAACCGAGGAAAGATGTCGCAAGGCAGCGAAACTAACAGGATGAGGGCAGACTTTGAGGAAATTAGGGAATATGATCTTGTACACCTTGTGGGTAATGACCACGTCTGCCGCGCAGTAATCCAGTAATTCATCCAGCTTTTCGAGGACGCCCTCCCGGTCCAACTCCCCAAATTGGTCTCGGACCGCTTTGTCGATTGCGATATTCAGATGGAACTTAGCAACATCGCGAAGGGAATTGATCGAGCTTCTCTCAACCCAGAGTTCCTCTTCATCCTCGCGGGTGTTGGCTAATAGATTTATCAAATCGATGTTGTCCGTTTCTTTAGACAGCCTATCCCGTAATTCCCTACTTTTCTGGTGCTTCATCCATGTTGGTCGCTGCTGCGAACACATACCGTTGACTGCAACATGCAAAGACATGGTGTCGAGAAATGAATTCCTCGACTGTTTCAAATCATATTCTTCAAGGATCCTCGCTCGGTCATACCCGACATTATGGCCAACGATAATACGCTCCTTCGTCGGATCACCCAATGGTACGAGATGCCGATCCGACTCGGATTCGCCGAGTAACCAAGGCGATAACCAAACGTACCAGTTTTTCGGGCTCACTGCACACGCCATAACGGCAAAAGGACTCTCCTTCCACAAGACCTCGACATCGAAGCAAAGCATATCAGCGTCAGGGGCCTCGAGGCTCTCTGTAGTCCCGTCGGTATTATATTTTGTCCAGCCACTTTGCCTCACCCATTCTTTTGGTCGCTCGGGTGCATTTTGCAAAGCAAAATTCTTCGCCTTGTCAAGAAATGGGTTGGCACAATCCATGCCGAGTTTATAGAAGTGCTCGTCCAATGTGCTCCCCTGTAGTTCAGGCACATCAAATGAAATTGGCTCAGAATTGTCGGTATTCTTTCCCAAGAGTTCATGGCGGAGTAAATGTTCTTTGGAAAGATTAACAAGCGCCTCTGGTGGTGGATCTTCGCCATTTAGGAAAATCTGGTCGTAGATATGGGAGCTGACTTGTTGTACGCCAATTTCGTTGAATCGGGCACCAGGACGAACTACAAATTTGTTTAGAGATCTATCATACATGGTTTAGGATGGGAAGTAAAAAGATCTATAACTAACTGGCGGCACTCGGTATGGGTGTTTGTGAAGGAGGATCGAGGGGAGCTTGAGAAGCTTGGGCTGCGGCGGCTGCGGTGGTCTCCCACCTCAGATGGGACGGCAATGGGGACAGCCATGACCGACAAGGGTGACTATGCACCCGATTGGCAAGCCGCAAGAAGCTTGAAGTCGATGCGCTTCCTATGCGGCCCTTTGCAGGATGAAGCATCACTGCCGTATTTTGAAGATCATTTCGAATTGGTAGGTTACTGAATGAGTTTCACGACTGCGAATCATGACGAGGATTATTTCTGATAGCGCTGAAGATTTGATAAGCCGCCACAATTTTTTAGCGGCCATAATTTAAGTGATCTATGTGGGTCCTTACTTCTTACTTATGTACCTATGATTTATCATCTGTTTGCACTAAGATGTATGTACTAAGTACATGTGCAAACTCTGTACCCCTCCCCGATCTTCCCCGATCAGATGAAGAAGCTGCATTCAACGTTTTAACGGGTATACCTCTTGGGTGAATATAATAAATGCTTCTAAAAGCACATGTTAATAGCCGTCCAACTCATCTCACACGCACTTTATATGTATTTGCACCCATGGAGATCTTGCTCTACCGTATCTTTGTGACACAACCAATCTAGACAGGTGATCGATGTACAGCATAAATCATCATGCACGGGTGTCTACTCGTGTCTCCCGTATCTAAGCCAGTACCATCAGCTTATAGGGAATGATAGGAATTGCCTTACTGAGGACTAAGTAGGTACCTTTAAAACCATGGCCTTGATAAACAGGCCCCCATTATAAAGGGGATTCAAAGATGGTGGCTGCAGAAAGCGGCTGATATTTGAAAGTACGTGGCCTCGGCATTCTATGCATCCGGCTTGTAATAGAAGTCACAAGACGCCAGGCTCTAGCCGGCATGGAATATCTCGGGCACCCTATTACGCATCGAGGGGCCACGGCATCAGGATAGCTGCATCGATGCATGAGAGCAAGGCTAACTACTAGGAGATGTGTACAACGTAGAGCGGTAGCTAACGACAAAGTCTTCCGTTAGGCACATCACAAAACGGAGCCGAGAAGAGTCATCGATATCTAACTTCCAAACAAACAAAAAAAAAAAAAAAAAAAAGGAATTTAGGAACTGGTCATAGATATAAGCTAATAATTACTAAGGGTTTCGCCTCCCTACTCCCAAATTGGCGGGTCGGCAGAGTCCAGAGTTTAGCGGAAGGCGATATAGGCCTGGTGGTCGTTTGCTGTCGTGATGGCCGTAATTATATATTTCAACGACAAGATCATCATTTGATTGAAAACACTCATTCGTAAGAAGCTGATATATCCGGCTTTTCTATCAATTGCAATAGGTAGTCGTTTAGGGTTAAATGTATCTTATACGACTTATTCGCAATTCACTCTAGTAGAGCTTCGAAATTTGAGGTGAGAATAAGAAGAATGAATTAATCAAGGAATCTAGAAGTCGTTAGTCCTAAGCTTTTTCACCTAACGCCGTAGGCCTCAGCTATAAATACTACAACAATACCAATTAAACATCTCGTACTGAGACATCTAGAAAGGCGCGTGCTGCGGTAAACCAAGTCGGTAGCGGAGGGACAGACTTCCAACAGTTCGGTAGCTGGTAGCTGGAGTCATCGACTCGTGGTGGATGACGAATTCGGTCTCTTGTGACGAAACCACGATAATATCAAACAGACACCACACCCCAGACCATCACTCCGCCGAATCAAGGTGAATCACCGTTGGTGCTGCTCGTGGCAACGATATACAACGTGCGGCCGCGCATCATAATAAAACAAACCCCACGAGTTGGTGTACTAGATCTTTTCGGCGACACACGCATGGTTTAGGTAGGTAGTTTGCCTGCGACCGCTTTTGCCGAAAGGTCTCGGACCAATTTCATCGCTGGTCAAAGGTGACTGTGCTGCTCGGGTCTTGAGTCAAGACATCACTGATTACAATGTCTTCCGTTCCCGAAACTTTATCTTACGGAAAAGGGGAAGCGGAAGACGATAGCAAACTTCATTCCTTAAGTGTCTACTCTGAATCTCCCATTTCTCTCTCCCCCCTTTCATTCCCTCTATAGAGTTTCATCCGCATGAGGAGGAGGTACGGTACGTGTGCACACACGTAACACCATGGCAGATAACGTTCCGCCCGCTGTCTGCTCGTCAAAGAAAAGGCGGAGAGAATGTCACTTAGACAGTCATGACTAGACCAAGTGTTTAGGATTCTAAGACGAACGCGAATCCAGAAAGGCGGATAAGGTAGCTCCTGTGCAGAGCATCCCTTGTATGCCAGGTACCCACCAGGTTCGTGATACTAGCATGAGATGGTTGCACCAAGCGGTGGAGTAGATTTGAGAGAGAAAAGGGAGGGAGAGAGAAGTGTACATCGTTCCCGCCGTATGGCCTTGCACAGAGGAGCAAGAGGCAAAAAAGGGAATATTGCGTAGTATCGGCAGTTGAGAGAGCTAGATAGTCGCGTGCTACAGAGATCTCTCGGCCACGCTTTCACATAAGTCTCAGCTCTTTCCGAGACCGTCTAGTCAAGACTTAATGCGTGGGCGAAGTCCGACAAGGCATTACCATATGAATCGACTTGATAGTCCTCCTTAGGGTTTAAACATAGGGGCATTTATTTAGGACCCGGTATAGGTCTTCCATGGATCGTGTGTGTATAAGTATGAACCTTTGGACTCGTCCTTGCTAGTCCAATATCGGATAATCAGACGGCGAATCTCACTATTGCAGCCAGCCATCATCATTATCCAGGATATAAAGGCCTCATGGATTCGAGTGTGTTACCGGATACTCCAGGGTGTCATGCGGACGGACATGCATCTATAGGATACGACAGGAGGGACAATTTTGAGGACACAGTCCAAAAGCACAACACACCAGCACCACAAAGCCACGATGTAGATGGCAAAACCTTATCGCCTAGTCTGAGGAAGGATGACTGCCAAAACCAGTCAAGTCTTGATAGCGACTTAGAGAAGAAAGGGAGCGAAAGGAACCCAAGGGCGCATATCTTTCTCGGTAAACCTATGTCAGTTATTCACGAGCTGGCGTTCTTCGCTGTGGTATCAACAGCCAATTTCACGCCACGTGAGTTAATTCCTTAACGCCTTTCCATCTTAAGATGTTCGTAAGCCGGCTAATTGCAACCGAATAGATTCCGGATTCCATCAAGCTCTCTGTATCCTTCGCCTCATAGGTTCTGATCTAGGCGCTACGAACCCAGGACAACTCGTATGGCTTATTGCTGGGTATGGCCTAACGGGGACGTTCATTTTACTGGCCGGCCGCCTTGGAGATATGTACAGTCATAAGCTTATTTTCCTCGTCGGTAATGCGTGGTTTGCGCTGTTCTCGCTTGTCGCTGGCTTAGCTATATACTCCCCTCGACCTTACGCTGTCTTCCTCTTTGCGCGCATAATGCAAGGCCTTGGCCCGGCACTGATAGTTCCCAACGCTGTAGCGCTGTTAGGCGTTACCTATGTGCCCGGGCAACGAAAGGCTATGCTGTTCGCCATCTTTGGGGCCATGGCCCCAGCTTCTGCTATCATCTCGCCGGCATTTACAAGCCTGTTGGCACTGGCATGGTGGCCCTATGCCTTTTTTGCTTTATCTCTTCTATTAATTTTCACCACTGTCGTCGGTGCGCTCATCATACCCAGTGAGTTGTCACCAGAGAAAGGCAGGGTATCATCAGGAGGGTTGAAAGCATTATGTACTGAGCTGGATGTTGCCGGTGCTCTGACAGGAGTCAGCGGCCTCATTCTCATCAGTGTTTCCTGGAATCAAGCGTCCGTCAAAGGCTGGACAAACCCATGCGTCCCCGGGCTTCTAGTAGTTGGGGTTCTGCTTTGCGTGAGTTTTATCTTTGTTGAAAAGTACGCTAGCAAGCCTTTGATACCACTCGAAGCTGTCAACTCGGGGGTGTTTTTCGTCCTCAGTGCCGTCTTTTGTGGCTGGGGCTGCTTTGGGATTTATATCTATTACATTTGGGGGTTTTATGAAGTCCTGCGAGGAGCGCCGCCTCTTCTAGCTACGGCTATGCACAGTCCGATTCTGGTCAGTGGTGTCGCGGCAGCCATTACTACAGGTATGATCATTCACCGTGTCGGGCCAGCAGTCGTGATGGCTCTCGCATTATTAGCTTTTACCATCGGCACCACCCTCATCGCAACAACTCCTATAAACCAGACATATTGGGCACAAACCTTCCTCTGCAATCTGATTATTACCTGGGGGATGGATTTGAGCTTTCCGGC
This sequence comes from Entonaema liquescens, assembly GCA_902805475.1. NCBI lineage: Eukaryota > Fungi > Ascomycota > Sordariomycetes > Xylariales > Xylariaceae > Entonaema > Entonaema liquescens. The sequence continues at coordinate 1,525,458 of CADCSX010000007.1, forward strand.
GGCCACACTTATGCTCTCGGATTTGGTGTCTAGCGAGCATCAAGGCATTGCAGCCAGCTTAGTTACCACGGTAGTGAACTATAGTGGCGCGCTTGCGTTAGGTGTCGCTGGAACCGTTGAGCTTCGCGTGAATAATGGCGGAGTAACCCCCGAGGACATCTTGAAGGGGTACAGGGGAGCTTGGTAGTGAGTAACACGAAGCCATTTCGTTTCCCTCGTTTCCCCCGCTTCCCCCTTTCCGGCACTAGAAGAGTTGAGACTTCTTAACAGGGGTCTAATTCAAGAACTACTATTTTAGGATATAGTTTGAATTCCTCTAATTCGAATAGTTACTAATTCTTGTCGAACTATAGCGTGGCCATTGGACTGGGCGTAGTTGGCCTTGTTCTATGCTCAATATTCGCCTGGAAATTTTCGAAACGCCAAAAGAAAGCGATCCGAAGTTAATCAGAGCCCCTCAGCTCCCCAGGACTTTGATCATCAGTTGGTAAGACGGGGAATATTGGTTCCCGAAAGTTGCCCCGACTGACTCGATGGCGTTTAATTGCAATTCTTCGATAATTCAATGGGCGAGAGACATCCCGGCGGTTCTTGGCAGCGGAAAATAAATCTCATCGGTATGAATATTTTGTCTTCCAACAGCTGATGTACGCTGCTCGCGTTTCAAGCGACGGAAGTGGCACATACGGAACGGTGCGGAAAGAGTGAATAGAGCAGCCCAGTGTGCGTCTAGTGACGAAGGCGGTGGCGGGCAATCTTCTTAAAAGGTCTTTCTCCTATTGGTACAATAAAACGAATTCACTCATACCTATGTTGCGTTATACCTTGATGCCGGTTGTCTTCCACCCGAGTGTAGTAAAAGCCGATACCCACAGCCCGCAGCCCGTAGTCTCGGGAAGTCGTATTATTCGCTATTTTAGTTCCTATGGTACGGGTGTCAAGAACGGGTGCAGTGTGATGGACGCGCAGACGTAGTTATCACACATCTAAGCTACTGTAGTCAGCGACATGTCTGTACATAGACATTCATAACCGACTGCAAATCTTAATTTGGTTTATGACGAGGAAAACTTGGTCTGGATGCAGTAAGCCATGCGGTGCCATGTCTCATAGCAGATCTAGACACATCCGTATGAAGAGGTGTTTGAATAGTACCAGCTATATTCACCATGAAATTGTTCCTCGCGCAAAGATCCTTAAGAGGTAACGCGTAAAAGGTCATTACGAGGGCGTAGCAATTCTCCGAAGCGTTAAACCATTCCTAGCTAAACTTAACAAAGATCCTTCGCGACGTAAGTGCGGAATATTGTTGTCCGTTGCTTGCTTAGCCTAGGTAGTGATTAGGTAGGTATTCTATAGGTACGGTAGTGCGTAGTCCTGTCGTTTGAAGGAGAAAGGAGAAAAAATGATATCGTAATTACCTTGTAAATGGGGGATAGAAAAGGCATAACAGGGGTAGCTTCATACACATGCAGGGCTGGTAGGATTCACGGTACCTGAGCTGTACTGGATCTCCTCGTACAAAGGATCAAGGTTAGCATGTACCCGACATTACGTACCATTATGTAGACCTATATACGGGAGGTACGTATCCTAATCCGTGTGCCGTTCTGTCCGTCTCTACTATGGAAGTTGTTTGGACTGTCGTATAGTTAGGTAAGTACCTGCTATAGTAAATTTTGCTGAGGGAGGAGCAGACGGTGCCCCCAGGTGGCTCCAATGGTCCGACTTCCAGGTTGTTACTACCACACGGAGTATACATATGCAGTTGTGGATGCATGATCGTACCCGGCGAGGAATCAGATAAATATCTGCTGCTAGTCATGTAGCCACTTGTGCAAAAAACCTTACTTCATTCTCGTAACAAGTTTTCTAATAAGCAGCTTACCTTTTTCTCTTTTATTCCGACAGACTCGAAACTAATAAGTGAAGAAAGAAAAAGAAGAGAAAAGAAAAACGAGAAGAAAAAAAAAAGGAGAAAGAAACGGAATCCTTCTTACCAACAACACTATTCGCATTGATCAATCGAATAGCATGTTCACTCAGCAAGGTGTAAGAATGACTTAAGTCGAGAAAGAAGATATCCGTGGTTTTACGGGGGTTCTACTAATCTACCGAGATAACTAACCTAATCGTTATTACTTGTAATTAGCAGAAGCAGCTGGCAGCCAGGCAATTGCGCATCCTGGGAAACTGCTACCTAGCACCACCAGGTCAGTGAACACCTGGAATACACCCCGTACCTTAGGTACTTGGTGCAGACCTCAAGTGTAACGGGCAAGAACGAGCGAGAACAGCATCTTTTATCGCCGATAACAAATCGCCACTGCTCAACCGAAGGACAATCACGCGCAAAAAAAAAAGGCACCTAAGCCAAGGTTTGCTATAATTGTTGCGGTGCTCTTCAATCCTCAGAGAAGTGGAAATCAACAGTCCAAACTTTTTTTTAGTCATATCGCATTTTCCATTCTACATTCCTCAGCCGCAAGAGAAAAAAAAAAAAAAAAAGAAATAATGGCATACAGAGGTATTCTCCCACTTTATTAGCATTTTCTCTTCGAACCGTGCTTTTTTAAACCGCTTACATATTGTACTGTTAAACCTTTCACCCACAAGTAATTCTCCCCTCAAAAACCGAACTTCACATAATTCATAATCAGATCTCGCACTGTCAGGAAAAGGGAAACTAAAACCTGGCTACGTGCAACCTAGTAGTATCACAACCCGATCTAGATCCTGCGCAAAACGCATTTGCCAGTGCCATCGACTTCTCCGACTACGGTATCTTCAATCGACCGGTTTCCTTCGGACGAACATCTCCTCCTGCGAATTCAACCCCTTCCAATCCAAATCAGCAGGACAACTTGATTTTCCAGTTGCCCTCCTTACCCGACGTTTTGAGCGAGCCTCAATTCCCTATCTATTTCGATCCATTCCAACAAGTCGATGTTTACATGCCCCATCTTCCACCTCACGAACATAACCAGTCGCCGCCTGCGAATCACTACAATCACGGTCAAGGAAGGCCTAGTTGGCCGTGTACTAGGTCAGGATTTGCATTCTCCGAGTTAGATTCGAGCATACGGCGGTTGCCTCGCTCATCATTTAATTTCCACGCCGAAACTCACCCCGGTCCTCCCCCACCACGAGCTCAAGAACAGAGGTCGTCATCATCCAACACTCGCAACATTCACAATCAACTTCCGCAGCCCGGCAGGCCGTTTTTCGAGGCGAGTAGCGAAGATCATTACCTTGCTGCTTTAGCCGACGGTGATTTCTCATCGCCGTCGCTTCCTCCTATCAACAGCAGCCCTCTCCCGCCTACTCGATTACATTCCTCCAACTTGCCTAAGCCTCTCGAAGTCGGCGAAGCAATGCCAACAACCGGTTCTCGTCGCTCAAGAAATAACAAAGAGCATCTAGTCGATCTGACTAAGGAGGAACCAGACCTCGATTCTACTTCGGGAGTCGACCCTACAACGCCCTCCATGCCTCCTGTTAGAAAGCGAGCCGCTACCGGCGCAAATAGCAGCGCGGCTTCCAAGAGACGGCGGACATCCCAATCCTCTCTCACCAACTCCGGCCGAGCAAGCAGATTAAAATTGAAGCCAAATGACCAAAATCCGTTTGCCGACGATGGTTCTAGTGGACCCGCTGATGACGACAGTCATGAAGCTATCGATCTATCTAATGCCGCCGAAGTCCCGTCGGAGTTCATGGCTCCTAAGACAGACAACCGCATCAAGATTGGCAAATTTCAGTGCGTCATTTGCATGGATGACACCTCTTACTTGACCGTCACACACTGCGGTATGTCGAAAATAGGCTCTTTATTTGGTTCTTATTCTAGATTTTGTTGCTAACCCACACATTATTAGGCCACCTCTTCTGTTCCGAATGCCTACATTCTGCACTCCACATCGATAACATGAAAAAGACGTGCCCCGTCTGCCGAACGAAAGTCGACCCGAAGGAAAAGAAGGGAAAAAACCAGAAGTCCTACTATCATCTAGAACTGAAGATCATGACTGCCAATAAGAAGGGGAAGCGGCCAGCGGTTCCTTCATGACGTGGCCGGGCGCATTGTGAGGAGGTGTCACTTAACTCTCCGACTGACGTGGTGCAGACGCGGTTCAGACGAGAAGTGGGACGAATCAGGGCTAATGGGGTAACCTTCTATGGGACGGCAGCATACCGTGGGATTTCAGCCTCACGCGTTATTTTAATACAGGCGTTCTAGCATACTCTCAAGTAACCTTCCAAGAGGAGGAGGTTCTTTTTACCGGCCCAAGTGGGATCGGATATGGGTACATACGGACGAGGCACACGGCGGGTACTGTACAAGGTCGGCGTGAACTTTTGCATGGAAGGGGAGTTGGGATTTATACATCCACGGAGTGATACCCCATCATTTTGTCATCTCAGACCGGGCTACGATGTGGCTTGCTTCTTGCATTTTGCCCCTCGCGGAATAAGAATAATGTTACGATAGAGAGCAAGCATACCACATAGGAACAATAAGAGATCCATGCTATTTTTTTTTCTTTTATCTCGATATATCTTATCTATCATGAATATAAATGGGCTCTAACTATGATATGTACGTGCGAATAGGACCACCTCTCATATCTAGGAGGAATGTATAAACGAGAAAGTATATGTCGTCGATTTCACGTTTTCCGACTTCGTAATATTGCTCGACAATGCCGTAAATACGTGCTTCTAATGGCTACACTCCCTCCACGTACCCAGTGCATAAGCATACAGGTAAATTACTTAGCACACGAGCCCTTCCAACACATCCATCCTTACATACATATTATATTAAACTATACCTATCGTACACCCCTCTCGTAGTACATTATCATTCTGGCACCTCGTTACAAGGCCGCCTATCACAGACCTAGCTTCATCTCGCTTCCCCGGCGGTATAAGCGGACGGTCTTATCAAACGGAGCGAAGCAGTAGTCTGGACCATGGTTAACATGTCACACTGCGTAAAAGGTCTTTTGCTTTTTTCTCTCGGGACGAGAAAAGCAGGGAAAAAATAACAATCATCTATCCCCGTAAGGCGACTACCAATCGTGCAGTCTCCAAACTCGTCGAATTGGTTCCCGGTTCTTCTCATTGGCTCGTGTGGCCTGAAGAGCGGAGCGGTGTGAGTTTATAGGAAGCAGCCGTGCGGATGAGATATTAGATGGATGAGATTTTTCACATTCCAACGGTATGCCAGCACACCCTTGCAAGGCGAGGACGGTAGAGAGAGCCCCTAGAATTTTCTAGTAGAATCAAGATATTCCATAATATATAGGTAGCCTACCTATAATCACGCGCCTTACCAACCGTCTTATATGTAAGTACCTTGTAAACACCGACGCCGAACCTGGTAGTAGAAAAAAGAAAAGCAAAGTATCTATAGGATCCCACTTCTATCATCATCCGCAGGTGAAACCGGCGAATCATCAGGACCCAGTAAGCCGCTCCGCTCCCCGCTGCGCCAGACACCCCGTCATCATCCTCTTCGCTTCTTCGGCCGCCTGGGCCAGCTATCCCGACTCTCGTGGCGGTACTCCGTCCCTCCTCAGCGCCGTTGAGCACGTACCAACAGTCCTTTTTAGTGAGCAGGCCTTGCAGGACGCCACGGTCACTGAAGAGCACGTAGCGGACGCCCAGCTTCTGGAAGTACGCGACGGCGAGATGTAGTGTGCTGCGGCTAGGTAGTGTCAGGGGCGTCTGGTCCATCCAGGGCCGCAGGTCCAGCGTAGTGCGCGGGTCCGCGAGCGGCTGGTGCGAGAAGAACGCCTCCGTCTCCGGGGGCAAGCTACGCGGCGGTTGGGTGCTAGCTGCCAGATTATATGCAAGTTCTGCGCGGCTGATGTAGCCGAGCAGGACGGCGTCGCGCGGGTCGCTTACTACGGGGAATCCGCGGTAGTCGCAGGACTCGAGCACGCCGCGGAGGCTGGCGATAGTGTGGCCTGTCGCGGTTAGCACGACCAAATCCTCGATTCGCGTCATGATCTGTGACGCTGGGATATCCGGCACGTGCTGCGCGCCGCTACCCTCGTCGCCAGAATCTAGGAACGGGTATTCGTTGAAGTGAATCCAACTCTCGTAGATACCGCGCCGCGAGAATGCATCGCCCACCCACTTAGACAACATCACGGCCACCATGATCGGGAGCACGTACGTCAGCGCGCCTGTCAGCTCGAACATGATGACAACGATGGAGACAGTCATCCTCGTGACACCCGCAAGAGTAGCGGCTGCGCCGATCATTGCGTATACACCCGGCGTGACGCAGGGTCGGCCGGGATCGCAGTTACTGAAAGCGAAGAAGTCGGGATGATTTCGTTGCCATATCTCCATGATGATGCCAACTGCCCGGCCAGAAAGTGCTCCAATGGCCATAGAAGGCAAGATAATACCGGCGGGGATCTGTAGTCCGAAGGTAATAGATGCAAGGAAGAAGCCTAGGACGGCGGCAAACAGCAATAAGATGATGGTGCCAGCCGTCGCAGCGCCCGTCTTGCAAAGACCAAATTGGTCATCTAGCACCAATGCGCAGTCAGTGAAAGTGAAGATACGAGCTCCGAAGATTGAGCTCGCATGTAAAAATTAGGGTAATTAATCAGAGCCGTCAAGAGCGCCACGATGACAACTTGTATTAAGGGACCGGGGAGCCATGTTGTTGACTTCTTCCATCGCGCCACACGCATATTAGCTTTAATGAAAAGTCCGCCGTAGAGTCCGCCAAATATGCCGAGGAGGGCAAAGGGTATCACTTCGAAACCGTGCCAACCCGTGCTGAACTTGACTTGGTACAACACGAGTTTACCAGACCGGAAGGGATCAAAGGCCTGTAACACGACGGCTGCTGTCATGGCGCACACGAAACTCTGCCACATCGTCTTGTCGGGGAAGTAGTAGGACAACTGTTCGAGACTGAACAACACGCCCCCAATAGGAGACCCGAATGCAACAGAGATTCCCGATGCCGCAGCTGCAGATAGTACTTCTCGTTTCCGTGCTGCTTCAGGTCAGCATTATTCTTTTAAGGTCGTCACTAACCTATGATACGCACCTTCATTGGTATTAATATTGGGAAATAATTTTATGAACAGGTTTGCGCAACAACAGGCAACATGAACCAAAGGGCCCTCCTTGCCTAGCCACATGCCTGAGGCGACGGCGAGACACTGTTACCAGTTAGCTAAGCTATTTAGTATATGCCATCTTTAAGACTCACTAATCCCAGGGACTTGGTGATCAGTGTCCAAGTCCCCAAGAAGCGCCGAATGACGAAGCCACCCAATACCGTCTTTATCTCAGGTATACCACTGTGCTTAGCATATATCGCGTACTCCTTAACGAGGAATCCGGCACATAAGGCAAATGTGACCTATAGATGCATTAGTGACTTATGCTCGAAGCCGTTTAAATGATGAACTCACGGAAAAGATTAGAAAAAAGAAGTACTCTATGAACCACTTTCCACCTGTAGAGCTTATGCCCAGAGCTGCAGCCCAAGGTTTCCATCCGAGACATTTAGCACCCTGGTCGTAGCCGTAACAGCAGAATTGCTTGTTTAGATAAAACGCGCCTCCTTCGGGGCCGGAAGTGCAATAACCAGTCTTTATATCACCCAGCCAGTCCGAAGCTACATCTATAGCCGCTGCCAGTCCGCCGACGGCAAGTCCCGTCAGAACGAGAATAACCCATGCTTGGCTGGAGTCTAAGAGCTGCTGTATATATCCGACTATTCCCGTCGCACTCGAATAGAGTACCCGTAGACGTTGTCGCTCCTTCGTGTATTCGAAGATCCAATCAATGGCTGTAAGATCCTCATACCCAACTCTTCGACCCGGTCCCTCAACATACCAATCAAGCGGCGCTCCCTCTTTCTGACCGTTCGGTGTGTTAGAAGTGTCCTCAGATCGTACCGGGTTCAGACCTTCCAGCCTCGTAGGTCTTTCGGTGTCGGAATGCGGTGCTCTTGGGGACACGGATCCCAAGCGATTGCCCGTGAGCGCAGATAATAACCGATTCGGCTGTGAGAAGACGGATTGCTTTTGTTTTCGCTTGAAGCTCATAGGTTCCGCCAATTCCTCATTCAATGGGTCATTTCCTAGCACATCCCCATCGTCTCCGTCAAACAAGTAATCAAGCTCGTCTCTTTCGTCATTGTTGGAGGGTTGCGGTTCGTTCGGCGACCTGGTAGAAGAAGACGAGCCTTCTTCTTCGTGGGGGTTTATGAGATTCCTATTGCTTGCCATCTTGAGGGCTCGATCATGCGATCTGCCATATCGCGATGCCTATGCTACCTTATTAAATCGAAATATGGAGATTGGCCAGGTTTTATGACTTTAAAGGTTCTACTTTAAAGGTTCGACTTTAAAGGTTCGCGTTACGGCTTTGCGACCAAAAGGTTGGTAGGGGTCCGAATCGCTGTCGCTAACGCACGTAGTGGACCTTTTCCATGTTAGGTACTTCCAATTGTACATGTGTTCGTGTCTAATATACCTGTACGTAAGTACATGTAGTCGCCTATTGCTAGCCTATTATTAGTTGCGGAGAAGCGATAACGATAAAAGCTTAATCGTTACCGACCGTCTGTAACTGTAACTGTGACTTAGCACCTAGCCAGAAATACAATCAGTTCTCATTGGCTCTTAAATTATAGCAGAATTCAAAAGAACTTCAATCTAAACCAAGAAATAATGCAAGTGAAAGCCAGAACTACGACCACCCAATAATTTTAATTTTATAATTTAAACCAAATCTCAAGGACATTATTTTATTGCTTTGGGTTGAGCTAACGAGTTAGGATTCACAGCAAACCACTTGTCCTTAAATGTCAACCGAATCTAGTACATGGGAGAGCCCCCTAAGTTGAGGTTTTGATATCGTATAAGTTAGAGAAGATGGATATTCCAGATGTCTCGAAGCTACAGGTACAAAACAGTGATGAAGGCGAATCAACTAACACTACAACGTCATCTATAGAGAAGATTCAACAGCTTCTTAAGGCCAAAGATGATACCTCCAGATTCGTTGGGTTAGCTCTTCTAAAATCCGTCTTAGACAACTCCCCAGAACTCCAGAGTGAGAGAGAAGTCATTGCTTCGTTATGGGACTCTATTTCACCTAAATTCTTAGACCGACTGTTACGCACCGGGTCTCAGTCTAGCTCAGAACAGAAGAGCTCTAAGGATATGCTTGACTTAGCTATTGCTGTTATCCATACATTCGCTGTCTTATTGCCCGATGACGCAAAGCAGGACACAAAATTACTTGGTAGAATACCAAGACTGGCTAAGGCTGTCCTTTACAGGTAAGAAAAATCACCATCCACTTACAAGCTATATACACTAACATAAGATCAGCTCTAAAGAGACAACTCAGGTAATAATTGAGACACTGCTGACTCTTGTTGTCGTTCCCGGCGGTGCCAAAATCTTCGTTGATCTTGATATCGATGACTGGAGCCCTTTAATAGAAATTGCTCCAGAATATGCACATGTGCTCACAATATTCATATGGGCCTGGGAAAAGGGAACTACTGACCTTGAAGATGAAGCTGTCAAGGAAGCAATGAGGGCTAAGATTGACCAAGGAATCCAATCTTTCGTATCCTCCTTCATCGGAACCGACGCAACCAGTCTCCTAGAATTCATATCCCACATCCTGAGAAATCTCAACGAGAATGTATGATCCCTTCCATGTTCACCAGAAAGCCTTACGAACAGTTCCTAACTGTCATCTAGCTCATCCCCAGAAATCCGAAATGGCTTGGTTCCGTTACTAAGCTTATCCGCAACTTATCAACCAACAGGCCAACCGCAGCCAGTCGTTCTGCGTACACAAACTGTGCGGGTGCCCTTCTGCTTATCTACCCGGAGTCAACGCCCCAATTACTATTCCTTGAAGATAATGACTCGTCGAAGCCATTCTCATACCTCTTCATCAATCTCATTCTAGTAGACCTACGCGCAACCTTACCCTCTCTCCTAGGAAAGCTTAACGACCCAGACTATCCACGGATCTCGCAGCGGCTCACCTCCGCGCTTGATATCGTGACAGCTTTCATCGGCCAACTTATTTCTTGGATGGAGGAGCTAGATAATCCTAAGCCAGACACGAAGCCATCGGATTCATGGCTCAAGATGCCTCCTGACCTAGTCCTCAAGCTCAGCAGCTCGATCGCCGAAACTTTATCTGTTACGATGGAGTATCTGCGCGACCGCTGGGATGCTTCGGTAGCAGGGGCTCGGGGATTACACCCGGAGGCACGTACCGGCAGTGCACATACCGATTTCGGCTCCCATAAGACGCTGGCCTGGGACGCAAAAGACGAGAGTGCAGCTACCGACGCTTTCATACTCTCCGCCATCCGCGCGATCGCACTCTGGGTTCGTGATGACGATGGCGATGTTTTGAGGAAAGAGGGCGCTGGGCTAATGGACATGTTCATGGAACTATACCAAAGTAGTGGTCCGGATTCATCTCAACCAAGTGGGCTAGATTACAGGCTCCCTATCCTTGCGGCTCTCGAAGGCGTGCTGCGCACATCGAAAGGGGTTGAGGCTTTTAATTCATACGACGGCTGGAAAATCCTATCAGGAGACATGCTTAAGATTCTCGAAGAGAGTTCGACTTCGACTACCTTGGAGGAAGCAGACGTCATTCGTGGCACCCGCATCGCTCTCGTCCTGCAGATCGTAGCCGAGAATGAGGGTACTACGCCTGAGGACTGGATGGGCGTTGTGACCGCCGTAGCAGCCTACGACGTACCAATTGTGGAGAGCGGCGTCAGGGACGAGTTACTTCTCGACTTCCAGGCGGATGTGTTACAGCTTGTCACAACATTGCTGTCAAATGCGAATCCTGGTATGAGGAGGCGGTATGTACATTCGGCTAATTCTATACGGGGCGTTGCAGAGCAGTTAAGGGGCAGGGTGGATGGGAATAGCGATACGGCAAAGGAGCTAGAGGATGTGTTATCTACACTGGATGGATAGTTAATCTAAGTAGGGGTTTGAGTACCTACCTACCTGATTTAGCTCACTTCAAATAATATTTGAGTTACTGGTCATATAGAAATATCGTGGATACCTGTCTGGATAATATTTAACTTGGTCGTAAAGACCTAACTCAGGCCGGGTTTAGATATAATAACGTAGAGTGCGAGATTCGCAAGCGTGAATTCCATACGTTCAAATTTAACTCTCCTCTTTATCCATAGGGACTTTTATAGATGAGATCCAGGTTAAAAAAAAAAGCTCATATTTTACAACCTCCTCTAAAATCCGTACGGGGAATTCATATAAGTGCTATGGTGCTAGAGTGGAAGGGAGAGCTTTATGGTCTGATCAAGCAGTTTAGGCAGACATCTATCTAACCTCAAGGCACCCAGCATATAAGTCAAAAAGGAGAGTCGCTGGTACAATACAAGCCTGGTGGTGTAGTGGGAGCACATTCCATCATTACGCGCTTCTAAGCAACGAACTTGGATGAGATGTCGAGGTTGGAAAGGTCATGGGTTCAAATCCCATCCAGGCTAACATTTTTGCCCTGCTTTCCTTTTGCTCTCCCCTTATACCACGTCTTTTTGTCTTTCCCCCTTTTCGGCCCGTGTCGTATATTCTCGCGAAAAGAAAGAGAAAAACTAGTTGGTACTCTAACGATTGATCAAAGGGGGGAGTGTATAGAAGATAAAACCCCTAATCCGCGGAACGTCGGGTCTGACCTTATCTTTACTGTCACTCTGACCATCTCGCCACCTTCGCAGTCGTTGGTTGGTGGTTAATCATCTCATTGGATACCCGGGCCTATCTACGTGCCAATAACGTACGAGCTGATTCCAGCGAACGTTACTTTCGACTATTGAGAGCGCACAACAACGAAACATATAGAAGCTTGAAATCGCTTATTATGCATAGTGTGATAGCCGTCCTAACATTTCAACTTTCATGACTTGTCACATTTATAGTCGCACAAGAGTAGTAGAGTTTTTCAACCTCTGCGTGTTACTTACTCCTTAACGCGAGCGGTTGAATACTACTTTCCTTGAAAGGGATATCACAAAATGCCGGAATCATAACCTCATATCCTGTTCGGGCTAGACCCCCGGTCTCTTCACATTTACTAGGAGACGAGCCTCGGTCCGGGCCTACGTAAGAACATTTCCATCAACTTACACACTGAGTTTCAGCAAACAAACACAATGCAAATACAGATTGTATAACTGGAGTAAGGGAGGCATTGTGGAGGTGCCGAGCCTGCTCTATTGGACACTATAGTACTAGTAGATCGAAGCTCGGTATTCTTTACAGCTATCAGTCAATGCATCTCGATACCTCCCGTCGTCATCTTCGGCGTAATCAACTTAACGTAACCCAGAGTCACCATAAAATAATTATGCAATATCGCTAACGCCTCATCGTGGTTGTTGTATATTAGTTAAACCCTCTCCGCGCCGCATTGCAATTATTTCATAAATAATATATACTCGGAATAGGCGAGAGGAAAGAGTAGATTCCACAGGCACGGATCGAATCCTTCGGGGTGGCCCCCATCCATCCATCCCTCCATCCGGGAACAGCGTAACCCGAGATCCCACCAGGGACAGTCAATCTATAAAAAGCCAAAGTAGTAGTAGTCGTAGTAGTAGATAGAAAAAGGGAAAACATGGAGAACATCGTTTATGCTCTACTCTGGACCCCCGCGCTCTTAGGTAACGTAACGTACCTGACTACCTAGGTAGTCAAGGGGGGGTCAATTCAGCTTGGCTTGGAGAAAGAGAACAGAAGCCTATGATCCATTTCGTTTCCGCTGCAATTGTCAAACCCAGCCCATACCACCCTACTACGCAGGGGGGGGGGGGGACCCTCGCAATCTCCGCGCGCTTTGCCTGTGATGCTACGCAACCCAACTGTTACTTTGTGCCTGCCTGCCCTACCGCTATCTTCCGGTCCCCTCTCTTCAGCCTCAAAAGGCTTTTCCCAAGCTCGCGGTGTCGCATCCGGGACTTGGGGATCATGTAAGTTCTGACACACGCAAAAGGGTAATAAACTGCGACGACTTCGTAGTGATGCCGACGACCCCCTTGGTCGGAACGGTGTATACCTACCGCTCAACCAACCTCCCTATGTAGGAAGTAGATAGAATCACATGTACTATCACATATGGCAGCATAAGCATGGCTGCTACGACAGAGTGCCAACCATTATACAGTTCAGTGCATTCAAGGCAAGAAGACAGACGCTTGACAAATTAAATATCCTTCATTATACCATGGCGTTCGTGCGTGACGTAACGCGGATACATATGTACACATAGTTACAGATAGAAATAGGTATCTTTTCAACATGACAATCAATACAACCAACCGCCCGCTCCCGCTTCCCCCATCCCATCCCACACAAAGCAACCGTCTCTTTAATACACGTAAGTAACGACGACCGTACCATCTAGAACAACCAGGAGACGAAGCGCCTGTAGAAGTTCGACAGACCCTGCTTGCCCTCGGGAGTCGCAGCTCTCTTGGCCGCCTGGGTGGCGAGGAATTCCTCCTCCTCGCGGTCGATGATGTCCTTGCCTGTGTAGAAGTCGCATTCGTGGGGGCGGACGCCCTTGCTCTTGGTCCAGGCCTTGTGTCCGAAGATGAGGATCAGGTAGATGGGGATACCTAGGTAGCCCGTGATAAAAGTGGCATATTTCTTGCTCCAGTCGCCCACAAACACGTCGTAGTTCTTAGTTAATGCGATCAGGATGCACATGAACAGCGCCACGTACGAGCCCCACACGCCTAGCGGCGCGGTGTACGGCATCATGTCCTTGGTCAAGTTCTGTGCGCGTCGGGCTCGCACGAACCAGATGTGCGTCACTAGGATCGAGATCCAGGTCAAGAGGCCGAAGATGGTAGTCAGGTTGACGAAGTAGCTAAACACCTGCTTGGAGTCGTCCGAAACGTTCAGGAAAGCAAGCAGGGCGAATGCAGCGGAGGTGAAGAGGGAGTATAGGGGTACGCCCCTGCTGTCGGTCCTTCGGAAGATGGAAGGGGCCGCGCCGTCTGAAGACAGACCGTAAAGGGTTCGGCTGGCAATGTATAGATCGGAGTTGGCGGCGGAGAAGACGAACAGGAGAATACAAGCGTTTAGGATGTGGTCGAGAGCCTTGATGTTAGCGAGCTTAATGGCGACAACGAATGGGGAGGCGCTGGCGTTAGAGCTGTTGGCGTTCTTGCTCGCATTGGGATCCTTTGTCGGGTCGACGGCGAAAGAGAGCAGTTGGGAGTTGTAGGGCACACACATGCCGATCAAGAGAATGCTGACACAGTAGAAGATGACAATTCGGTAAAAAGTGAGCTTGATGGCGCGGGGGATAGTCTTGCGCGGGTTCTGAGCCTCGCCAACCGTCACACCAACCAACTCAGTACTCAGATAAGCGAAAGTAGCAGTGACCATGGTAGACCAGAAGCCGAGGAACTGGCCCCAGGAGCCTGTCGCAATGTAAGGGGCGAAAGCACTATTCCGAGTCAGCTATATGGTCTTTCTATAAGTAGTAGTTTTGTTATTTTACTTACCCAGGTTCGCTCCAGTATCGGAATCCCTTCGGGTCACCGTCCGCACCACCACAAGCGATAATGAGAGATAGAAGAATAACGCCGATGATGACGACGACCTTGAAACTCGAAAGCCAGAATTCGAATTCACCGAAGAACTGGATACCAAAGTAGTTGATAAAAATGATGGCGACAAGGAATAGAGCGATCCAAACACCTGGGTTAACTCTGTCTCGAGGCAGCCAGAACTGTATAACTAAAGCTGCGGCTGTGAGCTGATTGGGTGTGACGATGATATATTTAAGCCAGTAACTAGATCATTAAAATTTAATAGGTCAGCTTCTGTCATTGGGAATGCTATACGCGTATTGCGCGATCTGCATGAATAAGCTGGATGAAAAGAGGAGAATCAAAAACTTACGTCCAACCGAGCGCAAAACCGAGCGAGGGGTCGCAGAATCGAGAAGCATAACCAGTGAAACCAGCAGACATGGGAAGCCAAGCAGCCATCTCACCAAGGGCAGTCATAACCAGATAGACAATCATACCGACGAGGGTGTACGAGATGAAGATAGAGCCCGGGCCGGCTTGCGCGAGAGCCTTACCGGTTCCGATGATGAGACCTGTTCCAATAGCACCGCCGATAGCAATCATAGTAATGTGACGGGCTTTGAGACCACGGTGTAGCGACGTTTCCGCCGACGTCTCGATACCACGAATGTGTGAGCCCTCTAGGTCCATGTCGGTATAGGATACCTTGTCCTTGTCGCCCGAAGGCGACGAGGTCGTCGACCTAGTCGACCTCTGGACCACTCCTTGCTTCTCCATGGTTTTTGTTGTGTACTCTTTTTTTCCTTTTCGATGGATGCTCCTAATAATGAACGAAACCGAACAAAAAAGAAAGGGTCGACTATAAGCGACACACAAGAGAATGGAAAACAGTCCTGTGTGTTTAGTCCCGGTGTGATTTTTTTGTTGAAGGATCAGAACAAATAAGAGGCGAAGAGGATGTGAAGGCAAGGCTGGGGAGATGTTCAGCTATTAAATATTATATGGATTATATGGGATTAGATCTAACAACGGGCAAGTAACGAGACGTCTTGCTACCTTGTACCGGTTATCAACCAATCCCCGACGTTTTCCGCATTCCGGATTGGCGAGCGGAACAATTACTACGTAGCAGTGACCTTACCATACCATAGAATCAAAGAACCAATGAGCTATCTCATGTACATACCTACTAACCTAGGTATGTAGTAGCTCTGTATATCTCTTTCTACAATGTACCATAGTAGAAGGCGGCGGGGCGTTGCTTATCTCTCTCCAACTCTCGTCCGTTATGGGAACTAGCCAGTCTGGGCGCATATCGCTGACCGACGTCCTTTACTGGTGTAGCCATGCGTATGTACGAGTACACCCCCGGTTTCCTATCGCTATATGGAGTATAGCAATATGAGAGCCACATGTAGTAAACTCTTGGCTTCTTGGCCTTGCCCGGCTAACTTCTTCTCTTTGGGGACCCCTGCCCTAGCAGCTTGTCTAGGGTATTCATTGACATGGTTGCCAGTAGGAAGAACGGGGAAGACGATCGTAGGTAAGCAAAAATAAAAAACTGTCCGGGGGTTGGTGACATGTCGCGTGCCCTCTGGCTTTTCCTCGGCGCCTCATCACAAGGCACCTAACCAATGCGTGTCTCCGGTGAAGTATCGTCCTGGATAATTCAGGAGAAGGTTGTATATAAATTGCCCCGAATACTACGAACTGTAGCATGTCGATCGCAGATCACATGTGATGTTTCATTGTCGAGAGCTGGGAACTCTACATATTTATTAACCAGTGCCGAATGCTCGTTTCTGATTCCCCAACCGTGCTGGTTATCGTCATTTTGCAAGGGCTAATGCTTCAACCAACCAGCTCGGCTACCGAGATGTTGTTAAAGCGGAGTGGTGCGGTTTATGGAGACGGACAGCCCACAATGGCTAAGTTTGCACGGACTCGAGATAAAAAAGTTACACGGATAAGGGGATAAGGGGATGGTCAAGGTTTATTAGTGTCAGTAGTGTCAGGGGTTGTTGTCGAGACACTGCAAGAACCTAAGGAATCTTTGGCCATTGGGAGGTTACGAGCTTCTGGATCTGGCAATTCTGGTAATTGCGTCTGGGGCAAGATGTTAGTCCTCTTAGTCCTGTAGTTAATAATTGTTAGCTCTCTGTTTGATGCTTAGCTTGACATTTGATAGGCTGTAGCTTTTTATTATCAATGCCAAGGTGTAGCCAAAGAAAAGTCGGGGAAACACCAAGCCTCAAGGGCCGACGCCAAGGTTAGAACCACCTAATTGGTGTAGAGCTTATTAACATAGCACACTGGCTATAGCCAATCATCTTCTAACTGTATATCTCTGTTTTGTGGCGAATGATAGGATATGAGGTCAATCCATTACATTACTGTACGAAGTACCTACGTACCATCATATCATAGGTAGCTTATCCCGTTAAAAGGCCTAAGGGCTTCTAGATGTCTTCCGGGGTACAAACCACACTAGAATAAAACAAGGTTAATCCTTTCATCCACCCAACTACTCCTCCTATCCATCTATTCATCCATACGTCTAGCCTAGCAGCATCCATTTCATTAGTCACATGATAAGGGATCGTCAGTTTAACACACAGACACAGTAATTTTGGCATGGAAGTTTGCATGCATTCTGCCTTGCACTGCTTGCCCGTCGTGCTACTCATGTACCTAATGCATACCATATTACATACCATATGGCATACGCGCAGATGATGTCTCGGGTGTTTCTTTATGTCTCAGATCAGCTTTCAGCCACGTCGCCGCACTACAGACCTGAAGACTATACACCTATACACCTATACTACATAGGCTTAAGCTGTCGAAGAATCTACCTTGCATTAAATTACACGCCCAAGGCTTTTTTATTTTGTCCTAAAACGCCATCGGGGAATTTGGGGCTGAACTATATCACCTCCTGTTCTTGGGCATATTATAATTCTTTTAAAGCTGAGTCGTCTGACTTATCCTCAGTGAAATAGAATCGGCGCGGGCCCGGTGGCCTCATCCAGGCTACCTCCTTCAAACTATACAAAGTTGACATGTTAGCTCAATCCGATCCCGTGTATATGTAAGACGAAAATAAGTATTCTGAACTTACCTCTAGAAATCCGGTCGCGGCAATAACAACCATAAACGCCTCAGCTAATTCATCGACGCGTTCCGAAAGCAATGCATCCGTCTTTCCCCCTCCTGTACCAATTCCAGCGGAACGTTTGAGGACGTGCATCACTAACATTCTGTGTTCGGTCAGGAACCGTCTGCCTTGCAGTATGTTATGCGATCCCCGACTAACTATCGCGGCACCGATGATGCGGGCCACATTGACCAGGAGAGTATAGTGCCTCTCCAACCCTCTGCTATCTGTAGAATCCACTTGCAATTCTGGATCCACCGAAAACAATCCCGATTGCTCGATAGTGCGGAATAGGTTCGCATGTAAAACATACTTAGCACCCTCGCGTGTCTGGCACAACTGTAATAGGAGTGCTAGTTTGGCGTTCAGATAGTTCTGCTGATCCGAATCGCCTGCCAATAACGACAATTAGACTCCCGATCCTAACGCGTAAAAGAAAACGGAGTGTACGACTTACCTATCCGATCAACCTCTTCCCATTCTACTAGAATACCACGCAGAGAATCCACAAGTATGCCGATGAAGTTCAGTCTGTTCAAAGCTTCTACCACGAAGTTATCGTGCTCGTGCCTGCCAAGCTGGACTAGCGTTCCTAAAAGAATCAAGGCCGCCGACTGACATGCTGCGTCTCCGCCAAATGCGTCATCGCAGACAACATTTAGAAGCTTTTCACCGAATGCTTGTATTGTTCTAGTAGTTTTTCGGAGACTAGATGAGACTCCTTGTCCATGATCCACCAGCCCCGTCAGGTGACGGTAGCAGATACTGTAATAGACTGCACGCAGTTCTTGACTGCCAGCCCATTTTGCGATAGCACTTAGGCAGATCTGAAGGAGTTGGAAAAGCTTGTCGCTGGTCAAGTTTTCTACCTCCCTACTTTGCTTGTCGGAAGAAGTCATCGCTGCGAAATCTAATTCGAATACCAACACCTTAGCAAGCTTAGCCAATTCCAATGCGGCACCGGGGTTCTCCGAACTATATAGTTCGAGACTTGGAAGCGTTGCTTGTAGGGTCTGTAGTATGAATGAGACTTTATTTGTACCCTTGAAGTCATTGCAGTCGGTCATCACCATCAAGAGTCTTGTCCAATTTGTCAGGACTCTGAGGCCGCGCGATTTTACTTTCGTGAACCGGTTCAAGTATTTCAAGTACAGCAGCAGGCTTTCTTCTTCCGCGTCTAGGGCTGTAATATCTTGTTGCAGAATAATATGGCCAGAATTGCGAGCCTCGTTGCGCTTGAGAAGCAGAATCTCTCGGACCTTTTCCAAGTTATATACCATGTTCAGGTCGTCGTCTTCTTCTAGACATGGTCGCAGATCTTGCTCTCCATATGTCCTAAGCTCAGGGGGAGCGGCTGTGAACAAGCTTTCTTGAGGTAACGAATCTTGAAACTCGAACACTGAAGATACCGGTATAACTTCTAAGCCATCGACTCTAATCTGGCCACCGAGAGCATCGAACACCCGTCTCTTGAGCGCTGGTTTACGTTCACGAGAGACGGCATGGAGTTCACGGGTGATATACTCGAGTGCCATAGCCCTCATTGAAAGATAATCGACATACCCTTCGGCCGCAGGATACGTGAGGAAGTCTGGGCCGAGAGCTTCATGGCCATCCCACGTGAGGCTCTGCTGAGCTACAAGACCCTGCATGAGAATATGGAATAGGAAGTCATGTTCTCGAAGTTCGTCGAGAACAATACTGGCTGACAGAGGAGAGCTCCAAAGTACTCTGAGGATTCGCATTACCTTATACTTCAGATTAATGAACCAACTCCGCATGGACCCCTCTTCATCTGACGGAAGCTCTAGAATTACGGGTAGCAGCGTGTGGAATAGAGATTTCCTATCATCAAATAAGCCACGAGGTTCGATTTCGAGCGTGCTAGCCCCGCAACGAAACCCAAGGAGTAGGTGAGCGATTGTGGGCCGATCCGGGCTCGCTTGGATGCAAGAGTAGATGAAATCAAGTATGTAGATCTTGGTTTGGTACTCTGGCGACTTATCTTCTTTGCGGTAATCCAAGAAACTCTTGAACTCGGAAATAAAAGAGCCGGCTATGGTGGCTGCATCATTATGCTCTTCCAGAGCTATAATCGCCTTGTTCCGATGGACCTGCCTTGGAGATCCTGACTGCCACGCCGAAATTATCCTGGGCGAAGTTGATATCTTCTCTAAGAGTTTTAGACTGGCTAGGGTCAAATCAGCCTGTCCTATACCACAATAACTACCCAGGTCAGACATTAACGACATGCTGCTCATAAGACCATCTTCGATCGAAACATATGCCCCATTAGATATCGGTGTATAGGGTGATCGGCTTTGTGCTCGAGCTTGCGGCTTTACCTTTGGCCGGACCACATTAAGATACGTAGCTTGAAGATCGAGTGCTTTTGAGACAAGCTGGACCGCACGTAGAACGCTATGGATGAGAGGCGAATCCGGCCGAGATTTCTCTATGTCTTTTGAGTTTTGATGTATCGTATCGAGAATGCCTTTCATGAACCTGCTATCGTACATCCACTCCATGACCCTAGCAAATGGGTGAAGCGTGACATAGTTATCCAGGCTTCCGCTCTGGATAGCGGAATCCACGTTGATATTAGTGTTGTTACCAAATATAATCAAGTCCTCGTTGAAGGTAGAAACGCATGTAAATGCGAGGTCTAAACAACTTAAACGAAGCATTCTCTGCTGTATAACTTCCGGGATCTCTCCAGACCGAACGGAGAACATATGTCCTAAAGTGAAGTCGATATACGGCTCGATTCCGGGACGCATTCGAGCAGATGCACCGAGGTCTTCCGGGTACGGTAGCGCATCGTTCAACGGATTAGGACCGCCGCCCGGGAGGGATGTTAAACTAACAAGGAGCTCTATGAAGGCGCTGGCGTCATCAACATGTGGGCTCATTTCTTGGAACAAAGCCTCCATGAACATAGAGGAGTGCGGAGAGCCTGCGGCGGAGGACAGAGCCTTATTTGTTGTAGCCGGAAGATAGCTTCCACTAAGACACGCTTCTAGAAACTGCCACATAGCATGGTTCTGAGCAAGGGACTTTCGACTCAGAAGAGAACTTAATGCCCCGAAGGTACATGCTCTGATTCGGGATGTGACCTGGCTACTTATAACATGAAAGAGCAACTCAATTAGCTTCGGTGCTTGGTCAATTAGATAAATGCGTGCAGCCTCGCTTTGAGATGCGAGCTTGGCCATCAGTCTCAAATAAGATTCCAGCATCGCTGCAAATTCTGGTTCAGTCTCCGCCTGTTCAGTGCTGAACTTTCCAGTTCTATGCACACCAGCTTGTGCTGGCACAGGCTTTTCCCTAGATTTGTTCACAAAATATTCCAGTTCGTTTATGATGTGAGACCACGTGATGGACAACGGTTTTCGAATTTGATGCCCTTCGTCTACAAGGAAATCGTGCGCAGCCGTTGCAGACTCTGAATCCTCGGATAAAGACTGAAGCATCTCGCAGAAAGCGGCCTGCACGGGTGTCGTTGCCCTACGCGATGCCCATTGCAGAAACCCTGCTAGGTTATTCTCGGGATCACCCCAGAAGCCATCTGCGGCCTCTGGTCGACCTTCGAAAGAGTAGGCAATGATAAGAAGAAATCTTTCTAGATCGTAGTCTTGCTCTTGGGCTTGACTAGTTTGGCGTTGCTCGTCCTCTTCAATTTTCAACCTCCGAAGCACGTCCGGCATATTCGATATAAAGGCGTCAACAAATGTCTCCAGCTTTGCTGCCAAATGATCCTGTAGGGGCGCAGTAAATGGGATGGTATCAACCGGTAGTGCCGGGGTTCTTTTCGGAGCCATTGCCGTAAAGCTTTTCGAGCAGGATCTTCCCACTCGGAAGCCCTGACGTCGGCGACAACCGCCAGCATAAAATCAAAAGCACCGTCCTTCAGGGCTTCAGAGAACTGTCGTGACCTTTGTTTATCCTCTTTTTCTATTTGTTAGTTTGCCCAGCAAGTAAAAGGTAGAAGGGAATTCTAACCTTCATCAATATTGACACCGGCAAGACCTGAACCGGCAGCATCTTCCATATACCATCCACTATATTCGGCAATCCACCAGGCCTTAACAGCAGCATTGAGGAAAGGTAAGGGTCGCGCATCGTCTTCGGGCTGACAAATGAGCCTGTTGAGTTGTCTGGCTTGCTCGACACTTCCGCTACCCTCTGTTGAGCCAAAAATCGATATGTAACTGCCAAGTATAGGTACGAGATGTACTATCAAGAGTTAGAAATAGTGCGATCTATTGTTAATAACCCTCGCCTAGCACAGGAAGAAGGATAAGGCTAAGAACCAGGGATATATAACGAAGGAACTCACTAGTACACGAGTCGTATCTATTGATTTGCTTCAAAACCTGTAAAAAATCGGTGAAGTCTTTCTCAACGGCCACGTGCCTTTCGATTGCATAGCAGACAATAACCGAAAGGAGTTCATGTTGTTGGATTAGATTGGTGTATGACACCTCAAGGTACTCCTGAAGTTGAGAGTCGCCTGCGAGGCCTAGTACCGAAACACTTGCGGCCTGTTCAGAGAGATTTTGGAGCCAGGCCCTGATATCACGCATCGAGGCCATACACGTAGGTATGAATCCGAGCTGTCCTGATGTATTCGCACCTCTTGGTAGGTCTTCTCGTATGATATTCTCGCTAACATATTGGCCAATATACCCAAGACCATCACCAACATCTTCAGCAACTAGTTCATCCTCTTCCTTGGAAAGTTGTAGGAGCAGCAGCATGCAGTTAAGCAAGACATTCCTCTGAAAATGGAACCTTATAACAGCACACTCTCTCAGTGGACGCCCCAATACAGACTCATCATCCTTCGAGAGGATGGTCAGCTTCGCTGCTTCGAGTTCATCTAAATCGAGGCCGTCGGCAACTTGCAAGACAATCTCTTGGAAGTCTTTATTCAAGTTATACTCATCGTCGAGAATATTAATTTTCCCTATAAGCTAATTGTTAATGATGTACCTAACAAAGATAGCCCAGACAAAACGGGTGCCACATTTACCTGATAATACGGCATCTCGGCTTTCCTTTTTCCTCACAGGCTTTTTCAGGAATTGCTTAAAGTTGTCACGAAGGATGTCTAAGGCTTCTATCTGAGCAAGTTGTGACAGTAAGAGTGGCCCTTGGGTTTCTCGGTCTTCCTTCAGTACTTCGACTACATTAGTCAGTTCCCTGTGTAAATCCCGGAAAGCATCATGAATAGTAGTAGTAGCTTCGTCCATTGTTCCACTTTCGGTGTCTATCGCATCTATCGCATCTATCGCATCGTCGCGTAGGGTACCGGGAGGAAAGTGGTTTGCGACGCAATGGGCATGCACCGCTAATTAACTCGCTGAGGCCTATTGTCTGTCGTACATGTGGTGTAAATAAAGTTGGTAAGTCGTTGGTTTGTCAACGATACGGAGGGGCGCGAAGTTCCAGGTTCCAGTCTTTTTTTACAAATTCCACGACAAAATGATGCTGGACGTGTCAAGCTAAGCTAAGGTAAGGTACCCACATCTGCCTGCCGATTCACTATGTAACTACTACCTATGGTTACCACATGCAACTGGTTGTTTCCACATGAACCCTGGTATGTTACGTAAGGTACAATACCTGAAAGCGGTCTCCGCTGGCAAATTAGCGACGTAAATAGGTACCTACCTACCTACATGATAGGTATGTACGTAAGGCCCTAGGTACGTCCCTAGGACTATATAGATAGGTAGGTAGGTACCTACAGGGCCATCCAATTGCAAAATGCATATACCTGGGTACAAAAGATACTATAAACAAAGCTCAGCTCTTCTCATACCTTCGATGTCTTAAGCAACTCACCTCAATTTCATACAAGCTACAACTACATGCACTTGCTGGCTTAACAAAAAGAATATAAAGTAAATTAATCGTTAAAAACTTCAGCAAGCTACATAAATTAGATATGGCTAGTATGACCTGATAAACGATCGGCGGCATCGATTCCTCATATTTTCTCATTTTCTCTAGTAGCATGAAGCCCGGACCTTGACTTAATTCGTGTTTTCCGTCGCGTTACTTTTTCACTCTGCAAATAAAAACCCAGGTCAGTAACCAATGTCGGATTTTATGTTGCGATTCAACCAACTTGGCCAATTTCCTCTTGTACATCGACCAAATCCGAAAATATGTATCAACGTCTAGCCTCGGAATGAAGTATTATCGTATATCATATATTGTTTTTAATACTATCTGTGGCTATACTACCCAGTTCCCAAGACGGCCAGAGCAAAAAACTCCATACTTCGTTTATATGCCGTCTTCTGTGTCCCTCAAACAAATTTCGGTTTACTATAGATAAAGGGTGCATGGCGCAAAAGCGGCAAAATGGCACCTCGACAAAAGGCTAGGCAGATCACGATGGACGGCGCTCGAAGTAAGTTATGCTTCCCGCAAAGACTTATTAGACGATGCTAAGATATAAATAGTTGCTGTCGAAAGCAGTAACGGCGCTACCCGTTCTTCTGGTTTGGATGGTGAGACTACCAATAACCTTCTGTCTGAATGATAGCAAAGCAAGCAATATTGACTCGTGTAGATTTAATTCATATATTCAAGGAACAGACAAAAGCCTCAAACTTGTGAGTGATAATAGCACACCTTTCCGGTTCTTAAGCTAATGGTTCCTAGTTCGACATTGGATGACAAGAGCTATCATATCACTTTTGAAGCGCTTTTTCGTTGTGCCCTGGCCGAAAAGCAGGCTTACTATAGTCATAAGAGCACCGCTGCCAGCAGGCTTACCAAGTGCGCAGAAGCACTGCGTCTTGGCGTTGAGTTAGGCGCAGGCAAGGTAAAACGAAAGACTGTCCTTGCCGTGATTGATCACATTACCCAGACACTGCCACATTCTGAAGATGATTTAGTCCCGCCACTGGTACAGGACTACGTTAAAGCGCTAGCTGCTCTCTTAAGCCATGCCGTTAATGTCGAGCTTCTTGCTACGGGGGGCGCTGAAGGCTGGTTTACATGTGTAGACTTCACTGTTGACGTCTTGACTTTATATCTGGCGGCTAATGATAGAGACTCAATCCTTTCACGGGCTTCACCAGCTCCCGGGTCAGGACACTCGACACCTCTCACATTCTCAACTCCGAGACCTGGGACCGCATCCCAGAGAACTAGCCGGCTCTCGCGTAGTCAGCTACCGGATCTTTTGCAATGCCTTCTTTATCTTTCATCCACCCCAAATGCGCCCCTTTTACAGCGTTCCAAGGAGATGTCGTCCGTTGTGATTCAGGTCCTCCAACTCCGCCCCATCGGAATAGGACCCTTACATCAGCTAGCATTCGCCCTGGTCAATAAGCTGTTTGTGGCCTCCCAAACAGATGATTCTGACCATGCGAACTCTTTGGCCTTAGATTGCCTACCGCTAGTAAGTCAATGGTGGCAAACGAAGGCTGCGTCTGCACATGATGCACTTCTAAATGGCGTCCGAATAGAAATGCTGAAGCTTCTATTCAATATCCATCTTCAACTTGAGTTCTTGATCAAGCAAGGGGACAAACCTTCGCTCCTCGGTGACATTGAAACCCTTGCGGAGTTGTTGTGGAGCGAATACTCTAGACGAGAAGAACGCGCTCAACTTCAACAAGATGACTTGGCATATTCCATACCTCACAATAGCACAGCCTTCCAAGTGCAGTCTTTTTCTTTGCGGCCGTTCAATATTGATGGCGAGAAAACCTGGGCAGTTGTGCATATTCTCGCGCTTCTTGAACGACTGTTGTGGAAAGCGTCTGAACAGTCTCAATTAGTCTTGACTGATGATGAACAACCACGAAAGAGGCGACGGACGGCCTTAGGCTTTAGTCGGCTTCGCCAGAAACTGCGTTCCGCTGATCATTCAATACAATATACTGCTTTACAGATTACACCATTCTTTGTGTCAGGTCTCAAGGTTAACATTGATGAAATGTCAGAGCTTCTGTCCTTCTTGATGAGCCAGATTACCAGCAAGAACAGCAAAGTGTCTACGTGGGCTATGGTTGCTTGCGCAAGGTCAGTCCTATCAGTATTGCTTGAATGCCTTATGCTAACTCGCGAGTAGTCTCACTCCTCAAGTTAGTGCCACTGATGATACCTTGTTCGCACTTTGGAAGCAGATATGGCAGATTGCAGTACGCTCTGTCACTATGACTACAAACTGTCGGGCCTCGAGCGTATTGCTCCACTCCATCATAGTTCACGATCTTGTACCGTATCGTGATATCGCCGACGACATCAACAGCATGATCATGACGGCCGATGTAAACGGCCCGGCTGTTGTAGTGGATTCTTCGCTTGTCCTAATGACAGCACTTCTTCACCTACGAAACTTCCAACTCCCAAGCGCTAGCTATACAACCTGCAATGGTGTGATTCGTTGGGTGTTTTTTAGATGGGATCCTAGTGAGTAAGATTGGATATCCAAACTTTCGGCCTTATCTAACAAATCCAACTCCGCAGCCGATGCAGCATATATATCATCGTACTCAAGCCATGTTAAACCAGTGGACATCGTCAATATAATAAAAGCAGCTTATGGAGATGAGAGGTTGGCTTTGTCAGAGCCATCTCAGACAATTTCTGGACAAATCGGGGAGGCATTATGTCTACTCCAGAGCCGCGAGAGCTTAATCAGATACCTGCTTCTCTTAGACCCCAACGTCCCTGAGTCCTCATCAGTGCCCAGCCAGCAATTATCTGTAGTGCCAGTTACACATCTTGGGGATACTTCGAATTCCCATGGCACAAAAAAGCTCGTGGCGGAGCTCTTTTACTCAAAGCTAGATGAGATTAAAACTCTATGTGAGTCCTGGGATAAGCAGAAGGATAAATCTATTCAGATCACGCCCGAAAAACTCCAAAGTGTTATATCTTCCTTGATTGTCGGTGTCTTTATCCTCCCAGAAATAATAGAGGTAAATTCGAGGCCATCACAAGAGGTTCAAAACTCCCTATTTTCAATCCTTCAAACAGCCTTGGCTAGTGTCTCAAGCTCATATGAAAGCCAAGTACTATATGACTGCCTTCTCACGTCAGTTCGGCCTTATATGCCTGCGTTATCATGCGCCGAATTGAGCAAGCTAGGAAAAGAATGGACATACCTTCACCGATTTTTCTTTGAATTGTCTGGTGCTTTTCGCAAGAGAAGAGAGAGTCAATCATCTAATAACGACGACGATTTCATGGACCTTGATGATGATTTTGAATCTAAAGAGTATAGATCGAATACGTCGTCAAAATCACCCGAAATATCTCGGCATGAAGCTTCGGTTGCTCTACAAGCATCGACTTTTTATTTCGATACCATTCAACGTTTGCGCTTCCTTGATATCTTGTATGGGGATCATGGCCAAATCGGGCTGATCCCAGCGTCATATCTGGATGATTTCTTGGAGTTGTCTAATGAGGAGCTCATCTCCTGCCGTTGCTTAGCCCGAGAACTATTTGATTCCGATCTCATAATAAACCCCGACGATGCCGATAAAGTTGTTGGTAGAATGGGAGAGTTAATTGGCAGCGCGGCATTCTCAAGCTGCGAGGTTGCTATGAATATATGCCTCGATGTGATGGAAGGCTTGGTTTCTATCTGGTCTGATAGCGACGGTGATATATCGTCTCGCGTCGGTGATTTATATCACTATTTTCTCAATTCTGGGCTTAAGAATAATATGCTTTCACCGAGCATTCAGATGTCGCTAGCCCGATTACTCCTTCGTCTGATTCATGTCAATGAGAAGTATACAGAAACGATCAAGATGGAGCCGCCGAGCTCATCGCTGCTCAGCATACTAGGCAGCGCAGCAATACCCGTCAAATATTATATTGGATCCCGTCTGCCAAATTTATTTAGCAGGTATACCCTGAAATCCCATGACGAAGTCCTAGTTGACGTCCTTGAAGTTCTCCCAAGCAAAACGGATTTCTTTGAGGGTATAGCCTTACGATTGTTTGTACTCGCAGAGCTAGCACGGGAGTGGCCTACCCTCCTTCGGCGCGGGATTTATCATATCTTCGAGATTCCAGGCGAGATTCCCAGCTCGAAACGGCACGCAGCACGTTGTCTTGACAATATATCTACCTCGCTGAATCTCGAAAATGCACAACAGTTGTTCGACCTATTTGCACCCCAGCTCCTCTATACTTGGCTTGAAATAAAAAGCATCGAAGATATCCCATTCATGATATTCGGCTTCTCGACTCTTAAGGAGTTGCTACAACGCGCTCAATCCGAGGTAGTAGCCTTAATGGTGATGCGAGGCCAAGATGAAGCAGCCGCAAGATTAGCTACGGCCCTTGGGGATAGCCCAGCACAACTTATTCAACGCAATTTCTCAAGAATTATCGCGTATAGTATAGCTCACGACATCAGCATGCCCAAAGCAGAGCAGCAACGAAGCGGCGAAAGTCGACTACGCAAAATCCTTGGCCGAGAAACATTTCTCGAAGCGATATATATCAACTTCACCGACATCATTGGATTGTTCTTCAGCCTTATTGATCAAGAAAACCCGGTTGAAGAGTCGTGGGCTAGAGACAAAAGCTTTGCCTACGCGGCCGAAGCAATGGCGGAGATCAAGAAGTGCGGTCACTCTGAAGTTGGCCTATCACCAAATCAGCAGCCAATGTTCCGGGCCAAATATCTAACAAGAGAGATATCGCTATTATGCAGCCGAACAGAATACGAGGTATCTGCACTCTGGACACCCGCACTTGTGGTTAGTGTCGCAAGAAAGCTACTTAATGGTGTCCATTCAGCACTGGGACCCTTACATACTTGCTCCGTTCTTCGAAAGGTCAGGGTTCTCATCTGTCTAGCAGGTCAACATGCCTGGGAATCGTATCCTTTAGAGATGCTTCTACAATCTATACGCCCACTTATCGTCGATACTGAATGCGCAGATGATGCGCTTGGTATGAGCCAGTACCTCTTGGAGAAAGGTTCGGAATCATTATCGCAGTCACCTTCATTCCTTGCTGGTTACGCTTTGTCTGCACTAGCTTCTCTGCGCGTATTTTTAGAGACTAGCCAGTCCAGTACAACACAAGAAAGCCAATTCAAAGCTACTATGAGTAAAGCTCAAAAGTTCCATTCATGGTTCACGAAATACCTTGAAGACTATGAGTCACCTTTCCTCCAAGATAGTAGGTATCGTGCAGCTTTCGATGCCATTACGGGATGTGCGGCCCATGTTCGATCGTCCGGGAATGCAGAGCGAGGCACTCATGAAAGTAAGCTTCTCCTAGAGATCCTTCAGGATGGAGTCCACGGAGCTCAGCTACTGAACGAACCGTCCCGTAAATTAGCACTGGAAATGCTATGTAGTAACTTCACAATTCCCACTCCTCACAGCCTTGATGTAATCAGCTCCGACGAAGAAGCATTGACTTGGGCTCCGGTTGTGTGGAAAAGTTGCCAGGCACAAGGGTTGAGCAACGAGTATCTTGCTTGGGCAGGCCGAGTCGTTGGCAGAGGATTTGCCGCGTCCGGTCAAGTTGATCAGGACCTGCTTCGGGAGTCTGAGTTGCCCCGATATTTTAATGCATCAGTAGACGCATCTGGATCTGAATACGGGCTACTTAGTCTTCTGCAATCTTTGACATCTGATAGCGATTGTTACAAGGCAGGGCTTGCGGAATCGGCTTTGCGAACAATCGTATCGGAAGCTGTAGCTCAAGGGGACAACAACTTGCTAATCGCTTGTCAAAAAGTCCTATCTGATCAACTCCTAGCGACCTCGGATTGGACGCCATATCGGACTCCACCATCCGACAACATGCCCATCAACCTCACCCGCGAAGACCTTGTCCTATCCAGCGAAGCGTTTGAGGGTATAAAGTGGGCTCAGGGTGTTGCAGTATTTCTCGCACAATCGTACCCGGAGAGTGTTATTCTCAATGCGCTACCTCCAATTCTCACTAATGTTAAAGGCTTCTCTAAGCAAGCTTTCCCGTATATTATTCACTTAGTCCTACTGTTTGAGAAGGAAAGGCAGCAGTCCGTTAAACGCAGCTTATCAAGTGCACTAAAGAATTGGCTCAAGTTAGAGTCACCGGTAGCGAAAGAAAATATGAGTCTTTTGATAAACGCCATTTTATACCTAAGAACCCAACAGTTACCAGGGGAGAACTCCATAGCTGATAGAGGACAATGGCTTGATATCGATCTCCTTTCTGTTGCCTCGGCCGCCGCCAAATGTGGCATGTTCAAAACAGCGTTGTTGTTCGTCGAAATGATATCGACGGAAGGATCACGAGCGTCGCGTCGTTCATCTGCTATCCGGGCCCAGGACTCCACGGATATCTTAATGGACATTTTCGAGAACATCGATGATCCAGACGCGTATTATGGCCTCAGCCACACTTCGAGTCTGAGTAATGTACTAGCACGACTCGAGTATGAAAAGAATGGCAGTATGAGTTTGGCCTTCCGCGGGGCACAGTATGATAGCCATATTCGGAGAAGAGATCCGGCTGCCAATATCGACAGCCAATCCCTAGTTGGTACATTGAGTAATCTCGGGTTGTCGGGATTGTCACATTCTCTGCTCCAAACAGAGCAGAGCCTGGATGGCTCATCTAATACCGTCGAAAGCACATTTAACACAGCTAGACGGCTAGAGATCTGGAATTTACCAGCTCCAACATCCACCGCGAATCCCTCTGTCACTTTGTATAAAGCCTATCAGACTTGGCAACAAGCTACAGAGCTGAGTCCTGCGAGGAACACTGCTCAAAATGGCTTCAGCGAGACCATGCGAAGTGTGGTTAAGAAAGATCTTACGCCTGTTCGACTACGGCATCATTTGAGTGCGTTAGCTGTCCTGGTAGAGCTCAATGATGTAGTTGATATTGCCGATTCGACTGAGCTAGACGTGGCCTTAACAACCTTCACAGAACGCTCCGGTTGGATGAAGAGCGGGCGGTATGTAGCACCGTGCGATTTATTATACATGTTTACTAACAAAATCATAGGTATGAAGATATCAGCCAGATTTTGTCCTGCAGGGAAACAACATTGAGTGTACTGGCCCAAACATCTCAGCGCCGCGGCATGGCAAAGATAAATCCACCAGAAGCAACATTGGCGCAGATCAAGTCACTGTTACTATCATCCAGCATTTATAGACATCATCGGGCTACACAGGAGTCACTGAATATTGCAACGTCCCTTACGGACTTGGTGACGCCCAGTGCTGACCTTGGGTTGCATCTTGATTCTGTGGCAAAATTTGAAGCAGCCGACGCCCTATGGGACCATGGCGAGATGACATCCTCAATTCATATGTTGCAAAGCATCGAAGAGGACCCAAACTTCAAGAAGCAGACCATTCCTATTAGCCGGCCAGATCTACTTGCTAAAACGGGTTATCAAATCTCCGTGGCAAAGCTAGAAAAGCCCGAAACCATTCAAAGAGATTATCTACAACCTGCTTTGAAAGAGCTTAGAGGTAAGACTGATGGCCGCGAAGCCGGTAAGGTGTACCATCAGTTCGCCATGTTCTGTGACGAACAGCTGCAGAATCCGGATGGGCTTGAGGACTTGACACGCCTTCAACATCTAAGGAAAGGAAAAAGCGATGAGGTCTCACAGCTCAAAGGCCTCATTTCTAGTACGAGAGACTCACAGATGAAGTCGAGGTACAATAGTCATCTTGCTAAGGCAAGGCAATGGCTTGACTTGGACGAGCAAGAACTGCGCCGCGTGGAGCAAAGCCGAACAGAATTCATCAGGCTAAGTTTAGAAAATTACCTTCTTTCTCTAGTGTCTTGCGACGATCACAACAACGACGCATTAAGATTCACAGCCTTGTGGCTTGAACGGTCAGCTGAGGAATTTACTAACCAGGCTGTTATGAAATATATCGACAAAGTCGCAACCCGAAAATTTGCGACGTTGATGAATCAACTAACTTCGCGGCTACTCGACCAGAAGAGTACATTTCAAAGCCTACTTTCCGAGCTTGTATATCGTATCTGTGTTGACCACCCTTACCATGGGATGTATCAAATATGGTCGGGGATGAAGTCCCGCACAAATTCAAAAGACGACGTGGCCGTATTACGCCAAAAAGCCACAGAAAGGGTTGGCAAGAGACTTGCCCAAACAGAGTCAGTGTCAGCGATATGGACTGCCATTGACAAAACAAGCAAAGCATACCACATGCTAGCAGTGGAGAGGGATACTTCGCGCTATAAGGCAGGGCAGAAGGTCCCTGTAAAAGACTCTACCGGCGGCTCTGGTCTTGCAACTGCTTTATCTAAATGGAGAATACCACCCCCTACGATGCAAATTGAACTCTCGCCTAGCAAGGACTATAGTCACATACCATATATCTCCAAAATCGAGCCGAACATGTCTATCGCTTCCGGTGTCAGCGCGCCAAAGATTATTACCGTGGTAGGCAGTAACGGAGAACGTTTCAAGCAACTCGTGAAAGGAGGCAATGATGACCTACGCCAGGACGCCATCATGGAACAGGTCTTCGCTGCCGTGTCTTCTGTGTTGAAGCACCATCGATCCACTCAACAACGTAATCTTGGGATCAGAACATACAAAGTCTTACCACTAACCGCCGCCTCCGGACTTATCGAATTTGTCTCGAACACCATACCGCTCCATGAATATCTCATGCCAGCTCACGAGCGGTATCACCCAAGAGATCTCAAAGGCTCGCAGTGCCGCAAGGAGATATCCCAAGTACAAAACAAATCAGCCGATGCCCGGGTGGCCGCATATAAAAAGGTCACCGACCGATTCCAGCCTGTAATGCGCTACTTCTTCATGGAACACTTTGTCGATCCAGATGAATGGTTCGCGAAACGCACGGCGTATACTCGAACCACGGCAGCAATCTCTATCCTGGGCCACGTTCTTGGCCTTGGTGATCGCCACGGCCACAACATCCTCCTCGACTCTAAAACAGGAGAGGTGGTTCATATTGATCTAGGCGTAGCGTTTGAAATGGGCCGCGTGTTGCCCGTCCCCGAGCTCGTGCCCTTCAGGCTAACACGAGACATCGTCGACGGCATGGGCATCACAAAGACGGAGGGAGTATTCCGACGGTGCTGCGAGTTCACGCTAGACGCGCTACGAGAAGAAACTTACTCTATCATGACGATCCTCGACGTGTTGCGGTACGATCCCCTGTACTCGTGGTCCATCAGCCCAGTCCGCATGGCCAAGCTGCAGGAC
Organism: Entonaema liquescens; assembly: GCA_902805475.1. Lineage (NCBI taxonomy): Eukaryota > Fungi > Ascomycota > Sordariomycetes > Xylariales > Xylariaceae > Entonaema > Entonaema liquescens. Next base: position 1,558,458 of record CADCSX010000007.1, read on the forward strand.
ACCAGACACGACGAGGAGGTGGACGGGACCGACGCGGACATCGAATCAAAGAAGAAGAAAACCGCCGGGACCGTGGGCGTCGTCAACGAGCCGAGTGAAGCCGATCGCGCTCTCGAGGTCGTGCGCAAGAAGCTTAGCAAGACGCTCAGCGTGACTGCTACTGTCAACGACTTAATCAACCAAGCAACCGACGAGCGGAACCTGGCATTTTTGTATTCCGGTAAGTCTTGGATCCAAAATATTTGTTGATGTTACATATTCTAACGAAAGACTACGTAGGATGGGCTGCCTATGCTTAAACACGTATTAACAGCGATTTGATATTCACATATATATCGTCGTTCTGCCTGCTCTATTTTGGATACCCGGAATTAGTACTGTACTGATATGAAGTGTATACTCCTTCCGCCCTCTCGCTTAAGGGCATCTGTCATTGGCCTAAGATTCCGTAGATAGTTTTGGTAGATACTATATTAGACCTAGGTTAACCTGTAGACATAACACATAGAACCAATTCCTTTTCCGGGCCTTGTTCTCGACTCGCGTGCTCCGAAGCCTACCTACGTTTGCGCCTCTCCCCCTTTGTCTCTGCGAAAATAGACCAACGTCTATGTCTTAAGCCTATGAGGAAGACCTTGATTCGTAAGTCCTTTGACTTGTATGCAACTACCCCATATTCCACGTCGTCATAAAGAAACTGGTCAGGGACCACGTGTATAAGCACACTAAAGGGGTCGCGTGCTGCTAGGTCGTGACTTTTATACGTAAGCCGTTACTATTGATAATTGTATACCTAGTACTTTTGTACCGGCGTCACGCCGTAATCTCCGTGCTGGCGCTACCTTCCTGCTCCTGCTTAACGGCGGCCGCCTCAGCCTTGGCGCGCTTCTTCCGGGCTCTGCGAACCGCGATTTCGACCTGGGCCATCTGGGCGTTGACGGAGACTAGTCTGGGGATGACTTGCTCGACGGCCTGGATGCTTTGCGCCTGGGCTTGCCGCAGGGGCATCGGTGTGAGCAGCCCGAACCATCGTAGCGGGTCTCTTCGCGGCTCCTTCTTGGAAGCTTCTTCCTCCTCTTCCCGTCTCTCGTCATCTACAGCAGCAGCCCCTTTCTCCGGCACTTCGGAGGACTTGAACTCCGTACCCCCGGCAGTGATGGTGAACACGGGGACATCCTGGTCGTCGTCGCCTGGAGTTATGGTTATTGTTTTGGAAGCTTGCATGCGCTCGTCGTAGTAGTCCTGGCCGAACCGCATTCCTCGCTCGGCGGCGAAGTTTGCACGTGCAATGTTCTGATATATGCCTGTTTGTAGGTTGCTGAGCTGCTCTCTAAGCGTAGTGTATTCATGGAGGAGGCCAAGATAGCACTCCAGAAGCTGGTCTATATGGTCAGATTCCATGGTATTAGAGGGGGACTATTTTATTTTATTTTATTTTATTTTATTTTATTTTATAGCCCTTTTAAAGAAGAGAAATCGTCGGCTGTAAAAAGGGGTAGTATTCCGTAGGCTTCGGTGGTTAGAGCTATGGGAACGGAGTTACGGTAAGTTGATTAAGTCAAAGACGCCACAATAGATAAATGTGGCTTGACTAGTTCCAATAGGTATCTAAAGGGTAAATACCCAGGTACATACGAAGGGGTTTCTCATGTTCCTTTTATCTATTCAACCCTTTCAACCCTTTCAACTCATGGACTCTACTACATTTAGAAACTCGCTAGTATTACGAATAAGGTATCGTACCAAATAAATTCCTGTGGCTCTTACAGCTGGCATATGCAACCCGTCTTGGCCTCGTTCATATCTGCAGAACACACCGTTCGTTGCAAGCCCTACCAGAGGGTCCAAGTGGCCCAAGTGGCCCAAGAACTGGGTTCGAGAGTTGGTATCCAACTTCAACCTCAAAGGATTAGGATTCGAACCAAGCATCCAATGCTCTTAGAAGATTGACGTCTAAACTTGGGCGCAGGGATATTCAGACTCCCTTTACAACATTGTTTGCCTTTCTTTCCTCCACAATTCTCATACCGTCATCCGGTCGATCTCGAGGGATGACACGGTGACAAGCTATGAAGCTAATAGAGCCGTGGACTTCGAAGTCGGCAACACCGTGATTAAGACTAAGAGCAAACGAGGTATCACAGAAAGAGATCTCTGAGAAGACCCCATATGTCTTAGGTTGTACACATCTATCCCTTGTATTTCCAGACGTACGTGTTATATGATTGACGGGCTTTCTTTTACAATACCAATTACAAGGTCAAGATCGCCTAGCCGTTATTTTGCACTACTGCCACGTAATACGAATGTCCTCGCCCCAAGCGCGTACGAAGAGGCTTTTGTATGATCCGGATATGAGGATATACCAATTGTAGCTGCAGATACCCTATCCCAAAAGCCTCTTGATCGACTGCTCCGCCACGGGCGCTATATTCGAATTGTCTTGATTACACAAGAGATGTGTGCGTATCCTCTTCCTCTCTCTCTCTCTCTCTTTTTCTCTCTTTATCTCTTCCTCTCGCCTTACTCCGGACATGCGTGTACTTAACTTGGGACAGAGCAATTTTGCGACGAGACACGGCTAGGTGAATGTTCTTGTGTCGGAGCTGCAAGTCTCGCTCCGAGTATATATTGCAGACATAGTCGCGTCGACGAATAAATTCTGCCCTGCGTCTATTAACTACTGGTTCGTTATGTATCACTGCAGGTTGCATGCAGATTAGTTTTGATTGTACGTATCGGTGTAGTACCGAGAATATCTATATTCATGTAAGTCTAGAGGTAGACAGGTATTGAATGCAAACCGTATCTCAGCTTCCCAGCTAGCTGTTCAGGCAGGGCTGTCCAAGTTCCCTATGCAGAATAGGGCGAAACCAAGTTTGCTTTTTTGTTTCTGTTATCTCTTAGTAAGGCCCGTTGGGTTGCGTAGATTTGTTCTAGAAAAAAAAGGGGGTATGGGAGGGTCTTCGCCTTATCTGCGACTTTGCATCTGTAAGTGTCCTTCTAAAGTATTAATAAGTATTCTTTTTTTTTTTTTTTTTTTACTCACCTTACTACCTACGTACATCGTCATGAAGGACCCTGATGACGCATGAAGAAACGGCACGACGGATAAAAAGTATGCTCCAGGTATTGAAGCTACTAGGTAGTCGGTTGCGAACTAACCCCAAAGAGTACGATATTATTATGCTTCACATGTAACGAGGTAATGTAATAGGTCTAGGGTCGATAAACACGGGGATACGACTTGAATGGGATATCAACAATGACATGATAGTCAACAATTGCTAAAATGAATCCATTGACCCTCTTAGCTCCTTGTTGATTTCCCGAATCCCCTTCAGGCATAAAAGCGTCCGAAGCATTGCGCATAACCTGGTCCTGGCTCATCGTCTAATGCCGTATTGTAGTAGTGTACTTTCGTAGACCAGCAATTTTTTATTTTTTTTATTTGTTAGTTATATTAGCGATAGCTGTAAATGGTGAGACAAGGGATTTTATTTCATCGAAGAGAAAAAAAAAAAAAAAAAAGGACTGTCATCTCTTGTCACTTCTTTTTTTTCTCTTTCTTTCTTTATTTCCATTCAACCTTTTTTTTCTTTTCTTCTTCTCTTCATCCGTTATTATACTTTTCCCACGTGGCTCATTGGTCAGAAAGCATACATAAGTTGAAAATACATAAATGAATGGCTCCTTATGATCCAGTCAATTTAGGTTGCTGTGGTGTGATAAGTGATGAATGTAGATCCGTAGCAGATTCCCCTAGTTGAATCGATCCTTTAGCTGCATGTCCCCATGGCTCCTGTCAAGTTGTATGGGGCGTTTTAAGAAATTAAGATCAAAAGGGGGAGGTACGTACCATTTATCTAGCCATGCGTCTGTGCAAGCAGCAAAACCCAGCAAGTCAAATCAAAAACTCCCCTAAGCCCACCTGCAATTCCGCGCCGCTTCACACCCCAATCGAACCCCCGAAAGCATAGGCAAGCACACCCCCAAGCCGGGCAAGCCTCAGGGAATAGAAAATCACCACAGAGTCCAGCGCCTGCCGACCCAAGACCCAACCCCCAGCCCCAAAAGCTTCCCAGCTTTGAAATTTCCCACTTGAACTTGAACTTGCACTGCATGGGACTGGCCTGCCGCCTGCCAATCTCGTTGAGCTCAAGTGTTCCCATACCCATAACCCATAACCCATAACCCATACCCTGTTCCGTTCCGTCGTCCTTCGATTCTTTCTCATCCGCCGATACTTTTTTTTTTTTTGATTTCCATTTACAATTCTCTTTGTGATATTGCAACTCGCGCCGAGTCTCCAGCTTTCCAGCCTCCTATCCTCTTAGTCTTTCCCTTCACCGCCGGCAACTATCGAGGTTTAGACTTGAGACATTGTCCCCTCCAAGCCCCGAATTAAACCCCTCTGTCTTCTTTTTTTTCTTCTTCCCTGACGCCTTTTTTTTTTTTTCCTGCGAGTCAAAAACGGCCGATACCTGCCGACATTTCGAGACAACTCGCGATAAGACAACTACCTTAATCAGGGACATCAATATTTCGATCCTGCTCCTGCGAAGGAGCTTAGCAAGTCAAAATGGTGGTTGCAACAATCAAGTTAGTTATTTTTTATTATTATAATTATTCTCTTTCTATATCCTAAATCATTTGCATCATCATCATCATCATCATCCATTCCAATACATCCCTATGATGACAAGGCGCGACTGTGTTGCGTTATAGAAATGTCTACATAACGTGCGACTCTCCCATGTTTTATGCACATATATATTCTACACTGTTTCTTAGACGTATATCACGCGTCATTACTTTCGTACCTATCTAATACTATATACACCTTATACCAAAAAGGCGAATGGCTAATATCTTGGTTTGATTTATAGGTGTGTGGTTGTCGGTGATGGTGCCGTTGGCAAGACTTGCTTGCTCATCAGCTACACAACCAACAAGTTCCCTTCGGAATATGTACCTACGGTGTTCGACAACTATGCAGTCACGGTCATGTGAGTTCCATTACTACGAGATTCCCGAGCCGTACTCCCGTTCAAACTCTTGCGACCCTTGGTTGTGCTCTTATTGTACTGGCCCAAACGGTCAATTGGATTGTATATTACGGGTTTTGAGGTCGGCATGAAACCCAGGGCTGACTTTCCTTCCCTTGTAGGATAGGAGACGAGCCTTACACTCTTGGATTATTCGATACCGCTGGTCAAGAAGATTATGATCGTCTACGACCCCTATCATATCCGCAAACCGACGTCTTCTTAGTGTGTTTCAGCGTCACATCGCCCGCCTCCTTCGAGAACGTCCGAGAGAAGTGGTTCCCCGAGGTGCATCACCACTGCCCTGGTGTACCCTGCCTCATCGTCGGCACCCAGACAGATTTGAGAGATGACGCCAGTGTGCGAGAGAAGCTTAACAAGCAGAAAATGCAGCCGGTGCGCAAGGAAGACGGTGAGCGAATGGCTAAGGAGCTGGGCGCGGTTAAATACGTAGAGTGCAGCGCCCTCACTCAGTATAAGCTAAAGGACGTATTCGACGAGGTTTGTATTTTTTCTCTCTTTCACGAATAGACCCCGGTCCTAATTGCTTCTAGGCCATCGTTGCAGCCCTAGAACCTCCCGCGCCAAAGAAGAAGCCTCACAAGTGCTTAATTCTTTAATGTCGCTTAGTTGGACAAGCTGTAGACATTTCGTCCTTTATTCCTCGAGCATTACTACAAAGCTCCCACAAGCATTGGAAGGTATAAGGATTTGTCGCTTTGAGCTTTTCCCACGACATATGCATTTCTCGTAATGGCCGATTTTTTAGACATGTGCGCTTTATGATAGCACAAGTGGATAGGATTCAGAATGAATCAACTACACGCGGAAGCATACCGCCTAAATGAGGTACCGTTGGAAGGGCTGGACCAGAGATGCCCAAGCAGGGCTCCAGTTCTAGCCTCCCCGGGGCAGGAGAAGCCTCTTACAGTCCAGAAAGTTTTTGAGGTCCGGAATATAGACAGATACACCAATGGCGGACAAAGGGCCCATCCTCGACATAAGAGGCCAGGCGCCAACTACTTTCCCTCTGGACAAAAACTCGAGTCATACTGGCCCCGATTCTGTTTTCTCATTTTACTACTTTCTAGCAGCCAGGGTTTGGAGGGGAATTCATGAACGTAGGCAGGACTTTGATAGGATTGTTTGGCGATCGGAGTGCATCTGAATTGATTTGATCGTCTATCTTGCCAATAACAACTTGTCATATGTCCCTTTTTTTTTTTTTAGTGACCCCTTAAATGTGCCTATGTTATATCCGGGTGGTTCGCGAATGTTTCTCGTAAGATTTTGTTTCTCTTCTTTGGTTCTGTCCCCAACTTCGACTACCGAGATCTCACATGCTTTACTCACATTGCTTTTGTCTGCTTGGGCCCGAATGAGGAAGGAAACATTGGCGACGGGTGAAAAATTCCCGACTTCTACCGATTATGTTCCCATCTCCCATCTAAACCCGTATCACAGCAAACTACGTGGCCTACTCAGATGTCTCGGTCAAGTATAAACGGAGGACTATATTTAATAGGTCTAGGTAGGTATGAGAGAGTTGCTCTACTTTGCGAGAGGCATAATTCTTGTAGCACAAGGCGGAACAAAACCCACATAGCCCTATAAATGCCACATGCATCGAATATAGGGTTTGAAGTTTGTTTTCTATTTACACAATTATACCCTCTTTTTCCTTCTTTTTTCTTCTCCGTCGAATAAAAGTTGTCTCGGTGTAGCTTCACATTCATTTCGATATTCGTGGGGATTCGCGTTCACACTACTGCAGCCATATTGCAGACCTGCATATTAGGTACATAACTAGCTATAGCTCTATAGGTACCAAAAGGGATGAGATATAGGTATAGGTATGTATATATAAGCTTAAGTTTCCAAGTGAGGTAATTATCTTGGAGCTATTACATAGTAGGAATAGTAGGAATAGTAGGAATAAGCTGGAGGAAAGACAGATCTTATGTCTTACGGGTAAGATGAGACGGCTAAATGTAAGTGAAAATCCTCTAAGTGCTACCAACAGTGGTTCTAGTTATTCGAATAAGCCTATTCCGCGTATCGTCAGCAAATTACGGATACGTAACTATTACATATACCATCGGGTTGGTTCTGGCCTTGTCAACTTCTAATACGAAAAGACGAAAAGAAAGAAAAAACGATTCGCCTGAGATATCGGAATGATGATGACATGGCTTGCGAGAAAAAAGGGCCAAGGCAAGGCAGAATGTGAAATGAGACATGCCGCCATAGGCTAAGAAGAAGGGTTTGACGATAAAAATAATAATAAAAAAACGCCAATGTATTTCTTCAAACCCGCATATGACACCTCACTAAATGTACCCAAGCCGTCGAAAAATGAAACGTGGGGTCCTGCGCTGGCTTTGTTTTTTCCCTTCCTCGTCTTCTGAGTATACAGATCACCTATTAAACAAGGTGAAGCTACCTAGGCGCATACCACATACCACCACACACATACCCCATATGCACTCCAAGTTTATGCATCCGTCTATTCAGGAAAAAGACTTGCTACATAACATAGGTATGTATGGAGCTCGTTGCAGATACGCCTGTGGCTGCTGTAAAAAGAAATGCTATGGCCGGAGCCGGGATTCCTGGTGCATACATATACATATACATATACCTAGGTTAGCTAGTCGTTCTAAGGGTTGCATTGCATGGAGGCGCCACGACCAATGGATTGGGGTCGGATTATATGCGGGTTTCTTTTTATCTTGCCTTCGTTCCGGACCGTTGCCGAAACTGCTGCCATTGCTGCTGCTGCTGCTGCTGCTGCTGCTGCTTATCTACTCCACTCCGGCATGAGATCACATAAGGTGAGATAGTAGAATATCTATAGAGTAATGCTTACCTATCTAACTAATCCCTATCTCTATATCTATATCTATCAAGAGATAAAACATTGATACTAGAGTGACTATAATATGCGATCTTCCTCTACAACTTCTAAATCTAAAAGGTGTTCAATTATAGTCTCTATTTGCATCACGCTAATATCTATTTCCCGTTGATAAGTCCCATATAAGACGTAATGAGATCAAAAGAACTTGTCTGTCTCGCCCTAAGTTGCTTCTCAGCTCTTGTCGAAGCTTGCAGCGGGCATAACCACCAGACTAGAGAATGGACTCAGGAAGAACTTGATGAGTTAGAGAAGAAATGGGGAGCGGAGGTAAGCAAAAACCACATCTTGTTATTCCGACTATAGCATATGTGATGTGATATACGACGAGTAGATGTCAAAGATTCTGGCTGAATGGAATGTGTCGAGGGAATGGTCGTGTTCATACTTAAAGATACGACGACATCTACATGACGCAAAAGGAGATGGATGGCATTATGTCCCAACCTTCGGATAGAGCAATGATTTTCAGATCGCGTATTTAACCAGTCTACCGAATCACACATATTAACAACTTTACCTTGCGTAGTGGGGGTACACGGGCATTTCCACGTTCGCTCACCTGGAATATCACAAGTGTCTAACGACCCCGAGCGAGTTATTCGACATTGCTATCATCGGCGCTCCCTTCGACACCGCCGTGAGTTACCGGCCTGGTGAGTCCGTCTTACTTGTACACGTAGGCTATAAACTCACCCCTCTTATGAGGGGTGACACTATCCCTCCCTGCCTCTCCTATTTCTCCTCTTATACTTCATCCGTCTACTTACCCCGGAGCTTTCCCACTAACCAACCACGCCACCACAGGGGCGCGCTTCGGCCCGCGCGCCATCCGCGCGGCCTCGGCGCGGCAGACCTCCTTCCGGGGCTTCAACCCGCGGGCCGGGATCAACCCGTACGCGAGCTGGGCGCGGATCCTCGACTGCGGGGACATCCCGGTAGTCCCCGTGGACAACGCGATTGCCGTGAAGCAGATGACAAGCGCGTTCACGGAGCTCGGGGCACGCGCCCCGTCCTCGCCCGCCCTGCACGCGCGGCCCAGGCTCGTGACTCTGGGCGGCGACCACAGCCTGTCGCTACCGGCGCTGCGGGCGGTAAACGCGGCGTACGGCCCCGTGCGCGTGCTCCATTTCGACGCGCACCTGGACACCTGGCACCCGGCCAAGTACCCGAGCTACTGGGCGTCGGAGCAGGCGCGGTTCACGCACGGGTCCATGTTCTACCTGGCGGGGGAAGAAGGGCTGATACGGAACGGGACGGGGGCGGCGAGCGTGCATGCGGGGCTGCGCACGCGGCTATCTGGACTAGAGGACTACGAGGACGACGACGCGCAGAATTGGGTGCGGATTAGCGCGGACGACGTCGACGAGCTAGGCACGAAGGGGATCATAGACAGTATCATGGAGACGCTGGGCACGGAAGACCCGGTGTACTTGTCGGTGGACATCGACGTGCTGGACCCGGCGTTTGCGCCGGGGACGGGGACGCCGGAGCCGGGCGGGTGGACTACGCGGGAGCTGATACGGATACTGAGGGGCATTGAGGATCTGAATCTCGTGGGGGCGGATGTGGTGGAGGTGGCGCCGGCGTATCAGGGGGTTGGAGAGGAGACGGCGCTGGCGGCGGCGCAGGTGGTGTTTGAGGTGTTAAGTAGTATGGTTAAGAGAGGGCTTAGCGAGATGGGGAAGACGGGGGCGGCGAGTGTGGAGGATGAGATTTTTATGGAGGAATTGTAGATGAGAGAGTGTATGATGAGAGGGTGTATCAGGTATTGAGGGAAAGGAGTAAATATGGACTTCGAACTAGAGGCTATGGTAGGATGTGACTGAGACCGACTCGATGGACATTGTGAGAAAGTGGTCGTGTGGGAAGTCTGAGGAGAAACTCATACTCGGTATCATAGCTCTGAAAGTCTTGGTCTAGTTGTAAGATATTGACTTCTAAAGCGTCATGGCTTGGATGAAGGCTTAAATGAAGGCTTAGATGAAGGCTTAGATGAAGTGGTAGCTCTCTCATATTCGGCAATATATATCTTGGCTGTGGAATAGGATATCATATAGCTATTCCCGTTGAGTGGTTGAACTACGCGATAAAGACAGAAGCCTGCTCAACGTATCAGTATATTGACGCTGTGATGCTATGATGCTATATTAAGAAACTACCATTATTGCTGCTATTATTATAGCCACGTTTTCCCGAAATAGTTATTTGGATAAGTTTATTTGTTGCTTTTTATATTTTATTCGTATCATATTGCGATTGATGTTTGCGTAGTTGCCGATATCGCAGATCAGATCAGTCATATTCAAGTCGGTACGTGGTTACATATGTAATTCCTGGAGCTCGAAGAGATAAGAATCGCATATGGTAGACCCTTGAAACTGGTGCTTCATGTTACACATAGGCTGGCTTATCTAAAGGGTGATCTTCTGAAACTGATGCTAGTTAATATAATAAAGTATACATAAGTTGCTCATATCGGAGAACGCGTGAGTCAACAACTAAAAATTTATAAATCTTAGCGAGAGTAGCAATGTAGATAAATGTCGGGTTTATATCAAGGTAAAGATAGCGAAAAGAAATAACGACTCAAACTTCATAAGTACTTCGTACCATCTTATGTATTTCTTATCAATGATTTTAGGTACTTACCTTTTTAGATTGTGACAGTTTGACCTTCCCCGCCATCTCAAAAGAAAATCGACCATTGGAATTTTAACCACTACTTTGATTTTACCCCACCACAGCCCACCACGATTTCATAAACCCACTAATTCAGTTCAACTTTCACATCCCACCTTCGAATCTGGGAATCGAATCTAGGAAGCAAACTTCGTCGCAGTCGCGAAACGTATAGTTCTCGAATTCAGGACGGGAGCTTCTTATCCAAGATAGCGCAATCATGTCCGCCGTCCAAGAGTTGGCCCAGAGGGTCAAGAACGACGAAAAGTGCTATGTCGACACTGATGCGGGCAAAGACGACGAGACTGCGGATGGATCTGAGTTTAAGCCCTACAAGTCGCTAGCTTACGCTTATATTCGGAATTTCGAGAAGCCTACGCCCCAATATCAGACTCGAGCCTCCGAAACTGGTCCTGTTGGTCCCGACGAAGACCCTTCCGTAAGGCTCCTATGGAAGGAACCCGCCAAGAGTGCCGTCAAGAAAGCCCAAGGAGCCCTCGATGCTCATAAGAAGAAAGTCCAGAAGCAGCAACAGGCTGCTGCCGCCGAGGCAGAGACTAAGAGACAGAGACTACAGAACCTCGAGGCTGCTAAGAAGATTGTGCTCAAGCAGGATGAGTCACTACCTAAGCCTGTGAGGATTAAGATCAGTCGCAAAGACATCGAGCTCGGGGAGGGTGATAAGAAAGGCACACGAGTCAAGGTTTTTGGAAGAATACACCGACTCCGAGTACAAAAGCAGGCTACTTTCATTACCTTGGTCGACGGATACGGACAATTACAATGCATATTGACTGCTGGTGACCTTACTAAGACCTATGATGCTCTAACATTCGCCCAGGGTACTTCGCTTGCCCTATATGGTGAGATGCGCAAAGTTCTTGCTGGACAAACGGCTCCTGATGACCGAGAGTTGCATGTGGACTACTACGAGGTTCTGGGCGCATCACCAAGTGACGAGGATGCTATTACCAACAAAGTCTCGTCCCAACAAAACCAATGGGATGCTCAGATGCTTGATAACCGGCACCTAGTTCTCCGAGGTGAAAACGCCTCTGCGATTATGAAGATCCGAGCTGCTGTGGAGGGCGCATTCATAAAGGTTTATGAGGACCTTCACCTCACTAAGGTCTCGCCTCCCGCCCTGGTACAAACTCAAGTTGAGGGCGGTGCAACTCTTTTCAGCGCACCCTACTACGATGAAATGGCTTATCTGACCCAATCATCTCAACTCTACCTCGAGACCGTTATCCCGAGTCTTGGAGATGTTTACTGTATCGAGAAGTCATTCCGTGCCGAGAAGAGTTTGACGCGCCGTCACCTTTCTGAGTACACCCACGTCGAAGCCGAATTGGACTACATCAACTTTGACGAGCTGCTAGAGCACCTCGAAGAAGTCATCTGCCGGGTCATCGATATTGTGTTTGCCAACCCGGTCATCGCCGCCCATCTAAAAGAACTCAACCCTACCTTCCAAAAACCCGCTCGACCCTTCTTGCGTATGAAGTATAGCGACGCCATTGACTGGCTTAACGCACAAGATCCCCCTATCTTGAACGAGGAGGGTACCCCACACGTATTCGGAGATGATATCGCAGAGGCAGCCGAACGTAGGATGACAGACATCATCAACCGTCCTATCTTCCTAACGCATTTCCCCGTGGAAATCAAGGCCTTCTACATGAAGAAGGACCCATCTGACCTACGCGTGACCGAGAGTGTAGACTGCTTGATGCCTGGCGTTGGCGAGATCGTTGGCGGTAGCATGAGGATGGAAGGATATGAAGAGCTGCTTGATGCATACAAGAAGCAGGGTATCGACGCCAAAGACTACTACTGGTACACCGACCAGCGCAAGTGGGTTTCTTCCTAGAATTCGTTACTTCAAATCGAAGCTAATTATTCGTATAGGTACGGCACTTCTCCCCATGGTGGATACGGTCTCGGTCTTGAACGATTCCTTGCTTGGATCGCTAACCAGCACACTGTTCGCACGGCTTGTCTATACCCCCGCTTTATGGGACGATGCAAGCCTTGAACGGTAGTGCGTGTGTTCCTTCTTCGATGCTGGGTCTCTGAGAATGGTTTGCCGCTGGGACTTGCGGGAAGCGTGCGATGACAGATCTAGTGGACCCAAAGCAGGATGTGATTGGACTTGGAGAAAGCGGTCAAGCCCATAAGGATCTAGACGATGCCTTCCGAGATTAGCTATCACGCGAAATAGACCGTTCCTTTGAAGGACACGTCGGCGACAGCTAACATTAGAGTCCTGCTGGCATTTCTCCGAGCGAGAATGACATGTGGTGACCGACTCTCCTAGCTAAGCCATAGTTGATCATTCACTAGCTCCGGAATAGAGACGATCTTTTCATAGTCACCCGAGTCTTGACGCCGCTCGTAATAAGCTATTACATAGCCGGATGGCTAAGCTATTCCCTCGTAGTTGTCACCGCCGAAAGGATGGGGGCTGCTTTTGATACTACTCCCAGATAAAATTGTACACATTTCTGCAAACCGAAGGCCGGGACCCAGTAAGACAGGCTATAGAAATGTTTTTGTACGTGGACTAGAGTGAGATGGGCATGAATACTCGACGGGATTGTGCGTATATTTGTATTTACTCCTTCTATGGGTGCTAAGAAAGTAAATCAACAAGGAGAGCGAATCTCGGCTTATGAGCGACGTATGTATATGACGGGAACTCTGGAACGTAATGAATAGTTAATCATAAATGCTTCCAAGTTACACGTATCACCCACTGTGATGAACGTAACTGGCGGTATGCAGGACAAGTTGGCTTGCCCCACGATTTTCTGTGCGAGTACGAAGGTTGGGGCCAAAAGTCTTGCACATCTGAGCTTTTTTGGCTTAGGTAAGCTACGTATGAATTGCAAAAAGATTGTACGGTATTATTTAAGTTATAGTGAATGATGTCCCTGTAATATAGTGATAGATCGCCTGAGCTTAGCGTCTGGGCCACTATTAAATTCCCTATTAAGTATAGCACATGTACAGTGTGATAGATATTGCGGACGTTGAAATAGGATGCCAAGAACTCAGGCATGTGCAAGACTTTTGGCCCCAACCTTCGTACTAGTGATGCGAATTTCATTATACGACTAGCGTATAATACCGTATAATGAGATATAATAACGCATAATAAATCTATTATGCGCATGACGGATCAGTTACCCCGTTTATCCGGCGCGCTAGTACTAAAGTGAACATAGCGCTAGTAGGTAACGAAGCATCGTCAATGAGGGTTTTCTATAATTGACTTGAAAATAAGGCAAATTCAATTGAATATAAATTCTTATATAGCAAGATATCTTAATACTCTAATCGAGCCTTTATATTAAGCCTTACGTATCATTTTTAAATAGGTTTTATAATCTTAATAATTACGGAAGAAAATTTACAAAAATGTTGCTAATAATAGCAGCCCATTATACGCATTATGTGCATAATAACTATTATACGTATAATAGCGCATAATAGATCTATTATGCGCATAATTAACATCACTACTTCGTACACGAGTACCAACTAACTATTTTAAGTATGCATCTGATGTTTTAATACCTATATTAGATACGAATAGCAATAACGAAGATAGGATTTGATAAGCCATCTCAGTTAACATAAATGTTGGTATTTGTAGGATTGTAAACTGATGAATGAGAATCCAACATTATTGTAAATGCTTACAGCCCAAAGGCACAGGCTATTCGTGTTAAAGTTCAGCCAACGAGAATAGGTACCTTTTGAGATAAAATTGGAAAGATCCAGATCCATATGGTTAGGTACGACTCTGGTAAGTTTGTACCTACAGGAAAGCGTATCTCTGCGTGGTCGTACTGCATTCGCGCTAATATATTGCGCACCTCGGGTACCTTGCCGTAGCGCCGTAGCAGCGGCCGCAGGGACCGCCTCTTCGGGTGGGGCAGAGTGAAAGGTGAGAGGTCTGGTTTTATTTTTCAATCGGGGATTTTTCCTGGGAAATAGGGGGTTTTCCTTGGCTTGCATTTTAGTTTTCGTTTTAATATGGTACAGTACCTACCTTACGTATAATACTATTACATAGTAGCAAGCAAGCGTGGATTTGAGAAGAATAGTAATAAAAACGAAAAAAGGGGGGGAGGGAAGGGGAAGGGGTCGGTATAATAAATCAATTGTACGAACACACCTTTTTTATAAGTCATGCATATGCAATTGGTTGATGCGAGAGGCTTATTAAAAAGAGCTTTCACAGATATGCGACTTTATACCCGGGGAGAGCATAAAAGCATGGCTGATATGCAAGGCACAACGTCTCTGCCGTCAGAAGCCGCCAACATTGCAGGAGGTTATGCGGGGGGAGGGTTCAACGATGATACGACGAGATTTCAGAGTTTCATGTCGCATGGGCTCTGGGCGCACAGGCGAAGCTGAATTATGCTCCAGGTACTCTCTAACGCTTTAACGCCTTAACGCGCGGAAAATATTTTGTCTCGAGGTCACGTTAGTCTCAACACCATGGACGAACGACAACTTGCGATACCAACGAGACCTGAAGGAATTGATAAGGCTAGACCTAGGCTTGGGCTGTCCGGTTCCAGGCGTAGGGGATCCCAAATCGAGATGACCGCCCATGGCCCGGACCCGCTAGACCTGTATGAACCATGGATGAGCCATTGATCGTCTCTCGTACCGCATTGGTGTCTCATTAGATGGAAGCTTTCTCATTACATAGAAGCCAACTTGCAGCAGATGCATCAAAAGGAAGCATGAATGTGTGTCGTTTCGTTTCCATCATCGGTCGGTAAGACGGAATTCTTTTTTTTTTTTTTTCTCTTCTTTTTGCCTATGAATAGCCTTAGCCTAGCTAGTAAATTCGCGTGCATTGCTACCGCAGGGTTAACCATCCCTGATTCTATCTGCATAATATTCCAGATGATCTGTAACTCGTGTCTAGACCCTGTAGATCCCATGTCTATTGGTACGCGTCTTACCCATTACGTTGGCGATGGGGCTCTTGGACTGCGTACCTAGGCGACGGCACTTCCCAACCCTTATATATACATATTTGAGTAACCCTTTGCAAGCAAGACATTTGAGACATTGAATATTGAGATATTAAGATATCAACTGGTCTTAAGCTCATGTTGCCAACTCCAGTTACCGGAAGCAATTTTAGGCGTCGGGAGAGGTCCGTGGGACACTAAACGGACCCCGAAATCTTGGCGGACCGGATATCCCATCAAACTTACAAAAGCCATTGAGTTGAAACGTCGAGAATGAGGCTGAACTTTGACATATGTAATAGTTGTTAGACGTTGAAATAAGGATCTCAGGTAGAAATCGAATCTCAATTGCTCTCTTGCGCTACTCAATTGCCCCTTTTGTTGGTATATACTTCCAATATATGCATATATATGTATATGGAAGTACGTATACGAAAGTAATTACTGAAAACGCGTGCGGGAATAGCCTGTCTGGTCGTGATCTGAAACTACGGGCAAAGTCGCGTGAGGGATGGGATGGGATGGGATGGGATGGGTTGACTTCAATTAAGAGACAAAAGACGTGGGATATTACTTGTCAAAGTATTCTTGCATATATTTCTACATAGAAATGATACATCTCATCTTAACTGCTTGCTGTATTTAGCGTCAGCAAGAATACCCCTGTTCCTGGGGGCTAGTTAAACCCAAGGGGACCATTTAAGGGGTACACGGAGACAGCTTCGACTTCGTACAGTATCGGAAGTACCTGTCTTGGACTGGGTCTAAAATATTAACCTAGTACCTTTAGGTAACCATGTGGTAAGAAAAGGGTGCTAGAAAAAGGGTACAGGTACAGCAGGTACAGCAGGTACAGGGTCTGCAGGCGCAAGAGAAAGAAAAAAAATAAAATAAAAAGTAGGTGGGTGGAAGGAAGAGAGGTTCAAAATGGGTTTAGCAGCTGCAGGCTATTTCATTAAAACTAGCGCCCCCCATTTTTGGACATTTTGGCAATCTGCACCAACCCAAGTCGTCCAATTATTTTCCTCCATTTTTCTGCTCGTCTCCTTCTCACTTCCTCCCTCCAGTCCTCTTCCTCTCCTTCGTACGGAGTAGTCCAAAGTCTCTCTCTTTCTCTTCCCCCCTACCTTACGCTCTACTCCTCTTCCTCATCCTTATTCTACCTCCTATTGTATCTTACCTATCCAATCCTTCTTTGCCGTCTCCTCGTTTCCAGAGCATTGGGATCTTTTCCAGCTTTTATTTACCTACGCTCATTCGCTATACTTTCTTAATATTCTTTATAAACTTCCCGCGCCAAGATTCCTCTCCCTTTTTTTTTTTTTTTTTCGCCTAGGAAGAGACAGCTTCTCGTCAATTTTTAACCTGTCTGCGCCAGCCTATCCGTAGCGAATCTTACCGGCTCTCCTCCTTATAAGGGCTCGACGACGAAAGCTTTGTCGTCTCTGTAACTCCTCGACGCTCGTTTCTAGCAGGTCGCAGTTCGCTCGCTTTGGAGGATAATCTTCGTCTTGTCTTTGTTCGACGTAGCCGGTCCATCGACACACATCAAAGGGACAGTATAAGCCAGACCGACGCCATTCGCCAAGGCAACTTATTCTCGTCGTGTCTTTTCATCCTGGCCAGCTCTAGGTAATACCCGGTCAACTTCTTGGTTACTACACCACGGGATAATTTATACCTTGACCGATTCGATTATTGCGCGTCATCTTGGCGAAACACCACCGACTTGTTGCATATAGTCTATATCCATCTTACTCGGTGGTACCTCTTTGTTCGATTAGAGATACCCATTATCTTTTCAGCTAAACTTTATTGTTTGGACAAACTCGAAGTTGTTCAGTTTACTCTTTGGCCAACAGCGGTTATAATATTCAATATTGCTTGTTTTACTAGGATCCTTGCGACGTTCCGGATCCTATTTCTGCCTTCTGCCTCCGTGCCTATTCCCGGGCACGTTTAATCTTTCAAAACGGCGGTTCTATCGCACGTCTCGCGGGACAGCCTTGTCCCTCCTCATCTTCTCGGGATGCAGGACCTCTCAGTTTCCGGTGGCATTCCCACTGGTCCTGCTGGCAACTCAGGTCGATTTGGCCATGCGTCCAAGCCTTCGAACAGCGATACCGGCTTCTCTCATGGCGCTTTCACCTCTAACATCTCTGGGTTTGCCGACAGACATCCTCGCCGTGGCAACATCCCCTCGATCAATACCCAGAACCAGCTGAACCCGCCTGCCCCTAGCAACGGTCCAGATATGACTACGCCTGGCACTGGTTTTGATATGCAGTTTACTCCTCTTCTGCCTTCCCAATTGCTCCTCGGTAGCCCGTTCCAGCCTGGTACTCCCGCTGCTTTCGCTAGTCCTCAGTTTCAGAACATGTCCGCATTTCAGCATAGTCAACAGCACAATGGCCAGCAGCAGCATAATAATATCGCTAGTCCCGTACAACAAAGCTTGTCCCCTCAGGCTTATCAGGCAATGGTATCCCCCTCCACGTACGGTGCTCCTCAGTTCTTTCAGCCGCAGTCTCCTACTGGTTCTTTCAACAACATGAACGGTCAAATGCAGCCTCAGTCGCCAACCCTGAGCCCAGGCATTGTTACTGGTACCAGCAGGACTGTATACCTCGGCAACATCCCTCCTGACACTTCTGCTGAAGAGATTCTCGGTCATGTGAGGAGCGGGCAAATCGAATCCGTTCGACTACTTCCCGACAAGAACTGCGCGTTCATTTCTTTCCTCGACGCCAATGCTGCCACGCATTTCCACTCGGATGCTATCTTGAAGAAGCTCTGCATTAAGGGACAGGATATCAAGATTGGTTGGGGCAAGCCGTCTCAGGTACCCACCTCTGTCGCGCTGGCCGTCCAGCAGTCTGGCGCGTCTCGAAACGTTTATCTCGGAAACCTCCCGGAAGATATTCCTGAAGAAGAGCTACGTGAGGACCTTGGAAAGTTTGGGGCTATCGACACAATTAAGATTGTCCGGGAGAAGAACATTGCCTTCATCCACTTCTTGTCTATTGCCAATGCCATGAAGGCCGTGCAACAACTACCCCAGGAGCCCAAGTGGCAATCGCCTCGCCGTGTTTATTACGGCAAAGACCGATGCGCCTACGTTTCCAAGACGCAGCAGCAGAACGCAGCTCAGTACCTTGGTATCGCACCTGGATATGCTCATATGCTGACTGGTCAAGATCGCGAAGTTATTTCCAGTGCGCTTGCACAGCAGTCAGTGGCAGCCGCAGCAGTTGCGACTACGGCCGGTGGTATCAACAACCTTGGTAACCGAACGATTTACCTAGGTAACATTCACCCGGAGACTACGATTGAGGAGATTTGCAACGTCGTGCGAGGTGGTCTGCTTCACCATATTCGATACATTCCTGACAAGCATATTTGCTTCGTTACTTTCATTGACCCAACTGCGGCGGCTTCTTTCTACGCTCTTAGCAATCTTCAGGGCCTGATGATTCACAACCGCCGCCTGAAGATTGGTTGGGGAAAGCATTCCGGTGCTCTTCCACCTGCTATTGCGTTAGCCGTTAGTGGTGGTGCCTCTCGCAATGTCTATATTGGCAACTTGGACGAGACTTGGACCGAAGAAAGATTGAGACAGGATTTCTCCGAATTTGGTGAGATTGAGTTGGTGAACACCTTACGAGAGAAGAGCTGCGCCTTCGTCAACTTCACAAACATTGCAAATGCTATTAAGGCCATCGAAGCCATTCGGAGCAAAGAAGAATACAGGAAGTTTAAGGTCAACTTTGGCAAAGATCGTTGCGGAAACCAGCCCCGACAACTTCAGCAGCAAGCCCAGTCCCCCGTGGAGAGGGTGTGCCTTCGCCTGCCCCAGTTGGTAGCGGAAGCAACAACTCACCGACCAACCCGACTTCGCCTCAGTCTGCCAACAACGTCAGCCTGTTTTCCAACGGAAACAACCCGCTGACCTTGTACTTGAACCAAGTATCGCAACAGGCCCAGCAGCACCAGCACCAGCAACACCAGATGCTGGCATCTCAGCAGGCAGCGTTGTTTGGAACTGCTGCGTCTTCACCCAATGAGCTGTCACTAGAAATCCCTCAGTCGGCAACTGGCTCTGGCCATGGACAATCTGCGAGCATCTCGAACGGATACGCGCCGAATAGTGCATCCGGTGCACCGACTATTGGCGGCCTTCTTGCCCCTGGTAACGCTCGGGGACAGCATAACCGTGCTGTAAGCTTGCCTGTCTTTGCTCCCGGCTTCGAGAACGGTGGTAACAGTCCCATCAGTGCCATCGGTGGTCCAGGCGAGGGAGAGCGCCGGGGACATCAATATCAGGCCAGTTATGGTGGTATGGGCTCCGGGCTTGGCCTTGCCATCCAGGGTGGCTTGAACGGCTGGGTTGAAGAGGAGGTTGCCAATTAATTTAACACGCCGTTCTCAAAGGCGACTACCAGGGAAAGATAATATGTTGTAATCGCTGCGTTGATTTTCTTCGGCGTTCTTTATTCCGCTTTCAACGGCTACTGTTGGCATTTCCTGTATGATCTTTGTAAAAACCCCTTGAACTTTCCCGGTCATTCGACCTCGCGATAAGAAAAAAGGTTGTTAATTCGACTTGCACCCCCGAAGGAGTACGATGATGTCCAATGCCTTTAATTTGGGTAGCTTGGCATGTGTTAGGAGGAGAAAGGCTTCGTCTCTGAAAACGAGATATGAGGCGGGTTCGGTAGGAATTGTGATTAGGAGAGGTACGAGGATAGAGATGGAAATAGAAAGGGATGTGTTCCGACAGTGGTCCTGATCGTCGAGAGGTTATTGGTAGTATTTCAGTATCTCTTGCTATAGCTCTGCTGCCATTGCATACATCTCAGTCGTAAAAAATGGTAGGAGGGTATAATATGACAATTGAAAAGCTCTCCCGGTTCCGTTATGCGATTCATCGTGTGCATGTCTGAGCTGTTGCTTACGCTTGTAATACTGAACACTTAAGCATCCTCTCACCAAACGGAGGGTTTAGCTCATTCATAATGAGATAATTGCTAAGATTTCAATCTACATTAATACCAATGACATTGACGTTGTATTTTTGCTCGTTCTAATGCTTAACCATATAACGCCTTGGTTTTTGATGCTGATATTTCGGAGTATTTATCATGCAATAAGTTTATGTACGGGGGCGCATTGGCTGCAGCCAGCCGGATAACACCACCAGCTGAGCTGCAGCCACAAAACCGGCCATGTTCTTTTCTATGTATCTCACGGGTTTCTCTCTTTCAGCTAGCCCAAACAGCATGTGGCCAATCTTTTATCGATCTACTTTATTTGCAAAAGGCGTGTCATTTTCGCTTCCTTGGTTCATTCCTCGTTAATAACCGGAGGGCTCTGGCGTCTCCGGGAACGCGGGGCCTCGGATGTTAGTTCTGCACTGCTGCTTCCAATTGCGCGGGACGAACTTGTCGACGATGGATTTGAATGCGGCCTGTGTGGTCATTAGTCTAGAGACGATTTTTGGCTTCTGCCTTAACGAAAAAGGAGATTGTTTACTGATATATATTTCAGTAAGTCGGGAAAATGGAAGGAGAAACTTACCAGCGTACAAAAGCTCTCATCGCCCTCGAGATGCTTGCCCGGAGCCCTGCAGCCTGGCACTGTGACGACCTCGTCGTTGTACCGTATCCGCACGTAGTACTCTTCTAGCTTGGCTTTCTCCTTGGTCGATAATTCTTCAGTCCGCTTGCGGCCTATGCCCGCCGGTGGGCTACCGGGCTTTGCGCCAGAAGAGGAGAATAGCGAACCGAACCAGCTAGGTTTGCTAGCTTGCGTGGAACTAGCTTCTGCCGGTGGTATCGTCGCCGTGCCTTGTTGATATGGGCTTGCTGATTTGAGACGAGTAGGATCTGCTTTCCGGAACATTTCAATGGCGATGTGACTTGTGTAGGGTGGCCATTTGCCGCTTTCGTATGTTCCTAAGCTTGCTAATACAGCGGCCAGCGTGGTGTCGTGGCATCCGCTCAGTCCGAACCGGATAGGCGTAGCACCTTTACCTTCTGCTACGGGGCCGCTGTTGAGCGTTCGTGCCACCTCGTACTCGCCGTCCGCAGTCGAGCGCTCGGCGCTACCCACCATGCGACTCACAACGTCACCTAATAGACCTCCAATACCCAGTGCCCGATACTCTTGGCTTTCCTTATATCCTGAAAACCACTCCTCGACCCCGATCTTCTCGATGATCTCGCGGCCCTTCGGGTCGTAGAACTCCTTTGGCAGCCGGGTCTCCGGCCCATGCGCTAGCGTCGAGTTGATCGTGTCCATGATACCGCTTAAGCGCGGTCGTCCGTCTACGGCGACCCGCGGCGTGTCCTCTGGCATCCACTTTCCGTACAGCTTATTTAAGTACGCCATCTCCTCTGTGTCGTTCCAGCGATCTGCGGTGCGCTGGGCGAATGCCCGTGACAATGCTGCGAAACGCCGACAGTTGCTGTCGTTAGGGAACAAGGTTTCATCACCCGGAGCACGCGTCAGGATAGCCGGGGAGGAAACTTGGGGCCCGCGTATGAGACGGGTATAAACCCGTGAAAGTCTCTTGGACCGAGTCTAGCGCTCTCGGGATAGGTGTTGCGCGCAGATACAGGCTATCTGCGTTGAGCAGGACCGGAGGTAAGAAGCCCAGTTGATCGACGTAAAGAGTGCGCAGACGAGTACCAAGGTCAAAAGTGGTCTCACGACCGCGGTCAGTCAGCATACCCATCTCACATATACTGTCAAGTTCCCCGGCGGGTCCCTGGGCAAGTACGGGTTCGTCATTGGGACCAAAGGCCTCAAGACGACGCTTCCATTCAAAAGTAGAGAACTGGCCGGTATGGCGATCTAGCACGGCGGACTTGAGCTGACGTACTGCGTTGCAGTAAGGCCAGAAAGCAGGCAGACCGGCGTTCTGAAAACGGACGGAGACAGGAGAGCGCTCGCCGTGACGGAGGAGGATTTGGACGAGCTGCAGTTGTAGATTCTCCGGGTACAATGTCTTGAGCTCATCTTCTGTGTACGGAGGCCTGGGGTTTAGGGTGGTCATTATTGAAGGAGAATGAAGGATGTATTGAAGACCAAGGCCTGAAAGTTAAATTAAGAGAAAGGATAGAGAGAGAGAGCTATGGAACGAGTCGAGACTTCACTCGACTGACGAAACAAGTTTAAGCTGAATTGAAGCAAAAGCTGAATTATATAACGACGAAAACGAATATAGATTTTACTATTATGTACTTTATAAAGAAGGTACATAGGTAGGTATACTTGAAAGCAATGGCTCTTAAATATCTTTTAGCATTATTTCTTTGTTGCTTGCTCTTACCCTGTGTGGTCTTGCAGACTGCAGCTTGCCATGTGCCTCGTTGAGCTTGGCAGCTATTACCTGAACTTTATTACCTGAACTTGGGTAAGGCTATCCATTAGGTATGGAACTAGGTACCTAGTGGGGTGACCCACCTCCACTGCAAGCTCTAAGTCGGCATTGAGACCCTTTCCCACATCCGATCCAATCCGCGACCCGGGATATCGATTAATCGATAAGACGCCTTTTTCTTCAACATCTTTGCCGCTAGATAACTCCGAACTTATCTATGTCTAGGTAGGTTCTACCATCTTATAACACCTGTCTCGCCCTCTACATGTTATGAAGAGCTCTAGATCTACCTGCTTGCTGTGTCGCCACCTAGCAGCAAGTTCAGGTGGCATAAGTTCACGAAGAACGAAATGGCAAACCCAGGCATCGCGATTTTCGACTACAGTCACTCCTCGAAGCGATAGCCCCGCGATCACTCCGACGAGTCCAACTTCTAATGCGCCTCTCCCTACAGATATTCCTTCTACGAAGGTCTCAGCCAACACTTCTGAGCCAGGAATAATTCGGAAAGTGGTATACAATGATCGCAATGATCGCAAAAATACCCTCAACACAAAATGGTCTCAGAATAGATTCAGAAAACCTCCGGCTGGCGACTCTGCTCGGGTAGACGCCTTGTTTCAGCAGATCGTCCACAAGCAAACTACAGACAAAGATGTACCATCAAACTTGTCACAAGCAAGCCCTAACATGGACCTGGATCTCGTCAAGGCCATCGGGAAACTACACCTCATGCTCGAAAAGGACGAGCCCGTGGCGGATGCATATACTTACCTTGTAGACGAAATATATCCTCTACTCCAGCAGCCAGGTATCACTATACCTATGGTTTTCTATAGGGTAGTGTCAAGGCTGATGGAGAATATCGTTGCTGCTAAAAGGAGTCGATGCGTTCACCTAACCTACCTTCAGTTGCCGAGATCTTCCGGGTTTATACGGATATCAGTGAAATGAAGCCTCAGCGATGGGCCGGACTCGTGGGAGAATTAATCCAGACCATCATAGAGCTGGATCCCTCTGCCGAGGAGCAAGACTCAACTACAGTTGAACCCGGGCTCGTCACCCGCGATGACATGCTAGCGGATCTTGTTGAATCATGGAAAGTCTTGTCCCTACCTCGGTCTGTACCAGTATCGTCTGATGACGAGTTAATGGATGGGTTCTGGTTCCCGAAACTCGATAAGTACTCTCTGAACAAGTTTTCAGGTCGGGGAAACTTCCCTGCGGCTTTGAGTAGCGTTTTCCCACAATATCACCCATCCCAGATTGGTTCTCCTGTGGCTATTTTAGCCATCGTCACATACGCTTTGCTGATTGACCCCCAACGAAGCAACACCAGAGTTAGACGAGGCGCCACTCGTTTCATCTCCAAGATAGCCTACCTCATCACGTTCGTAAATTTTCGGGACGAGGCCCTGCGGAAGGGAGTCTTAAGTACTTTTCCTAAGCTTGAAAACTATATCATGCAGCGGTGGCCTGATATCAAAACACAGTTAAAAGACAAGCTTGATTCGATGGCGCCGTCTGCTGGATACGCGGAGCCCAATCAGCCTTCCGATCTGATCAGTCATGGTGAAATTAATGCAGGTCGCATAGGAAGGCTCCTCCACAGCGCATACCGCGTTGGTAACACCCGCGAGGTAGACAAGGCCTGGCAGCAGTTTGTAGGGTATGGAAAAGATAATACGTTGGAGAGAGCTGCTGAAATGCGAGAGTCGGGCGACCTCATCAACTTCTTTATTTATGTCCGGATGGCTTTTAACCAGCCTGACCATGCCATCGAGGCTTTAAATACTATGCGCAAAATCGGCCTTAAGCCCACAATGAAGACGTGGAACAGTATGCTTAATGGTTGTAAGAAGGCTCGCAACGCCAATGCCCTCAAGACTGTGTGGACGAAAATCACGAGCTCTGGAGTGAAGCTGGATACGAGGATATGGACCACCCGTATTTCCGGTCTCATTGAATGCGATGATGTCGAGGCGGGAATCAGGGCCCTGGAAGAGATGGCAAGACTGTGGGATGCTGGATCGAAAGATGAGAATAGTACAGCTGCCAAGCCGACCATCGAGCCCGTCAATGCTGCCCTCTTTGGTCTGGTACGTCTAGGTCGCGTCTCCGATGCCGAACGTCTCCTATTATGGGCGGCTCGGCAAGGTCTTGAACCCGATATCTTTACATACAATACTTTGTTACGCGGCTTTGTCCGGGATGAAAGGGTGGACGACGTGCAGCGGGTATTTGCCATGATGCAAGAGTCTGGGATATCCGCAGACGAAGCGACATTTACAATAATATTAGACGGTGCGTTCACTAAGATAGGACCGAATAATGAGGAAGAGCAAGCGAGGACAGTATCAGATATGCTCGACCACATGGAAGATATCGGGTTAAAGCCGAACCTGCAGACGTACGCCAAGATAATTTATAATCTTCTCCAGCTTGGCGAGCGGGCCAAAGCCCCTGTCAAGGCTGTGCTGGCTCACCTTTGGAGCCACGGCTACGAGCTTTCGCCGCACATCTACACGATGTTGGTGGAGTATTACTTCTCGTACGGACCGTCGGGCGTAGAGTCTGTTGACGCGCTACTGCAGCGCCGTCGCGCGCTTAATTCGGAAGACGTAGAAGACAAGATCCTATACGACCGCATCGTCAAGGGCTATGCGCTAGCCGGCCAGCCCGCAAAGGCTCTCGACTATTACTATAGGCTCAGCGAGGCCGGCGTTACCGTCATCCTACCCACGCAGGAGGTTTTGCTACGTTCTTTGCTCCATGAGGGCTACTTCAAGGCGGCGCGCGAAATGGCTAGCAACACTAAGAGGATGTTCGAAGAGTCAGATAGTGCCAGGGACGAGGTCGAGAGCTCCCGATTCTGGAACCATCGCTTCTGGCATCTGGTTTTCTCGAACGGTCTCCTCGAGGGCACAGATGAGATTGGCCCCTGGACTAGACGGACTGTTGGTCCTTAGATTTAGCTAGACGGCCGCGTATATAGAGTGTACATAGGTAAATATTCTATGCAAATGAGCAAAACATGCATCTCTCAAGGCGTGGCGTGATGGCTTTTATTGGAAATTGCGTTGCTTGTGCTATTCAACGAAACGGTGAAATTCAAAATAATTCCGACTAGACTGCTTGATTAACATCTCAAAACTCCGGACTCCTTTCCTTGGACACTTATTTGAGCGTAAACAGGAGCAGCAGCAGCAGTAGTGGTAGCACTCGTTGACATGTATACAAAACGCAGCATGCAAGCAAGGTCTCTTCATCGTCATGACTCATCCATCCGATCGTCTCTCGACGAAGACGCTGCCCTTCGCGTCGCACCGCCAGCGGAATCCCCTCCTTCTTCTCCCTCTCCTTCACCTTCCTCCTCCCCTCCCAAGAGTGTAATCACCCCCTCCAGACCCCCAACTTCATCCCTCGCTAAATTCCGTCCTGCACCCTGCCACTCACCATCCCGCACCTCGCCGTGCCGCCCCAACTCCAGGCCCTCCACAGTCTCCAGGTACCGCCTCGTAGCGCCCTCGACATACTCGAGACGCTCGCGCCGCCAGCTCTTCCGCCCGTCTTTATCGCCGCTGTCTTCGTTATCGACATCCATAGCATCGGCCTCGGTCGAAGCATGGGTAGTAGTAGTAGTAGTAGTAGACGACGGAACGAGATCCGGGGCGATGGTGCGCAGAGACGTGGATAGCGCGCGCAGGGCCTGCATCTGCGAGAGTGTGAACGCGGTGGTTGTGCTGAGGGGGGCTTCGGAGCCGCCGGCCGTGAGGGAGCCTTTGCGGTGCAGGAACGCGAAGGGGCTGTTCTTATTCTGCGCCGGAGACTGCGCCTGCGCGCTGGGGGAGGTCTTCTCGCTCTTGACGTGCGGGGGGGCAAGTCCCACGATATCCTGCAGTTCGGCGAGGAGCTTCTCGTTGCGGGCGCGCTCGGCGGTGAGCAGGGCGTTGAGGCGCATGGTCTCGCGCAGCTTGCGGCGGAGATGGTTGATGCTATCCAGGCTCGGGGCTTGGTGATTGTTTTGGGGGGTATGGGAGGACAGGTCCAGGCCGTCGTAGTGGGATAGGCGGATCCAGTTGCGGACGTCGGGGGGGCGGACGGTCAGGATGTTGCGCAGGACGTAGATTTCGAACTTGTCGAAGTTACGGTCGATGCTGGCGCACAGCAGCGTCTCCAGCTGGTGCGTACCGGACTCGATTTCCGTCTTGGCGGCCTCGGCCGGGTCTTGCTGGGGTTGCTTTTGCGCATCGTGGTTGCGGGAGGAAGAGGAGGATTTGGGGGGCTTGAAGCCGATGGTTGCTGGGGGCGCGTTGAGGAGTCCTTGTTCGACGCTGTTGAGCGCGCGTTCGGCGAGGACGTTTACGCTGTTGATTATGTCGTCGATAAGACTCTAGAGTCGAGGCGGTTGAAGTTAATATATGTGTTCTATTATCAAGTAGATACCTAGATATATATGTGTATAGGTATATATGATATGATATATGAATGAATGCGCCGGGGTAAAGTACTGACAATAGGAGGGTATCCGAAGTGCTCTGTTAAAAGCTCGGCATCAGAGTTGGTAGATGTAGTCATGGTCGGTGCATTGTAGATGTCATTGTCCTCCCCTTTCTTTTCGTCGTTGTCGTTGTCGTTGTCGTTGTTGAGTGCCGCTACAGATTGAAGTCAGCTATCAATTAATGAGACGCGACGCGCCTAAAGTCGAATGAAAGTCAATATTTAGTTTGGTGGTGGGGTGAAAATACAAGGGGTGAAAGAATTCAATTGAAGGTCCCCTAAATCTTAGATGAGGCGCTCAGCTGTGGCTCAGCATATGGGTCTACGTCATATCTGGACCTTCTAGCACCTATGTAGCAGCTACCCTACTTATACGCGTACATGCAAAGGTAACGTCGTACAACAACATTTAATGTTCTTATACGATTACGAATCGCGTAATAGAAAATAATAGTGAACTATTCCAATCATCTACCGGCAAACTTATAAGGTACATACTACCTATGTTACAAGATTAAGTCAAAATGTCGGGTTGGAAGGATAAAGGTATGGGTATCGTTAAGAATGGTTGGCACCCCGAGAAAGAAGGGACATCATTGAAGGGTCAAGTCGTAAGGCCTCATCTATATACTC
Organism: Entonaema liquescens; assembly: GCA_902805475.1. Lineage (NCBI taxonomy): Eukaryota > Fungi > Ascomycota > Sordariomycetes > Xylariales > Xylariaceae > Entonaema > Entonaema liquescens. The sequence goes on from CADCSX010000007.1 coordinate 1,586,625, forward strand.
CCTAGTTGATACTAATTAATACTTGCTTGCTAACACAATTACCAGAAAAGCCTTGTCGGTCGGGGAGATAAGACCACCTCTTCACAATCTTCTTCTAACCATAGTGCTACTCCAATATCCTCGTTGCGTGATCCCTCCTCCTTTGGTCCTCCCCCTAAACGTACCGGAGTTAGTGGGAATGCAACTGAATCTGGGTCTCAAAGCCCTATATCCCCCATGCATTCCGGTCATACGTATGGTGTCCAGCAACCACATCAACACCAAGCAGAGGAGCCCACACCAGAGCTACGGCCGTATAGAGTTGATACCACAGGATTATCAACATCAAATCTTCCCCCTCCGCCAGTAAGGAGAGGCACCCCGGATAAACGAGATCCGGTTCCGCCTCCCAAATCACCTCTCAAACCGAACGGCCCACCCTCATTACCTCCTCGGCTCCCCCCACGCAGCGGAAACGCGTCTCCAGTCCAAGCACAAAGCCCGGTCTCGACGGGAAACAACCAGTCCACCAACTATCTAAATCAAGGGGCCATTAGCCGACTAGGAGCCGCTGGCATTTCAGTCCCGGGATTAGGGATTGGAGGGAAGGCGGGAAGTTCTGCTCCGCCACCACCTCCTACTCGATCACCTACTACAGTTTCATCGGCAGGAGGATCATCAACGAAGCCATCTAATGGACAACTCAACGAACTACAAAGCCGCTTTTCTCGCCTCGGCACTAGTAATACTCAGCAGGAGCCAACAACCGCACCGGCACAGGGAACTACTTGGGCAGAGAAGCAAGCAGCGTTAAAGACGGCATCGAGTTTTAGAAGGGACCCATCATCTGTGTCAATAGCAGACGCAAAAGCCGCCGCTGGGACAGCATACAACTTCCAGCAGAGGCACGGGGACCAAGTTGCATCAGGATTAAAAACAGCAAACGGGATAAGCCAACGATTTGGTGGTGGTGAGGCTAATGGGCAAGGAACGACGACATCACCAATAGGACAAATTTCAGGGGTAATAGGAAAGAAGAAGCCTCCTCCCCCGCCACCAGCCAAGAAACCCCAACTATCGAAAGCAGTCAGCGAAGATGTCCCACCTCCTGTACCAATGGCTTCGAGACCGAAATTTAACTAAGGCGAAGCGAGTAACGATAGGTTCACAACTACTGAGCGGAACATTCGCACCATTAATCGATCGATAATCGGGGGAAGGGGAAAGATTGAAAGTTAGATATCAAAGTCACGAAAAAACTACGGCTTCAAGCGTTGTTGGCAATTCATCAGTAAATTAGGCTTCGGCTGCGCAATGCACCGGGTAGTATTCGTAAAAGAACGAATCTATGGAATAGGCCTAAATCGGAGTTTTATAGACATAGAAAAGAAGCGTCAGGTCGTCTGGGTTGATTCGTGTATGGTATTCGTCAATAATTTTTGGCCATGACCATTAATAGGCGCTTTGGGCGCTTAAACCTTCATCTCATCCAAACCGTGCTTCCAGATGGTGACGTAGGGAGTAACACCATCCTCACGGTAGTTGAGAAGGACAACCCTATAATTCAAATATCAGTACGCAATCCGGTTTACTTGGAGTATGGGGGAAACTTACATTCCGTCAACATCCATGCTCTCACCAGTGTAGAACTCGTAGTCCTTGAAGTTGCTGACAATCTTCTTCGCGAAGGCCTGGGCCTTAGTCTGGAAATCCTTGACCTCCTCGTCGGAAGCACCCTTATCCTTGATATGCTTGGCGAGCTTCTTCATGTAACCTATGTACGTGACGTTAGTGAATATACAGGTATCCCAGCAGAGTGAAATATGTCTTACCCTTTAGGTAGGAAAGATACGAGGCCTTGTCGAAGCTAGTGGGCTGGAGACGGAAGGAGTGGATGATGTCGTTGACCTTCTGGGCAGAGTCGTCAACACCCTCGTCAGCCTCTTCGGCAGAGGCGTTGGCGCCGGTGTCTTCACAAATCCATTAGCAATTAATCTACTGGCTACCTGCCAACACGGCACAGAAGAGTTATGAAGTTAACATACCGACATTGACGGCGCCGATCTCAATCATGGTGCAGTCGGCCTCGTAGGCGATTCCATCAACCTCCTTCAGCTTGAAGGAGTCGGACAGGAGCTCATCCTTGCTCTCAGTAAGGGCGTCCTATACAGAGAAGATCATCAGTACGTGTTTACAGAATTTTTCAAGTAGGAGGCGTGTAAAGTACATACCCTGAAGATAATCATGTTGGCGGTTAGAGTAGAGGAATCTGATGAGCGATAGACGAGGAGAAGAATATGTGATCGTTGAAGAATAAACGATGGGAAGGTTGTTAAGTAGAGGAGGAAAAAGACGGCTTTTGCGACAGATAATGAGGGGCAGATTTTCCTGGCGGAGACCCTCAAAATTTTGGGCAGGACGAAAGTGGGAGTTTCAATGGAGGGGCGACCGCACTAAACCTAATGTAGTGTTTCGATTAGATCTAGAATTTTTTGCTCCGTATTTTTTAATCTTGTGGAATCTTAGGTATCTAAGTACACTGGTAGATATTACATAAGGTATATGGTATAATGCATATAGTCCTTTATTACTCATATCTATTCAAATACCTATCCTATGCTTAATAAAAGGCTTATGTATACAACGCATCTCGGTGTGTTAGACGGACCCGCAGGTCTAACTCCTTGAATACATAATCGTCGAGATCGGATTTCCGAGGCGTTTGTATTACCCGAAGTATTACATATACATGTGCAATATATACAGAGATATACCCGAACAATTCCAGGTTATTACCTAGATTAGGACATTGAACGAAGTAGGTACCTGAGCGAATCCACTTTGCCACTAATGTTCAACATGCAGAATGCACAATGCGCGAAGCTACGAGACGAGAGAGCAACACAAAGTTAAGTAGCTTATTAATAAGTTATAAGTACACAAATAAGCTTCAAATAAATGCAATTCATACGACAATGGCATGCATTCCTTCAAAAACTTGTCGTCCGTCTTATTTGTTCACCGTAAGGTCGTTCAGGTCCCAATCAGATCAATCGGACCATATGCTTTCATGCGTCATTCTCGACGTACATACGATTGGTACTGCACACAAGATATGGTAAACGTGGTGGACGTGGTAGACGGGAGAAAACAGGTGATCTCGGACCTGCACGGCTAAGGCAGCCGAGATTGATAAAATTGATAAAAAGGGGGACCCGCATATTAGCTAAACTCATGCACTGACAATGGAATGATGACGGACCACTCAGAAGCTAATTTACATTTGCGCCTCCAACGCGCCAAAACTTTATCCTACTCAATCCTCAGAGTTGGGACTCCCTAAAATAAAAATAATTCAAACTCCCTACAACACCCTTCCAATAATTAACTTTTATTTAACTACTTACACTCCTTTTCTTCTTTCGCGACGATCCTTTCTTACAACTCCCGCCACACACGTACTGTACTGGTAAAAAGCTTGTACTGGTAAATTACGCCAGTACAACTTTATTCATCTCACTTCTTTTTTTTTTCTACTTTAAGTCCCTCAATTATACTCATACTCATACTCTCATAACTACGACTTCCTGCGCTTGGAAATCTCGTCATGGCTACTAATATAACGTCCAACACGGACCTCCCACCGCTTCCGTCTTACCAAGTTACCGTGGCGCCGGATCTATTATCATGGATGCCTGATTTCTATCTATCCATCCTCGCGCCCACCATCGCGTATTGGATCGTCTCCATCTTCTTCCATATTATTGACACCTTGGACCTATTCCCTCAATATCGCCTGCACACTCCCGCCGAGATTGCGCAGCGCAACAAGGCCTCGCGATTCGAGGTCCTTCGCGATGTTCTCTTCCAGCAGGTTATTCAAGGCGTTATGGCCTACTTCTTAAACGCCACTGATCCGCCACAATATACGGGTATGGAGGATTATGATGTTGCCGTCTGGGCGACAAGAGTTCGTTTAGCGCAGAGGGCCCTTCCCACCGTGCTCGGTGTCCTGGGAATCAATGCTGCTACCATCTCTAAGAATATGGCCGTGTCTCACCCCTTCTTAGCTGGTGCTCTCGCTGGCGGTCATTACCCCTTCCTCACCTCCGAGCTCGCCGGACCAGACGGAGCTTTGGTACCCGCTTTCGCCACTTGGGAGCTCCTAGTCGCCAAGGCTATCTACTGGGTTCTCATTCCCGGCTTCCAGCTCTTCGTCGCCGTCACCGCCCTAGATACTTGGCAGTACTTCCTTCACCGATTAATGCACCAGAATAAGTGGCTCTACAGTTGGTATCCCTTTCCCTTTTTTGGTAATCAACATTGACTAACAGCCTTATAGCTACGTTCCACTCGCGACACCACCGCCTCTACGTTCCTTACGCATATGGAGCTTTGTATAACCATCCGTTCGAGGGTTTCCTTCTCGACACGGCCGGCGCCGGCCTTGCGTATAAGCTCGCGCTTATGACACCTAGGCAGGGAATATTCTTCTGGGTTATGTCTTCGATCAAGACCGTCGACGACCACTGTGGATATGCTCTTCCCTGGGACCCGCTTCAGCACATCACTTCGAATAACGCCGCTTACCACGATATTCACCACCAGAGCTGGGGCATCAAGACAAACTTCGCCCAGCCATTCTTTACTTTCTGGGACAAGTTTTTGGGCACTATGTGGCACGGTGACACATCGCTGAAATACGAACGCTCGAGGACCAAGGCCCAAGAGTTCGTGGAGGCGGAAGCTAAAAAGACATCTGCAAAGGCCCAGTAAACGGCCTTGTCACGCGCACTGGTTTTGTGCACACATTCGTTGTATTATCCTAGGGACATTCGTTACTTTTATCTTCCAAGGCGTGACTAGGCATTCTGGATTGAACGGGTTGAAGTGGCATGAGCTATTTACATTCGGGAAGCATAGGAGGGGCGTTTGCTTGATTCTTAGCACCGTGGCTCGACAGTTGTGTTTTCTGGGGAGGATGCCGGGTCGTGTTTCGATGCTGTACCGTTTGCAACATTCAAACTATGTATGTCTTGAATGTTACACCGGGCTGTACGCATCGATAGGTACCCGAGGGACGATTAATGCGGGAAATGAACAGCCAATTCAGGTGGTGCGAAGTGAGCAAAGGCGTTGGCGTTGGATGCCGGCACAATCAGGATGCGTAGCAGTGCGGCTGTAGACAGCCGCAGCTACGGCTTCCCGTACGTAATCTTAATATATCACTCACATTCGATCGCTACAATTACTTAAAGTTCCATTACTTATTTTCGAACTACCAAATTGGTAGAGTTCAAGGAATGTGATTCTTCATAAGCTTCATCCCCACGGCTTAGGTGTGATGAGCCAGTGCCAAGTAATTATATATCTCATGTTCTGCTACCTAACTTCACAAGTATCACAAACGAACTCTTCTCATCTTATTAAATTAGATTAAATCCGAACGAAACTCTCACATTGGATATTGTACTACATGAAGCCTTGTCAATATGTTGACATTGGCGTAACACCGCAGCTATCTGATTGTAGCTCATATAAGAGGTATCTGAGTATATGCATAAAGCAACCCGCCATTCCCGTCTTCTCGGGGTAGGAAGGACGTTTAATTGAATTACGATGCGACCTATTATACACGACAAACACATAGCCCCTTACAGCTGAGATGAACAAATGAATATAAACCACGTTGGTACTCCAATTTGAAGCTTGTCCTTCATTCCTATGTAGTTGAATATTCTCTCTTGAAGACATTTTAGTTTGCTCGAACATCGTAAGAGTCATTGAGATCATGGCGAAAAGCTGCTTGCCCGCGTTCCCGCTCGTCGTGTTCGGCGTCGTCGAGCCTGTCCTTCTGTACGTGCCCAGCCTTAATTTATATATATATATATATTTTTCTTTATCTTGACGTATATATGCTATTGCCATATTCCATAACATACCTATCTATAAATAAAATAAAATGAAATGAAAAAGGATAAGTACAAGAGAAAAGAAAAAAAGGCTAACAGGAACCCCAGGATCTGGGCCTACATCGTCGCCCTCCGGGACCCCACCGCCTACTTCGCCGCACAAGTCCCCAACGCACCCATCTCCTCCTCCTCTCCATCAGAACCCCCTCTCCCGCCCCAAGCCCTCGCCCTCCTCCTCCAGCTCACCAACGTATTCCTGCTTCTCGCCGCCCTCGCCGTCGTCTGCTCCTGGACGTCGCACGCCCCCGTCGCCCGGTGGTATCTGACCGTCGTCGCGTTCGCCGACTACGGGCATGTCTGGGCGGCTTACCGCGCCGTCGGCCCGGACGTCTTCTGGCACACGGATCGCTGGAATGATATGCTCTGGGGCGGCGTCGGGGTTAGTTTGGGCCTGAATGCGATCCGCTGGCTCGCGGTGCTCGGCGCGTTCGGGCGGATCCGGGCCCGCGGGCCGGGCGTGCGGACGCGGAGGGGAGGGGAGGGAAGAAGAGGACTTAGGTGGTGAGACTCGTGGCTTGGGGTGTTAGGTCCGTACGTCGTTCGTGCGTCGAATGGCCGCCGGGGGCGTCGGTGGTGTGGTGTCGCCTGTCTTGTCGAGCCACGATGTGCTGGGGAGAGAGATCGGGTTAGGTATGGGGTACGGTATTTTGCCTCGATGTCTTTTCGTATCAGGGGGGATTTATGGAATATACTTTGTGACAAAAGGGGCGAAGTAGTACTTGCAAATTCCTAATATGATATTACTCGGCTGTAATGGTCTATCACCATGGGTCTGGTTACCGGTTGCTCCCAATGCCGTTTTTAAAACCCCTTATGGCTACAGCGTACTGAGGGCTCCGGTGACGAGACGATATCGTACTCCAATTAAACAAGAATAGTCTTGAATGCTTTCACATACCACTATCTGATTAAGTGAACCACGTACCGCAGCCTTAGGAGACACCTTGCTAGGTTTACTTATAAGTCCCGAGATACTCGTAGCACTTTGGCATACACCCAAGCACGAGTTAGTATAACAGTATTATACGGGTGAAAACTCAGATCGATACATATCTTGTTTGGTATATCCATGGCCAACTTTTCTCGATTAGCCATATGTATATGTAGATATGATTATGTGTGATACATGAACGTAGGTTTATGATTAGTGATGCTATATGCTCGTCCATAGTAGGTAACCACAAATACTCTAACTAGGAAGATGGGAAGACACATATGGGATATCTAACTCGTTCAATATATTTTAGCTTATACCATAAAGAGCTCCAAGCACCCGGGTAGATACATAAGAGACTAGGTTCCCCGAGGTCCCGTGAGTTAACCGGCTGCTGATGCCTATTTCTAAGACAGAACCTTCCATCGGCCAATGGCCCCTCGATATACACAATCAAACCCACAGAGTAGCCTTCGTTCAATATTCTTCCATGTGGCTGAATGCAATGTATTTCTTAGTAGAGAACTACTAGAAATAGACTCCAAGGGTAATGGTCGAGGCTAAAGAGCTCAGTGATGTAATTATTTGTTGTCACTATATAAAAGTTGTTTCTGAGGATCATCATCCCCTTCATATACCCCTTAGTTGGCTTCGATCTACCCCCGGCGCTCATCGTAAATCCAGGAATAGGTTGACAAAACGTTGCAGATAGGGGTCCCCATTTTAGGGGTTCCTACTGGTTCTATCAGTGTTACCATATTGTACCCGGGTCATACTAAAGACTACAGCAATGCCGATAGCTTAGAAACTCAATAATGTCTTTTAGTGAGATCCTATCTACGAACACCCAATATTTGGACTGCAGGTGACAAATTAAGAGTATTCTGACCATGAGCCCAGAATAGATCCGAACGAGAAACGTACGTCCCATATTTCCCAGATGTTGAGGCCTCGGAATATGATATACAAGAGCTCATAAGTTCCCCACGGGTTTCCGTGCGAGTACCCCCTCTAAATACGGTTACTCATAGCGCAACGTAATATGGCGTAGAGACACCATTAAAGAAGGGATCACATATGCTGGTGTAGTCATGAGTGACTCATTCATTCCAAAGCTTGATTTGAGTTAGGTTAACTACACTATTGGACTTCCTAAGGACCTAACGAAGAGCTACCAAATACTTTGTTATGATGTGAGCACCACCTTTGGGTTTCGAGGCCTCGTGATATCGAAGTTCAAGGTACACATAATAACGCAAGTACACCATGTCGTCTATCATGAAAAACTAATATCCATAAACCGGCAAACCTAGCTAGACACTCTTAGGTACGCCTCAATGAGATGGCAGAGAGAGGTTTGACGGGAATATCGGTAGATTTGGTCTCGGCAATAAAGACTACTCACAACGCAGCTATGATTGCTGTATAGAGCGATTTACATTTCAGAGCAAACGGGGCAGATGCGAGTTTCAAATAATGCATGCTTATTAACTCAAACTTACTGTATTAGCTATCTCATGTATGCCGATGGGAATCTCACGACCTCTAATCATGGTAGGAACGTGTATGTTGGTCATGATCTAGTGGCCCTTTATCTTACTATCTGCTATTTCTCTCGCTATGAACGATACCTTTCTCAGGAAGCTTATCTCTTCGCTGAACTAGTGAATTCTTTCTCTGCCTACAGAGTCAAAGCTTATCAGGCCTAGGGAAAGAGGTATGTCCGAAAGGCTAGCTCGTGGGCTATTATTAGTATCTTGACCGTATGATGTGTTATTTGGAATAACAATAATAATACGCAAGTCGGGCTCTGGATGAATGGGATATGACGAGACGGGCATGAAAGGTAGGCTAACAGATGGACACCTGAGTGAATGCATGAACTTCGCAACGCATTGAAGTGGCATCTGTCATCGAGAGTAGGATGGTTCAGCTGCTTGTCCGTCGTGGCAAGACGGATCCTTCGGCCAGAGCTAGAGGTCGAATATTCTGGCCGAAGAGGGAAATCTCTGCTCAATACATATGTAGACGACGTCGTTCTGTAGGCGTTATTTTAGTACGTCTCTAAGGAAGGCATGGAAGACTCTGATTCAGCAGTGAGTAATCCTTCCCGAGCCTTTTGCGAACCAACACATAAAGTGGGTTGAGGCGAGGACTATCTTTCCGCTATAAGGGTCCATGTCAGACTATAGGCTGTAGTTAGAGCTGATCTTGAGCTGTTGGTGACGATGGATGGAGCTTGCATGCGCCCGACCAAATACGCGCTTCTCGACTAACGATCCTAGGCTAGGGCCGTACTGTTATGCTCCGCCTCGTATATCCGGAAGAAGTAATGCTTGAAACCATATTAGCTTTTTGGCCTTGGACGGCTGGAAGTGTTACGATGCGAAGAGGAAGAGCTTGATCGCCTCGCTCTGTATTCCGCGGAGCCGAGAGATGAGAATAATGCTACAGAATCATCTGCGATGATGAATCATGACGGAAAAGCAGGTTGCTTTTTTACACCAAGATTAACAAACTTCCCCCTATGCCAAGCTGAAATATCTTCGCAGATCAAACTTGTGGTCCAAGAGTCGCGAAACAATATGAAATTGATGAAAATAAGACATGATTCGGGTAACAACATCGTCCTGGCAACGAGCGATCCAGTATGTAGCATCGTAACTACAAAAGTAATCGCCGACAGTGATACCCGTGAAGTCTATCACGCTGGCGTCAGAATCTTTTGTGGACAAGGATGAGCCTATTGACATTGTACACATCATCGCGCCGCTGGCCCAGCAACTTGGGACGCTAACTTAGTTGAAGTGGCTCATCTAAGTGTATGTATGCAGTGTGTATGCACTCCGGCTTGTATGTACGACGAGCTGAAATGCGCTATTGCGGATCGTGATGTTTCACTGGTAAGATAGAAGGGCCTAGCTGCCTAGCTGGCCGCATTTATGCCCTGAAGAATAATGTTGTTGAAAATTCTCCTAATGCTTGTCGTCTAGGACCGCAGAACTTTTGCTTTTCGTAGAAAAGAATTCGGCGATTTCAGCTTGCCGGCAGAAGCCATACTGCAAGCCACAGCTGTCATCTACAGCGTAGCGTACCAACAGACGGGATCGCCGTAATTACCTATTCATTTTATCCCCCCCCCCTGCCAATACATTACCGCATAATTATTACACACTAAAGTGTAGACATTACGCGTAAAGTGTACCGCGGACGCGTTCAACGCTGAATATTTAGTATCGCGGTTGACTTAAATGGAGAGCATATTGCTTTTCAATAGTTACCTATTTTTTATTTTTATTTTTGTTTGTTTGTTTGTTGAGCAGGACCTAATATGCCAAGTTGGTTGGGCAAGGTCTTTTCTTTTGTTTCTCGATATGTAATACAGATCCAACGAATGTTGATGGTCGATTGATTAAGTTCTTATTGTATAGAATTATTGTTCCACCATACCAGGTTATCCCAAGTTAAGTCGCATTTAATGCTGACGAGAAAAGTAATATGGCCCGGCAGATCTTATTGCTACAACATCGCCGTTGTAGACAGACGTGTCAACGGAGGACGTACTCCATACAGGCCAATTAGAGGAAGACATGAAAAATTTAAGAGTCAATATGATGTTAACATATTCAAGCAAACGAAACGACAAGCCTCATTCGCTATTGTTATTTCATTCTGAGACATGGACTGGTCTGGAAGTAGTCGATTAACTATCGTCAACCAGCTTGCGATAGGTTGAAACTTGAGTGGATTGCGAGACCTGGAGAAAATTGGATAATAAGGTGGTATGCAGTCTAATGCAGCTGTGATTGGCGAGTACATATGTACTGCATGTTTGGTTGGTTGGCTGTGTTAGTTTCTTCTGTGGCACGCATTATGCAAGCCACCAGTCCGAGTTCTAGCGTCCCTATGAGATAGCCTTTAGAACAATAGAATCCTAGAATGTGTTCCACGCTAATATTATAGCTTTGGTACAATTCTGAAGCCGAAACTTGCTTACGTAGGTATTTACCTAGGTACCTAGGAAAGGTATAACTAACTATAACTATAACAACCAACGTACAAACATAATTCGAAAAGAATTATTACTATTCTTGGAACAATTCTATGCTATCGACATAGAGGACATAAGAGCATAATGCATTCTGCGAGCAGTGAAACGGAATGAGATTGTAGGTTGGTCTTTACGTCGTACGGTTTCGGGCTTGATTTTATTTCTTACAGAGAGACATCCAATTCATTGTTCGCATGCGTGTAGCTTGAAGCTAATGCATACCCTATTATATCAAACCAACCAATGATATCGAGTTTCGAGGTTTCTCCTTTTCCTTTTTCGTCTCAATCGAACCTTGTATTTTCCTAACCCGGCCAAGATCTGCTTTCCTCGTCATCCCATCAAACTTGTCGTCAACTGTCGTCATTTCCTTTTCTCTCAGTCCTTCAATACCTTCTTATTCCCTTCGAAGACGGGCTAGTGGGCTAGTGATCTCATACAAAGCACTTGTAAAACTTGAAATTGTCTCTAACAAATTATCGTCATTGTTATCGCATCCGTAGTACATATTCCATATAATTCTTTCCCTTCCGGCCAATATTTTGGCGGTGAGCTTACGAGATGCATAAAGCATAAGAGAAAAGCAATAATAATGCTCAGCCTCTCATTTCATGTTCATGATGGTCATACTCTCTCAAACAAGTCCCAGACCAAACCTTGATTGAAGTATGGGATTGGGGGTATCAAGATCACTTTCAATTCTTTGCTATCTGGTCTATGGTTTGTCAATGCGGTCTTCAGCATCTTTTCTCAAGTTTTCTCAAGTTTTCTCAGGTCTAGAATACGCCCCATCTAAGCCATTCGAGTCGTTTCAGCCTTTTCAAGCCCCCCCTTATTTGATCTATCTAGTATTTAGTATCTAGTATCTTGTCTAGTACCTTGTCTAGCATCTGTCTAGTATCTAGATAGTGTGTTAAGTCTTTTTTCAACACTAGCACGTCTCATTAGTACGCTCAGCTTACAAGCGACGCAACGCGTTCACCTTGTTTTTAACACACCTATTTTCTACTTCATGACACCCTCCCTTACAAAACTCGCTGAATTAGTCCTTTCTCAGATCTGTGAGAAAAAGGGTCTCTTACGCGGCCTTAACCTGGACCCTTACATCCGCAATCTTATCAATTTACATTCCGTATTCCGCATTCCGCATTCCGCTTTTTTTTAAGCGCCGCCCGCTAAAATAATTCGACTTACGGCGCTTCCGCATGTCCCAACTGCGAATATCATTGGCCAATTGATCGATTTTGCCCAAGCACGAAGAGTTGCATTGCACAATTGCTACGTTCCTGCGTCTGTCGAAACATTGCGACCAAGAGTATTAACAGCCCTCTCAATCAATTTATGGTTCTAACTTAAGAACTTTTCGGCGGTAAAATATTCCTATTTAACGTCGCTGTGCGGATCAGCCCATATATTGTCACATAGTACAGATTCCATATATATCTCGATCCAACCTTTTTTTTTTTTCTTTTAAGCCTGCGAGGCCAATTTTTGATTTTCTCAAGAACCATGGATCCAACTACGACGCTCTTTACTTTTATGCTGTGAGTTTTTTCTATTGCAATATCAAAACTCTCTTTTATATATATATATGTATATATATACACTTTTTCAGCCTGGTGCTTTTCGTTCAAATCCGACCCTGTCCTTATTCGCATATGCTATTACGGTACGCTATTACACTATTACCTTCGCATTGTTAAGACATTCATGGAATAATACCCACTCGGCATTTTCCGAATTCGATCATTCCTCAAGCAGAATACGGCATTTTAGACGTGGCACGGCATACGGCATAAAAACCACATAAACATTCATTATTCTAGAAGATCCCGATCCGCTGGGATTTGAGAAAAGAAAGAAAAGAAAAAAAAAATTTGACAAATCCAGCGCGATATCTCCGAACAGGGGTTCCACGCGAAGGTCAGATACCTATTGCCTACTTATCGACAGTAGTTTTGTTAAGAATTTGCACACCCTGTCAGCCCTGTTGTGCACTGTTATGGAGCTTGCCCGATAGCTGGGGACTGGGGATCAAAGTCCATTTCAGGTCATCGTAACCTGAGAGGAGGGCAGCCAGCCACCGTTCCTGTCAGACATGCCCCAAAAGCAAGTGCTGTCTAGTGACCTTAGCCCGCTTACATCCATACCCTGTCACTGTCCTGCCCTGCTGCCCTGTCCTTGAACATGCCTGTCCCCAAGGGTACCGAGTGAGATCATTTCCACACCCCTTGCTCTGTCACTCGATGCCCAGAAGCCTAGTCCCGATGCCTGTCCAAGTGGCAGACGGCAGCAATGGTCAGCTTACATGTTCTTCCCGTTACTTATTCGTTACTTATTATTCACTACTCGCCCTATATAGAACCGTGGAGGAACTTAATCTGACATGTACGCTGACCATTTCGTAGTCAAACCCATCCTTCTGTCTCATCAGTCCGGCTACTTGGGTCGTGGGATAATTTTACAAAATACCATACCATGGAACGTGATATTCAACGAGACCGAAGCCAATGGCGAGGCTGCCATACCTTCAACAATATTATTTGTGATGGCGACCAAGTCAAAAATCAAAAACGTAACGGAGGGCTAAAGATGGGTCACACATATTACTATTATGTGAGTCTACAATTATGAGTCCTAAACATTCCATCCCTTGCTAATAGTGCCTTTTAAGTATGAGGTGGATGGTTCAACAGAGACTTATGATCCCTCTATGCCCACGACAAGCGCCTGTCCTTATCTACCTGGCCAAACCGTCAACACTGTTGAGGTTCCTCAGGAGCATTCTCTCTCGAGAATTCGAAGTGCTTCTATGAATTCTCTACGGACTACTGACTTCAAGACCATGGACCCGAAGGACAGGTTCATGACCCCACGTCCCGCTCCCCCGGTACCCAGCCTCCCTGACCTTCGTCTTGGGTCATCGCCAGCAATGTCGCTAGTTCATAAGAGATCGGCCCGTTCTCTCTCACCCGCACCTAGCTGGAAGGGTGCCGCTCGACGGTTCTTCGCACGTAAGAAGGGTCACCACCTGGATAGCGACGCTGGTAGCGAAACTGAGGTTGAGAGTCACTACGATGGAGAGGTCAGACACCTTGACGAACCCAGGAGCACCACACCGTCGGGGAGTGTTCGATCCCACGACATATCTCTAGAGACCCTCGAGAGATTTTTATCAGACGATCTACCTCCGGCTGCCCCTGTTGCAGAGCCGTCACGATTATATATTCCAGACGAGATCGTTGAAGAGAATGAAGATGATGATAACTTCGCAACATCAGCGGTGTCTGAGACCGCACCTTTCACGATGCTATCACCTCCACCGTTTCAAAGGAGTCTTTCGTCAAGTTCAGCTAGGGATTATAACAACGGATCCACGGCCACCATTCTGCCTTCGCGGACCACACAAAATAGTGCCACTACAGGTCCTGTGGGTGTTGCACCTACACTGCCTAGATTGAAGTTGGACGACGTTCCACGATCTCACTTTTCGTTCTCGACAACGTCATCAAGCTTCGCCTCTACATCGTCGCCGCAATCGATCGAGTCTCGTGATCTCAACCAGTTTTCATTCTTTGATGAATCGGATGACGAGAACGATGATGTCTTTCCTTCCGGAAACGAGCCATTCGCTGTCCAAGGAACGCGTCGGAGCAGCAATGCGGGACGCAGCATTCGCAAATATAACGATTCGCCGATCACGGGTTACAGTCTACCTCAATCTACAACACACGGCGAGAAGCCTTTGGATACAAGTCGCATATCCACAACAGCGCTTGGGACAGGCTTAGTCACTAGACTGGACAGTGGCGTGGCCCTCAGCAATACAGATCTTCTTAGCCGTCAGAGTATTGATTCTGGGCTGGATGATCTGGTTAACGATATGGGCTGGATGGCCGGCGTGATCCAGCCGAAGTTCATCTAAACTCACTTTCACATATATTACATATCCCACACATCTCATACATCACATATTAATTTCTTTTGTCTTTCATGTTTAGCGAATATCTAGAATGGGTATAGAACAGGCTACACGTTGTCACCAACGGGATTTTGGGTGAAGGAAGGTATAAAAGTTTTGGATTTGCTATCTACTTTCTCGTCTTTCTCTTTACAGCATGTCGGCGCTCAGTGGGAAAAGGAGAACGGATGCATTTCCTATACCCTTTATTATTTCGGCGGGATACGGCCTATCGGCTTTTAGAGCAGGCAGCTGGTTGCGTGCTCTAGGCTACCAATGATGTATATTACGATGGTTTGGACGGGTGGATCTAATGGGTGACGGTGTCGAACAGACTACGATTTCCTGTTCAATGGTTTCTACATACTACTATGAGGTCGAGGTTGGAAACGGATTACGAGCGGGTTAATGATATTGGATAAGCGGTTAGTTCTCGTGAGACGGGAAGATGTACTACATAGAACGAAAACACGAAGACCGGGGCGCTATAGACGTCTCGGTTCCCTACTGTACAAACATGGTGTCCAATCAGTTGTCTTGGTAGAAAAGTGACCGTTAACAAGTACGTAACACAATACATGCATTTTCGACGCAGGTACCAACTCGGGATATATCCAAAGTGGTGATATAACTAGCATCTGACTCATCCGACAGATTGTTCCTGAATTTCTGGATACAAATTCTGGGTACACTAGTGCCTAAATGGTTTCTATAATGGTTTCTATAACAGGCAACCCGGGATGCCTCGTGATCCTATCCCTACCTGCACCCCGGAAAAGCTGACAGGCACAGGGCAATATTTCCGTGCACAGCCAGAACAAGCACACGCATACGAGAGCAACCCACAAACACACCCACAAGCATACAAGCATCCAAGCATCCAAGCATCCACACTCACGCAAAACCGGGCACGGACTGACTACACGTGTATGTATACCGATTGTTTACGTACGGCCAGGGTACGGACGTACGCAACCCACAAATAAAACAATACGAAAACCCGAGCGTTTCTCTTTATCTTTCTCAGCCTTAAATGCCTTCGGACGTTAGTACCACGTATGTATGAATTCGCGCCCCGACCAGCCAGGGCTCTTTTTCTCTCCGGGATACGTCATGATCAGCTTTTCTGGGCGCCCGCGTCTTCGGGTCTTTGCGCGATGCTCTGAGACCATGTGACGACGCGACGGGGGCTTTGCTAGGTTTTGCTTGCTTGCTGTTCCTCGTTTGTCCCGTGGGTAGCCGTGGTTTATATTGCGCGTTAATATAGACGATAGATAAAGTACCCGAGAAGAAAAAAAAAAAAAAACCAGATCGATTAGGTACTCGGGTTGGCTTGTGCTGGAGATTGCCTTTTCCCGTCATATGATCTATCAGAATTAGATGCCGAGTGAGTGAAGATTCTTCAGGTACCTAGGTAGTTTGCGATGTATGTACAATAGGCATTGTCCAAAGTTCCCGACCACCCGCTTACGCATGCCATGGGAAAGAAAAAAAAAAAAGTGATTCGATGCCCGGTGAGCTCTAACTTGGTTCGGTTTCGAGCCCGACCGCGTGGTGAGGATGCGAATCCCGGCTGGAGCGGAGTGCCGACAGGTGACCTTTGACTCTTGCGCATAACCATACCATACCATACCATACCATACCCCATCAAACGAAACGCACTGTCGGCTAATGAAGCCTATCTCGCAAACCTGGCTAGAGAGGGTAAAATGTGATCAGTTACCTAGTTAGATGGCTCGTTCACACGTGTGTGTCTTGGGTTTCGGCCGAGGATGCTTCGTCCTATCTGCGACCTAGTTAACCCAACAGGCACTGGGGTTCACTATGTACGTATAACGAAGGCTAAGATGAGGTTCATATGTGTTAAATCCGAGGCGCAGATTCCCGCCAGACCCGACCCTCTCGACGAGCCATGCTCTAACCCTGTTATGGCAGCCGGAAGGGAGGGAGGGATGGATGGATAGATAGATAGATAGCGTCGACAGGCTTATAAATCTCTCCCGCGCGCTTCTTATCCGCGAGGCTAGCCAGCCTGGCTTTACGTAGTGTATCGGCCGTATGGTGTGGCCCGCGCCGCCGCTCTGTTCGCGTGGGATGCCTCTAGCTAGCTAGCTATCTTACAAGAGCGCTAGGCATGGCCACCCTGGGGATCTGCCCGTTAGTGTATATGTGAGCACTTAATCCCGAGTGATGTAATTCCGTAAGCGCCGTTCGGTCCCGGGTTTCAGGCTCTTGTGTCGGCGATGCTGTGTGGGTAGGCGCGCTGGCATAACTAGGTGGAAGTGGTGGTTATGAATAAGGGCTAAAGATAGGATAATTTTTATGCGAAATTGTCATATATAACTAAGTAGTCTTGGAATATGTAAATTTCTAGCTAGTCATTTTATACGCGTACCGTACTTTAGTTATTTTATCTACAATACTGCTCGTCAAACTCATATTCCCTGGTACTAAACGTGCCAAAATAGGAGAGCATACCAAAATCATAAACGCATATACTAATTATAAGGATGCGAGTAGGAGGGAGGAAAATGACTATATAGAAGCATGGACTTTGGCGTATTTGTCATTGGACAACTTATGACTAGGAAGTCTTTCCCCTATTTCAAGTATTCTAGCAGTTCAAGGATCCAGCACTTCAACCAATCCTAAGTATGTATTAATATATGAACCTACTTCATACATGTCGCTGAAAGCACCGGATTGTAGCGTAGAAATCATGTATGTCCACTTGCCTCGAAGTAGGTACTTTTTAAGAACGTTAGAGTTGTGGGAGGTGTTAGCTTGGTTGGGTAAAACCCAACAACACTGGTCGAGACCAAGAAGCTACAAAAGACGTGGGTATTGTTTCCTTTACGTGTTAAGTTTTGCGAGTATCAAGAAACTATAACGCAGGCTCCGCTTTCTCATGTGCCTTCAGAAACATCACCGTCAGGCTTAAGCGAGTAACTAAGGATTGTCCTCACTCCCTCATAGGACCTCTCAGGCCCTTTAAGCCGTGCGTTTCTGAATCATAGGCGTAGTTTTGTCAGGAAGATATTACGCCATAAGGAACCCTTTCTTATGAACCCGGCTTGCTTCACGAAGCTAGAGTACGCCGTTGCTCCTATTATCTGGTAGCATCTACGGGTATCAGCAGGAGCTCCCTGAAAGCTTGTTGGATGGCGGATATCGTTGAGTCCTGAAGTATTAAGAAGGAATGTAGGAGGTCAAATACCGGCTTAGATCGCTACTCGTTGAAGGTGGAAGAGTATAGTCATTTCTTAGAGTTGTTAGGAGCTTCCGTTAAATATATTGTTAAGGTCGTGGTACTGGGGAGAAGTAAAGGATTAGAAAGGAGATTGTTAATCGTATATCAGAAGGGCTATAGGCTTCTATCGTATAAAGAAAGTTTATGGACGCAACTTAAGTATAGCTTAAGTGACGTTAACTAAATATCACGGCAGAGCTGTTAGACACGGTTATACGCCACATGTTACTTAAGAGAATAGCATTTCTAGTGCTGGAAACCTGGCTTATGGCTACCCAAGTATGATGGTAGCCTCCGAACTAGGCAATCTGTAATGTATTTATATCGTTGATTCTTGAGCCTGGAGGGGCATAGGCCGCTGAGGTTTATATCATAGGTCGAGCTTAGAACACCGTTAGGAATATCGCGACTAGAACTTAGCGTCGCAAGACTGCTTGGTAGACTATGGGCTCCCCATACATGAACGCCTAGGTTTCGTCGATATCCAGATTCAAGGCGTCGAGATTCCCACAAGGAGGAATTACCCTGACTGGGTGGCGGATCTTAGGAGACAAGTGCCCAAGAGGTTAAGGCTCCTTGTTGGCCGGAGGCCAGATCTCCTAAGAGTTTACTGAGGGCATCAGAAATGCCAAAGCTTTCAATCTTACAGAACTATGAAAGCTTATATCGTCCATTCGATACGGGGTTGTGTCAGTTTGAACCAAAAACTAATCACTACGGGTTCTTGAACTATAGTATGTACTCGACTTGGGACCAAGAATGGTGCAGGCCTAAATCGTCACGGTGTTTATCACCGTTGAACATTCGTAGTTTTCAATTATCACTGAAGAGGACCGCATCTCCTTACTGTGTCTGCCTTGAGTGGGCATTTCCTCTGACCCCCATAAATTTATATATTTAGTAGGAAATCTTGAACGGCACTCGGACGGATAGAGATAGTATATAGAGTTAACCCAGAGTGATACGTGTCTACCAAGTAGAATCCGATAAGATGTGATGTGATTGTCTGTTGTAGAATTAGCTAGTGGTGAGACTACAAGATACAACATAGAGAGTAAAGTTGCAAGCCCCTTTTTGGGATGCTGGATCATACTTGTCGAGAATTATATCAACTCGAGGTCAAATCGTGGTCCGGAACACGATGATTATATGGTTAATATTCAGTCGTTTCAACCCTCCTTAGACTATGGTAGGTTATAAATATCTTCATAGGCTCATGTAAAGCATGGGTCGATCTTATAAATCTTTCTTGATCCCGTCTATATTAACTATCTACTTCTTTCCTTATCGACGATACGTATCAGTATGTATCATATATTCAAGTTAACGCATCCTTATGGGAGTGGTTCTTTTCTTCTCGCGCTCGCTCAACTTGGAGGCTGATTCATGGCCGTAGAGTTCCAAAAAGGGGCAACGGTTTCTCTCGAACACCCGAGAACACGGCTATGTTATCCACATCATAAGCTATTGTACATATTTTTAGCATCTAAAGTTTTATTCCTTCCTGATACCTTACGCTAAGGACAACATAGCGATGGTCTGGAAGCTTTCTAAGGAGATCAGGCAACTAATGCCTAGATTGGACTATCACCAGGTAGAACCAAGGGGTAGGGAAGCAACTTGATTGTTCAACAGGAACTCTAGCCTAGGCAGCCGTGTGAGCCTATGGCTATACGTACTAAAGGTATTGTTTGTCCTAGATGTCCCATCTAGAATCCTGACTGGGACATACACGCATCGAAACAAGTAGACGGTTTAGAATAAGCACTGCGGCGACTATGATTGCCGTCATGCAAGATGCCGGAGCACGAGATATCTCTCAGATCTGGGAGTAACGTAGGCAGGGTTGTAGCTTATGCGAACGGGCCGCGTCCATACGGCTAGAAGCTGTATCACGTTGATTATCCTGGCTTAGACGTCGCAGAATAGAGTGCTGGAATTGAAACAGCATTGCCATTCTCGGAGACGTACATTGATGCTTTAGATATAAACTAGGATAGTCACTTAGGGTCATCTAAGCGCTGGGTGAGGTGATCAGGGCAATGTTGAGGCGATGATGTTTGATGTGATATCCCGCAACTGTTAGCATTAACTTGATGGGAGCCTCGCGACCTTTAGAAACCATGCTCTAGTTAATGAGCAACCAATAAGAATTAGCAAAGGCTGGAACAGCATAGGGAAAAGAGACTGTGATATACATGATATAATTAGTCAATTATCATGCAGTACTTAACGTAGGATGTCTATACTACTGAGGAGGTTTCTACCAAAGCTACCCCTCCATCTACCCGATAGGAGACACCAGCCTCTATCCATCCTGACTGACGTCGGTGGTTGTTTAAGACAGCTAGGACGGCCATGTGCTTGCCCCTCGAAATATTAACTGATACTGACCAAGACTACATATAATAGTCTTTGTAGCTTATATGAAACGCAATAGAAAAGGCGACTCGCCCACCTTCTAACAAAGGGTTATTAATAACTTGATACGGTTGCGGCCCGTGAAGCTCCATGCGTCTTGTACTTATAATTTAACTCAACTAGGCATAATGCAAAGCATGTCCTAAAAGCCTCATTCGCATGGAAACAGTGCGTACTTATTGGGGAAAAGACCCATCTTTTTCATCTTTCGCGTAGTACAAGTATGTATTGTTAAGGACTCGGTGTGTTGTTGTACTCTTTGTTTGCGGTTTCGTAGCCCTTACCTTACAGGTATGGAGGTTTATAGAATACTACCTTAGGATGTAGGTAAGCATGATTCCAAAGTTTAGTCCTCTTAAGGATCAATAAACACCATGACTCTTATGTTTGACTATAGACTATTGAGTTAATATATTAGATACGTATGGTATACCAGACGGGAACTGCCGTGTTGTAGGTGCATATGGGATTAGATCTTTGGCGGCCCAGCATCACATTTCTCCAAGTAAACAAATCCTTCAGACCCCAGTTTCTATGAGTTTGGGGGATTTCAATGCCGTTCAACCATAATTTCAAATTGACGAAGCTTGGCGCGACGAGCCTTGAGTTTATGAGGTATGCCTTGACTTTGAGCGCGTGTCATGACGTTTGATGTTTGATCTGATGATCTACATCACAACCCTGCGAACGTACTGCATAGTAAATAATGCCAGGGTGTTTGATGGAATCATTGAAATATGGATTATATTATCTCAGCATATATGTATAGGAGTAAGCACATGTTGGGAGCCAACATAGTTAAAAAAAAAAAAAAAAACTTGAGCAAGTTATCAAGGAAATTCCAGCTTCATCCTTGAGGATCTCGGAATCCGTCGCTGTGTACCAAGCAATTTAAATGAACCGCTTATTACTTCGTCCTACCCACGCGGGAGTAGCCATGGCATTCGCAGCCGCAACTTGCAAGAAATATGACCAAAGATGACTGATGATTACCGGACAACAGCATAATACGACTCTGTGCCTGTTCGATATGTGATGCGTCCTTTTAAATCCAAGCTTGGTCTTTTTCGGTCCCGGATCTACACTAGCAAACTTCCATTGCTTCCAGGCCACTAGAAATGCCATTTAGCCCCTTGCCTTACCAGCCTGGCTGCAGCATGTATGGGGTAGGCATGGGCATTATGCGCATAATAGATCTACTATGCGGTATAATGTCATTATACGCAAATTGTATGGCATTATGCGCATAATAACGTATAATGCGTATAACTTAGCGAAAATTTCTCCGTATATCGTATAACAACAATAACAATATCTATTTTAACCTAAAATACGCTTAAATTTAAATGAAAAATATTTTTTAAAAATAAAATTATATTTAATTAATTTATTTTTATTAATTAATGTTTTTTTTTATAAAAACGGGTAATTTATAAATATTATAAAAAAAAATTACGTATTAAATTAAGTTTATTTTACGTTTTATCTAATTTAAAAATATGTTTTAACATTAAGTTAATCCCATTTTTGTACTAGCGCGCCGGATAATCGGGGGTGTTATTCCGCTATGCGCATAGTAATTTTATTATGCGACATTATGCGTCATTATACGGTATAATGCGTTATGCGCATATTGAAAAATGCCATCTCTAGTATGGGGGTTTTGACTGTCGATCTATCAGAGCTGCCCCGATTTACTACGCATGTAGTTACATAGTAGTTAGTAGAGAAACACTTATAAGCGGTAAGTTGAAGTTGACGAATCCAAACACTCATTGACTCATGGCTCCTAAGTGATAAGACCGCCTTTATTGCGCAAGTTGGTTGCAGCAGCGTTAATTTCTTAATGCGATATTATACGGATTAGAGGCCGAAGGATCTTGTACCAGGACGCGCCCATAGGTTACGTTTAAAAGATGCCGGCAAGGGACGGAGATAAGCGCCTAAACTGTGCCTGACTATATGATATCTTCAAGCTCAGCGCATATTACTTACTGCATTAACTAGTCAATTTAGGTAAGGTAGTTAGTAGTTAAACAAGTTTGTAGTTATCCATAGGAAGTAAGAGGTAATATGGTGGTGGTGGGCCCCTTTTGAAGATGGAGTCGTTCTTCTTTCATCGTTACGACTCACAAGAAACCATGGATTTGTTTGAGCCACAGAAGGTATACGTAACCAAGGTAGTCGGTAGTCAGTAGTCGTAAGAATAGAGAAACAAATAAAATATAAAATATTAATGATATTCTTTTGTTTAGATAGAAATAGATAGAAATAGCAACGTCAACAAGAGAGTCTTGCATACGTAAACCACACTGCCGGTACGAGGTGGGCTAGGTACGGTGGGCAAATGCGGACAAGGGATAAGGGATACCAAAAAATGCTTCTAAGCCCACTTGACGCTCCGATGCACACATATGTACCTAGGTAGGTACACATCTTATCCGGGCTGGTCGAAACTTGGTGGGTTTCAGGTTTGGAGATCATGACCTATGTCCTTGTTAAGAATGAACCCCCATCTTTCTCATTTTCTCCAGCTTAATCCGTACAGAGTAACCCTAGTACCATAGGAGAATAGCTTCTTTCTGCCTTGCCCTCCCTTGTACGTTTTAAGAAGGAACATCCAGTTGGTGAAGCGGCGAGGTGAGCGCAAAGTGGGCGCGAGTGGCGTAAAATCCCACCAGACCAATCGTTATTGAGTAGTTGTTGGTTTCTTCAAAGCCGTAATATAGTATGTCAATCCAACGGGTCCCAGTCGCCATTTTCTACCCAGTCAGCCAGTCAGGCCAGCGCGTCGTCGTTAATGATTGAGATTGGCGCTGAGCTATTGTTGTTATTAGCCCTTCTCACGTCACAGACCCAGTCACTTGTAACACTGGTCTTTTTGGATGTAGGGAGAATAATATGTGTTATCATGCTTGCATGCCCAGATACCATGCCCAGATACCTAGATGCCATGCTAAATGTTCATCATCTGTGTTAGCATAATGGCGACACCGACACGGAGGTTTGTGTACGGGTATCGAAATTAGCTATACGGATGTGCCCAAAAGGGGTACGCACCCCGACTTTCTGAATGGGGGCTGGATGTGATTGTTGACGAGTAACCGCCCGTACACGTACATACACACACATATATACCCATATATACACACCTACATGAACACCTACATGAATAGGTAGGCATGTCTTGTTGCCTGTACGTCTTGTATAATATCCGGTCATATTATAAGGAGGTTGTAAAGTAAAAATAGAGCATGCGCATGCGAATGCGAATCATCATGAAGAGAGAAGAGACACCTTATCTCTCTGATCTTGCATTGTACCTAAGGTGCATCCACAGCCATAGGGGAGATGCGCGATAGTATCAAAAAAGTGAACGATTATCAGCTGAGCTACCCAAGTAGTCATGGTCATACGCAATCGTTATGTTTATTAATCTTGCGTATTGAAACAAATCGTTCTTTCCATCTCGTCCGATAGAAAAAAACAGGTGCCGTTAGTGCGTGAGTCGATGACGGGATTTTTCTGATGATCTAAAAGGCCGTGCGCTCCTTGACGAGTTTCAACTTATCGCCGTCAGCTACCGCTACCGCCCTCTTTCCCTACAATTAGGCCAATCATAGCCCTCTAAATGCATCCAAACAACTGGTACTACACAGTCAGAAAATACTGTAAGCTTATCTGCACTTTAAGCGGCCACCTTTGCCTTAGTGGGACAGTAGGAGAAAAGTGAAACCCCCGCGAACCGGGAAGTTTAGGCGTAGCGCGGGTTAGATAGGGCCTATTACGCTAAAGCAGCCCAAGTAGGCACACTGTATATAGGCACACTGTATAGCTAGATAGTTAGACAGTGTACTACAGTACACCCCCTGAAATAATGTTAGTTTCTTGTCCGTGCGTCTACAAAAGGAAAGCCATATGACGTTTAGATCAGGCTAGTAAGATGTATACGCTACAAAAGGTAACTTATCATACGTCAAAATAACATATCATAAACATACTATAAAGTACTGTACAGGCCTTTTTTGCTGTAGGAGTACTTAGGGGAAATTAGTAAAAATGTAACGTAAGATTGGTCTAAATCACAGTCAAGTATCGTGACAAGTAAGAGTTTCTTTCAAGCCTCCTTTCAAGCCTCCAATTTTGCAAACACCCCTCCCCGCTTTTAGCAAGCCACACCACCCTAAACCTCAAATTCAACGTCATTTGACCCCCCCTTTTTTTTTATACGTGTTTTCGACTATTTTATTAAATATAAAATTTCGAAAATTTCGTTATATGTACCTATGTACTGTCACGTGACGTGGTAGTATAATATTATTGGATAAATTTGATAAGTTTGATAGGAATTATTGTGGCTGAATCTATTAGCCGGGGTTTTACCGGACCAATCGCGCTTTAGGGTGTAGTCCTAAAACACCCTTGCTACGTACTGACAAGTGGGTCGCGCTAACATTATTTCAGGGGGTGGAGTGTACGCAGCAATCCATCCAGCGTACCCACCCTTGTGCCTCGATTTAGCTATTCTAAGGAGGTGGGGCTAGTCAGCCTGCATCTAAGAAAGACCCTTGGCAGTTACACCAACGCCAACGAACTCTAGCCAGCTGCCATGTAGATATGTAGTACCTATGTACATAGTATATCGAAGTCAGGTACCTGTAAATCAACTCCTGCAATTAATTCCCCCGACGTCCAATCTTTCAAAAATCCAACGACTCCACACACAACTCGTCGATTACTTTCTCTCGGCTTGTGAACTTCCCTTAATTCATTCGGGGTTTCGCCGTACTCGGTGCAAAGTTGACTCTTTGTTCAATTCCACAAAGGGAAAAAGAATAAGAGTTGAGGAGAAGAAAATTAATTAAGCCCTATTTTCTTACACAGGTCTTCGATTCTTCCCCCGCCTCATGTGTACCTGACAGCCTTGGTCGTCAATCATTCACAATGGCTATGCTAGCTTCGAAGTCGTCTTTCCCGGCTTCATTAGCCTCTTCGAATTCCACTCTGGTTTCGAGCGCGCAGTCATCTGGTATGGCTCCCGCGAGAAGACCGCCTGCTGTTCATGCCACCGGTCAAGCTTTCGCCAGCCCGACCGAGTCCGAGTTTTCCGATCTCGATGGCCCTGATGCAGTTAAGAACTGGACCGAGGATCAAGTCTGTGACTATCTAAGGAGTGTCAAATGCGGAGAGTATGAGAAGTTATTTCGGAGGAACAACATCAATGGCGAGAACTTGCTGGAAATGGATAAGGAGGTCCTCAAGGAGATGGGTATTGACAAAGTCGGCGATCGAGTCCGATTGTTTCTAGGCATTAAGAAGCTCAGGACAAAGGCTTATGCGAATCAGAAGAGGCGCAACCGAGTAAGTTACCTAAACATTAAGTACCAACGTTATACTTGTGAAGCAGACTTTCGGATTGACTTCAGAAATTGTCTGAATTATTGTCTAACCCTTATTTTCAGGATTCATTCGGAGGGCTGAATTCCCAGTATGCCCCCTCTTCGACGGGATCACCGCGACACCCTAACTCCGGTGGCCGTGGTATTGCTACGGCATCTGCCAAGAGATACTCGCGGCTCGATATGCAAACCTTGCCTATGACTTCGATGGCAGACGTCGCAAAGTCTTCATCGCGACCGAATTCGCCTTTACCTAACGCTGATGCCCGAGGTGTAAGACAGCCGAGATATCAGAACCAGCCGTATATGAGCAATGCGACATCCAATTCGACCGCTCGAGGACCTAGCTCGCCGACTATGTCGAGCCGTCTGGTAATTACACATACACGGAATACCTCAAGTCAGGATGGTTCGCTGATGGCTGCTTTACCACAGGGTCAAGATGTCATCCGCGTCATCTGGAACGACGGTGTTACGAAGGTTGTGAAGATTGCCGACTGCAATACTTGCGAAGAAGTTATGCGGGTAACGTTACGAAAGTTCGCGTTACGGGAGGACCATGATCGCAATTACTGTTTCTGGATATTAGCCGGTGTTGACCCCGACCCTAAGCAGTGTCGTCGTCTCGGCGATACCGAACTATGGCGCATCGTTAAGGATCAGAAGCGACCAGAGAGAAACCGTCTCATTCTCCGAAGAGTCCCATCCGGCGAGCCAGGAGAGAAAGAGCTGCAGCGAGCTGCCTCTATTGCCATGGAAGAAGCCCAACAATCCCACGCCCGCGCTCTTGAGAATGTGCAAGATAAGAGGAGCCAAGAAAAGGTACAAAGGATATTGGGTGAGAGCTGGAACGAAGGACTCCAACAGCCGTTATCGCCCATTTCCTTCCAGGATCGTGAGAGGAACCTTAGCAATACTGCCAGAGATTTGGAACGACCCCCCAGTGATACTAGGGCCGTCCCGAGACGAAAGGTCATGAGACCGTTCGGTGGTCTGAGACCTCCCAGCGAGTTGATTACTTCCGATCTCACTTCATACTTCCCTGATCACCCTAGGGAAGACATTGACCGGACCGCCCGACTATCCATGCGTAGGTCTACTCGCCTAAGCAAGGTGAACAGCCGACTTAGTGTCGCTAGCAACTTAAGTTTCGCATCTAGCATTCAAGATGCACCCCTATCCCGACCATTGCAGATTCATGGTTGAACAGTGGTCAGCTTGCCAAAGTTAGGGCTCGCGAGAACCAAGGCCGCATGCCACACTCATTCCGAGATTCGATCGCTTCATCAGTACTGGACACTCTTCAAGAGGAATCTCCTATCGAACCTAACCGCAAGTCTTATGTTTCATTTGCAGATAGCGGCTCCGACACCAATCCGATAAGCATCACAGATCCGGAAGGGAATGTTCGTCAAAGTTACTTCGACGAATCCAGTACTCAGGGTTCTGGATCCCTAAAGGAAATCACTCAGGCCCTAAGTGAGGATGGTGAAGATGCTGACGAGGAACTGCAGAGCTTCCTTGCCGGTGAATCATGGGACGACAACAAGTGGATGAAAGGTGCATTGATTGGTCAAGGATCGTTCGGTAGCGTTTACCTGGCTTTGCACGCAGTGACTGGAGAGCTCCTTGCTGTCAAGCAAGTTGAGACGCCTTCGCCTGGTGCCAATAGCCAGACAGATGCCCGAAAGAAGAGTATGATCGAGGCTCTTAAGCGGGAGATCAGTCTCCTCCGGGATCTTCGGCACGCGAACATTGTGCAATACCTTGGCTGTAGCTCCTCGGCTGAGCATCTGAACATTTTCCTCGAGTACGTCCCTGGTGGCTCCGTACAGACAATGCTCAACTCGTATGGTGCCCTTCCCGAACCTCTTGTCCGCAGCTTTGTGAGACAGATCTTGAATGGACTCTCATACCTACACAACCGAGATATCATCCATCGTGACATCAAGGGTGCCAACATCCTTGTGGATAACAAGGGTACGATCAAGATTTCCGATTTCGGAATTAGCAAGAAGCTCGAGGCATCGAATATTCTTAGTGGCGCCAACAACAACAAGCACAGACCGTCGTTGCAAGGCTCGGTGTTCTGGATGGCCCCTGAGGTGGTTAAGCAGACTTCATACACCCGCAAAGCTGACATCTGGTCCCTCGGCTGCTTAGTTGTCGAAATGATGACTGGGGCACATCCTTTCCCAGACTGCAGTCAGTTGCAAGCTATCTTCAAAATTGGAGGTGGTAAGGCCGCTCCAACTATTCCTGAGAGTGCCAGCCCTGAGGCAGTCACGTTCTTAACCCAGACTTTTGAGATTGACCACAACTTGCGACCAAGCGCAGACGAACTCATGCTGAGTCCGTTCCTCGCCCCGATTACCTAAACCGCATAGAGGCATGATAGCATATTCTCAAGCCAGTCTTTTCTTGATACCCTTTTGCGATGAGCGACCTATTATTCAATTCTTAGCATAACGAGGCCGGATTTTCTAGTGTCCAGATTCAACAACCTCTGAATAACCTTTGATCAGATGTGAATCCATTCAGTTACCGAGTTTCCCTACTGGGCGATACTTGGGATGGTCGCTTACAATATACTCCGACCTCGTATTTTCCATTACCAGTGATATCCACTCACGTTGATATCACTGAACCTTTTTAGTTTTATGGGATGGCATGTTAACGCCGCAACTGAAAATGTTAGATCGGTTTTAGGGGGGTAGTTAACGGAAATATCCATGAGATGGACGATGATGGAGGCATTTTAGTCCAGTAGATGGACAAGAAAATCAAATGATGCATTGATGCGGCGAATTGGAGAATTGGTCTTAACGTTCTTTGCCAATTTGCGTTCTCTATTTTTTTTCATCGTCGGGGGTCTGTGATTTCGTGGAGGTTTTATGAGCGGCATTTGCGCAGTGGTGCTAAGCTGAGCTTTCGGTGGTTAATCAATGCATGAGAGCAAATGAAATGGAACGATTGGCCACGACGACTTCATCTTGCGCGGGCGAGGATATGTATTCATAGGCATTAAATAACCTTGCGAGGTTATAGAACGTGATGATAAATTAACAAGCATGGCAACTACTTTCGGCGTGTATATATATGTTTTGCAGTAAAGGATGCCATGGCTAGGCGCACCGTGCACATATCTTATTGTTAAGTGTAAACATGCGTCATGCTATCCGCACGTTGTTACAGTATTTATTAGAAACAGTTCCTACACGACGCCGTTAATATTTGGGCTAAGCCAGTGCAAATTAACGCGGCATATCAAGCTTTTGCCTTGGAAGTAACATGGCTCATGAATCAACTATACACTATATATTAGATTTTCCACTTATAGCAGTGCCTCTTACACTGAGACCTCCATCCTGGTCCTCTACCCAAACTTCCCATTTTCGAGACTTCCCTTCGGCTGACTCTTCCCCATTTCCACTGTACCTTACGCATACACGCATGGGCTCATTGACATAGAGAGGAGCTAGGTTCCGGTAGTCGATTTTATGGATTTTCTCATCCGGGTGGAGTCGTGATCTTAGCACTGAGAGCATTAGGGTAAGGGAGAGGGGTCCATGGAATAGCAAGTTACGGTGACCTTCCACTTCACGACAGAACTCCGGGTCGAGGTGAATCAAGTGTGCGTTGAATGTTAATGCGCTGTAATGGAAGAGAAGTGTGGGTGTTGGCGTGAGCGAAATTGAGAAATCGGGGGTATTAGGGGCTTCGCTAGAATCTCAGCCATGGTCACCAGGTTCACGAACAAGCAGAATTTCCAGAAGGGATAAAAAGGAGTGGTGTATATAAGTATGACATACCCTTGACAATTCTGTCTCTTCCTAAGGCGGCCTTTGCGAGGGTTTCACGGGCTTGTTCTTTACTCACCCCACGCATAAAGACGAGACCTCTTCGCTCTCTTATCCCTCGGGACATAGAGGGGTCATTGGAATCTTGCTCCCTCATATACTCGCGCAGTACATCAACGAAGATCTTCTCTTGTCCCTCAGATCCCTTCATTGTGACTTGGTCTACTCTCTCTTTGCACACAACCTTGGAAGAGTCCAACCGAAAGTCATCATTGAATTCAATGGAGCCGCCAGCCCACATGCGTCGCTCAAAAGGATCGCCAGGACTGTGCAACGGATCTGTTCCATCGGGACATAACTCAGATGCTGTTTTCTGTAACGGGAAGTAAACGAGATGGTGACCCTGTGGAAGTCTATACTTTGCATCGACCTTTTCGATAGTCTTGGCGCCAGCCTGGTATGCTGGGGCCTGGCAGCTTTCAGGTATGAAATCAGCTAAAGCTATGTTGAGAAGTGATGAGTTTGTTGGTGACATAACATCCCAGCTTAACTGAGTTGGACGAGCCAACATCTCAGCCTTGATAGCCTCGAATTTGCTTTGAAAAGAGCCATTGAAACTACTATACCCATGACACCAAATAGTAAAGTAAGGCCTAGAGGATGAATAGGTTAAACATTGAGACTTTTGAAGTCGGCGCAATGCTATATAAGGAACCTTCATGATCCCATCGTTGTTAGTTGCTAAGCTAAAGCTGGAGCCGATGCGGACGAATATATGCCGAGGTATACATGTACTTATCGATAAAGCATTACCACAGTGTTTAGTCTACTGATAGGTATGGTAACACTGTATGATGCCTGCACATTCGCGTTAAAAAAATCCTATTAACGCGGTTCAAGCCAGAGAAGTCGCGTCATGCTCCATGCTCAATATAGAGAAAATTGTTGGTTGCTGCCTTCCTGCCTGCACATACCCCAAAACTGCAATACGACAATAAAAAGCGTCGGAAGTCGCATCTCACCCAGTCAATTTGAATATTTTAATTTCTTCCCAATTCACCACAATTTTCACCATTGTGGCTTTGCGAAGTCTACTCAGAGTAGCAACGAGTACGTCTATTAGTAGACTACTCAAAATGGCGCCCAAGCAAGCTACCTTGGGGTATGTGAAATCCTCGCAGACCACCTTAGGGTGGGTCTTCCTTGTCTTCCTTGTCTTCCTTGTCTTCCTTGTCTTGTCTTCTTTGCATTCTTTGTCTATCGTGTGCATGTGCATGTGCTTGTGCGCGTGCGAGAAGTTCACTTGCGAGAAGTTCACTTGCTAATTGCCTACCTCTTATAACAGAAAGTTCTTTGGCCAACCCAATGGTCCTAAGCCTGCGCCACAGCAGTCGAAGCTTTCGTTTAGTACGAAGTCAAGTAAGAAACCAAAGGAGGAACCAGAAGCTTCCAAGGACCAAGAACCGGCTTCGCCAAAAAGGAAATCCAGCGCCGATGGGTCGGAAAATGCTGATGCTGCAAAAGGTTCGAATTAGTCTTCACTATACGTACCTATCGTTCCAGCGCATAGCTAATCTTGGTGCAATTAGACACTAGAAAGCGGTCCCGGTCTCCTTCCTCTCCAAAGGGCAAGACGAAACGCTCCTCTACAAAGATAAAGGCCGAGACTGAGGAACCCGAGGAAAAAGAGCTTGAACAAGAGGCACCTGTAGTAAAAAGGCAACGAAAGGGTCGCCCTCGAATTGAAGATGACGATGAAGACGAGACTATGGCTGACGCGGAGCCGGTCGAGCCCAAGAAGTCGCCCAAAGGCAGAAGAAGCTCTCCAAAGAAGTCCCCAAAGAAGTCTCCAAAGAAGTCTACCCCCGTTAAGGAGGAGTCACCCGTACCTAAGCAAGAGGACGACGTTGTCAAAGAGGAAGCTTCAGAATCCGCGTCCGAAATAGAAAAGGAGGAAGATGATGAAGATGAGAAATCAGAAGTTGCAGCTAAGGCCCGAGAAAAACTCCAGACCAAGCTTCAGGGCAAGACGAAGGATGCATATCCTGATTGGAAGCCTGGTGCACCAGTACCTTACGCTGCATTATGCACAACTTTCTCACTCATTGAACTTACTTCAAAGCGGCTCCAGATCACGGAATATTGCGCATTATTCCTCCGACAGGTCTTACGCCTGACCCCTGACGATTTCCTTCCAACGGTTTTATTGATGATCAATAAATTAGCCCCAGACTACGCAGGCATCGAGCTCGGCATTGGCGAATCGCTTATCATGAAAGCCATAGGTGAAACGACAGGGCGTAGCTTACAAGTCATAAAAGCTGATCAAAAAGAGATCGGCGACTTAGGTCTCGTCGCAGTCAAGAGCAGATCAACCCAGCCAACCATGTTCAAACCCAAACCGTTAACTATCAGAGCTGTGCATAAAGGTTTAATGGATATTGCAACAGTGACCGGAAACGGCGCCCAGGGCAGGAAAGTCGACGGGATCAAGAAACTATTGTCATCTGCTGATGCTAACTCGGCTGGTAAGGTCGATATCCATAAGGACAAGGGCGGCCCTAGTGAAGCCAAGTATCTGATCAGGTTTCTGGAAGGGAAACTCAGATTAGGCTTGGCGGAGAAGACTGTCCTTGTCTCCATAGCACAAGCTATGATATGTCACGAAGCAGACCAAAAAGGTAAAGCACCCAGTGCTAAGGAGATAGAAGAAGCAGAGGCTATGTTGAAGACGGTGTACAGGTTAGTGATCCGGCTGGGCGTTCACATTGGTTATTCTAACACGAAGCAGTGAACTTCCCAGCTGGGATGTGATTATCCCCGCCATGGTGAAGAACGGCATTATGAGATTGAAGGAGACTTGCAAGCTTCGCCCAGGAGTTCCTCTCAAACCCATGCTTGCGAAGCCTACGAAAGCAATTACAGAAGTTCTAGATCGATTCGAAAATCAGACTTTCACCTGCGAGTATAAGTATGATGGAGAAAGAGCACAGATTCATTATGTTGCCAAAGACCATTCTGATGAGTATATCGACGCCCTACCTGGTGCTACGAAGGAAGCTGCCAAGGGTGTTGCGTCTATCTTCTCGCGAAACTCGGAGGACTTGTCGAAGAAATATCCCGATATTCTTGCAAAACTTCACACTTGGATCAAAGACGGTACCAAGAGCTTCGTATTGGACTGCGAAACCGTCGCCTGGGATGTAACCGAGAAAAAGGTTCTCCCCTTCCAGCAGTTAATGACACGGAAGAAGAAGGATGTCAAGGTAGAGGACGTGAAAGTAAAAGTCTGTGTCTTTGCGTTTGACTTGTTATTCCTAAACGGGGAGGCAGTAGTCGAGAAGTCGCTCCGAGAACGTCGCGAGTTGCTTCATGGTGCTTTCCAACCAGTTGAGGGCGAGTTTGCTTTTGCAACACACATGAATGGTAGGGAGCTCGATGAGATCCAGACTTTCTTGGACGACAGTGTCAAGGCTTCGTGTGAGGGCTTGATGGTCAAGATGCTTGACGGTGCGGAGAGTGGGTATGAGCCTAGTAAACGAAGTCGAAACTGGCTTAAGGTGAGAATCTCAACAGTCTTATTTATGAGGCATTACTAATAATGGAGTAGATCAAGAAAGACTACCTTTCAGGAGTGGGTGACTCTCTTGATCTAGTAGTCCTTGGCGCCTACTACGGCAAAGGCAAGCGTACGTCTGTTTATGGTGCCTTCCTTTTGGCTTGCTATAACGCAGCTACGGATACCTATGAAACGATCTGTAATATCGGCACTGGCTTTTCCGAGCAAGTTCTTGAAGATCTTCACAAGCAACTCTCCGAGATTGTTATTGATCGCCCCAAGCCATTCTATTCGCACTCATCGGGTGGACAGCATCAACCGGACGTCTGGTTTGAGCCACGCTATGTCTGGGAAGTACGGACGGCAGATTTAACGCTAAGTCCAAGGTATAAGGCTGGATTGAAAGAAAACGTCGACCCATCGGGCGAGAAGGGAATTAGTTTACGATTCCCCAGATTTATCAAAGTGAGAGACGATAAGAAACCGGACGAGGCGACAAGTAGTCGTCAAGTGGCGGAGTTATATAGGAAACAGGAGAGCGTGACGAAGAGCAAGGGCCCCTCGGTAGATGATGACTTCGAATACTAAGAAGGGACGATCGATGATCTGGCTTTATGGCTTGGCTATGTATCATTACCACCTAATAAGCTGAGATAATTATGACGCGGTCCACCATCTCATTGTTATCTGATCTAGAGTATTCTTATTTTCACTAACCCGTGACAGGAGACTAATGTATAACAGAAGGATGTCGAGGCCCAACAAAAGCATTCACCATTCGTGATCGAGTAAATACTTATCGGCATTGCCATCAAGCTAACTTAGCAGTTCCTTGAAAGGTCTTGCATACCAAGACCTGCAGCCATACGACTCGGATGTGTCTTGCCGCTATAACTCCCGATTATTGCATGCAACATCCATCCGCCCCATCGTCGACCTAAATAATAGTAATTAGCACGGTACTATACGATAATGAAGATGGAGGTCCGTAGCCTTCAAATAGGGGTGGCATGAGAAGCTCGAATATTTTGTTTATACATGCATGTCCCCCTTTTATATCTCCAGGGGGCTGGCTGCAGTGTCCCATTCGGGGGCACTGCCCTACATGTTATAAATAAACTCCATGACGTGGGTGTTAATATTAACAAGGTAAGAAGACCCTATGATAGGTAGTGCGAACTATTAAACATTGGAAGGACGATAAAGATCCCTTCCTATCACGAGTCCACCTACCCAGCTTCGACCAAAGTCAGGACTATTGGTGTACTTGCCCATACGTCATACGCATGCTATATATTAAGTAGGCAAGTCGACTCTACGGATTTCTCCTTCGGGCTGCCGTCGGTACTAGTACATGATTCACGATATGGCAGTTCCCAGCTGGGGCCACAACGTGTATCCTAGGAGAGCCTTATTGCTTGCCTCACGATGGTACCGCTGAGAAACATCCTATCCACGGCTATTCCGTTATCCTGAGGTGACACCCGCTCGTGACTCTCGTGACTCGAGCCTCGTGTTAGGTATCCTGTCTCGCGGCCTATCGGTTTTGAAGCGCCAGTGTTGTTGCACAGCGCCTTGTCTACGCATGGAAATACCGGTCGTGCACTTGGATTAGGTGTCGCGCAGTGACGCATCGACTTCGCCAGCTGTTATTCTAGATTCACGCGCGGGGACTGACGGACTGCGCGTTATAATTATTTCTGCTGGTTATCTTCTTCTTCTTCTTCTTCCTCCTCGGTTGCTTCCTTGCGGGGACTTCACGACGTAATGATACACTCAGTCGACAGGATACACATTCACTAGCAACGACGACGACAACAACGACGAACGGATAGATAGATACCTAAGCGAAACATTCCGGTCTTGAAATATACCAGAGATCCCCCAACCCCCAACATACGCACGCACGCACGCAACGCCTCACGAGCGCAAACAGCAATCCACCTCGTCATTCTTCACAAGCGCTCTCCATGTCGGCGCAAGAAGACCAAACCTCCACCTCCACCTCCGAAAACATGCCGCCACCCGAAGAAGAGGTTCCGGCTCCGGCTCTGCCTGCGCTCCTCAGCTGCCCGTGCCCGTGCCACGAGAACACGGAGACGCACGAGGGGCGGCCGTGGATCGGGTTCAGCAACGCGGGGTACGTGGTGTGCGCGGTGTGCTGGGTGGAGGCGTACACGCGGGCGCACGGCGGGGACCAGCGGTTCGGGTACGATTGCGAGAAGTACCTCCGTGATCAGGGGAAGGATCCGAAGGTGCCGGCTTCGAAACAATGTTAGAGAGGGAGGGGAGGGGATTAGTTACGAGCAAAGTGGAAATGAAAAGAAATGGAGGAGAAAGGGTTGGGTGGTGGAGTGTAGGGGAAGGAAGGGTTGTGGTGATGCTGAGAACGAATATTAAGAGATCAAGGAGGAGGGGAAGCTGGATAAGGAGACGGAGGAGGAGTAGGTAGGTAGGAAGGAATAGAATAGTATTGATATCAAAAGATATATGATTACTTGATGGATGACGAATATGCTTGTCCCGTGAGACTCGGATATGTCTTAATGGTATAGCTAACAACGAGCTTTGATGTTAGTATAAGATACCCTCTTAAGAGCTTTGGAAGTTATATAGAGATGTTATTAATTTTAATATTACTCGACTATCGTCTACATCCAACTTAACTTAGGTTTCCGTTTAACATTATTAGATAAATAGTAGAGTGCTTCCTAAGGCGACTTGCACTTTACTTCCACATCATGATATATATCCCCATATCACCGAGTGTACATCACTATACCCATTATCACAAACTATACTTCCCCAAATACTGTCTCATCGATACTTTAGCATATATGTTTCAATTCACACTACACGCTACCGTTTCGTCAAACGCCGACAAGACTAAAAAAAACCCTCATCACCAAGGAAAACCAAACCCCCCTTTTATATAACACCAAGACCGAGACCAAGCAACCAACTCTCGGCAAGACTTGGCAATCCACAATAGTATACACGTATTCCCGAGAACCAATTTTCCAAGCCCCCTGAAACTGTTTATGAGAGCCCACTCAAAATTAAGATATGGTAAGTAATTGAAATATGGTGGTGAAACCTCTACCCCTTACTAGTAGTAATAATGCCACTATCGACAATAGCTCAAAATTAGCAAACCACCATACTTACATAGGTATACTCGCAGGATACCAAGCTGTAGATGCGACAAAATATCTGCTACATAAGCGTGGCACACTTACATGATGTACTATGCGGGTTCCTCGCCTTTTCCTTGGCAGTAGTGAAAGTGAAGAGTCCGTGTCATGTTAAAACTATGCAGTCTAATAATATCCGTTAAGCTTAGTTGACGAAGTCAGTAATCCAGATATACTTCCCCAGAATACGTTCCCGTATCTGATAGTAATGCACCTGATGCTTCCCCTATCATCCGGATAAAAAGGGGCCTGGAAATACAAACTATCGAAATTCAGTCAAAGCAACGATCAAAATGAATAATAACTTAAGAAGGCAACTCTTATATTCTATTATAATTCCTGTAGACACAATAAACATAGGTATTTATAATTGCAATATGAATTTATAAAATATCCCGTACGTGCTCGGTGTTAAATATCTTATCTACCATCAAATATGGCCCATGCTAAGCGAACGAACGCTACCAAGGATATCACGCAACTACATAATGCAATCTTGCTGTCCCTCGGTCATCTATACCGCAATATCAATGCCAGGAAGAAAAAAAAAACAAATCGGCTATGTCGAATTCAAAGTAACTTAAATGCCCCCTAACGCCCTGCAATGCTTAATGCCGTCCCATAATTTGGGCCAGAGCGACCTGGGTATAAATCTCCGCACACTTATAGTATCGTGGTCAACGTGGCGATTCCAAAGGATAGGGATAGGATCAAGGCTGAAACGGACGCGCCCGTCACCGCCGCATCGTCTTCGCTGTCACCTAAACCAGCACCTCCGCCGCCGGTGCCTCGTACGATTCCCTCTGTTGCCTGAACGGCGTTAGCCACTGCGGTGGCATCAGGAATGCCTGTACCGCTGGGAATTTCCTGGACGTTCGACTCTGTCGTGTTAAAATTGGTCTGCGCGATCGAAATCTCGTTGTTTTCTAGATCGTATACGACATAAGCTGATCGAAGGAAGGTGTCGCCAAGTACGTTCGTTCCCGAACCGGCTGGAGCGATACCGAACAGGCATGCCTCTACACCATTTGAGAATGTTGGGCGTTGTCCCGTTGTCGTCACCAAATCTAACACCAGTTCGTTCATTTCCACCGAAATTTTCGGCCCAGAGAATACGAAGTCGATTGTGTCCGTTTGGCTCTCCAGGGAACATGGTACATACGCTGCGCCTTCGCTCGAGTCGTATTGCGCGTTAACTGCATCGTAGATCCCTGAAACCATACTGTCTGGTAGATAGGTAAGCGAGGAGCCAGTGTCTAGCAGAACAGCAAGAGCCTGGTCATCGGCGATAGTGTTGTCCCCACTGACAGAGAGGTCAAAGTGATCATGAACTCCGAGAAGGTAGCGCTGTTGGACTGAACCGGAAGTGTTTGGAGGCTTCCCGTATATTTCGCCGTATCGACTCCTCCAAACAGAATGCTGCCCCTGTTCGCATCCAAATCATTCAACCAAAGACTATACGCGTTCCTCTGGATCTGCCCGTCCGACACCATTTTCATTGGAAGATTCTCATAAGCATCCTTCCCTGCTCGACCGACTTGAACCTCATTGGCGGCGTATCCAATACCGAGGATGCCTTGTTCGGAACTACTTTGATATCCAATTCCAAACTGGAAATCCTCTAGCGCCAAACTTCCGATCCTGAGCGTGTCTGTGACATAATCTCCGCTGGCCCCGGAACCATCGACGTAAGAAATGTTGAACCAACTTCCAACATATTCATAAGTTGTAGAAGAATTGGGGTTATATGTTCCGGCGAAAGAGCAAGGGTCCGACGCCCGGGAGCAAAGGGACGAAGAGTCAGTATTTACCCAAAGGTCACTGCTACCTGTGTCCAGGTGCATACGTATAGATTGTGCCGGCGTTCCTAGTGTGCCATTCACGAAGTATAGTGTCTCCTATTGGTGGCTTAGTTAGAGATACAGACTCGAAAGCCCAAGATTCTCATATCATACCTCGTTGTCTAGGTCTGCTTTAAAAGTACCATCTCTTCGCCGTAAACGATCTCTCCTAAGTGGGTCGGATATGGTCTTCCGTTCTGTGGTTAAGCTTACAACTTTTGGGCGACCGGTACTACTCTGTAAATTACGTGCATCTGCGGGAATGGCTGAGACACTCGCCACAAGGGCAAGTACTATAGTCGATTTCATATTGAAGATTGAAGGTTGTTGAGATAGTCTTATCCCACCCGTCCAAAGTATACGATAACAACACCAAATGCTATAACCTGAACATGAAAGATAACGTCTATCGATGGGCGCCTAGGTTGTTTAGTTATATGTACAGCCGTCTATTGCGAAGGAGGCGAGGGATGTATGAAGTACAGTGGAACGGATTCGTAAGTCCTGCGCGGCCGGCCGGGGCTAAGAGTAGATCTAAAGGCGTGGGAAAAAAAACGGTCTAAGGGACGGAAATAAGAAATTCGAGAATCGCGGGGGGGGAAGAAAAGTATTATTTGAAAAGAATAAAAAATTAACAAATCCAGCAATCCAGTTGCTCGGCGTGGTGTGAATGGAAAACCCGGGGAGTTCGGTTGGCCGAATGTGACGAACGACAAGTTGGATAGCTGAGCCACGCCGGCTGAACTAAGGTACTTGAGGGTCTCAGGATGCTATGCGCACGTATGCCTTGTGATATGGACCGGGATTGTCAAATGGGAGGCGGTTCTCACTTGGCACTCCAAGTCACGGTGAAGAGTAGGGGAGAGACCGTAGTGGGGAGTCCGCACATAGTGTCTAGACTTGGCGCATCTGACGCGCGTCCATTCAAAATTCTCAGCATTCGCTGATTACCTCCCTCAAAGAAATCAGGCGTTGTAAAAAGGTCATCCGTAAGAATCGAAGCTGGGCGGTTTGCCGAGTGACTTTGGTAGACTAATTAGGTCTTTGTTGTCGACGTAAGCAAGCCCATCTTGCATGATTCAAGTACTGATGAATCCTGATACGGTTGGCAGTATCAAATGTTGGAACAAGGGTCCATCTCGTCTATTTCGTCAGGGGGGCTTTCCAAGCAACACGTCAAACAGCCCTAAGCACGGATCTTACAGAGCCGCCCAATCATTATCGTTTCACTGAGCTCAAAAATAACTCTTGAATGCCTAGATCTTGCTGGCGATATACTTAAGTAACGGTATTCCGGGGGTCTTTCCCTTCTCTCTGTGACCTAACAGACTGCCCAGCCATTACTCCGATGAATATACCGACTACTTTCTATAGTGCAGCTGATCGTTATCCAACGGTTCTCTTGGCATGGGACGAAATTTAATTAGTCGCAAGGCTGAGGTCGGTGTAGAGCCGCTTGGCGTATAACCAAGACGGATATAACGGAGATGTCTCTGTTAGATTTAAAGCGAGGATCAGTGACGTTGTAAATGCAAACATGAACGCGTATTGGTACGTGGTCCCCAAGTGATAAGAAAAGTAACAAATGGGGAAAGTAACAATCGGGGAATTGAAAATGGAGGTTGACAAATCCAACAACGTTAGTTCCAATCTAAGGTTCTTAACAACAACCAAGCCCCTTCCTACACGTCTTGGAAGTTTGTACACTTGAGTCATCGCACCTGCAATCTTTGTCCTACCATCTTTGCCCTGCATGTATAGAAGTAAGTGGCACTCATATAAAGAGGCTTATCCAAGTGGAAGCCACAGCAGGAAGCCACAGCAGGAAGCCACAT
Organism: Entonaema liquescens; assembly: GCA_902805475.1. Classification (NCBI taxonomy): domain Eukaryota; kingdom Fungi; phylum Ascomycota; class Sordariomycetes; order Xylariales; family Xylariaceae; genus Entonaema; species Entonaema liquescens. The sequence goes on from CADCSX010000007.1 coordinate 1,626,821, forward strand.
GATTACTGTAACTTCCGAACGCCTTACGCGCATAGATACATGCATGTCTAGGTTAGGGGTCCAAGTTTACCTAACCTCACATGTAATATACAAATCTGCATACGTAACTATCACTACCATACATGGATTGTATTAAGAGACAGTTCTTTTAACCACCTGGAACCCGAATAATCTCGGAGCCAACACAATCGGAGATCATCTCAACGTACGGCGGAATTATCAAGAGTTAGCTTATAATTCCGGTCCAGTGCACTAGTATAGTATTCAAATATAATTGGTCCTATAGGCGAAGCCTCTCCTCGCTTCTCATTGAAGATATAAGGCATGTCTTGCAGCCAATCAGTCGACGGGTTATTCTTCTGCCTGTAAGCCACCGCGTCGTCACCAGATCACGGACGAATAGACAATCAGGACTCATTCGATGGTATATCTTACGGAGGAGGGAGATGTATTTCCTAGCTTTTGCCAACGCCACACGATTACTTGCCTAACATAGAGTGAATATAAACTACTTTACCAACAGCCTCATTAGTTATATGGAAGTTATTTGTGCATTGCTCGTGTTGAGTCGTGGTGGTTCCCAATGGCCCAGCAGACAGTACTATCAGAGATGAATACCGCGCTCGCTGAGGCGATCTACGAGGCCCGCTGGTTTGTCTTCTATACCTCTTCGTGCCCAACCAGACGCATGCTAACGGAGTAATTATCTTTATAGTCCAGTATATGCCGTATGTGTTACGTACCATAGACATCGTACTACCTCTTCGCTATACCTTCCAACGCATCTAACCTCGCGTCCCAGTCCTTCTTCGGCGCAATGGGCTGCGCAGCCTCCATCGTCTTCACGGTCCTGGGTGCATCCTACGGCACCGCCAAGTCAGCTGGGGCGATTTTCTCCTCGGGGATAACCCGCCCAGATCGACTGATGCAGAACACGTACGCTTTCCCCTCCTTCCCTCCCTCCCTCTTTTATACACAACCTCCGCCGAGAAAAATGCCGCTGACATCCGCCTGCCACGTGTACGCGCAGACTCTGTGCTATCATGGCCCAGATCCTCTCCATCTACGGCCTGGTAGCCAGCGTTATCATCTCGGGCGACCTGGTCGAGAAGATGCCCTTGCACCAGGGCTTTCTACAGCTGGGGGCCGGCATCAGCGTCGGACTTAGCGGTCTGGCCGCTGGTTTCGCCATCGGCATAGTCGGGGACGCGGGAGGTGAGTCCCCCCTTTTTAGGGGTTGTTATAATCGAACGCTGCAAGACTGATAAACTGTTACCGTAGTGAGAGCTAGTAGCCAGCAGCCCCGACTCTATATCGGCATGGTTCTGATCTTAATCTTCGCCGAGGTCCTAGGTCTTTACGGCGTCATCGTCGGAATCCTGATGTTAACTAAGTCGAAGGAGAATGTGACTCAATGCCTATACTGACCCATAAAAGCCACTCGGGTCGTACACACAAGTTACTGTTATATAATATGGATTTAGGAGGCCACAAATTACTTTCCTAGCCCCTTGACTTACCTAGTTTGAGTTAAGAGTTCTAGCCTCTCAAGACTTAGCATTGCTGTTGCGAATGTATAATTTTGATGAAAATTAGTCGCGTTATGAACTCCCTACTTCAAGACTTTAATCTAGCCGAGCTGTCGTAATATATCGGTATGTTCGTCTTATTGATTATCCATTCCGAAGGGGGTAAACCATCGTAATTTATAAAATAATGTAATCATTATCCGGCCAGTCCTGCGCCTTAACCTTACCGCGATCTGGTCCTTGCTGGCCTTTCCTCTGGACGCTCTACGTCTCATCGATCTTTTCAACTTCGGCTTTCGCCTCCTCCCACGTCTCTTTATTCTTTCTCCCCCATTCGATTTGACTCTTGGCATAGGCAAGCTTTAATCCATAATTAGTAATCTTGTAATACCAAACCCCAGAAGGGCGGCTAAACAAACTTACCATATAACGCCTGAGATCGTCTTCTTTCTCGTTTTGGAACCTCTTTAGATCTTGCAAGATGCTTGCGCTCGCATCCTTCACATCCTGTGCTGCTGCTACTTGAGCTTGCTCCAGTTGCTCTATACTCTCGCGCGTCTTTCCTATGGCGTCGCGCCGAGTCCTCTCCGGATCTACGTCAGCAACACCTTGTATCGCATGACGTATTGGGCCAAAGATCTTATTGGTGATAGAATTGCCACTAGGTACCTTCTTATGGTTCGGACTAGAGGTTGATCTCTCAGGAGCTCCTACTCTTGCCGAAGGCGCGGAAGAAATATCTGCATGACTTGGGGAAAGTCTGAATCGATAGACGCCGTATCCTCCCCACTGCTTTCTCTGTGGTGCGGCGTTGAAGTTTCCCTCATGCTAACCGACCTCCGAGGTGCGTGGACTTGATGGTTTCCGCCGATTTGTTGGCTGCTGCTCAGATACTGGTCAATTCGCTTCGCCTCAGCTTCGCTAGTCTCTAGCTGCTCTAGGAGAGCCTTCTTCTTCAGGAGTTCGTCATTGGCCATTTCTTGCTGTACTCTCTTCAGAATCCTGTACCGTAGTACGTTACGAACGACCCCCGCAAATTGTGCGCTTTCTCTCATGGGTTCGGCGAAGCTTGCTCCCAGGGAACTTGACAACTCCTCCGTTGCGATATAAGATGAATCAGCAGCTTGGCCCACTCTTTCAATAGCTGCAGCTAGGGATGGAGACGGCTCGGAGAGCGCAAAAGCATTATACTTGGCGCCTAGATCTGAAAGATCAGTTGCTAGAGAACTTAGATGGTTGAGTGTTCGCCTATTGACTTTCTCCATTGGCCCCATTAGTGCTTGCTCTAGTTCTTTGATTGATGCTTCGTAGGTGATAAAATACGGATCTAGTTCCTGTTCGTTTAGACCATGAGCTTCAGGAGGGAACCGGCGAAGTATTTGAGAAGCAACGGTGCTGGAACTATCAAACACCGGACCCGGAGGCGGGTTCACGGGCGTCTTTAGCTTAGCAGAAGCAGCTGGTACTGGCAAATATGAGTGTGCCGGTGTAGGATTTGCTGTGTCCAGTGGTGGAGCTTTCATAATCGACTTTGGAATAGATGAGATAGGATGCGAGTGTAACACTTCATTCTATTGTCAGGTTAGCCGTAAGAATGCGCCTCGAGGATATAAATGCGCGCATACCCAGCTGACGTTCGGGTCGAGAAATCTCCATAGGACCCCATCTTCTTTGATCTGCTCCATCCGCCGGCAGCGATTCAAGAAGACAGCTAACATACGCTTTCGTAAGTCGATTATCTGCTGGTCCTGCTTCGCATTGGTAGGATTCGCGGCGTAATCGGCCATTGTATGCTTCTCGGGAATCGGTGGAATAATAAGGGTAGGGTGAAGCCTGGTCAGCGCATCGCGTAATGATGCAAATTCAGAATATCGGCGTCGTACTTCAAGGTCCTGAATTCTATCAGTATGATAAATTGGTACGAAACTCAGTACGTACATACCCCTGTTCTGATCGTATAAACGATATACTTGCCGCCACTCTCCATACTCTTTCCAGCATCGGTGATTATAATGGGAAGCTCTGGATTTTCGTATAGGATTTGCTCAATCCGGCTATCATAACCACCTGGTTTCCTCCGCGGCGCCTGGTTATTCTGAGTCCCGTATTCATCATCGCTAACAGGGTCAGTATGTTGCTGCCCGTAAGTAGGAAGCGGCGGAATATCTTCGCTGGTAGAAGACGGGTGTTCGGGCGATGTTGTTGGTCTATATATTCCCAGTCGGGATCAGCCTCGTCAGGAGAGTCATCCAACGCTATGTTTTCCCACATTATTCTTCCTTGGTCCAGGCAGGGTAAAAAGAATGCGGGTATAACTTACAGTCGTGTGAGCCCGGAGAAGTAGGGTGCGCGGAGGAGGATGTTATAGAATCACGGCGCTCAAAGCTCGTCCCGTAAGGGTTATTGTCTTCCTCATCGTTCCACATGGTGATTCACTTTCGTCTGGAGAAACGCACCAAACAAAGCTATACTTCAAAGTTTTCAACGAGAAGAGGTTTCAGACGAACTTATACACATTTAGTTGCCAGGGCGTTGCGACGTGCGGCAACGATCACGGCCAATGTGGGGGAGGGGGAGAATGGATGACCGGGCGCAAGCTGAGAGAATACTCTTGACGTCAATTACGAAGAATGGACCTGTGCCAATATTATCTTGAAATCTGTGTGTAAGTAGGTGATTTCGAAATATTTGAACAGATTAATAATAAAGACGATATGCGCTTCGTAGGTTTATAGAATGGAGCTTCATTGGGGGGGGTGTTGATATGTAGTAGAAAGGTAGCTGTGGATTGTGGAAACCGGAAGCCTTGTGCGATTACTAGTACTAGTACTACGTACAGAAGTAGGTTGTGACTGCTGCGTGAGGTCATGTTTTATGGCGCTTCGGCCATGTTTGAAATCTACGCTTACCCTTCTACAGTAGATAGTACCTAAGCTAAGAGATCTACAGGTCCAAATGTAGTTAGCACTGAGCTTGCTTCCTACAGTTACTTGCATAAGCCGAGCTCCGACGCGAGCCTCCTTTGATAATTCATATAGTCCAGGTAAGGATATCAAAGGGTCTTGCCTACAATTTTAGGAAATTGATATTGAGCCTTTGAACGTAGAAAACTAAATAATTAGTTGGTAGAGTTGAATTACCGCTTATCATATTATAGGTAGTCTCTCCCATAGTAACTAGCCTCGATGTTGAACATGGCATCATCATTATCCCAATGGATTATGGAAAATCTCTTGATATATCAACGATGATACAGGACAGGTATCTTTCTAGTAGAAAATAATACAGCAAAGAGTAAACCTTCCTCACATCCCTAGAACCAGCTAGGGAAAGCAACGAAAGTCAACGTTTGCATCACCTGGAAGCAGTGTAATACCAGGGACACATTGGGAGCGATCGTGCGCAAGCACAGAGGATGCGCTCCCTCGGCGCAAAAATAAGAATAATCAGAGATCGAGCCACTGTGTGGCTCTTCCAGAGATTAAACTGAAAAGAACAGATACTACACTTGATCTAAGCCAAAAGGCAAAGAGAGCTGAAGAAAGTAGAAATAAAAATCAGGATTTGGAAAAGGCCCTCACTATTAAATAACAATGTTTAGGGCGGTGGGGCCGGCAGAATTATGTCATTGTATGGCAGACCATATGTACCACTTTGCCAAAATCGATTTTGGTCAGCCACTAAACTAGATTTGGTTAAGCGCATTTCAATTTTATCGGTTAGATACTTGAAATTCAATGGCTAGTACTTATGTTTTATATAGGTTAATTAAATATATTACTATAAGTATCCCGTTAAAGCAGCATTACCTTTATAGAAAGGCTACGTATCGCTTTAAAAGAGTATCTTACCACCTGTACTTTACTTACCTAAACCTATTCAACCAACCTACAATACAACCTACAATACAACCTACAATACAACCTACAATATAACCTACAATATAACCTACAATACAACCTACAATACAACCTACAATACAACCTACAATACAATCTATTCAATACGATTCTTCGGATTGTCAAGTTTTGTTACACGTAATGCAGCTTACCGAGTTTTATTAGTTCCCGTACGAAATTCGCATACTTAGGTATCTACCTACTTATCTTATTGAAAATAGGCAATAGATTAGATATACTATTTGGTAAGCCACCTAATTGACTGCTTACCTAATAGACTGCTCGATAGATTGCCTAATAAACTACCTGATAAACTACCTAATAGACTGGATAGATTGGATAGACTGGATAGACTGGATAGACTGGATAGATTGGGTAATCTATTTAGATAAGTTACTTAGAATAGGACCTTGAATAAGAGGTTTGACTGTATATAACCTCGTACGAGACGTTAAAGTCCTTGTTGTCAAGCCTGAAATATGTATTTAATAGTTATATGCAACTCGTATTACGCATAAGTAGACGTGTTGTATATGGCTTGTGCGTACGCTAGGGATAAATTACCCCTTACGGCCACCCAAAATCGATTTTGGCAAAGTGGCTCCTATGGTCCGCCATACATTGCCTGAATTGTCGCGGACTCGTGGTAGGTACCAGGCACAGTACTTGACTCCCTAAGCAACCGTACGTACCCATGTACCCCATTAATTTGACCAATCGCACGTGATATCTAATCCTAAGGTGTATATATTTCCAGTTCTCCTGCCCGCAATCTGAATTTGTTTTTTCCTTTCTTCTTCATACTTACCTTGCTCGAAGAATCCTCGCTCAAGAGTGAGGATTCTTAAGGGGAGAAACCTGCATTGCACAGCGCGGAGTTGACCCTCTTCTATTATCCCTCGTGGATCGTAGCGAGTGGAATTTTTGCTATCCTTTTATTTTCATTGTGACCGATGCCGTTGCGCATCGCCACGAAGAAGATACGTTTGAGGGTCGCAGACGTTGGAAATACCAGCAACATGGTATGGAAACCAGGAATCATACTTGCATAGCCATCAACAACATCTCAATCCCTAAGGTACCTGTTTTTCAGGGTTGCATCGGTTTTGATTGAACTCAAGGCTGGAAATCTTTATCACGAAGTAGTCAGTTTCCCACCGGACTGATCAAAAGGTATCTGAAAAGATGATTGATCTTAGGAAACTAGGGGTCTCCTTAGCTAGGTACCTAGGTAGGTCAATTTGTTTATGTATTTAGATATTGATTGATTCATTACTTATTCAATACTAGCATATGTTCAGCTATGGCTGAGATTTATTATATTCGCAGTCGCAAATAAGTAAGAAAACCCAGGAAAATGTGCTAGATATATCCAAGGAGCACAAACGCTTTATCTTGACTGTCGCTCTAATATCTTAGCCAACACTTGCGTGTATGATGGGTATCACATTGTACGTCTGTTTGCCATAGCCTGCCTTGAAGCCCTCACACTGCCTTCAGCACCATCGGGGCATACTAACAAATAACGCTGTGCCGATCGTAAAATCCTTTATACCGCCATAAAGCCCAGAACCATGTGATCTAATAATATACTCACATGAGCTTCTACTAGCCCAAGAAAATCGATGTTCTATTTCCCCAACCCCCGAACGGAATGATACCCCCCATTCGTATCATGCAACCCTTTATCCGTGAGTCGCCTGCCGTAACATCACAATAGAATACCTAAGTCATATTCAGCGAATCGTAATCGATATTCTGAGAGAATTTGTCAACCTACGTGACTATACCTCCTATCGCAATGAAGACGCCTATGATTGATTTGTCGCCAACGGACCTGCCAGATGAAGCCCAACCCAGTGCCACTATGAGGCACGTCTTTAGATGTCCGACGACGGTGCTAGAAACCGGTCCTGTTTGTCCAATAATGAAAAATTGTGATAGATTGATCAAAGCGGCGAACACGCCAGACTGTGATGTTAGCCCCAAAGCTTTGCTAATCTGATTCTCTTCATCTTACCGTCAATATCATGAGCCACCGAGCCATTGGGACTTCACTCCAGGTGGGGAATGTATCCACGAAAGGGATAACATAAAGTAGGAGAAACGCTGAAACCGGTGCCTGGTTGAAGAGTAGTTGCATACTAGACACTTTCAATTTCCGCTGATAGCTCTTAATCCATACTGTGTATAACGACGAAGCGAATATACCACTAAAAGCGAACACAACACCCAAACTCGACGTGCCCTTGACATTGGCGTCTTTTGTCGGGAGCGAGTCATAATAGGAAACCATACCAACGCCTAAACAAGCAGGGATAAGAGCTAGAATAGCATTCCGAGGTAACATGGATCTATACAAGACAAAATCCATAGTTGCAACAGTCGGAGTAAGTAGAATACGCGCAACCTGGTAGAAAGTAACGGAAGAAAATGCTAAAGAAAGATTTGGGAGGATAACGTTTAGGGACATGGCGACAGAAAGGGGAATGATATTTCTCAGAGCGATACGGCGATGAGTGAAGTACGCGAAGCGAGGTCGCGACAAGGTGAAAAGAAGCAACCATGTCATAAAGAAGTGGAAAGCAGCAAATGTCAACTGCACGAGCTTCAAAGAAGGATCTGAGAAGATAGCCTTGTTTGTGAATACCTAGAAGAGCATAAGTTAGCTAGACCATAAGATAGAAACGAAGAATCCATACAATGCCTATCGTCGCTAGAGTGTTTACTGCTATCCAGAAAATAGCCCAGCCAAAATGACTGTTTGGGGGACTCCGGGTAGTCTGGTAACTAGAACCCTTTTCCAATAGTCCATCGCCTCCCTCGACGTCCCCAGCATTGCCTTCGCCTGGAATAATACGCCGAGAATTATCACCATCGTCAATGCCATCGAAACTGCTGAGTCTCTCATTCTCGTTTGGATTTATTGTGGATGACGAAGCAACAGACGAGGGCCGTGCAGGGTGACCACTCAAAGATGCCATGTCGAGCGGCGCAAGACCTGTGACGGGACCTGCCCAGTTTCCCGTCGTCCACAATTAGCAAATTCAAGCATGTGGATAGGGTCGCTAGTCGCTGGTAGGCTCAATGGTAAAAGAAAGTAAGTCGAGGTTATTCTCTTGTTCTCGAAGCGCGAGATGATCGGTTCTGATGATGACGGACAGGTTCCAAAACGAAGATGGATCCAACCCAATTGGAACGTTTGGGGTTTGGTTACACTGGTTGCTATTTTAGCCGATCGCCAGGCGGGAACGGAACGTGGAGACCACTAAACTTTACGTGCCTAGCACATACACTACGGGGAGCACTTACCCTACATTTAGAGCTATGTACCTTGCCTCATGTACCTAACTTCCAGTATAAGATAACCTGTTTAAGCCTTGTGTTACAAGGGTGCCGAGCAGCCGACTTGTTTGAATTGCAGGATAGTGAGATGCAGGATTGGCATCTTAATAAATGGACCTGAATTACAACCATTGACAAGGGGCCGTACGGCTTACACGTACTCTCCATAACCTTAGGAGGTACCTAGAAGGCTCGTGGCAAGGTTACTCCTAATGGAGGCACAAACTTCCATTGTATCAACTTACATGCACATTCCCAATGAGACTACCTAGCAAGCACAACACACTCTTTAACTTAGTTACTATCTTTATTATATAAGCTGATTTACTTTCTATTCTTTTTGCTGTACACATGCTATGTTTGTCTAAGGCTACATAATCTGCCTTGGTAATGTAGGTGGTGTATGATAGTCATCATCATGATAGTATATCTACATGTAACATCAGATTGAGCAAACAGTGCCATTCCAGCCACATATATATATTCGTTTGTGCTGCATGTACTTCTATTTCTGCATGTAATAACGGGAACTTATAGTTACCTCATAACTAGTTATAGTTATATAACTTCAATACTATACCACTTACTTCTTTATACGACTTCTGCCGTCAAATTGAAGTGAAAGATGGGTTGAACTGTTTTACGGTATAGGACCTTCTAGATTCCGGGTGGCTTCATGGGACGATATTAGTGTTGTTCGATGTTCTAGCGAAACTCTAATACATAGGAAAGAGGTGTGAATAACATCAGTCGTATATACATGTATCTATGAGGTAGGCTACTTAGAGATGGACGATAGGCCTTAAAACTATCGTCTATATACATGGGTATTCAATGTTTCCAATACCTGCACATATATTACCCAGCGCTGTGGATAGGTATTTTTTTAAAGTATTGCAACTTGGGTGTTTGATCTCGTCCCAAAGACTAGGTTAATAGGTTGACATTTCTCGGGCGGAGAGTGTTATGATATGGGCTAAGATGCTATATGAATCTACGATTTAATCATCCAAACTCTTACTTAGACACCTCGTAACTATGACACATAAGCTAAGAATAACACCGTTGAGTTAGAAGTTCAAAATCCCAAAGTTTCAATAGTATAGGCTAATTATGACTTATTCGCAGCATTGGTATTGATATGATGATAGGTAGGTATCTCATGTTAATAGGCACACCAACTCCATGTTACTTACAAGTAGGTACTTAGGTACCCGTATGTATGTCGTGGCCCGGCGGGCTGCATGTGGGTCTATGTGCTACAAAGTTGCGTGTGTACCTGCTTAAACCTCATGGCCGATCGCTGCCGATCGATAGTACCTGTTAAATTATCTTTAAAGGTTCAAAGACGCGCGCTGCCATTCGTTTCAACTTGATCGATTTGTTTTTCAATATGTAAATTCGTCTGAACTTGCGAGATTTGCTCGTGATACCATCGTTCTATTTTACGAAGTTCGAACCATAAGCCGGCTATTGCGCCTCTTTGCCGAGTATAGCAAGGTATTATACCTGTTGCCAGATCGCTCAAGTCGGATCGCGCTTTTAGCCAAGTCTATCGACTATCTAACGTGTACTTCTCCATACACGTTCACGAATGTTCGAGTTTTTAGACTAATCGTATGGGTATATCCTAGCTGCCTCCTTGCTTTGGCGCAGTTCGTTCCTGGTACCTGGGATTTAGGTGTCGGACAAACCAGAGACTAGAGACTGTCTTGCGTCGACTTGCGACTTGCGATTTGCGATTTGCAACCGGCTGTTCAAAAAGATCTGCATTTGGATATCTGTCCAACCTAGAATCCTCCTGTACCAGACGAAGAAAAGAACAGACCTTGTTACGCATTTCTCTTAATTCTCCAGGACTTATTACACGTCCGCTCTCTTACTCAAAAATCCTAAAGGACTTTCATACATACACTTTTCGAACCTCGGACTGGTCCACCGGCGAATTTCTGGGTTCTCATTCTGCACGCTATGACCGCGCCACACCTAAACGGCACCAATGGGGTGCAGTGTAAGTGCTTGCCCGCAACATCACCGATGCTGACCGAGACAGCTTACCGCATTACATATTTAGCTCCTAGCAGTAAGACCACGAAGCCCAGGTTTTTCGAGGATTATGGGATTTGGAAGCAGGCTCCCATCTTGACCGGATCCACGAAGTTTGATGCCTTACCAGATGTCAAGAATATTATGATCACTGGCGGTGCCGGCTTTATGTGAGTTTCCGCGAGCCTCAAGGTTCCACATTGCAGCTAACGAATGACCGAAGAGCTTGTTGGCTCGTCCGTCACCTCACCTTGACATATCCCGAGGCCTACCATATTGTGTCCTTTGACAAATTGGATTATTGTTCATCATTGAACAACACCCGTATGCTCAACGATAAGCGGAACTTCACATTCTACCATGGGGACATCACCAACCCATCTGAAGTGCTCGGTTGTATGGAGCGCTACAACATCGATACTATTTTTCATTTCGCGGCTCAGTCACACGTCGACTTGAGTTTTGGGAACTCGTATGGATTTACTCATACGAACGTGTACGGTACTCATGTTATGCTGGAGAGTGCGAAGAAGGTTGGGGTTAAGCGATTCATTCACGTATCTACTGATGAAGTATACGGCGAGGTAAAAGACGATGATGACGATTTAATGGAGACAAGTATACTGTCTCCAACTAATCCTTACGCCGCCAGCAAAGCTGCCGCCGAAATGCTTGTTCACTCTTATATGAAGAGTTTCAAACTTCCAGTCATTATTGTCAGAAGCAATAACGTCTACGGGCCGCATCAATTTCCCGAAAGTAAGAAACAGATCCAGACACCATGCGAGAACATGCACCTGACTTACCACGAAACAGAAATAATTCCTAAATTCATCTGCTTGTTAAATCGGCAGAGACCCACAGTGCTCCATGGCGATGGGAGCCCTACCCGAAGATACTTATATGCTGGCGATGCGGCTGATGCGTTTGATACGATCTTGCATAAGGGCACTCTCGGCCAGGTCTACAATGTAGGATCGCATGATGAGATTTCTAATATCCAGCTATGTAGAATGGTGTTGAAAGAGATGAATATTCCCCACGAGAGCCAAGAGGACTTTAACAAGTGGGTTAAATATACGCATGATAGACCGTTTAACGACCATCGATACGCCATAGACGCCACCAAACTTCGACATCTCGGTTGGGATCAGAAGACTTCCTTCGCTGACGGGTTAAAGATCACTGTTGACTGGTATAGACGTTTCGGCGAAGAATGGTGGGGTGACATTAGTAAAGTCCTCAGCCCTTTCCCGATCGTGGTCGAAGCCGAAGTGGTATCTGACAAAGAGGAGATTTGCGACGAGCCTCAATTACCAAAGAAACGAAAGTCGCCTGGATAATGGCTATAGAACCGGAATCTGCTTCCAAATGGGAATGACGACTTCCATACGTTTTCCGGTATCATCAGAAGGAACAAATACATGGTGGGAGTTAAGGTTGATCTACATAATGAATCCCGCGGTTTTGGGGTTATAGAGGTCGCTGTTTTACGAAGTATCATAGACCTAAGAAGATGCAAGCGACACGAAGAATATTCTCCTTGCTGGGTATTTGAACGGATTATTTCATCACTTGATAAAATCATTAGATGATAGAGGCTAGCTATAAATGAATTTTGCTGTAAACTTGGCTAATATAAACTATTTCGATAATGTCCAGATATGAGTTGAAGGGTGTGGTTTAATAATGGTGTGCTAATCGCGCCTCTACCTTCCTGTTAATAAGTATGGAAACACTTATGTATCGTCATTTTCTGCAAGCTCTCCTATTCGAGACTACTTAATCCGGCATTTCGGGCATTACCTGTTTACCAGCAGCAGCAGACCAGTAACCAATGCACATTCCGAACCGGAAATCGTTTCCAGCATATCACGGGCTGCAGCCGGGTTCCATGGTTCGATTGAAAACTTTCTAAGGCCAGGATATTCAATTGACCGGCCTGTCAAACTGGGGACGTTATGTACTTTGCTGCGTACATAATGTCGGCTGTTTGTCCAATGAGATGAACCGGCGGAGAACCGAAACTTGGACGTTCCCCGAAGGGCCATGCTATATGTACGTTATGCTATGCACCAACGTTTCTGCCGCTTACCAGAAGCGGGAAGGGATAAGACGAAGAAGACACGGGTATTTTTTGCACTACTTGGGAACTATGGGGAGATTTACACTATTCATATAGTGTATTCCTAAATTAGCATTGAAAAAGTATGTAAATGTACCTGTCAGAAGTGTTCCTCTCGTGATGAATGGCTTAAACCTCTTCTTACTTTAAGCACTAAAGGTCTGATCACCCGGTGAGGGCGACAAGGTTCCTCAAGGTCGGGGCGGACGGGTTTGCCCATCCGTTCGGGTCCAATTATGGCAGACCATATATACCACTTTGCCAAAATCGATTTTGGTCGGCCACTAAACCAGATTTAGTCAAGCGCAAGTCGATTTTATCGGCCGGATACCTGACATTTAATAATTAATATTTACGTTTTATATAATTTAAATAAATATATTATTATAAATAATTTATTAAAATAATAATATTTTTATAAAAAAATTATATATTATTTTAAAAAAATTATATTTTATTAAAATAAACGTTTTAAATAAAATTATATATAATTTATAAATTAATTTATAATATAATTTATAATATAATTTATAATATAATTTACGATATAATTTATTTAATATCGTTTATTTAATATAATTTTTTAAATTATTAAATTTTATTATATATAATACGGTTTATTAAATTTTAATTTTCGTATAAAATTTACGTATTTAAATATTTACTTATTTATTTTATTAAAAATAAATAATAAATAATAAATTAAATAAATTAAATAAATTAAATAAATTAAATAAATTAAATAAATTAAATAAATTAAATAAATTAAATAAATTAAATAAATTAAATAAATTAAATAAATTAAATAAATTAAATAAATTAAATAAATTATTTAAATAAATTATTTAAAATAAAACTTTAAATAAAAAGTTTAATTATATATAACCTCGTACGAGACGTTAAAGTCCTTGTTGTCAAGCTTAAAATATGTATTTAATAGTTATATGCAATTTGTATTACGCATAAGTAGACGTGATATATATGGCTTGTGCGTACGCTAGGGCTAAATTACCCCTTACGGCCACCCAAAATCGATTTTGGCAAAGTGGCTCTTATGGTCCGCCATACCAATCAAACAGAACCGGAACAAGAACGCTTAGGCCCTTGGACCTGGTAAGTGTGTGTTAAAGAACTAAGCCAATACCAATCACTCGCTTCCCAAGACACCCATATTTTCAGCGTTGTAGTCGTCCACGTCCACGGTGAAGGGCTGCATATAGATATGCATACGGACAAATACAAAAACATACCTAATATACGTACATACATAACGTGTGCAGGTCGAATATAGAATTGGGAATAGGGGGGGATCCCACTGGCATGGGTGGCAATGACCATGTGGTTCATTCCCTTGTCGACGACTCCACGTTACAGTAATGAGGCAGACCGCCCATTGGATCGAAGGAGTTGCCCCCCAACTGTCTTCTCTTACTGCTGCAGAACGTTGTCTGGGTGGTGATCAAGTCGGTAGCCAATCGTTAACATATTTTGCCTGTGACTGTCCTCCGCTCTCTCGTGGCCCATTTCCTCCAACTTGTAATACGGTCTAGTCCCTCAATTCCGTCACGCCGCCTAAGCCTTGCGTAGTGGTTACTTTTTTTCTTTTTTCTCCCTATGTTCGAGGCGAATTGAAATGACGATCGTAAACTAGTCTATGCGCACTTCGTGGATAGTATTTTCTCGCCAATGTATCCGGCATTGGATCCTTTACGAACTCCTCACTGGCTAAACACTATAGAGAACAGTTTCCTGGGTGGTGCGTCAGACAGAGGTGACCCTTCGCTTACGCATCCACCGCTGAGCCGCACGGTCTACGGAGACGTCGGTAGGCAGTGAAATTTCATCGAAAGAGTTACGAGAAAGCTGTGTGACCCAAATGCCTCAGCAGCTAAGAACCAACTAGTGCAACTGTGATGAAAAGGAAGAGAGGGACAAGCGACGAAACAGGACAGGTTACGGCATCGCGTGTACCAGCAGCAATCATGCCGTCGTATGGGACTAGTGCCACCAGCTCGTCTATCGGACCCCTAGTACCGAAACAGGCCGTAGCGTAGTTAGCTCCGAGCTTCCTGTGCCGGAGCTGGACGACGATATCTCCACTGAAGATGTCACAAGCGATGGTTTAAGTGCGTGGACGATGAGCGTTGCGGAACCGGGCGGTCATGTGTTTGAGGCGAATGATGAGACGAGAACGAGTCAGTTCGACGCCGCTTCCATCTATTCACCAAGCCATCATCCAGGCGGCCGTGCAGTGGTGTACCGGGTGGAGCATTCCTTTGAGAGCGAAGGTAGTGTAGAGGATGGGACCGTGTAAGCTCGCACCAAGATCGACGGCGGTGTAATGATGATACTAATCCCGAATAGAAACTCGACACGGTCAATCAACGAACTGGATCTCAACTACGCGATGGAAAATGGACGGCGGTATTGCGGCTCATATTACATGCCGAACGACGACGATGAACAAGTTCGACTCCAGCTGATGAATCAGGTTTATCTGAAGACATTCGACGGCGAATTAACCAGCGTACCTCTGGAAGCGCCAACTCACATCCTGGATATCGGCACTGCTGTCGGCGAATGGGCTATAGATATGGCAGAACTGTATCCCGACTGCGAAGTGACTGGAACTGACATTTCCAATATCTTTGAACGTCGGGTTCCGCAAAATATCTTCTGGGAAATCGACGATGCCGAGCTGGAATGGGAACGACCACCGAATCACTACGACTTAGTACATATAAGAGACTTACAAGGATCCTTTTCCGATTGGCACCATATTTACCGATCTGCTTTCCACTGTATCAAGCCTGGCGGATGGATCGAGGTGTTGGATTTCGACGATCATCGAGGGATGAGCAATCTTCGCTCCTTCTTTGAGCCCGAGTCTTTGGTACATAAGGCATTACGCGATGTTCGCGAGGCTGCTTTGATGCATGGGAGGCAGCGTGGTGTTGCCCATCTGGAACCTAGGTTTCTGGTCAACGCAGGCTATGTTGACGTCCAACTGACCGAGCATGCTATCCCTCTAAGGACCGAAGACGGCTCTACCGGAAAATTTTGGCTTCTTGCCATGCTGAACGGATGCGAATCGATATGCTTGAGGCTTCTCACCAAGTATAAGGGATGGTCGCCTGAACAAGTCCGTTTGGCTTGTGAGCAGATTGGTGAAGAACTGATGGCGATGGCACTCAACTCACAGAGAGCAAAGGGATTCGTTGCCAAGGTTAGGGTATTAAAGGGGAGGAAACCAAGCCCATACAATCGATGGTCCAGATTACCATCCCGCGAGCCTATTCCTGTGATACACGAGAAATACATAGATATGCTGGATGATACCGACGCAGAGGAAAGTAATCTGACAGACGGTCTGACGGACGGAGGAAGCGGCTTTTGTTCTTTCCCATCTCGTGGGCCGACGAGTGTTGCGAATAGCAAATCGCTTCATTCGGGCTAGATCCAAGACGCTCAACCGACTGAAGTAATGTTAGGACTGAGCAGACATGACGGCACCGCTGGTATAATATTTAATTTAAAGCGGTCAGATCAAGGGGGATGATCACTCGGGGGAAACCCACCAACATCATCTAGACCATTCCGCGCACTGAAGATATCACTAGCGTATGGGAATCCCGGGAAGCTAACGACGGCTAATATCATGATGAGGATCATGAACGAGTTCCGACACGATCAATCGGCGGAACCTAACGAATATAGATCGAATAAGATCTGAAAACCCAATACCCATTCCACCGGTAAATATTTTGCATAATCCGTATATCTGCGGATACCAAGAATAAATTCGACATAGATATATTATCTCCAATACCCATGGAGAAAGGGGAATACAGGCTGGGTGGCTTTTTAGCATAAAGTTCGTGTTATTTTGTGCATAGGATAGGGAGGATATTGGGAGGATATTTGAGATTTCGGGTATATAAAAAGGTAGAATGGGCCAACATGAGGCCCTGTATATATCTACCCATCTTTTGTAACGGCATTATTTGCGGCCTGCCGTATATGAGCAACATTGCTCTTTAGGATTATCGCCAACTAAGTTAGATAATTTGAAGCTAAAAATTGTAGTCCATTTTGTATATTGGATGTGATACTGTTATATAGAATAAATTAAAATAAACTACAATCAAATTGAGTTGCATCAAACATGTAGTTGTAGATGTGATGTCAATCTTGAGGCGCTTCAGAAGGTTACTCCGTGTGGTCTAAGTCCAGGTCTAAGTGCTCAGCTGAGCTGCCTTTCAAGTTACATCATTGCTGCACTACTTAAGTACATGCATAACCCGGATAACCCTGACCCGCTTTGTTGTACAACATCACGTACCTAGGTACGAAGTACTTGATAGGCAAACAACATGTACTATGTACTGCTGAGCTCCGATCAACTCCAACAACTCCAACAACTCCAATGAGCTTTGAACTTAACAAAAGGTTATCATTGCCCAACACCAACACCATATAACGATAGCCAGCAGACAGCAGACAGCAGACAGCAGACAGCAGACAGCATTGCGACCTGTCGCGAACTCACCCTTTCAACATGACCAAATAGATTTCCAGATGTCGCTAGAAGCAACGAACGGCTTTGCTGCCGCCAACGGCGTGCACGACCTCACTGTCGAGAGTTTACCTATCTTCGATGTCGAGCCGGTACAACTCAATTCTCCATCGCTGCCGACTTTGTTGCTGCCCAGGTTGCGAATAATGTACTTGTTCTAGCTTTGTCTAACGGGCGCATTTTGCGCATCGACCTAAACCGACCAGAAGATATAGACGGTGAGCTATACCGTGTCTCTCTTTCAAGGTCTGATTATTAGAGCGTTATTGACATAAGCTATTTGTAGATATCGACCTTCCCAGGCGAGTTTCCGAAGTAGGCATCATACGGCGTATGTTTCTTGATCCCACCGCCTCCCATCTGCTCATATGTACTTCTCTCGGCGAGAACTATTACCTGCATACACAGTCACGCCAACCACGGCCTCTAAGTAGGTTGCGCGGGGTCTCTGTCGAGTCCGTAGCTTGGAACCCGTCTCTACCCACGGCCACGACGCGGGAAATCCTAATAGGAGCCTCGGATGGAAATATATACGAAACATTTATTGAAACATCAACAGAGTTCTATAGGAAAGAGGAGAAATACTTAAAAGTGCTACACAAACTTCCCGATGGACCAATTACGGGACTTTGGGTTGATAATATGGGTGGGAAGGTCGATATAAGGAGAGTGGTTATCACTACACAGAGTCGTATACTTCATCTTGTAGGCAAGGTTGGACGGAGTAGTCATGACGGGAGCGGTTCGATCTATACGAGATTATTCGACTCCGAGCAGCCTGTTATACATGAAATTTCCCGAGGCTCAACTACTGCCCCTTCGATGCTTGCCATCTCACCAGATCCTCCAAATTCTCAGATTTACGAGGATACCGCCCCAGACCGAGCCTTTGCGTGGCTATCTTCACACGGTGTCTATCACGGGAAGCTTCTATCAGCTCCGATAAATAACGAGCTTGGAAACAAAGTGTTTGCCGAATCGAAACTCTTGTCAAGGTCGCAAGTTGTCTCGACAGAGACGTCGGGACGGAAAAAGACCCCGTCGGACTCTATTGATGCGATCGCATTAACTCAATGGCACATTATCGGCCTGATCGGCGGCCGTATCGTAGCAGTAAATCGATTAACAGGGTCCGTTGTGTACGACCAGCTAATTCTGGACCAGGGCCAAAAAGCCTTGGGTCTATATATTGACCAGCAGAAAAACACATTCTGGCTATTTACCGCGCAAGAGATCTTTGAGATTGTTGTTAGAGACGAGGATCGAGACATATGGCGAATTATGCTACAAAGACAACAGTTCGATATGGCCATGCAATATGCTCATAGCCCTGCACAAAAAGATGCAGTTTCAATGGCGTCTGGCGATTATCTTGTTGAAAGGGGGCTATTCGTCGAGGCCGCTGGTGTTTATGGGAAAAGCAGCAAACCGTTCGAAGATGTTGCGCTTATCTTCATTGATCATAATCAAAATGATGCCTTACGAAAGTACCTTATCACAAAACTAACGACATATAAAAAGTCCTCTACAATGCAAAGAATGATGATAGCGACGTGGCTAGTCGAGATATTCATGGCAAAACTCAATTCTCTAGAGGATTCCATTACTGTTGAAGCTGAGACAACTGAAAATGGGAACGCAAAAGAGTCACAGCGCCAACTCAATGCAGTTCGAAGCGAGTTCCAGGACTTCATTAACAAACATAAATCCGATCTCGACCGCAAAACAACGTATGATGTTATTAGCAGTCATGCTCGAGAAGATGAGCTTCTGTTTTTTGCTCACGCGGTGAACGACTATAATTATGTTCTATCATATTGGGTACAGAGGGAGCGATGGACGGAAACTCTGAACGTGCTCAAGAAGCAAACAGACCCAGAAGTCTTCTACCGGTATAGTAGTGTATTAATGACACACGTCGGACATGAGTTAGTCGAGATCATGATGCGACATCCTAAACTCGAGCCGCGTAAAATTATCCCAGCGCTCCTCGACTACAATCGGGCTTTCAAGGGGACACTTTTACAGAATCAAGCCATCAGATACCTACAATTTGTCATTAACCAGCTTCATTCTACAGACGCGGCGGTTCATAACACTCTTGTCTCTATCTACGCATCCCACGGGTCCAAAGATGAGTCGGGACTTTTAGCATACCTCGAATCACAAGGTGAAGAGCCTCATTTTGATCCTGATTTTGCTCTTCGGCTATGTATCCAGCACAAGCGAACCCTCTCATGCGTGCATATTTACACGAACATGGGACAGTACGTCCAAGCCGTGGACCTTGCACTTTCACATAATGAAGTGGAATATGCTTCTATAATAGCAGACAGGCCTATGACCAATCCTGCTCTTCGAAAGAAGCTGTGGCTTGCGGTAGCTCGCAAGGTCATCTCACAGTCTAACGGCATTAAGACAGCTATTGAATTCCTAAAGCGCTGCGACCTCCTTAAGATTGAGGACTTAATCCCATTCTTCCCCGACTTCGTTGTAATAGACGACTTCAAGGATGAGATTTGCAATGCGCTCGAGGATTATTCGCGCAATATCGATAGCCTGAAGAAGGAGATGGATGAGAGCTCTCAGACCGCCGCCAATATCAAGATCGACATTGCCGGACTTGATCATCGTTACGCCATTGTTGAGCCGGGAGAGAAGTGCTACGTATGTAGCTTACCGCTCCTTAGCAGGCAGTTCTTTGTCTTCCCGTGTCAACATGCCTTCCATTCCGACTGCCTCGGGAGAAAGGTGCTCGAGCAGGCGGGCGTTAGCAAGAGTAGGCGCATCAAAGAATGCCAGGTGCAGATTAGCAAAGGCCTCGTCAGCGGCACTAGGAAGGATGCCATGGTCGCGGAACTAGACGCCTTAGTGGCTTCAGCATGGTAAGTAGACGAATCGCCCCCTTCAACGGAATGGGACGGCGGAACTAATGAGTCGTGTAGTATCCTGTGTAGTGACTATGCTATCAAGCGTATCGACGAGCCGTTCATTACGGCTGACGATGACAAGAGCGAGTGGGCTCTATAATATAGGGGGTCGTTAAATCGTAGGCCCAATAATTCTTGCGATATGTTGCCGGTGGCGGTATTGTATATCAGATAGGATTGTGATTCCTTGTTGTCCCAAAAGACGACCGATAGCATGTTAGAGAAATTGATACCCACTTATATAACCTCACTTTTAACTCTTGATGTTTGATTCTGTTGACGTTGTAAATCACGTGAATGTCTATCACTTGAATTGATCTATCAGATGCTTACGTTCTTAAAAAGAGAGTCACATCGGGACGGGTCTATACATATTCGTATTCAGACACCATATACAATTTAGGAAGTGAGTTGACGTTAAACCCCGCGGATTACCGCCTTACAAAGGCACTACGTATTTTAACATATTTTCGCGATTTCCGGGCAAAATCCGCTATTCGGGCGGGTATCCATGATTGACCTTACTTATATGGGGGTTCTCCATTAGGAAGTTATGTGTTATGTTGAAAAGACAAAATGTGACATGTCCTCTTTTTGACGCCATTAAGCATAAATATTCTGCCTTGCAAACATTTCGACATAACAATGTAAATCCATCCCCATAGTTTAAACAGGTGTCTGCCGCTCGGCGTTTCCTCGTGCAGTTTTTTACGCAGGTTTGAAAGGGTTCGTTTTTGGAGGAGGTGTGCTGGCGCGAAACAGAAATAGAATAACTAGGTAGTTAGCTAGAGGAAAAAAAAAAAAAAAGGTTATAGATAGGTTATGCAGTGTAGATCAGTGTGAGAGGCTGGGTTGGCTAGCTGGGATTAGATAACCAGCACTGTTGTGTTCTGCTTAAGCGAGGCGTAGCTCAACGGGCAGGGAACGGACGAAGATGAAACTAGAGATAATAAGAGGTGAATAGGCCTGGGTGCGCCGTTTGAAGCTGTTCAGGAACGCATGAATTTAGGTCTGGTTGACAAGGCTTTAAAGTTAATTATAGACCTGAGATCCGCTGATATTTTGGGGCAGACCAGTCTGTGCGCGTATGGATGAGATGAGATGGAAAGGCAACCCAAGCCGGTGAATGAGAATTTAAGCTAGCTACGTCTTATGTAAAAGAGAAATTGTGTTTCTTAGATCTGAAACGACTCGATTCTACAGCGAGGCTAGTATGTTACCATCAAAGACCACATGGAATAAGTCTTGGCGAAGAAGTCGTAGTGACGTTGGTGAATATACTTACACTAACTAACTATGCATCTTATGAGTGAATCGTCATCGTAGCCCTGTACGTACGTAACCCAAAGGGGCTGGGTTATGGGCTAGGTAGAAGAGCTGACATGTCCAGCCTCCTCCTCTTAAGTAGAGCCAGATAGTAAGAAGATGAAAAAGAAAAATTAAAAAAAGGGCCCAGAAGTAAGTAGTACAGTTTACGTGGAAGGACATCAATCACCGAGCCAAGGTTTGCGTCTTCTGTCCAATGTGGTGATAGAGGTATCGTATCGGGTTGTTCAGCTGCAGGATGGCTTGCTGTTGGCCCAATCGAGTGTCGTGAGGATTCCAGTTGGATTGGAGGGCGAGGGAGGGCAACTTGGAGCGACGTTTCAGATTTCCAAGTAGATCCCCCCTCTTGCACCGTCTGACTTTGTGATTGGTGCTTCGGCTTCTAGTCGAATGACCCCCGGCGTGTGAAATGATAGCTGCACATCCTAAGGCGGTGGTAGTAAGAGAGACAGACATATGGGTTCACGAGCCACAAGACGGCATGGCGGCAAGTCAGACTGGGATGTAGCATGTTGTCTTCTATTAAAAGGCGTTTTGGGATGCTTTGGGGACACAGGAAACATACCACTTTGTGGAGAATTACGGATAAAGTTAGCCTATTCAGTTGTGTATTCTTCAGCATTGAACGGTTCTCTTGACGTATTTATCTAGGATATCCCAAGGTATTAGCTGATTGTTGAGATATCAATGCTAAACTCGACAAAATTAACTCACGATGGTCTCGTAAAGAAAGCTAGTCCAAACCAGCCTGATGCCAGTCTGCCTCGTGATGGGAATTCTGCCTGCATTGACTTCAATGTTGCTCATTAAGTAAAACTATGTCAAGGATCGAGTTCGAAGTAGCAGTGCCAATGCCACGTTTCCTGGAAACACTTACATATACCTGCATACCTATATAGTCACATTGTATGGTCCAACGGTGGGATGTAGAAGTGTATAGATAACGCCTCAATTGTGACATATCGGGGGTTTCAGTGGTTCAAGATATGTGGTTTGCGGCTGTCTGTTGCATCTATAGAGAGGCTCGGGTTTAAAGTGTGGCCCCTTCATCTACTTGACGCCTCCTCTTCCATGCGACGTCAGGGAAGATATGCTACATCTCCTTCCGAGAAAGGGAAGACTCTGGAGTTTCTGTCCCAGTTTCTGTCCCGCTTTGATCATCCATGTAGTCACGGACCAGCTAGTCCTGAACTACCTATCTGTTTGAGTTGACCACTTTGAGCTCTAGCTATAATGGTGAATAGTAAGTATTCTTATCCCACGAGGAAAGCTTTCTCTTTCTCCGGAGGATATGTTACACTTCCAACTGCAATATCGGACTTGGGTGCTTGTAGCATGTTTCGCGTGATTGTGTGCCGAGGGTCCAGGGACAACCCACGTTTGCTTCTATACATAGGAGACCAGGCCAATGCCAACATAGACTGAACATGAACCAACATAATCATGGTTCTAGGTAGCATGGCTCAAGCAGTTATGGAATTTGATAAACGTAATGTGGGGAGAACCCATTGAGAAAAGCCGAATACTAAAGAACTAAAAGAAGGCACAGAACCCGTAGGACCCGTGGCTAGGTGCTAGGTGCTAGGTACAACCGAGCATCGGATCCAAAGTCTTGTTCGCCTAGACGAAATCCGATACGATAGCTTGATATAGTAGTTATGGGTAAGATGTCGTCATTCTCGTCGACTTCGTAAGCACCGCGGCACTACCGCGCCTCTCCTAACAATGTTCAGTGCCCAAGCCCAGTATACTTCGCACAGGACACATATTTTTAATTTTTTAAAATTTTTTTTTGTAAACTGCCAAATCGGTTGTCGACGCTTCAACGGATAGTCCCTAGCTGTTAAATTCTCCATAGCTTTTGCTCTCCTCCAATCATGCGTCTGAAATACCCCTGTCCCGAGAAAAAAAAAGAACTCTGAGAATGGGACAAGTGGAAGCGCCTGATGAAGCAACTCAATCAATTCGTCCGATTTAATCAGGAAAAAGATTATATGAATATAAATTATGAGATTGATATTGTGGAGGACAGAAGAGGGAAGCAGTCGTAACTCTGTTGCGCTTTTGCAAGTTCGCATGTATTTATCGGATATTTTACCTGACTAACTATATAATATTATGGTTAATCATTGTAGGACAACAAATAACGGATTTCCAACGTCCATCGAGGATGACAAGAAATACGCGGAGAATAAAGAATATAATAAAGATTTGTTGGAGAGTAAAAAGAAGAGGGCTTTGAAGGTCGATGTGCAGGGCGATCCCGTCGTTTCAAAGCCCACATGCGTCCTTAGAGCGAAGATGGGTGCTCGGGTTAGACATTTTAGACATTTTTAGGCACTACAAGTACTAAATAGGTCTCTCCCACCGTGGAAATTCTATTCAATATACCCAGTTAGATAC
The DNA here is from genome assembly GCA_902805475.1 of Entonaema liquescens. Taxonomy (NCBI): domain Eukaryota; kingdom Fungi; phylum Ascomycota; class Sordariomycetes; order Xylariales; family Xylariaceae; genus Entonaema; species Entonaema liquescens. The sequence continues at coordinate 1,651,000 of CADCSX010000007.1, forward strand.
ATGCGGGGTACGGCACAGTACAATCAGGGTACGTAGAAGAGATATAGGTACTCGTAACCCAAACTGGGCATAGAGGGCATGGCCCCCACTAAAATCCATAGTACCTTCCACCCATTCCCTGCTACACCTCAACCTTCGCACACCCATCCATTCGTCTTCTTTGAACCTCCTGAGAATCACAGTCTCCAACCTTCCTCCTCTTCCCTTTTTTATGCCCTTCTCCAGGCTCAAGTCTCCTTCATATCCCCCGCCTCTAGATCATACGTAGATCTTTAATGGAGCCTGTATATTGATCCTGATCCGTTTGGTCACTTGTTTCCGTCCCGACAAGCCCTTCATTTTTTCTTCCCTCCCACCAATTCTTCTTCAACAGGGTTTTCGCCAGGAAGGAGAGTGAAAAAAGAAAAGAAAAGAAAAGAAAAATACAGGGAAGGTTAATCACAAATTTGTCCTCCGTCAGAATCGTTATTTCACTCCTAATTCGAATTGGACATTGTCCTCGGAAGACTACGACACTCCTTGTATTTTTCTGCCTTCAGACCCTATTATTTCAACTGTTTTATCCAGTCGACATAGCTTCGACCTAGCCCGGTCGCTTGCTCTCCTTGTAATAACCCCCAGGTACCGGAAAGCAAAAAGAGAAACTTGTGGGATTACTACCTTCGATATTTTTCTCATTCCTTTGGCCTACATTTCTCCTACGGCGTCGTGTGCGACACTCTAATCTACTGAGCACGCCTGGCGATCACTGGTGTGGTTGATTAAAACAATCGTCGCTGTAGTTGTCAAATTACTATAGGACGAGGACCAGAAGAAAAAAAAAGTTGCCCACCAGCCTGACACTGCGTCGTTACGAACTTGTTCGACCTCGTTACATATTTATCACACGAAGCAAATTTGCCCTTAACTATCATCCGTGGAGAGCCATTACTATTGCTTCTCCTGATGAGGGTCGGATGAAATAATCGATAATGTCAACTGCTAGATCTGAACATTTGACTATTGGCTACCCCCCAAAGACTGCCAACGGTCGCTCTACATCACCAACCACCAACATAAATTCGGTCGACCCATCGAGTTCATCTACCGTTAGATCTCCATTCGGTATGTCTGGCGTCTTGAACCCATCCGGCAAGATGGCAGGTACCACGCGTTCCGGGGCTGGTTCTCCTTCGCACGAGGCTGCCGGTTCAAGTAGACTCTTCTCCAAGAGGTAAGTTATATGATTGCCTTGGACCCACCACTTTGTCCTCGACCAATTTTAATCGTGATGCGTCTAACTGTTTAAATTTAGAGCGAGAGAAATCCAAGCTCAAGAGGGTGTTGCTGGTCTGTCCAATAACCCCTGGGGAGGCCCGCCGACGAGTGGTAACTCGACGCCGCTACGAGAGAATATTCCCGAGTCGCCAACCGACGGGTTTCCAGACTTTGCCCAACTACCCACGTCCGATGGTTTACCCTCGACGCGCCGTGCGCGAGCAGGTACCGTCCCGTCTCGATTTCCTGCTGGTGGAATAGGAAATGGTCTTCTCAACATCCCTTCGATCTCTTCTCAATCTACTCGACCTACGCCATCTCAAAGTCCATTCAAGTCCCCATCGCCCAACTTGAACGATACTCCTGACTCCGGTCGATCTTCGAATCTCTTATCAAGACTTCGGGCTGGTTCTATGCCACAGCGCAGCCCCTTTACCTCCCACGGCCCGGGTAGTAGCTCGCCATTTGGCCCGTCAGTTTTCAGTACATGGAACCCGAGTGGTGGGCGTGAGAGGGGGAACACCCTCGCGAGCATAGCAAGCATTGGATCTAATGGGCCAAGTTCGCCAGCTCAGTCTGCGTTTTCTAAGGAAGGGCCTGGAGACAATGACGTTCATATGAGAACTCTTGACTATCTAGGTCTTGCCGAGACTCCGCAGCCAGCTCGTGCTCAATTGGCTACACCCTATCTGCCTGGTCTTGCTGATTTCACCAAGCAAGCCAACCGATTCCGTTCTTACTCGGTCAACAATAAGGATAAATATGCGGACGAGGAAGATGATGGCTACGATGATGACAGCTTGGCACTTGAAAGCCAATACGCGGCGCACCTCCAAGATCAATTAGCTGCCACGAATGCTGCTATTCACAGTCACAATCTGGCAGTTCAGGGTCTCCAAGCTTTCGCGTCCCAGGCCTCGGTCACTCGACCTCGTGCTCGAACAGCTGGTGTTTTGGAGCTACAAGGAGCAGGATCGAGATTGATGCGAAACTATTATCCTACTCCCTCTCGCCTTGACAGCTCTATTACGGCCGCCGAGATCAGGTTGCCAGAAGAAAAGGAGTACGACGATTTACCCACAGCCGTAGCAGCCATGAACCTGGGGAGGTCGAATAGCCGGAACAATGGCCTTCTAACGGCAGAGGAGGCTGGCCTTGAGGGTCCTACAAGCGCACTCTGGCTTGGTAGTATCCCAACTTCGACAACCACGTCAACCTTGACTGAAATGTTTAAATCGTATGGCCCAATTTTGTCCGCAAGAGTTTTGACGCATAAGAATTGCGGCTTCGTAAACTTCGAGAGGGTTGATAGTGCTATTTCGGCGAAAGCTAGCATGAACGGAAAAGAAATCTTCCCCGGTGCTGGTCCGATTCGAATCAATTTTGCTAAACCACCTTCCGCGTCGAACACTCCTGGCCATGATGGAGTATTCCCAAGTCCTAGCCCCGATCCCTTTGCGAAGAGCCAAGACGGAACTGCTTCTGGTGCCGTTGCTGCTACGACTGACAATGCGGCGAACGCCTCAAACACGGCGAATGCAGCACCGGTAATCCCACCTTTGCACGAAATGACAGGAGATATCCTCCAGATCGTCAAATCCTTTGGCGCCACAGACGAAGACACGTATCGTATTTCCCATAACCTCCAGCAAGCTATCCAGTTCAATGCATTCGTCGACGAGATCCCCGATCCGAGAACCCACGCATACGAGGGTTCATGATGCGCCGAAGCTAAGGGACATTCGAAAGCGTATTGATAACCAAAGTTTGTCTCAGGGAGACGTAGAACTTATTGCCACCGAGATGCTTCCTGAGATCGCAGAGCTGTCCTCGGATTACCTGGGCAATACCGTCGTTCAAAAGTTATTCGAGCACTGCTCAGACGGCATCCGAGATCTTATGTTAGCTAAGATCGCTCCGCATATGGCTGAAATTGGCGTTCATAAGAACGGAACCTGGGCAGCGCAGAAGATAATTGATGTTTGCAAGACACCCCACCAGATGACTCTGATCGTTCAGCACTTGCGGGCGTACACCATTCCATTGTTCCTCGATCAATATGGCAACTACGTCTTGCAAGGATGCCTCAAGTTTGGCGCTCCATTCAATGATTTTATCTTTGAGACCATGCTCAGCAAGATGTGGGATATTGCTCAAGGCCGATATGGTGCACGAGCCATGCGGGCGTGTCTTGAGAGTCATCATGCTACTAAGGACCAGCAGAGGATGCTTGCAGCAGCTATTGCTCTCCACAGTGTACAGTTGGCAACCAACGCAAACGGTGCCCTTCTATTGACCTGGTTCTTGGACACTTGTACATTCCCTCAGCGACGTAGTGTTTTAGCCCCCCAGCTTGTTCCCTATCTTGTACATCTCTGTACACACAAGGTTGCGTATCTTACCGTTTTGAAGGTCATTAACCAGAAGGCGGAACCAGATGCAAGAGATGTCATCCTAAAAGCTTTGTTCTTTACGCCTAAGGATCAGACTCTGGAGGCTATTCTAAGCGACCACTCATGCGGTGCTACTTTGATCTTCAAAGTACTTACTACGCCGTTCTTCGACGAGAGTATAAGGGGTCAAGTGGTGGAGAACGTGAAAAGTGTCCTCGTTCGCATCAAGGCACAGCCTAACCAGGGTTATAAGCGCTTGATGGATGAAGTTGGTCTATCTACTCGCAGTGGTGGCGGAGGAGGCGGATCCCGTGACCACTCTGTGGGCAACAACCCGTCGACCGAACGGCAACGGCCCGCATCCCGCCAGGCTCAGGCTAATAACGCTGCCGTGCAGCAGAATTCCCAGTACGGCAACCAGTATCTGAACCCGCTCAACCCTACCAGTAACGCCTCAAATTTTGATATGGGAGGTTTCCCGGTATCTAGGAGTGAGAGCGTGGAGCCTGGGATGTCTGCATTCCCGTCATACGGACCCCAGGGCCCTATGTATAACGCAACCGGCGGATCGATGGCACCCCCGGTAAATATGCAGCAGTTGCAGTACCAGCAGAATATGCTCCCGCGCGGAACACCGCCAATGAACAACTACTTCCCGCCTATGCAAGCAGGCTTTGGAGGGTACAATAACGCAAACCCTTCAATGGATCAGTACCGTGGACAGAACGCAGCCAACGGTAGCCCCATCCAACCACCTGGGGCTCCTGCTGGGTTCGCTCCCCCTGGTTTCGGAATGGGAATGGGTATGGGAGGTTACGGCTACGGGAATGCTATGCCCTATATGCAAGAACAGCCAGTCAACGCCAGGCGCGGACGCGTAGGTCAACCCCTCAACGGAAGAGGTCACCTCGACCGTAATTTCCGACGATGCTGACAGATGACTTCAGAGGTGATCTCCGAGGTCATCTTGACTGAATCACACGAGATTGGATGACTCATATACGTGCTCGTGCGTTTACTATTCCGAATTGCATGATTGTACAGATAAGGGTGTTGGTGGTCTCGGCATTTTTTGATTTATATTCTGAAGTTTGTGGCAAAGCAGTTGTGGGCAATCCACCGAGACTCAGCTAGCAGCATGGCCTAGTACGCTGTGGAGGGCTGGAAACCACACTGGCAGTACTTGGATCTCTATACGGTTACCTTCATTGAACTCTGCCCCTTGAGCAATTATTAGACGGGCTTCACCTCGCGGCCATGTTTTCGAATTGCAGTGAGTGTTGGGTGGACGAAGGGGTATTCCGCGACGTTTTATCATGTGTACAAAGTCAGTTGCTCCGCGCGGGCCAGCTAAAGTTCAACCGGATTTATTGAACTTTGACGCGATTCTATCATCAGCAGGGCGATATAGAGAAAAGCAACCAGGGTTGATGAAGCAGATGTGGTACGAAACAAGAGATGTGTGCGGAGAATTTGGATCCCTGTTCCAAAGGCTTTCTCCTGTTGCAATGGAATACTTGCTCGCAATTGGCTTTTGCTTCGGCTTCTGTGACGACCCCATCCTAAGCAAGGGAGAGATACCAACTCCTGAGTGGCCAGAGGGATTAGCATCGCTAAGCCGAATAGATGGATAGGAAAAAAATATTCTTAAGAGACGAATGATTTTATTTTTCAATTCATGTTGCCCGTTCCGGGTTGGTTTTTTTTCTCTTCGTGACACCAGAGTCGTGAATGGCGGTGAGAGATGCTCTCTCCTCAACCCCAACTGGATGGTGGTTTGTCACTGCTCCGACTATGTGATTAGGCATACAGAACGACGATCCTAGCATAATTTGTTTTCGTATAACCACTCTTTGGTATCGTCTTTGTGGGCACCGACGGCAACGATACTAAACGGACCCTCAATACGACCGCCTTTTCCTCTAATGTGTTCTTTTTTTACTTTTCTCTTTCGATGCCTTACGTAGTTTATAATTATATTCCGCGCGTGTACCTAGGCCATGAGTAGTATCCACCACGAGGTTTTAGCAAAGGGGGTTCCTTGCGCTATAAACTCGAAACTGCCGAGACTTATGGCATCATCGCCGGCACTTTGGCTCGGGCTTACTAGCTAGCTAGTTTGTTATATGTAGGTAATTGACGCAACTTGCATGCTTAATTATTTACTTGCGTCCTCTTATCGTAGAGTTCTCTTGTAGTGTTCGTTTGTGGATGGCTATTAGGATGAGAGGAGTGGTAAAAGAGGATGGAATTAGGAGGCACGTGATGTCTGATGCCATCTTCCTTCGTATACTTCCCCTCCCCCCCAGGGACGAAAGTTGGGTCATCTGGTTTAACGATCGCTGCCTACCTACGTAGACTCTATACTGCGAGGTTCCCGTACATACATATGTACATATTTCCTGCTACCGTTGCTCTCCATGACTCGTGTAGGGGGGTGACCCAAAGGTCAGAGTTAAGGGGGCGCCATACGTATCACTCATGTCGTAGATAAATCGACGAAGGAATACTTGGTGTGTAGGTTGTCTCGATCCTTTTTAGTCTGTCTTCCGCTCTACGTACATAGCATACTATCTGTACACAATTATTAAACTACCTATACTACCTGTCTATCTACTCGTTCGTTCGTTCGTTCGTTCTGAATGTCTACCTAAGATAGATAGATAGATAGATAGATATCATAGTATCATATACGCCACGCCACGCCCTCCCTCCAGCTGACGTGGCTGCCTTACAGTGGGATCCCTTTCCATATCCGTCTGCCTCTCTACCTATGCTCTACTGACTGGCTGACGTATTCCACAAATCCTATCTATCATCCTCCTACCTTGGAAAGCGGCGAGCTGAGTCGGACTAAACTAAACCAGCCTGGTAGGTAAATAAGATAAGTCTCGATTCGGCCCAGCCCGCCGGGACTCGGGATTGCGGAACTCGGTGCAGATCCGGTTGAATTCTTTCTTTCTTTTTTTTCTTTTCTTTTTTTTTTCTTTTTCACTTCTCTTTTCAGTTGAGTACCCGTTTGAGACCTACAGTTTGCTTATTTACTCGTGAAACCGAGTAACTAAACCACGAGTACGCCACCTATAGTTTACCTACCGAACAATAGAGACATATAGATACCCCCTAATTACCCGATGATGCTGCCGGTTAGTTAGTTCGCCAGCCACAACGTAATTCATACTAAGACCTCGGTTTGGCCTCCACTCTCTTTAGTAGCAGCACTATGTGCTAGTATGAGGTAGGCAAACCAGCCACCTCTTTTTGAAATCCGAAAGAGAAAAAAAAAAATCAGTCACAACCAAGTCCTCAGACTATGGGGGAGTAAAATTCTGCATTTCCTACTACCTAGTATACGAACAGGCAACTATAGTACTAGGTAAAAGCTAGAGCTCTCTAAGTGCAACGATCCAGTTTTCCCTCCCCTCACATAAACGCCGATCCGCGATCCGCCTGTCCACTCGCATGGGTTTTTTTTTGGCCTTCCTCTTGCTTGCTTGCTCTTGTCTGATTTTCTTTTTTTTGGCGTCTCCGAGAAAAGGAGAGAGCAAAAAAATAAAAAATAAAAAGTTGTCGAGCGAACAACTGGTCGGGCGAATGGAATAAAACAAAAAACAACAAGATGCCAATGAAGAGTAATACGTCTCGGGGGTCGGTCCACACTCGCCAAGATATTTTCTCTTTGGCCTTTCCTCTGAATTGAGCCAGCCTGTGAAGGTTGTGTCGAAAAAGAAACCAAAATCTATGTTCACCGTGGGCTTGCAAATATGGACAGGTTGAATGAATCGGTTGAAAGGAATTTCTCAAGATCCTGAGAGCTTCGTGATTTGCCCGTTCCTACTAATGGCACTTCTTCCTGCCCTGGCCTCACTGCACGTGTTCGTTCTCTCTCCGTTCTGAGTATTAATACACAAGTTGAGGCGGGCGAAGACCGTATTCTAGTCTTCCATTATCGCCTGAGATGATATCGAAAGTATGGTACACTGTGACCTGTGACCATGTTTGGAGCCTCTGTTTCAAACAGGGTCTCAGTGGACATAATGTCCGTTTGCAAATGCCTAGGGTCCAGAGAAGTTTAGAGATGGTTAATCACCACTCTTGCAAATAACTCATTTCCAATGGCTGCCAAGGAAATCCGATAACTGAGCATCGCGATCTCATAATGCGGTTAAAGAAAAAATAATGCAATTTCCGTCAAATAATGTTGATGGAGTAAAGAAAATTAGTAGGGTCTGAAATCGTGAACATAAGGCTGCAATTGCTTTCATGCCTAATTCACGAGAGAAAAAATCCGTATGGTACTATGGTCTGAGGCAGACAAGTTTCTGCCGTGACCATCTCAGAGGAAACGTAAAACATTGCAAATAGCAATAGCGTGTACGACGTGTATGTAAGGGTTGTAAGGGTGAGTGAGATTCTTAGTCGATCTGCATAGAAGAATCATCCATAGTAGGTTTGCGGTCATTAGTGTCAGAGTCTCGAGCAGCGTCTTTGCTCGGAGTAGAGTTCTTATCATCTGCAACAACAGTCTTGTCGTCCTCGGGACTCTCATTCGAAAGATCCAACTCCAGCTTTGTGTTTTCGCGCGATGCATCATCCGCGACAATTCTTGAGCCATGCTTATTTCTGCCCTGTAGAGCCTGGCGGATAGCCTTCCTCACGGAATCCGCTTGTAACAGCATAGCCTCAAGACTAACAGTATCGACCGAGGTTAGATCGCCTGTGGCAATGCGTGTAGCATCCCCGGCTGCCATGAGAGAAAGCACACTGGGGCTAGCTTGAGACTGTATACGTTGTTAGTCACATAACGTGAGCAAAGGATCAAATTTAACCTACTATCATGGCTTCGCGGATTACACCGAGGTCGTCGGTAGGGCTTGTAGCTAGTTGGGCAAGGTTCAACGCCGCTTGCTGCTCCTCAAGACTTGGTGCCTTGGATCGAACCACCGGAGTAGGAGTGAATGGGGTAGAACTTTGTTGGCGGTTCTCGCGTACACTACTCCGTAGATTAGTATTTTGTTACTTAGAGAATATGCTCTAAGATTGTCTTACCGGGAGATGAAATCCAATTTGATGCCCTTGGCCGATAATCGATGTATCTGTCCAAAACCTTTGTGTCGTCGCCAAGCATCTGCTTCGTCTTCGCTGTCGTCATTCTCAACCTCTATCCAACCGTCGTTGGCCAGTCCTCTAGTGTAGGCCTGCTCAATAACTGGTGCATTCTTGATCTTGCGGTGACGGTGTGCCGGGGCCAGTCTTTCAGGTAGCTCACTCAGCACGTCATCGATATGGCAGGGACAACGCCACGTCCGAGGAACGGGCGGAACAGCCAAAGGCGGATCTAGACATTCAAGATGCCAATGGAGCCCGCATACGGAACAGGGAATGATGGGGCGATTGTCCGATACTGCCTTCTGGCAATGGTGACAGAGTACCGCGCCCTCCGCGTTTCTGACCTTGAAAAAGTCAAAAGGCTCATCGGCGCCCTTCTTGGTCGTCCTGAAAGAGGAATGCGTTAGCCAAGTAGAGACAAAAGCAACAAGGTAATTTGGACTTACTTAGGCTTAGGGGGTACAACTTCCTCATACTCGCCCTCGGCTCCAGTTCGAACACCCTCGAAAAGATCTCTAACGTCCTCGGGAAGACGAAACGCTCTAGGGTTCTTCCTGTCTAGGACGACGAATAGGCCACGTAAGGGACCATCGTGCTCGTTAAAAGGTGGACATTGGCGATGCTTGCATTCGTTGCAATACCATTCATCGGGCATATGGCCTTCATCCATCGGAGGATCGATGCAAAGGAAATGAAATGAATAATTGCATCCATCACAGCAGACCAATTCACCATTGCCCCCACATGTATAGCAGGAGTCGTCATTTTCGTCCTAGCGGATCTCGTCAGCATGAACACGGACACATGTCGCGGGTAGCTGATGCAACGGTTTCGGGCCCAAGCGGGAACCAAGAGGATCCAATCGCCACCGCTCCGAATTCGCGCGTTTGCAGTCCTAGGGCTAAGCCTCCCTAGGCCCGCCGTGGGAGAAAGTTGCACAAACGCATATTGCAGATGAGAGGAGAGACAGGATTGTTTACATCTACAAAGATGGGGTAATGAAGGTAATGAAGAATGGGTTTTTTTGCTCACCTGGTTGTTCGGCGGTCCGTTGCCCACAGGGCTCGGCCGATCAACGTTACTACGAGGAATTCCCGCAGAAGTGCCCTTCTTTTTCATCGGTCTGTGTATCACGAGGGTTAGTTAATGAATGCTCCCTTGCAACGTAGATATAGGCCTCGCGAGTAAAGTAAAGGATTCCACGTAGGAGTTAGGTTTGGCCCGACATGAAATCATGTGGTGCCACATCGCCACTTGGCTGGGCCTTGCTTTGTGACAGCACACCCCCATCCGGTCGGACCACGCTGTGATAATTAAACAACATTACAACACAACACGCACGAAAAAACAAAACGCAACACAAGAATAGATTAGGGAAGAATGAGAAAAGAAACTTACGAATTCTTCACGCGCAGTCCTGCTCGGGGCTTCTTGCTAGAGCGAGGGTTAGATGGTGTCGCAGCACGCGACCCGCGGGCTGAGGACGGAGGCTCCAGATCGGCAGCTCTGAATGACAGCGCAGTAGGTGAGATGGAAGCATCAAGATCATCATGATGTCTCTTAGCCGCTCTGGCAGCTCGGGAAGTCAGAGCTGGAGTCCGAGATGAGCGGCTCTGCTCCGCTGCATGAGGCGGCGGGGGAGGCGGAATAGCCAGCTCGAAGGATAGATCGTCAAAGTCAAGGGGCTTGCGGATAAAGCTATCTTCGCAGATGTCCTTGGTGGTACTGGTATTCTCCAACTTCTTGGACAACTTTTTGCGAACAAGTAGATCAGAATCATCTAGTTCTCCAAATCTGCTCGTAAACTTCGGGTTGTTTGATGATGCTTGATGCTTGTTCTGATGGTGATGGGGCGGATGGGGGGAGCCGTTAGCAGTAACAACGGCGGGCATGCTCGAATCACGGGAGTTAGGGTGTGAACGGGTAGTGTTTTGTGAGGGCGGATGCTTGGGTGATGCACCATTCTTCTTTTTCGCGGCGGGTTTCTTCTGTCGGCTGCTGATTGGCTGGCTTGAGCCTGCCGGGATTTGCGCATTATTTGGCTCGGCAGCTATGGGACGCGCGACACCCAGGTTGTCATCCACCTGATCCATGTATTCCTCGTAGTCATCGGGTACATCGTCAGGGACTGAAGATAAAGATGAAGAACTGCTAACAGATCCTGATCGCGTCTTTCGCGACTTGGGTGATTTGCGCGGTGATTTGCGCGGTGACTTTCGCGGCGACTTTTGAGGTGACTTGCTTGCGGTGAGACCTTTAGGACGGCTGATTCCATTTGCCTTAACATGGTTGTTGACATGACTGGAATGGTTGCTGTCTTCAACCACCATACTATCTTCTTCTTCATCAAGGTCCAGCTTCACTTTCTTATTAACATGCTCATCAGCATCAGGCATGTCTTCGGGAAGAATGCTAAGATCCATTTTGACTAGATCCGCGTAGGGCGCAGGCTTAGGCTTGTGAGGCGTAAAGCGAGAACCGGTCGAAGGGGGAACAAAATAGTAACAGCCTTTGTTATCCTTTTTACCGTCCTTTTTCTTGTCGCATACAAGCCTGTTGAACTCTTTGATGGTATCTATGTCTGCGCGTTGATGATAAATATCTTCAATCATAGACACAAAGTGAGGATCAGATGAATTTTCATCGTAGAGAAGACGCAGTGCCCAGGCTGTGGGGTAGCGATAATGCCTAAGAGCCTCGTCTACCGCAGCCTCGACGACTTTATCTGCGAATTCTTTGTCGGGTTCGCGATGGTTTAGTATGGAGGGGGGAGCATGAAAATGGGGGGAATGAATTGTAGGTGTAGTGGCGGTTGTAAGTGTGAGTTGTTGTTGAAGGGGAACAGGTGAAGAATCAACTGGTGTAGGGCTGGTTCGTGCACTTCGCCGCCTAGCAGAATGCCTTCGTGCATTGCTTGGGGTGCCTTGGTTGACTTGATTGACTTGATTGAGCTGATTGAGCTGATTAGGCTGGGTCGGCGGATTGACTTCTTTGATTTGGGAAGATGGTCGCGACTTTGATTTTTTAGGCACGTAATCTTCATCTTCTCCATCATCCAAAATTGAATTTGGAAGGAGAGGCTGGGATAATGGCGACAATGGTGCCGCATCCACTGCATTTGCATTTGCATCCGTATCCGCATCCACATCCATCACATTCACATTCACCATATCCATATCCATATCCATATCCATATCCACATCAACACCCGCCTCTTCGGTAGACTCTTCTCGTCTACGAGATACCTTCTCCGCAACTGTCGGCGTAACATATGGCTTTTTTAATACAATCCGAGTCTTCACCGGAGGTGTAGCCAATGCATCTCCATTTACTGGTGATTTCTTATGCATAGCTGCCTTTGGTAATGTACCCAAAGGTGCCATGTTTTCCACCACTCCTCCTCTAATCAATCCTGCCTCCTGGAAGCTGGCTTTGTTCTGCACCGGGGGTTCGAGCCACCTTTGCATGAATGTTCTTTGACCATTATAACCCGAAGGCGAGCTCGAATGTAATGGACTGGAGAAACGCGAACGAATGGTTTTGTGGTTGGAAGCCATTTGACTCTCCTTCTCTCTCTCGCCTGTGTTTTTTTTTTCTCTCTCGTCTTGGACTGATTTTAGGGGAGGGGGGTTGTAACACCCCTTTTGCCTTTTTAGACCTCGCTGCGCTTCAGTACTGCGCGACACAGTATCGAATCAATTATACAGTCACTATAAAAGTATTAGTTCCAAACTCTTTAAATATTAATATATCAATTACTCACAATTATTTACGCTGGATCCGTCGGCAAGAGGATCACGTCGCGCTTTTTTTGATGATGGTGTTTGTCCTACGCGGTAGGGCGAAGGGAGGGTTATGCGAGATTCCAAAGCTCCAAAATTCGGAGTGGACGGTGGCCCGCCACGACCAGCACCAGCACCAGCACCACCAGCAACGACCAGGGGCAATTACATACGCTACCTGGGGCAAATACTATTGTACTGTACACCCCCCCCTAAGCCCATCTGGCCCTACTGTGTTTTAATATGCTTAATGCTTACTATTGTATTATCTCTCGAGTTCCTTCTACTTCTTCTTAAATTGTTAATTATTTATTACCAAAGGGGGAGGATTTGTATTCTCATTATGGCTTTGTCTCTATTGTTTTCTTTTTCTCTTCTATAGATATTTTCTTTTCGCTTTTTCTTTATGCATTCTGACCTTGAAAATTAAGTTCGCTTTTTCACTCCTAGTTTTTTTTTACCCTTGCTTTCCTCTTACTCCCCCCCTGAATTCACCATATATCCTTCACTCTAAGGAGAGAAGAAGTAGGTAGGAAAGCTCGCTTATCCAATTTAATCATCACTATTCATCACATACCCCCCCTTTAAAGAACATCTTGGGATTTCCCATCTTCAACCCTTTTCGCTCTATTTTTTTCCGCTGCATCTATCTCTTCGTTATTTTTGTAGCCCTAGAGATGATCACGCCACTCGGAATCCCGGGATTCTGACTCACGCGGTATCAGGAGGTATCTAGACGAGAATAAAACTGTCTTACTCCCAGGCCTAGGGGTTTGCGCTGTTGGATCTGATACCGCGCCAAAGCGCTATAATCGCACACGATATTTTGGTCCCGACTCGTTGCAATAGCTTGGTTCGCGTTTCTCCGTAGTGCCTATCATGCTAAGGTGTTACGCAGCGAAGATAGAGGTAGTTAGCAGACGGCCGTTGTATCAAATGTTCTTATATTGTAAGACTTTTTGTTAGGATAATTCCACATGCATGACATATCTCAGCATATCTTAGATCAAACTCTCTTCTCTTTTGTTTCTTTTTTTTCCTCTATGGGGACTAATAACACATATGCTGGGTTCTATGTAACCCGTTTCCCTTCGACTGATGGAGTCTACTATGCGTTCCTCTGCGCCAGGTCGCCCTGTGCGGTTCGAAGCAACACGCCAGAATGCCGAACTGGGTAGGCACGCAAGTCATATCGGATCGATAAACGAAGCAATTCAGAGCCTACGCTCCTCGCCTGGCATAGCGTCACCTGTGATCAAGGCCTGGCGGTTTGCTTAATACGTGTCGCCAAAAGACTCCGCACGACGGGGGCCTAATCCTCGCTCTCGTCCTCGCTTTCCTCCTCCTCTCCGTCCTTTGCCTTAGCAGCCTTCTTAGCGGGCTTCTTCTTCTTCTTGTTCTTGCTCTTTCCCTTATTCTTGCTCAGGGGCTGCTCTAAAATCTTGAGGATCTCCTCGTCGGTAATTTTCTTGTCCGACTGGAACTTGCTCAAATCTAGCGCAGGTGGTGCGCCAAGTTTTGTAATACCATTCTTTGTAATAGCTTCCTTGTTGTTAGTAATAATCTGGCTAAGAGATGGGTTTTAGACATACCGAGGGTGGTTAATAATCTAGCAACTGGAGCGCTATCCTTGTCACCAACCAACTCATATTGTCGTAGCACGCCCTGACGAACGCCTTCGTACACTCCGACCTTGTACTTGGTATCTCCACCTTCCTCCTCGAGTTGTCTCAAGCTGAAAGGGAAGTGACCAAATTTGCTCTGGATAGTAGATAACGTCTTGCGCGCAGTTTGTGACTTCAAGATGTATGTGTTATTTGTGCGGCGGAGTAGCGTTGCTCGCTGGTCAATGGTCTTGACCTTACCAGAACCTAAACTTAAACCCATCTCCACGCCCCAGACCTCGCCGACTTCAGGCGAACCCTCTCCCTTAGTACCTTCTGCAGGAGCAATGACAATCTTCTTCTTGCCTTCGATGTCGTTACGATCGAATAACCAGGAGGTTGTGCTCTCCACCAAGTTGCACTCGTAGGTCTTAGCCACCTTATCCAGGAGAGAGGTGATCTTGGTCTGCGTGGGAGGTTTCACTGCAGCCGCTTTCGCTTTCTCCTCATCGCTTCCGGCTGTTAACAATCCAGGGGGGACTAAGAGACGTAGGAGAAGTTCATTGGCGTAATACGTGGCGAGGATTAAGTCGGCAGAGCGACCGGTGACGACATCTTGCGCGCCGTCCTTCGGCGGGACGATGATTGTGTCGCAGACGATGGATCCAAATCCGTCTATCTGCGCACCAAGTTGAATCTTTACGGGTTCGCCTGGCTGAAGCTCGACATTTGCCTCGGCGCTATCGGACGTCAAGGGAGTATAGGGTGTAACGTATGAAGCTGGAGAGACAGTCGTCGGGTGGGAGAAGCCTAGACAAACATAGGATAAGCAAACATTCGAATGCGCAGAGGATCCGTGCAGCATCGGACTGCCTTTAACACTCACCCTTGAGTTTGGTTGTGCGGTAGACCTTAGCAACCTCTTCTTCAATGAGCTTGTCTCCCTTCTGGCAAATAGTAACTACTTTCTCGCCGGCAACACATAGCTTGGATACGGCGGCAAGAACTTTCTCCGATATGGTAGCAGCTACCCTATACTTGGTAAGGGTATCTGGGTTCGCCAATGAGTAATCTGTGAGTTGCATAAGTTAGCTATGAATCGAGTTTTCCGAGTCTCGTGAGGTCCAACAAAACACCTCGAGTGAGAGTCGGACAGAGCCGATGGCGGGGTAGTTCAAACGAAGCTCTTAATAAGGGAAAATGTAGATATTAGTAAACTAACCGATATCCTTTTCGTCAGACATGTTGACAACCTAGTAAGTTATACTGCCTACTACTGGTTGGAGAAGAAATTGGGTTGGGCCTCTAGTTTATGGTGACGAGGTGAAGCTTGAGGTAGTAAGAAGCGGGAACAGGTAAAAGGCAGGTTAAGGTATTTTGGTATTTTCGTTAACTGCGGGGCTTTGTGCGAGTAAGAGAGAGGGGCAGCACCTTGGGCTGGTGACGTTCTTTACTTCTGCATTTAGCTCAGGGCTGCAGGTCCGTGTGCCCGGACAGCCCGCTGCGCTTGCTGCAACGGAAAGCGGAAACCGAGTTATGGGTAGTACCATATATCTGCATAGGCTGTATGAAGGCTATGAGGTTATGTGTTAAATGATATACAATGCTGCTTATGCTATAAAAACGCACGGACATTTATTAGCACCTGGGCAAGTTTTTAGTAGAGGTACTTATGATTTGCCTGCAGAGAGCGCGAAAATAAAAGTTCCTTCAACTCATTCGGTCGCGGTTCGTCGCGTGTCCAGCCTTCTCCTGTTGCGGTCGCTTCATCAGCCACGGTCGAGACGTTTTGCTCCTAAAAAGTTGAGCGCCTATTCAATAATTCATCGCGACAGCACCACAACAGCATCACCACCGCCGCGCGCAATCAATGATCTGCCTGCAAACCCCCGATACCGTCCCCGGGTCACCGTGCACTGCAGCGCCAATTCGCAATTCCATTCGTCGTCTACAACACAAGACGAGTTTAGACGGGACAATAAGAGGAAGGTAGAAGAACTAACGAATTGAAAACGTCCCTCTATCACTATCCAGCTTTATTCGGGATATTTTACTCTATGTGAAGGTTTAAACCTCAGTCATGGCAACTCAACAGGATGCAGAACCGGCACCAACGAGCGCAGCTGGTTCTGCTACTGGCGCGGTCTCTTCGTCCAAATCAGATCGTTCTTCTACCTCTACCCCTAAACATAAATCAGATGCGCCGGACGATTCTCATGCCGGCGCCCGTTGGGGTCGCGACAAAGATACCTTCACACAAATCCTAATAGGACAGGCTATCGCCCGAGATCACATACATTCTGCTGCTATGGTTAGCGACAAAGACCGGCAAAACGAACATAACAAATATCAGTTTAAAATGATCAGCGACTACAAGCTTTTACGAAATGATTACAGAGCATGGTTCACGCCTAGTAGACTTTACGGAGAAGGTTATAGTGGTTATGGTAATGGGAGAACAGAGACTGGGCAAATATCGCAATTGATGTATCCGGCTCAAAAACCTAGACCTGGTAAACGACAAGCGCCTCCTCTGAAATGGAAGAGAAAGGATATGAAACAACAGGCCGAGCAGCACGAGGAGTTAGTTCCCGTTCGACTGGATGTAGATTGGGATAAAATCAAGTTGCGCGACACCTTCACATGGAATCTCCATGAGAGAATTGTCGGGGCTGATTTATTCGCGGCACATTTAGTAGAAGATATGGGACTTAAGGCGCCTGCTGCTCAGCCGGTTTTCGAGCAGGTTGTGCAGCAGATGCACGAGCAACTAAACGACTTTTACCCATTTGTATTCTCCGACGAAGATGCATTAGATCCCGAACTTCCTTACTCGGCCTGGAAGAATGACGAGATGAGAATATTAGTCAAACTTAACATCACCATCGGGCAGCACACGTTAGTCGATCAGTTCGAATGGGAGATCAATAATCCTCTCAACTCGCCTGAGGAATTTGCAGCGAGCATGGCCAAGGACCTTGCACTCTCCGGGGAGTTCACCACGGCTATTGCTCACTGTATTCGAGAGCAGACGCAGCTTTTCACGCGGAGTTTATACAGCATAGGGCATCCATTCGACGGTAGACCAATTGAGGATCCCGACTTAGTTTCTGCTTTTCTCCCATCACCGCTGCCCTCCGTGTTTCGGCCTCAGCAACAAGCTAAGGAATATGCTCCATATCTTTACGAGCTCAGCGAGGCGGACCTGGAACGAAATGAAATGGTATTTTCACGAGAGCAAAGAAGACAAAAGAGGTCCATAAATAGACGGGGAGGACCGACCCTACCAGATCTAAAGGAGAGACAGAGAACGATTCGCACTCTTGTCGTCTCGTCTACACTACCAGGCGCAGCAGAAAACGTAGAAGAGAGCAGACTCTATAAGCGAGTTGCGGGTGCGCCAGGCACAGGCACAGGTAGAAGAAGAGGACCGGGAGCACGTGATGGCGACATATCAGATTCTGACGAAAGCGACGATTCGGGTCCTGATTCTCCCGCCGCTTCGCAATTAACCGGTACGGCGAGAACTAGAGGTATGAGGGGTGCTGCAACTGCTGCACAGCAACGAATGGCGAACCTTGGCCGGTCCGAAACCCCCGAGGCCACGATACATCACCATGAAACCCGCACGTCGAGAAGGTTTGGGCGTGAACTAACTAGAGAAGACACCGAAGAACTCCAGCACTTCCAGGTAACTCTTAGGGTTGCCAATAAAGAGAAACTACGAAAGATTTTATTGCGCGATTCTAGATTGAAGCCAAGTACACCAGGCAGATCACAGACACCATCTCAAACCCAAGCCCGTGCCCATAGTGCCTCTATATCGAATAGCATGCCTCCTCCTTCTACTCCGAATGCCTCGACATCGGCAGCTGTTGCGACAACTCCTTCCAACAATATACCACCGGGGCAGATTGGCCGAGTTGAAGCCTCTGCGCCGATAGCCGGGCAACCTCCCCCAGTTCCCGTAAGACATTTTCCCTACCCTTCCCAACATCCCAATCCCTCTATTTTTAGATTTTCCAGCAGTCGTTATGATCTATAGCTCGATCCACGACTGGGCATTTTCCCCCTGCTCCCCCCCTTTTTTTTTTTCTCATCTAGCGAAACCAACACTCATACTCACAACCTCTAACAGCCTCCCCCTCCCGCATGGCTCGTCACGGCACTTGAGAAGTTTAAACAAGAACCGGCGTACGCAAATGACAGATTCGAAGGGGTTATGCGATATAGCTCAGTCGATTCCAACACGGGTGCGCCTGTCCCTCTCCCTCAACAAGGCGAGCCAATTCCCCCACACGTGCGGTTCTATTTCCTCCCACGAATTCGGTGTCTCGACTGCCCGGGTAAACTGTACACGCCGGGTCCGGACATATCAGCTTCAAATTTCGAGGTCCATCTCAAGAACAAAGTACATAAAGAGAAGGTCGAGCTCCGACTGGCGTCGGAAGGCAAGGCCGGCGGGGTCGCCTGAGAAATAAACGAGTGTATAGCACATATCAACAGATGAAACGAGAAGTAGAAGAGCCTAGGAACGCAAAATATTTATAAGACATGGTTGTGGAGTTTACGGATTGGAGTATGTTACTCTTTCCCAAGTGGCCCTTTTTAGATATGTGTCTCGGCCAGTTTTGGTACTGGTCACAGGGAGTTATTAAAATTTGCAATGGGGAAGCGCGGAGTTTGTATTAAACATCAGCTCTCAGCGCAGTGTAATCAGCTTTCTCTCGACAGAGACGCCCCGTGTTGAAATCAACTAGTTGTTTCGATAGTTAATTTAGCTAAAGGTCTGAGGTCGGGTCTATTGGCTACATGAGATGATAGGTGTTTCTATGTAAGTTTAAGTTTAACAAGTTACACTTGGGCGAGTTCATACTTTATTATTAGGTACTTATATAATCTGTATCTTGGGCTCGAGAAAGCCTCTCTCATAACACATGTTGATCAAGTTTAGTGCATACATATTTATATGTAGGTAGATGTTCAGTGTTATAAGTCACCCCCCCTAAACAACTAAAACAACAGGTTAAACCTAAATCGGCTAAGAAGAGGCTTGGCACATACACATAGTGGGTCACTTGGTCATCTCCTGCAGGGATTAATCTCTGATAAGGTTGATAAGGCTCATGGCGGCGCAATTCTCATTAGAGTTTCGTAGCCTTGCTCTTTCCGCGGTGTAGCAGTAGCAAGACGTAGATACCGCCCGCACGTCTCTTTTTTTTCTACTTTCGTGTTTGCAATTGCGATGGACATATTTTTAATAGTAACTTCCTCCGATATAGACGACGGCTTAATGCGATGAAGTTCGCCCCACCA
Source organism: Entonaema liquescens (assembly GCA_902805475.1). Classification (NCBI taxonomy): domain Eukaryota; kingdom Fungi; phylum Ascomycota; class Sordariomycetes; order Xylariales; family Xylariaceae; genus Entonaema; species Entonaema liquescens. Next base: position 1,670,461 of record CADCSX010000007.1, read on the forward strand.
CGTGAATGCGCTCCTTCGTTTTCTTTACACAACCTCTCTTAATTAATCTTTCCCTTTCTTTACCTTCGTGTCGCATCGCGTCGCCTGCGAAAACAATCACTCTCTACCCTTTCCAACCTTCACACCTCGATTCGCCGCGACTTATCTTCCTCAAACCTTTATCTCGCCCACCATGAATTTACCTATACGGTCCATCGATGAGCCAGGCATCAAAGTTCCGGGTGACGTGGTAGCGGGTTTACGCCAGGAGGTGGCCAGCCTTCTCCATCGCAACTCAACCGCGTTCCCCGGTGCCCAGCCCGTGAGCTTTACGAAAAAACATATAGAGGAGCTACTTAGTGACGAGTGAGTGCATAGCCCTGCTTTCAAACCTGCATATATATATATATATCCAAGCATCTATAATTACTGGTTCAAAGATCTAAAGCATACCTTGCTCTATAGTTACTATGTCTGCGAGAAATCAGATGGTATTCGATATCTACTATACATAGCCGCCGACGAAAATGGCCAAGAGTGCCACTATTTGATCGATCGTAAAAACGATTATTGGTTTATCCAAGAAGGTTCACTACACTTTCCCATTCCTGGGAATCACCAGGCTTTCCACAAGGGCACTGTTCTCGACGGAGAAATGGTTGTAGACACACTAGAAAATGGGCGTCAAGAGCCACACTACCTGGTCTTTGACTGCCTCGCGGTAGATGGCCAGTCACTAATGTCGCGAGAGCTCTCGAAGCGGTTGGGCTACTTTCAGGAACAAGTCTACAAACCATATAAGAAATTACTGGAGGAGTTTCCTGAGGAGAGGCAATACCAACCTTTTTTCATCGACTTAAAGTCGATGCAGATGGCATACGGTGTCCGCGTGATCTTCGATGAAGTTATTAAGAAGCTCAAGCATGAAAATGACGGGCTGATATTTACAGCTTTACATACTGAGTACAAGCCCGGTACCGATCCTCATATCTTAAAGTGGAAGGACGCGGATGAGAACACGGTCGATTTCCGGTGGAAGCTGAAGTTCCCCGTAGTTGAACCGGATGAGCAAGAACGAGCTCAGGGTATCACGGAGCCTTTTATCGACTACGACAGTACACCTGCGGTAGACTTATTAGCAAACCACGGCAGTGGCCAATATCGTGTCTTTGGCACGTTGCATCTAGAGGATGACGAATGGGAGGTCTTAAAAGAACTGAACGAAGCCCTGGATGAGAGAGTGGTGGAAGTGTACATGGACAACCAGAAACGATGGCGCTTCTACCGATTCCGTGACGACAAATCAGACGGCAACCATATCACGGTCGTGAATAGTGTTATGGAAAGTATCCAAGACGGAGTTACCCGCGAGGATCTCTTGAACTATAGCAAAAGCATGCGAGACAACTGGAAAGGTCGGGACAAGCTTCGACAGGAGCAGGGCCGAATGGAGCATAGGTGATGAATATTACCCGGATATTTAGAAAGGACTCTCAAGATACTACTTTTCTCATACTTTGGGGTGTAGCAATTCCTGTTCAAGCGTTTTGCTTTTATTTCTAATATCTATGTATAACCTAGATAGGCGGAGGCTATTGGACTGCAGATGACGATACCAAATAATAGCACGGCAGCCAGGGTTAGGAAATACCACCATATTACGTGTGGTCCGGATGGAGTTTGGAGAATATGGCTCTTGCTTAGTTAGCGTCTTAAAAACAGCCAGGTTAGATTCTTGGATAGGTTAAAATCATGATGTTTCTACTACTGATATCTATCATATTCCTATAATGCTTCTGTCTAATGTGAGTTGATGCAAGACTGGAGGCTGATCATATATGGAATATCCTAAAAGATAATACTGTAACATATTCTGGATCGTTGCTATTTGAGTACTGCCCTGGCGGTGACTATGCCTCTGTTTTACATGTTCTCTGCTCTGTTGTTTGTATATTCACGGGAAACCGAAGCATAAATAATTTATTAAATAGGTACCCATCTCATCATAGAAACCTATATCCTTCTCTTTAACACACAACACGAGATAGCTAAGCTAGGCACTTGCTCTTCATTCATTACTCGTTTCATTATCGTCTATCTAGATTAAAACATTATATAGCCGGCTATAGCCAATACATTATGCTCAGTAGAAACATCCGAATGTTGATATAAGACCTTTTCGTATTTCCACACCACCGCGTTTGATATTCAGTGACCTGACCTGGCTACCTATTATTGATCGAAGCTGGAGTGAAAATACGTAAGAGTGTATTTCCAATAACGATGCACACTCCATGCCTATAAACACAATATTCAGTAAAATCCCATCCGAACGCCGGCCTGGAACGGGAAGATTCGAAGAATCACACACGCAACGCACAGCAAAGACAGCAAAGGGGGAAAATATATAAATCATCGCATGATGGCAAGAGATTCTCATTATCTTTTTTCCTTCTTCCTACACGAACACGGGTATAAAAAGGAGTTGAAGATACTGTAAAACAAAGCGGAAATAAAAAACAATTAAGTCAAAAGACCTCGTCCGCGAACCCGATCCTGGATCAACTACTGTCTCATTATCATATTCCGTCTTGTGGCCCGGAGCTACTACCACATATTGGGGAGGTGACAAAACCCCGACGACGAGTCATGAGCCGCAAACTCCACTCCGTATATAGGTGAAGGGCTTCTCCAATGCCCAATTCCTTCTGTCGCACTCATCCCCACACTACAACTGGTCTGTCGAGTTCAGCCTGTGACTGTGAACCTACCACCTCATTCAGAATCCCCGCCCTCGTCTTCCTCCTGTGTCGCAGCTCTCCTTGATCTCGTAGATCGGGTGCTAACAGGCCTGGCTTTGGGAGCCGGTTTCGCTTTTGCCTTGGACACAGCAGGTGACTTGCCTTTAGCGGCACTAGCTTTTACGGCGGGTCGTGAGGCTAAGACCTTCGTCTTTGAAACGGGAGATGATGTAGTAGTAGCACGACTTTTCCTCCCATTGGTTTTTGGCGGCGGCGACGGCGGAGGGGCTTCTTCCTCTTCGTCCTCGACGTCGCTGAGCTCGCTCTCGTCTTCCTCAGGCTCATCTACCTCTGACCTTTCGGTTTCAGGCTTCGGCTCTTCCTCGAGATCAGACAACTCTGAGGAATCCTGATCGTCGTCCTGTACAGGATTTCCCCTTTCGTCGTAATAGTCCCATTCCGCCACGCCCGCGAGCATGTCTTCGTCGTCTTCTGACGAGTCTCGTTCGATATAGGACGAGTTGTTCTTAGAACGGCCACTACGTCTACGATTTGCGGAATCTGCGGCGGATGACGTTGACGCAGCAGCTTTCTTAGATTTAGATGAGCTCTTTGCGGATTTAACGGACTTTTTAGACGAAGTTTTCGCAAGCTTCGACGTTGACCTTGGTTTGGCAGCCGTTTTTGGCACTGTTGTCCTAACCCTCTTCGAGGCAGGTTGCCCATCAGTACGTTCGTCTGCACCTCTACGTTTCTGTAAACCAATAATGTTAACTCGGAAGATCAGTAATGTAGGATGAGTAATGTTTTGCGACTGTACCTTTTTCTTGTCCACCGATCGTAGCAGATCATCTAGCTGTTCATCAAGTCCTTCTGGGAGATATTGCTTCTCGGCAATCTCCTGCGCTACGTTATGGCTAGGGAGGGCCGTGTAGAGCCCTATCGGCAGACCAACCTTACCAGCATACGCTTGGAAACTCCAATTCTTCTTGTCTTGCCATTTTCTCAGGAGGCTCTGGGCTAGATCACTAATTACGTAGAGTCTTTCACTCTCCTCGGGGGTGATACCATCTCTGGTCTGCTTCACCCGTTCGGCGTATTTGAATATCATACCAAAATTAGCTTCTGTAGCAACGTTGCTGACATAGTACAGCAGATATCTGGCATGGTCTATCAAATCGTCTACTTCGGTACCGTAGTCTGGGTGATGCGCTAATAAGGAGATCAGTCTACCCATTGTTGACTCCATGACGTTCTGTTTTGCATCTCGGAAGAAGCGAGCCCTAGACCGTATCCACGTTTCAATTTGGCTCTTGAATGCGGTATCCGGTTCGAAAGCTGTCAAAAGATCATGGTGTAAAACCGAGGTCGCAGCTTGTTTTGTACGAGGTACTTCTGGAGTTTCTCGACAAACAGGCGACGAACCATGGCGCTTGGGTCCTGCGTTAAGAACGCCAGCTGATTGAAATCGGCATGCGAGAATATTTCCTCCAGGTGCTTCGACGTACAAAGTTTTAAGAAGAGCTGCCCAGCAAGTAACCGTAGGCGGGCTTTGTGGTGTTTAGGGGTATCCTTAGTTTTGCATAGTTCGCCGGCCTGCTTTAAGAGACTTCGAAGGAGCTTGAAGACTGGTATAGCCAGCTCCTTCGCTTCGTCCGAATCGCGAATGCCTCGGAGGCGATTAACCACTAGCTTGAGTGCCCAGCATTTGACTTGGCATTCTTCGTCAAGTTCAGAGTCGGCAACCCACTCGGGATCTGATTCCTTAGCATCTGTACGAACTTTAAGTAGAATATCCTCTAGTGCTGTGTCAATTATCTGATCGTTCGCATCCGCCGTTACCTTGGGCGCCAGAAGCTCTAGTTGACTGACAGCCGCAAGTTTAGTCAGGAAATGAGGCGAATTGTATCCCCAGTTCTTCATGATTCTTTGTAACAAGTCCGTGGCCGACACCATACTCTTATCATCCTTTCTGGCCATCATGACGTTGACAGCATACTTTGCAGCTTTAGCAGGCTCTCCGTGTAATGCATAATTCATTAACGCCTGAATAAACTTGCGGTCGTCTGGAAGCTCATTGGGATACTTTTTGGAATACGAAGAGCAGGCCTTCAGGGTCTCAACCATGGCAGACTCGTTAGTCCGGTCAGCAGTTGGCGCACCGTCTGCTACGTCTTTGCAAAGCTGCCCAACATGTGTCTTGAACAGGTCTGGATTATTTTGGGAAATTTCCGTGGTAATCTCCTGGGCAGCCGCCCCAAGCCCGTCTTTGTCGCTCTTGGAACAATCCATGTAGGTAGAGAGATGACTCTTATTCAAGACAATGTAGGCAGAGCGGTAAAGGAGGGGCAATAAAGTGTCCAGTATTTGAGGCTTTGGTGAGCCTTGGACCCTCTTGACAAATTCCTTAACGGCTCTATGCATCGTTTTGAAGTCGCTCTCCGCAGATACTACAAATTTGATGAGCTGATAACAGCGGCGATCGTGCCAATTGGCAAAATTATGTAGATCCGCCTCAACCTTGATCGGGTCAGGGAGAAACTGGCATAAATATTGAATCGTCTTTTTGAGATTCTGGTTGATAACATCTGCATTACCCTCCGGATTCCCGCCATTAAATGCATCACACTGGCGAACTAAATTTTCCAATACCTTAGAAAACTGGGGTTGCCGTGCTTGTAATGCGTTAAAAGCCCTTCTAGCATTGGTGTCCAGATCTTTCACAAGCAGCAGGATCCTTTCGGCGCGAATCCTGTCCGGGTCATAACTAGAGTCGGTAGCTGATTGGGACTGGGAATTGCCGTTTGACGATTTGGTCCCCTTCGACTTAGGGGGCGGAGGAAAAGATAGCGGGATGAGGCACTCAAATACGACACGTTCCAGTAAAATGTTGAGTTCCAAATCGTTGGCGTAAAACGTGTTGAATATCCGGGTAGGTATGCCGGATAATGCTGACACTACTGATTCTTGTCCAGCTGCTATTTCACCACTGCCTACTGCCCAGAGTTCGCCCAGAAAGGCCATAGCTTCGGCACGAATAGATGATCTTTTATCTCGGCAACGGTCTGCGAGAGTAAACAACACTGTGCCTTCTTTGGTCACACCTCCGGCGGCGGCTAACTTAGTGACAACATCACGGAAACTAAAGGTTTCGATGATCTTTACAGCAGCCAGTCTAACCTTTTCATCATTGTCGGTTAGTTTATCTCGAAGGCCATTGACAAATACTGATTCATCCTCGCGGCTGAGGCCAATATTGCCCGCAGACGTTGAAACGATGTAACCCGCAGCTGTTGTCCATGCCGCCCGGATTAGAGGGGATTTGTCGTTCTTCCTCCCAACAAAATTGTGGAATGCTTGAGAGTGTGTTTGTGCGAAGGATAAGGGAGATATCGGAGTGGTGAGAATACTTGTGGCGGGATGGTCTGGAATTTCATCATTCAACTTTAGAGGTGGATATGCCGATGGGTCAAGCTCCGGCGAGGGCGGTGGTCCAGCAGCTCCTATTCCAGATATCATATCCCCTAAAGTCTCAGTTGCTAACAAACGTAATTGAATATTATCGGCTGATAGCTCAGCATCGACCTGGGGTATGACGTTAGGCAATACTGTGGGTGCTGCTCGCCAAAGCTCGCGCAAAAGTAGATGAGCCTTTCGTAGCTCCTTGAAATCCGACTCTGAAGGGCCCGCAGTACCATCATCATTATCCGAATCGTCATCATCCCTATGCCCATTTGCATTTCCATTGCTCCCAGAGACGTCCATAATTACTTCACTAAAGTATTGGCCCACATAGCGTGCCATCTTCTCTGGACATGAATTACATACCGTTTTGGCCATGACATATGCCTCAGGTTCCTCTTTAGGTAGGAGAGTAGTTTGCTTGCCATTGGCATCCGCTTTCTCCTTATGACCTCCCGGAGGTGCTGCTCGTAGGAATTGCGCCATAATAACATCTAGTACAGCAGGCGGAAGCGAAGGACTCTCTTCGACTAGAGTGACGAGAATATCTGTCATGTGAAACTCGACATCCTTGGCGACTTGCTCTCCCGACGCTGCTTTTGACGACCCTGACACACCATCAAAAAAGGATGAGAAAAGGTGAAGTAATAACTCCTCCGCATTCGTAACATCGTTGATCAAGAGGATGCTCTTGACTTCGGCGAGAGACGTCAAGACGTACTTATGTTGTGTGTTATACGCGTTGCTCGGGTCCCAGAGCGCTGGGAGAATCGTTTTGACAAAGAGGGTAAATATTTCCTATAGTCGAGGAGGCATAACAGTTAGAACAAGAAGAATTCTAAGACTATAAATGGTATTTCTAAACAAACCTTAAGCTGCTTCGGTGTGAAAGGAGCCTCTGGGGCGCATAGTTTTAGAATATCTACTAAGCAGGCTGCGGCAAAGGCTTTTACTCCAGCTTCCCTATGGGTAAGCAGATTTGGAGAAGCCAGCTCTTTCGCAACATGAGTTAGTGATTCCTTGTCGACAGTCTCTTGGTCCATATCGACTAATTCTTTAGAAAGTTTCTCTAGACGTCGCAGAAGCTCGCCAGTTGCGATTGGCTTTCCTGCGCGCCATGATAAAGGCTCATCGAATTGAAGGCTAACAAGCTCCTCTTCCATTTCTTGGTCCTCCTCCTCAGGGACCTCGTCCCTACGACGAGCCATGCTAAATTAAAAAAATGAATGTCGATTCCGTGTAGATACGAGTGAGGTATAATATAAGGTAGTTCGTAGTTATCAGTAGTAACTTGGATTCCACGATGCGGTCTTTGTCTTGTCTCGTCTCGTCTGGAGAGTGGGGCCAGAGAATGGACAGGGTAATGAACGAAAGCGCGCGTGATAATTGGAAATGAAACTAATTAATCCAGTGGTAAAAACGCCTTCGGAAAAGAAGAGGGTGAATATGTATGATCAGGTGGAGGGGAAGAGTTAGAAACATTGGGTGGGACAAATGCCGGAAGGACTTTTGACGATGAGATGGTATTTTATCGGGGGAGGTGTTACGCGACGGGCTTTGCAGGGTCAATCAATCAATTTCCAGCGTCGCGTGTGGCGTCCTCGCACTTGCTCGCACTTGACCTTGTTGCTAACTTACAGTTATGTACCTTTGTATACGCGCTTCACCCCGGTGTGATTCAATCAGACTTTCAATCAGAAAATAGCGGGTCTGGGGCCGGATCGGTACATTGAAGGTACGAACCTTAAAAACCTACTGAAGAAGGTACGATGACCAGCTGCATACCTATCGCTAGCGTATATCGCTAACAATACTATGAGAGCAGGTGCGAAGTACATAGTAGGGAGCTTGGACCAATCGCTCCTGTCATTGATACCTAACAAGGTATTGATGAAACATAGGTATGCCTTACATAATCTAGCCTGTAACTAAGTAGATCTATACGTAGCTACTTACGAGATGTACTTCGTTCCTGCCGGACACTTGTACCTTTATTGTACTTGAGGCTCTAGTAATCCTTGAACCTCACATCGTGAAATCAAACAGCATCAACATTTATTCATGGCCATGATCACGTTCAACCCAACTTCTAAACCCAATATTTTTATTTTATTAATTCACTTCTTCTATATTATTTTTTTTAGCCTTGATATGTGACCCCTTTATCTTAAGATAGATCATCCTACTACTCAGGGGTTGTAAATCCAAGGTGCAGTAATATAAAATACCACAATAATTATATCAGTAGAACAGAGCTGTAGCATAGGAATTTTAAATTATGAAGCACATAGATATCTATACATGTAGTTCATAGCAATTGATCTAGTATTTTGGGGAAATGGTAGCCCAGTGACAAGTCTTATCATATTGCTATATTGACCCCTTATCGTCTGTTCAAGGCTAGCAGCAGTCAGATGCTCTGGTTACTGGGCTAAATATTAATTATTACTTAGATACGGTCAGCTAAATGGTTACCTAGGAGTAATGGTTAGCGTCCTTTTACTGCATGAGATGCCCATGCCAGTTTGCCATTCGTCTGGAATCAATTACTCAGGTGATTCGCCGGGGCGGTAAGGGGCCAGGTCACCTAGAAAAAGAACAATCAAGTAACTAAATCAAGTAACTACAACTCATGCAAGCTTATCATTCGCAGAATTAGCGTGGTGTCCCTAGAAACCAGTTACTTACACCTCATGTGCCTGCCCTCGATTCTACTAAAGAGGAAGAGCAAGATCACAGGTCACGTTGGCCAGAATCAGTCTGCCATCCCACAGAACAATATTTAATCAGACCTACTTGCCTGACTCTACTTGTGAACTCCCATTCTTCTTCACACATTCCACACATTTCACACATATTTAACTTGGTCAAGTCTGCCTCTCCTTAACCATCCAGTCCTTGACCAGACCATCATCAACAATCACTCTTTCACCTTTCCCAAGTTCATTGACATTTGATATTAAGAATACACCAATATTCTTCTTCAAACCAGTAAGTGCAATCCTCTCTTATTCATTCATCTCCCCGCGCATTCCCTCTTCAACTGCCGGTCGCGTTTCTGCCGTATATACACCCTCACCGCGTTCCATTACCGCCTCGACCACCGCCTTTGCATTTGCCCACAACTTTTCCCACATCCTAATTCCTAAAACACCTTTCTCTTTTTCTTTCTAGGCGCACAAGTTTTCTTTACACCAACCTTTCTCAATCCAGACTCTTGGTGTTTCTCAACCTACCTGTCTTTCCTTAACACCAAACCCCTTTCGCTCCCTTTCCCACAACAATTACTATTACTGATCAAACCTTCAAGCACTGCTTTAAGCATCTGTGATTAATTCAGTCCACTTGGTAAGTCTTTTCTTCCACTATCAATCGCCAATCTGGTATCGCGTCTGCCTAGCAATACGCGATACACAACCGCATTGTTTTATCTGCCCCTATTGCACCTCTCATCCTGTTCCTACTACCCTCCATCCCAAACAACTAACAACAATCCTTTACCCCTATTATCATCTCTTTGTAATCGTTCACTTATAAATATCATTAATTTCAATCAAGACTACTCACTAACCAGTATCTTCTGTTCTAACTTCAGACTCTGATATTGTCACAATGATCTCCAACAAGGACCAGAACGTCGCGACCGGTGCAACTCCTCAGGAGCTGCCTGGTTCGCCTGTCGCGACTCCCAAGAATTGGCGCACCTATCTCCCCTGGATTCGTCGCGCTTCTACTTCGGAGCCCCGACAGCCTGTCGCTCCCCAGTCCCAGCAGAATGAAGGTATGGACGTCGTTACTGTTCACTACACTGAAGTGAACTACAAGCTTCAGGATCCTGAGGCTGCCTATTCTCATCAGAGTAAGTACTAGATTTTTTAATTTACCTACCTAAGTAGTATTTTGTGATAGAATTAACTAACATTCTCTAGTGAAAGTTCTGAACCGAGTCTGCCCCGCCCTGGCCTTTGTTGTGGTCATCACCGGTATTCTCGCCATTCTTGGTAAGTGCATAGATAAGACATGTCGATTACAGGAAGTTGTTCATACTAACTATTTCTTAGCCGACTGGGTGGTTAATGCTCAGTACAAGAACATTACCGAGACTGAGAAGGTTCGCCGAGAGGTCACTGGCTACGGAGAGTACCCTGGTTTGACTGTTACCCCTTTCATTTCTACCACTGGCGACGTCGAGACCACTGTGACTGAGTACCTTACCCCCATGACCACTTCCCACATTGTCGTCCCTGTTACCGTTTCAACATCTTCTACTGTTTCTTCTTCAGTGGTTGTCAACACTACCCAGTCTGTCAACTCTACTCAGTCTGTCAATATTACCGAGTCTGTTAACGGTACTACTACTCTTTCGGCGACTGCAACTGTTGGCACGTCTACTGGTACCACTGACTCCATGGTCACTCCTACTGGCTCTCAGTATCAGTACTCCCAGCCTCTTGAATCCATCCCGGTAAGTGACTCTCGACGACCCAGTACTTGGTACTTTGGAAACGGCACCACCACTCCTACTCAGTACTCCGGCACCGGCTATGGTACTGGCTATGGTACTGGTCTCGTTACTGCTATCTCAGTTTCTGACGTTACTGTGACTGTCACTCCTGTCCCCGTTCTGACTACCGGTGGCGCCGCCGCCATGAACATCTCTGGTTCGACTTCTTGTTCTCACTCGGACTCTTCAGTTGGTTTCCAGAACACTACCAGCACTCGTTCCACCATCTTCCAGACTGTCACTGAGACTTCGACTTCTGACAACTGCACCCTGAGTGCCTCCAAGACTTCATCTATCTTTGAGACTTCATCCGTCCCTGAGACTACGTCTGCCTCTACATCTGTCTCTACGTTTGTCTCTACGTCTGTCTCTACGTCTTCCGTCGCGACTACAACTGCTGGGTATGTAATTGATATTTCCTCCCCCACTAGAATTTTGGCTGACTTCTTTCGCATAGTACCGATGCCATGTTTTCAAGCACTCAGGCCGTGGCTACTCCTATCTCTCAGTCAACCTCGACCTCTTCTGAGATTTTCACTGAGACCGAGACTGAGACCGTGACTCCTATTGTCACTCTTGAGATGACTACTAGTGTTACCGAGACAGAGACCGGCCTTGCCACTATCACTGTCACTCTGTCTGAGGCTTCCACCGTCACTCAAACTGCTTCTCTGACTTCGTCGCCTGCAACCTGCGGTGCAAAGGAAACTGAGACTACTACTGTCGTCATCATCTCAACTGTCCTTGCCAACTCTGCCGTGGCCAGCACTACTTCTACCGGTATTGTCTCTACCAGCACCGCGTCTAGTGCCACTGAGAGCAGCACCACTTCTTCTGTCGCGTCTCCCGCGACCCCTTATGCCTACGAGAGTATCCAAGACGTGAGTTCCAGAACCACAACAATGAACTTGACTTCGACCTCCACTGTATCTCTGGACACTACCCTGACTGTCTCAATCGCTTGGAACACGACTAGCACTTATGGTGTCGAGGCCGTTGGAACTTCTTCCACCTCTGCCACTTGCACTCACACTGTTCGCGTGACTGCCAGCCCTAACTCGACCGTGTCTCACTCAACCGGTACCCAGACCACCGGATCTACCACTCAGTCGTCGCCCCTCACCATGGTCCCCACAGGCACTTCTTCCACCACGACCGACGACTCCAACTTCGTTGTGAGCACTCTAATCAGCACCATGGTCACGACATACAGTCTGCACGCGCACTCCGTGAGCGACATCAGCGTGCCGTCCTCCCCCAGCGCAGCAGTGACTTTCCACCCCTTCGCAGTCAACGGCACCAGCAACGCGACCTCCGTCTCCAACACCTCCGTGCCCGAGAACCTCCCTCTGGGCCCCGCGTCCCCGGATGGCGTTGTTCCCCTGAATTTCACCTTCTCAGGCAGCACCGCTCCCCAGCCGCACGCCACCGCGCCCCCCATGAAACCCGCCGCCGGCTCCAAGTTCCAGGCGCACCGCGAGCAGGAGCGCAACTACGACCCCATGGCCTACGTTGTCATGCTGTCCACCGTGGTCGCCATTCTCCTGTCCATCTAAGGACAGGCGATAATTGCAACAACGAGAACTCTTTCTTTTCTTCTTTTTTTTTTTTTGGTAATGATCCTATGTTCACAACGTGCGACGCTTTAATGCCTTGCCAGCCTTCCATTTGCCTCCGGTGGACTTATTTTCGTCTGCCCTCTATTGACTCAAACACACAGTTACAAAAGTACTCAAAGTCACAGTCACAGTCACGCAGGCATGGAACGGCATAATCAGTTCAATTCAGAACAGAACAGCAACAGGATTCGGATGATTTTTTCACTCACTTTTTTCTTTTTCTTCTCTTCGATTTGTCTCATCTCGACTTACTTACGTAGTCCGATGATGTCACTTTTAACGATGCTTTAATAGTTTTCCCCTTAAGGGACATTTCTCTCTTTTTCAGGTGTAAGGAATAGGAAAAAAACAACAACAGGATGGATCGGAAAGGGGAACATTGTTGCTAGCAGGTTAGGAAAAGGCACATCATGCGCCACTGATACTCCCCTGCTCATTGTACTTTTGCACTTCCATAATGACTAGGTACCAACCAGATCCTCTATTATTAAATCTTCTGCTCTTCAGGAATGCCTATGTGGACTTAAACTATTGCACTAAATGGATGACTTAACATCCGCGTAGACGATTATATCCGACGCGGAGCCCTTGAAGTTCTTAGTCGTCCTTCGTATCAGCAGCATTTTGCACATGCATACATAATTCCAAAAAAAAAGGGGAGGGGGAGGAGAAGGGGGGAAGGAAAAGAACGTTCTTCTTAGGTAATCAACATGGAAACTTGTGAAAGGAACAGTAATAAATCTGTCTTTATTGAAGTCATCATGGGTTACTTTTATGATCTTAGTTATTGTAATGTAGTAACAGAGAGTAATTGTGACAACTAGTCTTATTGAATTACGATTCGCACCCTTTACTGTAACATAGCATCTAAACTCTCTCCTAAAACCCCTTCAATTCCTACGATCCAGCGATGTGTCTCGCGTTCCACGTCATCGTCATCATCGTCTTGCAGCTCGCTAATGTAAGGGAGCATCTCCGGTAACATAGATAACCACTCTTCGCCCAATCTGCTTGTCAGAGCTTGCTCGCATTTAATAGCTGCAAGGCGGATCGATGCCTGCTCAGCACGCAAGTGCTTCAGTAGAGTACCATTAAGCTCTTTTTGATGCTCCTGAGAATCGGCAGCGGCGGCAAGTTCAACGATGGCAGGGATAAGATCTTCTACTAGGTTAATAGAAGAAGCATGGGTGAACTGTGCAGCTAGAGTAGGCACTATCGCGCTAAAGTGTGCTGGGGCTTGCCAGAAGTCATCCTGATCATGCTCAAAAGATTTGGTGAGGGTATGTAACACTTTCTTCCATAGGTCGCGTTCCTCTGCCTTCTTTAGACTTGCGGTACGGAGAACATCGACAGCACTATCGATGATATAAGATGCGTAGCTGGTAACGATAGATTTTAGGCTGCCGAAGAAAGACAGAAGGAATCCGTAAACACTTAGCAAACGGAGGCTTCTACCTGTAGTATCCTTCTTTGGTAATGAGACAGCCCAGTCCATCAATTGCGAGAAGATGGGTCGGAATGCTGCATCGTTAAGCTTGTATATCATCTTCAGCGCAACATCATTGGTAGCATCTTCGATGCGAGTCATTTGTCGTAAGAAATCCTCGCTAACCTCGGTCTTGGATAGCTCTAATCTACGCAGGTCAAAGGCACTGAAGAAGATATTCGAAAGGGAACCAGCATTCTTGGAGATATCCGCCTTCGAATGCTTGTCAATTGCAACTCCCAAGATGTTGATATATTCTCGTGTGGCCTATGATTACTGTTAGCTTTACCATAATGATAATTTAGCGTGATGCGTTGACTTACAGCAGAGCCCGAGTCCTTTGCGGTGGCCCAATTTTGTTCCAAGGCGGAAAAGAGGATTTTCGCATCGACTTGTGTAGCAAGTAGTCGCAAACATTGCAACCTAGCATTATTGGCCTCGTTACCTAGATTAGAACCAGCCGACTTGTTGGAAACTGCTAAAAGCTGGCCTAGGTAAGTACCAGAGAGCATATAGGGGAGATGCTGTGCTAGTGCTGCTAGGAATGCGTAACTGGCATTATGAAGTGCTTCTCCAGGTTGTTCAGTTTTGAGGCTTTCTGTTATATATGTGAGTGCCTTCGGAATGGCAGATGGTAAAACAGGTACAACGCCGTCCTGAAGAACATCGACCAGGGAAGCTAGGCAGAGTAAAGCCATGACGCGGAGTTTATCGTCATCTTGGCCCAGACATTTATCGCTGGCGATCGTCGAAGCAGCTGCAGTGACAGCTTCGGGATCCTTCTTTCCGTACTTCTCTGAGATCTTGTCCACACAGCCTACAGCTATGTGCTTATAAGCCATATCATCGGAGACTCTAATGATGGCCGTCAGGTGAGGCAGGAACGCAAGTAAAGCTGCCCTAGAGTTAGCGTCTCCTTGACTCTCGTCATCGATTCGAACCTCGACAGCCCGGAGGACCTTCCGACGTAAGATGGCATCAGGACGGTCCAGAAGTGTTTCAACAGCTTTAATGAATTCCCCAATGGAAAGGAGATTGAGAAGCTTCGAAAGTGCCTCGCTGCAGCGGTTATATAGGTTCTTGTGCTGCTTCAAAGAGTCTGCTAGAACTAGGAGGTCTTCCAGCAGTGTCGAATAGAGCTCGCGGACTTTAGAGGCTTCCATGTCATCTCGTTCAGTAAGCTTAGAAATTTGCGTGGTAAGCTTCCTACTAGATAGAAGATGTGGAACAAGACCTAGTTGGCGCAGCCCAACTTTGAGAGGATCTCGGTCACCTTGTTCGCTCGCACCAAGGAGTACGGCCGATAAATTAGGTCTTGGCTGGAATATGTCTCCAATGAGGCTAAGCAGCTTGATCAGGGATTGGAGCTGGATCTCAACAGGGAAATAGTTGAAAACTTCGGTAGCAAATGATAACACCTGGTCGGTAGTGCCGTACATATTCGTAAGCATAGCCAACAACGCAAATAAGAATTCTTCGGCACCGAGAGTCTCTACAAGGGATACGAATAGCCCAAGTCTTCGGTGAGATGGTATATGTTCGTATGCCGTCGCAAAACTGAGCAAAAGCTCAGAAGCTCCTGCTAGCGGGCTGATCTTCCCTTTGCGAAGTGACTGGATAAGTGGCGGCACAACCTCCTTCACTGTTTGGTTGATCACATGAGCAGAGTAATCATCGCTCTGGCGGAGCACCGAACCTCCCATATGCGTGAAGATTGGCATTACGCTGTTAAGTACCAAATCTGGGGCAACGTTTGCTAGGCGTGCGACAAGTAGTAGAGCAGTATTTTGCACCGACGGACTGGAGGATTTCTGAATGCAGTTGACAAGGAGATCACCATGTCCACCCGTACTATCGATCTTTAAGGACTTGTCGTGCTTGTATGCAGGGACCATAGCCAGTAAACTCCGAAGAATTAGGTTTTGGAGATACCCAAGTTCAGAGCCAACGAGCACTCTGAAGTGCTGGAGTTCGGAAAGAGCATTGAAAAGAGCATTGAGCAGTTCTGGATGCTTTTCAGGATCAGATCCCTCGACGAGCTGTAGCACAAAGGTCACTTGCCTGAGCACCGCGCTTAACTCTGGTGTAGGCTGCGTACCAAGTCCCCGGTGCGTGTCCGAGGCACTTGTTCTCCTCCGTTTACCCGAGGGGTTCGGTAGCCATCTTCGCTGCCGGCTGCAAAGACTCCAGGAAGAACAGGAGGATATCAGTCGTGAGTTCGACATTCCTTAGGAGATTAGCAGCTTCACCGGATGCTACACCATCCCCAGACAGGTCGTTCTGTGACAACTCTAGCATACGTTTAGCAACCATATGCCTCGCTTCCGTTTTCATAGAGGGCCACAAGTTTTGAATGCGCGAGAAGATGACATGGAGGAGGTTTAACCTAGTTAGTAATTGCTGAGAGCCTATTACATCCAGTAAGAACTCCAAGCCGTCTTTGTCGTTTGGAAGAACAATCTCAACACAACTTTGATCAAAGGCCGACTCTTCGACCCCGTCCCGAGAGCAAATACGTGCAGCATCTTCGGAAGACAAGGAAGCCCACCATTTGAGTAGCGGTAAGAGTAGTTGAGTACGTGTAGTACCTGATACGCCCTTGATCTGGTTTAGAGACGCGAGAAGGCGGATCTTGAGAGTTATTAGTGGTGTGTGGATCGTGTGGGAAGCGAGGAAAGTCAGAACAGAGCGTCTCGTTCCGTGAGATAGGTGGCTCTTCCTATCCTTGCTTTCATCGGATGAGCTTTTCGAGCTACTATTCAATGCGCTTTGCAAAACCTCAGTAACGTAATCGGCACTTAACACGCATTCCTCAAGACTAGGGGTAATGACGTGCCGCAGTAGTTTATGACAGACGTCCACTGTCGTCCAAATTGATGCATCGGCATTATCATACAGGTCATTGCTGGCCCAACGCGTGTAGTTCTCGGACTTAACTAAATCCTGGAATGAATTCTCTAGCACAGCGACTAGGTCTGCGGCAGCTCGTCTCACTCTTTTCGATGGGTCGTTCAATCCGGCGAGGGTATACGGCAAGAGAGCCTGGAAATCTACGCTATTGCAATCGCTGCTTTTCAGGCGCCGTTTTGCCAGATCTAGAGCTGCGACACGAGCCAACACTGGATATGACCCACACCAAATTCGCATAAGAAACGTGAGGAAAAAAGGGGTGTTGTTTGCTAATTTATGCTGTATAGGTGCCAGCTCCTCAAAAGCTTTGAGATTTTCCGGCTCGGTAAGACCTGAAAGGAAAACAGAACATAAATCTGTGAAAACGTCTGAAGTATTGGCCCGTAGACATGAATCTGATGGGGAGGTCGATAAGTTGCTCACTCGCTCAAGGGCCAATTTGAAGTCTTCGATGGGTGCGGGTGCCGATATTTCATCATCCACCATTGCAACATCTTGTTGAGGCTCGATTGCGAGTCGTCTCGCTTGAAGGCTAGTTCCAAGCCTCAATTCTAAAGCATCAACGTCAATTTCGGTCTCATTAATCGCTTTAATGAAAATCTTCCCAGAGTCTGTGTCTAATTGCGAGAGCTTGATGATGATAGATGCGAGAGCCTTTCGCACCTCTCCTTGTGCATCAATGTTGTCCTCAACCTTGTGGGCGGCTAACAAAAGACTCTTGAAAACAACTGCTCTCTGTTGGTCGTTGAGAGTGGAGCTCAAGAGTAGTGACTCGACGACTGATAGACCCTTTATGTCACCTTTCTTGTGAGCCCTCTCAACCAAAGCTAGGCAGAGCCCATTTGCTAATTTCCCAATACTATGCTCTCTTCCGATTTCCGTAAGGAGGCAAGATAGATTTGGGATTTTAAGTAGCGCCCTTGTCACTTTTCCTGACATTTGCTTCGCGGAACGGTATTGGGCAAGGATCGACAGACAGACAAGGCCAGGACGGAGAGACTCGGTAGTCCAGCCGGTAACGAGCTGATCCATCAAGGCACTAATAGCAGCATCATCAAGGTCACCCTTCGCCACGAAAACAGAGATCACCATATAGCAAGCTACCTGTAAACTTGGGACCTTGTGCATGACTAACGCATCGCTAAGAGTCGGACCAATCTGGTGGAGGAGAGTTTGATCATTGCTTCGCTGGATACTGCGGCGGCCGGATCGCATCCTGTCCAGCATGCCATTCACTGCTTCGGTCATAATACCGCCCCAGAACGATATTAGAGCAGGATAGTGCTGCTGAGCCCTGCATGCATCTAGGGTGTATGTTGATAGGGCAGCGAGGAAATCAGGATGATGTGTAGCTTGATGAACGAGGACAGATCGTGGCGGTTGGGTTAAGGATCGAACGTAAGGGTCTAAAAACCTATAAACTTGCGGTATCGTACTAGGGAGGATAGATAGAAGAGTTACGAAGGCTGGGATAGTATGGTACGGTAGAAATGTCGAAATAAGCATCGCCGTGTTAAATTCGTGAATCCTATTACAATGTTAAAACTTGGATCTAGCAGTACATATCTTGCCCGCCTACCTAAACCTCCTGATAAGCCATTCTATAGCCTTTATAGTTGGCATAAGTCTTAACCGTGCACCGGCCAAGTGAAGAAAGGAGTCTATCTTCTTGTCGAGCTCTGCATTCTCTGTAGCGGTCATTTGGGTTCGGTCTTCATTCTGACTTTGCTCGCTGAATAGGGTAGCGCCAAAGGATACGAATCGCGAATCTAACTGGCATAGGTCTTCATATCCTTGATAGCAGATACTATATAAAGTCTGGAAGTTTTGTGACGCGGCAACTCGCGGCTCGAATATTAATGACTTTGAATGTGCAGCTTTTTGCGCCTTGATATCGAGTGTCGATTTCGAATTCGCGGCGATCTGCGCAAGTTGCGCAGCCAATGCTGTCGTCATCTTTGTATTCGTACTGGAAGCGCTCTTATTTCCATCAGAAAATACTAGCCGCAAGGTTTGGAAACTTCTGTGGCTAACAGGAGCGCGTTCGATTACAGTATCAACTGGGAGACTTTTTCGTGATTTGCAATTGAACTTTTCTCCCAAAATTTTAGCGGGGAGCAAAGTTTCCAAAGTAGAGGCGTCTGGCGATAAGAGATTTGTCGAATCAAATAACATGGATAATGAGAGTTCCACTTTTACCAACTTCTAAAGTCTTACAATTTCCGAATTAAGCGCCAACAACTTACAAGCCTGCAAGCTCAATGTACCTTGGTACCTATTCTATAGAAGAACATTTTATGTTACTTTCCTGCTGAAGAATAGTGTAGCTTTCGCTTCATTTTTGGTAACGATGTTGGTAACGTCATTATGTACTAGGGTTTAGCCTATATGTATTCAGTGTTGTAATCCTGCATTGAGGTTAGCTATGTGTTCATCAGTCCGTATCAAGTATAGTAACGGCAGTCTTTTTATTAGCTGTTATCTACATCGTCGCCATCGTCATTGCTTTTTATGCTACGATTTTCCTTCGGAGACTTCGTGTAACCGATTATATGGCACGACAAGGTGAGATAGCCTAACTAGACCCATAAATATCGTGTAGATATATGAATTGGTATCATCAAGTGGTAGTATTGTATGTTGGCGAGGATCTGATCTAAACTCGATCATATAACCTTCACATGTCAAAGAAGGGAAAGAGTTTCATGAAAAGCTTCCGATGAATATATTGAAAATGGAACCACAGGGAAACATTCATGATGTCGGGCATTAACAAATCCTGAATTTGAAGCATATTTCATATCAGAACCAACGTAGACCCTTCAATCTTGAACCATTACGGAGTCAAAGGTATAGATTACTGTATTATTATATGGCGGAAATTGAGAAGAGATCGATATTCCTAGTTCCCAATTGGCTATTGCTCGAGTTCCAACGCCATCGGTGGAAATACTTCCGCAGTGATCGGGCCGTGCCTATGTATGCAAGTGTTACGGGTAACCGACCAAGTCTCCCCTCCCCCATCTGTCCACTAGGTATTTTAGCTTGGATTTGCCCGGGACCTAGATAGGTTTGTGTGCGCGGCTAGTTTCAATCTCGATCATGCTTTGCTATTACTGAGCAACTTACATTCTTCTGAGTCCTCAGTTGAGACAATGGCTGTAAGTTGTTACAACATCCGCCCCTCTTCTTATACTTAGGTTAATTCTTGGGAATCTAATGTGTGAGATAGAAACCGTATAATCAAGTAGTCCTTTTTGGGGATTCGCTCTTCCAGGGAGCTAGCGAAGTTCAAAGTGGCTTCTCGTTCCAAGGGGCTCTACAAAGTCGTATGCCTATACATTCTCAAGCGGGCTTGTTGTACTTGTTTCTGACTCGTTTATAGAGTGTATGCGACACTTAGACGTGATCAACAGGGGATTTTCCGGTTACAATACCAAGAATGCCTTGCAATTGTTACCGCAGATATTCCTGCCGCCGTCACCCTCGAATCCAAGGATCGAGTACCTTGTAAGTGACGATATTCGCTCGTCTGCAGTAGTTCTCTCGTCTATTGCGTATCTAGTATTATTTTAGGTATGCTTGTAGGATCTGATCATTGCGTGTTGCAGTTAGTGCTACTAGGGGCGAATGATGCCTGCATCGATATTCCGACCAACACTCAAGGCCTTCCAATCGAGCAATATAAAGAGAACTTAACTAAGATAATCACTCACGAATTCATTGCGGCCCACAAACCCAAGATCCTGCTTGTTACGCCTCCTCCTATTGATGAAATTCGAATTACTGAACTTGACCTGGCCGCCGGACATCCGCAGGCAACTCGACAAGCGGCCATTAGCGCGGCTTACTCTGAGACGGCCAGAAAGGTGGCGACGGAAATTCCTGGGGTTGTGCTTATCGATCTCCAGAAAGCTATCTTGGATAAGGCTATCTCCTTAACCGCGGAATTCAATTCGAACGGGCCTCCCTTGGGATATCCTGGAGGTAAAAGAGGTGCTTTGGAACAACTTCTGCCAGATGGATTGCATATGAGCGGAGATGCTTACAAAGTCTTATTCGACATTGTCAAGCCACATATCGGCCCATTCCCAGAAAAACAGGGAGTTTTCCCAGATTGGCGTGTGCTCAACCCAGGGACGTTGTAATTGTTCAGGTCATATACAAGGTACCTATATACATACCTTATAATATAAAAGAAGCCGTTCGGGTTTCTTAGAAAAGAATAGCCTAACCTAGATTGTTCAAATACGACTCTCCTACATGAGACTTGTGCAAGTGATAATTATTTACATATGTATTTAAGTTATAAAAGGCTGAAAACCGCAAAGCATGCAAGACATACATGTACATGCTTATTGCATTAGGGGAATTGAAGTTGCTATTCGGAGATTTTTACAGATTTTACTGTAAGATTCCTGGCTGGGTAGGTACATCCCTGGCAAGGTTAACTGGCTGTCAGCATCAGCCCAGTCCAGTCAGCAGCCGCTTGGCCAGTGCATTCATGTTGGTATTAGGTAGTACGTACTAGAAATTCGATGCGCGCTAAGGAAATCCAATGGTGGGTAAGTGCCTGCGAACGTGAAGGGCCACTGCTACTCTGAACCGCCATCCATTTTTACGACAAGCCCGTAACCTACAAAGCAGTCATCATCCAAAACTCCAAACCTCCAAAACCTCCAAAACCTCGATTTTAGCAACCGCTCTGTTTCTAACAAGTTTTCGCCTTCTTCAATAATTTCATTTCCTTTTCACTTTTTTGTCTTGCACCACTTCTTATGAAGTTGCTCCCTGCTTTTGATACTCCATCTTGTTATCCCGCCCAATATATCCATCTCGTGTGCCATCCTGAAACTTAGGACACCGATTGAAGCGTTTCCCTGTACCTCACTCGCTCAAACTCGCTCTACCCTCGATTACTTAAACATCCTCCGCCTGTAGATCACCTGCGAACCCCGATCGCCACCGCCGATTAGACGAATCTAACCATCGTCCTTCACAAAGAATTCGATTGGCGTGTAACCTAAGTTTGTGATTGTAATATATCGTTGCTACGCCGACCTCGTCTTTGGTGCTACGAGAATTGTGTCTTCCTTCTCGACCGCAAATTATTGTCGAACGACTTCTCTAACCTTCAGGTCGCTTGATCGATACTGCAAATTAACATCACTTTACCACACGCTCCGTTTTTATATCTCCGCCGGAAGCCCTCGTGTTTCGACCTTGAACAACCTTCACCATTAAATACCAGCATATACTAAGACCAGATCATAGTAATATTGCACTACACAGTAATTCGCAAAGTGACCATTCGGTCCTCTGCGATGAGGAGGTGGTGGTGGACTCCGTCTTTACAAACCAGAGATAGAGGTCGCAGCAGTTTAAACGGGAAGAGGATCACGCCGCAAAGCACCTTTTATAGAGCTATACATGAAGTCGATGGGCTATAGTTTGGCGCGTCATCACAATTTGATGATACGGGTTGGCTATCCAAGTTCGTTAAAAGTCGACCTTCTGATCCCGTCGTTTCCGACCTCTATCTAAGTTCCCCAGGCAGATCGAGCCTCCCCTTCTATCAAATTTGGTCACATCCGTTTATCCTGTTATCAGTCTTGCTTACTCACGTTGTGACCTTGATAACCCGGGTTGGCATGGATCCCCGCTTCCCGGTTTCTCGTGACGAATTCTACAGTGTCCAAATGGACGTCAAGCAGATGCAGATAATACAGAACAACCATGCTGAACGAATTTCGCGGCTGGAGAAGCACCAAGCTAACGATGCCGCGATCAAATCTGTTTGGAATTCGCCGTTTCCCAGCGCCTTGAGCGGCACACCACAGCACGGTTCGTTTCTCCCCTATTTATAACGGATATATAGCTATTATATGGGTTCTAATAGTATTATAGGACCACTTCAGATGCCTCCAAACGAAATCTTTGACGATTTCGAGGAGCAGGGCCAGAGTCTTCTGGGAAGTTTGCACTTGGATGCTGAAGACGAACCTGCAAGACGTGGCGCAGCTTCTAGAGCGAATAGTGTTCGCTTCGACGAGAGTGCTCTTCAGGGTTCGAGCTGGGCGCAAAACGGTCGTCATTCAGGTGACTTTGGTCCAATCAGACCTGGCAGCGGCCTCGGCAGCCACAACATGATGGAACGTTCATTGTCTCACAAATCGGATGGTAGGCATAGCTCCGCCGGCCATTCGGTCCATTCGGTTCACTCTCACCACTCCATTGCGTCTGGACGCGGAAGTAGCCTAGGTATAGACACTACGTTTACACCCGCCGCTCAAGATGACGACTCCCCGATCGGGGTTCTAGAGCCGCCGCCGAGCCTGTTCGTGTTGGGTTCCGTGCCTTCAATCATTCGATGTTGGCTGGCTCCTAATTTTGCGCACGATACTCTGCTCTACGCAGTTGTTTGCACCGGGTCGCAAAAGTCAGTCGTCGAATTTTCCCTGATCAAAGAGTTGGACTTGACAGATGAAATTCATCGCGATTTGGATGGTGTTCACCGAATTCGTCTGCCCGTATACCTGACAGAGGCAACTGTGTCCCAACCGAGCTCTCGAGGAATGAGTCCAGCTCCGCAAATACCGAACATAGCGTGCACCTTTGAAGTAACTGGAATAGATTTGCCCGATAATGTCGAAGCTAAGAAGAATATTCGCACTTTTATGGGCAGCGAGACGTTGAGAGAGCATTGTGCCGATATTCTGTTTTCGCAGAATCGCATGACACTATACGGCAGCGAGCGGGAGAAGCTGTCCGTCCCTTTTGTACGTCCCGAAGATAATGCAATCTTCAAGCATATCCGTACAATGGCGGTCTTCCCGGAGAAACAGAAGTTGAATGCCACAGCGCGCCCATTCGTTTTGGGCGGTGCCAAGTCACAAGCAACCACGGCCACGGAGCCGGACGGAGCCCAGACAAGAGAAGGAAATGGCGAGAATGGCGACCGAGCACTTGCATCTCCATCCTCGGGGACGGGGCACCAACTTTATCTGGGCGCAACTACCGGTGCAAGCAGTATTTCAGAAAGCGGTGGTGAAAGTGAGAGGCACTATAAAGAGATAGGTAGCTCGGAATCAAGTGCAAAAGACTCCCAAGCCCGACCAACTGATGCGCAAAGTGACCATCAGCGGCGATCCTCTGCGGCGGGCAGCATCTGGAATTCGTGGCGCCATGGACCTGCTCTGAATGGTAACGAACAAAAGATGCTTCTCCGTTGAGTGGCTACCAGCCTCCTGGACGTGGGGGCCGGAACATGAAGGTTCTAAAGCCGATGAAGTCTGCGGCATCATCATCGTCAGCACGAACGGGGACATCTTACGAGTCGGCTTCGACACCCAAAAGTAGCGTCGAACCCAGACGCAAGAGCCAAGCTGGGGCGGACAGTGTTAGCAATAGCAGTCCTAGTACCAGTCTCCGATGGGAGTCAAAGCGAACGGTATCTAGTAGTGTAGAATCGAAAGCAAGCACAGCTACTCGTGATGCTCGAAGCGTATCAGGAACGCCGCGTACTTCAACAAACCCTATTGGAAGCGCTTCAGCGTTTTCGTGGATGAGTTCGTCGGGCAAGCCAAGAACACCGACTGCGGCAGCCGAGTGAAGAGCACTCTACTTGGACAAAAGTGAGCTCGACGTGATGATGGAGTAATGCTTGATATGATGGTTTGCTGAGCTCATGTGTTAATGCTCTCTGCTATGATTCCAGTAGTTCAGTAGTTCTACTTGGTCTTAGGTAGACATGATTAAAAGAAAAGAATAAAAAGAAATACCAAACAGGGAAAATGACATCAGTTGTTGGTATACGTAGATCAACCCTAGCTGGAAGAGCTAACAACCAGTGGCTTATGAGCTTCACGTACTTGGGGTGCATTAGTTCGATCGAGACTTGCCTATCAGGTAGGGTAGCTATATCAATGGAGTGACATGTGGAATTACGGAATATGGAAGTCAGTCGAGGGATTAACCCCGCTAGTTACATACTCAAATGAGTACCTTATATACCGACATCATACTAACGTTATAGACGGGATGATTGCACAATTGATGTGTAAATATAGTACCTAAGGTAAATTAGTCGTAAGTGCCACAAAAGGCCTCTTCGTCACTAGCTTCTCACTAGTCTCTCTCTATATAGTAGAAAATGCCGAAGCACGAGGTAGATTACTCGCTATATCTGGTGACAGATTCAACACCCGCTATCCTTGGCGATGCGGATATATGCGATGTAGTCGAAGCTGCTCTGAAGGGCGGCGTCACATGCGTTCAGTACCGGGACAAGACTAGTGATACGGGTGTGCTGGTGTCAACGGGCCGAAAACTTCACCAGATCACGAAAAAGCACAACGTTCCGTTGCTTATCAACGATCGCATTGATGTTGCGCTTGCGGTCGGTTGTGAAGGCGTGCATATCGGACAGGATGATCTGGGTAAGATGGTCTCCCCTAAAGACGGTTTCTCCAAATCTAGATTTTGATGACGTAACACCACGAAGCAGGCTGGTGAGGAATTAACTGACAGAACGGCGATATAGATTTACCCACGGCTAGAAAGATCCTAGGTGAAGATGCTATTATCGGCGTTACTACGAGCAATATTGCCGAAGTAGAGGCTGCTACTAAGGGAGGCGCCGACTACCTGGGAATTGGGACTGTGTTTGCTACGTCTACGTAAGACGTCCCGGTATCAATAAGACTTGTTTGACTAACATGAGCACAGAAAAGAAAATACAAAGAGTATCATCGGAGTGGAAGGGCTCCAGGAGATTCTGCTTAAGATCGCCGCTGAGAACTGGCCTGTAAAGACCGTATGCATCGGAGGTATCAACGCATCCAATGTCTCACGCGTAGTATGGCAGAGCTCAGGGAAGGGAAAGTCCCTCGACGGTGTCGCGGTCGTAAGCGCCATCATGGCAGCTCGGGATCCGGAGGCTGCATCGAGGGAACTCTTACAACTAGTCAAATCACCACCCGCGTTTGCGAAATCCAGCGTGAGCCCAGGCCAGCAGACGAGGTCGCCTCAGGAGCTTCTCTCTCTCGTGCCGTATATCATCAAAACCGTCAACAGCAAGAAGCCGATATCTCACAACATGACCAATCTCGTAGTCCAGAACTTCGCCGCCAACGTCGCGCTGAGCGTCGGCGCCAGCCCGATCATGGCGAATTACGGCGAGGAGGCGAAGGATCTGGCGAAGTTGGGGGGCGCGCTGGTTATTAATATGGGCACCCCTACGCCGGATGGCTTGAAGAATTATTTGATAGCTCTTAAGGCGTATAACGATGCTGGACAGCCCGTGATATACGATCCTGTGGGGTAAGTCTCGACATCTTGAATTCCGAGTGTTAAAACCTAATGAGAGATATACAGCGCTGGTGCAACCGCAGTCAGGAGGTCCGCCGTAAAGACGATCCTGGGCGGCGGCTACGTCGACGTGCTTAAAGGAAACCAGTCGGAGATCCTATCCTGCGTGCCCGGTGGATCCAACATCCAACAACGAGGCGTGGATAGCGACCCCGGGAACCAGAACCTTCAGGAGCTAGGGTCCGCGATCAAAGAACTAGCCCGCCTCCGAAGACATATCGTTGTTATGACCGGAAAGACGGATCTAGTAACGGCCGGGGAGTCTGTCTTCGCGATCGAGAACGGCCACGAATACCTCGGCATGGTAACCGGCACAGGCTGCTGCTTAGGTACGACCATCTCGGCTGCCGTCGCGGCGCACCCGAACGACAAGCTCGCCGCGACGATATCTGCAGTATTGTACTACGGTATCGCGGCGGAGATAGCGGCAGAAAGACCCGATGTCAAAGGCCCGGGCACGTTTGTGCCGGCGTTTATTGATGAGTTGTGTAATGTGAGGAAAGCTACAGTTAAGGGGGATCTCGAGTGGTTGAAGAGGGCTAAGGTTACGGTGCTATCTTGAGTATTTATTCATTATTACTTGGGTCTAGATGGGTAGAATATATAGATGTTGGGTATGGTATGATGTGCTTTTTATATAATAATCCGACCTTTTGGAGTGAATAATATTTTGACTCTGATTTTTCTGTGTTTCATCGAGTAGGTAGAATCAATCATTTAAGTCCATTTTCTGAAATTTTGATGATGAGTGGTAGAGTATAGGTACGATTCCGATGCCATCTTAGTTCAGAGGAAGAGTTGACATATACTTCGTACCTAGGTAAAATACCTAGGTAAAATACCTAGGCAGGTATGCCCACAGCAAGATATATAGGCAATAGGTACCTCCTGCCTATCTACATGTAGACTTATGATTTCATAAGTTACACAGAGAAATATTTAAATGCTTCTCGTGTGTAACGGCAACTCAAGCTCGGGTATCGATAAGCTATATAATTCCAATTCTCATTCCCCCGCTTGTTTCCCGTTGCCGCCCCGCATTCGGCATTGTTACTTATTAAATGTATAACCCCCCCAGAGTCCTTCGCTCCAAACTCGGGATTCTTTTTTCTAGTCATACAGACTATATCCATCTAACCTAGTACACTTTCGTCGACCGGCGCGGTATGGTAGAGGCAAACCGGGCTTTGATGAGTTTTGCGAGAGCATCTAGATTCACCTTTGCTCGAGGATTACGGAGACAACCGATCGTATTCTCGCCTCTATACCCCTTTACCCTCCAGACCGGTCAGAAATACGCTAGGTTTTCCACGATGGCGGATAAGCCGCAGAGACGTTTCCGTGAGTGTGCAAGCCTTGGTTCCTATGACCAAAAGAAATTCATGTCGTTAACAATCTACAGAAAGGCCGGTGGTCCTGTGAGTCCGGTCCGGCTTGTTTTGCGCCTCGTCTATTGGATAGTCGAAAAAGCTGACTGAGAATACCGCATAGCGTCTGCGACATGCAGGAGAAGTTCCGCTCTGCTATTTGGATGTTTGACTTGATGTATGGCACCCATCGTCAGCCGCATGATTACTACCTACCTACTTCTACCTCTATCCTGGAGTTAATGCGTCCTGGATTTATACCCGAGGATGCATTGTCGACGAAAGACTTCCCAATTACACTCAGCCATGACTAACGAAAACTACCAGCCTCCAGACGACGCAGAAAGTCCTACGCGCCGCCAAAATCCTCAATGTGCCTGTCATCGCGACGACGCAAATTGCGGCTAAACTCGGGCCCACCGCCCCTGAGCTCCAGGACTTGACTGCAGACGCGGTGGTTAATGCAGATAAGACGGCTTTTAGCAGTACGTATTACTAAGGGCCCCCTTTTTATTCTAGTCCGGAGGCTCCTCAGCCAGTGGTGAAGACATCATCACCCGGTGGACATGGCGCAAACCTCTAGTTAGACATGTGACACTCACCACCACCATCATCATCATAGTGCTGCGCGTCCCGGAAATAGAAGCTCGCTTTCCGCCCGTAAACAACCAAGGTTCGGCTGCTGCTACTGGGCCCAGCGAAGTCGCCATCGTGGGCATCGAGACGCACATCTGCGTCACGCAGACTGCTCTGGACCTGCTTGAGCGCGGGCACAGGGTGTATGTGCTGGCGGACGGCGTCAGCAGCTGCAACCAGATGGACGCGAGGGTGGCGTTTGCACGACTGCGGGCTGCCGGGGCTATCATCACGACGAGCGAGAGCTGGATCTACGAGTGCATGGGGGACGCGGGGATCCCTGAGTTCAGGGAGGTGGCGAAGCTGGTGAAGGAGACGGGCCCCGGGATGAAGGAGGTGCTGAAGGGGTTGCTTAGTAACTTGTAGAGTAGGTGATGGGATGCGAAGATTGCTTAAAGGGGGTGAATACGAGATATGTAAAGGTAATGACGCTATTTTAGTTTCGGGTATAAGGTCAATATGTACATCTCTCTATAGCAGAGAGGTTTGATGCTCTGGATTTAGATCAGGTTGTGGTATGAAGGCACGTAAAGGTAGCGAAGTACGCCCTCGATCTTTTCTTATGTGCCAATTAAGCAGTAAAGCTAATAAGGAACTCGTAGAGGTTTGCAAAAATCATGACGGGAATTTCATTCGTAAACAACTATAAAATAGTTAACATGAACTTTTTAAGATTCCAGACGAGATCCAAAACTCAGCTCTCATGCAAACCGCCAACCGCTTAGACTCTCCTCCCGCTTAACAGCCGGGGGAGCAGGTGGTGCCGGGACATGGAAAGTCGTAATGGAGCGAGCGGCAACACTTCCCGTAATCAAGCCACCCGAGACAGTAACATTAATCCTCTCGCAATTATGCGTCTGATCGGTAACCCAACCCGTAGCCTCAGTCACATTTGCACTCGCGCCATTGAGCCTAACACTCACACTACTCGCCGACCCCCGGTACTAATAACCACCACAGCAACGCTCCCATCTCCATTCCTAAACGCAGCGCTCTTCACGCCCGATCCGCCCGAGCTCGCGACGCGCACGGCGCCGGGGCGCACGAAGCGCGACCAGTTGGCGAACGCCCACAGGCGCTTGGACACCTCGTAGTTGTAGGGCGGCTGCTGGTCGACGCGGACCATCTTCTCGTTGGTGTTGGGCGACGGCCACTGCACGCCCTCCCAGTACAGGTACCCCGACACGTTGTAGTTGACCAGCGCGTTGAAGATGTTGTTCGCCCACGTCAGGCCCTCGCCCGCGCCGCCGCCGCCGTACCACGACGTCGTCCATTGCCCTTGAAGGTCGCATTGCTCGGAGAGCCAGACGGGGACGCCTGGGGGTTGCGTTAGCCGGAGGGGGAGTGTTGGATTGGATTGGAGTTCTGGGTAAGGAAAAGGGGCCCCGAATAGAGAGAGAGGGAGAGAGAGAAAGGGGGGGGAAAGGGGAGGGAAAGGGGCCTATGGCGTACTGTGAATATGTCCATGTTAGCTTCTGGCTTGTAGTAAATTATTCCGCGGAGGTTTGGAGACGTACCGTGAATTCATCGGGCCGTTCGGCCCACCGGTGTATGTATGCGAGGTTATCGTCGCGAGCAGGTTCTCCGCGCCCGCGGACTTGATGGCGTTAACCATATTGACCTGGTTGCCCCAGCCCTCCGACTCGCAGCACCCGATGCCGACCTGCGAGGTCAGGTTGGCTGTTTCGAGCGTCGCGTGTAGGATCTTGATGAAGTCGGCTGCTTGCGCCCCGTTGGAGTTCATCGACGCGTAGCTCGTCGTAAACTCGGGCTCGTTGAGGAAGCCGATTCTAAGGGTAATTTAGTCAATTACTAGTATCACTAGAATAGGGGCCATAAATGTCTTTCGCAAAAGGGACGTCTGCTAACTCACCGAGTAACGGGAACACCAGCCTCGGCGTAGTATTTGACGTATTGGACTAGATAGTCGGCATATGCCTGTCTCCAGTCGCCGCTCCGGCAGTTCGTCCCAGAGACGCCGCATAAAGTGCCGCCATTTGCTTCGTTTCCGTTCGTCTATGAATAATTACCAATAATTAATCTTGTCCCCCCTCCCCCCTTTTAAGAGCACTAAAAAAAGCCTACCTTCATGTATCCAGGGGCACTCCAGGCATCGCCATAGATCTGGCGCACTCCATATGTATTATACGCTTCCTGCGACAACCACAGCTGGCCCGAGTCCTTGCCGTCCCATTGGTACTGCGGTGTTGCCTTTGGCCCGCCCGGGTCCTTCGGCGCAAACGTGTTCATGTGGTCGGAGCTGCTGTCCGGGCTCGAGCCGATACCGTTACGGATGATGGATAGACCCGCGCCGGAGGTCGTGTTGAAGAGTAAGTCTAGAAGTGCCCTCTGCTTGGTCTTGTCCGACATGTTGGTGATCAAGTTCGCTCGCTGGAAGGCGAAGGAGCAGCCGAACCCGTCGATGGTCTGGTATGTCTTCGACAGGTCGACGGTGATTGCCGATCCTGTTTGGCGACGGCTAAGCCATGCCGGCACTGCCGACGCAAAGGGCAGGGCACCGGAGGCGACGATCAGATCAGTTAACCTCATGTTCGCTACGTTGGAGTAATTCTCGTAGTTACTCTAGGTTGTCTGTAATCTATAGAATCCACCTTGATGTCCCTCCGTTTTTATCATCGAGAACGACTCCAAGAGACACTCCCAAACAAGACAGAGACCTATATGATCCATATTTGCCGGTAACCCCATACTAATTGCTATACATCGTTCTAGAATCGCCGTTGTATTCTAACGGTAACATCCATATGCTGTAGGTTACCATCTGGACACTCCCAGCACGTGGAAAAGCAGCCGGTTAGGTTCGAAAACCAGGTGGTCGTCGTGTTAAGCTCCGCGAGATGTGACCTCCGCGTCTTGACTGTGGGGTACGCGAGACTATTCAGATTACCGACGCTTGAGCCAAGAACGGGTAAATAATCGAGGTGAGATCCTCTGCACCGAGGTACGTGTCTATTTAGCCACTGGTCCTTCTCCGCGTAGATAGCTAGTTCTAGCCTTCTAAGAACAAGTCGAGTCTAAAAATACGCCAATAGGCTTGACGTGGAGTAGAGGTTGCTCTGTGTCAACTTACCAAATATTGCTAAATTGTTAGTGAAGCAGGAAATCCGGGGTTATCTTAAATTCGTCCTAATGGAGGGGTCAGCTTGGAGTAGGATATAGGGGTTAGTAATAGTAATAAAATTTGGTTCGTAGATCGACCGATTGTGCTAATTATGGTCAAATCCATGGCATCAAAGCAAGCATTAAACATCACTTGTAAAAAATAAAGCAGTAATGTGAAGTTCAATGAGCGTTATCCATTCGACTAGCGAAATGGCGCTGATTGTATTGTTCTGTAAATACTGTTGGGTTTAGCTATATGGTTGGCCTCGGTACTTTATAGTACGGGCTATGTTCGAATCAGATCAAGTTTTCAACATCGCACACTATCAACTCTTCCTCCGCTACGCTCGAAAGAACGTGGATTAGGCCTGATGAGCTCCCCTTTTGCGGATGTATATCTGTCTCTATTGAGACTAGAATGCAATTAGGCGGTAGCGCTCACGCCCGAAGCCAGGTTCTCGCGTTCGAGCAGAGTTTCCATGAAGCCATTAGCTGGCTTCGATTCCTTGATTTCCTTGGCGATTTGCTGATCGATCCCAAGCTGTTCGTCCGTCCAGAGGGGTTCAGGGGCATTGACACCTGCCTCACCAACACCGATGAAGCCCCCTTCTGCCGCCCATTCGGAGGTTCGCTTGATACCAAGCTTAGTCCAGATTTCATCCACCGCGGCGACCAACTCGTCGCGATACTTCTTCGTATGGCCCGGGGTTGGAGTAATTCTCAGACGCTCCTGGCCTACCGGTACAGTCGGGTAGTTAATAGATTGCACATAAATTTGATAATCGTTTAATAGCATATCCGAGGCTTGCTTTGCGAGCTCGGCATTTCCGACCAAAAGCGGAACTATATGTGAGGGATTCGGTATGACAGGGATATCCTTGGCATCCAACGCCTCCTTAACAGCACGGGTATGTAGCTGTTGAAGTCGCCTGTCGTTATTATGGTCTATTTGATATTCAATAGCAGCCCTAGCACCGGCCATGGTAGCTGGGGGTAGTGATGTTGTGAAAATGAAACCGGGCGCTAAAGACCGAATCATGTCCACGAGTTTCGCACTTCCGGCGATGTATCCACCGACACATCCATATGCTTTACCGAGAGTACCGGTTATGATGTCTATGCGATCCATAATTGTTCCTTGGGGTCTACCCTGTTTGTGGGCCTCGAAATCCAGGTGTTCGGCAACGCCGGCACCTTTCGGGCCATACATACCAACTGCATGAACTTCGTCGAGAAAGGTGATGGCTCCGTATTTATCAGCCAAATCGCAAATGCCTTCAATAGGTCCGATTGAGCCACACATGCTGTATACCGACTCGAAAGCAATAATTTTAGGCACATGAAGTGGTAAAGAAGCGAGCTTAGCCTCAAGATCCTCCAAGTCGTTATGTTTGAAGACCATCTTCTTGGTTCCCGAATGGCGAATACCCTGGATCATCGATGCATGATTCAGACTGTCGGACAGTATAACACATTCGGGTAGCTTGCTCCCAAGTGTTGCAAGCGTCGCATCGTTAGCAACATAACAGGAGCTGAACACGAGTGCGGCCTCTTTCGCGTGCAGCTTAGCAAGAGTTCCCTCGAGTTCGACTGCGTGTTTGTTGTGACCCGAAATATTTCTAGTTCCTCCTGCACCCGCACCATATTCTTCGAGAGTTTCATGCATTTGTTGTAAGACCTGGGAATTGCGACCCATGCCTAAGTAGTCGTTGGAACACCATACCGTCACCCGATCTTCCCTGGTAGCTCCATGAGCCTGGGGAAACTCTTTAGCTAGTCGATTGATATTATTGAAATATCGGTACGACTTGTCCTTGTGTTTCTTGTCGAGTTCTGCATCGTAAAAGCCATTGTAATCGAATTTGCCATCCGAGCTCGACGATTTGGCTAGCGGGGCTGTCGCATTGGCTTTGCTTTTAACATGAACGGACGGAGGGAATTGGACTAAAAAAGAAAACAAATTATAAGTCATAGGGTTTCAGTACGTAATTGGTAGCGGATACATACCCGATTCGCGCGCATTGAACACAGAGGTATCTACAGGTCTAGCTTCGTGAGGGCGGCTTGTGTGAATCTTGGCCCTTCCCTGCTTCGGCTGACTAGAGTAGTTGCGAATTCCGCTCATGGTTGCGGCACCGGCCATCGGAGTCCTACCAACTCGTGCAGACTGGATTGCCAACGCCTTGCCCATGACAGGGCAGCGTTGACCAAGCAGCTGCAACTTGGAAATAGTACCGCCACATTGAGAAGTTTGAGGACGAGTGGAGGTTGACAGAGCACGAAGAGTGGCGGGAGAAGCCTTCTTCAAGAAGGGACACATGGCCTTCGACTGGCGAAGTACAGCGTCCATGGTGACGATCACAACAGGTCCAAAAAAAAGAAAAGGGGTTGTAACCAATTGATTTGGTGGGGAAAACTTGTGTCAATTGGAAAAAGAGTTTTGTCTAGTTTAAAAGGAAAGAAGGTTAGAATTTATGTCTTTGTGGAAGGTTTTAGATTCTCTGTAGCAAAAGTAGCAAAAGTAGCAAAAGTAGCAAAAAAAAATCCCCCGGAGACTCGGCGACCCACCGTATTGCGAATTGATGACTGATGGACAAAATATGATTGGGAGCCAGACTATTGAAATATGCAGGGCCGAACAAGCGGCTTAGATCTATTATAATGTTACAGCATTGCTTAAGCCTTAAAAGCCTTAAGTATGCTATGTAAGCATGCTACTATGGAAGTAGGTACCTTTTAGGTATGTTACAACCGGAAGGGCCAGGTTCTAGCTTAAAATCTCTTAGGTTAGGTAAAATCGGGGGTAAAACCCGAGCAGAAAAGTACCAAACGTACGAGACTACACTAAGTAACATACGAGACAGGGTCCAATTGATGCTTGCTGTATGCACGAACGGCGGGGAACGGGATGACCCTTCTTTTATTTCTTAGGTATATGTTAATAAGGTATAAAGGTATAATCTGACGAGTTCTTTACTTTAAAGTTCGGAAGCTAGTTAAATCTTACATACATATGACTTCAGCAAGTTGTGAAACCGTATCGGATTGGATTGATCGTATGGATATAGCAAGTAACTGGTGATAAAAGCTTACTGTACATTATCCATTACCTAAGTTACCAACCCAATTACATGTATCTGCACCCTTTTCCTCGGAGCCTCGGTGTCCTGCATTTGCCCCGCTTACGTACTTCCATCTATTAACCCCAAGAGCCTAGAGCCTGTCAATTCTCGCTTGTGGCTTTTCCCATTGGCTAAAGCCACTATTTCTTACCTAAAGGGGAACTCACACAATATAGTACTACACCCAACTCGGCCTGAGAGGCATCGTACGTTCTTATATAGAAGAGATATGTAGGCTATTAGATCAACGGTTTGTAAGCTGTAGGGGACGGATGCGACAATCCGATGCATCAGGTTGATGCGTGTTAGCGGTGTATCCCGCGTCAGTTGCTGAGTTAAGAGACAACCTGGCTTAACGCCGGTATTCTACGCCGATAGTCGTCATCAGAAAGGGGATCAAAACGCGACGGCTTACAGATGTCGACATCGTGAAGACTTGCACAAATCATAAGGACCAACTGGAACACGGGCAGTAAGCTTTTCGAATCTTTTACTAATTGTAATACCAAATATGTTCCATAGCCAAGCACACCGGATAGTTTCGACTCTCCGATCCCGTTCATAAATAAGGCTGGTTGTTATGTATTGGAAGCGGTTGCCGACGTAAGACTACGGCAACGTGTTTTATTATGAGACAAGGGTTATACGCGGACCTTTAGAGGTCCTTAATATAGAGATGATCAGCAAGCCGGTGTTAAGATATCGTATCAATATAACTATTTAAACACTGTAACTGTCTCGTACCTATATTAAAGACATGGTGCTTCATAGGCCGACCTCTGATCCTCGCGCATGCCTGTCAACTGGAAGACTATTTACCTTTGAACTGGGAAGTCTACCATAGATCAGTTAACTAATACTCGCCAATTTCACTTTGGATCAAGAACTACCCTAGGTAACTATACCTACCTATTAACTAGCACATTTGCTGTTTAAAAGAACTATAATTGCTTGTTTATAAGCTATCTATGCCTATTTATAGGGTAATAGTTCTTTACTCTTAAACTTTAAAGTAAGTTTCTCTCATTTTTCTGCAATGTAGTCAAGTACAGTAGTGTGTCTTAATGCACGTAAGACAGTTGTGCTGATCTTTTATAGCTGATCTTTTATAGCTGTCTAGTTATATAAAGTTCTTACCTTTAGTCCATAATACAATTCCCTTCCAGTAACTCTCCTGTTTTCATCGAGCATCACGAGAAACAGCGCAATAAATATTGACTATTATTCCGCGGATGCAGTAGTCATATCTATTGCTAAATAAGAACATCAATTCTAAGCAATCTGAAATAACTTCCCTGATAATAGGGACCTTTCAAGATTATTAACGACTTCAAAAAAGTTCATCTTCATTGGCTAATCTCTCGCCTATATGATGTTGCGATAAGGTAATAAGCATAAGCGACCCGAGGGTTGGGTACCCTACTATAGGAGTTAACAAAGTGATGTTCATCTTTACTTTCCATAATATAGGACGTTAATATGGGAGTCGATAGTGGAGAAACACTATAAAATATGTCTATTCTTATCCCGTCGCATAAAAGAAGTCACGCTCTCGGAACCAACGACAAATTGGGCAAGTGTAAAGCAGATATGCGTGTAGGTAAGCAGCTTCCGGTTATTTGGGTAGTTAGTATGCAACTCGTTTGATGCATGGCTCATGGGCTCGTGGCTCGCGGCTCGAGGCTCGATAAGGTTTTGTGGGGTAGAATCACATGCGCTGTATGGATTTTCCCTGACCGACCTGGCCGATAACCCAAAATGCCCACCCAGATGACCGGGAACTACGAAGGTACAAGCTCGAAAAAAAAGTTGTCGCCCCTCAACAAATTCCAGGTCTGTCCAGTTGGCGGCAGTCGGGGCCCAGTTGTCGGTGAGAAAATACATCCACTACCTCGAAAAAGATTCTGCCGCTTCCACCTCGTATCCCCTCTAACCTAGGTACTACGATGGGACAAGAATGGACTTGTGACTATGAAAGTAACCGTGATCGCAGACACAAAAACCATACCCCGACTTTTTGTCACAAGTGTCTAGTATAAGACTTTTTTATCACTTGACTCTTCTTTATAGAACTCAACCTGCTGCGACTATACTACCCCCCGACGACCCCTTTGCGACGGCTTCGCCGTTCTTCCACTACAGCATGTCCTTCCTCTCGATCCTAGGTTACTTCTTCGGGGGCTTCTTAGTCCTCGTTATCTCGTTGCCAATGCTTTCCGCCATCCACCCCGTCGTAGGCTTTGTCGCTCGCACGATATCCGCCTACATCTCGATAATGCTATGTGCCAGCTATGGAGTAATTACTTCCATACTCTTACGAATAATCGGTTGCGAGCAAATTGCGCAGTGGACAACAGCACGTGCTTTTAAATATGTCATGGCAATTACGATAGGGATCACCTTTGAAGTTGAAGACCCGAACCGATATCTCGATACCGTTCGACCGGCCGTATTTATTGGAAACCATCAGAGCGAGCTGGATGTTCTTATGCTCGGGTGCATATTCCCCAAATACTGCAGTGTAACTGCCAAGAAAGCATTGAAATACGTGCCATTCCTAGGATGGTTCATGGCATTAAGCGGCTCCATCTTCATCGACAGGAAGAACTCAAAGGATGCAAGGCAGGCTATGGCAGGTGCTGCTAAGGAAATACAGACTCGAAAACAGAGTGTTTACATGTTCCCCGAGGGTACTCGAAGTTACGCAAAGGACCCCGGCCTTTTGCCATTCAAGAAGGGTGCTTTTCATCTTGCTGTGCAGGCTGGCGTGCCCATCGTCCCCGTGGTAGTGGCCAACTACTCACACGTGCTCTACATCAAGGATTATGTATTCCGGCCCGGAAGGATTCCTATCAAAGGTATTATTCCACCTTTGACCCTCACTACAATTTAAAGCTAACATACACCAGTCCTTGATCCGATTCCTACCACTGGATTAACAGCCGAGGATGTTGATGAGCTAACTCGCAGCACCCGGGAGCTCATGCTAAAGGAAATAGTAGCGTTGACTCAAAAGGCTCAAAACAGACCCATTGCTGTACCTGCTACGAGTGGTGATGGTGTCGTGCATGCTAGTGGAGCTGACGCTACCCTATCATAAGAATAAGCAACTCATATCAAAGCTCTACTGCGTTTCAGGCGTCTGTTCTAAACGCGCCACTTCTCAGTATAGCTTGCAGTCCTACGCTTCATTCGAATTACTATAGCTCGTGCTAGATGCCCGTTATACAAAGAGGCATCACTCAAGAGTACGAAGAGTGCATATACATTGATACCCTTATAGATTAGGTCATATGGGTGCATAACTAGAGACGATCGTCTAAAGAGACGCCAGGGGCGGTGGCAATATTACCTTGCAACTATCATTGTTGCAAGGCTTGTGTCTATAACCTTTACGCTTAGACGAACCGGAGCCTGGGGTTCAGGAAAGGGTAGCGATTCAGGGTATAATTACGGTATAAGACAGTTATGTTTTACTGAATTAGGTACATATTCAAATATCAGTAAATTTCTCGAAATTGAAATTGGAGAAAGATTTACGTAGATGCCTCGGTATTTATTTGCTCTCGTATAAACACGTGCCACATACTCTTCGCGTATTGGTATAGATATCATTATAGAACACATCCATCAGGAGATATGGGCTTCTAGTTTATATTACTTTTACTTATGGGTGGATGCTTCATAGATATCTGTTGCGCAACCATATACGTTCTCCCTGACATGACTTCACCCGTACTTTTAATGTTAAACAAGGTGAAAACGGTCAGCTTACCCTCGGGATGAGCTGCACATCATATTGAATATGCAGATCCGGCTGTTGATGGGACCGGTCTTAATAGATTTCATAAAAAGTCGCGCGGCTCTGACCGGATGTAAATCCTATATTTCCTTGGCACAACGTGGCTTAGCTTAGGAGTCTATCAGATCATCCCCACTACGCTTTAGATATATCACGATCCCTACATCATATATGACGTCTGATTAATGTCCGTAAGGCACGTACCCGTGGGAAACCCATTGGCAGCTAATTCTGCATTGTTCTGCCACATTTGCTTTTTCAGCAACCGGTCAAGCAATGGCTAGTTCCGGCACTTTGAAGAGGTGAGGAGGTAGCCAACAGGTTTTAAGGGGCGCGCGCCAAATATGCAAGCTCTGTGAGCTACCCAGCTACTTTCCCTAAACGGGAAATATTGGAAGATCAACGCGGTCTAGAAGGTGGAGGATGCAAGACATCTTGTTGCAAAGTGATACTTATCGCCATGCCACGGGGGATGACGAATCAGCCTAGCAAGCTGAACTATATCTTGTACGAGTGCATTTACTTAATATGACTGGCCAATCTCTTCCAAGGATTGCTTTATGTCATGCAGCTGCACTCGAGAATGATGCAAGGAGCTGCCTCGGGCTAAAGATCATCAATGTTGACAAGCAACATCCAGGTCCGAAGTCCCCGAATCTAGCTGAACAGCTCGAGATATCCACCATAGCGTCCTTGCCTTCGCCGAACTTAGACATAGCTCTTTGATCTATTGAGGGGTATCCAGTGACGTTACACCTCGTAGCTCGGAGGAGAGCTCCCTCTAAGAGCTCCCCTCGTTTAGCTAGGGAGCTTGCTTGCGTGCTTTCTAAGGGGCTGCTGTTTCTTTGACAGAACCTATTGTATATAACACACCACCTCCTTCGTCTTTATCTGTATTTGAGTAGATAATATCCCCATTCATCCTTAGAGCTATATCTAGAATATTTCTCAACAACCAACATAATAGCCATCAATATGTCTTACAACGATAACAACAGTGTGAGTGTAATTAAGGACCTTTCTTCGTGACCATATGGCTAATAAAGGAATCAGTCTAGCTACGGCCGCAACGACGACTACGTATGTAGTAAACAGATTAAAGTCTACCCCTATGCCTACCCCTATATCTAACGCTATACTTCCAGTCCTCTCGTAACGAGGGAGGGTCCGGATCTAGCCGTAACGATAACACTAGCTATGGTAGCAATGACCGATCAGACAATACTTACGGATCAAGCAACTCCTACGGGTCCTCGAACCGTCGAGACAATGATAACTCGTTCGGCTCCAGCCGTGACAACGATAACAGCTACGGCTCCTCAAACACATACGGTTCGAAGGACAAAGACTCCTTCGGTTCTAGTGACAACACATTCGGCTCCGGCAACACTCGCCGGGATGATGATGATAAGTTTGGCTCTTCCCGCCCTAGCCACAATACCGACAGCTTTGGCTCGAGCAACACTCGTCGAGACAATACCGACAACTCTTATGGCTCTAGCCGAAACAACGATAGCTACGGGTCGAACGATAGCTCATATGGATCTACCAGGAAGGACAATAGCTATGGATCCAACAACAACTCCTACGGGTCGGGTAACAACACCAGCTCCTATGGAGGATCCCGCGACAACGATAACTACGGATCGTCTAACCGTCGCGATAACGACAACGACAACGATACTTACGGGTCTCGCAATACTAGCTCTAATACGTATGGCTCGAGGGATGACGACAACCAGAACTCGTATGGAAACTCTTCTTCTTCTTACGGTTCCCGGAAGAACAACTCGGGGAGCTATGGAGATGATAATGACAATGATACCTCGGGCCGTAAGGGAGATAGCACCGCCGGCAAACTACTGGAGAGTAAGCCTGGCCCCTATTTCCGTCTCTTGACTTGCCTAGATTGCCCTATTGCAATCGTCTACTCCCATCAGTAAACGACGGCCTACTAACTGGATTACAGAAGCTGGTTCGGTCCTCGGCAGTGGTCGCCTGGGGGAAAAGGGTCGCGAGAAGCGCGAGGGAGCTGGATACGGCCGTGACAATGATGACTACTAAATAGGACAGTAGAGGCTAGGCATGAGTCAAGACGGAAGCATACTTAGCAGTGTCTCTCATAGGTGATAGAGCCCAACACAATCATTTATAGCACGTTTCGTGCTAGTTATCATGGTTAAGAAAAATCGGCAAGCTGCAATGCTCTCATGCGAATTCACAGTCAGCCAGAATTGATTTTGTAGTATATTAGGTTAGGCAGTTAACCTATGAGCCATGGATATTTATATCATACAATATGTAATTCGCAGAGTGGATTTGAATATTAAGGCTTTTTTTCTTTTTAGCACAACTCGTCCTTCACGATTGCAATCATGGCGCACAGAACCAACAAAACAACACTTGCAATATATTAAAAGGCTCCTTAGTCTTTGTAAAGGCAAACGCATTCTAGTACTATCACTACTATTTAGTGATGCATCATGCGGCTCGTCAAAGATGTATCTTCGACGGCATTGGAGGGTATATTCTTCTAGAGAAGGCTCGTAGAATAGCATTGGCAAAACGCAATATTCGAAAAATTGCAATGTTTGGATAGCCACAATGTTTGAATAACCCAAACTATTCCGTATCCTGTATTATCGTTAGTTTACCATCCAAGACCTGCTCAGGAGTCACTAGTATTTACCTTATTAACGATCTTGTAATATCAGAAATCAAAGTAAAGAACGAGAAGGCAGCGCGCTCAAGGAAGAAAGAAGTATTAACCGTAACTCAAATTTTCTGCTGCTGGTCTTGTTGCTGAGGCTCCTTCTGTGGAGATGCCTGCTGCGGCTGGGGTGCCACGCGGCGAAGCAGCGTCTTTATCTTGACCTCGATGTCGACGAGAACGCCGACGAGTTCCCGGTGACGATCGTTGTACATGTCCATACAATCGAGGAGAAAGGCGAAGTCGAAGTCGTCCGTCCAGACGTGGTAGCCCAGCCGCGCATCGTCGCTCAGTCTGGCGAACGTCTTCCAGGCCTCCTCGAACCCGCCGCGCGGACCCTTGCCGAGCAGATCCTTGAGCCGCTGCACCACGAAGTTCAGGTTGTCGGTAGCCTGCTCGGTGTTTTGCGCCAGCTTCTGGGCGCCGTCGGGAACGCCTTCGAACCCGGGCTCGCAGGTCTCCATGATGGCCCGGAGTTTCTTGAAGCTGGTGTCGCGCGCGGTGCGTTCTTTGAGGAGCTCGAATAGAAGCCTCCGTAACTTGGCTACGGAGATAGATGGCATGTTGATCGGAGCGAGAGCTGCAGGAGGCATGGCGGGTAGCGCCTGGTTCGGGTTGGGTGGTGCCGGGTTGGGTGCCGTGTTAGACATTGGAGAAGGTAGTGGCAAGGGAATTGGGGCAGGAGGGTTGGGAATAGCGGCAGCTGGCTAAGCGAGACCGGCTCGGTTTGCCCTTCCCTGTTCTTGTTTGAGATGGGACTTCAAACTTGTATAGGTGTCGTAAGAATGAGGAAGATTACCGTTTCGACAGTTGGGCCAGTGGCACTAAAACTTGCCTTCTCTGAATCCACCACCGGAGGCTTCGTTGAGGCGTACCAGTTCTTGAAACATCGATATATTATCTCTGGTGGTAAGGATGAAGTCGGAGCCGGGGAAGTAGCACTTGAGACCTAGGCAACAAGATTCCGTGTGGCGGCGAAAGCGTTGGCCAGAGCGGTAGGAATTACCACAATCAGGGCATATCTTGGAACGTGAGCGAGTTGAAGATGATTGAGTTAACTTGAGGGATTGATTGGGTGCTGAGTTTGAAAACATCTTGATCATGGTGCGCGCGGCGAACTTATATGTTTTAATTGTTAGGCTACCGGCGACATTGTTAGTAGTTTGACTATCGGCAACGAGTTTCATGGTTAGGTTATTGGCTACGTACCTAACAGTTAATATTCTGGCAACGTGCTTTATATTTGAACTATTGGTGATGTGTTGGTAATGGAAATACTGGACTTGTCCCTAAGAAGACGGCGACTATTTATCGCGTCAGACTAAGAAGTTCGTCCTGGTGCTTAACGGAAAGAACGTTACGCTTTTTGTCTGTGTCGACGCTCGATCGGTCTGTGGCAGGAGGTAGGAAGGACAAAGCTATTTACCAAAGTTCGTGCCAGTGGGAACGGCGTGTGGGAAAGATAAAACTACTCTAGTGGAAAGGGTGAGTCTGAAGATAACTTAGGAGCTATCATTCTAGATTATACCACGGATAGGCGTCTAACTGAGAATCTTCTTTTCATAGCATGACTTAAGGGCGTAAAGAATAACATATAATTCAGCCTTGAACCCCTAGTATATAAATATACGTTGAACTTATCATTCTATAATCAAAACTATAGCAGTTCATGGTAGTGAGCTATCATAAACTTGGCGCTAAAGTATGGTCTTTCCTGGTAATGTCGTAGGGGTTTCAGAGCACCCTATCTTTGTAGATGTTATGAGGCTTTTATGTATACTAGTTATACGGAGTTTAACGTAGTTACGTATGAAGAGGTCCCTTGCTTCTATCAGATAGTCCCAATATTCCTACAGGATTCGTGACATTAGTTGAATTAAAAACTGTATTTGTTTATTAGGTATCAATAATAGAAATCTTATAGTCTTATTCGACCGTCGCCGCCGAACCACCGACGTATATCTGAGTCATTCCGTCCTCCTCTGTTGCTACTTTCGCCTGCTTCGTCATTACCGCCCATCCAATTTGGCTTCTTGAACCCATCTCCAATATCCTGGATCCACTTGGGGGTATCTATAGTATCGAATGTGTTCTTAAATCGATGTCCTAGGCTTGTGAAGAAATTATCATCCTCAGGTTCCGAGTTGTTGATTTCGGACCGGGAAGGCCGTCCTGGCCTTCCAACAGGCTCATCATGGTATGATGGTGATGTAGCAAAAGGGGTTCTAGTACCCTCAGCTCTGGCCGCCGGCACAGTTAAGATAGGAGCGGCACGGCGTTGGCCATTTGTAGACCTAGATGCAGCTTCATCCAACCTTCGAGAGATTGATGTCCCATTCAGTTCCCGCTCTATTAAGTCTCGTCCCTCACGCCACGAGCCGGAACCATAACTAGGTTGATCCTCTTCATCTACAATATCACCAAATCCGAGGAGTCGTCTCACCTTACCGTATAATCCAAATAAGGTGGCGCACACTGGAACGAGAACAAAAATAGGGAATAAATAGTCAAACCATTTCCCCAGTGGAGTTAGGTCGACATATTTTCCAAGGATACCATAAAAGGTGGTCTTCTTGTATATCGACTCAGACAAGAACGTGACAAAATTGTAGGATAACGGGACACTGAGTCTTGCAACTTGTCCTGCGTACCAAAATGCTGATTCGTGAGCAGTATTGCGACGGACTAGAGCCCGGCCGCGCCAAACTTTGACTTCGGTTACGGAATGGAGAGCTGCTGCACACATGTACATGATCCAGAGGGCAGCAATGACTTGACCTGCAAAACCAACACGGCCACTGTCACCCGTCCAATGGTGAACCACAGTAAGCCGAATCACTGATATTGACGGCAGAGCTGCCTTTACCAACTCTGACCATATGATACAAGCTGATGCTAGTGTAAGGAAACCGCCAAAGAGAATACGGAGACAGGGTATGATCTGGTAGTGAAGAAGGTACCGTGTATAGGGGGTGAGCACGGTAATCTTCTCCCAGAATGAGGAGCTTGGAGAACTTCTCCCGAAGTCGAGCTTCTTCGAAGCTGCGGAATCTAGGATCGCTTGCGTTTTTGCAGCATCGCGAAGTAAGCGATCCCATTCATCGACGTATCGTGACTTGGTATGTCTCGCGCGATCGAGTTGGCGTGTAAGGTCTGCCAAGTACTTCTCCGTAATGACTGTTGGAATTATGCGGGCATCATTATCTGCTCGAGGGAGAAGATTTCTGGGTCTAGACTCGGGAATATTGCATATATCTGACAACTCTTCGATCCAGTCTTGGAAATCCTTGGCACTTCCAGTTTTACGCTTGCTTAGTTCCGATACTTGGACCTCTAGATCTTCCAAATTAAGAATAGCATCCTCCATCTTCTCGTATAATTTCGGTGCATGGCTCTGAAGCCGCCGTAGTCGGTGACTGGCGCTTGCGTTCTGGAACAGATTTCGGGGAATCGCGACAAGTCCATGGCCCATTAGATAGATGGCTAAAACCAAACCCCAGCAGTAAGCCAAGGCTAGTATCAAGCCCTTTAGCGATATGAATGAAGGGCCATACGATATGAAGAAATACACTAGTCCAAGTACAGCCGAGCCAAATACGATGGCATAGTACTGGGCATTCGATCGTAACGAGTAGAGTATTCGGTCTTTCGGTTCGCGGTAACCAGCATCTGAATATTCGGCGAGTATAGGAAGTATGAACCTGAAGCGAATTATGTTAGACAGGAGAGTTAAACAGCTACAAATGCTATGCGACTAAATATTACCAAGTGAGAACAAATGTTAGCCAATATGAGATCCTCCACG
The DNA here is from genome assembly GCA_902805475.1 of Entonaema liquescens. Taxonomy (NCBI): domain Eukaryota; kingdom Fungi; phylum Ascomycota; class Sordariomycetes; order Xylariales; family Xylariaceae; genus Entonaema; species Entonaema liquescens. The sequence continues at coordinate 1,715,096 of CADCSX010000007.1, forward strand.
ACACAAGCAATGCCCTGGGAGGGAGCCAAATGCCTCTCGTAGCTTCATCATCGGTACTGGCATTCGATGCTAAATCAATAGGAACTAATAACACAATACTTGCGGGTAGCCATAGTGCAAAGAAGACTGGGACTAGAAGGTAAGCTGGTGTTGTTCGTAGTGGGAGGTAATGTCGTAAGATCAGGAGAACAATAAGGGATAGAACAAGAAGCGCAATAAGCGCAAATATTTCGGAGGGCACCGGCGACGGACTGCTCGCGATCTGTAGCATCCTGAGAAGTTAAGAATGCTTCAAATGCCCCATGAGAATGGATTTCGAGCTGTGATGAATGTAATTGTAAATGTCAGGAACGCGGCTTGGTCGGAACAATAGGTGCATATTTAGTTGCATCTTTGAACTAAAACGCTGACGTCGGCTTTACTTGTATATGGACATGGCGTGTGCTCAAATTACAAGGATCATTGCGTGGACCGGTCTTTATTGGATGCGGCTAAAATTATATTTGCATGGATCGTTTCACTGGTAGACTAAGTAGGAGAGATCATGACTTTGTGGCGTTGCATGTGGCTGCACAACTTACTACCCTCGGACCTAAGCACGTACATTCCATTCTATCTAACTTTACCTAAGAAATGATATACTTTGATACTTTACCGAGAACTAAGCAGGGGTAGCTCAGTGAAACAACCTGGCCACTTGAGGAAAGAACCCCGGATTCCTTTTTTCGCACGGCTGAGGAGAGGCCAGCTATCATCGTATGTAGAAATCGTCTAGAAACTAATTATCAGTTTCTCACAAGAATCAATTTACCGCCATACATCCCCCCTTTCGCCGCATTAGGTCGCACTCCAACCTTCCTTTTCTATTTGTTCCCTTTTCGCTTCTGCTTGCATATTATTGCTATATTATTTTTCAAATTCCCTCCTCCTGTTTCCCGAGTACCGAGTACCGAGTTCAACAATGCGGTTTCCAGTGCTGTCAGCCCTATGGCTGGCGGCCATAGCTTGGGGTGCTGTAGGTCGCGACGAGGATGGCAATGTTAGGACTATATCTGTAAGCATTGCGCGCGTTAGTTAGGCTGTCTGGGCTGCTGCTGACGACTCGTCTTGTCTTGCAGCTTCGAACCCATACGTTGAAGCAGCCCTACCTGGACTCTGAGATGCAAAGTCGGTGGTACGATTTTGGAGGCGACACGATAGTTCGAACAGATTCGTATGTTACCGCCTAGTATATAATAAAAACAATCACACCTGTTAATCACTACTTTAATAGGTATATCCGTCTAACTTCAGATCGCCCGTCGCAAAACGGATGGTTGTTTTCTCGAGTACCTATGACCGCTACGAATTGGGAAATCACTGTTGAATTCAAGATTCACGGATCGAACCAATTGTACGGAGACGGCTTTGCGATGTGGCTTACGAAGGAGCGAGGGCAGCCCGGACCGGTTTTTGGACATGCGGACAACTTCGAAGGCCTTGGCGTTTTCATCGACACCTATAAGAACAACCGACCTGGCGTTGTCTTCCCGTACGTTATGGCCATGATTGGTGATGGCAAGACATCATATAACAAGGATAACGACGGAAAGGACACCGAATTTGCTGGCTGCCCCGCTCGAGGCATCCGAAATGCAAATATTCCTACTAAATTAAAACTTACCTACTTCCAGGACAAGTCATTGAAGTTGGAACCCAGTACCAGTCCGAAGATGAGTGGAAGCTGTGCTTCGAAACGAACGAACCCCCCTCCATCCCTGCCGTTACATACCTTGGATTCAGCGCTGAGACAGGCGAGTTGAGCGACAACCACGATATTATCTCTATCGATGCAAAGAATCTCTACGTGACGGGAGGCTCAGCTAACAAACCTACACCTGGAAAGGGAAGTGTTAAATCGTCTCAGCCAAAGGAGACTGGTGGCAGTAGCTGGACCTGGTTTTTCTTTAAATTCATTATCTTTGGATTAGTTGTTGGTGGAGCGTACGTCGGCTTTACGGCATACCGAACGAACAAAAGAAAGAGCCATCGATTTTAAAGAGTGAACCAGAGATGTTCGATGTTGGGAGGTGGAGATAATGCCAAGAACGACGGGCGTACATATCATCAGCATATGAAGGTCCAGAGCAGTGGGCTTTTGACGAAGTCTCATGGGTTCTTTCTGTCTTATAGGGTTGGCAGGCGTCGACTGGCAATGTAAAACTATGGAGTAGTGCACAATGCAGAATAAATTACGAAGTATAGGATTCCCGGGCCGGATTTAGTCAAGCTGGCTAGCCAAGGTGTAACACTAGATGGTAAAATTTCTTGATCTGACAGGTGGCTTAGGTAGCCATCCATTGGTACGGTGAGTGTAACTGTCGGGACTATGGCTTCTGTTTACGATATGGTCCCTCATCGGAGACTTTTCTCTATGATCACTAAAGTGAAGATGGCTACCACCAATTACCTATCTATTCTAAGTGAGTAGTACGTGGGGTTGCACTACGCAGTATTTTGCATCACCAAAATGCTAGGATGCCGTCGGTAATGCCCATCCAATACTAATAAAAGGTACTTGCTATTAAAAATATAGACACCAGTGTGTTTCGCCCAAGTGCTGGAATTTAGGTGTTTTTTCCTAACGGCCGTAGTATATTTGCGAGTCATTTATATACATATGTAGGTCTCACACTTGCATTTTAGACGAATTATACTCGTAAACTTTCCACTACCTGTTATACTGTTCCGAATATATTTTACTCAACTAGTTTTTACTCGGGATCAATTCGTTCGGTGATATAAAAATTACCCCACGTTGTACGTACCGACAAGGTGCTGTACATACCTAGGTACCTAGGTAGGTAATGTATCCAGTACATGTACGTGGGTGCACACCTATACTTGATTTATTAAGCGATTTGATGTTTATCTGTCCATTCATACCACCTCACACCTGATCGAGCATCTTCAACATTATAAGCGCTTACCCTCCAATGTAATGTAGAATTTCTAAAAAAGGAAAAAAGAGAACAGTGATATTATGATCTCATTTATATCAACCATCTATACATACACACACACACAGAGGACATATACAAATACCTAGCAATACTGCTGCTCCTTAGGATCTTATCAAGTTGTCAAGTATCTAATTCCGATCTAGAATGATGAAACCCTCTCCCCTCATAATTCACCCAATTCACCCACCTTTTCTTGTCCACTATTATAAAGGATCTACGTAATGTCCACATGAGATTCTCTTCAAATTATCATCCCGAAGCCCGACTGGATATTCCATTAGATGCTAGAGCTACCGGGGAGATGCGGCCTTTTCCCCTTGGGCTTCAAATGCTCCAGCCAATGCTCTAGCCAGTTCACCAGTGTTTTTCAGGTCGTCACAATCTTTAACCATTATCAACCCCGCTTGTCACATTGATGATTGGCACAAGGCACAACAACAAGACAAGTAGGAGAGAGTGAGGAAATGGAAACGGACCCCACCTCTTCGATCCTCCTCTTTAGTGGTCCAGCTATGATCCAGCCATGATCCTTTCCCACGCCTTCGCCAGCTTCCTCGTCTGAAGAATCCAAGAATCCCACGGTTTTAGAGCTTCCGCCTAGAGATCCCGTCACGAACCGCTAAACCTTTCTGAGTGCGGTATACCGTATTCAGTTGGTAATACTATAATATACTATAATACTACAGCACTTATATGTATTCTTATTACATTGTATCCCTACATCTAAACCTTAGTAGGCTACCTACGTCCTAGGTTATGTGGGCTCGTGTTACTATTGTACAGCATTTTATTTACCATCTCCTTACCTAAACTTCGCATACTTATTATTTTTTTCTTCTTCAATTTCTTCCCTTACCTATGTGTAAGCTAGGTATTATAGGTTAGGTACATGATCTACCTGACCCCTAGCATTACTCGAAATTCGCCTATCTTTTAACACCAAGTATTGCACCAAGTAGCAGAGCAGGTGCTATACTTGTGCATACTTAGCGTCAATAGGTCCTTTACCTACCTGGGTTTAGACGGGTTAGGTACCTCTAAGTTTACTTACAGTTGCTTTCCCTAGTCCCTCCCCGCTTGTCTTGCCGTCATCCAGCCCACTTTGCTGTCGCCTCTTCGGGTCTTTCTCTTCGGATCTCATCTACCCAAGATTCAAGGACTTACAGACTTACTACCTCCGTCTAAGTCCCCCTACTTACTTGCTTGCTCTTTCGCCCGGTGCAGTATCACATACCTCAATTCAAATATTCTAAAGTATAGACATTACCCATATCTATTTTCAGCTCTTGATTTCGAACGCCGAGTCGTCCAAAAGTCTAGCGCATCCCAATAGATCGGCCCCGCGGCCGTCTTCCTTGTGCAATCCTTCGGAGAAAGAGAACTTACGCTGCGCAAAGGTTCAAACCATCCAAACCATTCAATTGGTTCAATTGACCTTTTCGCTTCTTTGTACCTGGACGACTTAGCACTCATTCAGCTGCTGGAAAAGAACTAAGTTGGATTCCTGTTTTTCAAGGCTGTTCATCTTTTTGCTACAAAAGCTTGACATCTATAACAATATTACATACTCAGAATAGCTAGCTGCCTGGTACCTTGAAACCCTCCGCTATCGTCAGCCACGTTCGAACCACCCTAGCGAAGGCGCGTTACAAGTCATCCAACTCCAAGACTACTCCCTCTTGGCTATTCCTTCCTACTCTACTTGCCAACCTAAGCATCGTTATCTAACAACTGTTACTGTTTTATACCTGTTCGAAACATACTCGGTCGTGGACCATTGCGTCATCTCATACCGAAAACTGGCCTGTAGTCGAAAATCGGCCTTTACAATATCACGCTATCTTTACCCGTCCAGTATCACGAAGGGCCCCGTCCCCTCGCTTCCCTAAACATATCATATGCCGACGTTAGGATCGTTAGGATTTCTCAAGAAGAAGCGGACGAAAGAGGACAAGCCCGACCCTTCCAGCCAGCCCACGAGTCCTGTTACACCAATCACCCCGACGTCCTCGAGGACATTCGGGTCGAGCTCCCTGACCACCGTCCCAACACATAGCACAGCTGCAACAAGCATAGCCTCTCAATCACAGTCACAATCGACGACGCAAAATACCCACGAAGCACCAGCTTCTGCTGGTGGGGGATCACAAATGAATTCACCGACAACCCAGACCGTTCCGTACGGGATCCAGCCCACCCCGAGCCCCGCGCACATAGGAACACCGCAAAACCTACCGAGCATCAACAACCTAATTAACTTACCACAAAATGACGGTAAAGGATGCCTATAGCCATAGCTAGTCAATTTTTATCTAACGTGAAAACCAGGTCACCATGGAACGCCCCCAGTGCAACACCCACAGCACCAATCGCAATCTAACGAGGTCAGGGTAACGAAGGGGAAATACTCGCTTACCGACTTCGACCTCCTTAGGACGCTTGGCACAGGAAGTTTTGGGCGTGTTCATTTGGTCCAGTCAAAACATAATCAAAGATTCTACGCCATTAAAGTTTTAAAGAAGGCCCAAGTTGTCAAGATGAAGCAGGTGGAACACACCAATGATGAGCGGCGGATGCTTGGTGAGGTTAAGCATCCGTTTCTCATCACACTTTGGGGCACCTTTCAAGATCCGAAGAATTTGTATATGGTTATGGATTTCGTTGAAGGTGGAGAGTTGTTCTCGTTGCTGAGGAAATCAGGTGTACGTTGATTGCTATTTATTGCTTAAGTGTATAACGTTGCTAACTCGTCCCAGCGGTTTCCAAACCCGGTAGCTAAATTCTATGCTGCAGAGGTCACCCTCGCGCTTGAATATCTACATTCAAGGAATATCATTTATAGGGACTTGAAGCCCGAAAATTTGCTCCTGGACCGCCATGGGCACCTCAAAATAACAGATTTTGGCTTTGCCAAGAGGGTTCCAGATAAGACATGGACCTTGTGTGGGACTCCAGACTACTTAGCACCGGAAGTGGTTTCTAACAAAGGATACAACAAATCGGTGGACTGGTGAGTTTCAGTTTACAAAATAGTGTTGATGGCTTGGCTTCTTACATGACATCTATTATAGGTGGTCTCTGGGCATCTTAATCTACGAGATGCTCTGCGGCTATACACCGTTTTGGGATAGCGGTTCACCGATGAAAATTTATGAAAATATCCTAAGGGGCAAGGTTAAGTATCCGGCGTATGTTCATCCCGACGCTCAAAACTTATTGGAACTCCTTATCACGCCGGATTTGACAAAGCGGCTGGGTAACCTTTTTGGCGGATCGTCAGATGTGAAAAATCACCCGTGGTTCGCAGAGGTCACATGGGATAGGTTATCAAGAAAAGATATTGACGCTCCGTATACACCCCCAGTTAAGGCCGGTGCTGGCGACGCAAGCCAATTCGATAGGTACCCTGAGGAAACAGAGAAGTACGGCCAGTCGGGGAGCGACGAGTAAGTCGAGCGAATCAAACCGTGACGAAATCCTGTGTGCTAACATTTGTAGGTTTGGCTACTTGTTCCCCGATTTTTGATAAGCTGTTAAACTTGTCCTATAAGTGAGCACTATTGGACGAGGGCACATTGCAGGTTCATAGATCAGGGCCTATCAGCTGGGTTAGACTCGAGAAAAGGGTTAACCTATGGCTTTGCCGTTTGTGGACACCTCGAGAGGAAGTGATGATAGTAGTTGTTGTGGCGTAAAATCGTGTCGAACGCGATGACATATGCTTGGAAAAAAGGCGATAGGCGAGACGCGCGACTTCGCATCTGGACGAAAAGTCGCGAAGTCGTCATAAGGCTTAAGGCAATAAAAGGAAAGCCTGATGTGGAACTGGGTATCAACCTAGCCTTGGACATTCTACACACAAAAATTATCGAACATTATAGGTCAGCAGACCAACGACTCGAATGTCGTGGTTCGTAAAGACTACGTCGTTGTAGGTAATATTAGAGTGCTGTAGGCAGTCGACCTTTGTATTATGCCACGAAGGTAGTAGATTATTCTATGAAGGTCACGTTGCTGCCTACCATAAGAAAATTGCCATTTGGTATTGCAATATCCAATGGCTTGGGGATAATGCTCACCGGACACGTTGATTCCAGACCCGCATGAGGCTCTGCTCGTAGTTCTTCACAAGCAATCTTCCCCAAGCCAAGGTCCCCCTTCCCCTCCCCCGCCATATATTAGGTACGTAGGTATGTAGTAGTACCTTTTTCGCCTCACACGTTCGACTTGTCTCATATTCAGGGCGCATAGTACCGTCTATTTTATTACTCAAGATGATAATACTTCTGTAGAACTAATGTCGAGTAAGACCTATACTGGCCTTTAGAAAAGAGACACGCATCATTCTCCAAGCAAGGTGCATCATATGTACTTTGAGTATGCATGTAAGTACTATGTAGTTATTAGCAGGACGAGGAAGGTTCAAAGTTGCAGGAGTCCTTAAAAATGGGACGGATGTTCGGGATAAGGCCGCGACCCATAATTCCCCACCCAATCCCGTGTATTGTCCCCACAACTGCTTACAATTTAGAACAAGCTTCTAACCTAACCTAGTCTACCCGCCTCTCCCTTATTTCTCCTTAATCGTTAGCTTGAATTATTAAATTATTAAATAATTTTATCTAAATCTTTAAGTTGGGGGGTTCGTTTTTCTTGCCCGTTGGAACTCCGACCTGCAACTCCGTGAAGACAGGACAAGTTCGGTCAAGCATCGCCTCACGACTTTCGGCATCGATTTCTGCATCGATTCGGGACTGCGCCTCGATCTCCTGCACGTCACAAAGTCCTATGGAAGCTTAATTGAAGATGCTTTGATACCCGTGTTTTTTTCGATAAAATTTCTTGATATAACTAGATATTTGTCTTTAACTCCTTAGCTGTTTCGTACCGTAGTTTGCATTTCTTGACCGCCATGGATATGGACGACTATCTATTTCGCTGGCATCTTGACCAATGCAAATCTGTCGAGGAGAAAACGACTTATTTGGAGATCTTTAACTATACGGTATGTTTTGCCCTGTCATTTATAAGCATCATCGGATTTACTACCGTTTTACTTATGAATTTACCCCATTTCCGTATCTATTGGGTACATATACATGAGTAAACTAGTACTGACTTTAATGCAACATCAGGATCCGGCTTATAACACATGCGAAGACCATTCTCTACTGACGGAGGATGATTTTGAAAACTTCCTTCGACAAACTGTAAGCTAATATCTCATGCTAAGTCTTGTATTTCTTAGAAGTTGCGTAGTGTATATTGTATATACCTTGGTGACTCCACTCACCATGTCTCCCAGCTTATCCATATGGGAATCATTGGCATTTCAAACTAATACCTTAGTATTTCTAGGGCACGTTTGCTCCTCAGCAGCTAAAAGGAGGAGTGAAATTGCAAGACGGAGTTCGTCTGATGTGAGTGAGAACTAAATTACATGCCAAGATTGAGGCTAAAACCCCCGTGTTAGAATTCAAAAAGATGCCACCCACGCCAATACATTCGCACCCGATTATATATCTCTTAAGCCATCCTCTTATGAGACTATGATGAGGGTACGTATACTACATATTTATTGTTACCAACTTTGTCAACTATTTTAACTCTAATCCTGTATATCTCTGATATCCCTGACTCATAAGCTATACTCGAAATGAACCCCTTGATAGAAAATATACTAACAACGGGCGATATAGACATGGCGTCTCCCATTCCGAGCCATTGAGGGTAGCAGTATTGTTGGGCCATTCTTTGGTGCTCTCATGATCAAGATAAAGAAGATCGACATCTACGTAAGTATATCACTGAAATCCCGTTGCTTACCGAACTGAGAGAAAACGTATTTACTCGGCAGCATATCTAACTCTTCTTAGAAATCATCTTTCGGAAATCTGACGTGCGCAAAAAGGGAAAAACTCGCGGATGGGAAATTAGTACGTTGCCCTTTACTTGAACCTAGTTGTATTGCCTTTTGTCTGGTCCGATCCCCTCTAGAATAATGAAGGGGGTCAGATCATTGTATCAGAAGTTTCTGACACTGCATACTAACCATATTACTGCAGTGCTATCATATTCATATAGAACGCGTATAACCTCGGGGTTTGTCAAAGGTACTGAGTCCTCGGATATTGTTAAATCGCTGAAACATTTGGCTGCTTGCCGAGCTGAAGTCGGCCACCCACTTCTTCTTCCAATCATCATTCTCTCTCACGACCTTTCATCTAAGGGTGACAAAAGGCAACGAGATGCACGAGATTGGCTACGTCGTCTTGAAAATGCCATCACTATGCGCAACGAGATTGATGCGGCGGAAGTATACTCCGACTTTGATGTGGACGGCATCAACCGGGATCTTGTGGAATGTCACTCTCAGGTTCTCTGGAAACGACCGCAAGCCTACCAAGAGATCATTAAAGAGATCAAAGAGGCAATGCGAAAATTCATGCTATATGAGCCTGAAGGAGGCCAAACGGAGGAAATTCACGCCTTGAACGACAACATGCTAGCTAGATTAGATTTCTACCGGGTCAAACTTACGGGTATGGAACATTATATACACACGACGTTGGAGAGGTTACACATACAACGGCAAGCTGTAAGTTGTTCTAACCTATTAACTAACGCACAGTTTATTAACGGATGGTAAATAGTTGTATAACATCATGGCTCAGAAGGAATCCAAACTCAACCTCGAAATAGCCTCTCAACAGAGGAGAGTAGCCCATGCTACTAAGAGGGACGGCACCGCTATGAAGACACTGTCCCTTCTTGGTGCGGTGTTCCTCCCTGGGACATTTATGGCTTCCGTCTTCAGCATGACGTTCTTTGATTTCAAAGTCGGTAAGTAGTTAAATTCCCCCAGAAATTAGACTTGGAAACTCATTTCTCTAGGGCCGGATAATGCAGACTCTTCAGGAGGCTCTGAAGTTTCGGGCGAACTCTGGGTATACTTTGCCGTCACAGTCCCATTGACGATCTTGATCGTATTGGTTTGGTGGATTATAGATCACCGGCGCGAGAGGAAGTACGCCGAAGAGGACATAGAAATCGAAAAGGGTATCGACACTATGGAGAAGGACATCTTGGCCATCATGCGTAAGAAGACCATTAACAAGGCCGCTACATGGAACTCCGCCGGACAACCTGCGGCGATGGCGTTAGCGAAAAGAGAAAGGCTCATAGCCCTGAAAGAACAAGATCAAGGCATTGAGCTGATTTGAAGGGTTGCCTGAAATTCAGGACAGTCGAAATCAAAGATGGCCTACACTAATAAGCCGGTTGGTTGGCTGACCGACCGCGGTAGCAAGGCCGGCGTTATTGATTTTTGAACATTCACTTTTTGGCCGATAGACCTGACGATGCTACGGTTTTACGACTATTCACGAAAGTATATATATCCGTGGGACCTAAATCTAGGCTCACTTAATCCTTCTTCGATAAGAGATTCACGATATAGCGTACATATTGATTAATACATAAACATTTCGAGCGCAGATATACTGTTTTGACTATTTTTATAGCATACCTCATATATATACATACAATTGCGGATTTGCTTCGCAGGAAAATACCAGTCTGGTACCTAACACGCGTGGTCCATCATCTTGACCCCCAAACCTAGAGCTTTGCTCCGGAACCCTTCACAGCACCAGGCGGTAACAACTTAACATCCTGATACGGCAGCCCCAAGAACTCATACACATGACTCCACCTATCGCTCCCAAAGAACGGCTCGCTGCGCCCGCTCGCATCATCCGTAACCCACATCCACGGGGCTCCAAACGCGCCCTGATCCAAGGCCCTCTGCGTCGTCTCCTTGAGCTTATTCTTATACTCAACCGTCTTCTCCGCCCTTAATATATCCTCCACCTCCTCCGCCGTAAACAATCTCGCGCCCTCCTGCGCCGCCCCCAGGATTTCCGGCGGCTTCGTATTAGCGAGACTAGAATCTGAGCCCGCGGCGGCGGCGGCGGCGGCGGCGGGTATACCCGCAAGCGTCCGCCCCAGAACCGCGGGCGTGATGGGCGGCGTGTGCAGCGTCCAGAAGGCGTGCAGGAGCGCGCGCCAGGTCGCGATGTACACGGCGGCGGGGAACCGCGCTTTGACGTGGAGCAGCGCGCGCAGGGCGACTTGCGTGCGGCCGGCTTGCATCAGGTCGCCGGGCGACTCGACATTGGCCAGCCCGACGGCGCGCAGCGCGCGCTGGCTGTCGAACGTGCCGAAGGCGGCTTTGGCGGGGAGCGTCCAGGGGGGCTTGTTGCCGGAGCCGGCGTTTACGGCGCCGAGGAGGAAGGGGTGGATGCTACATAGGTAGTTTGGCTGTTAGTTAGTTACCTAACTAACTACCGACCATCTATATCTATCTCGTTTATACATAGGTAACTATGAGATGATGATGCCATGCCTGTTGAAGAAAGATGAACTAACTCAATGTCTACCGAGTGCTGCTTTAACAATTCTTGAGTTTTTATCACTTGGATAAGTGTTATGTAGCTATACAACGACGCTGGAATATTTGCATTTTGAGAGTCAGCGAAGGCGGTCTCATATATGATAAGTGATAAATGATAGATATACTGCTTTTACTGTGATTACTTGGAGGGGGGAGTGAATTACCGATGTCGAGGTACAAATCAATATGACCACCCATAATGATGGATCGGATTACCGATTTCGAAGTAGGATTACGGAGAGGTGATATATGAGATTCAATGTGATGAAAACGCTGAAGAATGAGATGAAGTAGTTGAGAGTTGTATAAGATGTGCTGGATAGGTATAATATGTAATTATACCGATTTTAGCAATAGACCTCGGTTGCAGGATATTCCCCACCTATACCCGAGACACGGCTAGTGGCATATTTGACAAGAACTGGAACTGAGGTGGTGGTAGTTTATAGAGTGGAATTCATTCATGAAAATCAATCATTTAGGTACATATCCTACATGAGAATTACCTCCTTAAGCAAACCATCCTGATATGCGATAGCTGAGTAATTAATGCCCAATGTGCTCCCCGTTAATGCAAATGCCTCTTGCTTGAACTTCCTAACCCTGCCGTCCGTGACTCTTACGCCGCCTGGTATCGACGCCATGTATCTAGCCCACATTACTCACTTTTTGTACGATGGTTACTCACGATTGTATGGTTCCATCCGTACCGGGCCGCGGTGCACCCGTGGCCAGCTTGCCCATGAAACCTCCGCTAACGAGGTTCATGGCCGTCTGGAACGGATCTACGACATCCTTGTTTGCCTTCTCGAGACCGGCAGCCTTGAATGCCTGCTCGAAATCCCGTCTGATGTCTTCAAAATCTTCAATACCCAAACTCACACGTAAAAGGTCGGCTATTCATTGAGTCAGCAGTAGTTCCTAAATCTTAAGGCTGAGGGTGGAAGTAGGGGTACACATACGTGTCACACCGCCCTTGATCTTCTCGTCGTCGGGCATCTGCTGGTGTGTAGTCACCCAAGGGTGGATGATGAGGGTCTTGCAGTCTCCAACATTGGCTAAATGGCTCGCCATCTTGAGGTTGTCGACTACGGCACGGACTTGCTCAACTTTACCGGCCTATGTTCAATGTTAGCTGGTGGTGCACGTCACTCAAAAGGCTTCGCGACGGAAGCAATCGAAGTTACACAAAGAAAAAGGGGTGGGTGTACGTACCACACCAAAAGTTAGGACACCACCTGCTCCCTTCGGCATGACCTTCTTTGCTAGCTCATAGTCGGGATGTGATTTTAGGCCCGGATACAATACCCAGTTAACACACGGGTGGTTTTCGAGCCACTCTGCGAGTTTCTGTGTGTTCTCGACGGTCCTCTGGCCACGGAGAGGGAGCGTTTCCAGTCCCTGGAGGAATAGCCATGCATTGAAGGGGCTCATGCAGGGGCCAAGATCACGCATGCTATCCATTCGCACTTTAGCTGCCAGCGCCTTGTTCCCGTATGTCTCCCAGAATCGCATGCCATGGTAACCTTCCGCGGGCTCTGTGAAGCCGGGGAACTTCCCTGACGCGCTCCAGTCGAAGTGTCCGCCATCGATCACGATACCTCCCATGCTCGTTCCGTGGCCACCAATCCATTTCGTGGCAGAGTGTGTAACAATGTCAGCTAAGGAGTTGTGTTAGCTTACTAATTTCGTTCAGAGCGAGTTATACGTGTGCGGTTTACATACCTCCAAGCTTGATAGGTTGGCACAGATACCCGCCCATACCAAAGGTGTTGTCGACAACCAAGGGGATGCCGTGCTTATGAGCTACTGCGGCAATTGCTGCAATGTCCGGGACGCTGTGTTTCGGGTTGCTGATTGTCTCGATGTAAATGGCCCGCGTGTTCTCATCGACTGCTTCATCAAATTTTGCGGGGTCATTTCCGACCACCCATTTGACGTTGATCTTGAATTTGCTCAAGTACACACGGAATTGGTTGAAACTTCCACCGTATACTACAATAATGAAACAGTTAGTATATTTACTTATTCACGTCTTCTGCGATTTGAAACTTACGCCAGCTAGTACTGATGAAGTTGTGGCCAGGTTCGCAGCATTGGGTTAAGGCCATGAACTGGGATTACCCGTTAGTATAACAATATAACGACTGAGAATTCAATAGGTGTAACCTACTTGCGCTGCGTGGCCAGATGCGGTAGCTACTGCTCCGACACCACCCTCCAGCATGGCCATTCGGTTCTCGAAAACCGTGTTGGTGGGATTGCCCATACGAGTATAGACATATCCATCTCGAGACCAGGCGAACTTGCTTGCTCCATCAGCAGCATCGGAAAAGTTGTAGGCTGCAGTCTGGTAAAGGGGTACAGCTCTTGCGCCGTTGATAGGGTCAGGTTCCTGACCACCGTGCACGGCAATTGTGTCGAAGCTGGGCTCCCTGTTATGTTTCTTGTTAGAGGTATGTTTTTTTTTTATTTTGTTTACAAATTGTTCATAGTAATAACATACCAATCCAGATTGCTGATTGATCCAGGAGGGGACATGTTGAAATTGAACGAAACACTATTGTTATAATGGAATAGTTAACTAATTGTTTGAGGGAAGTTTGAAGATGTTGAGCACGTTAATTATCTTTCGTAGGGTTCGTCTTATCGTCTTATGCTTCGAATCTCTCGGATTTAAAAGTATAGACGTCGAAGAAGGTGCAAAGGCGTACAAGAGGTCGAAATTATATTCGATTACATACATACATACTCCAGAAGTAACCCCCCTCAACCTGCAGCTTCCTCTCCGGCTGGAAGTACCTACGTCAGATAAGCCAGGTACTTACTTCCATACCTTCCATTCAATACCGGTTTGCCGTTGGCTATTGCCAGACTGCAATGCAACGCCAGCAAAGCCCGAAACTTCCTTAGTCGTCGTATGATGGAAAGGACCCACCATTCCCAAGGTTTTCAAGGTTCCCGTGGTCATGGAGAATATCCCATGCAATATCCCATGCAATATCCCATGCATTGAACATTATACATCACCTATACCATACATTATACAATCCCAGACGATACCAGATAATACTACCATACAATACCATACAATACCATACAATTCCTAACACAACAACGATACGCGATTCCCGATACGCGATTCGTACGTAGGTAGCATACATGATGTGAGGCACGGCGCCCCCCGCACAGTTGGTCCCTGCGTGCTAACAGCCGCTGAAGAAAAAAGATTAAAAAAAAATAAAATAAACGGTGATTGCTGACCGCCGCTACCGATGCCACAGATACCACATATGCCAGGGGCGACCCGAGTTTTCGGTCCCTTTGTGTCTGAGATAAGAAGACGCCGAGGAGCCTTAATAACCCGCGCCACTCGGCCATTGGACAAGTCCCACGTGTTTGGGACCCCTTCTAAAGAGAAAGGTTACACATGTGAACGAGAGCAATCATTCTCTAAGGAGTCACCGTTGCGGGTCGTTCTGTGGGTACAAACCAGTCTCCTTCTATTCATGGATATACTCTACGTACGATCTATGTAGATGAAAGTCCAGACTCGAATCCCCGAACATGTACCCTATCAGACTAGATGCCTCCCTGGATCAAACATCAGTGAACTGTTGGTTCGCTGCAGCCCAACCCATTCCTTCAATTTATTTGGTAAAGCTCACATTTGTTCCCGGCTTGGTATTTACTGTCAACGTGCTGTAATGAGTTAGCTGCCACGTCTTGTTTGCTTTATGGAGCTTCTAGTGTCGGCCGAGAACTTACAATACATCTGGCCGAGCGTAACTACCAACCGGATCGAAGTCAAGCTGGATACAGATTGTCAGAGACTCAGAGTGTCGTAACGAGATCTAAGTCGGCTTTAAGAGTTACTTACTCTCGACTCTGTTATTTCCGACATCCTCAAATCGGCGTAGATAATCTCTTCTTTATCCCATACCGGCTCGGTCACAGGAATCCCTAGAGGTCCTACGACGAAGGACCCGCCGTGGTTGACAATGTCATCGGGCTCCCACTGTGAACCGTCTGGCTTCCTATCGTGATGCTCAGGAGTAAATGGTGGATAGTCATTCGGGAAATCCGAAACCTTAACCACTGAATTTACTGAGACAACGAAGCAGCGTCCCTCTTTAGCGATATGCTGCATTGATGCGATCCATGATGGTAGATCATCCGCATTAGGTGCGATATAGATTCTATCAAAACATTAGCTGGCGAACTTCGGTTATTCCCCCCCGGCCCTATCGACTTACTCGACTCCTTGCTGGTAGAGAGCCATCCGCGCTGCGGGCATGTAATTCTCCCAACTAAACTTTCGTTAGTAACTAAAAGTCCATTGCGTGGCATGGCTTCTCACCATATCAGTGTGCCAATTTTGCCAATGTCAGTTTGTACGACTTCAAGGCCGTCTCCTGCACCTCGTCCCCACACTAGGCGCTCTGCAGCCGTGGGTATCAACTTATTTGCGTTCAGTTTCCGCGACAAGATTTTACAAAGGATTCGATACACTCACTTTGCGATGCTTCAATAGTACCGATCCGTCCCGACCAACCAGTAAGGCAGTGCAATATAGCGTGCCCCCATCTTTCTCAATGATGCCGACCTGAATATAGACCCGGTGGGACTTGGCCGCCTTTGATATCGTGTCAACCGCTGGCGAAGGCACAGCAACAGCTGAATCATAGTACTTTGCATACCATTCTCTTCCTAGTTAAGGTCAACCCTGCGATTCATTCTCCTATCGTAGAATAGAAAAAAAGCTCTTCTCACCACGCGGCTCTCGAGCACCAATCGTGGCATCAAAGGCATAGCGCCATGGATACGCGGATAAGAATGCCTCACTGCATAACCGTCGTTAGTAAACCATGTTGTTGGTTGAGAATGCAGCGCCTGCTTACGGAAACACGATAAGGTCTGCCCCGGCCCCAGCCGCCTCACCGACTATTCTAGTTAATTTCTCTAAACTCTTTTCAAGATCGAAAGAGACGGGCGCCGCTTGAACGGCAGCTACTTTCACAACCCGAGCCATGTTTTCGGGAGTTATGTGTAAGCTAAAATGATCGTATGCCTGTCAAAGTAGGAATCAGGAGGCTTTCTGACGTTGTGTGACTCGGCGGTCTCCCTATCGGGGTTAAGGGGTAATATGATTTAGGTTCTATCGAAGATATAGATACCTAAATAGGGCGGCAGGTGCCGGATCGACGGTATTAGTCGATTCCCGTCCTTGGCCTGCGATACCAATTCGAGGCATCATGACAGCCACGAGCTACGATAATGGCCGATGGGTACCGATATGGTGGTGTTTGGTTAATGGGTAGAGTAGCAGATTGTGGGGCCGAGGCACAGTATGCGGTACGACGGCGCATACTACTCTGCAGCACAACCGCAGATCCCGAAAGTACCAAATCCCGGTTCGCTGGGCGGTAGGCCGAATACCGTCAAGATACGTATTTTTACGTTTCCGTCTGGAAGATCATCTTGGATCTTCCATTGCAACGGTCTTTGTGGGGGGTAGCATATGGCGTATGCAGTTTACTCCCCAGTTAATCGGGACTTTGTTGGTCCCGGGTGTACGCGGAACCATGTACTACTACGGATCATACATAGCTACGGATGTGGCGCCAGGATCGTCTCTCTATTGCTCCAAGTTATCCAGCTTGTCTTCGTAGTAGAATCTCTCTTGCTTAAACCACAAGCAAACTTGACATCGACATGGCAACTCGTAAGTGGACCATTTCCAAACCATCCAAGGAGACATTCTAACAGACATTACAGTTTTAGATTACAACCCAAGTCCTAAGAACTTTTACGCGGGCCTCATTCGGGGGCAGAGGTTCGCTGTGATACCAGAGCTCACCCTTGACTCAGGAGAGATATTGGAGTCTTGTCCTGTCGCTTACAAGACATGGGGACGGCTTAACGACACTGCGGATAATGTCTTAGTGATATGTCACGCCTTGACTGGTAGCAGCGATATCAGTGACTGGTGGAGCCCGCTTCTTGGACGCGATAAGGCATTTGATCCAGCGCACTTCTTTATCTTCTGCGCGAACGTACTCGGATCACCCTACGGTAGCGCGTCACCGCTCACTATCAACCCTCAGACGGGAAGGATATACGCCAGCGAGTTCCCGCAAACTACTGTCCGTGACGATGTGCGGTAAGTCAAAGCCCCGGAAACATAGATACAATTGTTGTTCTGGATGAGTGCTAACGTAACTCTACCTACGCAGGGCACACAAGTATGTTCTTGACGCTCTAGGCGTTCGCTCCGTAGCAGCTGTGATAGGGGTTCGATGGGCGGAATGACGACTCTCGAATGGCCCCTTTGCACCGCACCCGGCTATGTCAAGAGCATTATTCCGATTGCAACTGCAGCAGACCACAGCGCCTGGGGAATTTCATGGGCTGAGACGCAGCGCCAGTGTATCTACTCTGATCCTAAATTCGATGAAGGATACTACGAGCCGCATCCCGAGGGTCAGCCATCAGCTGGTTTGGCCGCAGCGCGTATGGTGGCTATGCTCACTTATCGCTCATGTATGAGCTTCGACTCCCGGTTCGGTCGCAAACCACAACGGCAGAAGCAACGGTCCGTTCAAGAGCCACCTCTAGATCTCCCGCGAACAGACGTCCCAGTTGCGACGACCGGCGCGGCACCGACAGCCGCTAAGGAGCGCTCGGAGCGGAAGAGTTGGACCGCAAGACGGGACCCCTCATTTTCCGCTCAGGGGTATTTACATTATCAGGGGCAAAAGTTCATTCAGCGGTTCGACGCCAACTGCTACCTGCACATCACCAACAAAATGGACGCTCATGACGTGACGGTAGATAGAGTGCTGGATGGCGAAGAAAATCAACCTCCCGTCAATTGCGATAGTGCCTTGCGCTCTGTACTGTCCGTAGTACCGCCCGGCGCCCTAGTAGTCAGCGTTGAGACGGATGCGCTATTCTTGCCCGAGCAGCAAGAGCGGCTAGCAGCCTGCCTCCCTGATGCTACGCTTGCGATGCTCAAGTCATCGGATGGGCATGACGGTTTCTTACTTGAGTTTGAACAACTTGGGACACTGATTCTAGGAAAGCTTACGAAAGATTTCCCACACTTTTACAAGTCTACGTATGATGACACTAGCTGTTCCGGAGAGCATACGGCACAACCTGGCGGTGCCAGCTTGACTGGCGAGGTGGAAGCTTGGTAGAGTGGCCAGGAAAATGGTCTTGTACAGTGTCTTTACTGTGTTATTGTATATCAAGCGCTTTTTATTATAGGCTCCGGGGAGTTTTCGGGGGTTGGCCGCTTGTTAAGGTGTCATTATTCCAAGCACTTACTACAGCCAAAATGTTTATCGTATTAGTGATTTTAGTAACACCGCATAAATGGGTCGATGATGATGCTACTAAGGGACGGAGCGGCTACGGAGGCTACTGAGAGAGCCTCACACATTTCTTATGCGTTATAATACGAGTTTTTTTCTAAGCTGACGGAGAGCATATGCTACTATCCTCAAGTCGGCGGCCTGTGGAGCGACGGCCTTAGGGGCGAATACTCTGTACAACATTTCACAGACAGGCCAAGGGACGAAATCTTCTTTTTATCTCATGGACCTCGGAAGTTTCTTCTCCTTCCTTTACTACGGAGTAAAGTAAGCTCCGGGAGAAAAGGACGCGAGTAAGACGGATGATGCAGTAGATTTGAAATGATGACACGCCCCCCGCGGGGCAAAATAAGGTGCTTAGACTACGCTACGTTGCAACGAGCCGTGAAGAAAACTGACCGACTGGAGGAGGCTGTAATGTAGGCCGCTCAGATACGACGAGACTGGGTGGCAATCGTTTCCGGGGGTTCCCGGCCATATAACCCAGAAACCCACCCGACTCTCGCTGCCATCTTATGATGTTCTAAGCGAGCGAGCAAATAAAACAAGCAAACAAACAAAGCACCTTCGAGAATAAAAATGGAAGGAGGAAAACTTGGACACTCGGCCGATTCAGGAAAAACTGAAGCCCAACGCTAGCCAGCCCGTAAGGATTCAAACGCCGTGGCCCATCACGCGGGCCGAAACAAGTAAAGTCCGGGGAAAAGGGGGCGCCGCTTTGGGAAAGGAGGATCTGCTCGGTGCATACTTATCACGCAAGGCACCTATCATAAATGCCGGCCGGGATTTGGGAGTGCATCTGGCAGACTCCATTATCGTCTCCCCCCTTTCCCCAGTATTTGCGGCTAGGTGATGCGTTGTATCTTGTCCCTGTAGTAGGGGTATGGTATCGTATGTATTTGCATTTTCCTAAAAGGCCAAGCACAACAAACCCTTACGTACCCGTGGTAGACGTTATCCGTCCCGGGTATTCGAAATCCTGATTTTCCCTTAGCTTGGTTTTTTTTCGAACTTTTTTTGTCGCCTTTCCCTGGTATTCCGATGCCCGTGTGATTATGGAGTTGTTGGTCGGCCCACGCCGCCCCCGTCTCGTTATTTCCCTTCTATAGCCCTCCTTTCGAAATTGTCGGCAACGTATCCCGACAAACGCAACCCCGTGGACTTCTGGTTGGTTTGAATGCGTGAATTGGACTCCGCTGGCATTTCACACTCACCCCTCCTTCCGCTTTGAGCTATGTACGGCCTCTCTGCTGACTCCTATAGAGGCAGTTGGGAAGGGAGCATAAAAACGATTGTTTGCCAGAGCGGATAGCTTCAAGTTGGGTCAGGACAACACAAGCCACTTCTTTATGGTTATCCCATTTTCACTCTTCTCAATATCTTGTTTCAGATATTAAAAAGGCTGTCGTATAAACGCCATAAGCTTACTCATCGTTATCACCATCATCATGGTAGCTGTGATGGAACCCAAACCCTGGTTGGTCCAGAAGTATGGCGGTACCAGCTTGGGAAAGCTGTTAGATACGATATGCTGCAAGATAATTCCCCAGTACAGCGCAGAACATAATCTTATTGTTGTCTGCTCAGCCTTATCCGGAACTGTCAAAGCCAGTGGGACGACAAGCTTACTACTTCAGTGCATAACATATGCTGAAGAGGGCTTCGAATCCCAGAAGCGGCTAATCGACTTGGTAGATCTGATCAAGGACAGCCATCTGAGCGTGCTCAAAACATTCATGAACTCTCCTGCAAGGACGGCTGCCCGTTCGCAAATTTATGAGGAGACGGCCTGCAGTATCCAGAATGAATGCGAGGGCCTCAAGAGGTTCCTGATTGCAGCTCAGGTTAGCTTCACCAACTAAACGGCACGTTGTAACTTATGCTAACTCAACGGCTTTAGATTATAGGAGAGTTATCAGCGCGTTCGAAAGATCGAGTCATCTCTCTTGGAGAAAAGCTATCGTGTATGATTGTTGCGGCTTGCCTATCGTGCAATGTAAGCTTTCCCTTAAACTAAAAGACACATTGAAGTCAACTGAGTCAGGAGGCTAACAAGACTTGACATAGGGCACACCAGCGAAAGCAGTATGTCTGGATAACATCATATCATCCGCTTTTGGCAACTCTATCAACGACCAGGTAGCCGCATTCGAAAGGCTAGGCCCCAAACTCTACCGCGTACTAGCGGACCAAATAGCTGAACGGATCCGAGAGTGCGGAAGCGCAATACCTATTGTGACAGGTAAGACGCCTCGATGCACAGTGAGCCGTTTGAAATATACTAAGTACGGTAGGCTTTTTCGGTATAATGCCAGATTCGTTGCTTCAGACGGTAGGAAGAGGATACTCGGACCTCTGCGCAGCTATGTGTGCGGTGGCAGTGGGAGCAGAAGAGCTGCAGATTTGGAAGGAAGTCGACGGAATATTTACGGCAGACCCGAGAAAGGTACCCTCGGCACGGTTGCTATCAACAGTGACAGCTGAAGAAGCAACGGAGCTGACATACTACGGGAGCGAGGTCAGTCCATTCCTTCTCACCCAAAACAAAAACAAGTTGGCTAATTCGACTTAGGTTATTCACCCATTAACAATGGATCAAATTCGGGATGCAGGTATACCGTTACGGTTGAAGAATGTGTTTAAACCCTCGGGAAATGGCACCATTATATATCCGTCAATGGACAGTTCAGCCCCTAATAGTCCAGCAAGCGCATCATCCGACGGCTCAGAGAACTCACCTCGAGTAATAACGCCTCTGTCGAGCTTCATGCTGGAAAATGGCTATCATGGAGCCCAGCAAGAACGCAGAAAGCCCACCGCAGTCACAGTCAAGGATGATATACTTCTTATCAATGTTGTCTGTAACCGGAACACTAAGTCGCAAGGGTTTCTCACGCAAGTGTTCGACCGTCTCGAGAGGAATAAGATCCCCGTAGATCTCGTAGCCACGAGCGAGAGACACGTCAGCCTTGCGGTTCAGGCCCCCAGCGACGCGAGCGCATTACTGAGACTTCGGGAGGAGCTGGAGCGATTTGGCCAAGTTGCTATCACCTCGCACATGTCCATAGTGACGGTAATCGGCCACAAAATGCGTAACATGGTCGGCGTATCTAGTAAGTCGTCAACGAACCTTAACTCCTAAAATACAAAAAGTAAGAATTCCTAACGAATTCCAGATGAGATTCTATCGGCGTTAGCTTCGGCCCAGATCGGTATCTACCTAATAAGTCAGGGCGCGAGCAAAGTTAACATATCCCTCGTCGTGGACGCGGACAATGCCCTCGCAGCGATGAATGCGATACACAGCGAAGTGCTGAAGATCCCGACGCACAGGGAACAAGAAAACCGGTTCATCCCAGGTAAGACGAATTTGCTTATTGTTTGATATTCCCTCCCGGCACAAGCTGCCCCTTTCAGAGACAAGGTACGGAAGCTAATACGATCGAGTAGGACCGTGGCTATATTAAGTCGCTCACTTGGAGCGGGCACCCGGAGTCGGACAGAGATGGGGCTACTATGTATCACTAGATGATAGACATTTTACGAGGGGGCCGGGAGAGTAGATATGAATTTCGTGCTTGTCCGCGGCTTCAGGGGGATTATATAGATGAGAAACAGGGCAGAGAGAGAAGCTTTTGAGGGCTAGAGGCGTTGAATTAGAAACGAGGTTTTGGGGGAATCCCGCGTTTGGAGATTCGGCGATACGAATGACGACCGAGAGCGAGAGGGTCATGGAAAAAGAATACCCCTATTTGAACATATGAGCTTTCCGAGTATATAGCTCCTAATTGCATATAACTTACCACTTTTTATTATATTCTCTTTTATTAAGTATACTGCTTAGACGTACCGGTCAGGAGGATTAAATTGAATTAAACAAAGAGCATGCTACCCGGTGGATCTACTAAACCGAAACCTCGGCTGCTCCCGGTGACCCACTTGTATTCCATTATGTACCAGAGGAGTTTGTATAAGTCAAGTACACAGCGATTACTGATCGGTTCGAGTACACCTCGGGCTACGTATAAACAAGAATGATATGTAGTATAATCCCTTATAGTTCCAGTGTGCGATAATCAAACTTAGAGCTTGTAACGTCAAATGACCTAATTAGTTAGCAAAATGGCAGACACCAAGGGAAACGTCGCGCTGGTAGTCGGTGCGTCGAGGGGAATAGGGAGACAGATCGCCGTGGATCTGGCGAAGAACGGATACGCTGGTAAGCCCGTTTCTTTAAACCACATGAGACAACACTTATAAGATATTGCGTTCCTAATCATATATGTATACAGTCGTCGTCGCAGCGAAATCAACGAGCGACGCCCAGAGCGTCGCGCCGTTCCCGCCAGACCCAAACTCGTCGCTATCCACCATCAGCACCGTCGAGCGGGAGATCCGCGAGGCAGGCGGCCAGGCAACAGCCGTGCCGGTGGACGTCCGGGACTTCGCCAGCGTGCAGAAGCTCGTGGACAAGACGATCGAGGTCAGCATTCACTCCCGCCCCTCCCCCTCCCCCCCCTTTTTTTTTTTAACTAGGTTGAATCCTCAGACACCAAACACATTAACTAACACAACCTTCCAGACCTACGGCCGTCTAGACGTCCTAGTCTACAACTCGGGCGCGATATGGTGGGCGTCGGTCGACGACACGCCCGTGAAGCGGTTCCAGCTGCTGCAGCGCGTGAACCCGGAGGGCCTGTACGGCGCCGTCCAGGCTAGCCTGCCGCACCTCAAGCGCAGCGGGCGCGGGCGCGTCGTCGTCGTCAGCCCGCCCATCTACAGCCGGTTTTTCCGCGGGAAGACGGCGTACGCCATGGGCAAGGTGGGCATGAGCGTGCTGACGAAGGGGCTCGCGATGGACTTCGAGAGGCAGGGGTTGCGGGACATGGCGATTACTAGCCTGTGGCCCGCTGTGGTATGTGTTTCTTTTTTTTTTTCTTTTTTTTTTTCGATTGTCTTTTTTCGTGCCTGGCTTTCTTGCTTGCTTGCTTGCTTGCTTGCTACCTTTGACTGCTGAACGAGTCTTGCCTCGTTTTCTTGATATATCAGTGTATACCTAAGCATCTAGCTAACCCACCGGCCCCCCCAAGGCCATCGAATCCGCCGCCACCGTCAAAACAACCCTTACCAACCCCTCCTCAGCACGCGCCCTTCGCCGCGCAACCATATTCTCTGACGCGGTTCTCGCGATCCTGCGCGCCCCCGCCGCCAGCGTGAACGGGAAGCTCGAGCTGGACGAGGACTTCCTGCGCAGCGACGCGGGGGGGCGCGTCACCGATTTCTCGCGGTACGCTGTTGTTCCTGGCTCGCAGCCCAGGCGCATTATGCCGGCCGTGCTGCCGGATCTAACGGTCGCGGAGCAGGACGACGAGGGCACGAGGATGGATAGCGCCGCGGAGAGAAGGGGGTCGAAGCTGTAAGTTTTGTGGTGTTTATGTTAGGATGATGAGGTTCTCGAATAGGTGAAAGCTTCTCTCTACATGTGTACCTATGTATGTGTAGGCTACATGGTTAAGTGGCATAATTTGAACATAAGGGAGAGAAAGGGGAACAGAGTAGATACATCGAGGGTTATTCTAGTAATATTAAGCATCAGTAAAGCAACCTCCATACACGAGATCAACACTTACTATTTTTATTCAGGTTTATGTCAGGATATGGCGTGATAATTAATGAAAGAAGTGAGACAAGTATAGGGACTACCGTGGTCGCAATGTTAAGACCACTACCAAAAAATCGTATTTGCAAGAGCAACACTACCTAGTCAGAGAGAGCTATGATCGCAGGTGCAACATGGTGGGAAAACACATCAACAAAATTCAGTTGCCAGTCATGATATTAAGAAGCTATTGCTCGAGTAACATGTTTCTGTCCTATGAGAAACCCTCAAAGTCAATGCTTGCGAACCTATTTTGCCAAATCGGAAAATCCTCCTCCTGATACCTCTTCGTAATAAAGGTGAGAGTATGCAAATGCAACTTAAAGAGCCCTAGAATACATCTCCATTGATCATTAAACCTGCCTCGTCATCATCCATGCATGCAAAAGCAGTACCACCAGTATGGTTGTGTATCCACAGAAATGAATCGAATGTGTGACATCGTAAGAACATTGTTGCTCCGTTGCGAAAGTCTCTCTACCAGCAAGTCTTTTTTCTCCCCTCAGATGTAGTTGATCATCATGGCGAGCATTGCTCCACCGAGAATACCGCTCACACCTAGAGTACCAATGGGCAGAGAAGCGGCTGCCGAGGTGGGAGGGGCGCTCTCAGAGGGGCTAGCAGTAGGCTGGGTGCTCGAGTGGGAGTGAGACTCGCTGGTAGTGACGCTGGCGGTGTGAGAGGAATGAGTCTCGGTGATGCTGCCGCTGCTGGTGGGGTAGGTCGCGGTGCTGGGGGTCTCAGTGACCGAAGCAGTGGTGCTGCCGGTTCCAGTCTCAGTGGTTCCAGTCTCGGTAGTTCCAGTCTCGGTGGACTCAGTGGATGACAGAGAGATAGTCTCGGTGGCAGAGCCGATGACGGGGGTAGAAGTCTCGGAGCCGGTCACGTAAGAAGAGGGAGTAGCCGTCACGAGGACAGTAGACGGGGTGCCCGTGGGGTAGCCAGGGTAACCACCGCTGGGAGTGTAGGGCTCGCCAATAGTCTCACTGGGAGGGACCGTCTCGGTGACCGTCACACCCTCGCAGGTGCAGGAAGTCTCCTCCTTCTTGACGATCTCAACGTTGATTGCAGCCTATTAAAAGACGATAAAGTTAGTATTTAAAGAGAAAATCTAAGCGAAGGTAATAGAAGGGTAGGATAGAGGGGAGCGAGGGTAAGTAAGATGTTAGATACTTTTGAGGGCGAGATAAGGAGAGTAGATTAGGCAGCAGTTAGAAAGGAGAGAATAGAACTTACCATGCCGGTGGAGACCATGGCCATGGTAACGAGAACCTTGGAGAATTGCATCTTGACGATTTGATCTAACGTACTCAAAGAATGCTAAGGAGAATGTTCAGGTTTTCGAGATGTAGTTGAGTGTAAGAAGTAAGAATGATCTAAAGATCTTGATGAAATCGACGAAGAATATTTGTCTAGAACGTCGAAGGTGTAAGGAAACGGGAGATAGTTTGGATGATGGAGGTGGTAAAGAGGAAAGATGGAAGATGGAAGATGGAAGATGGAAAAAAGAAAATAGAGAGATGACTTGACGTGTTTGTAGTACTTTGTACCTCGCGCCAGAGTCGGGAAGGTGGGTGAATTTGTAGAAAGAAGGAAGGAACTGCTGTGGGTGATTCACCGCAGAGCTGCGTTTATATCTGGTAGTTGCGTTTCGACGGTGATCTGGGAAGGCACCTAGGTTAGCAACCAAGGTATTTAAACCCAAAAAGGAAGTGACTACCCGATCTTTAGTGAAATAATACATGCAATTGACATTTTATGTACTTAAAATAATTATTTTCTCCCCTGTGATCTCGATTTATAATAATGCATCTGATGGAGCTAATCTAGATCGATTTCCCACTTGGTTGCCATGAGGATATCCCGGATCAGAATCAGCAGGGCATGTGTACATACTGAAAAGTACCCCTGATATACGTACTACAGTTCACATGTATCTTCCCCCTATTTTTCCTGCTTGATTCTTTTGATCTTGAGGTTCTCCTAATAATTATTTCCTGCCGTCACCCGTCCTCCCGCAGATCAAGTGTTGCCTCATCTAATTTATCCGTTTGCTACCCGCCTAGCAGATATACTTGATTTCTAGTATTCTTGTCTATC
This sequence comes from Entonaema liquescens, assembly GCA_902805475.1. Lineage (NCBI taxonomy): Eukaryota > Fungi > Ascomycota > Sordariomycetes > Xylariales > Xylariaceae > Entonaema > Entonaema liquescens. Next base: position 1,741,691 of record CADCSX010000007.1, read on the forward strand.
TAGTTACACGTTTAATGGCGTACTTTGACTTGTTCATGTACTACCGTCTGCTAAGCCATCCGTCTCATCTTGTTGGCAATCATCTACTTGCGACATGTCGAATAGCAGTTGACCGTTCCCTAGGAATCCCGTCCGCCGTAACAAATGTCGATAACCCAACCAGCGAATCCCTGCTCTTTAAATAGGATGTCTTACCAAATAGTGAACCTCAGTCGGTTCGTCGTCTACTAGACCAATCTTAATCTGGTTCAACTTGAAGTACAACCCTACAAACCGGGCCGATACAGAGTACGGGTCTACTTAACTTGACACATCTTCTAATCCCGGTATCTGGCCTACGAGATGAACTGACTACCAGGCAACTCGAATTTGTTCAGCCCTGTGGCGATGGTGATATGTCAGTGACATTTGGCGTACCAAAGTCTTCATTGACCATACTATTAGTTGTTGCTAAGGTAGTATATAATATAAAACTGCAAATTGCATAAGCTTAACGTACAAAATACTTATCCCAGGGAGTACGGCGTTTGCAAAGTGGTCCTGTCACGAACATGTCTAAAACCATGGCCTCATGGGCTGACAGCTGGTAGGCGGACGCGCCATGGACCAAGTCAGGGGCTACAAAAAAACGCATACCGCTGGAGCGATGGTAGGATATATTGTGTCCTAGGGCGCTAGAAAATGGAATCATATATAGATCGAAGGCGTAAATCCATTAGCTTAATGGCAATTATCGTCTACCTAGTATATATATGATTTTTGGCGCCACCTAATGTAATGTCCACTCGAATTGTTACCAAAATCAAGGCGGATTCCGGCTGTGATTCCGAGAAAGGTCTAGGATAACGACGTACAAGCAAGGGGAACAGATTCGGACAGAATCCATAATTCCTTTATTCAAGTATTCCGAAACCAATTAAGTACATACCTCCCTAGGATAGATAAAGTCTTATAGGATTTTACCTAGAGAAGCACATTGCTGCAGGGGCATAAAAGTTTTCGTAACATACGTCGATAGCTTAATACATTTCAGCAAGATACTACATCGTTGCTGCTCTTCAAGCTTGTGTATTGTATGATCCGCAGTCCATCACGGGCCACTCGATCTTATGTAGGCTAACGTAGACCCAAGTTCTACAGGGCTATAATAAAGTTACAAATAATCAGTGTATAGCGGATGGTATCTCGTTAAGACATATCCAACATACTGGAAGAGACAGATATTGCTGCTGAGCCATCACGAGCTCGACTTGAAAACTCACCGATAGAGCCACTTGCTCGGGTTAAGCTCAGATAGACAGTCCAGATTCGAGGCATTCTCCCTTAGGGCGTCCCCTAAATGTCCCTATTATAAGGAGAAATTCCCTTCTTAAGTTCGCGCACGATCTCTGCTGCCTCTTGAGTACTCCGAGCTTCGAAGTCATACCTTTTGCTTTCCGTGTCTTTGTACACGAGGAGCTAGACTAAGTTTTAGCATCTGCACCATGGGTATGAATAGGGGTTTTATATTGACCTACTTTAAAATTGGTTGGATGCCGGCGCGAAACACTGCATCCGACCACATTACTGAAATGGACTGTCGTGGTCTTTCCTCCTTCACGGATTACCTTGCCTCCGGAAGATGGTTGTATGTATACGTATTCGCCATCGATGACGAGAATCCGTTCGTTCATGCCGACAAATCTTATCGCCTGCTTGCGCCAAACCGTGTATTTCTTGTACTTGACGTCGCCACTGCCGGCTTCATCTTGCATTATATTCTCCTGAGCAAGAGGATGTGTTGTCATAAACTTCTTTTTCCCTTTCTGCGGCAGCTCGTTCCACACATGCGGCTTGGGAGAGGGACTGCTGGGGGAACCAATCGTCAGTGGACCATCTGTTGCAAACCGGCGACGGTGAAGTTCCAGGTCCTCAACATTGCCGATGGACGAAACAGTACGGTCTACAAGGACTACAGCTCCAGAGTCAGGAAGTTTGAGTACGTGAGTGTTCTTGTCAAGTTGCCTCTTACGGCAAACAAGATCAAGAACCTCCGCAAGGTACATATCCGTAGTAACATCGAGAGTTACCATTTGTCCTGGAGCAGCATTGGATGATAGAATGTGGATCTTAAGAAGTTTATGCTGACCTCTACTCGCAGCCGGAGCAGAAACTTGAGGAGGCGGCTTATCAGCCAGAGGCGTGTCCACCCGATAGGTTGTGGTGATAATAGGATTCGACCGCGGCTGTGATGAGACTAGCGGGGAAGCTTGTGGTTGAGGCGTACTCCTTGGTGTTGCCTCTTCCTCGTTTACATGTTCCGCTACATCCTGTTGTTTGTATTGTGGTGTTTGGGCTTGATTATCCTCGAAGCCGGCCTCTGAAGCTTGCACTAAAGCGAATTCATCATAGGCTTTGGAGGCGGATCGTGACCTCGCTGCTCTATTGTTCGCCGTGGTGAATGAGTTCACAGGCTTTTTACGATCCAATGGTTCGAAATCGTCATCTACCTCACCACCTTCTTCGACCATCCGTAGGGTCCACCAATTCACGTTTAGCTTGTCGGCAGGGACAGGAGGCTGAAGCTTTTCAGCATGATACCTCCACAGACTCAGGCCAATCAATTCGGCAACAGTCACTGGTCTGAAAGTTCCATCTGCCTCCTGGATATTGCGTCTTATAGGGACCTCAAAAGGTGACTCTGGGTCATTGGAGAACGGCGCATATATCCGTATCCTAAGAGGATCAGGATCTCCTTGGCCCGATAGAGATGCGAATTCATCAAATGGCATCGCTGGCTTGGTCTTTTTCGCCTTGAAGGCGTCTGAGAGCAGACTACGAGGCGGAGCCATGCTTAGAGGCCTAATGGTACTCATAGGTCGAGGAGGTGGAAGAGCTTGAAGCACCTGTGGTTGGGTTGGTGGTGCTGGCTTCCTGATTGTAGACTGTCGCAGGAGTTGTTTTGGGACTGTGCCCACTACTTGTTGGCCAGGAGAGGTACCGACTGCCGGGCCTTCAACGGTATCTAAGATAGAAGTCGAATCAACACTTTCGACAAACGCCGAGGAAGTATCTGACATATCGGAGTTCTCCTCTTCTTCGGCAAGTAGGTCGCTTTCATGACGTCTGACACTCTGACCAGATTCTAGGGCAGTTCTAGAGTGCGATCTAGCCGCTCTCGTTCTTGCAGCCTCCCTATTTTTATGATAACCCGAAGCATCGAATTCGTTATCGGACGAAATCTCGCTACTGGTAACAGTATCGCGCCGCGGCCGTTCCTTAACAGTCTCTAAAGTAGGTTGCGATCCTCGGCGAGGCGCCGGGGCAGTACGTGGAGACATGTTAGTAGCTTGACGCAGGTTGGACGATTGGATAGGCGAGGATCCAGCTCGACTCCGGAGGGGCATCTTCGCAAATCTTATTTGCTGTGCAGCCCTCTGGTCCGTATCATCGTCACTCTCGTCGCTCAAGTCACTACTGTCATCTTCGTCCATCTGTTCTCTGCGCCTTTCTCTGCGCCGCCGTAGAGCGCTTCCCGGTCCTAGCGTATCCCCACCACTAGTCAGCATACCCCCTTCTTCGGCTTCATCCTCAAGTGTCAAGCCTGTAGACCTCGGAGCGGCCTGGAAGTATTCAGAGGCGATAGCAGTAGGTATTGGGGGTGAGTGGGTTCGCTTGATATGTGATGGGTTCGATCGCCAGCCAGCGGCTTTGAAAGGAGCAGTGTTTAGGAAACTGTCGTTGATGGTAATGAGGCGTTCGCCAACACCGTCGGCTACTTCATTTAGATAACTTGTTCGTAATTGGTATGATACCAAACTAAATGAATATTCAAATGTCAGCATAGTATTATAAGGAGGGGCTATAGCCTACTCTTCAACTTGTATCAGCGACATCCTGAATAGTAGACCAGCTTACTTGACGAGAAGCCGATTGTATTCATTCTCGTGGGAGCGATGATCATGCCAGATTTAAATATTTAGCATGAAGTAAATATAAGGTGTATGTTTGCGACAGAACTGGCGCAATTGTTAAAACCGATAATTATTTGGTCTTTGTTATAAGTTTAGGAAACGGGAAGTGCGTAGCTCCTACAGGTGTGTTATCGGGGGGCTATCAGGGGGGTTATCAGGGGTGTTGGTATTGGTATCGCAAAAAATGGCTCGTGCGCTGCTGGCCGTGCACCTGCCAACTCTTAAGCTTCAATGTCACACTAGAGAATAGTACGTCATTAACAACATAACTCTATTATATAACTTGTTACAGGCTCTAATAATGTTTCATGTTTCAAACTTTAAGTATCAACTTTTCCTAGTTGAAAAAATAATTAGATTTTTATGATTTCATATTTATATTTATGAATCTATGTCCCTTATGATATATACTCATGAGCTTATAAACGTCAAAGCCAGTTGCGGGTTATCAACCGTAACTAACTAAAGTAGTTTACCCACGCCAGACGAACTCGACTACAGAAATGAATGTCAAAGGATTAGCGTTGACATGCGACAGCTCGAAACGCTCGTCAGCATCGCGGAAGATCTTGGCCCATGCGTCAACAGGTCGCTCCTCCGCGTTGAACAGTGCCATTATTCTTAGATCTGTAGCCGTGCCCATGTTTTGGATCGAGCGTGGCAGGGATGGTCCTTCGGTCTCGCGCTGGTTACCAATGTACTCGATAAGGACGATACGAGCACCGGGCTTTAGGGCAGGGATCATCGCTCGTAGCATCTTTACTGCTTCGTGATCCGGCCAGTCGTGGAGGATGAGCTTGACGATATAGATATCTGCCTGAACAGGTTGCGGCTGGAAGAAGTCATGTGCTACGAAAGACACGCGGTCTTTCAGGTCTTCAGGGACATTAGCCTCGAATACCGGTTGCACCTGCGGTAAATCTTGTACTGTAATGGTGAGATCAGGGAATTTTCGCGCAAGCACGAAAGAATCATGACCAGCAGATCCTCCAACCTGGTTGATATTAGCTATACTTCCAGTTGATAGCGGGCTTCGATAGACGCAAATAAGGTAAAGGGCAGTAGGAACTTACATCAACCACTGTTGCCTTTCCTACGGCTTTCCAGTCATAAGCGTCGAGCACTATACCATTGAAATTAGTGAATGCTAGTTAACTCACGAGTTGATACTCGGAGAGACCCTTTAAGTCCTGAAAAGAAAAGAAAAAAGATATATATAAAACTCACAAACTCCTTCGAGATGGAAGATCTCTTTTATATAGGCCATGAATGCGACGAAATTTCTCTGCCTCCAGCCCTTATTCTCTCCTTCACCATCATTCTCCAGCAGATCCCAAGAGGTTCTGTGCTTTCCGAATTGCCCCCCGCTATATAGTAAAGCAAACGACGTCTCGTCCATATTCTGAGTCAACGCCGGCTTCCCGCGGCTGTACCTGTTTAATGCTTCGGGCATGACCATCATTGGTGCGCTCGCAACGTCCAGGACTGAGGAGACAAGTGCCTTTAGTCCCGCATTTCGTGCTAATGCTGCCGATCGAGAGTTGTGACGAATATTCGACGATGATTTACCAGGATCTGTCTCTTCGAAAATACGAAGAGTTACGGCGTGTTGCAGAACTCGTCGAACGACATCCACAGGAAGAGAAACGCGCTGGGCGATCTCGGGATATGAAGCGGAGCCATCTAAGGGGACGGCAGACCAAAAGTCGAAATGGTTCAAAATATTGAGGGCCGCAGCATCAGGTATACACTATTGATGTTAGGGTAAGTAGGATTTGGAAAAGGTAATCGGATGGCGTGATGAGAACACTTACGCTATGAACGTAGTTGTAAATACTCTCACTCGGGCCTTGTGATAAATACCATAGGTCTGACAGGGCATCCGCTAACTGCTGGCGAACTACAAATATTTCAGGCGACAAGTTGCTGTAACTGGCCGGACTATCCACCGCAAATGTCGGCTGTTGGATATTATTATCCTTTAAGAAACGCGTGAACGTATCCGAGAGTTCCGTGATCTTTGCCGCGAGGCTGTTAAGTGTTGGCTGCGAATCCGCCATTATATCAATTGATCAACCTTACTCTATTTCCAGTCCTAAACACCAAAAGGAAGATGAATAGTGAAAGCGAACGCATAGCCATGGCCCTGGAAGCTACGTCGGTTTTTATATTAGTCAAATCATAATTAATATTGCTAAACCATCCATGCATGTAGCAGGTCCGCAGCCGGAGCTGTGAACTAAAGAAGATCTCTTGGTGTTCGGTCGAGAACTTCCCCTTTCATGCGAAGAGTAAGTGACATGTGAGCCGATTGATTAGATAAGATGATCTTATCAATCTAATCAATCTTATCAAAGGATGGGATCGGTAGATACGGTAGGTATATGGAGTATCCCCCCATCCCCCTAGGGTTCCAGCCAAGCCGCTAGAGTGGCGCGTAAACGTAAAACCTTCACCATCTTGATTGGTGAATTTTAGGAGGTGCCGTCAGAAGTGTCGTCGAGATGGTCCACTTGAAGTGATTTGAAGTTCCAATTACGTATAATATGTCACTCATCTCCACCTATTCACCCGCTCACCTGCCTAAGGTAGCTAGGTAACTATTTGACGTGACTAGGTAGTGTATACAGATCGATGTGGAAGGTCTCCGAGAGGGGTCGGGTCATGCAGCTCTAGCTTGTTCAAACTATTTTCGATGTTTGCTGCTGTAGTAAGGTATAGCTTGCTCTAATTTCTCTAATTGCTCTAAAGGCTAGGAGGTATAGTCCTATATAGGTACCTAGCCATTGACTAAGTTCTACACCCTCGGTATGAATTTTGAATTATATTTTTGTCTACCTTTTTGGAACCATTAGCATAAGCTTGTTTGGATATGTGATGAGGTATATTCTTACTGCTCTAGAGGTTACAGCTCTAATTTTGCCAAGATTTCAACTATAAAGCCGTGTGCAATAAATGCCTCTAACTTATAGTTCTAGTTTCGACTACTACTATAAGACATCTAGTTCAGCAGGAAACTCGGTGGAGCTAAATAAGCGGATGCAAGAAAGGCCGTCGTATTGGATAAGTTGTCTCTAAGCTCTAATCTCTAGTACAGATAGTCTTAACAAAATATACATTTCACATTACTCGTTAAAATTCCAAACATCCGACCTTTTCCCGGGGCTTCGCTTTTAAAGTTAAAGACTTTTAAAAAGTAACGAATTTTTAAAAGGTAATTTTTATAATTATTTAAATTTAAATAAAATATATATTTAATATTAAATATTATTCGAATTTTAAATATTATTAATATATATAATTTTAATATTTTAATTTTTTAATTATTTATAATATATTTTATTTATTTTTATTAAAAATTAATAAATATTATTTAAATATAAAAAAATAATAATAAAAATAATAATAATCGTATTAAATTAATATTTTATTATATAATATTATTAATAAATACGTACGTAAAAAAAATAATAATAAAATAATAATAAATAAATAAATAAATTGAAATTAATATATTAATAATGTTTAAAAAAAAATTATTTATTATTAAAAAATAAAAAAAATATGTTTTTTATATAATTTAAAATATATAAATATTTCTTCGTGTTAAATACGTATTACGTAATAATATATACGGTTATTATTTAATTATTATTTATTTTATTTTATTTTTATAATTAATTAATTGCGAATTTAATATTTACTTTATGTTTTATTTATTTTTTTAATTATAAATTAATTTAATTATTTTTTATTAATATTTTTATTATTTTATTAAAAAATGTTTTAATTATTACGTTTATAAAATTATAAATGTTATATATTTATTAAATATTATTTATTTTTTAATTTTTATATAATTATTTTAATGTTATTAAATTAATTATTAATTTTTTTTCGTTTATATTATTTATTTATATTAAATATTAATATAAAAAAAAATCGGTATATAAAATTAATAAAACGTAAAAAAATAATAAATATTTTAAAATAATATTAATTATATAATAAATTATATATTTTATATTAAATTTTTAAATTATTTTATAAATTTTATTAATAAATATATTATAAATAATTTATTTATATTTAATAAATAATTAATAAATAATATTATTTATAATTTAAATTTTATTATTTTAAGAAATTTATTTTTTATTATTTAAAATAATAATATAATTAATTTATAAATTTAAATTTTTATTATTTATAAATAATTTATTAATAAAAATATATAAATATAAATTTTAAAAATTTAATTATTTATTTACTATTAAATTTTAACGTTAAAAACTTTAATTTCTTTTAATTTTAATTTTATATATTATATTATTATTATATAATTAAATATAATTTTAAGTTAATAAATTAATAAAATATATATTTTTTAAGTTTTTTATTTTATAAATTATTTAATTATATTTAAAAATTTTAAATTTAATAATTTAATTTTTTTAATTTAATTTTTTTATATAATAAAAATTTTATAATTTTCTTTATAAATTATAATATATGATTTATTAAAGTTTTTAATTTTTTTATTTAATATTTTTTAAAAATATATTTTAATTTTTATTTTAATTAATATTTTATTTTTTACGGTAAAAAATTTTATAATATTAATATTAAAAATATTATTTATTTAAAAATTAATAATTTTAAATAAATTTATAATTAATGGTTGAATGACAACCGTACGTATTATTACGTAATATGTATTTAATATAAAAAAGTATTTATGTATTTTAAATTATATAAAAAACGCGTTTTTTTTATTTTTTAATAATAAATAGTTTTTTTTTTAAATATTATTAATATATTAATTTTAATTTATTTATTTATTTATTATTATTTTATTATTATTTTTTTTATGTATATATTTATTAATATTGATTAATATTATTAAATTTATAATAATATAAATTAATAAAATTAAAAAAATTATTATTACGATAATTTAAAAAATTTTATTATAATAATATATGCGATATTAATATAATATTTTTTATTAAAATAATTAAATTATTTATAATAAGTTATTATTTTATTTCGTTTTATAATTTATTTAAATTTATATTTATGTATAATAATTTAAATTTATTATTATTATTAATATTTTTATTATTTATAATATTAATTTTTTTTATAATATTATAATTAAAAAACTTTATATAAATATAAATTCAAATTATAAATAATAATTTTATTAAATAAAAAAATATAAATAAATTATAAAAATTATTAAATTATTTTTTTAATTAAATAATAATAATTTTTATTTAATATTTTAATTATATAGTAATAAAGTAAGAAATTATAAATTTTATAAAAATAATATTTTAATAAAAAAATATTTAAATATTTTTTATTTTAATAAATTTCGAAATTATTAATAAAAATATTTTATACGTTTAAATATTTAAAAAAACGTTAAACGAATATAAAAAATGATTTTAAAAATTTATAGTAATAAATTTCGCGGTTATGTTAAAATTATTACGATTAATATTAAAAATTATATTAATATAATAAAGAATTTATATAAATTAATATAATGTTAATTATACGGAATTTTTTGTTGATTTTATATAAGTAAATGGTTTGCCGGTTTAAAATTTTAACGAATTAAAAAAAACATAATGGAAATAGCTTAATGCGTTAATATAAAAAGTTTTAATTTATAATATTAAAAAAAAATTTATTTATTTTAACGTATAAAAATTTATATATTTTCGGGTATTAATACATTAATAATTAACATTTTTTAATTTGTAAACGCTTATTTATAAAATTATATATATAAAGTAATTTTTTTTTTTAATATTACTTTTATAAAAAACTTTTTTTTTTATATTTAATTTGTTTTATTTATTTTATAATTAATATTATTTTTTTTTTTTTAATATAATTTTTTTTTTCGTTATACATTTTATTACCTCGTTTTTTTATAAAATATTTTACTTTTAATTTATAAAAAATATTAAATTATTAATATTTAATAATTTAATTTTAATAAAAAATTTAAAGTAATTTTTAAACAATATTTAATTTTTTTTTTTTACTTTTTTTTTTTATTATTTTATAAAAACTATTTATATTTTATTAAAAATAAATAAATAATATTTTAAAATATAATCTTAAATAAAAAATTTGTTTAATGTAAAAGTAAACCATTTTATTTATCACGGAAAATGTTTTTAAACTTTTTAAATTACTATTAAATAGTTTATATATAACTTTAACATTTTTTTTAAACGTTAAAATAAACGGAAGAAATTTATTAATAAAAAATTACAATTTTTTTTTTTAAATAATTTTATTATTTATATAAATGGTAAATTCCTAAAAATAAACTTTTATATTTATTAATAATTAATAAATTTAAATTTATTATAAAATTCTTTTAACATATATTATTAATAAAATATATTTTTTTATTATTATAAAATATTTTAAAAAAATTTAAAATATTAAAAATAATTATATAAAAAAATTATATAATATTTTCAAAAATAAGTTTAAATTTTTTTTAAATATATATTATATAATAAAAATTTAATAAATATAATTTTATATTATATTTTTAATTATTTTAATTAAAAAAGTGGTTATTTATTTTTTTTATAATGTATTTTAATATTAATATTTCATAAATATATATTTTATTATAAAACGTTATTTTAATATTAAATAAAATAAAATTTAATATTATTATAATTAAATATTAATAATATTTTTTAATATTAAAGTAAAAAAATAAAATTAAAAAAAAAATAATATAAAAATATTTTAATTATTTTTTAATAAATTTTTATTATGTTAAAAAACTTTAAATTATAATTTTCGAAGCGAATAATAATTTATTATTACAATATATTAAATATATTAAATTATACTTTAATTTTAATACGTTTTTTTTATATTATCCATATAATTTAAAAATTTAATAAATAAATTTCAAATATTAATTAAAATATATAAAATTATAAAAAATATATAATAATTTTTTATTAATAAATATAATAATAATAATAATAATAATAATTATATTAATTACATTAATTAAAAATATTATTATAATAATAAAAAAAATAAATATAATTTTAAATAAATAAAAAAATGGAAATACTATTATTAGGTTTGTAAAAAAGAAAAATATTAATTAATAAAACATTTAAAATATATATGTAAAAAAGTTAAAAAAATATAGAAAATTAAACGAAGTTTTTTTAAAAAAAATTATATAATTTTCTTTGTAAATTTTAAAAAAATTAACAATTTTAACTCGAAATTTAATTAAAATAAAAATATTATTAACTTAGTTCCAAACTTAAATAACGAAAATAATTTATTTTTAATAATAATATTTTTATTTAATCAAGTGTTTTAATATTATATTATTATTTTAAATTTATTTAAAAATAAAAAATCTAATATTATTTTCATTTTAAACCAATATACGAAAAATATTTTTTAAAATATTATACTTGATATAAATATAATATATATATTTATAATTAAAAAAAATTAATATTTTATTTTTATTAAAAAATATCCGAATTAATAATTAAAAATAAATAAATTTTATACGGAAAAAATAAATATTAAATTTAGTAATAAATAATTAATTAAATTTTTAAAAATAATTATAATTAATATTTTGTTTAATAAGGTAGATTTTTACGTTATAAAATTAAATATTTTATTTTTATTTTTTTTAAAAAATATAAATTAATTAAATATATATTTTAATAATGTTATTAATTAATTAATATATAAAGATGGAGTGACGATTAATATTATTAAAAAATGGGGATATTTATAATTTTATTTTAAAAATATTATTTATTTTATAAAAAATAAATTATAATATTTTTATATTTATTTTAACCATTTATTAATTAATAAGCTTTATAATTTATTAAATAAATTAAAATATAATCTTAATATTAATAATTTTAAAGAAATTAATAAATTTTATTATTATTATTAAATTAAAAATAAAATTTTATAAAAATTTAAATTTAATTTAAAAAACTTTAATATAAATTTTAATTATAAAATAATTATTAATGTTATATATTTTAATAAATAATTAATTTTATATATAATTAATATAATTATTAATTTTCAAATAATATATTTTATAAAAAATTTATTAATTAAAAAAATATAAAAAATATTAAAATAATGTTAAATTAATATTTATTTTAAACTTTTGAATATTATTATATATAATATTAAAATTAATTTTAATAATATTAAATTTAAAAATAAAATTTATATAATTAAAATCATTTATTATTAAGTATTAATTAAAATATATTAATTAATTAATAAAATTAAAAAATATTATAATTTTATTTATTAAATATATTACAATTTTAAATAATTATTAAAATAGTAAATAATATTATTAATTTAAATAATTTTATTTTAAATTTTTTAATTTTTAACATTTATTTAAAAATTAATATAAATTCACCATTTATTTTCTTACAAATGTAAAAAATATAAATAATTTAAAAGGTAATAATAAAAATTAAAAAGATTAAATTATAATGTTTAATTTATAATGTTTTAAATATTTATAATAATTCTAATATTAAAAAGATTTTTTTAATATTTTTTTTTATTAATAATAAAATATTTATTTACTGAAAAAAAAAATAAATGGAAAAAACTATATAAGGTTATTTTAATTATTAATCAAGATGTTATTATTGTTTTAAATGTATTTAACAATATATTTATATTTCGAAACTTTTATATTAAATTTTATATTTAATTTAAAAAAAAGTTAATATTAATTAAAAAACTTAAAATTAAATTATTTAAACTTATTTTTAATTTTAATAATTATTAAATTATTCCTGAAGAAAATTTTATATTTGTTAATAATTTTTTTTATATTACCATATTATTTATTATTATTAAAAAATAAAATAATTTTATTTTAACAATATAATTTCGAGAAAATAAAAAAATTATTATATTAAGAAAATTATATAAGATTTTGGATATAAAAAAATTAAATATTTTATTTAAAAAAGATATTTTAAAATTAATAATATATAATTTAAAAGTATATAAAAATATAATAATTTATAAAATTAAAAGTAAAAATATTTTTGTTTTTTATAAAAAGTTATAATTAATGGTTTAAAATTATAATAATTTTAATAAAAAATTAATTATAATTTACGTATTTATTATTTAAAAAATTAATTAATAATTTATTTTAATTTTAACTTTTATGTTTTATTAAAAAAAAATAAAAATCATAATAAAAAATATTATTATAATTTATATTTAATTTAAAATATTTATATTAAAGATAATTTATATATAAATGTTAATTAAATTAAAATATAAATATTTTAAGAAAATGTTATTATATATTAATAAATTATTATATAATTTTATTAAATTTAATATATATTAATTTAAAATTTATTTAAAATATAATTAAGAAAAATTATATATGAAATTATTAATATTTAATTTTTATTTAATAATAATAATTATAAATTTATTTAAAATTATTAGTTTTTAAATAAATAATATTTTTAATATTAATATTATAGAATTTTTTATTGTAAAAAATAAAGCATTAATTAAAATAAAAATTAAAATATGTTTTTAAAAAATATTAAATAAAAAAATTAAAAATTTTAATGGTTTATATATTACGATTTATAAAGAAAGTTATAAAGTTTTTATTATATAAAAAAGTTAAATTAAAAAGTTTAAATTGTTAAATTTAAAATTTCCGGATATGATTAAGTGATTTGTGAAATAAAAAGCTCGAAAAACGTATATTTTGTCAATTTGCCAATTCGAAATTATGTTCGATTATATAATAACGGTATAATATATGGAATTAAAATTAAAAAAAATTAAAATTTTTAACGTTAAGATTTAATAGTAAATAAATAATTAAAAACGAAGGTTTTATTATGTTAACTTAAATTTTTAAAATTTACGTTTGTATATTTTTGTTAATAAATTATTCGCGAAAAATAAAAATTTAAATTTATAAATTAATTATATTATTATTTTAAATAATAAAAAGCTTATTTTTTAAAATAATAAAGTTTAAATTACAAGTAATATTATTTATTAATTATCCATTAAATATAAATAAATTATTTATAACGTATTTATTAATAAAATTTATAAAATAATTTAAAAATTTAATATAAAATATGTAATTTATTATACGATTAATATTATTTTAAAACGTTTATTATTTTTTTACGTTTTATTAATTTTATATATTAATTTTTTTTTTTATATTAATGTTTAATATAAATAAATAATACGAACGAAAAAAAATTAATAATTAATTTAATAATATTAAAGTAATTATATAAAAACCGGGAAATAAATAATATTCGATAAATATATAATATTTGTAATTTTACGAATATAATAATTAAAGCATTTTTTAATAAAATAATAAAAATATTAATAAAAAATAATTAAATTAATTTACAATTAAAAAAATAAGTGAAATATAAAGTAAATATTAAATTTACAATTAATTAATTACGAAAAAAAAATAAAATAAATAATGGTTAAATGATAATTATATGTATTATTACGTAATATATATTTCATATAAAAAAGTATTTATGTATTTTAAATTATATAAAAAACGTATTTTTTCCGTTTTTTAATAATAAATAGTTTTTTTTTAAATATTATTAATATATTAATTTTAATTTATTTATTTATTTATTATTATTTTATTATTATTTTTTTTACGTACGTATTTATTAATAATAATTATTATTATTAAATAAAAGTTAAATATTAATGATTTTATATATAATTTTTTTTAATTATATTTTAAATAAATTTTAAATTAATATATATTAAATTTAATAAAATTATATAATAATTTATTAATATATAATAATATTTTTTTAAAATATTTATGTTTTAATTTAATTAATATTTATATATAAATTATTTTTAATATAAATATTTTAAATTAAATATAAATTATAATAATATTTTTTATTATAATTTTTATTTTTTTTTTAATAAAATATAAAAGTTAAAATTAAAATAAATTATTAATTATAATTTTTTATAAAAAATAAAAATATTTTTATTTTTAATTTTATAAATTATTTATAATTTAAAAATTATTATGTTTTTATATATTTTTAAATTATATATTATTAATTTTAAAATGTTTTTTTTAAATAAAATATTTAATTTTTTTATATTTAAAATTTTATATAATTTTTTTAATATAAATATTTTTTTATTTTTTTAAAATTATATTATTAAAATAAAATTATTTTGTTTTTTAATAATAATAAATAATATAATAATATAAAAAAAAAGTAACACTAGTTCGGCAATGGGGGGCGTATTAAGTCGGTAATAGCCACACTATTTTGTATGAGGGCGCCACACCCGCGAAAATCGCACAAATACTACATGTATCTCCATACAAATTTACTAGTGCGCGACCGTACTTCCAATGCCCACCCCGCTACCAACCCCAAATAACTTTATCGATTTCAACCAACCAATCAATCAATCAATCAATCAATCAATCAATTAGTTAATTAATTAATAAATTATTTAATTAAAAAAAAGCTCGTATTTTTGTTTTAAAATACGCGTATATAACCGTATAGTTTTTAATTATTATAAATATTATAAAATTAACGATTTTAAAAAATTAAAACTTTACAAAAATATTATTAAATAAACGGTAAAAGATTTAATTAATAAAAAAGTAAAAAACCACGAAAAATAAAATTAGTTAAAAGTTATAAATAAATATTAATAAATTTATATATAAAAAAAAATATTTATTAATATAAAGCGATTATAATTATTACCGATTTAATACGTTTTTTATTACCGAATTAATGTTACTTTAAAAAAAGTTATTAATAAATATAAAAATCTTTTTAAAAATAATTTAATAATTGTTAAAATTAAAAGTAAATTTAAATAATTTAATTTTAAGTTTTTTAATTAATATTAATTTTTTTTTAAATTAAATATAAAATTTAATATAAAAGTTTTAAAATATAAATATGTTATTAAATATGTTTAAAATAATAATAATATTTTTATTAATAATTAAAATAATTTTATATAGTTTTTTTTATTTTTTTTTTTTTAATAAATAAATATTTTATTATTAATAAAAAAAAATATTAAAAGAATTTTTTTAATGTTAAAATTATTATAAATATTTAAAACGTTATAAATTAAATATTATAATTTAATTTTTTTAATTTTTATTATTATTTTTTAAATTATTTACGTTTTTTATATTTGTAAAAAAATAAATAATAAATTTATATTAATTTTTAAATAAATGTTAAAAATTAAAAAAAATTAAAATAAAATTATTTAAATTAATAATATTATTTATTATTTTAATAGTTATTTAAAATTATAATATATTTAAAACGAAATTTTAAAGTTTAATTGTTATAATTTTATACGTTTAATAAATAAAATTATAATATTTTTTAATTTTATTAATTAATTAATTTGTTTTAATTAATATTTAATGGTAAATGATTTTAATTATATAAATTTTATTTTTAAATTTGATATTATTATAATTAATTTTAATATTATATATGATAATATTTGGAAGTTTAAAATAAATGTTAATTTAATATTATTTTAATATTTTTTATATTTTTTTAATTAATAGATTTTTTATAAAATATATTATTTAAAAATTTATAATTATAATAATTATATATAAAGTTAATTGTTTATTAAAATATATAATATTAATAATTATTTTATAATTAAAGTTTATATTAAGGTTTTTTAAATTAAATTTAAATTTTTATAAAATTTTATTTTTAATTTAATAATAATAATAAAATTTATTAATTTTTTTAAAATTATTAATATTAACGTTATATTTTAATTTATTTAATAAATTATAAAGTTTATTAATTAATAAATAATTAAAATAAATATAAAATATTATAATTTATTTTTTATAAAATAAATAATATTTTTAAAATAAAATTATAAATATTTTTATTTTTTAATAATATTAATTGTTATTTTATTTTTATATATTAATTGATTAATAACGTTATTAAAATATATGTTTAATTAATTTATATTTTTTTAAAAAAATAAAAACGAAATATTTAATTTTATAATATAAAAATTTATTTTATTAAATAAAATATTAATTTTAATTATTTTTAAAAATTTAATTAATTATTTATTATTAAATTTAATATTTATCTTTTTTTTTATAAAATTTATTTATTTTTAATTATTAATTTAAATGTTTTTTAATAAAAGTAAAATATTAATTTTTTTTAATTATAAATATATATATAATATTTATATTAAATATAATATTTTAAAAAATATTTTTTATATATTAATTTAAAATAAAAATAATATTAAATTTTTTATTTTTAAATAAATTTAAAGTAATAATATAATATTAAAATATTTAATTAAATAAAAATATTATTATTAAAAATAAATTATTTTTATTATTTAAATTTAAATTTTTGATTTTTTATAACGTAATATTATAAAAAATTAATAATAATTTATTAAAAATAAATAATTATAATATTTAAAAAGTTACAATAATTTTATATTATAATTATAATAATAACGCCGTTTAAAAACGTTAATGTTAAAATGGTAATAAGAAATTTAATGCGTAATGTATTTAAATTAATTATAATAAATAATAATAATAATAATAATAATAATAAAAAATTAAAAAAAAATAAATAAATAAAAAAAAATATAAAAAAATAATTATAATATTATTTAAGATATTAATAAATTTAATATGTAAAGAAAATAAAATGGAAGTTAATGAATTAAAAATGTAAATTATTAAAGTAATAAGGAAAAAAATGTAATATTTACGTATTGTTTAAAAAAACAAAAATAAAATAATAATGTATTAAATTAATTATATTTAAAAATATAAAAAAAAAATAAAAAAAATATTATTGGAATTTTTTAAAGTTTATAAATGACGAAATAATTGTAAATAAATGTAATAATAATTTTATTATAAAAAATAAAAAAAATTATTATTAAAAAAAATTTAATAAATTTAAAAATAATTAAAAAGATATTAAAAAAAATAGTAAAAATAATTAATTAAATTTTAAGAAAATAAAAAGTAATGGTAATATATAAATTTTAAAATAAAATTATTATAATTATATTTTAAAAAAATATAAAAGTTTATAAATAAAAAAAATAAAAATAAATAAAAAAGATTTTTAAAAATAAAATTATAAGTATTAGTTAATTTTTTACTTTTATAATAAAAAATTTTAAAATAAATAAATTATAAAATATATATATTAATTTTAAAAAACTATTAATAAATATTAAAATAAAAAACTATTAAAGTATTAAAAATTTAAAATTAATATATTATAAAAAAAAAATTAAATATATAATATTAATTATAAAAATAATTTTATTAAAAATAATAAAAATTTTATATAATAATAAATTATTTTAAAAATAAAACTTTTTAATATAAACTTTTATAAAAAATATAAAAATAAAATAATATTATAAATATTATAAATAATAAATAAAATATAATAAATATATAAAAATAATATATAAAAAAAGAAAATAAAATTATATAAAAAAAATTAAATATAAAAATTATAATAATCTTTATTTAATTTAAAATAAAAATTATAATAAAAAAAAAAAAAAAAAAAAAAATTATAATAAAATAAAAAAAATAAAAAAAAAATAAAAAAAATATATATATATAAATTATAATAATTTAAAAAAAAAAAAATTTAAATATTTTTTAAATATAATTTATATTATTTATAATAATTTTATATTTATAATATTTAAAAAAATAAAAAAAACTTTTTTTTTAAAAAATAAGTTAAATAATATTATAAATTTAAGATTGTTTTTTTTAATTTTAAAAATGTTTAAAAAAAAGAAATTTAAAAAAACGGTATATATAATAAATATATTAAAAATAATGTATATTTTTTTGATATTATTTTTAGTATTAATAATGATGTTTAAAGTTGGGTTAATTTTATTTAAATAAATAATTTATATATAAAAATAAAATAATATATTAAAATATAATATAAAGGAATAAAATATTATTTTAAATTTTAAAAATATAAAATAATTTAAATTTAATTATAATATAAAAATTATAATTTATAAAAAAAAAATTATATAATTTATTAATTAATAATTATAAAATAATATAAAATAAATTAAAATAAGTTATGTTATATATAGTTAAAATTATAAATAATATAAAATAGATAAATGAAATGGAATATAATTAGGCGGTGTGTAAATTATATATTAAATATGGAATAATAATAGTATAAAATGTTTATATAAAATCGAAAAAAGTAATGAAATATAATTTTTTTTTAAAAATAAATAATAAAAAAAAAAATAAGAAATATATTATAATAAAGGATTTTAATATATATTATTTTATTTAAAATAAAAAAAATAAAATAATAAATAATTTAAATATTTTATTAAATTTAATAAAATAATAATAATTAAATTTAATTATAATAAAAAATTAATTTATAAAAATAATAAAAAATTAAAGGAATTTAATAATTAATTTAATATAAATAAATATAAAAATATTATATATAATGTTTTAAAAATTAAATTAAATAAAATTAAATTATAAAATATAATTAATTAAAATTATTATAAAAAATATTTAAAATAAATTTTATAAATCTTATAAAAAACGTAAAAGATGGGTATAAAAGAATTTTAATTTAATAATAATAAAAATAAAAATAAAAAAATTATTAATATTAAAATTTTTTTTAAATTTTAAAAAATTAAATTTTTATATTAATTATATAATAAAGAAATTTTAAAAGATAATAAATTTAATAATATTAAAATAGAAAATAATTTTATTTATAATAATTAAATAATGAATTAAATAAATTATTAAAGTAAAAAAAAAAGTTTTATATAAAAAAAAAATAGTAAAATATAAAAATAATATAAAATTAAAAATAAAATATTAATATAATAAAAATATATTATAAAATAATATAGAAAATAAAAAGGATTTAATAATAAAAAATAATAATAAAAATATTAAAAAATAATAAATTTTTATAAAAATTAAAAAAATAGGTTTAATTTAAAAGTTAATAAATTAATATAAAAAATAAAATTATTTTAATGTTAAAAAAAAATATAAGTAAATAATTATAAGTAATTATTTATATATAAAAAATAAATATATTTCGAATAAAATTTTTCTTAAATTTAAATTTAAATTTAATAAATATAATTTTTAATAAAATGTTTAATAAAAAATTTATAGTTAATAATTATATAAGATAAAAAATAATTAAAAATATGTTAATAGTTATAAAAAAATGGAAAATCTTAAAGAAAAATAAAATATTAATAAAATTTTTATATAAATATAATAAATTATTATTTAAAGTTATTATAATAATAGTAATAAATAATTTTTATTATAGATATTATTTAATAAAATTTTATATAATAATAATTATTATATTATTTAAATTAAAGAAAATTAAAAAAAAAAAAAAATGTTTTTAAATATATATAAATTAATAATATTATTAAATATTTTAAGAAAAGTAATAAAAAAGATAATGGTGTTACGAATAATATTTATAATAAAAATAAATAACGTTTTTTTTAAAAAGTAAATAAGTAATAAGAAATATAAATTAATAAAAATAATTATTAAAATAATAATAAAAATAATATATTTAATATAAAAAAATAAAATAAAGATATTATTATTATAATTTAATATAATAAAAATATTTAATTATGTTATTTTAAAAAAATTATTATATATTTTTAAAAAAAAAAGTTTTTTAAATAAATAATAAAATAAATTAAAAATTATTTAAAAAATAAAAAAATACAATTAATGTTTGAAAATAAATTTAATTTAAAAATAAATTTTTAAATAAATATTTTATAAAAGTTTTCATTATTTTTTATTTTATTTATTTTATATATATTAATATTTTATAAAAAATTAAAAAAAAAATATTTATAATTAGTTTTATAAATAATATGAATTTAATAACGGTAAGTTTAAATATTAAAAGAAATTATAAAAAATTAAAAAATGTATATTTTAAGTATATTTAATAAATAAAACGATATAAAATAATTTTTATTTTTTAAAAAAGTAAATTAATATATTTTATTAAAATATATGAATTAAATAAAAACATAATATAATTAAAAAATGTAATGGTAAAGTTAATAAAAAATATAAGATTTTTAAAAATTTAATTAAATAAGAAATTAAAATAAATAAAATATTTAAAAATAATTAAAATAAAAATAAAAAAATAATAATATATTTTTTAAAGTTAATGGTATTTATATAAAGATATAACTTTTTAAAAATAAAAGAAATATATATGAAAATTATAAAGAATGTTATAATATATAAAGTAATTGTGTAATATATATTAAATAAAAAAGGTAAAATAAATGAAATAATAATAAAATTAAAAAAAATATATAAAGTAATGTTAGTTAAATATATAAAAAATAAAATAAGATATTTTTTATTAAATTTATATTTAAATAAGAAAATAATTAAATTTAAAAAGAAAAATAGTAATAAAAATAATTTTATAAAAAAAATAAGAAAGAAAATTTAAAAGTGGTTTTAAAAATTATAAATATAAAGTTAAAATTTAATAAAAAAAAATTAAGGTAAGTCACGAAATTTCTTTATTATTATTTTAGTAAAAAAATCGAAAAAAAATTTACGTATAAAATAAAAATAAATTAAGTTATAAAAAAAAAAAATTTTTTTAAAAAAATGATATTATAAATATAAAAAGTAAAATAAAATTAAAAATATATTTAAAATATAATTATATTAAAATTTTTTTTAAAAAATAAATAATTAAAAAAAATTTATAAATTATTAAAAAAATATAAAATTTTAATATTAATTTAAATATATATAAAAAAAATAAAATTAAAAATATTATTAATGTATAAGTTAATGATTAATTTAATGAAAAAGAAAAAAACTTAAAAATTTAAATTTAAAAAAATTTTAATAAAATTTTAATAAATATAAATAAAAAGAAATATATATAAAATTATTATAATAAAATTATAAAAATAAATTAATTATAATTTCCATATATTAAATATAACCTATTATTTAATTCCAAAAAAATCACCATTATTATTAAATAATTTATTAATAATAAGAAAAATATTATTTTCAAAAAAATCATTACTTTTTTTAACCTTAAAATCATTAAAAAGTTTTTTAACATTACCATTTTTATTATTATTATTAATATCTTTAATGGCTTTAAGACTTTTGAAAATTCCAATAATCTTAACTTTAATTTTTTTATTTTTTTTATTAAATTTTTTATTTAATTTATTAAAAAATATATTATTTAATCTTTTTTTTTTAAAATTATAAAGTTTAAAAAACTTAAAGTAAATAAAAAACTTTTTTTTAAAAAAGAAACATTAAATTATAATAATATAAATATACTTTTTATTAAACTTTTTAATAAATATAATAAAAACTTTATAATGAAATATACATTTTATAATAATTTATTAAATAAATTTACAATTTTTAAGTAAAAATCAAAATAAAAAAATAATTATTTACTTAAAAATTTAAAATAAAAAATTAATAATAATAATAAAAAAAATAAATTAAAAATAATAAAAATTAATTTTATTTTAATTAAAATAAAAGTATAAATTAAAAATTATATTATATTAATATTATAATTAAATGTAATATTAATCATAGTTTAAATAATTAATAATTTTAAAATTATATTATTTTATAATTATAATAAATTTATAAATAAATTATTTTACGATAATTATAAAATGTAATTAAATTATATTTAAAATCCGGTAACGGAAAAATATTATATTAAAATAAAAACTAAAAAATACTTAACTTTAAATATTATTAAAAAAAGTTAAAAAAAAAAACCATAAAACGCATTAAAATTTTAAAATCTTTAATTATCCTATTTACTTTTTAAAAAAACGGTTAAAATAAATAAATTTATAAATAATATAAAAAAAACGTATTAAAATATATTTTATAATAACTTTAATATAATAATAATAAATATATTAATTAAAAGAAATTATTAAATAATTAAAATAAAAAAGAAAATTTAAATTATAATTATATTAAAAATAAATTAAATAAAAATAAAATATATAAAAACAAAAATAATAATAATAATTAAAATATTTAAAAAATATATAATTTTAAAACGTAATAAACTTATTATTAAATTTATTATTATTATTATAATAAAAAAGTTAATAATAAAACATAATAATAAATAAAAAAATTAAAAATATAAAATTTAAATAAAAATAAATTTAAGTAAAAAAAACAATAAAATTAAAAAAAAATACTAAGAAAAAAAAAAAAGAAAATAATAATTTTATAACGTATGTTAAACGAAACCGTATTTATTGAAAATATCGTCATTATATATTATTAATAAAACAATTATTATATCCCGCATAAAAAGTAAAATAAAAATAAAATTATTTATAATTTAATAAAAAATAATATATTAAAAAATAATAAAAAAAACTATTCAATAAAAATAATAAAATAATTACTAAATAAAATATAAAAATATAATAAAAACAAACCATATAAAAATAATAAAAATAACTTTATATAATTAAACATATTATTTAATTTATTAAAATAATAAAATTTTAATAAAATATAATAACATATAATATAAACATATAACAAAAATTAAAAACAAATAAAAACAAATTAAATTTTCTTTAATAAAAACATAATTTTTATTTAAAAATTTACTAAAAAACAACATTAATAATATTTTAATTATAATAAGTTAAATATATAAATGTAACAAAATAAAAATAATAATAATAATAATATTATTATTATTTAAATTTAAAGATAAATTAATAATATTTTTATTTTAATTAAATTTTAAATTAAAATTATTAATTTTTTTAAAATTTATTAAAAAAATTATATAATCTTTTTTAAAAAAATTTTATTTAATTTTTTATATTTTTTTAATTTTTTTACGTTTATATTTTAAATTTTTTATTAATTAATATTTTTTTTTTATAAATTTAATAATGGTGTTTTTATTTTTTTATTTATTTAAAATTATATTTATTTTTTTTATTATTATAATAATATTTTTAATTAATATAATTAATATAATTATTATTATTATTATTATTATATTTATTAATAAAAAATTATTATATATTTTTTAGAATTTTATATATTTTAATTAATGTTTAAAATTTATTTATTAAATTTTTAAATTATATAAATAATATAAAAAAATATATATTAAAATTAAAATATAATTTAATATATTTAATATATTACAATAATAAATTGTTATTTGTTTCGAAAATTATAATTTAAAATTTTTTAATATAATAAAAATTTATTAAAAAGTAATTAAAATATTTTTATATTATTTTATTTTAATTTTATTTTTTTACTTTAATATTAAAAAATATTATTAATATTTAATTATAATAATATTAAATTTTATTTTATTTAATATTAAAATGATGTTTTATAAAAAAATATATATTTGTAAAATATTAATATTAAAATATATTATAAAAAAAATAAATAATTATTTTTTTAATTAAAATAATAAAAAATATAATATGGAATTATATTTATTAAATTTTTATTATATAATATATATTTAAAAAAAATTTAAATTTATTTTTAAAAATATTATATAATTTTTTTATATAATTATTTTTGATATTTTAAATTTTTTTAAAATATTTTATAATAATAAAAAAGTATATTTTATTAATAATGTGTATTAAAAGAATTTTATAATAAATTTAAATTTATTAATTATTAATAAATATAAAAATTTATTTTTAAAAATTTATTATTTATATAAGTAATGGAATTATTTAAGAAAAAAAATTATAGTTTTTTATTAATAAGTTTTTTTTATTTATTTTAACGTTTAAAAAAAACGTTAAAATTATATATAAATTATTTAATAACGGTTTAAAAAATTTAAAAATATTTTTTATAATAAATAAAGTAATTTATTTTTATATTAAATTAATTTTTTATTTAAGATTGTATTTTAAAATATTATTTATTTATTTTAAATAAAATATAAATGGTTTTTATAAAGCGGTAAAAAGAAAAAGTGGAAAAAAAAAATTAAATATTATTTAAAAGTTATTTTAAATTTTTTATTAAAGTTAAATTGTTAAATATTAATAATTTAATATTTTTTATAAATTAAAAATAAAATATTTTATAAAAAAATAAAATAATAAAATATATAATAAAAAGAAATTATATTAAAAAAAATATAATATTAATTATAAAATAATTAAAGTAAATTAAATATAAAAAAAAAATTTTTTATAAAAATAATATTAAAAAAAAAATTTATTTTATATATATAATTTTATAAATAAATATTTATAAATTAAAAAACGTTAATTATTAATATATTAATATTTAAAAATATATAAATTTTTATATGTTAAAATAAATAAATTTTCTTTTAATATTATAAATTAAAACTTTTTATATTAATATATTAAATTATTTTTATTATATTTTTTTAATTTATTAAAATTTTAAATTAATAAATTATTTATTTATATAAAATTAATAAAGAATTTTATATAATTAATATTATATTAATTTATATAAATATTTTATTATATTAATACAATTTTTAATATTAATTATAATAATTTTAATATAATTATAAAATTTATTATTATAAATTTTTAAAATTGTTTTTTAAATTTATTTAATATTTTTTTAAATATTTAAATATATAAAATATTTTTATTAATAATTTTAAAATTTATTAAAATAAAAAAATTTAAATATTTTTTTATTAAAATATTATTTTTATAAAATTTATAATTTTTTATTTTATTATTATATAATTAAAATATTAAATAAAAATTATCATTATTTAATTAAAAAAATAATTTAATAATTTTTATAATTTATTTATATTTACATAAAGTTTTTTAATTATAATATTATAAAAAAAATTAATATTATAAATAATAAAAATATTAATAATAATAATAAATTTAAATTATTATATATAAATATAAATTTAATAATATTAATTAATATTAATAAATATATATATATAAAAAAATAATAATAAAATAATAATAAATAAATAAATAAATTAAAATTAATATATTAATAATATTTAAAAAAAATTATTTATTATTAAAAAATAAAAAAAATATATTTTTTATATAATTTAAAATATATGAATATTTTTTTATATTAAATATATATTATATAATAATATATATAATTATTATTTAAAAACAACATTAATTCGGTAATAAAAAACGTATTAAATTAATAATAATTATAATAATTTTATATTAATAAATATTTTCCCGCGTATATAAATTTATTAATGTTTATTTGTAATTTTTAATAAATTTTATTTTTTATGGTTTTTTACCATGTACGCTTTTTTATTAGTTAAATTTTTCACCGTTTATTTAGTAATATTTTTATAAAGTTTTAATTTTTTAAAATTATTAATTTTATAATATTTTATATAATTATATATACGCGTTTCGAAACGAAATAAATAATAAACGTAACGTTTATTTAATTAATTATTAAATTAATTAATTAATTAATTAATTAAATAATTAATTTAATAAATTAAATAAAATAATTTAATATTAATAAATTAAAAAATTTAACGGGATAAATATAAAAAATACGGTTGCGCATTAATAAATTTATATAAAAATATATATAATATTTATACGATTTTCGCAAATGTAACGCTTTTATATAAAATGGTGTAATTATTGCCGATTTAATACGTTTTTTATTATCGAATTAATGTTATTTATTAATCATTAAATATAAAATTAAAATATTAAATTTTTATATATAAATAATATTATTTATTTTAATTAAAATATTTAAATTTATATAATTAATATTAATAAAAATTTATATTAAAATTTATTTTTTAAAAATTGTTATTTTTTAAAAATTTTTAATTTTAAAAATAAAATTTTAATAAAAAATTAAATATTTAAAATTTTAACGAATAACGAAAACGTTAATAAAACATATATTCGAGTAAAGTTATTTTATTAAAAAAAAATAATTAAAAGTTGTAAAGTTTTAAAACGAAGATAAATGACATAAGTTACGAGTAATTAATATGTATACTTACTTAGTTATTTTTCTTGTATAAGTGTATACGTAGTAGTAGCACATGACCCACTCTTAGCTTCCGATGCAGCCACACTCCACAATAACATATGCCTTATGACGCCACATCAACCTAAGCTTCCAGATACTTGATCACCTTATCTAAGTAGACATTGAAACTAAGTAGGTACATCATTAGATTCCACAACTTCCCAGTCCAACTCCCACTTCATTACGTGAAAATGGGTCTCGTCGACTACTCTGATTCCGAATCCGACTCCGAAACCGTCGCCAAGCCCGCGCCCCCCTCGCAGTCGGTAGCGTCTCCAGCAGCGAGCGGCAAGAAGCCTTTTCAGAAGGTAGTCGACCGAGCGAAACCGGGCAAGATCCTCGTCAATCTTCCCCAGAGCTCGTCTAGTCGCGACGAGAACAAACTTGCAGATGGAGGTAACGAGCCGCCCCCGAAACGCGCGAGGGTCGCAGGTAGAGGAGGTGGCGCGTTCAGTGGCTTCAATTCGTTTCTACCGCCTCCAAAGAACATTGGAAAGCCTGCGGTAACGAGTAGTAGCGGGAAGCCAGCACCGAGGCCTGGTATTAATTTGAAGACCGGCGCTACACCTGGTTTCAGTAGAGAGATGGGCGGAAATGAATACGGTGATTCAAACGAGGCACAAGCAAGGAGTGAAGATGCGGAACCCGCGGCGAAGCAGCCGTCGATACCCGCGGAACAGAAACCAGCGGAGGAAGTCAAATTAGTCGGCAAACCACTAATGTTCAAACCATTATCGGTGTCGCGAAAACCAAACAAGAAGAGCGCGATCAAACCACCAAAGACATCTATCACTACACCCACACCGTCAGCTCATCAACCAAAAGAGGAATCACAAGCGAAGGAAGCAGAAAAAGTAGAACCACCTGCGAAGAGGCAGAAGATATCACTCTTCTCAATATCCGACGAGACGGAAACAGAACCCGTGGAAACCAGCACATCTAGCACTGGCGTCTACGAACCTATGTTCAGCACGCCCGCAACCGACGACTTCGCCGCCTACGACGCACAATTCGCCGCATCATCGTCTCACAACGCACCCGCACTCGCGCCCTCCTCCGCCGACACCCTCGACGCCATAGCCGCAGACATGAACCTCTCGGCAGCCGCGCGGCGCGAGCTCTTCGGACGCAACGGCGAGCCCTCGGCCAGCCGCGTGGTGCGCTTCGACACGGACCAAGAGTACGCGCACAACGAGGCCCTGCGCGCCTCGGGCCAGCTGCAGCCCGCGTATAACCCCGTGCGCTCCATCGCCCCCGGCAAGCATAGCCTGCGCCAGCTGGTTACTCAGGTCCAGAGCCAGCGCGATGCCCTGGAGGAGAGCTTCGCGAAGGGCCATGGGAATCGCAAGGAGGCGAGCTCCAAGTACGGGTGGTGATGGCTTTTCCCCCTCGGCTTTATTTTGGTGTGAAAAGGAGAGATGGGAAGGGTATGAGGCGGGATCGACCATGCGTGTCTGTCTGTACATACGTATTCAACAGAAGTACTTATAACAGGAGAAAATGGGAGTTTGGGAGCGGCATTATCCGGACTAATGGAAGAAGAATATCACGGCATATTTACATCAGTATAAATCATCGCCCGTCGAGGCACTCGTCCAATACGATAAAAGTTCCGAATATAAACGGGGATATCATGACTTGACTATTTCCGCACTCATTTCCATTCTCATCGTAGGTTGTAAAATATACGAACGCCTGCCTAGCCTGCCTGCCCTAATGCGAATATATACACAACACCAAGAACTATTAATATTGGCTTGCTATTTATTTATATTATATAATATGTATAGATGTCCATGCCTAAGTAAGTAACATATACATCTCCAAGTTAGTTCCTACTACATAGACCGGTATGCGATACGCAATACTCTTTCTTAAACACAATTTCCTCCTCCTCCTCCTCCCACGCATATCACCAAGTCTCCACCGCCGCCGTCCTCCCCTGCTGCCACCCCTCCCCCTTAAACAGGAACCCCCACTCCCCCCGCGTCACGGGCGATATGTCGTCGTACCCGTTCGGCGTCTGCGGCCCCAACCGCTGCGACTGCGACTGCTGGCTCTCGCGCGGCGACGCCGCCGCCGACAGCAACATCATCGAGTCGATGGACGCGCTGTTCCAGAACTTAAGGCCGGGGATCGGCCGCGCCGTGCGGTCCCCCTCTCCCTCTCCCCCATCATCATCCTCGTCTTTATCGTCGTAATACGTCAGCCCGTCGAGCCTAACCTCTATCCCCCCCGCCTTGCCATCTCCGGCTTCGGCTTCGGCATTGGGTTTCGACGGCGGCGCGGCGGCCTGCGGCACGAGGAGCTTCGCCGTGGGCTTGAAGATGCGCGCCGTGGTGGCTGTAGCCAGCTGCGTGTTCAGCTTGAGCACAGGCGTAGTAGTCTGTGTCCTGGGGGGCGTCTTGGGCGGCGGCGGCGCGCTGAGCTGGATGATGGGTTTGGGCTCGCGCTCCTCGGGGGTTAGTTCGAAGGCGCCGGTGCGGTCGGGGCCGCCGTATGCGCGTCTATACATACTCTCTACGTCCTTCAGCGCGCGGGAGTTTACCCCGAGCCAGTCGTAGCTTCGGAGGAGGTCTGATTTTGATATGGGCCGTCCGCCGTTAGCGAGGACCAGACGCCGCAGTGCGTCGACTGCGTCTTCGAGGCGCGTGCTGTCTGGCGTGGGCGTGGCGGGTGAGGGTGAGGCTGCGGTGCCGTATTTGGACCGAGTATACACGGCGAGGGCGGATTTAAAACTGTACAGCCTGTCGAGGCCGAGTAGCGTTAGGCCTTCTGATGAGAATAATACTTCGTTTTGCAGCATGCTTCTGCGAACGAGGTCTTCATTTAAGCCACATGCTGATGCAGTCGCTGCTGGAGGCAGCCAGCTAGTGCCTATGCGGAATTTCCGTTCCGCCTTGAGAATAGTAGTCCGCAAGGTCTTCTCCGCTTTAGGGGAGAGCAGGCTGGTGTGGATCAGGCGGATGCCGAACTCGTTTGGCCCCTGTGTTAAGGAGGTCGTTGATGATGCAGTAAGGATACTGGATGGGGTTTGGGGGGTCATTGGCGTGCGAGGAAAGGGGGTGCCGGGTGTTGGGGGCACAACCCAACGACGAGGACTAATCAGTGGTTCCATAGGTGGGGGTGGAAATGACGGGGATGAGGCTGTTGTGCTCGGTAAAGAGTCTGATGCTGTAGATGATACGGTGGATGTCGAGTTGCCTGTACCCCTTCGAACCAGTTGCCTCAGCCCTACTACAGGCGAGGCAAATCGTGTAGGAGACATAACACCTGGTGTAAGTGGAGGCGAAGTTGGTGTAGGACATGGTGGCATCACACTTGGGAGTTGATATTCCTTTCGTACGACAACTAGAGTAATATGCAAGGCTTTTCTTGCGAGTCTCTTGGACGTATACTCTAGTGCTTCGTTTAAGTGGGAGGGTAGGTTATAAGCATCGAGAATCGAGGGTCCTGCCTCTAAAGGCGAGGAGATGCGTTGCTTCGATAGCGACATAGTGAGCGACGAGTTGAGTATTCAGTAAAAGACAAACACCGTGCTGAGCTAATTCAAGAACAATACAACATAAGTTGAATCCTTTTAGCTGATAATAGGATAGGGCTGACCCAGCTGTCTTGTCTTGCGGTAGCGAGGTCTGATATCCAGATCCAGAAGGATGGCCTGCTAGATATAGATAATATAACAAGAGGCAAAGACTCCTTGATATGTTACAAGGCTAGGGATATTAAGATGGTATCCAAAATTGGAAATGAGTAAAGTTATTAAGGAGAGGAGGCCTTTCTACAGAATAAGGGTAGTTATAAAAAGAAGGGCGCTTCGAAACATGAGACGATGAAACATGGAAATGTTGAAACGAGAAGTAAAGAAGGTCACTTTCGAAGCTGAACCCCACGAGGCGTTCGTGGGGTTAGAAAGAGAGAGAAAAAAGGGGGGGTTGCCGCTCATTGTTATTTGTTTCCCAACTCTCCCTTCCCGTTCTTCATGATTTTTCTATATTCGGAGGCCATGAAACTTAGCGTCAGGCTCACCTTTCCCACCGCTTTTAGCTGGCAATGGTAGGTTGGCGACTAAATGTGCTTTGTTTCAGGAGAGTAAAAGATGTATGATTCGTCGATAGACCTAGCTACTTGTCACATGCAGCTACTGTTTAGATGCAGATATAATAAGTCAGATGTATGCAAGACCCTCTTGTCTTTGAAAAGAGGACGAAAGGACGAAGTGTTTCCCTACACGTTATTAGTCCTAGACTCTGCATCTGTGGGTTTGTGGAAATAATGTGTGATAGTGATAGATGGTGTGCTGGGACCTGCAGCTCATGGCGGCGAGATTTCCTCCACTCATCTTAGAGATATGAGAATCTTGAAGGGTTAACCAACCAGATACCCCTGTGGTTTCCTCCCCCGCATCTTGACTCGGCGGCTACGAAGTACAATAATCAGAATGACCCAAATATAGATGCCGGACTCGGCACCCGACCATTGGAAACCCTTGTTTAGACTTCTTAGCTTTTGGCGCTAGAATCATTCGAGTTAGACCCCGAAAGATTCTAGCTAGGGGTTCGATCCAAAAATAGACCCAACGTCCCGGAGGCTAACGTCGGGTCCATTGTTGACGGGCAGCCGGGACCGACGAAAGTGTAACTAGGGTTAAACTTCCATACTATGTAACCGGTTAGCTAGCATAGGTAATCGTCGTTGTCGCTTATGGGAGAATAGTAAACATATCAACCAACAAATTTGATTATCTTATTTAATGTAAGGGAGCTATTATGTATTAGTTAACTACAGTATAACTAAGTATAACTAGTTAATTAATAGGTAACTAGGTAGCTTATTATTATAGTTATTTAGGTACATTACGGTACTACGCCTGCAATCACGTTGTCAATCACTGTCCCCTTTGATACCTCCGATCTTTTGTACCTATATTCTTGTTTACCACGAGGGGAAGCACCCGGTAGCTTGAATAGCAAGGTAGCATTTAGTCCTGCACCTATAACTACTTGCATCTCATTTGTCAACGTCCAACAACCAATCATACCTGACCCTTATGACTACACCCTGAACGGATTGTTGTGATTCCGAAAGGAGAGTTCGAATCGTGACTATCATTTACTTGTCCGGCGTCAACTACACTTCACAGTTGATACGTCTACTTGCCTTCCTATCATTTCAACCTGACGGCTAACTGGACGACATATTTTTAGTAGCAATAGTTTCAAACAGGAGAGGGAAACTTCTGTGTGTAGCTTTGCTTCATTTGCTCAGTAGCTAATTGCGTCTTGGGGCGTTAACAAGTGCACTAATTGCAATCAAATCATCGTGTTGCTCCTCTTTCGCCTTGCTGTAACTAACTCACGTAAACGCGAAAAGCTGGGTATTCCGTGTTAAAAAAGATAAGCAAAGCAACAAACCCGCCATTCCCATTCCTCAGCGTCATATCATCCCACCCTATCGCGCCACATCACATCTTAATGTCTTCTGAGGATTGCTATGCAATAAACCATAATTCGTACAATGAGAAATCCTAGTCGAGT
Source organism: Entonaema liquescens (assembly GCA_902805475.1). Taxonomy (NCBI): domain Eukaryota; kingdom Fungi; phylum Ascomycota; class Sordariomycetes; order Xylariales; family Xylariaceae; genus Entonaema; species Entonaema liquescens. The sequence goes on from CADCSX010000007.1 coordinate 1,774,522, forward strand.
ATGACTGGAGTCGCCCGTCCCTCTTCCAGGTTACGCCAGAAGAACGTAGCTGTGTGAAGTATCATTTTGTTCACCCCTAAAGACGCCTGCCACGCCAGTGCTATGCATTGTTCCTAGTTTACCTTTCCATTTTCCCCGCCCGCCTGTCGTCACGTCTTAAATCATCAGCTCTATGTTACGTTATAACCGGTTTGCCTTACCTAACCCTGATCGCTGCATCGGTTACAACAGCGGCTAAGGCAAGGTTTCGCAGGAGCCCGAGGTGCAATTGCTTATACTAAATCGCGGTCTATTTGCATGCCGAGATCTGTCAAGTTATCCATCTGTTCCGAAGAGCCGACCGACTGCTCCCAATCTTGGGCTTTGTCAGTCATAGTCTGCGGTGGCGGTGGTAGAGTCGCTCCACATACCAGAACCATCCTCTTCAATTTCGTCGACTGTTAGTCTGAGCATTGGCTCTAGAACAGCTATTGTAGAGTTAGCACGGGCCTAGCAAGCGGCTTGCTGCCTTTCAGTATGGGAATTCGTACCTTGGCGGAGTTCCATATACTGTGCTCCAAGACCATCATCCACCTCCTCGTTAAGACTAAAGTACGGCTCGCATTTCTTGAGCACCCGGTCTAAAGGATCCACCGTATACTTAGCTGCCTGTGCTGCCCGGGAAACATACGTATCTCGCAGGTACTCTAGACACGAGACAGCTAGATGTCTAATTACGGAAATTATTGCTCGCGACCTTTCAAGACCCCCGTTGATTTCTCCAAATCCTGGCAGGGGTCCGTGCCTGAACAGCTTTTCCTGCAGAAAATTATCTACATCATCGCTAACTGAATGGTCGATATATCCGAGGAGTCCTGGGGCCCAGTTCGGAATGTTCTCCAAGTTACGCAACTGGATGATATCACTTGTCTCGCCAGTGTTCCGCACACCATTGAAGATCTCTCGTTGGAAATCAAAAAAGGCCCGGCCTTCTGCGTTCTGTAGGCTTCTGCACTGGTGTGATATATGATCAATCAGACGATAGACGTTCTCGTAGCTAGTACTGTAGCGGCAGTACGTTGCTGCAACGCGAAGGAAGGGCGATACCATATGAGAAGTCAGTTCTCCGAGAATGTTAAGTCGTAATGTTACGAATACCTTGTAATCCGTTACCGAGGCAAAGCTTATGAGGCGTCTTATTATAGAATCAGTAGCCATGGAGTTTTGGTTGAGAGAGATGAGCTTCTCCGTAAACACATTCGCTTGACCCCTGGACCAATCCCGGTGTAGAATATTACACTCTTCCACCGTGAACGGAACCGGTTCACCTTGTAGGCCCAGTAATAATCGGCCATGAGCAATCTGTGGGTGCCTTCCCGGGCTGGGTATCGAGTCGATGGCTGCCATGAGCTCATCTATCAGGGCAATGATGTTATCATAGCTTGGTGGTCTTGCCGATCTCCTTGATACGACAGTAAGCAACCGGGCGTATTGTGTGGGAAGATCAAAGACCTGGTCGACCGAAATTACTAGGATAAGTCTCACTAAGAAATCTTTGTCCAGGAACGCCAGAGCCTCATAACGTCCGATCCGGGCGAACTCAAGCATGGTTCCAAAATATTCAGGCCAGGCATTGAGGCGTGTATGGAAGGTCTCCCAAACATAATGGAACATATCCAGGGTCATATCCACGATGCTAAAACTCCGGGCTACCATGCTGGACACTATTATATCGTCATCGGTCTCGAGCAGGCCATACTCCTCTGGATATTTAGCTTTGATAGTTAAGAGGACAAATATAAGCATCTTGCCTATATCCTGACGCACGATGATATCCGAGTTCCTCTGTAGGAGCATACGTAGAGCGTCCTTGTGTTGGTTGAAGTAATCGAAGAATGCGAAACAGCACATGGGACACCGTTGACAAACTTTGACCAAAAGGTGTTTAAGCTGGTCGTAATCTGGCAAGTCCTTCGCCCGTGATGCGATCTGGTCTAAATGACCAAGCGCCGTTTCCATTGCTAGTGTTTCTTTCTTGTGGTCCTTGGAGCATGTAGTGCTCCACGTATTGGCAAGCACTTCGTATACAAAAGGCATGTGAGCCGGATCATAGAGACAATGCCGCTGCACTATCGACCAATTGTCTTCCTTGACTTGAGACTCAAGACTTCTAGGAACGTTGCACCGGAAAGGACCAACTTGACCCGATGTTCTCAACATTTCTTGTTCCTTTTGTAGCGAAGTGGAGCGCTGGTAGAATAACATATAAGCACTATAGACCTTCTCATATGCAGCGCCAGCCTCAAATTGCGGGCGATAGTCTGGTCCTCCAAAACAGGCGTTTTCCATTTGTGAGGGCTCCCACGACGTGACTATTTCGTCGTTGAATTCAACCCAAGATGGTGTACTGCTTGCACTTGGCCGCTCTCGGATATACGAATAGTAATGGCCAGACTCCGCGGTCCCAGAATGAACGAGGACTCCCACTAGTTCAAACATATCTGGCTCGGTGTTACCGGAAGAATCACTTAGGTGCTCGATAGTGTAGGGCTGCATGTTTATCTCGTCCGGAAAGGGGAAATAGTCATTGATTTTGCTTCGTGTAAGAGTCCTAAGGTTGAAGTCGAACCTCTTCAAGTGGAAAATCAAGTTGTCGGGGATATCCTTGAGGCACGCTCTGTTTATATGGTTAGCGTTGTAACGACGGATGTAAATCGTACTCGGCTTGCCTTTTGACTGCATCCACATGCCTGTCGCAATCGGAACACTTGTATTTATTGTCTATAATTGTCATTATATTATACGTTAATCAAAGATGGTAGAAACATACCTCCTTCCATAATTTCGCCGTCAACGTAGGCTTGGAGACTTTCTTCGAGACCTGCTTTACCCTTGATGTCACACTGGATTGCAGAGAAGGGCTCGATACGTTCCGAGATGTGCTGGCATTCCTTGGATTTCACTTGCTGAACCAACTCACCACCATAAATCGACCTTAGTTTCTTCTTGTCGGCCTCCAGAGGTAACTGTGCTTCCCATCGATCGAAAAGAAGACTGTAGAATTCGTCTACGTCCATTTGGTTGTGGATGTCAATAGGCGCTTCGTCGTAGGTCATGATCTGGCCGACACAACCTGTGGGTTCCACGAAACGTCGCCGGCTATCCTGTAGAAACGCGAAGAGCATCTGGGTCTCTTGAAGTAGTGAGTGTGATAGCGGGTTTCGTACCCGCCTCTCGAGTATGAAGCGGCGGAATCCAATGTTCATGAAGAGCTGTGTGAAGAGCGAGTTTAGGTAGCAAGTATTTGAAAGGTTTCGCATCCCGGAGTATCCGCACGAGGATCTAATGGCGTTCGACCTTTCAAAAAGCTGCGGGAGGTCATACCTGTACGTATCTATACCATCTTCAGTGACACGGAAAGATGTAAGTGTATACAAGTCTCGAAGCAAACCGGTACATAGTGTCGTATCCTCTCTTACTAGGGCGAGTATGATGTCGTATAGTATCGATCGCGAAGGGGTATTGAGAATCACCTTGGGTACTAAGTCCATGTTTTCGTCTTCAGGAGGGAAAAGATGTCGATAAAATAATTCTGACGTGAAGCTAGGAGGGAATTGGATCCGTTCCTTTCTAGCTGATGCCTCCGCGATACCAATACTTAATAGCATGATAAGCCCGTATGCCACAATGTCCCTATCCGGATGGGCTATATCCTCCGTGGTTGTGTGTGAGAGTAAGAGCTTCCCACACTGCCGGAGACAAGTTGGCAAGTCAACAACTCCGGATTTTTCCTTGTTGAGCTTGTGGAGGAGTTGAAAGGAGAGGCTAAACGTCTCTTCGCAATTGTTCGGTTCCGTAGCAGCTCGATGTACCAGCTGGAATATAATGGGCCAGAACAATTCGGCAAAATCCAACGCCCGCGCGCCAGATACAATACGTTCGTGCAGACTCTTAGCGGAAATTAACCCAGCAATGCTCTTTCTCACGATCGGGCGGGGATCGTCGAGCACAAGACGCTGTATCATCTCTTGTAACCGAACCTGATCTCGGAATCCCTTCCAGAACATCTCACTCTTTGCACAAGATTCAAGCAGCGCCTCAAAAGATCGTGTAATCAGTTCAATACTAAGCGGATTCGTTTGGGCTGAGGCAGCACCCATAAGCATTGCCGAAAGCCTCTCTAGAAGGGTTGGGCTTAGGATTTGTAGGACTATTTCGATATCCGTGATTTCTTAACATAGTCAGCTAGTGGTCAGTAAAGGATGCGCAGTCTTACTTACCTGCCAAGAGATGGATAAAGTTGTCCACCAGCTCAAGGCTTAACTTTAGCCGAAGAGCCTCGCTCGATCCTTGCTCGACAACCTTAGGGTCACAGATTGCCGCAGTGACCAGGAACATTGCCCTCGCGGAAGCATCCTGGTGATCATTCGTCGACTTTAAATGTATCTCGCAATCTTGCGAAGATACCTGCATCACGTTGCTCTTGAGCCGTCGAGTGCTGAGATATTCGCGGAGTGCATGGAGAGCATATAATGACTTAAACGGTTGTCCAAGCGGGAAGACATCAAGGTAAGAAGTTGCCGGATCTTCAAATGCCGTCAAGATTGAGTCATCAGCCGGGAGTGAAACGAGAAAGTGGTAGATCTAAATATATGTGAGCACGTTTCTAAATCTAACGCAGGAAGGACCTACCTCTCTTGCTAGCTTCTCTTCCATGCTTAGATACTCCCATAGGTCCTTGAAGTGGCTCAGGATCTCAATGTCTAGTGGCGAGGCTCCTGGTTTTATGCGCCTGGGAGAAGTCGTAATGCCGGTTTCTTTCTTGACAAGTATCAAGCCGGTCTTTATGTCAAGCTCCTCGATCGATTTACATATAGCGCTTTCAGAGGGCGCCAAAGGCTGCCCACGGTAGTATAGTCGGTAATTGTCGAATCCCGTAGCTTCGCGCAAACTGGCGAGTAGCGAAGCTGCTGTATTTTTGAGCCCAATATCTAGTAATTTGATATCCGTTTGATCGTCGCCATCAAATGACTGATATTTCAAGTCTGCAGATTCGCCATCGACCGGGCTAGGAGCCTGTAGCATGAGAGACCGCAAGTCAGGCGCGGCAAAATGGGGTCTTGTCTGCAGTGCTTTTAGAAGCGTGATAAGGACCTGTAGGGATCGCGTGAATTGTAACTCATGTTCCTCATGTTGCTCCTTAGACGGTGTGACCACAGTGGATTCGCTATCCCCATTCGATTTGTTTTCGTTAAATTCCTTTAGCCTTTGGGCTGCGCATCTAAGCTGCTGTAGGCACCGCTGCGCTAGAGCAAAATGAACCCTTCTTGCGCGATGAAGCGGATACGATAATATCGTCTTGCTGTCGACGTAAATATCATCAACTAGAGTAGAAATAGCCGTTTCTTCGATGGTATGGCATGGGGCCGTTAGGATCATCTGCCAAAGTAGTTCCAGCCCCGAAAACTTGACGCTGTCTTCGTCATCAAGGACTATGCCGTTGACGTCATTCGCAAGAGGAATAATAGCTTCTCGAACGAACTCGAGAGAGCCCCCGCAGTAACAGCTAGGCGGTAACTGAGGTAAATATTCTCTCAAGCAAGCGTTGAGGAAAGGGTTTTCCAGGTGCGTTCTCTTGAGTGCTATATGCAGGTCGTCCCAAGCAGCCTTTCTATCATCCTGGCACGCTGCACCATTCCCAACCAAAAGATCCCAGAGACGTCGGCCAAGATCCGAATCAATGGTAGAACCATGATTTACAATAATGGTAGAAATAATCCTTCTACGAGCATGGCCTATCGGATTCGCGTAAACGGGAGCGAATCCAACGCTTTTTGCATTTTCAATTGTAGATTCAAGCTCGTCAACCAGGAGCCGCGTCAGGTTATGATCGGATATCAACATCTGCAGCGCTGGGGTACTGCCCATTAGCGTACTTAGCACATGAAGACTCCCCGAAGTCGTTCGAGATTTAGCCGCAATATCATCCACGCAACTCATCCAGATGTTTTCCCGCCCTGCTGGGTCTGGGCCAGAGTGTAACAAAGCACTAAACTTCGATAGAGCAAAGTGGTGGATTTCCGGGTACAATATAGAGCCTTGGGGCCCCTGGATAGACGACTCTTGAAGTAACCGAACACAGATTTTGTACGGTGAAAGGGGGACCAGTTGGTAAGGTGGTATCTTCTCCTGTATTTGTTTTGTAACCTGGTCGAAAAGCTCGCGCATGCAAGAAGAAAAAGACTCAATCTGTAGACTATGGAATTTCTCACACATATAGATGAGACATTCCGGCTCTAGCAGACTAACTACCTTGGACATCATGCGAACTATAGCATCAGAGATCCGGGGGTCTTGTGTTGATGTCAGAGTCTGCCAAAGTAGTTCAGTCTGGGCGGCTGTGTAAGTCTTAGTTACAGCTAGGAACCCAACAATGTTAAAGCTGGCTTGAGTAATTTCTGGGTGGCACGTTGGTCCAAGAAGATAATCGACAATCCCGGTCTTGACCAGATAACCAGATAGGTATTGAAGGAAGGCCAAGTAATCGTCTCCTAGTTCCTGTCGTTCCATATACATCCTCCATTGCACCACCAGATCTTCGCATAGGTGCGATGTTGCTGCGACTCTGAGTTGCATCTGACGGGATTTCACTAGCTTGCAGCATATGCGCATTCGCCACTCTAATGAGAGCGCATCCTGTCTAAATCTGTCTTGGAGGTGAGGGTTCATTTCTCGGTGGTCCTCGAGTAGTTGGATGGCCTCGATAGTATCATTGTACAAACTGAACTTGAAAATATGCGAGAGACTTGAAATAAGATTCGTGGCCGTATCAGGACCTAGATTGTTGATAGACTTCTCTATCACGACATCCATAGCCTCCGAGACCGTTACAAAGAATTTAAGACCGAAGGTCATATTTCTTCTTGAGCGATCAAGTGCTGCCGAGGGAAGAAAGCTAGGGGGTGATAGCTTTCGATAGCTGTCACGTGCGAGGCCTTCCGAAAGCCAAGCAATCCCAACTAGGTTATCCATTACTTTCTTAGGGCACCGCGTCAGGTTACTCGTAATTAACTCAGTAAATCGGCTCAATTGGGCTTGTAGACCATCGCTCCCTGCCTGAAGTATGTCGAGTGGCTCCAAAACCCCCGGGTGGTTCGCAGAAATGTATCCGTTAAGAATAACGTGGTTTTCTTCCTTGTTTGAGACGCTGCTAAACAATCGAAGGAAGTTCGGAGATATTAAGTCAAAATCATTACTCTCCTTCTTGATGACTTGCACCAGCGTTCTGCAGTCAACTACAAGGAGGAATTTGGTCAGTCTAGCAATCTGCGTGAACATTTGACTAACAATGTCTCGGGTGTGGTTTGATTTCGAGAAGCCGTGCCTAACAAAGGAGGTTATTAGTCAAGTCGTATTGGTGAAGCACTCAGGTTATGCATACCGAATACCTATAGAACAGAAAAGGTCAGGGAGGGTCTGCCAAAATTCCCTGTTTTCTTGGTATGCCTCTATAACCATAGGATAGAATTCAATATGTGCGTGCGATAAGAATGTGTTTAGCCATTCGCTTAGTTGGTGTAGGGCGTCGTCGACATGCGAAGATTCTAGTTTTAAGTTAGAGGATTGACGGAATTTGGGAAAGCTCGACGCACGTTGTCGAAAATAATCCGCGAGACGAACAACAGTCTCGTGGTATGACTCCCCATTAGTATGGTACGGAAAATCAAGCATGGCAGCACCGAATTCCGCCACTCTGCCCTCTGATAGAAGTGCCACGGTGGGTTCTTCGCCGTATAGTGAGAGGTCATCCTCGTTCGGTATTGTGAGTACTTCTAGACTATCAAGCTCGGATGCGGGCGACGACGCATCCTCAGCCGGAGGTACTTGTACCATATTCACCTCTGGCTCTTCGACACTAGCCTTTACGGTGTCTCTGAGGGATTGCGCAGGGGTAGGAGACGGAGGGGAAGAAGGCGTATTCTCAAGGCTATCAACATTCCTAAGATTGATAGTGACCTTACTGGATACTGGTTCGGCAGCAGGCTCAGAACGAGCCGGCGTGCTCGGAGGAAGTTGCTCTGGCGAGTCAACTCTCATTATGTTAGAGTCGGAAGGGGTTTTCTCGTCACCCGGAGATGGAACGGTTTCGACTGACGAGCTCCTTGAACCAGAAAGGGAGGTCCTACGACGTTTTCGGGAAGAAGAATCACCGTCGTCAAAAGGGTTAGGTCGAGTTGAGCAGGGCTCAGAAGAGACGGCTCGTTCTCGCGGCTCGGGTGATCTCGAATCCTGATCCATCTGTACCTTGCTGACAGGGTCGGGGGTGGTGGAAATCGTGGAGCTCCAGACAAAGCTTGAGGCGTTCGCGCGAGAAGGCTCGGCGACTTCTGCTGGACTCCAGAATTAGCATGTGGGTTACGGAAAGGTAGGCGGGGTAAAAACACTGGGAAAATAAAACACAATAGTAGAATAGAGGGTAGGAGAAGAAAAGGAGAAGAATAAAAGACAATCAAAGATCTAAAGGGGGTATCAAAGTGTCGCAAAAAGAGAAGAGGATTCTCGTAAACCGAAAGGACGAGAATCCCTTTGGTGAAGAAGCCGCCGGGGAAAAAAAGATAGGCACCTGTAATAGTTTGTGACGATAGAGGTTGGAGAAGCTCCAGTTACCTTCTTTAGTGATGGGGGACTTTTCTTTGGGACTCTGGCGTCAGTGGTGCGAGTGTAAGGGGAGCTAATGGTGGGGGAGGGGCGTGTGGAGAACTGGTTGGGAAGGCAGCCCTAGCAAAGTGGGAAGCAAGAGCTCAGTTACCCGCTCTACAGTAGCAGCATTACCTGGGACTAGCTAAGATAATTGCTAATCCTAGGCAAGTGCGAGGTAGGGGTTCTTTTTTATCCCATCCTTCCCCGGGACCAATCTCTATCGCGCAATCTCTCGAATATTTCTAATAGGTATTGCGGATTTCCAATAACCAGGCTTGGGGATCGTGACGCAAGGTAGGTTTGGTTTTACTTACCTCACATGAGATAAAAAATGATAAAAAATGACAAAATGACAAAATGGCGAAACGGCGATCGAGTCGGAGAGTGTTTTAATGCTTCACCTTTGGAGGCTCTAGTACGTAAATACGTAGGCGTGCATACAAATATATGAATGAATACCACCTATCTTGTATGCAAGGCGAACACGAAAGAAGACCCTTCCGTGTACCTGATTTGGATAGTTAATCAGGGTATTCGATGGAGACGGAATGTGACACTGAATGAGCCAAGTGGGTAGTGTAGACAATCAGGCAAGGCTGAATCGAGGATCGCTTTGGGATGGTTTTTGTCTCGAAAGGATGGCTGCGTGGTAGCTGTTGGATGATTAATGAAAGGTGCCAGAATTAGGCGATGCTAGTGTATTCTTTGAAGTGCAGGTGGAGAAAGATGTGCAGACGGATGTGCGTACGCCTAGAAGTATTGACGTATCCCGTACATGTAGGTACCTCTATACCTCTACCTATACCTCTATAAATTGATCCAATGCCCGCGAATTACCTTAGGTAAAGTAAGTAGGTACACAACCCAGACAGGTAAAAAGTACGATTTGTTGAGATGGTATTTTAGATAAGTTAGTTCCTAATTTCTCAACAATAGGCAACAAAGGTCGGGGAATTCCAAAGAGGCCTGCAGCCAGCTATCTATAAGGCGTCCAATATCCGAATAGGACGTAGGATTGGAAGACGTATGCGCAATTGATCACGATGCAATATTTCCCAAGCTAGTCGTAACAAATTGTACATACATCAATGTAGGTAGGGAAAGTCAACTTACTTTAGCGGGTCTAGGCTGCAGGGCTAGGCTACATAGATACCGAGGTCCTGGTCTGCTGTGTTGCTACATAAGGGTACCTCAGATAAATACCAACAAAGTTAAAGTTCTAGAAGTGTGCCTGCTTTTAGGCAAATATTGATATGGGAACGATGAAAGTGAATGTATAGGTACCTTATTAGCAACATTGACATACCTACCTACCTACCTATACATTAGATAGTTAAAACAAATTATAACTATCGTAGTTTATCTTTTAAGTTTAATTTTCTCTTAAGTAACTAGTTACTAACTAGGAATTGTATCATATTTATTTTAAGTCGTTTGAGAAGGCAAGCAGTAGGTATCAAAATTGAGGTGATGGGGGATGTTGAAATGTAGATATTCACAACCTCGGAAAATACAATTTTTTTACGCATAGGAAACTAAAAATACTTACGCGTGTATGCATGCAATGATCGTCGTAGCTTAAGGGATTTATTAGTTTCTACCTACTAGTATCCGCGTATACCCTTTTAACCCAAAGAAAAAGAAGAAAACGTTTCTAATAATTCATAATGAGTAAGGGGGCTTTTCGACGAAATTGTATATTTTACTTCATTTAACGGATATCGGATATCGGATATCAGATTACGCAAGGCATAGAGTGGCTGTACAGAGGGTCAACTGATTCACTGCTGTCTTTGGTCTGCCGAGTCAACCGTAATACATAGAATATTATGCACATACAAAAGCGGAACAGGTGGGCTGTGAAGAAATTGGTATTGAAATAAATACCAACTACATCCTACCCTACTGAAATAAATATCAATACTTAACTATATTCGCCATCCTGAAGTCCTGTTCAGCGTGGTAATACTACATTTTACAAGATCCAAGTGTTAGACATGGGATTCGATGCCCTAGCAAGGTTGAAAAGCGCTCGATTGACCACGGAAGGGTATCTTAAAGAGAAATGGTAAAATTTCCCCTAGTTATTTATGAAGAAGATTCTCTTTGCTTCCAGTTTTCTAACGCTTTCTCTCCTCCACAGGGAACGTAGGAAATCAAGGGGTTCCTCGGAGGCGGATGATGCAGTCCAAGCCGAAGAGGAACGTCGTCGGCGGGAAAAGAATGAGTTCCTCAACCTAATCTTTGCCAAGATTACCGGCGAGTCGGTCATCGAGATGCCACCATTACAATGGGATCCGATCACTTCTCATAAAGCTGTCTTCTTGATCACCACGCTGATCGAATTTGGTATATTTGAGCTGTCAAAAATACGTACAAATTGCTTGCCAAACACATCGGCATGAGCCAAAATAGTGTCAGCCACTGGGCATTATGCGTGATTGACCGCAGCTCTAACCCTTCTTACTGTTATGACCTGATGAGTGACCAAATGGCACTCAACGCTATTGGCAAGAGTTACTTTCGCGTATCGGAAATTACCCCCGAATTCATACAAACATGGAACTCGTGTTATTATATCGGGGAGACGACGAAATCTCATAAAGAGATACAAGAAATAGGTAAGTAAGCGCTTAGGTTGGTAGCGTCTAATTCCCTGCTAACGTCAAGTCCAGGAACCAATCATATGTCGCTTCATCCGCGGTACAACCTCTTAACGAGCAACTGTCAGGATATGGCAGAAAACCTTGTAAGGCAGTTATGCAACGGGAGAATCATCAGCCAAGCCAAATTAAGCGAAGAGCTATCTTTGGTGTCGCCGAAGATAGCCCTGGACTTGATGGTAGCGCGTTGGAGGTCCAAGATAGAAATTTTAAATGAGCATGAAGATAGTGATACTGTCAAAGCAGATGTGGATAGCATCAAGACGCTGTGGCAAAAAGTTCATCGATGACCAATGATAATTATTTATTATAACAACTAGTAAAACAGAGCGAATATCTGATGCTTAGTGCACGATCTCTAGAGTGAGATAAATTGCTGTTAGAGTTTGTTACAGTACCTAGGTAGGTAAGATGACATCTTCGTCTTACCTAGTAGGTACTTTAATGTTAACATTTGAGCGCTTAGGCATGTGCACAGACCAACTCTCCAATATTAGGTTTAATAGGTGCAACGCAATTCCACTATAAGAGACTTTATCATCGTTTCAAAGTACTAAATCAATCCGAAGATACAATAGCCGGCATCAAGAAGTACAAATGAAAAAAAAAAAAATTTTGGCCACTTATTGAATAAATTCTAGTTTATCTAAACTACCTAATTATCGTAGCGGATACGTCACGTAATTCCGCCTAAATTTAGGCTCTGCAAAAAGATGGAAAGGAGAAAGAAGATTGTCTATCAACTAGACACGCCCTATTCAACTGTATCATGGTAAGAACCACAAACCTTCTGGCTTTTCAGTTTGGACAAATTCGGAATACCGATACTAACTATACTAGGCCGAGCGTAACTCTTGAGAACCAGGAGACCATCTTAGAGCTCATATGCAAGTAAGTCAATGGACCTTCAGTGAAGCGGGCAGCATATCCGCACGGAATAGTCTCACGATAGGATCAATACGGTTGCCATTCCACTTAGTCTGAGAAGATTCATTACTAGACCAGTTATGCTAACCACTTTGTATAGCTTGCTTGCACCTTTGGGTCAGTACCGCTCAGAATATGTAGAGTTATCGAAAGGCAAACGCGATAAGAAACGGAAACGCAAAGCTGCAACCGTGCAATCTGAAATTATTGCACCTCCTCCAGCCCCGGAACTTAAGTCTTACATAGATGTTGGGCTTGTATCCATCACACGTCACTTACTGGAGTTAGCATCACAAGCCCAACCCGCGAAGACTAACTCAGAAGACAAGCCTCTTCCTCAGGATGTAGCTAGCCGCCCCTATTCAGCTATTTTTGTAGCTCGATCTGGACAGTCAAACGTCCTTAATGCACATCTACCACAGGCAGTGGCTATGGCTTCAAAGGCGCATCCTGAGCGGATGCCTACTAGGCTAGTAGGGTTATCAAAACCATGCGAGGATCGTCTATCGGAGTCGCTGGGTATACCCCGTGTTTCCTACATTGGGGTCCGCGAAGGTGCTCCTGGTTCCAAGGCGTTGATTGAATTCACATCCAAACATGTCCCTCCTGTTGAGATACAGTGGATGGAAGAGGCGAAGAAAGCGGAGTACAAGGCAACCAGCATTAACGCGATTGAGACTTTCGTGGGTACTAAGAAACAGCATAACCGAAGTAATAAATAACTAGTTAGGTGTTAGTCTAAAACTACTCAGAGATGCTCGTCGCTCGCTTCTATGAGATATAGAGACCAAAGTAATTATACTTCAGTATATCATATTAGATCCTTAGACCTTAAAGCTTCAGATACTTATTTTATCAGATTACCTATACTTTGCTGCCTACCTAGGTGTCCTTTGTCTAGGTTAGTCAGTTTCGTTTGCATTTGGATGGGTGCCCGCATCCGCAAACACCAATCTGAACCAACATATTTTGCTATAAGTATACCTCCTTCGATAAGTAAATATTATGTATCTCGCTGATGATTCCAGGACCAAACACATTTGGAATAAATAGTTATAAGAGTAGGAAGCGAATATACACCGAAGATATTCAAATTTACTATGCTACGGAAACATGAACTGCATGTGGTAAAGGGGAAAGAATAGGTTAAGTACATTAGGTAAGTAGAATAGGTGCCTGCCCTGAGAATAATTAACCCAGTGCGTAAAAAAGGAAGAGACATATGGCTTAGGTAGCTTCCCTATTGTTTCTATGGATGCCTAAGGTTAGATGGGGAAGGAGTGCCTCCTTTTACATTGTCCTGCCTGCCTGTATTGCGTGCATTTAACCCAATATCTTTACGAGTCCTTCGACGTGCTGCGAGGTATTATCTTAACTTTCCCATCCTAAACTTTTTCTAATCAACATTGAGAACTCCCCATCGCCTACCAAGTAAATTCCCAAATCCTATTATTTTGTATTTCGTGCCTTGCGCCCCGTTACTTCTAACATCCTAGGCTATCAATAGCCCTGCCGCCTACAATAAAACAGAGCTGGTTGGAATTCCCTTTTGTGACTACTACTAAATAGACACAAAGCCTATCGTCAGGATGTTTGGGCGAGGCAATATTGAAGACGCAAAGGAGCTTCAAGCTTCGTTCTCGCGCGCCAGGCAGCCTCGGCGTAATGATCGAAGTCAAAATAGGAGAAACGGAAACGATGGACGACAGGGAGGTGCCCTAACTAGTCGTCACCAGCAACATACTCAGTACGGCCAAGGTAGCAATCCGCAGGGACATGTCCGACTTAACAGAGGTTCAACACTAGACCCTCGAGAAGTTGCAAGACAGTTTCACCCGGCACGACCAAACGAAGGAGGCGTAGTCCCAACACCTAGCTCTCATGCCGTGTCTATGGTCCATGGAACGAGGGAACCACAAGCTACTCTGACCGGCAATACACACCGCCGTCAAGAATCTCCTGTCCCGCAAGAAAATCCTTGGGTAGTACCTCAGCCAGGGGCATGGCAGAAACGCGTTGCGTCAAGTAGTGAAGAGGAAAACGTTACGTTGAAGCGTATCAAGGGAGAACCCACGGAGCATCTTGCTCGACTGCAAACACAACCAACCGACAACCGCCCCCCTACCTTTATCCCTCAACAAAAACCTACTTCCCCTTGGTCCCAGTATTCAGGCCGGGCCAAGTCCGAAGGATCTCTCCTTGACGAAGAAAGTGAGTCAATAAGTCAAGCCGTAATACCATTCACTGCCAGGGACGAAGCTCGCCAGGATGATGACGTGACCATGGGTGGCGTAGAGACAAGCAACAAAGGTAGGATAGGACTCCAAGCTTCACGATGGAACTTCGACAACCCCGATCATTATCCTGAGAAACCTTCATCTGATACCTCGTGGGGAGACCCCATGCGCGTTGATCCACCAGCGAGAGAGACGCGGACCCTCTGCTCCGACTGGCCAAATTGTTACCAGCGGTATATCCAAAGGACCAGGCCTCGCAGACTCTCGCTGGGCCCCATAAAGTCACCACAGGTGGCTGCCGTACCCACCCCAACTTTCTACTGTTGTGTATGCATCTATGCTATGTTATGTTACCCGGAAATGCCAGCTGAGATACCTCGAGTATACCCTGTTCCTAGTCGCATTTACGCATTCATGGGGACATCTTTTACGATCCATCCAGAAATATTGGCCATACAGGCCTTACGTTACGATGATATGTAATTTCATGTTCACAAATTAGCAAGCAACCTCCTCTACCAGTTCCTAATGTTTTATCACCCATCACCGTCCTCACCGAGTTACCAAGATAAACCCGAACGGAGTGTAATAAAAGTCTACCTCGACAAACTCACCAATCTATCACCTACGACCAGAACCCTTATTTGCAGAAGGGGCAATACGACCCCAGAATATCGATGCTTTTTTCTATTGACTTGACTCGAGACTTCTTTGCCAAGCTAATAGCAGGCAGTCCCCTAGTCGACGTCAATCATGTTGTTTATTATTTTCACGCTGTTATGTAAACAATGAGTTGGAGTGGTTCAGTATTTTGCTTCGTGCAGCCCGTATGTATGTGTATGCGCGATGTTAATTAAGGGCTCAAGAGCACACTGTGAACTTGGGGATGTCTACGTTTATGTATTATACAATGCTAGAGCTCGGCGGGCCTTGTAAATAGAGGCACAATGATACTTTATTTATAATAATACTACCTCTTCCTGAGAGTGTGGCTTTAGGGATCAATTCCTTGAGCAAATAGGTTCAAATGGAGTAAGGAGGTTATGGTACCGAGGACCACGAGGGAAGACAAGTACTTCATATAGTAAGTAGTTAATATGAACCGTACGCCTCACTAATGGAATCGGCTGATCAGCCAGAATACTGATATCCTCAATAAACAGACTTCACCACGCAAAACGAGAAGGCTGGAATCATACCATATGAAAAAATTGCTCCCTCTAAATTATCAATGTTCAAGAGGTCAAGATAAGGTATACATCCATCCACAGGCGTATGTAGAAGCGACACTCGTAATCACGACACTAGAGACCCAACCTCATACCAATCACACCAACCCTAGACACATGTATGTAACTACCCTCCCACCCCCTTTCCCCTTCCCTTCCTTTCTTATCTCTCCGCCAAACTCAAACTCTTCTCTACAATCCCCACGCCCCGTCTAACAGCGGGACAATAATGGCGCCTCAGGATCTCGCCCTCCCAGACGGTCGCCGCGAACGGGTTACTCGCCTCGGCGCTGTCGGCCAGGGGATTGAACGCGCCGTCGCCCTTGCGCTCCTCCGTGTTCCACAGCGCGGCGATGCGCCTGCCGTGGGTGCCCGCGACGTCGGCGAGGAGCGCGAGGAGAGCCTGCGCCGACTTCTCCGGCACGTGCAGGGCTGCGGTTGTGAGCTGCTTCGCGAAGGCGGCGAGGCGGACGGGCGGGACGGAGCGCACGTTCCAGTGAGGCAGGAGGACGGCGGTGAGACAACGGATGAGGAGTACGGTGGTCGTCTGCAGGTTTACTTTGTTGGTGGATTTGCGGCTTTTGTCGTGGGCTTGGGACGGCTTGTCTGGGTCTGGGAGGTGGAGGGATCGCGCGCCGAGTTCTAGGTCGGGGTTCAGGCTTAGGGGGTAGAGGGTCTGGTAGAGGTGTGTTGTGAAGAAGGATAGATCGAGATGTAGGTCTGCGCGGGCGTTATGCGCGTCCTGACCCGCGAGTAGCGCGAACGCTGTCGTGGTGCAGAGGAGGGCTTCGCGGGAAGGGTTACGGACGGGCGCGTCGTCATCAGCCTCTTCGTCCTCCTTTTCTTCCGCGTCGTTTTCCTCAGATGCGTCGGTATGACGGATAAGGTCCTTCAGCGCTTCGAGGAGGTCACCGAAGAAGTTCTGGTTGATTAGGTGTGCGTATTTAGATAGACCCTCAAGAACGGCGCCCATGAGGTGCGGCACGCGCATCTTAAGGATACGAAAATATGTACCGAATACGAGCTTCAACGTTTCTCCCTCCATGCGATCGCGTTCTTCGTGCTGAACAAGTGCGTCTGCATTCGCCATATCCTTTTGAAGCGCCTTCTGTTCCTTAATATGTTTCCGCTCCCTCTTAGTCCGGAATTCTCTTTTCGACTTAGGCTTCTTGCCATTAGGGCCGCCGTCCATACGATCCACGGAGTCTTTCGACCCCTTTCCTGAAAACTCCGATAGTAGGCGGAGGTGGAGGAAAAGGTTCACAACATTTTCGTTTACTTGGTACTCTCTGGCTTTCATCATCTTGGAAAGAAGCGAGACTGCTTCCATGGATGGGCGGCCCTCTTCATCTTCCTCAAACAGAGTTTCGAGCGCCTGAAGACACTTATTGAAGTCGTCGTCAACACGCCTCGTACTTAGCTTCCCAACCAGAATCTTGACTAGGTCAGAACGGAAGTTGAAATGAGGTACTGCGGTTAATAAATTGCAAGCACAAGTGATAGCGACACTCGCAACACCATGTGCATGACTATTCTTCGCATGTTTAGTGAGTTCCTTTACGTATGCTTGATAGCCCGAGATCAAACATGTCTCATAAGTCCGTAATTTCCTGACGTCCTTCGATAGCTTCTCCTCTGGCCCATCTTCGGCCACAGGTCGTATTCGATAGCCGGGGATGACATCCTTATATACTGTGAGCTGCGTGGCTAAGGCAAGCTTTTGTATCGTGGGAATCCTAGACTGCCCAATCTTGGCTAAGGCCTTGAAAGCGCCGGTATTTTCATCGGGAGTCTCGTTCAGCATCAAGGCTATCTTGGCCAACTCTTCTTTGGCTTCTAATATTTGTTCATGCACCGGTTTTTCAGGCTCCTCAGGGGCCTTCCTCTCCTTGGATTCTTCATCCTCAGATACATCCTCGGCACCATCTAGCCAGTCCTCATCGCTCTCAATAGCCTGAAAGTCATTCGCTGGTGCTGAGACATGCTGTACACGCCCACCTGGGAGTTTCAAAGGAAGTCGAGTGCTCTCCTTCTCCTTTTTCTTCCCTTTCCTCGCTCTCGTCTCATAGTCTTGCTCTAAATCCCAGTTTGCTGCATTTGTCAAAAATGCTTTTTGGATCTTTGCACCAGACTTCCGAGTTGAGCCCTCGTCATCTCCGGGTGGAGTAAGTTTTCTTTTCTTTACTGGTCTGGACGCCATTGTGAGTGTTGAAAAATGATGAGATTAAGAATGAGATGTTCGCAACTTTTGAGGCCGATGCAGAAACTCTGAAACTCAGAAACTCAAAAATTCAAAGATTCGAATTGGACCCCTGTCAGATAGGCCCACTTTAGCTGCAGGTACACCAATAGGAATAATTCCGCGGTACCTATACCTCTTTCACCGCCAAAATTTCCAAGTGGCAGAATTTTTTCCTATGTCCCAAGTTCCAAAGTACGCCCCGCGCTCTCTTGTGTATAGCATTATTTGGATTTACACGGCGTATACATAAAATACCGTCAATATGCGGCAGCTCACAGAACAAGAAACAAAAACGCTTTTTGAAAAGCTAGCAAACTACACCGGAAATTCGCTAAAGAACCTAATTGCGCCGCTCGACGACTCGCCCGACGCTGATCGCTATGTCTTCCGTCTGAATCGCGACAGAGTATACTATGTCTTGCTCTCTGTCGCCAACTTAGCTACCTCGATATCGAGGGATAACCTTGGGTCGCTGGGTATCTGTCTAGGTATGTCTATAACATATGCATACATCAACATCTTTTCCATCCTTAATATTACGATATAGAACTAGTCGAGTACAAAGCGCTAACAAGAAATCTTTACAACATAGGTAAATTCAGCAAGACCGGAAAGTTCAGATTACACATAACGGCACTCCCCATCCTAGCCGAGCACGCCCGGTACAAGCTATGGATTAAGCCCAATGGCGAGATGCCCTTCCTCTACGGCGGTAACGTCGTCAAGGCCCATGTGGGTCGCTGGTCCGACGACTGCCCCAGCCATCAGGGTATCGTAGTCTACAACATGTCTGACACACCTCTCGGCTTTGGTGTCACTGCACGCAGCACCGCCGAGGCGCGGCGTCTCGATCCCACCGGCATCGTTTGCTTCCGGCAGGCTGACTGCGGCGAGTATCTCCGAGACGAAGATACGCTTTTCGCTAGCTAAGCGGCGTAAAATCGGACGGGAGATGGACAGATGTATATACGAGACGAGGGAGAAGAGAAAAAAGGACGATCGGTGGCTTTTGACACTAGAAGATGGCCTGGAGTTCGGAATTGGCTTGAGTTATGTGCATTCAGGGGCGTTTGCGGCTATCTACCAGTAACTCTCTATGTGAATTTTGTCTTTTCTACGAGGCAATATAAATAAACATTCTTGCGGTGGTTGATGATCTATCCCTCACTAAATTCCTTTTCTGTAGCCATATAACTCCTGATCTCCATACGCCAGCCGTCGATGTGAAGTGGCTTCCTTCTATAAGCTGATATCGTTTTCGTAAGCGGCCACTCCCCCACCGTTTTCGTTTACTGCTTCAAATATAGGTGTAACGGGCCGGCTCTCCCTACGAAGTAAGCTGATGCTATCCCGATCGGCTATGTACTCGCTATCAGCGTAGCCTAAGAGGGACTCGATCTGTGTGCTCCGGTGTCCCTTGATTCGGGCAATCTCGGGAGCCGCATAGTTAACCAGTGCTCTGCCGATTTCGACCCCTGGGCCCTCCCAGAGTTTCCCATCCGGACCCGGTTCCGATCGCCTTTCTACCACCACAATACGGACAGCTTCCTGCTGTGCAAAGTTTCCTTCTACGTCCAGGACGCCAACTGGTAGGAGGCCGGCTTTATCTGAAAGGGCACGGTGGGCGCCAACATCGATATATATCGTGCCGTGCGGGGCTAAGCCGTGAAGGATCCAAAAGTAACGATCTCTAATAGGTTGTGAGAGAGGAAGGAATCGCGTGTGCAACGGTGGCTTTTCTAGAGCCTCAAGGGCTAGAGATACTGTGGATTTAGATAGGGGGTCTTCCGCATCGCTGTCTACCACTGGTGTATGTACCGACGAGGTGCATTTCTTGCTAGCTTGCAAGTAGCGAACAATCTTGACGATATTTCCTGGTGACGATGATCGGGTGATGACTGTGGTGACGCCAGCAGATGTTGCGAGCCTAGCGGCAACGATCTTTGTACTCATGCCACCGGTCCCCAAAGAAGATCCAGCACTAGATACTGAGATTGTGTTAATAATAAGATCCACCAATGTTCCGAATAGTCAATATATTACCATCAGCACGGATTGCTCCAATGTCTTCCACCACCTCTATGGGTTTGGCGTCCGAGTGTGTACGTGGGTTTTTGTCGTACAAGCAGTCGACGTCCGTCATTAGAAATAGGAAGTTGGCGTGGACCATAGCCGCAGTGATGGCTGATAGTGTGTCATTATCGCCGAATTTGATCTCAGCAACAGCTAAAGTGTCGTTCTCGTTTACAATGGGTATGACACCCATCTCCAAAAGCTCCAGAATAGTATTCTGGGCGTTGAGATATTTCGTCCGCTATGCCACCCTGTCAGCAAGCCATTCTTTATCGAATATGAGTTTCTCTACTTACATCAGAAATGTCATTCCTAGTTAGGAGAATTTGGGAGATGGGTTGACGGAGGTGCCCAAACAAGCTATCCCATAGACTCATTAAACGGCATTGGCCAATAGCTGCAAGCGCTCGTAACCTGGATAGATGCTTTGGTCTTTTGTCGATGTCCATTCGCCGAAGGCCAACTCCAATGGCACCCGACGATACAATGATGACCTTATGACCATCTTTGCGAAGCTTAACCGCTGTCTCGACAATAAGAGTCAAGATTGATAAGAGAGGTTCATGTGTCTTCTCATCGACGATGGAACTGGTTCCTGGGTGTAAGTTAGTTCAATGTCGACCCATTCGCTTATGCATCGCTATAAGAATCCAATGCCTAAAGAATAAAAACTCATGCCCAAGACCTCGACTTACCAAGTTTGATAACCACTACAAGTGGCTTAGGGCCCTTCATGTCTAACAACTCATTAGAGATTACAGCTTAGAGACACGACATTTAGAGAAATAACAAATTGTCAAAACAGCCAACAACTTTTCTTTAACAAATAAAATCATGACTTACAAGGCGTTAACCCCCCTGGATCTGCCATGGCTTGTCAAGGGCGTGTTGGCGACTTACAGGGAATAATTCTTGTGGAGAACTATACGATTTACGGGCAAGCTGAGAGGTCCTTTCCGCTTACACTTCGGTGGAACCCCAGCCGAGATCGGAAATTCTAAAAAAGGCTGATCCGGATCCCGACTCTTCAACTGCAGGTGCTTGCTACCTACCTAGGTATCTACCCTATACTAAAGGTCAAGTACCATCTTAGGTACCTATTCCGTTATTCCGCGCTAGAACTAACGGGCCGCAAAAAGATCGCGAGTTGGTACCTAGCTGCTACCCGACCCGGGCTCTGGACTTTAATACCCCGTCAATTCCAGTAAAGTTCCAACATACACACATAACCTTGTCTGAAATTTCAACGGGCAAAAAAAAAAAAAAAAAAGACAGATCCATTCCACAATGTCGTCACAACCGCAACCGTCAGATCCCCTCCATCCTCCCCATCTACATCCTCCAATGCACCGCTCCCGCTTCCGCGCAACGTCGAAAACGACCCAGCACGAACCGGCTTCGACCCGCAGACGGCGTGGTGGATCAACTACTTCAAGATCCTAACAGGCGGGGTGACGGACGAGGGCAAGTTCCACTACCGCGAGTGGCGGTACCGGGTGCACGAGGAGCGCGACTGCGCGCGGTGCGAGGAGTTCCGCGACTGGACGTTTGCGCACTCGCCGACCGTGCGCTTCATGCGCGAGAAGATCGAGGCGCTGAACGGGCGTCTGGATAAGGACAACGTCGTGTGTCGCCGGTGTCCCGCCCGCCTTACGGATGACGGCCAGGTCCACCGCTCGAGCGGCGGCTTTAGTCCCGACCACGGCATCTTGATCTGTGCTAATGAGGTCCGCAATCGAGGCCATCTAGAGGATACCCTGGCCCATGAGATGGTGCATGCTTGGGACCATTTGAGGTGGAAGGTCGATTGGATGGGTGATAAGGACTTGAAGCATGCGGCTTGCACAGAGGTAGTATTCTTTCTTCCCAACCATCCCAGGCGTGGAAGTATTTACGGTCTACTAATACATTGTCCTACAGATCCGAGCAGCAATGTTAAGCGGCGAGTGCAGATGGGCCAGAGAGGCCTGGACGAGAGGGAACTGGAGATTAACGCAGCAATTCCAAGACTGCGTGCGGAAGCGAGCAGCACAATCCGTCCTCGCACGGCCGAGGTGTAAGGACGATGTACAAGCAGTCAAAGTGGTGAACCAAGTATGGGACTCATGTTTCTCGGACACGCGACCCTTCGACGAAGTCTACAGATAAAAATAAAACGGATAAAAAGCAAGGAAAGCAACCGAACAAACTCGCTTTTTTGAACGAACGCTGTATTTATCACCTGTACTATAAATTACCCTCCTCCCTATGGGAGTCTGGCCAGGCGGCGAATAAAGGTCTGCGTCTGTAACTTTGAATGATTGGTACGCAATAGCAATTGACTCCCCTAAGCATGCAAATTCCTCAGCCCGATTAATCCATTGCCCAAACGCCTCGCCTTGCCCAAATATACAAGTGAAATCATTCCATTAATTCGTTATTATTCATTAGAACGATCCTTCTTTTCCCTGTTCGAGGCGCGCTCTCCCCTAATGCAGTGCTTGACAATCCATGGGTGGGTCTGGACTTGTTCCAATGGTATTCTCTTTTGGGGGTCAAGAACCAGTAGCTATGTTTCTGTGTTAGCAAGATATCCATTGGTCGTGGTATGAGTGGTATAAGCGGTATAAATAGTTGGTTAGCTCTCACCTTCTTGATAAGATCCCTTGCCTCCGGACTAACAAACGAGGGGATAGTCATGTCTGCCTTGGCAATTCTCCTTTGCGTCATGACCGGCGTGTCCTCAAACGGAGCTTCTCCCACCAGAAACTCGTACGTCAACACGCCTAAACTCCATAGGTCCACCTTCTCGTCGTAGTAGTTATCCGAGCTGCCGGGCTTAATCATCTCGGGCGGCAAGTAGTCAAGAGTACCGCACATGGTCTGGCGGCGACTATTCGGTGCGTGAACGCTCCAGCCAAAATCGGAGATCTTAATCTCGCCGTGGATCCCCATAAGAATGTTCTCCGGCTTGATATCCCGATGGATGACGTGCTTGCGGTGCAGGTATCTCAAGGCGCTCGCCATCTGGGCGATGTACTGCGAAGCCTTCCACTCGGGGAATCGCTGCTCCCTCCTAAGGTGCTTATACAGCTCGCCCTTACCCGCGAACTCGAGGATCAGGAACACCCGCTTACTATCATGGAAGTGACCAAATAGTTGCAGGATGTTGGGATGCCTCAAGTTGCTCTGAATCTCGATTTCTCGTCGAACCTGTTTCTCAACTCGGCCCTGCTCTAGCTCTTTCTTGTGAAGCACCTTCAAAGCACAGATATAGCCGCTCGTCCGTTCTCGTGCCAGATAAACTCTTCCAAATTTACCTTTCCCTAACGGCTTACCAATCTCAAACATGCCAAGATGGAAGTCCTTGGGCATAAATGGTTGGTCAATCAGAGGAGCCGACTTCCTCTCAACTATTTCCTTTTCATCGGACGATACCTTCGATACCGTTGTGACGGTAGGAAGTGGTTTTCTGGTAGGTGAGGCAGGCGGTGCACCTTTACGTTGTGCAGCCTGTGATGGGAGAGTGACTGTAGTGACGGTGTTTGCGCTCTGCGCTTGAAGAGCGACCTTGAAGAGATTTGGACGGCTCGAGCTATGTGCTACTTGGGTTGTGCTCCCAATTGTCTATGCGAATCACAGTCAGTTGTCTAACGATCACACCTAGGGAATATGGCGGTGATGGAACAAACCTTGGGTTTTTGATAATCGTTCTCATCATTAACAGACAAACGCCCAAATTGGGACTCCAGTGTTCGAGCTGCCATGGTTTCCAGCTTAACGGGCCGCTTGATTATCAAAATGAAGGGCTTTAGGAGAGATATGAGGCTATTCGCTTGTCAATCGGGTGACTTTCAAAAAATAGGAATCTGAGTTAATAATTGGAGAAATAAATGCTTGGATTGTTATTAGCAAATAAGCCGTTGTTGACGCAGCAACCATTGGAGATCCATAATTAGGTCCCCTAAAAATACGCTACAGTGGAGGATCCCTGTCAGACAGGAACGGGTTAGAACGTACACTCCACCCCCTGAAATAATATTAGCGCGACCCACTTATCAGTACATAGTAAGGGTGTTTTAGGACTATATCCTAAGGTGCGATTAGTCCGGTAAAACTCCGGTTAATTAATTTAGCTACCTTAATTCTTATTAAATTTATTAAATTTATCTAATAATATTATATTACCACGTTATGTGATAGTATATAGTTATATGTAACGAAATTTTCGAAATTTTATATTTAATAAAATAGTCAAAAATATATATTTTTTTATTTTTTTTTTAAAAGGGGTTAAATGACGTTGAATTTGGGGCTTGATGTGGTGTGGCTTGCCAAAAGTAGGGAAGGGTGCTTGTAAAGTTGGAGGCTTAAAAGGAAATTCTTACTTGTTACGATATTTAATTGTGATTTAAGCTAATCTTACGTTACATTTTTACCAGTTTTCCCTAAGTACTCTTACGGCAGAAAAAGGCTTGCGCAGTACCTTATAGTATGTTTATAATATGTTTTTTTGACGTATGATAGGTTATTTTTTGTAACGTATACATTTTACTAGCCCGATCTATACGTCACATGGCTTTTCTTTTGTAGACGCACGGACAAGAAACTAACATTATTTCAGGGGGTGTACTGTACTTATCGTAGCAACAGCTATCCGTGTGCATATGAGTAGCGTAGCTTCTTTAGGTATTTTATGAAAACTTACAAATGACCTGGTAATAAATCTTCGAAATTCACTTTTTCATTTTTTATATCAAGTTTTTAACCTTACCTATGTGTCACTGTATTTAGAAGATAACTCTAAGTACCAGATCGTATTAACAATAGTACAGCTGTGAATAGGCCCAACAAGGATCAACATACACTAAGACCCGTTGTTGGCTTCGCATAATTTCCACCCACCCAAACCGCTATTGTGCCTGTGTGCGTGCACACATATACCCCGCCAGAAACACTACATAGGTACCTTTCCTACCACCTCACCTGCTTTTCCACAGACGCTCATAAAGGCGAATCAATTATTATTCAAGTCGTATTTATGTCAACTCTATAACACCAGTATTTGTAATATCATTGAAGGTTAGA
This sequence comes from Entonaema liquescens, assembly GCA_902805475.1. NCBI lineage: Eukaryota > Fungi > Ascomycota > Sordariomycetes > Xylariales > Xylariaceae > Entonaema > Entonaema liquescens. The sequence goes on from CADCSX010000007.1 coordinate 1,799,639, forward strand.
GAAGCAGTGTTTCTGGCAAAATATATACTTATATGCACAACGCACATAATACATTTTCTCAATGTTAGTGAAGCAAGACAATTTAACAAATTGAGAGTAGATAATAATAGATATTTATTAGAGTAAAAAGAAAAAAGCGGCTATAAATATTTGTACGGATAGAAATCAACTAAAAAGACAGTGATATCCTCTCAATCTGGCTTAAGAAGTTGAGATCAAAATGTCTCTCGATCGTCACTTATAATCTCCAATCCCAATCCATGCGATATAGCATATCTATTATCGAAAGCCTGGCAGTCCTACCCTTCCGTAATTCTTTGCGTAACTCTTGCGTAGGTATGTGAATGATTTGCCGGCCAAGTATGAGTTTACGATTAGTTATAATCACATAACAAACTGACGTCTTGAACGTTCACCGAGATAAAGCACATTCGTGTAAGCCAGCAACGCCCGTAGCTCATACATAAATGCAACGGAGCTACCATGGAACTGAGAGGTTTCCGTCTCTTGGGTGCGCCTATAATTCATGTGACATCTACAATCCTCAATATCAAGCCGTATATTCTATAATGGAACAACCAACCAAAACCAGAGTGAACTGGTGGAAACTGACCCATGTCCTCTTTATACTCGCTCAACTCAGTATCTCCGCCATCAGCGCTCTAATAAGTGTACTCGCCCTACCGAATAGAAGCTATCTAGCCGATGGGGAGAGCGCTCCCTCGATTTTGTCTTGGATCTCGGCGTTAATAGTAAGGATCTAGGCAGTTTAATACGTATAACTATTGGCTATATCTGATCGAACCTTAGGGCGCATTTTCATTGACTTTTGGCATCTATATGACCATCGTAGTCTTGAAAACGTATAGTCTAAATAAGGAAAGCAATTTCACAATCCAGGGCAATGGGTTTCGAAATGTGGTCATGCTTAGTTGCAGCATGGTCTCGTTGGTCTTTGCTGCCGACCTTGGAGCCGCTATGATTTCTGGTCTGTCTGGCGAAAAAGAAATTTGTATTTCTGCCTCTGTTGCTGGGTAAGTATTTGCAGTAGCCTGACGCCCTTTTCTACCAGGGGGCGGAACTAACACCAATACCAGTACTTTATCGTTGTTCACTGTGTGTGCGGATATCCTTCAGCTGCTCAAGTTTTATGAAGAGAAAAGGAAAGCCGACTACATTCTGAGACTGGGCCAGGTTAATGGAGAGAATACACCACAACCTTACAGGATAACTTCCTCGGTGTCTCCCGAGGCGCCTCCTCCAAGGTATGAAACTATAGTTTAGTGTTACCCTAGTTACCAAGTTACTACATAACAAATAGACCTTGCATAATTACCTAGAACAGAAACATCCAAGGCAGTTTCTAAGTTTTTGATATCTTTTATGAGATAACTTATTATGATAAGAGTAATCCAGACGGATATCAAGACGTTGATGTATTTATGTAAAAGCGAAGCCACATCTATATACGTCATAGTGCTTACAAGATAAGGACTCAAGCCACAATCAGTCGCCCACCAAGTGCGCCAAGATCTTTAGCACAGTTACTTCGATAATGTACCCGTGCAAAATAATCGATGAAGCTTCAACTTTTTCGAGAAGCTCCAAGCCCACCAAGATAATTCGTGACTCTACTAGCCTCACCACCGACCACAATTATATCCATAGAGGACTTAGGCTACATTGGAAGACAATAGCGACCATGGACTCCTCCGGTTCAGTCAAGTCCGAAATCATCAAGCAGGTCAAGACCCAGTACGCCGTGGAAAATGCAAGACTGCTAGTCGAGGTACGTATTGGATATAAACGCCTATCCGCACATGTTAGACCCGGGGAGCCGTTTTAGACGCAAGGGAGCTAACCCGGTATGCCGCTGCGCAGAAAGTCAACGAGCACTGCTTTGAGAAGTGTGTGCCCAAGCCAAGTTCCTCGTTATCGAGCAGCGAGACGACCTGCTTCACGCAGTGCATGGAGAAGTACATGTCGGCATGGAACCAAGTCAGCTCGACGTACGTCGACCGGTTACGACGAGAGCAGTAAGCCAGGCGGCTCCATTTGCCTAGAGGCTTGCGTCACATAGGCCAACTCGCCCCTACCCGATGTACATTAGAATCCGCGATGTTGCGAACCGACAATGAGAAGGAATAGAGGGGCATTCTTACGGTGGGATCGGAACGGCGGAAGCATAGAATGTACAATATATGAAGGCCATAGTATCGCGACGAAGGGTGTCTCGTCTCTCGAATAGAAGACAGGGTGGACATGGATACTCTGCTCACGATTTTTCCGCCGCAGCTTTCTTCTTGGCTTCTTCGGCTTCTCTCTTACGTGCCAGGTATCTCTCGCGAGCGCTCGAGACGTCGGACTCTGTCTTGCGACTCTTGGACGCGCGTTCGATCTTTTGCTTCTCCTCTTCCTCTTCGGCCAAGGTCCTCTTAAGAGACTGTTCCAATTGCGCCTCGAGCATACGAGTTTGCCTTTCGCGCATCGCTTGCTTGCCACCCGAGCCAACAAACCCGCGAGATTGGCCCCTGTCGTCCCTGCGATCTGATCCCCTGCCCGCCTCCTTTCGAGGTTCTTGTCGTTTTGGCGCGCCTAGATTCAGTCCTCCTTTTAACAATTCGCGCTTATCCACTACTTGGCCATCTTCGTTGATAGCAATTCTACCGCCCTTCTCGTTAATTTCCCTTGCCACATCCGCGTCAGTCTTAACTTTCTCCTCCGACACGTCTTTGTCTTCTTTCGGTCCGGTTTTGGCGCGCTCTTCCGCTGCCTTAAGAACTTCAGCGTGCCGTTTATCGCCCCTTTCCAGTAGATCCTTGTAGAACGCAGTCATACCACCACCTTTATTTTTCTTAGCTTCCTCTTCCTCGCGCCTGCGCTCCTCTTCTTCGATGCGCCGGTTTTCCTCTTGCTGCTTCTTGTATGCTTCTGTGACGAATTTCTCTTTATCTGCGTACTCCTCGCCTTCTTCCGCTCGTTCGCGCGCGATCTTCTTCTCTTCGGCTATTAGGGCGTCGCGTTTTCGTATGGCAGCAGACGCCATCACATTCTTCATATATTTAGGCTTGCGCTCAATATCTTCTTGCGTCGCCTTCTTCTCCGGCTTCAGGGAGTCATATACTGCATCGTAGTCGTAGATCGAGGGATCTAGCTCCTCAGCGGCTTGTTGGTGTTTACGCGACTCTAGAGAGCTCGATAGGTCTCCATACATGGAAATCTGGGGCTTTTGCTTTTGCCATTCAAGGGTTGGGTCGGTGGTCCATTTTTCGACTTTGGAGGTGGCTTCTTGTTCGATTGATGACCAGTCGATGCTGTTGTGAAATCATCTAGCTCTGATATCTCAGTAGCCTGAGGACCATTGGCCGATCCGTTCGCGTCATCGTCCGATCCATCATCATCGCCAAACATCGGTTTCCTTTTTGGAGGAGCGGGCTTCGAAGCACCCGGCTTCTTAGCGAAGTTCAGGCCGAATGAAAGCCCGGGTTTGCTCATATTTGCAACGTCGAACCTTCGTGTATGAAAAGGATGTTCAAGCTAGGTGGTGTTGAAGCTGTCTTTTAGAAAGGTGGCGCGGGAGGGTCCACAATGTTACCAGCTACGAAGGAGACGCTAAAGAATAAGTACCTACTACTACTAACTAGTAGTTCCGATTAGATAAGATTAAGCTTAAATCTTATCGGTACTTCCCATCGTTGTCCCTATTCGCAACCAGACAACCAGATTCACCAACCAATTAAGGTTACCTAGGTAGCTATTAAGGTTAGTTAGAAAGGAGAGAAGCTATAGTCTTGAAATAGAAAGTGGCAAGAGCCTATAAATAAATAATACAAATAAATAAATAGGTACCCAAACTGGCTCTTCATCATTCAAGTACCGAGTAATAATTAGCGTATAATAAGACTTCGATATGTTGTACAAGATCTTAAATGAACCCCTCGATGGCAGTATCGACCCCGCCAATCATATAGACATAAACCGAGACTTCCTAGAAAGCTGCATGTATCTTTTTGTAATTCCGAGCTCAGCCTTCTTGAAGCTTCTATTTCTGTATGCCTAGTTATTATCTACCTAGGTACCTAACATTTTGGATATCTACCTATACATCAACTACATTGGCATCTATGTGGGCATATATTTAATCATTAGCGCTGGCACATAGGTTAAATCCTTAAATACGAAGCCATGGCGTCGTCAGAAACATACCAAACTGTTCAAAACTGGATCACTCAACAACTAGAACATGAAGCTAGACATGGTGTTCCCGCACCGTTAACAGACACGCAACGAAAGTTGCTCGAGAAGCTTCAAGCTTCGCTACCTCCTAGTGCACCACTTCATCGCGAACCAGAACTAGGGGATGCTAATTGGGTTGGTCTCCTGTTAGGTATATCTAGTCTACACAATCCAGCCTTGTCAAGTTGCTTATGGTGCTAAGAGTATTACAGAATATCGAGCTGCCCGTCAACGAGTGCCTACTAATGTTCCCGGAGGTGACTTCAAGGAGATCCCAGGCCCAACTATATATGGAGTTCAGCAGTGGCATTGCGAAGTACGCATTGATGAAAACCCACGGCCTTTTCCCGGGCCTGATGGCGGTTTATTCCCAAATGGAACCCCACCATATTTCGCACGCAAGAAAGACGCCAAGAAGTATGCAGCGAAGTGTGCTGTTGAGTGGCTCGGTGAAAACGGATACATGCGTCGTATAAATTCCAACGCCGTCAAGTCGCCATCAGTCCCAGAGCAACCGAGCACGCCGCAACCTTCGCCGGCTAGGAAGAAGCAGAAGATTGGGCCATCCTCGCCTGAGAATCCCACGGCTTCTACTCACAGCCCTCAGCAGAACAATGAACCGGAGAGCTTGTTGCCTAAGGGAATTGCCTCCACTTTCAACAGCGACGAGATATCAGCTATTTTTGAAGTCGAGCGGCTTTGTACCCGGCTTGGGTTCCCAGGTTACCCTCAGTTTAAAATCATAGAGAGCAAAATGGCCGGTTTCTACAGTGGTCTTCCAGAGTTGGGGACCTTAGCTTTGAAACTACCCCCTGGCCTTGGTCACGTAAAAGATATCTACGGGAGGAAGGCAGTTAGGGAGAAGATCGCAGAAGAGTTACTTGAGCCTCTACGCAAGTTGGCTACACAATCTAGCCAAACAGATGAGCGATCCAAGTCAAGTCCACTACCATCTAGAGTCGCAGAGTCGCAAGTTCCAGCCTAGCTAGGTGCGGGCCTGGATGACTTGATTGTTGACGTGGCCACATGGCGTGGCCGATATGAGGACTAGAATGTGAATGATATACATTTCATAAAATAATCACGACCATAGCCATAGCTTAATATAGCTTCTGTCAGTGACAAATAAGAAGGGAGCTATGAGATTCATGCCACGACCTTGATTCAGACTCTCCGTGGGCGAGAAGGAGAGGCATTGCCTAGTCATGAGCTTTTATGATATTGAAATATTCTTCCATCTGGTATATAAAAAGGGGCAAGTTACTTTCGACTTACACCCTTACGTATGTGTGAATACACAAACCTTTTCAGTTCATAACTTGTTTATTCCTATATGTGAATTATACCTATGTCCCGTAGTCTAACTAAACAGAAGACAACTTTTGCATTTTAGCATCCCCTTTCCAAGCTCGTGGAGTTGTCAATCTTTCAACCCCATTCTCTCAACCCCCACAACCACCACCGCAAACATAATTAGGACCCAACCATCTGTGTCTAATACTCGCCCGAGGAAAGGCGCTTATAATTCCAAGGTTTCCCGAGCAGACGATACGATGAAGGCCCCCAGTTACCTTATCCTTGCCATCCTTTCTTGCCTACAGGCTGTGTCTCTCGCCGAAATCACAAACGAAATCTTCAGTACCGAACGCTGTCCATGGTTTTATCTCTTCCAGAACTTCCATCATGACCCCGTAATTTATGCCCTAGAGCTCGTCGCTACTTGCATCAATAGCGTAAAGGAACCGCATGACTACATCACAAGTAGTCTAGACCTCGATAAGTAAGCCCTAAACCAAGCCACGGAATTCCTAGCACCCTACCTACCTTATCTATATATAATATTTCCCAAAGCCCTTGGAGACTTTGCTAACTGAATACTTCGCTTTTCTTCGATAGATGCTTCACCAATAAAGACGGGGTCATCCGAAATACCAAACGCGAATCGGCCCCGGGGCTCTTTAGTAAAACATGTCATAACTGTGGCATCGCAACCGTCGGGAGCTCCGATAAATTGACCCCGACGATGTTCTGCACCTGTGTGGACATAGACGATAGAAAGACGCGAGAGCAGATTGTTGAGTTTCGTAAGTTCCACCCCTATCCCGTTTTCAGCCCTCGGGATTAGATACAAGTATTCGGGTTCTAACCTTTTTTCTACATATGTATAGATAATGGGGTTTGGGTCGACCAGAACGGCACGATAGGATGCAAAGACCACTGGGCTACTAACATCCCCTACGACGCCAAATACGCCCCGAAACTGATCGCCCCAAAGGCATCTCCAGATAAGCCTGTGACGGTGACGACGAAAGTACCTACGACGGTAATGTCCACGGTAGTAAATAATAGCACGCTCACCGAGACGGCTACGATCACGAGCAATGTTACCCTTTCCAACACTGTAACCACTACCGCTGTTCTTGTCAGCACTGTCAACACCACCTGCCCGACTATCGCCCCGGCTACACTGACGACGACGAAAAAGAGAAAGGCTAAGACGGTGACGGCGACGGTTACCACGTCTCTTGTGAACACGGAAAGGGTTACTGTTACCGTCACGGCTCCTCCCACAGGCACTATCGTTGCTAACATACAGTCGACGGCGTTTGCGTCTTTCACAACCATCTATTAAATCCCGGGCCGTGAAAGAAAACCAGGGGGGTGGTAGTTAGGTCTCATGGTCTGGTTTTTGATATATGTCGATATAGCTCGACATGTAAAAGGGGAGGGGGGGAAAGGGGGGGGTTTGGTGGGAGCTTCGGACAAGAGACTAAACAGTCTGTCACGACTTTAGGTGGTGGAGGATCTAGCATTTTATTTTCTTTCCGTCATACGAATATTTAGGCCATAAGTAGCACGTCTTAAGTTGATTTAGCAGCTGGCTCGATCTTGACGATTGTCATAGGCTAGGCACATATGCGGTCCTAATATTAAATATATGTATTTCAACCTCTATAACTACCTAGATTATGAAGTGTGATATATCTACGTTCTACACGGGAAGCCTTGGTTAGACAAAAGGAGTTCACCCTATGACTCTGAGATAATGCATTGATATAGGCAGTGTTATGGTGAATGTAATAATCAAGTCACGGCGAAGAGGAACGTGATGGTAGGGCTTAGCATCCTGATGTTTCTACATGTCCTTGGTTTAAGTAGCACATACTATTCACAAGCTTATAGTACTTAGGTGGTCCATTATCCCACGAAATATTCATGAACGCAGCCATATAGTGACCTAGTTTCTTCTAGTAACACACTGGAGAGGGACTATGGGTTGTGCGTTACAACATTCAGGTCAAGACGACTCAGCATGATTTGGTAGGTTAGTTCAGACTGCTTTGACAACGAATTACATATACTACACCGTCACGATCCTCTGTGATTTTAAACCTTCCTACCCGGTCCATAAGAATAACAGTTTGCTTCGACTGACACAGCCTTACGTGCCTGATATATGAATGTATTAACCTTTTCGGGTTACCACTCGTCTAGTGATATGTATGGGTAGGGAGTCCCTAGGAATCGCCAAGCAAATAACTACCAGACCTATTTACTTAAAGCTTCCTTTTTAAACATAAACGAGACTCTCACCATATCACCAACCTTCTACCTCTATCTCCATCTTCCCCTTTACCTCTACCGCTATCGCCGCAAAAATTATCGCACCCGAATCGTCCGTATCCATAAGCCTCTAAGATCACGATACCTGTAGGCCGAAAGAGTCATCCCGACAGATAATACGATGAAAGCGATCAAATACTTCACCATTTTCGTTCTCTCCTGCTTGCAGGGTCTGTCCCTCGCCGACGATGCATCTACACACGAGATGTTTAGCAACGTGGCGTGCCCGTGGTATTATCTCCGCCAGAACTATAGAGATCCCAACGACGTTAACGGCGCTTTTACCATCGAGCTCGTCGCCACATGCAGTACAACTCCCGGGGCGGAATGGAAGACGAGCTATCTGGCTCTAAACAGGTAAGCCCCTAGCTCCCGAAACTTCATCACTTGACTATGAGATTCTTATCACCTAATACTTTATAACTTGATTATGGCCCCGAGGGTTCCTGCTAACGGTCACTTTTTTACTTCCATGTAGGTGTTTATGGAATCACAACGGAATCCTTGAGATCGCTAAGCCGGACAGTCCGCCCGTAGGGGGTTTCTCCAATACGTGCCGGAACTGCGGTCTCATGGACATCGGGCCTCACGCCAACGCCCCCAATGACTCGAAAGCCGTTATAGCCTGCGAGTGCAACCCCGAGGACACGAAATCGCCGGCGAAATCTACGTCTTTCCAGTTTGGTAAGTCTTTACTCCTTCTGCCGACGCTCATATTTAGTTAGTTAGTTAGTTAGGTAATAAGTGTTGTCTAACCAACCCCCCCTTTCTTACCAACCACAGACGAGGTAATCTGGGTCGACGGGAACAGCGTGCTAGGCTGCCAAGGCCACACGGGGGAAATCGTCCCGTACTCCAACACCAGCACGCCCAAGATGGTGCCGCCGAACCTCGCCGCCCTAGTGTCGTCCGCCGCCACGCCCAAGACGATCACGAACACGGCGACGTCGACCGTCGTACACAACAACACGGTGACGTCTACGGTCGTGCACAACAACACCATTACTACCACCGCCATGGTCACGAATAACCTCACCGTCACAGATACCGCCGTCGCCACGCTCGTTAGCACCGTCGAGCCCTCTTGCCCCTCGCAGGCCCCGACCACGGTTACCAAGAAGAAGAAGGCGGCGACGGTGACTGTTACGACGACCTCGGTCAGTACCAGTGTTATCAAGATTCTGGTTGGGACTTCGGCCGGGCCTGGGCCTACACCTTAAGATCGTTGTGGAGCGGGAGGCGTTTCACACTGCCGGCCCTGGTTCGTAGATTGGGAAGCAGCATCTGGCTGTATGCGTTAACGTAGCTCAGGATGGGAGAGATGGATGGAGTAAGTCGTCGCTGTATTGGGAGACCTGGCGTTTTAGTAGCTTCTCGTCGTCAGCGTATTGGGTTATCCGCAGCATACCCCAGGCTTGGATTCGTAGCCAGCGGCCAGCTCTGTTTTGGCGATTATCATAGTAACCTTTATATAGGGTTCTGATATCATACATATTTTTTATTTATCTATTTATGTAGCTGGATCTTGGTATGTGAAGTGTCTAGATTCCTCACTATATACCCTAATTAACGGGACTTAACGAGCAAAGCTCCCTCGTGACTCTACGACAGGCCTTGGGGCGACGAATTAACATTGATTGTATCAAGTATTCACTCAGCCTGCCCCCGTCCTCTCCCCCTTCCCCCTCTCCGTCCCCCTCGCCCTCCTCTTCCCGCCCCTCCGCCCCCTCTCCCCTTCCCCGCCGGCGGCCTCGCCGCAACACCCGGCGGAAGATCAGCCACCTTCTCGCCGTCCTTCCACAGGACGCCCACGCCCTGCTTGCGGCCTCTCACCTCCTTGATATACTTCAGCGGGACCAGGCCGTCTTCATTGCCCTCCGTCAGCACGACCCCGTTCGTGCTAATCCACCACTTGATCCCGCTGTCCTCCCTGAGACATTTCTCCACGTCCGCGAACACGAGCAACTCCGCGTCAGACCGCATGCCACTCACAACCTCACTTCGCTCCCCTGCATCAACACCCTCGCCGTCCTCGGGCAACAGCCCCGTCCCAAAGTGCACGTGCTGCCTGCCCATGCGTCTCAAACCGCCGGACGCCACGATCGCGGGCCAGAAGGCGAAGTAGGTGCCGTGGACGACGATGGGCGGCACATTAGCTGCGTCGAGGGAGATTGGGGTGTGCAGGGCCTCGGCGGCGAGCGCAATGCTGTGGCCCTGGTTCGCGCGGATAAGCCACGCTGCCGGGTCCGCCGGGTCCGCGGACGGGTCCTTAGGTTTCATGGCGAAGCGCTGCTTGGCGTTATCCGCGACCGAGGACCGGATCTCGTCCAACGTCGGGTTGAGGGAGCGGAGGCGCGGCCATTGAAGCTGCGGCTGGTGTTAGTGGGGGAAGGAGGCTTATCTTTTCGTTAAAAAAAAGGGGTATTCCATCCATCTTCAATTCTTGGGTTGATATAGGGGTATCTATCATAAGGCCAAAAGAAAAAGGAGAAGAAAGGAGTAGAACTTACTACTCTATCCAGCGGCGCATATCCCTCCGCATCAAGCTTTATCCCCGCGTTCTCGGCCTGATGCCGGAGCAGCGACGACAGCGCCTTCGAGATCAACATCTCGCGGTCTTGGCCCTTTCCACCACCACCACCACCACCACCTCTTCCGCCACCGCGTCGATCCTGTCCTCCTCTGCCTTTGCCTCTGAGCGCCGTGTTCTCCATCCTCTCGGCGGTGTCTGCGAACTCGTCGTCCGCCATCTCTGACCAGCGATTCCCTTTCCTTTTGCCCAAGTAGTTACTTCTAGTATGGAAAGCGTGCACTGCCGGTGATGTTGGTATAAGCCGGCCCTTAAGGATGCGCAATGCTAGGTAGCAGCGGAAGGGAAGCCGCTTGACTAATGAGAAACTGGTTAAAGCCAGAGTTTCGGCTGCAATAGTTTTATTTGGTGTGAATAATTATGAGAATATGCGAATGAGTGAGCGTAAAGTTAGGTTGGATGAATTTTGGAGGCCTTTACTAAGAACCTAGTGAGGTGAGACTCTTTCTTTCACCACTTTAAGTAGGCTGAAATTGGGGTCGTGATTGCTCTCTTGCTAATTGCTAGTGTTAGTACCAGTGTAACGGGATCAAGTTGTGGTTGCTGGTAAACTTTTGAAGTCAATGAATTAGGTAAATGCCTAAGGTACTTAAGATCCACCCTTCGGCCTGAGTCAGTGAAATGAATTTTTAGAAAACGTCATGCCAATACCACCACCGACGCTTATACTGTACTCTTAGGTATAACGATTTACCCGTTTTCTCACCCAAATTTGTAAAGATCTGGAAACTGAACGAAATTATATGCAACGCGAATTTCTATTTCAATAAGATGTAACAAGACAATGGAATCGAAAACCTGGGAAAATACATCTATTGTCTCAGTTAATAATAAAATATTGACATTGTTCAAGTGAGTAGTAAGTAGTACCTTTGAGAAGTTTGATGTGTTTTGATTGGGATGCCATTTGACTTCTAGCACTTTACACCAAGATAAATATATCAAAAGTATTAGAATCATAACTGCATTCACGATTGAGGCAATAATGTTCATGTCTTTCTTATCTTGTTATTGTTAAAATCCTGGATAAACTCTATCAATGATAAAGAAGCGGCTTCGAAGCATCGGCATATACACAATTTAGCTCATGTTAAGCCTAGCCGTTACTCATATCAAGGAGAAAACCACACAATCCGCAATAGACCATTAAGAAGGAATAAACTTTTATATGCTCATCGCAAAAACTAAGTATTCATACATTATCCGCCCTTGTTTGTCTGGCGACCTTATTTACATAGTACATCGGTATTCGCTTTACCGGCCACGCAAAAACCCCCCTCCAAGCTCGCCTCCCAAGCACCTACAATGGTATCAAGGCTTTCCCTTTTCTGCCCGCAAAGTCCGGCCCCGTCCGGCAAACCTAGCCTCCCAAACAAAGGACCCTTTTAGAGCAGCTGCTCCATGTGTAATATAGTTGGTTTGATTTCCCTAATCGCCTGTGGGATCCACTGGGTAATGGAAGAGTCCCGGTTCCCCCTTTTTCCCGGGCCGCTCCGAGCCGATCCAAGCCCATGTTCTTTCCACGACCTTTTTTTCGGTGTCTTGTTCCCAAATAATGTTGACTGATATACACGGAATAACGCTAGCCGCCGCTCGTCTTCGGCAACGGCAACTCAAAAAAAAAAAAGAAAATCGTAAAACTTGTCGCAGAGACGGGGGGGTATTATAAGAAATAGAAAAAAAGAAAAATCCCGTAAAAGGGGTGAAAACAATATAAAAAAAACATCTAGCTATGCAGAATTCATGCTTATGGAAAAATTTGCCTTTGCCCGAATGACAGTCTATTGTTACATTGTCATGAGCGTATCAAGTCGTTACGGCATTATCGGTAGCTCCCCGACGCGGGAGAGCTCGTGGCAATCATACTTGCACGATTTGTTCGTTTATCCATACTTCCAGCTCGAGAAATAGAAAATTGCCGTTGCGGTCGATCTTCGACCGATTTTTCCACATTGTACGTTTCGCGATCCGGAGTCGATCGGTCGAAATACCGACGGGCTGTACTGGCAAACCCAGACGTCGACGCAGGGATCACTAATCTGCTGCTGAGTGCGGATGCTAGTCGTCTTCTAGGTAGAGCCGACGTCGCTAAAGGTTCGGGTTCTTTCGTAGGTGGTGGTAATTGCGATGCGTACTCGCGCGTTCCAGATCGATGCCCGTGGACTTCCGTGATAGCGCGGGATGGCGCACGGAATTGGCTTTCATCATCATCGCGATTTATCGTCCCTCGGCGGGCTCGTGTCAACGTGGGCTTGCGATCAGACAGATCCTCAGGTTCTTCTGTAGTAGCACGCCGAGTCCTAAGTAGTGAGGATTGTGATGACTTGCGCGCCTCGTCCGGCTCTTCTGAGCCGGCACGGCGGTTACGAGATATCAATAACGAAGTCTTCCGGCCCGGACCATTCATCGTAGTTTCAGTTGGAGTTGCGGGAGTCGTCGAACTATACCGTGGAGTCGGTAACGCAGTCGATAAAAAGGTAGACCCCAGTGTACTATTCCGTCGGTCTTCGATATTTCGCCTCTCTTCGAAACGAGGTATGGTTCTCGGACTAGTATTAACGGCGAGGTTGCGATCCGCAACACTTTGCCGCCTTTGGGAAGCTATCCCTTGGAACTTTGTGATGGTAGGGCTTGCTAATAGAGGATTCTCTGGGGTTGGCGGAGCTACTTGCTGCTGCGGCGGCGGCGGCGGCGGCTTCGTCTTTGCTGCCCCTTCACTTAGCGCGAGGCATAATTCAGTGAGACTACGGCAGATACTATCTGCTTTTCGTCTTAGTTGGCGGTCTGTAATAGTAGTGCCACTACCAATACTACTTGCGCCGCTCGCAATAGGCCCTGGCTGACCAGCGGTACCCATCATTATTGAAAGTGCCAATGCATCGTTAGCTGCCGTCTCAAGTGCTTCAAAGACTTCCGCACTAAGAAAGTCCTTGGATTTAGTTAGAGCTGAATGTAGTAGCGGGTGGCCTTCCTTCTGTGCATTGTTTGCTTCGGATGTCTGTGCGGCGCCTCCTGAACCGCGCTTCGGTGAGGCTGATAAAGTTGTTGCGTTAGTGTGGGCAGTTGGAGGTCGTTCGTCGGACGCCCGTGAGATAGCCGCACCCGAGGTTGGAGGCAGCTTGCCAGTTAACTCAAGGCGGTGGATGCGAGACTTGAGGTCATCGAGCTCATCCCATACTGTAGAAGGAGCGGCAGTTGATGTCGTCGAATTGGTTCCTTCGACACCATGGTTTGCATCATCTGTTTGGGTATCCTGCTTTTGGGATTCTGCTGGTTTTGGTACTAATGGTGAAGAGTTATAAGTGCGAGGGTGGCTGTAGTTAACATTGGATTGTTTGAGCGAGGACATGCGAGATGGGAGAGCACTGCCGCTGTCGACGGACGCTTGTCTTTTTCGACTGTAAGCAGATCCTTGGTCGGAAGGGAATGCTAAAGATCGGGGTGTTAATGGAGAACCACGAAGAGCGCTGCCGCTCCTAGGCTTTGTTTCGTCGGCTTTATCTCTAGGTACCCCTTTGAATGTTATCGTACGCGGTAATTTCTCCCCTGATTGATCATCACCAAAACCTCGAGACCGAGAGGACTCCTGATCCGATAAGCGCCGAGACATTTGAGGAGGGGACGCTGGGTGGAATGACGTTGAGATGCCTACAGAAAGAGGCCGTCGGCTACTTCGTGAGACTCGCGACTATACGCGACGTTAGTTTAAGGTCGAAATGGATGATCGAAACATAAAAGGTTAATATGATCAAATATAAAAGGGGTCAGAGTTCCTATAGATCGGGTGGCATAGTCCTACTAAAACGAAAACGAAAATCTTTTGAGGGTGCTATGATCGCGTGGCTGCGCTGACACAGACGCATTTTCTGAAACAATTCGAGCAACAAAGAAATAGGTCAGCTTACCAGGGCGCTTTGATTATCCGAATAGTTCCCGTTAGACTCAACGCCGCGACGGGACGAATCTTCACGTGCGATTTTAAGAAACAGATCGCCATTTTCATCGCCATCCGGGCGATCTCCTGCTGAGTCGGGTGGTGTTATCTGTGATGCATCGTCAAAACGTCTTCCCTCCAGCGCACGCAAAGTTCTATCGCGGTGATTTGAGTCGCCATAATCATCGCTTCCCTCATAGCCGCGCATCGAACGGAGATTCATATCGAGAACAAGACTTCGTCGTTCGCCAGAAGATCGAAATGATCGAATTGGTGGAATTGATGTTGTACCGCCCGAACTGGTAGAGTTTGCGGGTGGCTTATAGGATACGGGTGGTCGTCTTACTACGGAATTTCTCCTGTCATCGGCCGCAGTTCTTTGAACGGTCTTTGGTAGTATGAGTTCTCGTTGCCACTGCGCTCCTTCTTTGCTCGTTTCTTCTTTTGTAGGTGCACTTTCACTGTCGTTGGATGCATGCATTCGATGCCCAAGCGAAGTTTCGTTTTCCGAGTCGCCAGAAAAAGGCGCGCGTCTATGTCGCGATTGTACAATTACGACCGCGTCCTTCGGATCCGTAGGCGACTTTGCGCTAATTGTATTGCGCGTGCGCTTATGAGTAGCAGTAGCAGTAGAATCTAGAGAAGCAGAGCGCTTTGCATTGATAGATGATGTCGATGTGGCGGTCGATTGGGCGGCGGGGGTCTGGAACGTGGATGCCCGAGACCTTGAGGGACTTAAATTTTCTACAGGCAATTGTTCAGGTGAGACAGGTCTAATAGTGTTACTATTGTTGTGCTGCTGATGCGCTGTCAGCGGGGATATTTCCTGCGCCGTATTTGGCTGTGTTTCGGTGTGCTGATCCGGATCGGGCGAGACAGGCGAAGGCGGAATGTGGTGAGACTGTAATAGCGAGGGGATTGTAATACGTTCTCTTTTTAGATCAGCAAAGCGAAAAGTAGGGAGTTTCGAGGAACTGTTGCTTTGTCGGTGTGCATGGAAATTGTTATGTTTAATCGGTGTTGGAGGTGCTGTAATTGTTGTTGTGGTTGTTATGGTAGTGCTGTTAGCGGAGTTGGTCGCGGTTGTGGTTGTGTTTGGAGATAAAAGGGAGGATTCGGATGGGTCCGTTGTTGCTGTAACTGGAAGCGCATAAATTATTAGCGATCGTTCCCTACTGAAAGTTGCAGCGCTGCACAAAAAAAAAAATACTACCATTGCGATTACCGCTAACAAAACGCGGAGAAGGATTAGAGGCAGCCGCTGCCTCTCCGGAATCCATTTTTGTTCCAATTTCTCCTTATTCCTTTTTTTAAAACACAACTTCTCAAACCTTAGCAGTTGATGCTGTTACTCGTCAAGCAGGGTCAGCAAATGCGCTAGTTCAACTTCAGACTTGCAAGGGCTTCGAACAATGGTGTTTCTTGCATAAATAACAAAACGATAACCTCCATGGATTATGTCGACAGCCGCTGTACACCTCGGAAACTGCCTATTGGCGTGATACGCGAGAAGATCACGGGCAAAAGAAAAAGGCAAGAAAAGGAATTAAAGAAATACTATGTTGTTTGTAAATGAGCGACTTGTGGTAAAAAGATGACCGAGATTTGACTCTCGTGCTAAACTCTCAGGAGAAATTCATCAGTTGAATCGGGATCCTCGATCATATTGAGATTTGGGCCAGGACAGGGAGAGAGAGGCAGAGAGAGTAGCAGCCCGAGAGTACCAAGTCTTGTGCCGGGGTAATGGGAAGGATAAGGATAGTATGGATGTGACCCATCGGAAGCCGACCCCATTAACGAACTAGTAACGTACTTTTACCTATATCCCTCTTGTTGGTGCTCAGGTGCTTTGATCACTTTTTCTTCGATCGCTCCCTTCTCCTGTCCCGACTCGGGCTAGGGTATACTACTAGGCCGGAGACGTGTACAGAGTCGACTCGTAGGTATTCGGAATCATTAACAAGATTGACCTTGTTCGTGAGTGAATCCCAAATCGCTAACAACCCGGCAGGATATGGGACACCATGCGTGGTAACCGAGTGCCACTCATGTGCATGGGTGATCTAATATACGGGGTCCGTGAGTTTGGGATGGTACTACGTATTGTAATGTATCGTCCACATACAATACGCCAATATGAAATACTTATTAGTATTCCAGTATTCGGGTCCGTCTGTGCTGCCCTTGGTGATCTCCAACGAAAGGATCTGCAGGGTGTAACTAGAAAACTAGTCCCATTCAGGGGCTTCTCTTAATGAAATCCGCTTACACATACGGCTCGTAGATGAGGAACGGCTGCGCTAAGCGGTGGATTCTTTTTTTTTCTTTTCCTATCTTAGAGTAGATGAATGCCTCACGGAGAATATTTATAAGTTCTCTTTACTTGTTAAGTAGAAACAAAGTTAGCGGTGTGCGTGGAATGCTCGATGACCATCTGAAGCTTGCAGTAGTTCGTGTTAGAATAAAATTCAGCGAGCTCGGCGAAAAAATACCAATCATCGCTGACAGTGGGGGATGCGGTAGGTTTCTGCAGGTTTGCTGCAACCAACCAAGAATGCCAATTGCTATCTCAGGAGGCTGGGGCCACTGAGATTCAGAGTGCGCTTTGTCTTCGTCTTAAGCTTCTAAGACTAGCCTCGTCGGGATAGTTAAGGATCAGTTAGACAGGGAAACGTGCAACAACCTTAGCTATAATATTCCATCACTCTAGTACTATGTAGGTATAATCAGGGGCGGTTGTTGCCCACATCGCGACGGGATTTTTTAGTCGTGATCAAGATGAGTTGAAGTCAAGTCATGTACTAAAGAATTCGCTTCACTACCTACCTAACCCATACAGTATGCGCATACCTGAGAGACGCCGTCGTAAATCTTTACCATATTATATTGCGCCCAGTGTGAAAATAAAACACACTACAAGAATTTATACCAACCTAGGTAAGTTAATATACTAGCGACGGCTTTTCGCCTTGGTCAAGTTTAACTTCCGACTGGTTGGTTATCCCATCTCCCATCTCCCATCTCTCATCTCTGGTGACGACTGAGACTTGGGGCGCCAACTCCATTCAACCTAAGACATGATAGGGCGTGCCAGGTGTGCTAGACTTTGTACAGTACATGGAACACGGCAGCACGGCAGCACGGCAGCATGGGAATATGGAGATAGTGACGTTAAATTTTACCTTGCGGAGTTCCTGCAAGAAATTGTCAGGCGGCTCCTCGATGAGCCTGTCATACCCCCTGAATATCTGCACGGTCCAAGATAATTACCAAAATTTGACGGACGAATGTCGTTGATATTAAACTGTATTGGCTGCTGACGGGCCGCAGTGTTGTGCTGTGCATTGCATCTCGTGCTGATAAGCACTAATAACTAATAACTAATAACTAATAACATCTGAAGGCGGTCGAGATGCAAGGAATGACCTCGTGGACTGCTGCGGGGTCAAACTGTGTGCACACTGTAATAAATACTTATATCTTTATCTACAGTGTTTAAATGGGATATTGTTAATTATATATACTGTATGGAAACTATTGGTGACGAAACTTCCATCTTCTGGTCAACTTTCTATACTTGCACTTGGCACTGGCTTCCCTCGACCAGTCCTAAAAGTTCGCTAAGGTAGCACAAGGTTCCCAGATATCGGGTACTCACAATTTCAATAACAGTATTAATCAGTAATATAAGATAGTGCGCAAAGGGATTCTACATAGTAGGTCAATTTGCGAAAAAGTCGATCACATTCGTTTGCAGCGGGAAGTCACAGGGATCCCCCGGGCTTTTCAATCGCAAACCGCAATGGCGTGCACCCGCAAGCGGAAATACCAGGGCTTCAACCCCTTAGCCTGAAGAAGATCAAACGCTTAGCTAAGGTCGTCGAGGTCCGTGGTAGCACGAGCGTAACCCATCTAATCAAACTTTGCTCACGATCTGATATGTTTCAGGACCATACAAAAACTTGAGCCTCAGACATCCCTTCTTCTTCTTCTCATCTTTCTACGTATGGACGGGTGAAACTTTTAACATTATAACTAACCTAACTCATATAACTACCTTACCTAGACCTTCAAGGTTATTAGCCAAGTAATATAGTGTTGTATCTCACTAATGTCATCAACCTTGCAATGGTTTATATATAATACTACCACAGAATCATTAAATGACAGACAGGGTCTTCCGTTTGCTAGCCAATTTACATGAAGAATCAAGGAGAGAGTCAATGTTGGAGAGGTATGTGTCAATTCGAATCTATAACTTATTAAATAAAGCAAGTCCCCGACTCAACCAACTACTGTGTTATTCTCTTGTTCGTCCAGGAATAAAAAGGAAACTTGCCTCCTAAAACGACCAAGACGGAAACCATCCCGACCCCATCCCATCGCTTCCGTGTTGCAGTTATCATCTTAGCCCTTCCAGTGTTGGAACCGGGCGTGTAAGTAACAGTAACATATGTTGCTATCTGGTATATATGTGTCTTACCTACTACCTAGACAGCAATCATTACATCTACAGAAGTACCGTTTCTCCTCGATTACAAGATGACAGCTACCTTAGAGTGAACCGGAGAGCTAGTCAAGTCCCGACTTGACTATCTATGCGCCTCCCATCTATGGAAGGCCTATTCACCTGCAGGTGTGGATGTTAGATGTTAAGGTAGTATGATCCAAACAAGTGATAATATATCAACTCCAAAGCACGTAAACGGCGAGCCTAGTTGAGACGATATCACTTTTATATAGGTAGTTATAAGCTCCTTGTCATTCATGTCTCGGTGGCCCGTGGATTTAACAAGCGCCAAATCATTAACATCATCATTAAGTAGGTAGACACGTAATACCCATTCCAGCATAACATAGCAAGACATATATTCAGCCGGGTAACAGGAGGTATTCATAATATGAACCCGCCATTAGGAAATGGGAACTCGTAACCTATGAGCCGAATGGTGATGATGAATACGTTCCCGTCTATTGGACATGCAAGGTTGTCTCAGATGCTGGAACTCTCTAAGATATCCTTACAACGTTGCTCCCGAAGCGCATCTATGGCGCGAAAGACGGTTGGAGCACCGTAGTTGAGCCAGTGTGTTGCCTAACGAAAACCTATGGGCCAACTGAAATATAGCAAGAGTCATGAGCTGTGATGATGGGTCATCAGCGATTCCCAAGAGCCACAACTATCATCATAAGAGCAAGACCCTTCTTGAATCATTTAGATCCTTCACACGGAAAGAAATCTACACTTTATTCTAATTTAGGATCTATGGATATATTTTTACTCTTTACTAAAACCGTGTATCTGTGGTGACTGGATCGTAATGGGCGTAGACGAAACTCGAAGATGTAAGTTAAATATATATACATACGCCGCATCTCGTAAGCGCATCTTCCTAATACCCGCTTGTGATGGAATCACAGTTCCAACTGCATACTAAGCTTCGGGAACTAATGTATATGCTGAATGAGCTTCGGCCAGTCATGCTTCCTTTTAACGAAATAAGGTCAAGGTTCTGACGTGTTGCTGACGTTAAAGATCAAATAATCCCATCTCCAGGATTTTGATAACGCCATGGGTAAGAGGTGAGGGATGGCACGGCAACAAGAAGGATTAGGTTTAAACGCCGTGTAAACAAACGCTCTAGCGCCACGGGAAACAGGACCGCACGGGAAGCATGTGCAACAAGAGTCAACGTCCGTTTATTGTATCCACTGGCGAAAGAAGTTCATACACGGAGGTTTCAGGTCTACGTTAGTTTAAAATAGTAGTAATAGTACCTAAACGCCAGCACCTTAGCTGGCCGTCGACTAGGGTTTCAGTGCTACAGCAGCCCACCGTTAGATCTCCAGATCTCGTAGATCATCTTTAAGCACGAGGTGGTATCGTAACCAAATCCCCAATAAGAACAATACGAAATAATACAGTAAAAAGAAAACATGCAATATAAGGATTGGATGAGACTATCTTTCACGGAATCTTCATGTATCCCGTTATATTATAATATCAGGTCCAATCTGGGTATTGGTAACAAAAGCAACCAATACTTCGGTAATGCGCCTGTAGACTAAGTACCTAACCTATTATTCAAAATATCGTACCTATCAGATGGACATATCGCATATATGTGTGAGGCTCTGTTCCGTACGTATCGGCGATAGGTGAAAGACCTCTATGCGACCGTTCGGTGAACCGAGCATTCTAAGCAAGCGGTCCTAGTTATTCTGGGGAATAACTACCATATATTCCATACTAACCCAGGTATATATGCATAAACGCTCACATCCCATCCAGTAAACTTGACCATTTAGATATTTTACATTTCATCAATAAATTGTCCACGTGTCTCGAGAGGGTATGAAAGAATTCTCGAACTGCTTGCATATTGTGCCGAGCTTTAAATAGTAACAAAGAGGCCTTTTTCTTCTTTCTGTCAAGGGATATTGAATTCAACGTTTGGTAGGACCGATCAATTGATTGCTGTGGGCACGGAGAAAAGAAAACCAATTGACCGTCCCGTCTCGAAGACAATCTCGTCACACCTCGATTTCCCTTTGGTAGGTTCCCTAGGTAGGTAATTCTATAAATGAGCATTGTACTAAAAAAAACCAAAACAGTCATTTGATTTCCATGCAAGCAGGCAAGTCGGTAAATCCCGACCATTAACTCAAGACTGGTATTGTCCAGCCCATGACGTACGCCCGTCTGAGAAATGAGAGGAGTAACAGAGGATGAAGGTGGAAACATATATACCCCGGGGGTTATACCAATCTGGTCACCCCAAGCACAAAATACGATCAGGACAGAAGGATTGTTCTCAATGACATTTCTGTAATTCAGAAATCAGAAAAGTCGGCGAGTTTTAATATCTCCCTACATAGATAGTAGATCATCAACCCTTTTTTACTACCTTGCAGATAATTCCCATGTTCGAGAGCCGCTTGCGGCCCAGATCGCCAATCCGCACATCGTGAAGTAGCGCCGCATTTCCACAAAATCCCAAGCCACCAGCGCCATTTCCGGGTTGTGCTTGGCATGGAAGAGGCGATTGGCGAAGTCGAAATTATTAGCTGCGAGGCCAAATTTGGCACAGGCATTCTGATTGGTTGAGGCTTGGCGCCGACCGAGCTGCAGACATCTATTAATAGTATAATTATTATCCCTGTCTCGGCCAGTGTCTCGTTTCGCAAAGCCAATACCCCTGTCAATAGCAACCATTCAGAAGACCTTGCGCTTTCAACTGTTAGCGGCGTAACAGGTCGCTCGCATTTTGTTGACAATCGCAACTCGCAAACTCGCATAGCTCCGGCCGTCAAAAAAAAAGATAAACAGGCAAGAAACAAGACCAACAATGAAAGGGATGAACAACGCGGTTAATAGTTATTTCAGGCACATGTTTAGCGCAGGCAAGTCGGTAATCGATACTGTTGCGGTAGCCTATTACGTTGTACCTAACCTATCAATACCACCTTGGGTTAGGTACCTAATGTATGTACTAGTTAATACTAGCCTGCTAGCTTTGCCTGTGGTAATAAGGAACTTATGGAGCTGGAAGGCCCCACTGGATTGAGCTTGTTAATGCTTCAGGCCGAGGTGAAGTAGCGAACTTGTTTCAAACACTGCCTTTGTCCATAGTGGCTGTACCCCAGTTCTACTGCCCATGTCGGCCTTGCGCTAAGGCCAAGTGCTTCCCTCTAGCGCAATCTCAATCCCATCCCAATCCCCATTCCATTCTTTTCTCCTCCCTCCAAAATTCACCCATTCATCAGTCAACACACACAACAATTCCACACAATCCAGCGTCCTCCGTCCTCCACCACATCCATCCGCCTTCTCTCTCTTCTCTATTTGCGCCCACCCCCGGGTTTTCCCTGATTCTTTTCCCCCCTTGTTCGCTTGTTTCGACCGCGTACGGGAGTGCATAGGTACTGGTGTCTTGTCTCTCCGAACGTTTGTCAATCTTCCAATTAATTCTATCCTAAAACATTTCTCCCAAATCTCTCTTCGTATCGTACATTACTAGAGCCAGACCCGTATCGCCAACCGCCCGCACCGCCTACCTGCTACCCTCAAACACAGTCCATTACTTACAACTATATGGTACGCAAGGTAGTAGGTGGACTGCGCTAACTTCCTAATGGCTTCCGAATGCTAGCAATTTGAAAAAGAAAATACAACCTACTCTCTCTCTATTCTACCTCTTTTAATACTCGGCGGTACATTCTACCCTTCTTAAGAATCTTCATTCATTGTTCCGTTCCTTCTTGCCTTCTCGGCCTCTAGTTCAGTCTTACGCAGACCTATACTTTCTCCTACGAACGCAACTACCGGTTGCCTAACTCAGTGGTTGTCAATTTTCGCGAAAGACGTTATGAGCGTGTGTGTCTCGGCCTAAGTGAGGATTATAAATAGGTGGCTAGGCTCAATTTGCCTGGCGGTGACGACTGTAAAAGAGACGGAGAAAGCAAGTCAAGAGTAGGAAAAAAAGGATACAGCAGCGCTGTCCTGCACAAAGCATATACAAAGTCGTTAAAAACTGGGACATCGTTCGTTAAAAATATTTAATCGTGTGGAATTATTTATATTTGGGCCGAATCACTTGCGACACGACACTAATCGAAAGAGTCTAAGCCCTGGATACCGGAAAGAGAAAGATATTGAATATACAAGTGGTAAAGAGTAGGAATTTCAAGAGACGGTTCGTGGCACTGCCAAAAATGCCTTCCGCGACTGCTAGACGAATGTACGAGGATCAGATACCCTCATTCATGTCCATATTCGACCCCGAGACTGGCAACAGTATTGACGACAGGGGATTGGTAACTGTGGTAGACCCTAAATTGATGGAAATGGACTCGTCGTGCGCACCTGGGCACTTGTCTGGTGGGTTACCACAACAACATGCGTTGCGGCCCTTACCGACAGATCCTTCGCACCGTCACCACGACAGCACTTCAACACAAAACTCTGAGTCTGCAGATTCATCCCCACAACCACTTTAACAACAGATACATCTTCGCTTTCCGATCCGTCGCCGTCATCTTCTCCCGACTCACCAGTCAATTTGATACCTTTAAGTTCTTTTCCAGGTACCAATTTTGGGGGTTTACCATCCACGATGAACAACCTCACCGTGAATGACCCTAGCATCCGGGAGCGGCCAATGACATCTCCTTCCCCGAGGCGAAGGAACATGAAAGGTCTGTCTATTCAGCCGCCGTTTGTTAGCTCACTTTCCTCCAATTTGGTATCCGAACCTTCTTCGCCTTCCTTCATCAAGCCAAAGATTCCGGCCATGAAGCGAAAACCTAGCCAACTCAGTCTCAAGACTGATTCAACTGGTCTTAATGTTCGACCTACTATTCTCGAAGTCCCAAGCTCCCCCGCTCTTCCCCCGATTCTGCAACGCAGATCGCTAAAACACTCGACATCTTCACCTCACATGCTTTCTGGATTGAAGTCTTCAACTTTTGGTCCAGCTGGTGGCATGACTTTCCCGACTGTTCTTGAGCGCGGTACTTCGGGTCTGTCTGAGGTATTGCGTCCAACAAAGCAAGGAGGTCATTGCCCAGGCTTTGATACCACGATTCTCGAGGAGGATTCGCCTATCAAGACACAGCTTGCGAATCGTGCGGCGATGGACTTCGAACCCTTCATCGAACCAGAAAACAACGAAGACCAAAAATCGCCAGGATATCCCGACGGTCCTATTGCGATTTATGATGACAATGTTTATCTCTACCTAGAACCTACCGCAGAGGAAGCAGCGAAATTCGATGTGGTAATAAACGTAGCACGAGAGGTGACCAACCCTTTCCAGGCCACGGGCAAAGGTTCGAGGATGAGCCAGATAGAATCACCTATCCCCGATACTGCTATGACGAACGACAGTTTCGCAACAGCGTTCGAATATATTCCCTCGGATGAAACACCGACAACCCCCAAAGCGGCCAATCCTATTTTCGAGCCTGAATACATCCATATGCCATGGGATCATAATACAGACATCGCCACGGACCTCATGATGCTCTGCGAGACAATTGAGAAGCGTACAAAGGAAGGAAAGAAGGTTCTTGTCCATTGTCAGCAGGGCGCGAGTCGCTCAGCCAGCTTGATCATTGCATATGGTCTCTATCAAAATCCCGGATTGACTGTAAACGATGCTTACTATGCGGCTCAATCAAAGAGTAGATGGATTAGTCCGAATATGCGATTGATGTACTGCTTACAAGACTTCCAGAAGGAGGTGGGCAAGAGGAGG
Source organism: Entonaema liquescens (assembly GCA_902805475.1). NCBI lineage: Eukaryota > Fungi > Ascomycota > Sordariomycetes > Xylariales > Xylariaceae > Entonaema > Entonaema liquescens. Next base: position 1,824,282 of record CADCSX010000007.1, read on the forward strand.
CTAGCTCCTCGATCTGCTGCGGGACCTCGAACCGGGAGGAGTCCCACAAAGCATCACCGTCTCACGCTTTCCGCAAATGCGATTGATGTGCAACCGAAAGAACCAATGACTGCTCCGTTGCCGGACGAGGAACGAAGTACCAATCGCCATAACACAGAACGTGCTCCAAGTCATTCCCGTGGAAAATCTACTCCCAACATGGAATCAATATCTCCCGGCCCATCGTCTGCCCCATCAAGCTTCTCCTGGTCCGAAAAGGAAGACCCGCAGGACCCCGGCAAACCCGGACGCTTCAACTTTGGTAGCTCGCTTGAACCGCCTAGGTTCTTCGAACCGGCTCCGCAGCCGAGCCAGACATCTTCACTTCGACCGGCTCCTTCATTCTTCAAGCCACCGCCGTCACCAGGATTCTTCAAGCCTCCTCCATCTCCAGGATTTGGTCCCAATGGTCCTTCAAGCTTTGGATTCAGCTTCGATTCTTGCCCTAGCTTCGAGCAACGCATGGGGGAATCAAATAGCGAAATGGATATGCCAATTGCACCTGCCCCGCCTGATGACGATACTCTCATGTCACCCAGAGCCGAAACCATGACTAACAATCCTCTACATGATGCCTATTCGGAGATGGCGGGCATGAAATTCGTCGAGTCCCTCCTACCCCCAATGAAGGCCTCTTCTCTCCGCGACAATCGATGTTTCCTAGAGACCCATTCTACCCTTTTGGACGCCCTACTCAGGTAGCCGATCCGAGAAGTCCTCCCACGAAGGGTGAGACTCCTATCGTTCGATCAATCGACGACGTATTATAGTTATTCTACCAGTCGCAAATTCTTGATGTGATATGCGACGTATGCTATACGAAATTCACATGTACCCCGAGCCCAAGATTTACTTGGGATGAACCAAATAGTCTTTTTCATTTGTTTACTTTACAACTGCAGACCGTCACTTTGTTTTCCTACCAAGTTGTTTATTTTGTTTGGAGTGGTTCAGGCAGCACCGGAACGGCGGAATCAAATACCCGGACGGCACAAGTTGCGAGGCCTCTCCTAAAAGGGTTGGAGAAGCTCTCGCGCGGTTGGTTTTTGCGGCTAGCCATATGGAAAACCCCGATTTGGTGGTTTTGGAAGGCGAGATAAAAATACAAAGGGGACGAAGCCAAGGTTTGTACGTCAGGGAGTATTTATTTGGAATACGGAACGGAACGGAACCGGCAAAGGAAGCTTTAATTGGGGTACACGAGGATCCCATCACTACTTTCCGCCGCGGACTTTTTGTCTTGTTTGCACTCGCAACTCGACTCAAAACCCGGCTTTTCTTAGATATCAAGGAGATCCAGCACGCGTCGACCGTCCCCGAAAGACTTACTCGCCCTCTCGTTTCCGCCTCTGCTGTTTTTGCGAGCAGGCACGGGGCGTTATTATTCATAAAGCCAATTGACGAACTGGTAATCGGGATCGGCACAAAGCTTCGTAACCCCGAGGGTTGCGGACAAGGGCAAAACGAGCAAGCAACGGCGTTCGAGGGAGTCTGGAAAAAAGTAGCTAATTCGGGGGTTGGGGGGACATGTTGTGTCCTTCTGTAAATTCCCCATCTTGTAAATATAATTCACGAATGTCAATGGGAGACGCGCAGCTTGGCGTGTCTTGTTCATAATAGCTTTCTTGTGTCCTTCGTGCTTGTATATTTGAGTAATTTGTGCTTGTGAAACTAGTCTGCTGTCATAGAACTGGCTTGAGACTAGGAGCTATTATCATAAATTCAGACGCTTATGACTTTTGCTTTCACTGTTTTATTTATTGTACTTCAGAAGCTACAAATTAGTAGCTTTAAGAAAACCCTAGGTTAATTCTTTTTTACAACTACATGTAGGTCATCCTGATACCTGTATTTAACTTGTCTATAAATTCTAAAATCACGTGGTCTCTCAAGAGGAAAATAAAAAGGGGTCAGATCATATCATCTGGAAGTATCTCTATATTCCCATCTTCTAACGTGCCAAAAACTACCTACTAATGGCGAAACCCTCTAGAAAGCTCCCTCTCCTTTCGCTTTTTTTTTCCTTTCATAACGACGACCAATCTCTTAGGAGCGTAGGTTATATACACATCGATATCTATGCCTCTTTCTATATACAAATACACACACACACACACAAAATACCTCTCCATATAACTAACCCTCGACAGGTTAACTAACTAACTTACCAGCTAGCTTACCTGGGACGTTCTAGTCCAACCAAGAAACTCTCTCGAGACAAAGAACACCGGAAACAAAACCCCCCACCCAAAAGCGGGAGGGCTTTGCAATAATCAAAGAAGAAAAAAAAAACGGAGCCTGATCAGGTACTCATTGCGCTTTCTTCGCACTCCGCTTCGCCGCCTCCTTGGCCAATTTCTCCTGGCGAGCGATAGCAGCCTCGACGCCGATGCCGCCGAAGACCAGGCCGACGCCGAGGACCTGCATGCGCGTGAGGCGGTGGCCGAACGCCACGACCGACAGGATCATGGTGAACATCTTGCGCGTGACGGTGACTGTGACCAGGAGGACCGAGGAGAAGGTCGATAGCGTGTAGACTTGGTTTGTCTTGTTAGTATATATATATATATATATATATATATATATATATATATTGAAGAATAGGAGAGAAGGGAAGGAAAGGAGAGACTAGAAACATACAGATGAAAACCTGGCCGACGGCACCGCACGCCGCAAACCCCAACACATCAGCCCAGACCCCCGGGTGCCGCGCCATAAACCCCAGCGCAGCCTCGAGCTCGCCCGCGCCGCCCGCGACATCGACGCCCAGCCACTCGCCCGCGCCGGTGCGCGCGAGCCAGGGGCTCAGGACGAGGTAGGCGGCGGTGACGGCGGTGCTCATGAGGTTGTTGGCGCACATCATCTGGGGGCCGGAGTAGGGCTGGAAGGCGCCGAAGATGTAGTCCTGGGTGCTGTTCGTGAGGCCGTCGAACAAGAGGTTGATGCCCAGCAATAGTAATCCCCAGGCGCTGTTCCCGCCCGAACTAGTCTTCTTGTGGGCCTTGCCCGAGTGCAGCGTGAAGACGGCGACGCCGGCGGTCACGGCGGCCACGACGAGGTACTTGTAGAGCGGGTAGCGGCGGCGGAAGACGGTGACGTGGAGGAGCATGACGGGGAGCAGCTTGCAGCTCTTGGCGAGCAGGAAGGTGATGTAGTCGATGTGGGCGAGGCTCGCGTAGCCGAAGGGGCTGGCGAGGGAGCTGGTGAGCGCGACGAGGAGGAGGGGCCCGAGGATGCGGCGCGAGGGGATGATAGCCGGGACGGGGTGTCCGCGCGGCGTGCTGGCGTAGAGGTAGATAGCTCCCGTTGTCGCGGCGAAGAGCGACTGGATCGTGTTCAGGAACACCGGGTACTTGAACCTCTCCGTTGCGCCAGTAGAACCGTGGGGTGTTGTCGTGAGTTTCTCCTGGAGGTAAGCCCAGGTAAGACTATAGAAGTGAAAAACAACAAGTCAGTCCTATGTTCGTGTATATCCAGTCCCTTCGTCCATATATCGCAATACGTACAAGGACCCGTAGATACCAGCAACAGCAACCACCAACTGCGCTACACCCGCATCCTTCTTCGTCGCGGGTGTAGCTTTGTTCGCATTACCATTAGCCCGTACCGTGACATCATCACCCTTCTTAGGCGTCGAATCCTGGTGTGAGATATACTCGGACGACATCTGTCGCTCGACAGGTTTAGCTTGTTTGACGCGGGCCATGATATTTCATATACCAGTAATATTATAAGTTTAGGTATTCACGAAACCTCGGAATAGAGAAGAACGAGTGTAAGAGAAGTGAAAGTGTCGTAAAAACAAATCAACTTGGGCTATCATTCAAGAATTAGCCGACTATCGAATCTACAAGACATTCCCATAATTCCTAAAAAAAAAAAAAAAAATATGTAAAAGTCCCTTAGAAATATACGATCAAGAGAAAAAAGAGAGGTTGTAGTAACGAGCTTAACTGATGCTGATGACAGATTGGCCACTTACAGGTACCTGCTTAGGTACCGCACCTAAAAACCTAAAAGTAGTAACGGCAGAATCATAGCTCTGGAAAGGCCACAAGACCCTTTCAGCGCATATCTACTACCAAATACGCTAGGCGGTGAGGCCCGCCCCGCCCCTATACCCTGCACTAGATCTTCTGCCGCAACCCCATACACGCCCACTAATACAAACCCTTACAAGTCTGCCAACCCTTAATATCACCCCGGATTGAGTATACACACTTACATACCTAGGTAGGTATTATACCGACCCAAGTAGTAGGTATCTATGTTGATTGCATGATCACTACCTACATGGACAGAACAGAAACTACCTACCCTACGAATAGATACTTACCTAGGTTAGGTATGTACTATAATTATATTACGCTTAGTTAATACTTTCCTCTTATGTCGGAGCATCATCACGTTTTTACCATGCCACATCAAATCGTATTCGACACGCAGCCAACTAGGTTACGAGTGAGGTGACCATGCACGTAGAATCTTTTTTGTCAAGTTTCCTCTGTTTTCTGCTAGATACTCCTTATCTAGACATCTCAGAAGATCTCGATCCATCCCTCGTCAATTGAGTTCAAGGAATGTTTACTGGCTAAAGCACAATGCCGGTCCAAGACTCCCCCTTTCAAACGTCATGAAGAATCACTCGCAAACTAGCAACCACCATTCTTATGCTTTGCTTTCCAGATACATTGGCCATAATCATAGTATTGCTGGCCTTCAAGGCATGTTACTTACTATCTAGCTAGGTACCCGCTCATCTGCTTAAACACCGTTTTCCTAAAAGGCCATTCCGCGGGGCTCCCGGCGGAATGTGGAGGCTGCGGTGTAGATGCGGCCGAGGTACAGGATTGTTGTTTTTTCTTCCGCGTTTTATGGTGTTGGGAAAGTGAGATATGATCCAGAGGTAATTTGTTGTCGTAAATTAGAGGATAAAAGGAAGGAGTAATCTTAGCACTGTGACAAGACGAGGGTCGACGAATCGCCTAAGAGATGGAGAAGTAACTGATTATGGTTGAGGCACGTTTGTAGAAGTCTGGATCAGGTCGTACCTGGTACGCCGTGGGGGAAGTCGATACAACAAGGATGCTGACGCATGGGGACGGATGTGTCAAGTGAATAAGAGCTCTGCGAGGTCTCGCGCAGCACCCAGCCTGGGTATCGAAGTTCGAAACTAAGGTGTCGAGTGGTTGCCGGGAGTCTGCCGTGCATCAGGTGTGAGGACACATGTGTCCATAAGGGTGATGGTTTCTTCGAGAAAATATTAAGGAAAGGGGATTCGATCTGCGATGAGGCAGTAATGAAGTTTGCCTCCGGGTAAGAGAAAATCGTCATGTCATATCGTAGGAACCGTCCCAAAAAAAAAAAAAACCAAGGGACGTTACGTTAGCCTTGCGGCAAGTCAAATCTGAAGTACCCCTTCAAAAGCAGGGTACAACGCGCAATCAGACCCAACACTAGAAATATTCCAGATAGATGTATAGCTTGCCGGCCTGACTGTAATGGCCGTCGCATTCCATAGCGGCGGGATGGCTGGTTACTCGGCAGGCTGTGATTGGCTGCGGCGCATCTTCTCAGCCTCGAGATTCTCGTAGAGGAGGAATAGCGCAGACTCATTGGCTTTCGCAGTTCCCATTATGGTGAACATTCGCTCGCCAGTTTCGTCGTGAGGTGCCTATGTAACATTTTTAGTTGTTAGCGTTTAATAAATGGTTGGGTTAGTCCTACCTTGGCAATAGAGATGCGGGCGCCAGAAGTCTTGCGGATCTCGCTAATCTTGCTTCCGGCACGTCCAATAATGCATCCAACCATATCTGCGGGGATGCTAATGTTCTGAGTCTGGATCTCCTCTCCATTCTCATCATGCGTTGGCGGTCCGCGGGTGGCCGCATCAGAGTCCGACCGCCGATTGTATGGACGCACACCCCCATTGCTAAAGTCGGCACCGTTTCCAGTTCGCATCACACGAGTACCGCCGTATTCGCCTCTACTGGACGAGTTGTACGATACCCCGCCAGCGCTAGGAGCACCACCAAGGGACCCCGCACCGCCGGGCGCGGTTCGAACGACAGGATTGTAGAGTACAGTGCCGGTGCCACGCTGCCAGTCATCGACCAAACATTTGCAGATTTCCCAGACAGCTCGCTGGATGCCCTCGGGTGTTCCCTGCACTTCGACGATTCTCTCGGTCGATTGCGGTAACATTTCCTTTTGCGCAACCATGCGCACGCCGGACACGTCTTGGATATGCTTGATTTTCAGACCTGCTCTGCCGATGATAGTACCCATCTGATTATGGGAGATGAGTAACTTGATTTCTTGACGATCGGGTTGTACATTAGTAGTGCGCTGCGAATAGCAAGTGATTGGGGGTGCTCACGATGTGTTCCGCTGGTCTGTATAACACCTCCCATTCCCACCGCAGGAGCGCCTTCCAATAGAGCGCGAGCAACGATGGCGTATGCTTTAGAAATGGAGTCGCAACCACCCGAGATGGTCAAAACACGATCATGCACGCCCTGCACGACTTTGCTCACGCCGGCCTTGACCCCAGTTTCATCCCGCAGGTCTGCGACGTTCTTACCTCCCTTACCAATTATGACTCCAGCTTCCTTGGAAGAGACAATGGCGCGAAGCGTCAATTGAGCTACAGCATATTCCTCATCAGTCTTAGGTGCGGGCTCGCCATCCGGACCTAGGCGAGTCTCGTTCTCATCAAGCTTTAAATGATCCATGGAGGAGGGTAGTATATCGTTGCCATTTGGCGAGAGAGTGTCCTGGGCAACAGACATGTTGACGGGTAGGTCGTGTATGATGATGTTAATTTGGGTGGTATTTGCTATGTCAGCCGCGGTCTGACTGGGTGGTTTGATCCGAGTAGATTAGGAACTAGCAGCTCCCAATGTTTCCTCGAAAAGCTACGGGTGCGCAGAAGATCTTGTTGGCTGACGCTGGATGGGGGCGGGTGTACGTAGAAAAAGTGGTACAGGAGTGGATTGCTGTAAGCTCCAGATCTGGCTGTAAAGGACGGGCTGCACGCAGTTAGCTCTGATAAGCTGTGTATTGCTGCGGGGAAAGGTATCCGTCAAATGATCATGTAGGGGAAGGATGCGAGGCTCAGAAGAGGAAAGAGAGCCAAGAATCGGTTGAAACGAGATTGACAAACAGATCTTAACTCGTCAGAGGCTGTTGCATCTGCACGATTTTGACATGTGGTTGTAGAAAATAGAAATAAAAATATAGCCAATGCAGAACCATTAGGAAGAAAGACTAAGTTATTATGCGAAACTGGGGCTTGAGTAGGCGGGGCACTGCATACTTCACTGACCTTCCGCTGCGGTGTCTGTGCTTGCGCAGTATCTCTTCAAGGAAATCCAAGCGTTCTAGCCGGGTCTGGTTGGTTTTGCGGGGTGGGAAAGTTTTTTTTCTTTCCCTCTGATTTTCCTCTCGCTTGTTTCCCTACCTAGGGTCTTACTGCTATCACAATCCACGCGAGAACGGGGACTTTTTGGAAATTTAGATGGAGACAGGGACCGTAGTGACGGCTGGGTCTCGGCAGGCCGGCCAAGGTGGCCTAGTAAGTATGTAGGTAGGTAACGGTGCGTTTGACCGGGGTTGGATAAGCGGTGATGGGTCCTAAATAAGGAAAAAGCCAATTGCGATAACTAGTACCGTATGTACCAGCGTGGGCGGGTGTCTCTGGTGAAAGAAGTTGGTTGGTCCAAATAGGACAAAGAAGAGCGAGGGGGGGCGTTGAACGTATGAGAAGAGTTTAGTGGTTGAGGGTTTTGGGGCGGACGAAGAGGATGAGGATGGGGAGAGAGGGGGGGAAAGAGGTTGATGAAAGTGAGGTTACGGAGAGGTTGTGTGTATGGGTGGAGGGTTGGTAAGGAAAAGGTAGATGGAGTTGAATTTTGGTCGAGGCGAAGAAAAGGTACGGAGAGGAAAGAGGAAGAGGGAGACTGGGAATCAGGATTGAAGAAAGAACCTGGAAGCGTAAGGTAGGCAACCAAAGAGGTAAAGTTATGGAAGTCTCGACTACTATTGTAGCGTAGACGACAATTCGGGACAAGGTTGGGTACAGAAAGCACGTTCTTGCATCGGTAGTACTATCCAGAGACTAGTACCAATACAATAACGTACATACCATACATACCATACATACCATATAGTACTTGGACCTAACCTTACACGGATTATCATAGGGTTAAGATATAGAAGGTACATTCCCACGTAACTCTATTCTGCGGGTTATCACCTATACACGTACTGTACCTAAACTACATACGGCATTTTTACACCTTTCTTTACTTAATCCATCTAAGTCAGTCACCACCTTATTATGTACCATGTACGACCAGGGCACCTACATTTATCTAACCTACCTAGTAGCCATGATGTACGTAATGACGTAATGGCACTTCGTCGAAGGCGGCAAGGCTCAAAAAGAGGATACTTAGATAAGTAGACTTCTCTTAAGTCAATATATTTCATTAAAACTTAAAGACGCTTCTTTATGAGCACAAGCAATTGTGTCACCTGCAGAAGAAGACGTGGGGAGTTTAGATAGAGAAAGAGGGGTTCCTTATGTAAATCCCTGGCATTACGTACTTACACTAGGTACTCACATACATACCTATAATTCGGTAAGTGGACAAAGTAGACTCGGGCCTGATGTGTCAACTAACTGACTCCGGTAACTATGTATGGTATACATATGTAATTGTTATCCAAGTACTAGCCTTTGTTATTCCCGACAATATTTAGAAAGCATTCCAAGTGGATTCACTTCAGACGGAAAAGAAAAAAACAAACCTGTTGATATTCGATATCTGATATTTGTCGGTTCCAAGTCTCATGATCGAGTCTCGATGCGCATAATCGGAGTCTTCCGTATTCAAGTACCAGTTGTAAACGATCCGAACCTTGGTACCTGGACTAATGAAAGTTTATACTGCAACTAGGTTATATACATTATGTACAGATGGAAGCGTGGTATGAATGTAGGTACATGCCGTACGTAACTTCCAAGTATGGGTATGCGCGCGCACGCTTCCATTTATGTACATACATGCGTCACCCCCACTTCTTTCTTTGAATGCCTCGCTTTAATTCACTTATTAGTCTATTTCTTCAACAGTTTTATTATACACATCTTTACATACTACTAACTACGGCAGCATTTTCCAATAGGTATTCTTATTGATACTGTGATTAGGATAATGGCATTCTGTCATAAGTCTTGGATGTTTTTATGTAAGTTAGTATTAAGGTGTACGCTTTTCTTTCGGTGCCTATACTAATTTTTAAATATCTGGTTTATTATATATATCTCTTCGTACAATTCCGGTTGGAACAAAAGTCATATATGAACCCGTGAACCCGTTAGGCTCCCAACAAGTATATATACATTTTCCATGTATACCTTATAGGACGACATGGAAAATGTAAAGTCTATATTCACAGTGTCTACTCATGTAATTTCTGTCAAAACTTCCATCAGGGTATAAGTCTCAACCCGCTGTGTGAATCTGGAATTATCTTAACCCAATTACAAGATTTGTACATTCTACCACCTACTTAGCTTTTACAAGCCCGCAGTGTCAAGCACACTAATCTCCTATTAGTCCTTTTAATATATTTCAATTAGATACATCGGTCGTGGTTCATTTCGCCTCTCGTAGTATACTGCCACGTCGATATCCTTGTGGTACCATTTATCCCGTAGGGAAAGGGGTTTAGTAGCAATGCATTATCAGTGATAAACATCGAGATTCTTTACAAGGTAAGTAGGTATTACAAGCCGAACCGACATATCCGCGGTGGGCGAGATAATTGATATGCTGTTAGATATATATGACGATTCACATTTCCTCGCCTTACGAGTTACGTCTTAAACCTTGCGGCGATATAAAGAATAATCCGTTAGTGGGGGCATATTTGCTACAAGAAATAATTTTAGATATGATCCCCTAAAGTCTTTCGCTGCTTGGATTGATTATGTACTAATAGGTAGTAGCTATAAACACTCATACGGCTTGCCTTGCGTAGCCATGTGTACGTTGGCAAATATAAATTCTCACAACGTGAAGTCAATTGTGTGACTATGCCAACCCGAATAGATACAACAACAACAACAGCAACAACAACAACAATGGCCTCCGCATCTCGGACCCATCGTTCCAGTTGCAAGGCACCGTTCAAACCTCCATAATGATACCGTTCAAGTTATTAATGTTACCCAATAAGGGGGTAAACCATGTGGTATTGGCCATAGAACCACAGCGCAAGGGCAACCCAGAGACGAATCATATTACTCGCCTAGTTTAAATATGCAAGTCGGAACTCGTACCGCCTCACGGTTGGTCCTCCGTACAAACCGAGGGTTAGGACAATGTTGAAATTCCAAGAACCCTTGCAACCCACTATCTTTCTCGTCGAGTCGTCGGGTGTCAGCCTTATAGAGTGAGCGAAAGCGAAACTTTATAACACTAGCTAGGGGTTTGAGGAATCATTGCCTCTTAGTTTAGTAAAAGTACAATTCTTACAGATTGTCATTCACGTCCTATGAAGGCACGCCATATATTTGTGTATCTACGTGAGGGTTTATTGAATTATCGAGTAAAAGCCCCAGATGAAAACGGCGCCTTGGCTATTTGATTCAGGTCGCTCACCAATCCCTTGCTAGTAGGCCTGTGAAGAATAAGCCACGAGATACATATGTTGTGTGACTCGATCCTGCATATTCCCTAGGGTTATATTTCCCAGGGCGGCAAAAGCGGGCAACGAGTTTACATGAGATAGAGGCCGGTTAGATGTGTCATAAATAACAGCATGCTCATGAGGTTCCATTCCGCTGGACTGGTCATACCCCACCTGAAGTGGCAATCGACAAGGTGCCTTGAGTTGCCGAGGGAGAAGCCGCGAGAAACAGTTCGCTGCGAGGCACGTCACTGGAAAAGGACTCGAAAGCAAGCCTCTTTGCCGCCAAACCACTAATTGGTCAGCCACAAACCATTGAAGACAACCATTTGCTGTCTGTTGAGGGGTAGTGTTTTCTAGACCTTATCATAGCACTGTACACCTATGAACGCTGGAGTACGGCTGTTGTGGTGCAGCTTACGCCCCCAGGATACGGTTACGACAATTCCATGTAGTTGATATATTATCCGTCTTCCGCTACGACTCGAAGGGATATGACAGGGAAGGCGGCGGAGAGCTAATTTATGACGACAGGCAGGCCATCCGGCGTTTGATTATTGTAATCGAACACGCTATGGGTGGTATTGGTTGGAAAGATAAGAGCTTGCCTGCCTCAGTGTTGAGTCGTAGGGCCGATCTCGATACATGAAGTATGAGGACTCATCTTTGCCGTAGTGTATTCTCATGCTGTAACCAGAATCTCTTGCATGCTAGATGTCCCCAATGGTCAACCCACCATTCACCGAAGCTATCTTCGACTTCGTAATCGACTTTAGGGATCCTCTCACTGCGCTTTAGGCCACAGACAATGCACGATGTAGCAGCAGTCACTGCCCCCTTCTCATTCTGAATCTGCATTGATTCCGAGATTTCAGGAATCTTCAGCTGTTCCCTCTTATTCTTGATTGATGAATTAGCAGCAGCGACCGCGGACCGAAGACGACCTATTTGTTCCTTCCAGTTAGCTACAACGTCAGCTGCCTCACGGTCTTCACGCGCTGCCTGTGCCTTATCAACGCCGGCGAGCTTCATTCCTTTACTCCCCGCGGCTGATATTGACATCCTCTGCGCGAGAAACTTGTCTCTATGCCATCTTAGCTTGCGGCCGGCGATAATGCGCGCTAGAACCGTCGCCAAAGCTAGATAACCCTTGAGGAATTCTACCGTCTTCGGGTCTGATAAAATGCGGTTTTTTATAGAGAAAGGTTGTCCGCTAACGGGTTTATATAGTGAAGCATTTGCTTGAGCGAGCAGCTCCGGGAAGACTGACAACAATACTGACGGAGGAGGCACATTAGTTGGCGGCAGGTCATTCTTCGGCTCAGTAGTCTGCTTCTCGGTCTTAACATCGATGGGATCCCAGTCCCAAGATGAGCTTTGAGGCTTAGATGCTATTGGCGGCGCCTGGGTTGTGGTTGTTTTAGGCTGAGTCGATTCTATTGAATCCCAATCCCAGTCTGAATTAGCCTTAGTATTAGACCTCGTTTCTTCATCGGGGAATTCATCGAATGCGCCCCAGTCATCACCGAGCCCATCGCTGCCCGCAGGCTTTTGGGCGTTAAGAGACGGCCACGCAGTCAGTGGAGATGTTTTGGGGTCATTTGTGGGTGTTTTTACTACTGTAGGCGTAGCAACAGCAAGCCCAGGGAAGGGGTTCCTTTCATGGAATGATGGGGATCGAGGCGCCTGTGGATAAGAGACAGGTTCTGTTAAATTCAACGGGGAGAGTGTATGGCCAGCTCGTGGCTTAGCAGTCTTTGGAGGTGGGTAGGAATCAATTGACAAAAGGTCTGGTGTCTCTTGCACAGGAGACACAACCGTCTCAAACTCTCCAAAGTCCTCATCATCTTCTTCTTGCTGCTCTCCGCCGAAGTCATCGGCATCGAACAAGACATTTGGATTCGGATTGAGGTCCTTTTTTGGAATTTCCCCAGAGCCAATATTGGATGCTGGCTTCTTAACTTGCTTAGGTGCGGGTTGCGCTGATGATGACTCGCCCTTTTTGCCCTGTGATATGGCCAAATTGTTTAAATCCAGTAGGTTGTTTGTTATAAGATCCATCGTCGATGCCCGTACAACTCTGGTTCTCAGTAGTGTTGGATTCCGTGGCTCTCCAGTTGTTGCGCCCGACAGAGAATTCGATGCCGCCGACGGGGCGGGTGGCTGATTCGCATTCTCTGCGACTTCAAAATCACCCCAGCCGTCTTCATCATCTTCTTCATCCTTGAAGTTTGACTGACTGGACTGCAAGGGTGTGTCTATCCAGTTATTTGTATTTGTACCTAAGGGCCGTTGAGTGTTTTGTAACTGGCCGCTCCACTGAGTTGGTCCGTTGTTCCATTGTTGAGATACAGAGCTTGCATGCTGCCCTGTACTGGGGTTATTATTCGCTGCACTACCAACTCCGAAGGAGAATGGATCTGGCGTGAATGAAGAAGCCTGAACGGAGGTCTTCGGCTGATGCCCTTTTGAGGGACGCTCTGAGGCGTCCTCAAAGGCAGCAAAGAGATCTGCGGACATATCACATAGATGCTAATACCGAATGATTAAACTGCTCTATATGCATAGCTAGCATAGGCTAAAGCCAATTCCGTGCTATACTCGTTGTGCCGGGAATAAATAAAAAAAAAAGATGAAGAAAGTTTCGGTGTTGAGGCTGAACCCGAAGAATCGGGGACGGGTGAAGCGGACTTGACCGGTGGCAGGGATTCCGGCAAGCTTTCGGGTAAGATATGCACTAACCCAAGATAGTAGGTACAATTGAATTACACCTAAAGTGACAAAAGTGACAAAAGGTACCTGATTTAAGTACCTGGGCATCCAATGTAATAAATTAACCTAGGTTTCAAAGTATCAACTCTTGGAATTGTAATTCTTGTTAACTAGTAACGTCCTTTTAATTCTTCCACTATGAATATATTATAGAATTGTTCTCAATTGTAAGAATTCAAATCTACATATTGATTATTTATGATGTATATCTCACCCCTACTAGCCTCATAAGCGGATTCTCTACGATTCTATATATAGAGGTAGTCATGCGAGATCGATCCTTGCAATATGTCACGACAATCAACCGCGTAGTAAACGCCGTGATGCTCCGGAGAATACTATAAACCCTTATATAAAATCATCATAGCTCTATGTAAGCCGGCTGCATCTATGCATACGCGTCTCTATAGCTAGACTGCTTTCGGAAGAGGACATTCGGGTATAAGCAACTTGTCCGTTTATCAACCCAAACAGCAATGCCAACTCTAACAGAGGTAGGCCAATGAGCAGCATTCCATCATAGGAAGTACCTAGTTTACTAACTTAAGATGGAACACCCAGGCCCTTGGCCCAGAGGAAGATTGGTCCGGTCTGAAGGACGCAAAACTGAGACGAAAGTTACAGAACCGTCTGAACGTCCGCGCACATCGTAAGTGATGCGTCCAGTGTGGCCTAGTTTCGGCACTCGTCCTAAACGCTATTAGGAAAACGAAAGGCCTTACAATCAAAGGGCAGAACCCCGACGACTGGCCCTGACATAGTTAACACAATAGAGCAATGCAATTTCCCGGAGAGAAGCGAATGCAAGACACAACGTGGAGCTAGTTCCTTGATCGTCAAGTTCTCGAAGTTACAGTCACGAGGGAGTCATGATAGCTCCGGGGATCAAGCATTAATATTCCCACTTACACTAGACCATTTAATACCTTTAGTACAGTACAACTTTATCCGTGGTGTCTTAACCAACATGGCAATCCTAGGCACTCAGGACGCCTTTGCTCCCGAATGTTCTCAATACTGGGTTGGCATGACGCTTTTCCCGGCTCCATCCACTATACCTGAGTCTCTCCAACAAACAGAATTACAGCGGAACACGCCACATGAGCCATGGATTGACCTCATACCAGATAAGACAATGCGTGATAATGCGATACTAGCGACAGGGACTTTCAAGAGGGAGGACATCAATACAGCCATGGCGGGTTCTCTAGATGGACAAACGGACATGATCGAGATGACCGGGTTGATAGCTTGGGACGATCCTTGGGTACCTAGAGGATGGGAAATGACTGAAGGATTTATAAAAGAGTTCCCATTTCTTGTAAAAGGTTGTAAGGACATGCTCGAGTCTACTAATCGATGGCGGGCATTGCGAGATGAGGAACCTTTGGTCTTTGAGATATAATGTCATGTGCACATTTTCACTTCGATGTAGAATAATAAATGTAGAATAATAATAATAGACTTCACCCATCTCTTAGCTTAGTTGTAAAACGTCTACGAGTCCAGAACACATACCCATTGTATAAATCTACATAGGTTCATTTTCATATAGTCGTGTAAGTGTATGTGCCTAAGTACATGCAGTGGTACATCTAGGTATGTCTGGAGTACGGGCATGTACCTAGGTACCTACCGACATAAACTAGCGTGACTTTATACATTAGCGTCAAAGCAACCAGAGCTGACGTAACACACAAAAATCCACTTACCGCGGGGCTTCGACTCTTATCAAACCGCCACCTCCAACCCTCAACGGCTGTCAGCTGGCAGCCAGTCTTTCCAACTTCGGACCAAGTCTATCCCTTAGCCTTCCTCCAATTATCATATATCAATAATCGTAATAAACAATTGGGATAAGACAGGGCGAGAGAAAACCATAATGAGATCCTTGGTCGAGTCGACGTGAGTCCAATCACTTCTCATTAGATACAATCCTTAACTAATCCCGACAATAGCACACGATGGGAAGAGACTCTAAAGCATAGCACTAGCCTTGCAGATCTGCAGCGAGCCGTCAAGGAGAACGGCCCGAGCAGCCCCTGCATCTCGGGATGTAGGTCTATCTGTTGGAAGGTTCGTTACTCTTTAGAACCGAGTATCTAAAGTAGAATTGACCCGAGACATAGATATTCCTCCTCAACCAGTCTACTAATACCGTCGACTGGTCCCACGCCATCTCGGAGACACGGAGCACATACTCCTCTTTGAGGGATCATTTCTTGAAATATATAAAACACCCCGAATATCTTACAGCTGACTCCGCGGATCCCTTAGCAGACGATGCTAATGTAAGGCAGTCCTTTAATACGAACGTACGTGGATTATGAATATTAACTTCAGATAGTCGCCTTGGAATACCCTCCGCCATGATGAAACACTCAGGGCCGAGATTCTTCAAGATGTTCAACGTCTACCGGATGAGCCTTTCTACCACCAACCCGAGATCCAGACGCTCATTCTGGATGTCCTCTTTGTCTACTGTAAACTTAATCCAGGCATAGGCGGGTACCGCCAAGGCATGCATGAGCTCCTAGCACCGATCGTCTATGTTGTAGAACACGATGCTATTAACCCAGCCGATGTTATTTCAAGTAACTCAGCCGATCAAAGAATGTTAGAAATGTTAGACGCCACTTTTATTGAGCATGACGCCTTCGCTCTCTTCTCAAAAGTTATGGATTGTGCAAGGTCATTCTACGAAGTTACAGAGTCAGCGACAGATGCACCTCTTACAACATTTAGCCCACAGCCTACAACATCCTCTATCGTTGAGAAGAGTCAATATATACACGAAGTTTGTCTATTTAAAGTAGATCCCGAACTATCGACTCACCTTAAGAATATTGAAATTTTACCCCAGGTTTTCTTAATGTAAGCTTCCATCTCGTATACCCTCGTGAGCGAAATTTGGTTACTGACAAGCACCCACGCTCTGCTATAGCCGCTGGATCCGTCTCTTGTTTAGTCGCGAATTCCCCTTTAATCAGATGCTCGTACTTTGGGATACCCTATTTTCCGTAGATCCGTCATTTAGACTGATAGACTTGGTTTGCACGGCAATGTTGATCAGAATACGATGGAACCGTAAGATCCAGCTTTCTTATACATCCAAACCCATTGCTAATACTTGGTAGTCCTTAATGCCGACTATACTGTTGCGTTACAATTGCTACTTAAATATCCAGCCCCGCAGCCACAACATGGACCGCATACTTTTGTTGACGATGCAGTCTACTTGTGGGAACATCTTGACTCAGCCGGAGGCTCTTCACTTATAGCAAAGTATACTGGAAAACCTCCATCACCTCTAGGGGCTGATTATGAAGCATCCACACGTAAGAGGTCAGCTTCAAACGTACGGCGGAAGTTAGCTGGTGCTGGGTCACCTTTATCACCTTCTCGCTTTAAGTCATCGCAGGGTGGTATGGAGGCATTACTTCAAGGCGCTGCTAAGGGCGTCCTCGAGAGAGGAGAAAAACTTGGCATTAATCAAGCAGTACGCGATGCCATGGTGGAAATACGTCGCAACGTACAAGAAGCTAGAAGCTCTATGAAAGCGGGTAGAGATCTCATTGGCGAGCCGGGCTCCAGCACGACGGTACGAGCGGTCGCAATGCTGGACCGGAGAAATAGGCGCCTAGCAGCTTTACTAGACGAGCCTCTCTCCTCTTTGAAGAGCCTTGCAGGTTCTGATCTAGAAGATAAGGACAAATGCCAAGATGCCCTTGAGATTGCTGCAGCGAAGATTCAATTCATCAAAATCTATCTCGAAGATTCTACCTTGGACCTTCCAGACGAGGAAGAGCCGGTGTCGTCGATACCGTCGGATACGCCAACGGGTAGCGACGGAAAGCTTGATCCTGAACCTCTAAGCCAGGCAGTCGCCGCAATAGCCTTGGATCCCCCTGTCCAAGCAACGAATTCTCGAAAACCCGAAAACAAGAAGCCCTCACCAACTAATTCTCCCCTACCAGACCCAGATAAAATGGACACGGATGGTGACCCACTAGGCTCCGGGGCGTCGATAGCAAAGAAGAAGCTAGAACGTCCTCAACCCCCTATCCCAACACGGTCCACGCTCGCACAATCCTCCTTCTCATGGATGCTAGAACCCGACGCCGCGCCCTCGTCTTCTTCCCCTTCTATATTCCCGTCAACCCTTCCCTCCTCATCAACAACGGAATCCTCGCACCGAAAGAGACCTTCTAAGAACGCTAACCGCGAGCGCACCGCGTTTCTCTTCGGCGAGGTTGGTGCTGACGAGACCGGGAACACCGTACTACCGAGTGATATATTTGGCATGGAGGAGATACGTAAGGGGAAGAGTTGAGGCGAGGAAGGTTTGGATCGGAGATACGGTGCAATGATAGTATAGGGTGGGTGGATGTATTATGTAGATATCTAAGGGCGTAACTTAGCATGATTTATGTGACTATACGAATGTAAGGTATATATACCTATATACCTATGCGCCTACTCATATATTTCGTGAAGATATGGAGGATAGGGACTTAAATATCAAAATCCGTAGCGTCCCTACGATCGACCACGTATTTAATGCTAGCTACGAGGGAAAGCCCTATAAATTCAAAACATACTTCGTTCATTTTCACCTAGCTGTTCATGCGTTATGCCGTCTTGCCTGCCTTAGCTATGGACCTAACTACCTCCGTATCAGCTCTGTTTTGCCGTCTTCAACTTCCCGTGTATCTAGTAGTATATCCATCCATGCCATATGCTAGCCCAACCGATGTAGCAAGGAGATATGCAAGGAGAAAAGCAAAACAAGAGACAAGTTTCGGGCTCATGTGGTATGCCAATACCCAAGAAGTTAAGAACTCGTGATCAATCACCATTGTTCGTTACATACCACCTAATTGAGAGATGGATAGTGTTTCCCAAGAATCTAGGAATAAAAAGACTAGCTAGTCTTTAGTTTCCTTATCATGTGTGCGTGTATCATGTCATGAAATTCTCATAAGAGAAAAGGGGGGAAAAGGAAAAAGAAAATCACAACATTAGGAAAAGAAAGAATAGGGGGGGGGCTCAAAAAAAAGAAAGAAAAAGAAAAACTCCATGAAGGAAGCACATGCTGACTCTGCTCTAGAAACAAACAGATTCCTAAGACGAGGAGAAAACAGTAGATCCTATGCCAGCCCAAGTTCTGCATGATTTCATTTCTTTGCTTGCTTGATTCCGTATTTGTATAACTCTTTTGTTTTGCGTTACTCTTCCTAAACCTCCCGTAAAATCGCAGTTTTTTCGAGAGCTGGGTATCATGCAGTTAAAATTTTCTTCATTCCCCAATTCTGTGCTGTGTGCCCTGTTCTCCAATAACAGTCTAGCTAAGCCCAAAGAACCAATCCGGTCGTATAAATCCCCCCTCCTGCTTCCTCACTTCTGCCCCGTAGACCTTACCGGACAGCCCAGCTGTACTCCCCCCTTCCCCATCGTCACGTCTCTAGTCCATCTGGCACCAGGGATGCTGAAGCACTTGTTCGATATCATATCGCCGTGTAAGGTCGCGATCGAGCATACACCGGATAAGGTTGATACTTTCTTCGCTGATCACATATGGTACTCTTAGATCACGGTCCATTATCTCGTCGATGCTGTAGAATGGGTTCTCTTTATAGATGATGGTGTAAAGCAAAATCCCGAGAGCCCAAACGTCCTGTTCTTTACCGCCGTATGGCTTCCCTGCTAACACTTCCGGAGCCGCATAATCTGAAATCCAAGTTAGTCGATACCTTTCCAACTAAATGTCTATTAAAATAACGTACCAATAGTGCCTACGAAGACATCAAAAGGTCCATTCTTGATATACGCTGCGCTTCCGAAGTCGATTAGCTTGATGTGCCCTTCACCATCTAAGATCACGTTTTCATCCTTGATGTCGCGATGAACCACCTTCGCTTTTATGTGCAGATGGTGTATCGCCCTAGCGACCTGGACAAAAATGCTTCGGCACTCATCTTCTTCCATGTTGGCACGGAGCTCAATGTAATCGAAGAGGTCCATTCCCGGATATCCGTGAGGTGCCATTTCAATATAATAGTTTGTCTCATCTTCGAAGAAATCTTCCATTTCTACAATGTTAGGGTGCTTAAAGCCATCTCGTCGGAGATAGTCCAAGACGTGTATCTCAAGGGGAACTGTGCCGAGGCGCCGATCTCTGGTCCACGTATCAACGAGGATTCGCCGCTTTGTCACATACTTCAGGACAACCTTCTTTCCGCCGTTGTATTTGTATCGTGCTAGTTTTACTTGGCCGTAAGCACCCTGACCCATATCTTCAAGTATAACGAAATCATCAATCGTCTTTTTACGCGGTGGAGCATCTGTTTCAGGCGGCGACGACGACGATTCTTTTTCTGAACTCTTGGACGACCCGGTGAGTTTACTAGCTGCGTTTATCGCAGCAACTTTAAGCTGCTGCGACAACCCCGATGCAGCGGAATTAGGCCTAGATTTCGTATCTTCAGTGTCTGAGCTCATGTCCATCGGTGTATGCGCTGGTGTTTGACCGGGAGATGGCTGATGCAAGGGAGACACGGCCCCAGATAGCAGTGGTGACTTGGGATTGGTGGCCGCCAACGATTTAATGTTGGATGCATGTAAATGACGAGAATAAGTGATCCACAGCGCGTAGACAACCTCTGATTCGATATCGCTTGTCTGTGATTCATCATCGCTTGCCCCTGAGTCACTATCGGAGTGCTTTTCGCTCTTTACAACTCTCATCTGAACGTCTATTTTTAGTTCGCTACCGTCGCGGTGTTTCGCTGGGAGCCCGTCAGGGTTTAGGAAATTGCTGGTAGCATCTGGTCTACCATCTTGTAAGGCTAACAAGGTAGCTGCTTTCCTGAAGCTATGCTCAGGCACTACAATGCCATCCTGAAGGTTAATCCCATCGTGATCAACCAATATCTCAAGAACTTTGTCGAAGTCTGGAATGAGGTTAGCGATTGACTGGCCCTCCGGTTTTTCATAGCCAAATAAGGCTCCACAGAATGCCGAATTCGAACTCTTGATTTGGAGTGTATCGGGAGAGACTACGATAATTCCTGCAATATGCGGGAAACTTGAAACTCGTAGTTCGGTCTGGCCTCTCGTCTGCGCGACTATGGCGGGAATATTGATCTTCCCACCGTTTCGACAAGTAAAATACCTGCGTTTCGCGATTTGAGCGTAGTCTATTGCGCCATATCTGGGATCGATACCTTGTCGAGGAATACGGGGAATCAACTTTCCGATATCCATACCCGGTTGTAGGTTTTCATCTCCCCATATTGGACCCGTCTCTCCAGATATTTTAGTGACAACTCCATCATCGTCAAGGCTCACGAAGGCGACATCCTCGTGGATTTCCTCCAAGACCCATATCAGCCCTACTCTCTTCTCCTTAACCCACAAACTCGCAGAACCCGTTGCCCCATTGCGCTTTTGTATAGGGACAACGTCACCGCAAAGCAGCACCCCCCTTGATTTTGAGCTGCGATGGTTCCCGCCTCGGGACTTCGACGGCGTGGTATCTCCGCTGTGGACAGTCTGCGCACGCCGAGCCGGGGTTTTTGGCGGCCGAGACCTTGAGTTTGGTTTGCTTAGAAGCTGTGCCGTGATTCCCCCGCGACCTCCCAATAGTGACGAGCCAACCGAAGGGGCAGGTTGTGGTTCGGTTTGTGCAGGTGCCTGTCCCACGTCATCATGATCGGCGCGAAGGAGTTTGTTCTCTAACCAAGCACGTCTTTCCTCTTGCACAACTTCCAGGATCCCCATCTTGCGGACCTCGGCTTTTGTCACGCCGAACACTAAGCAGGCCAAGTCATTTGCGGCCAATATCGTCCACGGGGGTTTGGATTCGGTTGTGAAGATGGCCTGCGCGGCCGGAACCCACCGGGCTGCATGGCCATGGACCGCAGGTCCCAGAGACCCAGCTGAGCTAAGCGACGAACCCATAGCTAATGGCGGGAGCATGGGAGATACCAATGCTTCGGGGTAACCTTCTGACGAGCCAGCAAGGAAGGGTTGCGCCATGGTATCCATAAGTTTTGCTGTTTCTCGGCCGATCCAACGTCCGTGAATGTTCTCTTTAAGCTCGGCCGTCTGGATATGGGAGGGGATGTTTTGGCTGTAGTGCCACTTTCGTTCGTCGGCGTCCTCGACGAGTTCTCGGAATCCGTTTGCTCGTGATGCGCATCGTCTTGCTCTGGCGCTGATTTACCTCCCTCGCCTCCGGTAGATTGCGCGGTAGTGACTGGAACATGATCCGCAGTAGGCACTCGGGCCATTGGAGATACATGCGGTGTTATGAAGGATTCGGGACTGCTCGTCCTTGGTATAAAGTCCTTCTCGAAAATATTACCTTGCGAAACTTGAGCGGGACCAGTTAACGGGCCTGGAATAAAGGAAGAGTCGGCATTTGGCAGATTCCCAGCTCCAACCAACTGTGCCCTGGCAAGAAGATCGAGCATGTGTTGGGTTTCAACATCACCGGAAACCCTAGCTTGGGCGCTAGCCATGGCGGCATTCGACGAAACAGCCCATCCCATTCGGTCTTTCATAAACTCTATAGACCGTTTTAGCACATTTTGACGGTTGTGTATAAACTCCTCAGATTGGTGGGCGAAGGAGAAGGAGTGCAGAGACTCGGACGGAAAGCGGGACAAATCTTCGGAGAAATTGGGAGACGAGGGGCCCAGTAATGGGGTATGATGCCCGGAAGGGATCATCATAGACATCGAAGTGGAGCGAGGGAGGCCGGCAGACGCACTTCGCGAAGATACGGCGCTCGAAGGCAACGTAGGAGTGCGAGGAGTAGGATGCTGGCGGATGCGTCGTAGACCGGAGATGCCCAGCCCATGATCGTGTTCGGTGATTATAGGGGATCTATTACTTCCACACAACCAATATATTAGTCACTTATGACCTTTTAATTCAAATTTGGTGTTTTAAGTTGTGTGAGTTTTTGAGTCTTCTTCCTTTTTTCCCCTTCAGCTCACCTTCCGCCTAGCTTTCTTTTTTCTGTCTCTCATTTGTTTCTTGGCGGACGGGAACTTTGGTGTCATATGTAATAAGGCGGCTGAGCAGATGCATGTGACATTGGCGAAGGAGGCATACGTAGGTAATAGGTAATGATATGCCCTCCCCCGTCGTGCCCCGGTGCCCCCGGTGCCCAATGTATCTATTCTCGGATTTTGCAGGCGATACCGCCTCGCGCTAGAACGTACCTTGTGATTTGGTCAGATTCTGTCACGCCTGATCCGGCGTCAAAAGAGAACCTCAACCTCGTTCTCTCAGGAAATTCAGCCACAACGGCAAGATTTCCAGTACTGCGGTTCTTGGGTATTCGCAGTGGTGCAGCCAGCTTATTGCTCCTCGTGGAGCCGCGGCCGCGCTGTGGTTCTGGGTCTGCATCCTGATGAATGTTCTCGGCGCCTTGTGGATAGGCAGCGGGATCAGTGGCCATGGGCATGAAGATGATGCGTCGTTTCAACCTCGAAACTCACCACAGTCCTGATTTCCACCATGAATCTGTTTCATAATTGACGAAACAGTAATAGAAGTTGTGCTACGGCCTGCGCGCGCAATAGATTTGAATGGGCGACTGAGAGTGAGGCAAAATGAAAAAAAAATATATAAATGAGAGGATAAGGATAACAAGAGATACTGTTGGGAAGTAACTGTAAGGCACGCAAGGCACAGCAGCAGAACACTCAGCGCAAGACAACGCAGGGTGTTGTACAGTGAAAGTATCTGAGGCGAGTTCCAGTAAGCTGACGGCTAGTGGAAACAATGCGGGGTTAAATTAATCAAGCCTTCACCTAATAGAAAAAGAGAGAGAGAAGGACAGAAAAGAAAGGAAAAGAATAAAGTAAATAATTCTGCTTGGGTGGGAATTTCCCTTTCCCCTCTAAAAAAAAAAAAAAAAACCAACAGCTACCTAGGTAGAGACTTGCTGCCAAAAGGTCAAAGGGTACATTACCTCAGGCTGCAAGCTTGTTAAGGTTTGGGTTGTCAGTGGGGGTTCCGCCTGCCGACTGTCGGCTGCTAGCAGCCCAGATTTCAATCAGATGTTACGGTACTGGTCAGCTCTGTGGCGTTTCCGTTATAGTTGAAAGCTGGGGAACCCTTGACAAGTTTGCTGGTAAGTTGCGTCTTACGCACTGTCTTTTATAGACTTAATTTATTTTTATCTTAAATGAGGTTTGATGTGTTAGGTAGAATTGGGGGTATATTGAAATGTGAAAGAAAGATATTATATAACTTGGACAAAGACAACTTACCAGGGATTTAAACTCCTAGGTAATATGTTTGCATAGACGGAGGTAGCTCAGCATATGTACATCCAGTGGTACAGTGCTCTTTTGCGAGTGCGAAGAAGTGGGTTCTCAAGTGGATGGAAGTATCTGAGCAATGTATTTCGTACCTAATAGTATTCGAGTCGCACAACCGAGAGATGGTCCAAACTCTAAGGGTATTGGGGTCGTTTCTCAAGTACCCAAGTAGTACAAGTAGTACAAGCTCTCCAAATCGAAATGCGGGCATCCATAATATCACGAACGCCTTCTTCTTAAAGCTTCCTTTCATTTTTTTATGCGTAACCTCTGTTATATAAATGTTACAAAATATTAGCCAAATCCGTACTGGAATATCCCGCGTACAAGAAGATTGCCGAGAAATTCGAGGCTCTTAATCAAGCACTGATCAAGCATTGATCAGGTATCGAACCGACGACTATGATGTCAGTTAGCAGGGGGCGTACACCAACGTATTCCATCACTGATTGGTCCGCATGAATATTAGTCGTATTAGTCTTCCTACAGGGACGCGCGCCTCTGGCGGCTGCAATGGGTGATGACATATAACAGCAATGACGCTGCTCGTATACATAGTCGTCGACATCAAGCCTAGCTTTGGGCTGCTTGGGCTGCATGATGGACATACGATTCAATCAAATAGTGGATTTCCCAACTTTAGTCTGATCGCTTGCATGCAGCCACTTGCAGATATCCATAGATCGTAAGTCGTGGGGGGGTGTTTCCCAGATCATCTTCTAATTCAAGCAAGAGATTTTCTCGTCTTGTATAGCACTATGAAGCTAATCTCGGGAGTTCTCCCTTTTTTTGTTCTTTTTTCTTTTCTTTCAACCCCTCCTCTCTCTCCTTTTCATATATTCATACAGTTAATACTATCAAGCCCGGCACCTAGGGTGTAACGAAGATCACATCACTTTACAGATGTGATAAAAGTACTCCATCAAGAATTACCACGCAGCTTTCTAATTCTGCCTTTGTCTCTTGAGGATTACCCTATGAGTCCAAAAAGAAAGGTGTCTCAAGTATTCCTTTCCCACCTCAGAACTTGAACTCCGCCGCAGGACCCATCCCCATGCACGTTTCTTCCTCCTCGGAGGCCGCAGTTCCCGATCCCACACCGACCCTATTTCCTGAACGCCATGCATGCATCTTTGGTAATATAACTCCCCCCCCACCACCTTTGGTGCCCTTCCCTCTTGGGCTTACCAGGTCTCCACCCCCATTGACCCTAGAACTTTTGGTAAACCACCAGAAACGCTGCGTATTTACCCTCGCCCTGGCCCCGTACCCGGCTAGTATACAATATATACGTGTGATGAGCAGTACGCTATCAACTGCTATTGCCCTGCTCAATACTTCGTTTTATGGTTGCGGTATCGCCTGGTTGCGTGTATAAACTCGCAAACGCGTACCGATGCTTTTGTATCTGCCACCTGTAGTTATGTGTCGTATTCCGAATCATCTTAACCACTGGTGTACCACCTCAGAAGCCTCAAGAACCACCGGATGATGGTGAACTCGCGCCCTTATTCCTCCGGAAAAAGGTTGAGACGTTCATCCTGAACCTGCTGGTCTTCTTCTTAAGCGGTATCTCCGGTTTGAGTGTATTTCCATTAGAATCCTCCTCGGAATTGCCGGACTCAAGACTGTGCATTGGTCCCGTTGTGCGGTAATCAGGTGCTACAATTTTCGTAACAGGAACGCTGCCAGGACGCTCAAGGGATTCTTGACTGACAATGCTTGTACCTTGAGTGCTTGGCGAGAGCGGCATCTTGCCTGTAGTAGCACTGGTGGCTTGCGACTGCCAGTCCCCTGGAGGCACCGAATTGCTCCCATCTGTTGTCTCGCTGCAACGCTGTTTCCCGTGATATCCAACTCCTCGACTGTCTGGCTCGTTACTGCTGAAAGGATCGGTGTCGAACCCGACTGGGATGCCGTTTACTTCTTTATATCCTTCTCGATTATCAGGGGTGTGATATGGCTGATCGGTTGGCGATGAGCCTGCCTTTTTCATCTCTGCATGGTTCGAGACCAATTCGCACTTTGTCGGGTCTATTCGGAAGTTTTCAACACCCTCGGCCTGAATGGCTAGCCCTAAAGCACGAGGTGAAAGAACACCTTCTGTAAATATCCTTCGCTGCTCTTCTTCCATCCGCGGAATCTGTTGCACCGTCTTCTCAAATAGTATCCTATTTATTTCGAGCTCCTCCACGGTATACTGCATTGTAGGCAGCACATCGGCGATCCCTCGAAACAAAGGAATAGCGAATATTTCCATGAATTTTATTTGAGCCCGAGCTAACGACAAGAAATCCTTCTTAGGACGCGAGATGAGGGAAGACTGAATACCAATATCACTTTCCATCGTTGCTTGCCGCGAAAATTCGTCACAAAGGATATACATCCATTGGAGTGCTGCCTCGTATTTTCGTGCCTAACGATATCATTAGCCGCTGCCAAATTTGGATAAGAAACAAACGCAACACATACAACATTACTGACGTCAGCGCACTTTATGATTAGGCAGCATATAAGTGTGGTCTGTTTGTCTATAGTTTTCTCACTCCAATTTTCAATAGGCTCCTTGTTAAGTTCCTTCTCGAGGTTCTCAAGCTTGGTCATGTAATCAAAGTGCACGCCCATATCTGTGGCAAGGATCGAACTAATCATAAGAGTGCGCATTTTCGTATCTTCAAAAACCTTGGGCCAATATCTCCGCAGGATTTGTGAATAGGCCGCGCAATGGAAGGATTCGAGAACAGACCGATCATTGTACAATTGCGCTAGGGGCGCATTAAGCACGGTGAGAAAGCCGTTGTTCACACCGGGATGACCAACGTCGTGTCCGATCGCCCCTATGAGAAGAGTTAATGCCTCAAAAGGCCTGATTAAATTCACGAGAGAACTCTTCTTGATCGACCCGGCGGAAGATCTGGGTCGCGTGGGATATGGTGGTAAGGCCCCAATTTGAACAAGGAAATTAAACGTCGCCTGGAGAACATCGACCGCATGACGAAAGTTGTGATATGGTACGAAGGTATTATAAGCAGCTCGTGTCGCCACAAGAAAAGTCGTGAGCTGCTCTGTAATTCAGGACGAGTTAGTAGCCGCAAGCAGGAGTATAAATAGGCCGCTTACCTGTTGGTATTCGCCACTGTTCAAGCTCCGGCATAGAAAAGGCGTGTTTAAACATGAGGATGGCCGCGATGAGGAGGGAATCATCACAGAAATCGTGAGCAGAGAAATGCCATTTCCCGATGTCCCTAGCAATTCGAGACCGCAAGTCGGAGGGAACGTTGACCTTGACATTCCCAATGCGATCTTCAGACTCTTCACCAGAATGGCAAATTCCTCTCATTAACCCTGATACCATAGCCTCTCTAAGGTACGAGTAAGGCTGCTCCTCGTGCACGCCTACCCAAGACCGTTTGCGGCCCCTCCGAACTTCCATCGCTGCCTGTTGCTCCCTAGCAGCTTCTTTATGCGCCCGGTACGCATGAACTTCGAGAGTCGTTAATGTTTTAATGTGTAAGGGACTGGCCATCACATCCACCGCACCAGAGTCAAGACACTTTCTTAATAGGGCGCGGTTTGTTAGTGATCTGCCAGTCGCGCCGGGTGCTTCCGAGAGGTAATCCGCGTAACCTGGCTGTGGAGGGTCGTCGTCCGTGCCATCGTTCGCTGGAGGGCTTCGTAGTAAAGGAAAGCTAATGACGGGAATGGGTACTACTAATCTGGAGAGGCTTCTCAGATGTGTCTCGTAAACAATCCGCTCAAGAAGTCTTAACCCATAGAGCTCCTCTTCGAATTGACCGTCTTTCTGGTCGCCTTGCGAGGCCTCGGAGAAAGGGGAATGGTCTCGTTCGGGTGATAACGGCTCTAATACTTGCTCATCGTACGGCGTATCAATTAGTACAAGAGTCGGCTTCAGCCCTACCATAGATGTATCTTGTAAGTGGAACAGCTTGGATATACAAGCAGAACCGCTTGCGCACACGTGTACTGCGACATGTGTTAGTGACTTTGCTCCGAGAAGTTTACATCGAGAACTGACCATCGCCAAAGGCATCTAATAAAAGTCCCAAATTATCCCCAAGGTCCCCAGATTCCTGTAGTTCCGCGCTCTCAGAACTTAGTGACCGATCCTCGAGCACATTACGATCCACGTAGATCACATTACAAGTTGCACTATCCATCGCAGCGGGCTATGGCATCCAGTCTAGAGACCGGAGCACTTCCGCCAGGGTAACCTGTCGTCGCAATTGTTGTCGCAAGTGGAACTAGCTGTGAGAGCAAGCAATTATATGGTAAGAAGTAATCAATTGGGTCGTTAATGAAGGATGAATAATGTCTTAGTCCACAACTAATTTAGTATATCGTAAGTGCGACGAAATATTGAAAGTAGACGCGCGAATGTCGTACTCGAGACTCGAGGATTCCTTGACAAGCCAGCCACTCAAATTAGGTCACACCTCAGAAGCAACCATCTAAAAGATCCGAAAGGTGAAGGGCGCATGCGATCAACTCGGTGCGGTTATAGTTATTGGTTATGGGAATTCGAAGGGAGAGATCGAGAAAGGGTGGAACGGATTAGTAACATAGGACTCGAGACAAGCGAAGGCGCACATATGTGTGTGTGTGTGTGTGTGTGTGTGTGTGTGTGTGTGTATGTTCTAATGCTTCGAAAACGTGTGGATAGAGCCGAAAAGGTGAAAAGGTGGTCGCGCCTCACACCCTATTGCGAACCCGTCTGAAAGGGAGCGACGTTACACTCTTAATAGGAACGATAATGCGTTTCGCAACGTCTGCGACCCAAGTCTCTCTCCAGCCGTGTTTAAAATAATGGTTTGTTTTCGTTTTTGTTTTTTAATTTCCTTACTTCCGTGGAAAAGGTTGGACGTGATAGGTAATTAGGTCAAAAGAAAATAAAAAATACTCAATACCCCGTCAACTGGGATATAGGTTGGTTTCGAAATTACTCTAGTAATGAAGCCGGAAGACTGGGCAACACAGATGTTGTTGATGAGGAGACGATAAGGGAATAGTATACAGGCGGGTTGTACGTGACGTTTTTGACAAAAAATAAAAAGCAGGGGAGGATGGCAGGTATTTCGAAGTAATCGAGGTAACAAGCAATGAGCAATGAGCAATGAGCAATGACCAGATAGACCAAGAGATGGGAACTGAAAAGGGTGTAGACTAGAGTTCTCCCCAATGTGGATCGAGCAATAGAAGGGAGAAAAGAAAAGGATAACAAGTGAAGTCTGCGATTAATCGGGTGTCATTTTTAGTGCGACGGCAGTGAAAGCTGCAGTGCTGCTTGCTTCTTTGCTTGGAATCCCAAAGGCCCACCGCGCGTTAGGTACATGTGTGTACTTCGTATATATAGTACCTTAGGTACATGTACAGACGTATGTAGGTACCTAGGCACTAGACATTACACCTCCGCCAGGATGGTAAACGTTAGAGGCTCCACCGTTCCATACTTTATTGTAGGTAGCTGCTAAGATATTTTATATGGGAAATCCTTTGCTCGTTACTTGCTGATCTAAAATCTTCAAGATATTTTTCTTCGCACGAGCCACAACACCAAGACTGAAGTAAGTTATTGCGTACCTCCCTTATAAAAATTGGCTTATAAGTTACCTGCGGAACGTACTCGTTGATAAAGTATGGAACGGTGGAGCCTCTAACGTTTACCATCCTGGCGGAGGTGTAGGTAGGCACTAGGCGCTAACTGCATGTGCTAGAATCCAGCGGTAGGATCGTAGTTGAAGGTAGCGTAGTGTAGGTAATAAATGGGACCATTTAGGTGGTTGGCAGTCAGTAGAAATAATAACGTGGTACCCAGGTTAACCCGATCTGCCCAATATTTTTAAGTCAGGCCTTGTGGATTTGGCTGCTATATCAGTTTTCTGGTGATATAAAAGACTCGAGACATTGTATTCGAAGACCAACTCCGACGTTCAAATTTCATGCGTTCGGAAAACGCAAGCTATGTAACCTTGGATGTTGTAAGTGTCATAAGTGTTGTACCACGTAGGTAAAATGATAAACGTAGACGATGCATATTCGTAACCTAAGGTATTGCCAATGCAGAACCGCACCCCTCTCATAAACTCCCGCAGCAGCTTAATCCGATGCTCCTTTAACCTACCCTCTTTAGAGCTATGTACCTATATGTATACCAGGTAATTACCTACCTATGTTATTCCCTACGCAAATCTGATGATTAGACGCCGCCTTTTAAATGTACCTAGTGATTGTATCTCTAATCCGTGCGGCTGATCGAATATCGGCGGTTAGGTACCGTACCTCGGTATCGTCTGCGAGAGGAATACGGCACATATGTAATGTTAATAATTGAGATTGTTGTTGCAGCCAATAGCAAGGGCATGGCGAAATTGATAGTGGAAGTGATGAATGTACAAAGTGCCCACATTGCGATGGAGTTTCGGGGCTGCCGTCTAGAAGCTGTGGTCGAAGGGAACCGACTCAGGTCTGCTTACGTCTTTGGTTCCCTGCGTGTGCATCGTAAGCATTAACCCACTGTAAAGCAACAAGCTTCAGCGAGAAATCGAATATGACTCGCTGCGACAGTGATATTCCCTGCGCATGGTCCGGGATGCCCCTGTCTGGCCGGGCAACCACGAGGAACCTTGGCAGCCTTTTTAGGTGCTTCTAGCCAGCTTCGAAGCCTTCCAGAAGGCTGATGGAAGCCTGTAGCGAACGACCTTGGAAATGGAAAGGAAAAAGAGGAAAAGTGGGCAAGTGGAAAGTGGGAAAAGCGGGAAAGGTGGATTAACCAAGCCAATAAGATGTGCTATATTAGACCCACAGGCCCATACAGTACGTACAAAGTTACACAACACGCACTTTTTGCCTTTTTAGCTTGTCGCTTTTTGACGATCATTCATCAACTCATGCAGCTCGCAGCCCACGCAACCATTGAAGATCCATTGATTTCATTCAGATTACCTTTGGAGATTACCTTTGGCTACTTTAACCTGCTTGGGCTTCCGACATGCGATAACAATTCATTACCAACACATATTCATCATCCATTCAACATAAAACTAGTCCCCATTCTTTCTATTGCCTTTATCAAGCTGAGAGAGGCTCGGAGTTTTGTTTATCGAACCATATATTCCAATGCTAGTTAATATTGTCGCGGTCCAAGAAATTATGTCATGGCAAGTGTACAATCATCAATGATAGCAAACGATGACCACATGGTTCACATGGCTCTTCCCGTGGTCAAAGTTCATTTCTAATTATGGTTCTGCCCAAATTTGCCTCCGCTAGGTATGTTCGTAATATATGTAGATAAGTTTGGGCATCTGAGATAATGAGCGCCTTATTAGAAGTAGGGCTGGAGAAGTGACTCATTCTCACTCGTGTTTATCTACGGTATTGAGTTTGCCAACGAAGCGAGTTCCCTATGATTGATCTTTTTTTTTTCCTTCTATGATTTCTATATTGTATCATTTAGTGGCGGAAGCATGTGTAAAACACATCGTCGTCAGTGCGTACCTAAGGTATGTATAATCCTACCTATCGCGTTTACTGCCACGTAGAAAACGTATGCAAGTTATATGCAGAAGAGCTAATGAACAAATCAACAATAATGCTCTAGTTTAAGGGACGCGGTTCGGAATAAAAATATCATATATCGTCATTTATCGTTTTACAACTTTTTAAATAAGTGCATCTCCATTTTTAACGTATTGATGCAGTTGTTTGGATAGCATCAAATAGCTAGGTGTCAATTCAATCACATTGAAATATGTGCCTACACCTAGGTATAGGTATTACCTACTTACATACCTAGGCGATTGTCTCAAGTCGCAAATCCTTTTGAGCTGATGCTAGAGTTCTTTGCAAAGTATCTAAATGTACCTTTGTTATCGCCGAATGACAAAAGTTGTACATCGTTTTGCGTATACAAGCTTTTAACCGCATGTCTTCCCATGTCTTCCCTCTCGGTCCCTGAATTAACAATTAACAATACCGAATCCCTGCTCTTTCTAATGTCTCCTCATGCCTTTTTACGGTATTACTAATGGTGACTTCCGGCTGTGTAACCCCCAAACAGCAACTCCGCCGCTTCCTTTTGGTGACCTTCCCCTTACAGTAGCATCCTCTGCAACGGAGAGCGCCTGTTGGTTTTGTACCAGCCCCACAAAGGCAAAACACCACAAATCGAGGTTCTCGGATCTGTTTTCCATTTGCCTTACTGCGGTATTACACGGCCCCCACACCCGTTTGGTATCGATGTAAGAGCCCTAAACCAACCTTAAAACATTTCAACAATGAGCCACATAGTTAGTTAGTTAGTTAGTTAGTTAGTTAGTTATATTATAACTATACGTAAGGTCTATACGTATGTCTATACAATTTCTCTCTATCTCATACATCTGTATATGTATGTATGTCCTACTTTTCAAACCTGCCTGTCTTGGTCCATGTTCGTTCCCGCAGCCTTCGACCATACACCACCCATCTTATCCTCAATACGCCGTGACCTCTTTTGGTTACTTAGTTACCTTCTATATCTAGCCGGGGGCTGCGACCGGATTCACGGAAGCGCTGTGCGATTGACGAACCAGCAAGGCTAAGCAGATCAAAGCCTAGCCTATCTCGGTTTTGAGATGGCCTCCAATCCTATAACAAGACCCTACAATAAAGCCGACGCCTACAAAGCTTACCCTATCATTACCATACCAGATTATATAATCTAACTGTATAGATTACTACCGGTTGTACTATTGTCTACCATAACCATAGGTTATCTATCATGTGCTAAAACTGCAGGGTCCTTTTTCGAGATTATGTCCCCTGGATGCTCAGCCTCATAAAATACATATCTCGAGACACGGCGCCTACACTTATTCGTTTCACCAATGACAACCCCGTTGACGTCAATTATATTCTTGGATCTCTTCACCGCTCCTATTTGGGTCAGCCTCCAGCCTTACTATGATCCGCTTTCTTTATTTGCCATCCAGGTCCGTGAGATATAGAACTTACATCTCGGATCACCGAGAGTTCCGCGGCTCGTCCGGAGCTACATGTCTTTTTACCCGGACCTCTGATGACGCTAGCATAATACCTAGCATAATGCCTTGAGGAGGAATGGAAACTTCTGACTACTACAAATAGTTGTAAGTATTATAGCATTGCGGCCTCACGATGCATATGCGTTCCGGTTCATACGGAATATGCCGCACTTGATTCGGTCGCCTGTCTCTCTGCCCTGATTGAACTTGGTCGAGTCCACCGCAGCCAAGAATATTCCCGACGTTAGCAAGGCTTCTACCTGGTACGGCAGGTTGTCGTCATCTTCTACCAAATTTCCTGCATTACTTCGCCTGTCAACGCGGTTTCTATATTTGTCTCAGCTCGGCGTGCCAGTAGATGGACAGACATCGTGTGATTAGAGTCGTATTCCTGGTCCCGCGACTGTGATCGACAATCACAACTGAGAACGAGCCTTAAACGAGACACAAGACCGATGCACGCCAGAGAAGCAAGTTCATAGTTTTGCTTTGGATGCTCCCCATTATTTTAATCGTGGCTCATCGAGTATCGTGTAACCTATGTCGATGCGCTACCTGGGATTAAAAGCTCCCAGCTGAGCTGACGTGTCCTCGGGATGAGCATCTTCAATGGAGAACAAGCGCAGATGCCGAACGCTCAAGCAAATCATCAGCAAAAAGCACCAGTCGTGAGATTTTATTCTCGAACTATTCTAAAGAACTTACTAGTGTCAGACCAAGAGCCCGATTTGCCAAACCTTTCCAGGTTTATCGCACATCTATGAACGTCCGAGCTGAGCAAGCCTCTAACGCAGTAACGAATACTCCAAATTACAACAACCTGTTCATCTGAGACTTTAGCGCTCGCCACGGCTACCTTGCCTCGCAATTCCAAGCAATCCCTATGTTTAGGCTTCCACTAAACCATCGTGACACTTCATGCTTCTTCATACAGTTTAAGGGGGGTCACGCGGACGGGGCTGGCTGAGAAGGGAGTGTATGCAATTACCACAACAGGACTCATCTCCACCATTGTGCTGCCAATTCGTATCGACACCCATAGGATGTACTTGACGCTAGGTGCTGGAAAGGCTACTGAGTCCTGCGCCCATGGAATTCACAGCCGCCTGGCTATAGGTAAGGATATAATCGTTTAGCCAAACGCTGATTGTTGTACACAGGGACGCAGCTGTGTTGCCTAGGACTTACAGCTTCTACCCTTCACGTGAATATGCAACTTGTCTTCACCGTCTATCAAATCGCCACAAGATACCTAATTCGTCTATTATTCTGCCAATGTACTGATCACATGAGCCTGGGAAGCGACTATAGTAAGAAACGGAAAGCTGTGGCGATGTTTAAATAAACACTACCGCTATAGATAGATCCAATAAGATATTCCGAATCCCATTTTACTACTCTATACCCAGAACAGGACGCATAATGTACGTAAACAGCCCCTGAGGAAGCCGTATTATCTTCTCTGTGGATTGTATTGTGGTAGTAGATGACTCAGAATCTAAGCAAGTACCAAAAATTATTAAGATAGCTATTCGGCCGAGCTTGGACAAAGGGGCTATTTGGTATTAGTATTTGGTATTAGCAAAAAGAAAAAAAAAAGGCATCCCTATATAGGATACTATTAAGTGGCTTTAATATATAATTCTTTTATACATCATATGTCTACCTACCTGAACATGTTCAATCCCGCGTAGAGGGAAACCCGCTGCCCTCTTCGGAATATACAACCTGCGAGAGTATCTATCTACTTTGCTCTTCATAGGTGTCCATAGAGGAAAACTTGATGTCCTGCATTTTTGCAAGGCACATATCATGACGAGGCTCTAACTGTTCCCGTTGGCCCCTCCAGGCAAGTTCGTTGTATTACTTATGGATTCCGGGCGGCGTCCACTCGGGTGCTGGGCGTTCGTGCCAAGCCGTTATATAGGCGCAGTGTAATTATTATGACATGTGGTCATGCCCTTAAATTATCGGTAGTGGTAGGTGACTTCATCTCCAATCGTCGCTTTCAGCTCCGAGTGTGGTTTCTTTTTGCTGTTTTCGATACAATATTTGGTCTCGCCTGACTTGGCAGTCCCATATTGTCTATTAGGTACATAATTATAGGCCTACTTCCTTAAGGAGAGCCTAGAGCAAGTGGGCATTGAGTCATGAAGCTGGAGCTGACCTTGTGTGCCGTTGTGTGGCTGCTTCTAGTCATCTGGGCATGAGGTAGGTGAATGAGGATTTTACTGCTTGACGCTTGAGGCTGCTTACCACGAGTGGTAACAAGGGCCTTGAAGAATTCGAAGTGTAGAGATGCATCACGATCTTTCAGAAGGGTAAATACCCAAATTTTTGAGATTGGATAGGTGGTAGGCATTGTAACAGCCTAATATTGATTGCATAAATGCTGTGGTAAGACTATGATAAGTAAAATATATGAACGTAAAGATAAATCAATCAAATATTATGAACTCTTCGCGCCTGAACAAATGGGATATCTCAATTAACACCTTCAATAAAGATCTATGTGGGTTTCGAAGAAAAAAAAAGCCAACGAATCCCTATACGAGTTGGGGGGTATGAACAGAGCCGCGCACCTCTGGCGGCAATCCCGATGAGAAAACACCAAAACTCCTATCCAATGCAATGCCGCTCCGCCGCCCGCCCACAAAGGAATTAACGCCTCAGCACGCCGGGGGATGTATTAATGTGTATGTAAATGGGCCAACGCCTCCTTTAGCTGTTGGTCTATTGGTCAAGTTGCGAGGCGTCGCTGTGCGCGCTCTCATGGTCTGTGCCCGATTCCGGATCCGAAACTCTTCTCCGCTTCTTCCGTCCGAAGAACTCTCCCAATGTACTACTCAGGCTACGCGCTCTTCCCCGGACCGTTTTGCGGTCGCTTGGTAAGGGGTCGTCCTGGTAAGAAAGCTCTTCTTCATCTCGATAATTTTGAAGAAGAGGCTCGGCTGCCGCACCAAGGTCATCCTCACTGTGTGGGACGAACAAGCTCGATCTGATGCTAGGCCTTGTTCGTCGAATGGATCTCCTCCGGCCACTCGGATTCTCTTCGCCGCGCAGGAGAGCGTCAGCTACTACGGCACTGACAGTCGAGGACAGCGGCGACGGAGAAATGAAGGCATTAGAAAAGTGATGGCTGTGTGGTCTGGAAGTCTGGGCACGTGGGGTTGTTGGCCGATCTGGAGATGATGGTGGGACAACTGGCTGTGGAAGGCTCGTAGTAGATTGAATAGGTTCCGATATAGCAGAGGCTATCGAATATACCGTCGGGACACTATCTGCCGACGATCTAAGCGGTAGTCCTGGATGAAAAGATCGATCATCGAGGGAATTTCTCCATGGATTATCAAGCAGTGGCGACGCCTCAGCTGGTGTTGGGAGAAGAGATGTTCTCGAAGTTGACTCATCAGGTTTGCGTATTGAAGGGGCTTTACTCTGCGGACGAGGCAAAGGTTTGGCACCTGCCTTTGGATAACTGACCCGCGAGACGTACGACGGACGTCTCGAAAGCGGCGAAGAGGTTGTATGTTGTCCATCTGCTCTAGGCTGCTCGGATCGGTTATTATAAGACCCGGACGCTTCTTGGTCTCGGAGACCAATAGTCTCTTCCACGTTTTCATCGTCCGACAGCTCATCCGTATCTTCCTGTCGCGGCCGGCCGCTTGTAATGAGGAAGACACCAAAGAAGGTAAGAAGACAGCCACCAATGAATTTGAAGGCCTGTTGCGCTGTTGTACGTTCGAAATCCCGATACAGAATAGCACTTCCGATAATTACAGATAAAGTGAATAGTACGAATTGAATAGGTATAACCTGTGTCGAATCGAATCGTTGCAGTGCCTTATTCACATATCGAACTTGCATAACTGCCGTTCCTAGTAGAATAACTATGAGGCCATATGTTACTGGGGTAGTAAAAGCTTTAAAGAGAGTTGACGAAAGCATCGAGGAGACACCCTTGGTTGTCAGAGCGGTATACCCCCCTT
The DNA here is from genome assembly GCA_902805475.1 of Entonaema liquescens. Classification (NCBI taxonomy): domain Eukaryota; kingdom Fungi; phylum Ascomycota; class Sordariomycetes; order Xylariales; family Xylariaceae; genus Entonaema; species Entonaema liquescens. The sequence goes on from CADCSX010000007.1 coordinate 1,861,164, forward strand.
TTTGACTTTTAGTTAGTACCGGGTTTCCTTTAAAAGGGGAACCATATAGAACTTACCGAATAGTCCAACAAGTCCCAAGTCGATAAGGATTGTTCTATTACCATATCTTGGACTCGCCCACATCAGAACTATGATAAGCAGAATAGAGACGGCCATATAAATCTCAAATTCCATTGTCGTAATAGCGTCCCAAACATCGTGCGGATCCAATTTTGTTTCCTCTTGCTTAGCGCTTAACACGACCGTGACAGCACCACCGACAGCAATTACTACACCCCAGAAATCGCGCTTCCGGAACCTCTCGCCAAAGAACATGGGCGCGATGACGCAGTTTGATATCAGGGCTACGACACCCAGCGGCGACACGATTGAAGCCGGCGCAAACCCGTAGGCCAGAAAGTTGCCCATCTCGCCAACAGTCATAAGAACTTGGCCTATCCACCAGGACGGTGATTTCAAGTATGACGAAGAAACCTTAGAATCGTCGCATGATTGTTCGGTCAAGTTGGAATTGACCGATTGTATTGACTGGGAAAGTGGATGCACATCCGCCGTGTCGGTTGCCTCAGCACTATCATTGTGTGCATCACCGACAGATGTTTCAGTTGTTCCATAGCCATTATGATGACCGTTCCTCGCTCTCTTTAAAGCCTCTCTCGCCCGTTCCCGTGCCTCGACTCTTTTACGGTGAAGTTGAATATGCGAATACCTCTGGACATTAAGGGCCAAGGCGATTAAGACATTCCCTGATATTGCTGTTATAATCCCTATGAGCGAGCTCCATTCGCCTAGATTCGACCCATCCTTATGATCATTTGTCGCGTCATCTACGGCCCAACCCATACTGATATTGGTTCTTCCGATCGACAAGCTCGACATTCGTGCTCGGGAGGGCCGCGACGGGAGAAACTCAAGATAGCGATACTGCAGAATCTAGGATCGTAGAGGGCTGCCGGATAGAAACTTGTCGCCCCCGATCGGTAGCAATTAATCTGCGCCAGATTATTGCCGAAATGTCCGTGAATACCGACTGCGAAAAGGTTCATCGGGCTGAACCTTGAAGCTGGTTCACAAGTAGTACCTTAGGTTAAAAAAAAGGGTGTTCATTAGGTTGAATAGGTAAGTGATGGAGAAATGCTCATTGATCGGCGTAGTCGGGGTTCTTGTAAGCCCCCCCTCTACAAAGTCTACCAACTTTGGGAAGACGAGAAATAGGTATGGAGGTTGATTTAGTAAATACAATAAAATAGCAAGGTATTGGTTGAAAAGATAGATAGAGAATAGGTAGATAGACAACTCAAGCTTAGCGTCTTTACAAATTACAAAAATGTCTGGCTACATCCACGCGAATCGGGCAAGTACAATTCCCCTACATCTTAAGCGCAACGGGGATGTTAAACGGGGATGTTAATTGCGATTATTACCTAAGATTACGATACATACATAGTAACTAGAGGAAAGTCAGGTCTGGGTCTGGTCGGACCAAGTACCCATAAGCCTATAATTGTATTGTATGTACAAGCACAATATTTTCGTCATCATGCAGCCAGTTCCATAGGTGCATAAAAGCGTCTCCACGCCCCATTAACTTAAAGCTCAATGCTAGAATTAGTGCGTGCTGTACCTACTAAGGTACTTGTATGTATTTAGTAAACGGTACATCACCAGATAGCTTTCTATCTAATCAGCCTTGTGTCCCTCCAACTTATTTCCATTCTACAACCTCCAAATTCATAATTCTAGAATTAAATTTTGTATTACAATGAGTGACGATGAGGATATCCAGGTCGAAGGGCCAAGTCTAGCCGACGATGACCCTATGCGCGCATTCTTGCCCACCTCATTTGGAAAAAAACACCGGGAGGCTGACGTCGCCGCGCAAATCGATCGAAGCAAGAGAACCGTCGACGACCCAACGGTGCCCAAACCCAAGTCTCAGGAACCGGAACCGGACTCGAAGAACGTAAATGACAGCGAGGATGACTCAGACGACTCAGACGACTCGGATGATTCAGATGACGAGGACGAGTATCCGACTTCTCACGAGATGGTCATTAAAACCCATGACCGCGCTGTTACCTCGCTTTCGTTAGATCCAGCTGGCGGACGATTAATATCAGGATCTATCGACTGCACTGTTAAACTCCACGATCTTTCTTCCTTAACCCCGACCACGATCCGTGCTTTTAGAAGTGTCGATCCTTACGAAACTAAACCATCGTCTGCGAGTACAGAGTCACACCCGATACATCATGTTGAGTTCAACCCTCTCGCTGGAGGTCTCTTCCTCTGTATATCAGCACATCCCCAAGCCAAAATCTTATCTCGAGACGGCGACATCGTCACCGAATTTGTCAAAGGCGACATGTACCTTCGAGATATGAATAATACCAAGGGCCATGTTTCTGAGGTCACCACAGGCACGTGGCATCCTACGGACAGAAACCTTTGCGTCACGGCTGGGACAGATAGCACATTGCGTATATGGGATATCAACAACAAGCGCAGCCAAAAGGAGGTAATAGTCTTCAAGTCAAAAGCTCCAGGCGCCGCAGGAAGGACACGAATGACTGCTGTTGCTTGGGGCCGTCCAGTCCAGGGAGGCAATAATGTCCTTGTTTCCGCAGCTTTAGATGGCACGCTTGTCATGTGGGGCGGAAATGGCCCGTTTACACGACCTGCCGGTGAGATCAGAGAAGCTCATAAACCGAATACTTGGACCGGGGGAATAGATATTAGCTCTGATGGACGAATGGTGGTGACGAGAGGCGGCGACAATTTGATTAAATTATGGGATACACGGAAGTTCAAAGAGCCCCTTGTGACTGTAGAGCACCCATCTACATCCGATCACTACCCGACCACCAATATCAAGTATGCGCCGAATTCTACTAGTATTATTACTGGTTCGGCAACAGGTCACCTTCACATTTTGAACCCTGGAAATCTACGCCCTGAATATACTACGCTGGTCACGCCCGGGTCGCCTGTGATCACTGTAGATTGGCACCCAAAGATCAATCAGATCGTTACCGGCTCCGCAAATGCGGAAACGCATATCTTATACAACCCCACGATGTCGACACGAGGTGCGGTAGATGTTATGTCACGCGCACCAAAGAGACGACACATAGATGACAACCCAGAATTTACTACTGACCAATCCCTTGGACTCTCCGGGGACGCAATTATTACTCCAGGCACTTTGCCAGGCACGAGGAAAACGGGGATTACAGCATCCGGAAAGTCGAAAGATCCTAGAAGACCACATGTGCCTCAGCAAACACCATTCATGCGGAGCCAGCCTGACGAAAAGCACATTTCCGAGAATATTCCATTAAGTCGTATGTTGCACGAGGATCCCAGAGAAGCGCTTTTGAAATATGCAGACCTAGCGAAAAAGGACCCCGTATTTACGAAGGCCTGGAAGAGTACACAGCCAGTGACGCAATACGCTGACGTGAGTGACGACGACGAAGAAGAAGGGCCAGAGAAAAAGAAGGCCAAGAGATAAGATGATATTCACTTAATGGAGTAATGCGCCAAGGCTCTTTAAAATACTAGGTTCTTAAAAGCTCCTAAAAGATAGCTTCCTTTCAGAGCTGTTTATCCGAAAACCACCTAGATCACCTTTATAAAATTCATGAAGCTTATCCATAGGACTGGGTAGGATCCCCTGGACCCCTAGCGTTCCATACAGGAAACCTATGAAAGGTAGGCCCATAGATCTACAGGCCAGACTATCCAATTAGTAACTGGTAACAAAAAGAGGCTCTTAGTAACCGCATTATCAAATTGCTAGACAGGATATATACTATCTGCAGAACCAAGGGTTCACGACATAATACCAAGAATACAAACCACCCGATTGGGAAAAAAATGGACAAACCCTAGAGACATAGAAACTCTTGGCCTTTGTCACGTTCCGTTTCATATGGCATTTATTGAATGTGTGTATTTGTATTTGGATTAACAGCATAGAGATATAATCCATAGATACCTCTCATACTTCCAACAATAAAGTACATAGGTACATAAATGTAGTACAAAATAATTCCAGCCAATAAAAAACTGTAGAGCGTTACGCATTGACCACTACGTTAGTCAAAATTTGCTGGGATTACGCGGTATATCATTAGACCGATTGGTCGGTTTGTGGGCTGGGGTCGCTAGTGCATTTTTCCCTCAGGTGACAGGCAAAAGGGAGATGGACTTGTTGTGCGGTTGTGCGCCTTTCATCAAACCATCTCTTTCCACGCCATCAATCGCGCATCGAAAAAAGCGAGCCGCATCACCCATCCCCGTCTAAATTCATCGACAAGTATCCGGAGTGACCTCCAATTTTTATTTTACGCGATTTTCTTGCCGAAAATAGGCCCCTCTACCGTCTTTTTACGCGCTCCCAGCCAACCACCTGCCATTACACCCCGTTGGCCTTTTCGACTCACGTCCCCCCGCGCGACCGCGAAGGCGAAAAAGGTAGAATTCCCTACTTACTGCTGATCCCCACCGCGTTTTCTTTTGGAATTCCGGTAGACACGACACCGCGCGCCGCGACCGGAATCTTCGCGCACCCTAACGTCCTCCGTCATTCCCAACCCAATTTTTGCTTCCGGGCAATTCTTACTCGGCGCAACACCGCACATTGGTTTTCGGGGCCAAGGCCTGCGACGTGCTGGTTTAATCAACACCGGCGTCTACCACCATTATTCTATCACCAACCAACCTTCAATATTAGTCGCTCTTTTTAATACGGTTGAATTTTAGTCAACTTCGTCGCCTCGAATAATAACCGTACCGTCCTTGCAGCCGTGCCTTAGATATGAACGCCTCATAAAGTGGTTAGGAGAGCAATAAAAAAAAACTTGTTAGGATCCATATCGAGTTGCCCTCAAGTTAGTCAATATGGCATCTGTTCAGGCCCCTCCGGTTCATCACCCCGGTTCGTCGGGAATGCCAGCGCAGATGAACCAAAAACAGATCCAGGACTTGTATACGGTTCGTAACCCCATCTAATGTGCCCTACGATTGTGCTATGATAGGATCGTTCCTATCTTCTATTTTCACCTTCCATATACTAACAACGATATAGAAGTATCAGCAGATGAAGGAACAAGGTGTTCCGCAGACTGACCCCGAGTTTATCAAGACGAGTCAATTCTTGAACTACTTCCAACAGCAGCAGCGAATACGCAAACAGCAGAGTTATCTTCAGATGCAGTCTGCGCAGATGACACACAATATTCCTAATGGCAACGCCAATGGAACTCAACCCGGCCCACGGCCACAGCAACAACAGCCCGCTCCGCATACCACGCAACCTCCCTCGTCGGCTGCTTTGAGTACTTCTGCTTTACCTTCCAGTGCGGGTCCCACTGCCCAGCCAACTACGTCTTCGCCCTCGACGACGTCTCCAATGGCCCAATTCTCCCCCCAACAGCTAGGTTTGCTCAGGCAGCAGATCCAAGCCTTTAAGCTGCTTAGCAAAAATACTGGTGTGCCATACCAGATGCAACAAGCATTGAATGCGCAGCGTCAACGAAGGCAGGCGGTTGCTGAACAATCAACTCAGCCTCCTGCTTCTGCTCCGGCTGCCGCAACACCAGCACCCGAACCGGCAAAGGCTGATTCTACTCCTCCTGATGGCGAGGTCGAGTCTGAATCTTCGTTGCCAAAGGGCCGAACATTTAAGACAATTAAGTCCCCATACGAGGGTGGTCTTGTTCGCAAGGACATTAGCTACTACGACCATGGACAACGAAAACAACGACTTATAATCCCCAGTATATTCCCTACTGGGGTTGACTTTGAGCAGTTGAGGCATGAACGAGAAATCATCATCTTCAATCGCATGAAGGCGAGATATGCCGAGCTGAAGTCCCTGCCCGGAAATATTGCCCACTGGGATGCCACGAAGGAAAGTCTCGATCCTGATGACACACTAAAGCGGAAGGCTATCATAGAGTTAAAGTCTTTAGGATTGTATGCCAAGCAACGCGCTTTACGCGAGAAAATTGGCCGCCAGATGATGCATTATGACAATCTAGCAATGACTACTAATCGTAGTCAGTATCGACGGACCAAGAAGCAAAGCGTACGTGAGGCCCGCATCACCGAGAAGCTTGAGAAACAGCAGAGAGACGCCCGCGAAAGTCGCGAGAAGAAGAAGCACATCGACTTCCTCCAATCGGTGCAGCACCACAAGGCTGAGATTGCCAATTCGGCCCAGGCTGCCAGGAGTAAGATGTCGAGAATGGGGAGGGCCATGCACTTGCACCATTTCAACATTGAGAAGGAAGAGCAGAAGCGTATCGAACGTACTGCCAAGCAGCGTCTCCAGGCTCTTAAAGCTAACGATGAAGAGGCTTACCTTAAGCTACTTGATCAGGCGAAGGATACCCGTATCACACATCTTCTCAGGCAGACTGATGGTTTCTTACACCAGCTTGCATCCTCTGTTAAGGCGCAGCAACGACAAGCTGCGGAACGCTACGGCGACGAAGTGGGCGAATTCGTGCAAGAGGAAGAAAGTGAGATCGACGAGGAAGATGAAGAGGCTGGTCGCAAGATCGACTATTATGCTGTGGCTCATCGCGTGAAGGAAGAGGTCACAGAGCAAGCCAACATCCTTGTTGGTGGTACTCTCAAGGAATACCAACTTAAGGGTCTGCAGTGGATGTTGTCTCTTTACAACAACAACCTTAACGGTATTCTCGCCGACGAAATGGGTCTCGGCAAGACGATCCAAACAATCAGTTTAATCACCTATCTCATTGAGCGTAAACTTCAGCGAGGTCCATATCTTGTCATCGTGCCTCTAAGTACTTTGACAAATTGGAACCTAGAGTTTGAGAAGTGGGCTCCGTCTGTCAGCCGCATCGTCTACAAAGGGCCTCCGAACGCGCGAAAGCAGCAGCAAGAGAAGATTCGCCAGGGAAAATTCCAGGTGCTGTTGACTACTTACGAATATATCATTAAAGATCGCCCGATCTTGAGTAAGATTAAGTGGTTCCACATGATTATCGACGAAGGTCATCGTATGAAGAACACTAATTCGAAGTTGAGCGCTACCATCTCCCAGTATTACAGCACTCGATTCCGTCTTATTCTTACCGGTACTCCTCTTCAAAATAATCTGGGTGAATTGTGGGCCATGCTTAACTTCGTCCTCCCGAACATTTTCAAATCGGTGAAGACGTTCGATGAATGGTTCAACACCCCGTTCGCAAATACCGGCGGGCAAGACAAGATGGAGTTGAATGAAGAAGAACAGATTCTAGTCATTCGCCGTCTTCACAAGGTGTTGCGACCGTTCCTCCTTCGTCGTCTCAAAAGGATGTCGAGAAAGACTTGCCGGATAAGACGGAGAAGGTCATAAAATGCAAATTCTCCGCTCTCCAAGCTCGTCTGTATAAGCAGATGGTCACACACCAGAAGATTACAATCAGCGACGGAAAGGGTGGCAAGACCAAGACTCAAGGTCTTAGCAACATGATTATGCAACTTCGAAAACTTTGCAATCATCCTTTCGTGTTTGATGAAGTAGAGAACCAGATGAATCCTACAAACACCAGTAATGACCTTCTCTGGCGAACGGCGGGTAAATTCGAACTACTAGATCGAATCCTACCCAAGTATAAAGCCACGGGACATCGTGTCTTGATGTTCTTCCAGATGACAGCGATCATGGATATCATGGAAGATTTCCTCAGATTCCGCGGGATCCAGTATCTGCGATTGGATGGTAACACAAAATCTGACGAACGATCCGATCTTCTGAAGGCCTTCAACGCCCCAGACTCGCCATACTTCATGTTTTTGCTGTCCACCCGTGCGGGTGGTTTAGGTTTGAACTTGCAAACTGCCGACACTGTTATCATCTATGACTCGGATTGGAATCCTCACCAGGATCTGCAAGCCCAGGATCGTGCCCATCGTATTGGTCAAAAGAATGAAGTGCGTATCTTGCGTCTCATTACCTCGAACTCGGTTGAGGAGAAGATCTTAGAACGAGCGAAGTTTAAGCTTGATATGGATGAGAAGGTTATCCAGGCCGGTCGATTTGATAACAAATCATCAGAGACTGATCGTGATGCTATGCTTCGGACGTTGTTGGAGTCCGCAGATTTGGCTGAGTCTGGCGAGCAAGATGAAATGGATGATGAAGAGCTGAACATGATCCTCGCGCGAAGTGAGAACGAAGTTACTGTTTTCCAACAGATTGACGAAGAACGTTCAGCGGATCCTCTATACGGCAACGGCCCGGGTTCGAAACGCATCCCGCGACTCATGGCCGAAGACGAGCTTCCAGAAATATACATGATGGAAGGTAACCCTGTCGGCGACGAGCCAGAAGAAGTTTTGGGCCGTGGTGCGCGAGAGCGAACCCGGGTCAAGTATGACGACGGTCTCACAGAGGAACAATGGCTGATGGCTGTCGACGATGACGATGACAGTCCAGAGGCTGCAGCGGCGCGTAAACAAGCCAAGAAGGACAAGCGGGAGACAAATAAACTAAAGAGACTAGCTGCGATTAATGCGTCAAGTGCTAACTCTCCGAGCGCGAGCCGTGCCAGCACCGAAGAAATCGAGACGCCACCCAAGAAGCGTGGCCGCAAGCCCGGTAGTAAAAATGAGAAGCGAAAGGCTGAAGATGACGACGGCGAACCACCTGCCAAAAAGAGACGCGGGCCTCAAGGGCGCCCTAGAGCGTCAATGGGCAACGGTAGCGATTCGCGTCTGGGTCCCGAGTTACGGCAAACCCTCCAGAAGAGTTTACGCAATCTTTATGACGGATTGATGAATCTCGAAGCCGATATCGCCCCTGAAGATCAAGTCGAGGATGATGATGACGATGACGAGCCAACCAAACGACTAATCATTGGACCATTTGTCAAGCTACCATCCAAACGCGATTATGGTGACTACTACGTCCTCATCCACAATCCAATCTGTATGAACCAAATACAGGCCAAGATTAAAAGAGAGGAGTATAATAGTATCAATGATATGCGCAAGGATATCGTCCTGATGTGTAACAATTGCAAAACGTATAATGAAGATGGAAGTCTTCTTTACTCAGATGCAATTGTCATGGAGGTAAGTCTAGATGAACCCTGCCTGATCTTTGATGCATTATATACTAATTCAGAATAGAAATACTTCAACGACCGAGCACAGGAAGAGCTTAACGACCATCCGGAACTGGCCGAGCTCGAGGATCCATCTGGAAAAGATAGTTCGGTAGCTCCTAGCACGAGCGCAGGAACGCCTCAGTCCTCTGCGAATACGACGAGGATAAAGCTGGTAACTAATGGCGCCAGCCAGGGCAATGCGGGTATGGGGGGTGGTCAGAGTGATGGTGAACAATGAGTGTTTATGAGACGGCTTGCCTAAGACATAGGTAGCTCAGCGGGTTGTCGATGGCTACAACAAATAATTGTGTTCTATTTTCTTTTCGTGGACGGCTTCCGTCGACATTGTGTTTTTTGCAAGTAAAGATTTGGCCGGGGCCGGGATTAGGTCTGGTCCCTCTCGAGCGGCACAGAAATAAGGCGTACAAAGGAGGGTTTGGTGGTGGTTCATCTTCATTTTTTTTTCTTCCACTTGGCAGACGGGCAAAGAGGAAACGAACGGCATGTGTACCACAAACCCCCAAACAAAGTACTTACTATTATTTTTTCCCCATTCCTTCCATGTCTTTTTTAACACTGGCGAAAGCAAGAAAGAAAGCAAAAGCTACCTTAAGCAATACCCTGGGGCTGCCTCGACTGGTTGGCTGCCCCTGCTCTCTTCATCGAATAACCGCTCTTGAGAAAAAATGAATTCTAGATTCCATGATGTGTGTGCTAGTGCGTCGTTGGGTTGTCTCTTGAAGCATGGTGGTGTATTTTTCTTGGTTCGCTTCCGCTCTTTGTAGGTGCGATAGGATTAGGTACGTGAGGTAATGTCGTTATGAATACCTACCTACCCAAGGTTAGGTACTTGGGGGTACAGTACAGACTTAATTGAATAAAATTCGTTTGCGTCTAAGTATAGTATATGGAACGTATTGGAATCTTGGACAGGACGTGAAAGTAAGGATTTGCGTATTAACGTAGATGGCCGTACCATGATCATGTGGTATATGTCCACGATCCTCAGTATGTACTACCTCTCCTAGCAATATTACCTATCCATGTACGCTGGCTTGACGAGCTATCTCGATAAAGTTCTCTGCTTGTTGTTTTCAACGTGGATTAAACATTCTTTCCTGCAAAAAGGGGCGAAAGTGGGGAGAAGTCTGGGGGGATTGTTTTATGATACTACTGAAAATAAAACAATGTGAAGGTTTGCTCCTGGATTGATGGATATTAGTGTATAGTCAACTAAAGATGAATATTCTCTGATGTTGCTACCTCCCTTTAGACAAGTCACAATAGAAAGCTTTATTTTCTCCTATTCTTAAGAGATAAAACCTATGTCTCCATCATTACCTTAGGTACATTAAACACTTCTCTTGATAAACGAAATAGCCGTCACTAGGTATGTAAGTAATTTTGTTGCTTAGAAGGCATCGTTGCTGTATTAAGGCATGTTACATATCAAAACTAGAAAGGCTCAGCTACCTAGGCTCTCGATGAAGCGAACTAGCTACTAAGCAATACTAAGTAATACATCGTTATCCTTTATGATCTCTCGTGCCTCGGTACTCAAGACTCACTTAGTGCATTCGCGGCCATCTTTGATCTAGCTTCTCGGCTATAATCATGTAATTCCCAGATATCCTGGCAACTGGGGGTAGACCGGTGATGTATAGCACTCGCGCCAGGACGGGTAGGAAATATTCCAGGATCGATCGGAGGGTGCTCCTGTCGTCTGACACTGAGAGCATGATATGCGTAGCTTAGACCTGACCAGCAATATCCCCATTCTCTATCTAAGACGCTACCATGATGATGGATGTTGTCAGTGCAACTACCAAGGTCTTGGAAAACGTCGCACACAATCTCGACCCCACTACGGCCGTGATTATGAATGGCGGTGGTGTTTTCAGTCTTGCATTCTTTGCAACCTGCAAGTGGATAGGACTGCAGCGAAAGCTCTCCGAGGTCGTAGCCGTCTAGCTCGGGTGGCTTCGAAAATAATAGCTTTGTATATGCCATAGTTGTGAACTTAGTGACGGTATCATACACGCTCGTGTTGAACAGACTGTTCCAATTAAACGACTCTAAGGAGGGGCTAAATGTAGAAGAAAATTCAGCGCCGTGGCAACAAGACTTGAAAACTTGTTCCATGGGATAAGTCTTGTTCGCCCAGAGAAAAGGCTTGAGCCGATCCGGGAAAAGCAGTATCCGTTGGATTTTGTGAAAGTATAAGTTGCCGTCCACAACAACTGCTTCGGTATCCAACTTGGCGTATCCATGGATGAAGTCGGGGTTGTTGCAGGAAGCGCCTAGCCTTCTGAGCTTCCAATCGGTGGATATGGTAAGATGGGCAGTGGCAATCTTGGGTTCCAGACGGTTACGAGCATTGATTATAGCCTGGCGTCCCTGGTAGCAGGTAAAGGCATATTGTGGCCATAGCTGGCCAAAAGTCATAAAATCCTGGTTACGACGAATTAACATAGAATTTGCTAGGGCATGTGTGTCTTCTTCGTAGAGATCGACGAGATTTTGGTGAAGCTTGAAGCAGCGCTCACAGACAAACATGTTGGGCAGGTCTTTTGCCAAGTAGCGAAGGAATTCGGCTCTCTGAAGGCATGCTGGACTCTGAGAAAAGGCTGGATCCAAGTTGGCGTGCAAAGCACTATGTATTGTAGCGATACACATCTTTCCATAGTCGGTACCCCGGACGATGCGAGAGAAGGCCTTGCAAGTTAGAGAGAATATCACGACATATCTATGGTCGAGACCGGATAATATGTGGGAGACGATTTCTATCGGCAGGCACAATATTAAACAAGACTTGATTGCTTTGGGTCGTGATGAGCTTAGAGCTTGCTCTAACATGGTTAATAGGTTATCCGGCATCTTGTATAATTTGCTAGAAGTGTATCCTAGACTGGTAAAGTGGTGGAGTGGTGGAGTATGTCAACTCCTATAAATAACGGCTCTAATAAACGGGATGATGGGTGAGGAAGTGGAAGTTTATGTAAATGGATCGTGATTGTGTAGGTAGATAACTTGCAACTTGTAACTTGCAACTTGGGAAGTCTTGAAATGTCTTGAAATATGTTGCCTAGAGATGTTGCTATGGTCAGCACCTTCCGCCTACTGTGTTACTACTGTCCTGTAACTTCACAGTTTGAATAGTTTTGGGGGATTTAGGTTTTATTCTTTTGGCGCTACTGGTTTCTTTTTCCTCATTCACACTTTCCTCTCGTCACAAGTAGGCAAGAGCTATGAAGTGAGCCGATGGGGAGTCGTTACCTTGGTTAGGTATTCGTGAACCAAGGTAGTCACTTCCTTGGTACGTATAAGCATGATACATGTTCATCTGTACATCTCTAGTGTATCTGTGCTGCAGCTCCCCAGACAATACCTACATATAGAAAGCACGGTCCTCCCCCAGAATGACCTAAAAGTTCATGTATATAAATCACGCTAACCCATTTTAGGTAATAATCAAACAGCATTACACTAGCAATAGCAACTGCTGCCACTGCTGCCACTTGTAGCTTTCATATTATTAGAAATGTAGATTGTACATGGAATTATGTCTTGTGAGATCGACATTCTGTAATCTACAACTTACCGTGTTGCAATTTATATAACACAACCACTTCACCTTTCTTCTAACACTTTTACCATATGGACTGTCTTTTTGATCGACGCAAGTCCTCACCACACTTGCAATGTGGCTCGCATCCGAGAGGCGACGTATAAATAACATATCTTTTTGTCTGTTTCTAATAGCAGGTCATGCATTTGGTCAAGTCAATTCGAGTACTTCGAGTACTTCGAGTACCTCGACCACCTCGACCACCCACGATGTCGCAAAATCCCTTTCGACTACAGCTTCAGCCGAACCTACCTGCGAATCGAGGACCGTGAACTACATTACTCATACTCTGCCTCAGCAATGTCTTACCTCTGGTCCTTCATCATTCTCGACTCCCGCTTCCATTCGTGCCACCGTTACCTCCTCTTCTATACCCGTTGACTCGACGCCCGGCGCTAATGATGCCATCGATCACCAAGAGTTAGACGCCGATGGTAACGACCTTAGCACTGGTGCTTTCATGTCGTTTGAGGAATGGAAGGCTATGATGCTCGAGAAATCTGGCCAGGACGCGTTGGAACCGAAACAGCGCAAGAGTAAAGAAGCCCACGGCGAAGCGGACCCAGGAGAGGACTTCGACAGTCTTGGTGATGAGGGTGAGGTGTCGCTTGATTTCGACGTATACTCTGATAGGATCTCTGAGATAGCGTCGTCGACGAAACCGTCGCAGAAAGAGAAGGAGAAAGAAAAACAGGTTGAGAAGATTAACTACGATGAGGGATTAGCTCAGGGTTATCGTAGCAAAGATGCCGGGAAGACATGTAAGGAGAGGCTTTCGTACGCCTCGTTCGACGCTGGCGCGACGGTTAAAAAGGCGAGCCCTGGTGCTAAGAATCCCAAGGCCATCTTAGTCGAAAACAAGGACACGTACATGCTTCTCGAGTGTGCCATGCAGAACAAGTTTGTCATTATCGAGCTGAGCGACGACATCTTAGTCGATACTGTTGTGATAGCCAATTTCGAATTCTTCTCTAGCATGATACGCCACTTCCGGGTTAGTGTAAGCGATCGCTATCCCGTCAAACTAGAGAAGTGGAAGGTTTTAGGTACCTTCGAGGCTCGTAATTCCAGAGATATCCAGCCATTCCTAGTCGAGAACCCTCAAATATGGGCCAAGTACTTGCGGATCGAGATCCTTGGCCATTATGGCAATGAATATTATTGTCCCATGTCCCTCTTGCGTGTCCATGGTACACGCATGCTCGACTCGTGGAAAGAGGCTGACCCTGCCGATATCGAGCCCGAAGAGGACAAGACAATACCTGAAACCCCGAGGAGACGGTTGAAGAAACCCAGGTCCAAGATGAGGAAGTTGAAGTCGCCGAACCCATCCATCTTGAGGATCAGGTAATCCGCTCAGAGCAGAGCGACTTCATCCCTTACTGGGACAAGCACTATTTCTATCATCGCTACCCCTTTAATGCTACCTGTCAAGCAAATGGCGACTACATGTCCCAACGCAGCAAGGAACACGAAAAGAACAAAACAGCAGCTAAGCCACAACCCGTGAGGACTCTCGAACAGACAATTTCAATTAGCCCGAGCGCATCTTCATCAACGACTCCAACATCAACGTCTGCTAGTCAGGTTACAGCGGACTCAGTGAGATCAGCATATCCAAGCAGTTCAAGTGAGACGGCAGCGAGTACGGCCATCGCGAATTCGACCGAATCTGCGCCCGTTTCAACGCCATCTCCAGATCCAAGGTCAGCTACCGTCACGCCAGCAACAACTACCACCGCATCCACCACAACTACATCTTCAAATCTTGTAAAGACTGCTAGCGTCCAGTCGCCTCCTAAGAGTAAAACGTCTGCCTCAACTTCTGTTGTAAAGCCACCATCTTCGAGAGCCGCCGCATCTAAGAGCCAGCCCTCCGGCTCCCCACCACGCCGCGCAACAAAACCACCACCAGCACTTCATCCGCTGCCCCAGCACCTACGGTCCAAGACTCGTTCTTCAAAGCGCTTAATAAACGCATCCAAGCCCTTGAGTCCAACACCACCCTATCGCTACAGTACATCGAGTCGCAGTCGCGATTCCTCCGGGAAGCCCTAGCACGCCTCGAGAAACGACAGGTAGCCAAAGTCGACCTGTTCCTCGACACCCTCAACAAAACCGTCCTCGGTGAGCTGCGCGAGGTCCGCGTGCAGTACGACCAGATCTGGCAATCCACCGTCATCGCCCTCGAGACCCAGCGCGAGCAGTCGGAGCGCGAGATCGTCGCCCTGTCCTCCCGCCTCGGCGTCCTCGCCGACGAGGTCATCTTCCAGAAGCGCATGGCCATCGTCCAGAGCGTCCTGCTCCTCGGCTGCCTCCTCCTCGTCATCTTCTCCCGCGGTGGCCTCGCTCAAGCCGCTGCCGAATCGTATTATCCCGCACAATTCTTCGGCGGCGGCGGCGGCGGCCCTTCCCGGCTCGCGTCTCCCATCTTCCCGTCCACGCCTAGAGTAGTCCATCGTCGCGACGGCGCCTCTATGCTCTCCCCCGGCGACGATAGTCCCGTCCCGAGCACCCCGCAGCAATCCCACTTGCGCCGCAGTCCAAGCCAGACCCCGGATTCTTCTTCGTCGTCTCTGCACCGTCGACCGCGCAGGATGAGCTCCTCCAGACCTGGTGGCGTTAATGTCAACGAGACCCCCGAGTCTGTCGGTCATCGAAGGCCCTCGCCGGGTAGAACCACGTCCGAGCCCCCTTCGAGTGGCTTCTACCGGGCTCCCACGCCGTCGAGCGTAGACGCGGGTTATGATTCAGAGCCGGCCATGACGCCATCTAGAGATGGCGAATATTACGCTACGGCAGTAGATGGCGGGAAGAGTACCGTGTTGAGTTACCCGGAGGTGCTAGCTAGGAAATCGGAGAGGCAGTTGACGCCGTCATCAGAGACTGACGGTGCTGAGTATATACCACTATCAAGCAGGCCTCCTTTAACACATTCTACGTCAGCGCAGAAGCCTCTCCCTACTTTACCAGAGGATCCCGATTAACGTATGTAATTAGTAAAAGCCTGGTAGCTACGAGTAATGAGATTATGATTTTTTTGTTTTAAAAAAAAAACAGTACGTCGATTAGTGAGATGAGTGTTTGCGAGAAATGCATTTTATTATTTGCCTATCACGCCCAAGATCCGATGCTAACTAAATATAAGCATAAAAGCAGTCGCCACTCCCATGATATATAAAGCTACGCGATTTTTTCTAATTTCCTGCAGCACAATAAGCCCGCTCAACCCCGTTTTTGTCCTGCCAAAGTTGATGCCCCAGTCTAATAAACCAGGCCAATCTGAACCAAGCACCAACCATAAACCGAACCATGGTGGTACCAATTGTCCCAGTGGTTTAGGTAGGCTGCTGTCAAGTATATCGGGATTCTGATCTTCCATTATATACCATGAACCCGGGGCGCATCAAGAGATGCCTGGAACAGTGTAGAGGTGAAAATTTTTCCCGAGTAACGTACCTAACTCGATAGCAATATCTGGTCTAGAAACTCAGAATCTCCCAAAATTTGCATCAAATAAAAGGAAACCACAATGCACACTTCGGGTGTGCCCCTTAGAGTAGTTGAATTTGTTGCTGCAAGTCTGAGAAGTTTGATTAACAGATCTCAAGACTCAACCCAACCACTCTTTTGTATATTGCCCGCGAGTGCCGAAAATGCTGCGGAAACTGATCGAATATGTGAAGGCAAAGCATAATTATGGCTCTACTAACGGTAGAGCCGAAACATTGTGAATTCTCTTCGCCGATGAGATTCAACAATAATTAATAATTCAGGTCGGTATGGTTCTCCCCTGACCTATTGAATACTTTGTGATTGGTAGAAGACTTTTCTCTTTCTTTCTCTTCGGTGTGCGTCTCTCTTCGATTGTTTAATTCTCGTGAAGAACGAGCTTAGAAGGCACTTTGGCCGTTTCCCCTGGTAGAAACCCATGCAGCACCAATAGAACCTCTAAAAAATGATGTGAAAACAGTGAAGGCATCGTTAAACCTGAATTATAGTCAGCTAAGTCTTTTCATATGAAATTGTGTAAACAGATATGATACTTACTAGCAAGCAAATTGTCGTAAATAAGGGAGGCGATCTAAAATTCTAGTACCACTACTTGTTGTGGATCCGTAGACGATGTGTTTCGAGACGAACCCGAAAGATGTGAAAAAAGAAAAAAATCAAACGGAAGTCATCTAAGAGACGACTACAAAATCTGGTAGGGCCTTACTGCGGGGGGTAATAACTCTGACGGCAAAGAGCTGCATCATAGTCATACTCCTCGAGTCGGGGGTTTCCACGATCGAATTGAGAACGGCGGCGTCGTTGCTCGTCGCGGAAATGCTGGCCTGCATTAGGTGTAAAGAGACCTATTTGAATATAATGAGTAGATGTCCTGTAGGCCGTGTAACACATATTCAACATACCGACGTGTTCTGCGTTTTCACAGCTTCTCTTCATCTTCGATTGGTTGTCAGGCTCAGGGAATGGCTCCTCCTCGCCAGCCAAATCGGGGCGCGGCCCGTTCAAGGTATAGAAGAGCTAGCGAAGGGTCAACTACTGGCCAAATGGCTCCTAGGATAGACACGCATACCTTAGGTCGATAATGAGGTGCCTCAAGCATCACTGAGCTGTTACGGAACTTCTGAACGAGGCAGTCCTTGCCTTGAATGGCTACACTTTCTTTTAGTATACCCATCAACAAGCTAAAGGAAATCAGTCTAACTCACTCGCATAAGAGACCTCTGCAACCTTGTCGCTCTTGAAGCAATTCCAACGCTGATTGGCTCTGGCGTGCACGAACTAGAAAGTTGTCAGCGCAGTAGACAGTCGTTTATTGGTGATCGTACATCAATGATATCTAACGGCTAAAAGATTTGGTCAGCAATTTTAATCTTCACGTATGGGAGACGGGTAAAGCTCACATCCACAAAGTTGATGAACGCGTAACCGACACTATATAATTGATCAGTAGTTGTCTCTTCCACGGATCGGAGGGTTTACTTACTTGCAGTCATTCGCGAAATCGATGCGCAGATACATGAAGTCGTATTTTCCCCAGCTAGAATCATCCACAATCTTCTTTAGGAGAGCTTGATCAACCTTGTTAGGTATGTTGCGTAGCATAATCTATTTGGTCAGTGTCTATCACCGCAAGTTATAGGCTTTAGTAACTTACTGTCGTACGCACGTCGATACCGTCTCGAATGCGGCTGACATCAACATGGTTGTGATGGTTGGCAGGATTGTAGTAGGGAGATCGGGAAATTCGCATTGCATTCTGTCGGCGACCATCAGTACGGCTAAAATTTTGAAACTGCCGTGGCGTCATGAGGTCACTAGATAGGAATGAGCTGTGCTGTGATAGCGTGGGGCTCGCTAGAGAATAATTGCTAGCCGACAACATGCTGCTAGGGGTCCTAGATGAGCTTTGGTCCATCATGTACGGAGGGGTAATTGGTAGTCCAGTATACAGAAGAGGGACCACTCCATAAGGCGATGGTAACTGGAAGCCACCCTGAGAGATATTGGGTCTGGCTGGCGTGCTGAACAGAGAATTAGTCGCAGATGGCATGACGGATGGTGCCCTTCCAATAGACATTCGCCGGAATTCAGCAGCCAAATCTGTCGGTGAGGCCACAGTCCGGGAAGGGCCGTTGATTCCACTCTGCGCCGTAATTGGCATCAAGTCTGGCCGGTACAGAGTGATGCAAATCTGGAGGCCCTGTTGCGAACACATTAGTACATCGGTTTTCTTATGGCAAAAATAGAATCCTCACCTCGACAACGATGCTATTGAACTTCGAAACAGCACGAAGAGACATATCATTATCGCAGTATTCAACAATGGCACTCAGCAGACTTCCCTGGACTCCCTCTCGGATTTTGAAGGCGAACAAGTCTCCTTCCGACTCTAGAAGTTCCTTTAGAAAACTCTCAAGTTGGTGGGAGGCAATGGGGCTAGCTGAGTGTGGGAAAACACTGAGATAGAGTTGGCCCTCGTGTGCAGTGACAGAGCCTGCGCCAGGTTCTACGACCGAAGAAAATTCTCGAGGGCTAACCGAACGAACAGACCAATTGTAAGTTCGCATGGTCAAGTTTGAGAATACAGTACAGGCACTACGAATGTTGGTAAACCGGACGAATACCTGTTCGCCACATTCATAGACCTGCATACTTCCTTGAAACGGAATGCCGATCTGCTGTAGTTCCTGTTAAATAGTTAGCCCATGTATGTGTATCCATCTCGCCTAACGGTGGCATCTTACCGATAGGTAAAGTTCCACCTCAGTTCCGGTTAGTCTATTACCAGTGTTGGTAGAGATAACTAGGCATCGAGAGATTCCAGCCTCGGTGCTTAGTTTGTCATGAACAAAGCTCGAACGTGAGACATTAACCGACGGTGAAGAGAGCCTAGAAGTTTGGGCGTAGTGCTGGCTTAGGTTCTCCGAGAACGCATCTACTCTCTTAGGCTCAGATGCCGAACCCCGGGCGGGCAATGCTGAAGGCAGGGGAGAAAAGACAGAGGCGGTAGGAGACAGCTTCTGTCTTTCTTTGAAGCTAGTATCCGCGGGGCCGATGAAAGGGTCCTTATCTAGATGAAGACTGCCACGGTACATAATACTTGATCGATCAAGAGACTGTGGTGCACTCATCCCATACTTGATAGGGCCAGCTTCGCGAAGATTGGCATTAAGCGATCCTGGCACTCGCGCGGATCTAGCAGAGCCATCCTCGGGAGAGAAGGTAGTCAGTCGAGTGTCAGGAGTGCCCTTGAACGAATCGGCAGCTCCACTTGAGGAATGGGGCGAAGCCGGGTTGAAATGACCCTCACGGGCCTGGTGCATGTTCATCTTGCCAGAAAATTCGCACGATATCTTTAGTAGTAGATAATCGATGCCCGTTTCAAGACCTCCGTAGGTTTCTGTAATCCGTATTAGTAAGTGTACGTCGTGGTCGAAAAGAAGGCTAGGTAAATGCAAGCACGCTAATATGTCAACCTTGATAGTTCATAGCAGGTTGCAGCTAATACGAGGAAGATATGGATGCTAAATATCGCTGATGAGAACTGAAGCTTTTGAAGATGAACGGCAGTGTGTATTATACTGCCATTGTAAAAGTAATCTTCTAAGTGGGCAATTGTGTAGAGAGGGTTCATGAGGGACGGGGATTGGGGAATTAGATAACAAAAAGGGGGGACGAAGAATCGACAGGAAGAAACCCACCAAAGCGCCACTACCCGTGTTGCTGATTCCTTATCAACAATAAACTTGTTACTGAGGTAAGGTGAGCTGAGCTTCGTACAGGCGACGGGTTTCCTGGTCGAGGACGGTGTTGCCTTGCTACAACCTCGAAGCCTAACGGACACACTTGCTTGTAATCCTCGAGCCAAGAGAAATATGGCTGCTGCGGAAAATATTAGTGGAGCCCTAGACGTTCAAGATATATCAAATTGATTGCACATTAGGCATGTCTTATAGAGGCAGATTTTGAATATGTGATATGGGTAAAATAAAGGAAGAGCGATTGCGGCATATGCTCGTGCGAGTGGAGAACTTGCCATATATCAAGAAAGGAGGGGCGGCAAGCCGGTAACAACGACACGACTTAGATATTTGAAATGAATAGATACGTCAAATCATAAAATACTGCGTTTGTATGCATCTCTTCTGGCTCGCACGATCTGGTGCAAAGGCAATAGAAATGAAGCTTATTGGTGCATGAGGTATGCATCACACCAGAAATATGAGATGGCTGAGATATTAAAGAGACAATAGAACTTACTCTGAATTTATAGTTTCTAAGAATCTTGGGATTGTGTGCGGAGAGATAGGATAGAAAGTCCTGAAATTGTTCCTAGCAAGGAACAGTTTGAGATGGCCTAAAGTCAATACGGTTGAAGGGTCAATCTACCACCTGGGTTCCGAACCATACACGCGTAAGGTGAATGGAATATTGTTGCTATACTATACGAAACGGAGATGTCGTCTAGCGGGCGTGAAATGAATTAATTGATAGATGCGTCAACTGGGCGCAAAACTGTTGAAGGCTTGAGTGATCTGTGAAGTTCCTATCCGCACCAAGGCAAAAGTTCTGAAGAGGGTGATTCGTGAGGTCTGAATGTCTCAAGAAGATTCTTGACGCAATACCGTTCCAAGGCCAACGACTTTCCCCAAGGACAAGAAGTTCGGGAACGATGGCGTGTAATTGATGAAATCCAGATTGACCCCAAGACGTGACAACGGTCCAAGGTGGAAAGGGTATGAGTGGATTGAGGGGGGGTTATATGTAAGTAGGTTAGTCGATGAGAGAGAGGATGGAGAAGTTTAGAAAATGGTACGAAGTTGTGCGATTAAATAGAAATGATACGCATGAAGATTTTTTGGTCAAGTGGTAATTAGGAAAGTGCGTTAGGTGCGTTGAGTGCGTCGTTTCCAGTGCAGGATCAAGGTACGCCGTTCATGTAGAAGGTGCTGGTTTCAGAGAGGGGATAGTTGGCTAAAGAGGTGTAGGTATGTATGTACCTTCCTATCTACTTGAGTACTTGCACCGTCAATTCTACGATTGATCGCTATCTCGCTGCATTATTGGGCTGTTGCAAGTAAAATAGCTGCATGCGCTTGTTTGCACCGTGACCTTAGGTATGTACTGAGCTAATAACCTAATCTAGTCAAGGCGTGGTTTATCACAGCCAGATGCAACTGCCATATTACCAGACGGATTATCAAGAATCATACGCACTGGCGGAAATCCCCTCCCTGTCCAGACGAGCATACCCTAGGAAGATAGCCAATGATTGGTGCACTTGAGCAAATTAGTCTGATGTATTTTTCTCTAGGTACTTACACCGTTCGAGTAACAATAACGCCATTAGTGTTTGCATGTATTGGATGCACATGCTGCCCCTTCCAATACTGTGATCACGGACAAGTCCAACTCTACCTCTACTGTATGATTTTACACCTGATTGGGTCAAGCTTTAGCTATGAAAAACATTAAAGTGGAAGATCAAGATTTAATATGTTTGCCAATTTTCACACCTACCCCGGATGATATAATATAAAAGCAGCTAAGTTCTTGATGGCGACTACAGCAAGGCTGCTAGTTACTGAGATAGTTGGTAATAGAAAATGGAAAATCAGGTAAAAAGGG
Source organism: Entonaema liquescens (assembly GCA_902805475.1). Taxonomy (NCBI): domain Eukaryota; kingdom Fungi; phylum Ascomycota; class Sordariomycetes; order Xylariales; family Xylariaceae; genus Entonaema; species Entonaema liquescens. The sequence goes on from CADCSX010000007.1 coordinate 1,883,067, forward strand.
CTAGCTAGGTATTAATAGATTTTTTCTCTCTTTCAATACAATCGTCATGACAAAATTGTTACAGTTCTGCCTTGCCTATAGTAGCTTTCAGCATCTATTATGATAGTGACACTACATCATGACTGAAAAGCTGAAAGTAATTATTATTTCAACTTATTAATGATCCTAAGTCGGATATATACTCGACTGAACAAAAGATAGAATAGTTGAAGGAGACTGGAAATAGACTGATAGCTACCTACCCATTGGGATGGCCTAATGGGCCTGTTTCCTTCGTGCTATGGAAATCAGATTTGCAACATTCCTGAGTTATGTTACAATATAGCTTTGTTTTAATAAAATGACAAACCGGCTTAATTATCATCCCAGCCTATGGGTCTTGTAGTCGTCGGATTTGATGGAATATTGCAAACTGTAAGGGAATCGTGATCTTCTTACTGGTAAGTTACATAGAAGTTATTGGCATCAAAGAATACCACTCCCTGATAGATTTTACCTAGCTCTGGCCTCGTATATTAATAGATGGCACATAATTCCTGATTCTCGTAGCATGATCTAGGCTTATAACTTTGAAGAAATCTTGGCGAGGTATGGTGTTGGTAGTGTTGAAAATATAAGCTACGACTTTGGTGGATTGTTTTGTATTTATTGTGAGGTGAGAAAAGAAATGACAATCTTTTCCTGATCCACGAATGAGGCCATATCCTGATGCTATTCATTTTTATGTAGTAATGATTCCTAAGGCTGTATATGGGGTTATCCTACATCATTAGTGGATATATTAATCAGAAGGCATTTCAAGGAGAAGAGGTAGGCAGGTTAATGATTCCAACTTCGAGAATACTGAATGGAAATAGGGGCGTGATGATAATGTGAAGTTATGCGCCACAAAGAGAAAGCCACACTTGGTTTGGGGAAGTGGGCCTAGCGTTGAAACGTCGAAGTGCCAGGGCATTCAGGGGATGGGGTAGTGGCGGTGGGGCTGAATGGATGAGGCTTATCACATGCAGCTACATCTCCAGGCGTCAATGGTAGTAGATTCGCGTCATCTTCCCATGAATATCGAAAAACCTAATTAGATACAATCGACATATACACAATCAGCTTGCATTCGAGAACGAAACCAATCGCCTAAGTTGCCGAAACTGCAATTGACAATGAGGGCTTGCCCTTGTCCGATAAACTTCCCCTCCAGTTGAACGACCTCTGATTTATACGGATTTCCTAGTCGCATTGTAATGTGATCGTGTAGTCTTCTATCGCCAGAATGCCGCGAAGGGTCCAGAATTATGACGACTACGGCTCCGCCGTCCAACAGATCATCCTATCATCCTCAGACACCGAATTTCTCGATCAATTAATACCCGTCCTGAAAGATGCGACATCAACGGGTCGAGCGCTTACCCTTACGCAGAACCTATCGCAATATGCCGAAGATCGGGAGGGCGAGATCGAGAGGATAGGATTAACAAAGCATGAAGAGTTCCTGGGCTCCGTCAACCACCTCCAAAATGTCCGCGAGCGGACTGTTGCTTTGACGGCCGACATCCTCGAGTTAAACCAATCCATTCAAGCCAGTACGGAGAAGTTAGCGGAGCAGAAACAGGCTTTAGTCAACACGCGAGCCGTTCGAGAGAACATCTCAGATGTATCCGATGCTCTGAAAGAATCTCTAAAAATCCTACATGCAGTCAACAACGCCCACGAACTTATCCGCAAGAAAGGGTACTACGCCGCGCTCAAGTCTCTCGAGGATCTCCAGAACGAGTTTCTCATCCCGATAATACAGAACAACTACGCCACCCAACACCAACTTGCCAACCTAATACAGAAATCCATACCCGCATCTCAGAAGACCATTTCCGAGGCTGTCATGACAGATCTCAACACCTGGCTCTTCCGAATTAGAGAGACATCGCAGTTCCTTGGAGAGGTGGCATTCTATCACACCGAGATGCGCCGTACGCGACAACGGGAGAGAGCGGAGAATGATGAGTTCTTAAGCAAATTTAAGCTCAACTCTGCCATCGAGCTGGTCTTCGATGAGAGTGAGGAATTTGATGTACTTGATAACGAGGAGCTGAAGGTTGATTTTACACCCCTTTTCGAGGCTCTGCATATCCACGAGGCGTTAGGACAGAGCGATAAGTTTCGATCAGAATACGCTGCTACCAGAAGACGGCAAAAGGAACTGTTACTACCGAGCTCCGTGAGCCTGACTACTGACGATGAGTCGTCGTTGAGCAGTTTGCTGGAAGGCATTGCCGGGTTCGCTATTATTGAGAAAGCGACCATGCGGCAGGTCCCCCAGCTGCGCACAGCCATCGATGTAAGATAAACCGGACGCTTACTAGTCAACAACGCTGACACTTCTAGGTCGAGGAACTGTGGGATTCGATGTGTTCTACAGCAATATCTCTGACAACAAAGGCACTAAGCGACATTAACGATGCGCAAGTCCTTTTGAATACCAAGGGGCGAATCGATCTATTTATCCTCACAATGGAGGTTAGTAGAATAAAGATCATACTTGAGTGCCGATTTAACATATATTTTTAGGGATGGGGATACTCTGTTTCAAGACTTGATGAGTTCTTGGTCGAGCTCTTCGATAGATATGCCGAAATGTTGAAGAAAAGATTCAGTGATGATTTTCAAGAGGTTCGTAGTTGTCCATTGCGAGGGGAAAATAACTTACTGACTATCTTTGAAGATTGTATCGACTGATGATTATATGCCGATGGCTATCAACACTAAAGAGGAATACGAGAAGGTTGCTAATGTCAGCTGGTTTGCTCCAGACAAACCCGCGGAGGAGCTCACGTAAGTCTTTGGCTTGTCTCCCGCTTGACGACAATGATCTAATTTTGCCAGGTTTCCATGTGTTCTACCCTTCTCTCAAATGTACCCACTGTGTTGTATTGACATTAGGAACTTCCTCAACCAGTTCTATTTCTTTTCGGATGACCATTTCCAACATCCGAATAAGATTGATGACACGCTGCGCAAGTCGCTCGATGAACTTCTTACGGAGAAAGTATGCCAATCTCTGGTGGAGAGGCTGAGCTCGCAATACCTAGGCCAGATAGTGCAGATCTTGATCAACTTGGAGCATTTCGAGATCGCCTGCCAGGAGCTGGAGCAGCTCCTAATCCGAGCTCGGTCCTCGGGGTCCGCTGGTGGTCCCTTGACCTTGGCAGCCACCGAGCAGTTTAGAGAAAACAAGAAGACAGCGGAGAAACGCATCTTCGAGCTTGTGAACTCCAAGATCGACGACTTGGTCGAGACTGCTGAGTACGACTGGACGGCATATAGCAAGCCGACGGAGCCAAGCAATTATATGCAGACTCTGACTAGATACCTGTCTAACATCATGAACTCCACACTGCTGGGTTTGCCTAGGGAAATCAAAGAGCTTATTTACTTTGACGCCCTCAGTCACGCGGCGAACAAGATCCTCGTCAGTAGCATGCCGTTCAATTTAATCTATCAAGTTGTATTACTAACAAGACACCACAGGCTCTCCCCCTCTCCCCTGACGTCAAGAAAATCAACCCGAATGGCGTCGCAGCGCTATCGATGGACGTCCAACACCTAACTACCTTCGTCGACGGCCTCGAGAACGGCTTCATGCTGCGGTCTAACCTGGACGAGTTGGAGCAGACGATCCAGCTGCTGCAGTCCGACAACACGGACGAGTTTTTCGACATTTCAACACGAAACAAGAAGTACGGCCGTGTGGACGCCATGAACGGTCCTGCGTTATTAGAGAAGTATGTTTTGTGCTATGAAATGTTAAGATGCATCGTTGGAAAATAATAAGACTAACGTGCAAACAGGCTTACTCAGCACATCTCGAGTGCCGGGCAGACGGCTCAGCGATTCGCCAATTTCTCGTCGAACCTGTCATCGCGTTTCGGCACGAAATAGAGGAGTCAAGGCGGGACATGTATACCAGATCAACGTATTTCACATTGCGTTCTATCACATCACAGAGGCTGCGTGTATAAGAAAGATACCTAAAGCGTGTAAACATGAATTGTATTTCATCGCACTGAATACCGTAGCTAGGGCCGGTAGAAAAAAAGACAAATAACCAGTAAACCTATGAGCCCCTGCGCCGTACCGTACTATCAAAATAAGAACATGTGTCTGTCGCCCTAGTAGTTGTAGTTGTATTCACGGAATGTCGTTTCTGTAATCTCTGTATGATACTGTTCCTCCTCCCCACCCGATCCTAAACCCTCATTCCGACTCCCTTAAATAGTAGTAATATGGGCCCGTTATCTGAAATCCCTCGTTTCGGCACTCACCATCCTAAGGCTCACCAAATCGATCAACCTTCGCGTTATCGTCGTATTCCTGGGCTGCCCCGCTATCCTCCTACGGCTGCTGGGGCATACCTGGGTAGCCGTACATTCCCTCCATGTCTCCATACATGGCTTGGGGAGGCTGTTGGCTATAGGGGCCAGGACCAGTTTGTACTTGGTTGTACATGGGCGGGCCGCGGTATTCCTGATCGGAACCCATCGCGTGGCCACCCATGCCGTAGTCGCCCGGCGCCATGTGGTTGGCTCCAGGCATCCCGTGCGATCCCGGCATCTGGTTACCGGCTGCTGGCGGCACACCACCTTGGGACTGTTGCGCCTGGGCGGGGTTGGCGCGCTTAGCGTGGCTCGCCTCTTCACGCGGAACAATGTCGATTAAGAAGTCGAACATGTCGCTCTTAGCGAGGGCAGAGGCGATATCGGATCGCTGCAGTGTTCGCCTCTTATTCTCTTCTGCATGGATCCATGCTCGCATTGTAAGCTCAGTGATAAATATATCGCACCCCTTCGCAAACAGGATGGGGGCTTCGGCGGAGATCATCTTGACCTCGGGATCGGCTTTCATGACCTTCTTGATTCGCGCGAGAGGTAGTTGGTGTAGCTTGTAGTCATGTTGGTCTGATTCGAGATGGTTGATGGTATTTTGCCAGTAGGTCGTTAGGATATCCTTGTACTGGCCGTGTAAACCTTGGTGAACATTGGCCCAAGGTCCCGTGTAGAGCTCAGCGGGTGCAAAACCAGAATTGGCGAGCTGGACAGACAGTGTTAGTCAAACAATAATAATATGGGAAAGAAAGGATGGGTAGTTGGTAGAAAGGTAGGAAGAGAGGGAGAAGGGTGGGAATCCGTAACGAGAGACGAGAAACGGGAAGCAAAATGGGAGACGAGACGGGAGACGGGAAACGGGAGAGGGGAATAATGGTGGGACTTACTGCTGCACTGGCGCCTAGAAGGAGAGATGATTAGCGACGTCGCACGAACGAAGGCAGCTCACAACAAACGAGTGCAATCAAGAGGTACTTACCATAGTGACCTCCATGAGATATATCATATACACCAGTTCCTCCACCGCCTCCTCCCCTTGACGACTGAGGGTGATTTGACGAAGATTGATCCATGGTGTTGTTTCTGTTTGAATAAATTGCGCAACTTGTCTTACAAGCTTCGAGTGCGCAAGTAGAAATACGCCGAGTATTTCAAAAGGCGCGCAAAATAAACACAAAACCTATAACCGGAGCTGACAGGCAAACGAAAGTCTTTGCGCGATGGTATTGCAGACACGCGCACGACCGTAAAGGTACTAGCGAATTTTATCGAGTGGTGGTTTTTCGGTTGCCGAGAAGACTTGAGAGTATCACGGCACGTAGATAGGCTCCCGACGGCGGAGAAAAAAAATTAGAGGGCTTGTTTGTGTTGTTTACACAGAGCCCCAGATCGAAGCTTTGGTGCGCGTGGTGATGTAACAAAAGGTCTTCTTGGGTACAATTAAGTATTTCTAAGTCAGACCCTTGGATTGATGAGATTGATTGGCCCGACGGGTGGTTGGGGGCGGAGTGACTAGGGAAGGTAAAAGGTAAACTAAAAAAAAAGGTGACTAGGTGTGTACTAGGTTGGTTTCGATAAAGAGGGGGGGAATGATTGGGCGACCGTTTGAACTTTAGGAAAGTTGTTTGTGCGATTTTGGTCGAGGGATGGTGTATTTTTTTAACACCCCTTTGTCAGCTACTTCAATTATTATTCGTTCCCATTTGTTTCTTTTTTACCCAGAAGTTTTTTGCTCACCTTGCGGCTCGATCCGAGATGCCCACTATTTTTTAAACTTGAGCTGGATTCCTGGTCTTCTTCACCTTAAATTCGAACACTGTAAGGTATTCCGTTCCCGTCTAGTCAGATACCAGTCAGGTCTTTTTATCTACTTCTTCCCGGAGTTTCTTTTTAACAAACCGGGGTCAGGTCAAATGAATAATGAATAAAAATAGAAGTAAGAGGAAAAGAAAAGAAGTTGAACTTAGGATGGAATGTTTTATGACTGCTGTTCAACTTTTTTTTTTTATGAACGTGTGTTATGTATGTAGGTATATAAGTAGGTATGAAGTATGTAGGTATGTATGTATATAGACAAGTACGATATGTATTAGAATGATCTGATCAACAACCCAAAAGCTAATAAATTAGCTTGATGTATGCGTTGGTCGGGATTGGGCAATGACGTGAATGGATTTTCTAGAAATGCTTAGATCTTCGATGTGCTTATACGTTGTAGGGCTGGCTGCGAAAACTGGGCAGCCTCGATAGGAATCAATGCGCTGGCACTATGGTTGGGCATCAGCGACCGCCGACTTCAGAAGGCACCGCTCTCTCTCAGCTAGGTACCTAGGTGTTCTACGTATTAAGCAGGTTGGGGGTGGCTGCAGGGATTAGAAGGTGGTGTGCTGCCGGAAGGCTTCGACGGGTAAGTCTGCTGTTTTATCGATAGGGTATGTTACCCACCTTGTCATCCTTCGGCCAACCAGGTAACCCCGCAAAGTCCGATGTATCTATGTACTAAGCTACTTAGTTACATGAGCAATGAGGCGAGCACGTACCTACTCGACACTAGCCACGTAGAGCAGAGCACTGACCATCTAGCTTAGCCACACCGTACTAAGACAAATTTTATTAGAGCTCTAACTTTTTTTTTTTCCTTTCCTCTCAAGCTTTGAAGACTGATCATCCCGTCAACAAATTGTGCTGTAGTCCACCATGGCAGAAACAGCAAATGCGGAAAGTCTCTCTGATGACCAGATCGAGAAGCTCCTTAGAGAAGCTGAGGAAAGATTGAAAGCGAAACACCAAGGGCAAGATGAAAAAGCTGTTGTCGCACCTAACAAATCGGATGTCGTGAAGGCTTCCAAACCAGACTCCCCAGCGCCGAAAGAAGCCTCTATAGCCTCTTCCAAGGACAAGTCAAAATCTGGAGAGTTATCGGTAAGAGTACCTGAGGTTCGGCGGTCCAAACAAGAAATGGTATGTTGTACTCTAATTTTTTTGGTTTATGTGCTGCTTTTCGCACGACCCTTTCATGATGAAATTTATATCCCAATTTAATTGAAGTAGTGGGTATTCCCGTTATGGGTAATGCTACTACGCCAGAATGATAGATCTATATCATAGTTACTCTGACTCTTTATCTCGCTTTCTACTCGTTTCAGCTTCTGGAAAGGCGCATAGCTGACTCGTTCCTAGGCTGTCAAGGCAGATGCTGGACCCTCTTGGTTTAATCTTCCCCGGACTGATCTCACCCCCCAACTCAAAAAAGATTTGCAATTGCTACGTATGCGCGATGTTTTAGATTCCAAGCGATTCTATCGCAAGGATAATACAAGGGCCCTTGTGCCCCAGTTCTCGTCAGTGGGGACCATAGTTGAAGGCCCGACCGACTTCTTCAATGCTAGGTTGACCAAGAAGGAGAGGAAGCGCACTCTTCTCGAGGAAGTCCTGGAGACTGAGGACACTACTCGCAAATTCAAGAGCAAGTACGGCCAAATCCAAGATGTAAAGACAAGCGGTAAGAAGGGCCACTACAAGAAGATGATGGAGAAACGATATGGCCACAAGAACAGGGGGTGAACGTTGGAGAAGAGGGATTAGTATCCCCATTGCGCATATTACAGTATGCACGTAGTACTACACATCCTTGATACTCTTAAAGATGCCCTGGTGTTCTGGAAATGCCATGAACATCCATCGCGAGTAGGCTAGACGGTGTTGTTCCAGCAGTTGGTGCAGCTCTAGAGGGGCGTACAAGTAAGTAGCTATCTTTACACTTATGTTACAACCAATGTCTAACAATATTTCAGTAAATATCAGTAATATGAAGACGTCTCCGCGGAGCTGGACGTTTACACGTCTCAAATTAGTAGCAGGACTAAGTTCCATCCTAGGTTGAAATACCAGGTACCTATACTAGAATGTTCGAAGGTTAGACTATCTGAAATGAAGCAACCTGAAAACATGCAGAGAGGATAACTGCCTTAAGTAGTACTCATGAACCAAACAAATAAGATTCGATCAAATATTACACCACATATCGGGTTAACTTACCCGGTTGTTTACCTATCAGATTATGAAGAGTCTAAAATCGTGATTGCTCCCTCTACCTCGTCTATCCTATTGCTTGTTTTTGTAGGCGTGTCGAATATTTCCGAATTATTAGTTTTAGTTCACCTCGGATATGTTAGTGAGTTGATTGCTTTTTATGATGCTTTGAAAGATTACGCTGTGAGGGTTGCTCAGGGACTACTATATACAAGCATGTGAAGGTTGAATGCTAGAATGCTGGGGCGCAATTACGTAGGTAGGTATGGTCCAAGGTACCTAGTAACCCGAACTTTATCCGGTATTGTTTCCCAAGCTCCAGGTACCAGCCTTTAGCTCTCATCATTTATACATGCTACAATTCAAAGTTCATAAAAGAACATATTTCGACTACTTGATTTTAATAATAGGACGATGAAGTGAAATAACCATGGAGGCGACGCATCCGACCGCCGGGTGGGAGAGAGTAGGAGATAGGTTTTACCGCAAGACCCAGTTGTATACCGCGATATTCGACCAGAATCTTGACTTGGACAATTATATCGTTGCTGGTGCTCCATATGGCGGCGCTGTAGGTAAGCCGCTTTTCGATCACAATGTTGTTTTTATAACAATTACATGGATCACTTCAAGGATTTACTGTCTGCATTCTATAAATCCGAAATTGTTTTCTATTTGAGCGCATCTTCCACTTCGGCCTAAGTTGTATAAGATAGCTTGTACACCGCATATAGCTCTCACAAGATACCGAACCTCACTAACTTCGAATAGCAATATGTCGAGATGATACTAAAATCGTATCTTATCAGCCTTCAAAATCATCCAAGCCCAGTATTGATATATACAGCTGCGCTGGTAAGCTGTTGAAGAGTATTTCCTGGGATAAGGGCTCTATCAAAGGTCTTGGCTGGTCTGAAGACGAGAAACTCCTAGTCGTGAGCTACGATGGGACCGTGAGATGTTACTACAACCTGCAGGGGGATTTCACACAATTCTCCCTCGGCCGTGAAGCCGAAGATTTCGGTGTTCACTCATGCCGGTTCTACGACCATGGTATGGTCGCCTTACTTACTAATAATATACTCATCTCCGTGTCTTCATACGACGAGCCCCGGCCAAAGCCCCTCGCATCCCCACCGGAAGGAGAAGTTTACGCTTGGGCCATCATCTCCCCAAGTTTCACGCTGTCTAGGTCTGTGGAAGTGCTACTAAGTATCGGTAAAACGGTTTATGTGGTGGATAAAACTGAATGTGAAGATCGATTCCTTGACATCGGCCCATTTTCACACATCAGCGTGTCTCCTAACGGGAAGTTTGCAGCCCTCTATGCTGCGGACGGCAAGGCCCATGTTATCACGGCTGATTTCCAGAGCCGACTCAGTGAACACGATTCTAAATCTCAGCTTACCCCCAAATACTTGGAATGGTGCGGCAATGACGCTGTTGTCATCGCATGGGAAGACGAAGTGAACGTTGTGGGACCCAACAATGCTGCGGCGAGTTTTGTATACGAGGGCCGCGTCCATGTAATCGCAGGTTAGTCACAGAATCCGATCTTCTCCCAATAGTTGCTAACTCAAGATAGACCACGATGGTGTACGACTAATCACTAACGATGTGTGCGACTTCCTTCAAAAAGTACCAGATGTCACAGATGAGGTATTCCGCCTTGGCAGCGAATCGCCAGCCTCCGTCTTACTTGATGCTGTAGAACAGCTCGAGAATCAGTCGCCAAAAGCCGATGACAATATTCAGCTTATAAGACCAAACCTAGTTGAAGCAGTCGATACATGTGTCGCTGCTGCCGGGCACGAGTTCAACGTTCATTGGCAGAAGCAACTATTGAAAGCTGCCTCCTTCGGCAAGTCAGTGCTAGATATATACAATAGCGACGACTTCGTTGACATGTGCGAGACGCTACGAGTAATCAACGCCGTACGTTATTACGAAGTCGGCCTGCCCCTATCCTACGAACAATATCAACGCCTTACACCCGAAGGGTTAATTCAAAGACTCATAAACCGTCACGAATACCTCCTTGCTCTCCGTATCGCCGGGTACTTACGCTTACCTACAGACCGCATATTCGTCCACTGGGCTTCCGCTAAAGTCCGAATCGGCACAGAGGATGAGGAAACCATCTGCCGAATGGTCGTGGAAAAGCTCTCGGGCAAGCCAGGTATCTCCTTCGAGGCTATCGCCCGCGCTGCCTACGACGAGGGCCGCGGACGGCTAGCTACAGAGCTTCTGAATCATGAACCCCGCGCGGGACGACAGGTCCCACTTCTCCTGAGTATGGAGGAAGACGAGATCGCCCTTGACAAGGCGATCGAGAGCGGAGACTCCGACTTGATTCTCTTCGTGCTTCTTCACCTGAAGAAAAAGCTCCCTCTGGCATCTTTCTTCCGCGTAATCAACGCACGGCCGACAGCCACCGCACTAGTCGAGTCGTCGGCGGCTCTAGAAGACGACAACGCGCTTCTCAAAGACCTTTACTACCAGGATGACCGCCGAGTCGATGGCGCGGGCGTGTTCGTCCGCGAAGCTCTTAGACAGCCTGATGCGCGCACGGCGAGTGATAAGCTCGCCCTCGCGGCGAAACTACTCTCCGATTCGAAGGAGAATTACTTCGAGCTGGCGGCGCTAAAGGAGGCGGCGCAGCTCTTACGCATGCAGGAGGCGCTGGATCGGGATCTGACCGACACGTTTACCGGATTGAGCGTTAACGAGACGCTATTCAAGCTGATTCGTCTGGGGTACCATAATAAGGCGAAGAAGATCCAGAGCGAATTCAAGGTCCCTGAGAGAGTGGCCTGGTGGATTCGGTGAGTTTTTTTTTCTTTTATTTTTTGACACTTATAATCACATGTAGGCGGAAATTGTACCTACCCAACAAGACTGACTCGCCCCCATTGTAGACTTCGAGCACTCGTCGCCAAACGGGATTGGAATGAAATCGAGGACATTGCTAAGAGCAGAAAGAGCCCGATTGGCTGGGAAGTAAGCTTTTCTCCCCCCATTATTCTCCGCCGTGTCGTTTTAACTAACCACTCACGTCGTCTAGCCGTTCTTCAACCAAATCCTACAAGCGGGCAACGCCCGCCTCGCAGCGTCCTTCGTCCCCAAGTGCACGAACCTGGAGCCCGGGGCCGCCATCACCATGTACGAGAAGTGCGGCATGCGCGTTAAGGCCGCGGAGGAGGCTGTCAAGGCCAAGGATGCTGACGCTTGGGCTCGTCTCTTGGAAGCTGCTGGGAAGAACACGCCGGAGGGGAGGGATATTGAGAGGTTGGGAGCACAGGTTTTCAAGAAGTGAAGTGAGATAGGGAGGAGAGTTTATTTGTTAAGGGCCAGTGGTATATGTGATAGCACGGGTAGAGAATGGAGATAGTAATTACAGTGTATCCGCTGGCTATATTAATATAAGCGTTAGTGAAAATCCAACTTAAGTGAGCCTTCATAGCATAATAGTCAGTGCCTAGGGTGTAGGAAAGGTCATATGAGCGCAGTCTATTAGAAAATCATTTCCGCATTCATTATCCCGACGTCTATGTGAACATTATCTGCTGTCCTATCTGGCTTAAGTACCTACGTACACCAGGGACGAAAGGGGTACACGACCCAGCCTCGCAAGATAGGCCATCCAACAGGGGATGATATTGCCAGTGCATATAAGCATGAGTCCCCCTATCGTCCGACAGACGTGAGAATAGGAAAAAGAAACAAAAAAACAAACACAGAAGAGAAGAATAGGGGAAGTGCCTGACCCGGCCCACAAACTCCTAACTGGACTTTTGTTTAGCATCCGGAAAAAACACACACCCGAACAACAGGTTTTTCTCATGACACGTCGTGGCATCAAACATGGCGTGGCATAACACAATTCCTCTTTCCTCTTTACCTGATTCGCTTCCACCCTGTCTCGCCTAGCCTCGCATTTTCACCCCGGACCCGGTCCTGTCAAACGAAACAAAAAACGAACAGCACAGACAAGTATCGCATTAGAACAGTCCCTATTTTCCGTACCTTCCATTCCTCTATGTGGACCATACCTTGGTAGACCGTTCTTTATGGGGATGAGAACACCACCGACGTAGAAATCGACGAAGACAGAAGTACGGCGCGCGAACAACAACTCCAACTTCTCTCTAGATCCACCGGCAAAGGGGTTTACGCAGTGTTGACGCAAGGTAAGCTGTGCAGTCCCACCAACGGAATCTCTCATGGGAGGGGAAGGAATATTGGTATATACGGTAGGGCATGGGAGGTAGGAGGCTCAGCAAGAAGATCAACTCATTCATCGTAGGTATGTAGTGGTGAAGTCGTCACGACAAGAAATGACAAAAGGAGTCGTAACGGAAAGGAAAAAGGGTCACAAGTTTTCTTCGTATTGCAAGTCCATAGTATTATGGTGTGCCAATGAACTCCCCCCTCCCACGAGCCTGAGCATGGAAGATCTGAATTTTTTTGTACAGTGCTAAGTTTGCTTAAGTGCGTCGAGCGCGGCCCTTTGCTGGTACAGTCGTCCAGCCATCGGGGTCTGCAACCGGGGCTGCTTCAGCTTCCGGAGCAGGTGATGAAGGCTGAGTAGGCTGTTGGGGAGAGCGGGGTTCCGAATGGCCGTTTGCTCGACCACCTCTGCCCTCGTAATTCCCTCGGGGTCCTCGTGGTGCACCACCGCGTCCTCGAGCATCACCACGGCCTCGTGGGGCATTGACATACCCGCCACGACCCTGGCGCTGCTCTCCCGGTGATGTTCTCCAGTTACCGCTCTCGGTTGCTCTGGATTTGGTATTCGGGGCACTTTCCTTAGATCTAACTGGTACTTTTTGCTCTGTAGCTCCACCGTTCTGCGCACCTCCATCCTTCGGTTCCTCCTTTGTCTCGGCTGCGACCTCAGTCTTTTCCTCGACTGGCTCAGCCTTCGGTTTCTCTGCTTCGGCAGCAACCTTCTCCGCGGCCTCCTTTGCTGCGGCTTCTTTAGCAAGGCGTCGCTCTTCCTTTGCCTTCTCGTCGGCCTCTCTCTTTTCTTTCAGTTGTTGTTCTCGCTTCTCTGCGATCTCACGCTCTTTCGCCGCCGTATCAATAGGACGAGCGGCGCCGAAGGGGCTCGCTTTAGACTCGCCAGTTGCAGATGGCAATCCAGGAGATATCACATCCGGTGACTCAGATACAGTTCTCTTCTGTAAGTTAAGTCGGGGACGGCCTGCAGGGGCAGGGGCAGCAGCCGATCCAGCGACGGATCCAGCAGCAGGAGACGAAGGTGCCTCAGATCCGTCACGAGATCGCTCAGGGGATTTTACGGGAGGATCGGGTCGCATATTGCTGCGCCACTGGTTATCACGCTCTGCTGCAGTCGGAGTGCGCTCTGGACGCTCTGGACGCTCTGAACGCTCCGGGCGCTCTGAGCGTTCGGGTCTATCTCTGAACTCTCTTGGAGGTCGAGAGCCTTCCTGGCGGCCTTCACCCCAGGTAGCCGGCGATGCCCTGCGGTCCTTTCGGAAAGAATCACGGTTGGCATCGTGAGTCCGGGGGCGGCTGCTATCTCGGGATCCCTCTGGGCGTTCTGACTGGGGGAGCGGTGACAGTGGACCCTTGCGTTCCCAGTTACCGAAATCGCGGACCTTTCCATCATCAGAAGGTGCATCCCGGAAAGTAGGCGCTCGGCGCTCTCCAAACTCGGCAGGACGTCTATCATTACTACGAGACGGAAGATCTGCCAGAGGTCCCTTTCGTTCCCAGCTGCTCAGGTCACGGGCAGACTCGCCACCACGGTTATTGTCTCTGTCCTTGGCTAGAGGGCTGTTAACATTTATCCACGCAAGACTATTTTATTTGTACTTGGGACTTACGAGGATCAGCGATCTTGATTTTAATAGTACGGCCTTGGAAGCTAGTTCCGTCAAGGGTCAAGGCCTTCTTCAGACCTTCCACGTTGGCAAATTCAGCATAGGCAAAGCCTTTTGGGCGTTGTTCAATTCGATCTTCGATGATTCGAACACTAGTAATTTCGCAGCCCTCGAAGAATTCGGTAACAGACTCAGTTGTAGCTTCGTAGGATAGGTTTCCCAGATGAGCGGTGAAAGGGGGTTTAGTTGGGAGCTGGGCCGGAGCCTGGGTTGCGTAGGAATCGCGAGAATAGCCTAGAGAAGTACAAGTTAGCAATCGATGGATGGTCTAAATAACAATCATCTTGACCTACCTCGATCATTGCCCGAGCCTCCGTAACTAGAATAACCAGTTCGTCGTTCGGTAGATGGCAAAGGCTGGGAGCCTAGGAGTTAAGAGGTTAGCCAAGTTATGCCTATATATAAAATCAAATCCACGTTAGGAATTATGACGTACCGAATGAGTCTTCAACTTCATCAGCCCAAGATCCGCCGTATTCTATTTTATGTTAGCAAAGCCGCTCCTTCTCGTCATCTCTTTATTTTAATTATGGGATGCCCGACTGGCTGTATATGGGATGATGGTATTATAGGCGGTGGGAAGACGGGATGAAAGGGGGGAAAGGGAGAACTGACTCTCCTCCTGCAGAAAAGCCCCAAGGCTCATCTTCTGCTGCTGTTCCTTCTTCTTAGGCGCTGTAATACATCAATTGTTAGCATGTGATCTTGTAGGGTAGGCTGAGAGATAGTCGGCGACAACATACCCATGATTGCGGTGTTTTAGCCACGCGCAACGGTTGTAAAGGTCGTCGCGCGCAGACGGGAGTTGAATCGCCGAAGAAACTAGGTCTAGATCTAGTTCTTCGGTTAGGTTTGTTTAGTAATAAGAGACGGTAAGGCAGTTGTAGTTTTCACAGGTTGCCAGACCGACAAAACGATTGAGAAGATACGAGTGGTAACCGAGAGTTTGTAGGATGGGCAAGGAGAACCGAAAAGTTTCCTTGACCAGAAAGAAAAAAAAAATGGATGCTGTGAAAAAAAAGCCGGGAGGGTTAGCTTAATTTTTTTTTTTCGCAACGTATGAGAGACGAGAGTCGGAGAGTGTTAAAGCCTGCAGTACAAGTTTCTCAAGTACCATCAATTTTTCAATTGTGATGGCGGGGTTCAGCTTTTAATCAAGTCAAATCTCGCACATTTCTTGTGTTTTATGTGCGGTTGTATTGTTGTACCCGTGTACTAAGGAGGGGAAAGTTTTAATCCTATTCTGTAGCGTACACTTAGGAACCTAGTGTGGTTAGGTAATTTAGGTACCTACCATACCGAACTATAAGGGTTTTGAATTTTGGCGTGTGGCTC
The DNA here is from genome assembly GCA_902805475.1 of Entonaema liquescens. Classification (NCBI taxonomy): domain Eukaryota; kingdom Fungi; phylum Ascomycota; class Sordariomycetes; order Xylariales; family Xylariaceae; genus Entonaema; species Entonaema liquescens. Next base: position 1,898,716 of record CADCSX010000007.1, read on the forward strand.
GATAACAAAATTCAGTTGAGGTACGCGGATAAGGATTTCATAAGATTTAATGCACCTTATACCTCTACTAAGTCCACACAAGACTGCGATGAATAAAGTAATTTAGCTCTTTTATGCAGAGTACCAAGGTATTATTCCATACACGTATCGTTGTGGTTGACCATCTTAAATACATGTACATATATACCTTGTGTATACCTAGGTAGGTAGGTATACATATACGTGGGTACGGCAGGTCCCATCAGACCTGGGGGTTTCGAGGGGCTCACCGATCCCCCTCTCAACTGCATGTGCTAAATGGAATAATTATCAAGATGTGGACTGGGACATGCTCGCGAGTGCCGCAGCTTTCTATCATTGTTCATTGGCTAGTTTTTTATTGGGTCAACACTCAGGTACCTAGTCTCTAAGTACCTATTGACAGCACCTAACGAGGTTAACGAGGTTGGCGGTTGGCGGTTGGCGGGCTGGAACCATTGGAGCCATTGGAGCGCAGGGATTTCTTGCCGCCGATAGTTGCGATGAAATGAACAAGAGCTCATTTTGAACTTAACTACCTCTATAATACCAAAGTCTCAGCTCAGGAAAACCTCCAATCAAACTTTGCTATCAATCGATTGCATACCAAAGCATAAAATTAACAATCCCCAACCATCTTGCATAGTTGTGGAATTTATATATATTTTTTTATTTTTTGGTACGCTTAATAGCCTTGACTACATCGAAGACGGATACAGGTGCATCTAAGAAACCTTTCTCTTAGCACAAGATATATTCAGATACTACAGGAAATATCAGTGCTGTCACCTCTGTTAGCACAATTGGTGTCCTGAAAGGCTTTCTTTAGACTCGATTAATTGCCATTACCTTAGAGGTAGTCTTACAAAGAGACCGGGCGCAACACCTCTAGCGCTTACCTTTCTCTACTTCTCTTTCGATATACTTATATAACTATGGCTTCCTCGCCTCAGAGGCCCTCGGCCCCAAATCCTAATCCTAATACTAAACCTGAGGCTATTAGTCCATATGATAGAGAGATGCCAACTGCGAATGAGCTTATGGAAATCGCAAGCAAGTCATTGCAGACTGGAGTCATGGCCGGTAAAGCTATACCTTAGCTAAGGGATTAATAGTATATATATAGACTTGCTGACTTGAGTTCATCTAGGCGGCGTTGGTTTGGTGGTCGGGGCTGGTTCTGGTATTCTCCGATCAGCGCCACCGGCTCTGTTTGCATTAGTTGCAGGCCTTCAATGGTTTGCCCTCGGGTCTACTTATACAGGTGAGGAATATCGTCCATCCCTTATAGAGTTCTAAATACTAATTATTATACAGCTTCCAGGGACCTCCTTTGGCATGCTTGGGGTGGAAAGGAAAACCTCACCACGTCAGACCTAGTAAAGGCGAGCGGTGTAGCTGGTGGCGTGGCTGGGATGATTGGTGGCATGTTTCGTAAGTCCCCCGATGTCTTCAAATCCTATATTATTCATCTATACTGATCACTATATAGGAGGTCCTAAGAATATCCTACCAGGAATTCTAGTTTTTGGCACCATTGGAACCGCCGGTGGATACGTGTCTCAACTCATTCAGGGACAGTCCAAGGGTGATTCCAAGACTAAGTCGAGCTGGTTTGATTCAAAATGGAGTCCTATGAAACGATTGTCGGATAAAGAATATGAAGAAAAGCTCGAAGAGAAAATTCTCCGGATAAACGCTGAAATCTCTATCATTGATGATACTATCGCTTCTCTTCGAGCATCAAGTGGCGCATCGACCAAGCCATATGAGGGAAATAAGAACAAATGATAACTCCAAAATATTAGCCGGTACGCTAGGTTGTTGATTCCTTAATAGAAGCAATCCAATTCAGTCCATATTGGGTTCTTACGGGAGGAATTGGCGCTGGAAGTGAGACAACCCCACGACGAGCACTTCATCGATCTCAGCCACCCATATGAGACAACAATGTTCAACTCGAATCATCGACAACTTTGAATGAAGTATTTTGCTTACCTAAACGTAAGTTCTGCCAAGCCTTTAGCATCACAAACAAGCATTAGCTGCCGTGTAGAAACACGTGCTACTCTTCAAAGACAGAAGACAGGAGGATACTTATCTAAACCTCGGTCTCATAGATCATCGATGTCGATACCAGCTTTGATCTTAGTGCATTGTGACACATTCAACGTAATAGGAGCTTAGTTATACCAATTATATTGAGAGATGTAAGGCTATGTAGGTACAAAATGTAGGTGCATGTATATGACCTCAGCATACGTCATCGCCATGGATGCCGTCGATCCAAATGCCCATACAAAATAGACGACCTTGCTCCCAAGCTAGCTAGCCACATTCAAACCATTTACAATAGTTTCAATACTACTTTGAACTCGATATAGATTCACTTTGTTCGAAAAGACACGCTAATATGACTGATTCGCGAGGAGGCCACTCGTCTGAGCTTGAGCAGACACCCCTTGACTCGAACCAGCACGGCCAGGCACAGTAAGTTTCTATCGTTTTCCACATATACTATATCATAACTCTTAATATCGAATCTCCTCGAAGATTAACGACCATAAAACCTAACCCTTTTAATCATTATAACTAATGAATCTACTAACTCGCCTCGCTACAGAAATATCATCGACGAGACGTCTGCCACCTACGGCAACACCACCCAATCAGACCTCGGTGCCAACATTGAATCCCACGACGAGGCGCTCAAGGACAAGGTTGACGGTGCTGTGAGAAGCGGGCCGAAGAAAGCGGACGAAAACTCAGGAGGCAGAGTGCAGGTCGGCGAGACGGGAGATTTGCACGACCTTGCTGCGAAAAGACAGCCTTAGGGAGAAAAGTACTTATACTATCGGTCAGTTTAGCTTTGTGACGGAGTCATTTTGTATAACATAAGAGTTGAATGGAACTATGGGTTCGGTATGGGAATGAAGAGATAAGGAGTATACCAGGGCCACGATATAATGATTATTGCTACTTGGAATTAGTGATTAAGAGCTTCTATAAATGACCAAAAAGTTATTCTTCAAAACACCAAGTTTCATCTCCAAGCTTGTAGTGAAAGGCATACACCCTAGATATTGCTGGAAAAGACGGTGCCTGAAGGTCTCCTGGATCTAGCTTGTAAGTCCGATAGAAATAGAGATAGACCTCTGTAAATTCTCACTAAAACATTTATCATTTCTATCAGTATCTACCTGTTTTATGCAACAATGCCAACCTTGGCTAGTATCATAGCATGACTCCATCGTATCTCCCCTGAAAAAGGAATCAAGTCGTATAAAAGAATAGCACAGATATAGGGTACCCAGCAAGCGCCTATCTATCAGACGAGCTCGAAGATCTACTTCGGAACCGCCTCTAGCTATATATACAAAGGAGGGTCACATTTCTATATACCCGCGGTACCGGGTAGTTGGGCCTATGATCCCTCATAAGAACTTTGTCGTTCCCTGCTCCTGAAGCGAATCACGAAGGGCTCTTTATTGGCTTACTCTACTATAATATCAACGCATATACGTCTGATTCGATGCATCTTAATTAACCTACCCCCAACCAACTCTTGTATTTTATATCGACCTATAAGCCCATCCCTGCAGATATAAACCCGACTTATACGTATCATCGACTTACTACCGAGGTAGGTAGCGGTAAACTCTCGCATGGCCATATCTAGGTAGGTAATAAACCTGCTAGTAACAGTAACAGCGATTCTACCTCGGCTACTCGCGGTAGCGATTCTATTTGCTAGCAAGCACGTCTTTTGCGCACAATCTGACAAAGCCAGCGAACAGATGGGCAACATTGGTAACGGGGATGCTTGCCTCAGGAGACACGTGTCATGATATTCAATGAATGAATGATCAAAAAAGAAGAAAGTCGAAAAAAAAAACAACCGTAGTAACCCTGATTATACTCCAAATTACCTGAGGTATCGAAGGTCCGTTAATAGACGCATATACAAGCATACACACATACTCAAGACCGAAAAGAGAAATATCTCCGGACCGCCAACCCCCGCAGCTAGGTTATGTACCCAGGTATTCCCTTTTGAATCCTTAGTCTTTCTTGATGACCGCGTCGAAGATCTCTTTCATCTTCTTGGCGCTGTACTTCTCTTTCCGCTGCTGGCCGTCGGCGTAGTTGACGTAGGTGACACCGAACCGGGTCTCGTAGCCCTCGGCCCACTCGAAGTTGTCCATGAGTGACCACGCCATGTACCCCTTGACGTTGACGCCGTCCTCGCTCGACGCCTTAGCCATGGCGTTGATGTAGTCCCGGAAGTACTCGTACCGGAACGTGTCGTTGAGGATCTCGGGCTCCTTCAGGTCGTTCTCCCCCTTGATGCTCGTTCCGTTCTCCGTCACGTAGATCGCCGGGTAGTTGTACCGCTTGCTGAGCCAGTTCAGTAGGCCCCGGAATCCCTGGGGGTTGGGCCGGAGCCAGAACGACTGTGTCTCCGGCCCGATGCACTCGCCGCTCTTGCTGTATGGGTGAGTTGATAGGTCGCCTAGGTAATCCTCCGGAGGTGGATTGCCGTTGCCATGCTTGACGTAGTCGGCAGTGTAGTGGTTCATGCCGTAGAAGTCATTAGACCCTTTAACTAGGGCCTCCTCTTCGGGCGTGAATTCCGGCAGTCGATCGCCCAATTGCTTTCGCATCGAGTCGGGGTACTTGCCGAAGTAGATGGGATCCGCGAACCATGAGATGGCAAACTCAATCTTTCGGTTGGCAGCCTCGACGTCTCTCGGGTCCTCGGGGTCCCAGGGGTATGTGTAGTCACCGTTTAGGGTGATACCGATCTGGCCCTTATTGGTAGGCTTGAACTCTTCGCGGTATACCTTGACAGCCCTACCATGAGCAAGGAGTAGGTTGTGCCCAACGATCCAAGGCTCTCGGCTAGAATCACCGACAGCAGACTTGGCTCGGTTGGATGTGCGGCCAGGGGCGAAGAATCCTGTGCTGTATCCTAAGATTGAACTGCACCAAGGTTCGTTGAATGTGATCCAGTTCTGGCACTTAGGAATTGACTTAAATACGACGCGGGCGTAGTGCTCAAAGTCGAGAGGGAATTCCGTTCTGTTTAGAAGACCTCCATACCGCTTGTCGAGAGCATCTGGGACATCCCAGTGTAGTAATGTGATGAAAGGAACGATGCCAGCCTCAAGCAGGTCATCGACAAACTTGACGTAGTGGTCGATACCGGCCTGGTTAATAGGGTCATTCCGACCGCCGAGAGGAATGATCCTTGCCCACGATAGAGAGAAACGGTAGGCAGTAGCGCCTAGCCTCTTTAGAAGGGCGATATCTTCAGAAGTTCTATTGTATGAATCGCAGGCAACGGACCCGTCGGTTCCATCTGCGATCTTCCCCGGAATCGCACAGAACGTATCCCAGATAGTGGCACCACGTCCATCCTGTTGCGTTGCACCTTCGACCTGGTAGCTACGTGCGGAGAAAGGCTCAAGTCAGTGGCGAAATTCTCTTTCTTGAGGTGTGGGTACGATTGCTGTATCAGATAGAGAAGAGGAGCTCGGTAGATAGTACTCACGCAGCTGTAGCGAAGCCCCAGAGGAAATCTGAGGGCAACGACATATTGAATAAACGTTCTGAATTCGTAAGGGGCGATAAATGGATATCTAGGCTATTCCAAGTTGCCCACTAGCGTTTCGATCTCGTCCGGGAAAACGGATATATGCCCTGATACCCAGCCAAGACTTCAACCGACCTCACGAAGGGTATATAGAGAGTAGAAGAAGATGATGACCGTTGAGTCAACTCAAGCCGAGCAGAACGACTGCTCGACGTTGGGATGGAGGCTAGCATCTTCTTTATACCCTTGTGAGGCTTTATGCTTTCCCAGAGGCGAGTTCGTCTACTTTTCGATGTATAGTGTAGGACCGGCACTTTCCCCTTTCTCCCGTATCGGACCGTGACGACCGAGAACTACAGGCTTGTACGATGATGGCTGTATCTCCAAACCATTCATACCCACATAGACCATAGCAACCATCTCCGCCGCGGGGTAATTGGAGCTTGTAAGCACACGGGCAAAGAGACAGGGTCCAGTTTTTGATTTGGGATGTCCCCCACAAACAAACTCGTCATGTGCCGGAATCATATTAGATCTCAGCGACGGCCCGTGTCTCCGGCCACCAGAGGGCACATGTCTGTCTAAATCTCAAGTCTTGGCCCTTTATGCAACCGGGGGAAGCCAGGGGTTCGTTAAAACTTCGGCGGTACAGCCGAGTGGGTAGACACCATAGTCCCCATCCTTGGAACAACGGCGTACCTTGGATTCGGGATAGTCACGAATTGATGAGTGGCGGCGCTAGCGATTCAAAAGATCGATCTTGGCCACCTGCTTCGTTGGAATGCGGCGCAACATCCTTTTCACATGAACGGGTCAACTTCGGGAAGTGGAGGGTAGTCCACGATCGGCGAGCCATCCGACTTGTAGAAAAAAAACACAAAAAAACAAAAAATTTACTTAGCAGTGATAGGATCAAAATAATACTTGCTTAAAGCATTAGACCCTGGAAAATGCTTTAACGTCAATCTCAGTTTTGGGATCGGTTGGTTTATGCCGAGTCCCGGCGATCAGTGTCGTCGTACACACAATAACGGACTTCTCTTATACGTTGTCTTGCGGAATTCTTTTCCTTATGTCCATTCACCGACTTGCCAACTTAATCGCTGCAGAAATATCTCGGCGATAATTACTCGATGGTTTGAGAGTCACCTGTTTCGGGCTTATCCAATTTTCCTGGCCGAGCCTGTTCCTTATTCGTTATAACCTATTTTCTTATTAGACGGAGACTTGTATCTCATTGACAGATTACTACTGTGTATCCTTGCGAATAATGACGACTTCAATATAGGGGTCACTTGTCCAGTCGCCGCATTACAGGAATTAAAAGGTCTTGCCTGTCGCTAACTAGAGAATGCAGGAGGAAGTGAGCATGTTTCCGATGGATGCAGTACTTATCCTATTTCGAGCCGATCTTTCTTTCTCGCTAATGCCTTATAGTTGTATCATCCAGTAGCAGGTAAAATCGATCGGCCGCATGTACGGCGACCGAGCGATCAAAGTGACGTCCTAGACAGTATTCCCGCCCTCTCCTTCATCAGCTTCTCCGCGTTTTCTCTTACCCGTCGTAGGCAATTCATAGAATAGGCCCGCCTGTTGTGTCTCGTCCCCTGGCGCATCATCTCCCGTCCATTCTGTGATCTCATACTCGACTCGAACGCTGCCGTCTCGACTCTCCCTAACACCTTTTGTAGTGTGTATGTTGCCTAAACGACTACCTAGAATCATGCTTTCAAACCATGGAATACCAGTCACGTCCCGACCGATCAATTGCGAGCCTTGGTCATACGAACTAGTAGTAGGTACGATGTCCGTGGGGTCCGGTTCGGATTCGTCGGGGATCAAGCCTAAGTCCTCCAAGTCACGAAGGTCCTCGGTTAAGAGGCTGCCCAGCGTCAATTGAATATAGTCGGCCTCACTCCTAGGTTCTTCGGACCAATATGATAAGGGAGTTCCGCAGAACCCACAGAACTGTCGCATGGCATTTTGCTCAGCGGGGTGAGAATAGACACGTCTTATATTAGCCCGAGACTCGTCGGGGAAGAATGGGAATGTTTGGCTGTGGTACCACGAAAGCGGAACTCTAAGGAAGGCCGAGAGAGGCATCGCTGATGAAATTCCTATTTACATGCAGCGTTAGCTCCGGGAACATATTGCGACTGACTAGACGAAATAATATAACAGGACTCATTAACGTTCTACTTACTATGGCCTATGGTTGAATCAAAGAGGACCTGAGCTCCTCCGGAAGAACCTTGGGGTATTAAAACTGTGTATTGGTTCCTGCCGCAATGGCAGCTGCCTCGTAAAGCTCTGTCAGAGTCCATTATAGATCGTTCTCAATGACTGAAGTCTGAGGGACGAAATTGAGTAAGGATCAACGAAATTTGAGTTATTAGATAAATGAAATCGCAGTAACAGGAGAGAGATAAAGTTTTGTCTTGAATTAGTTAACTAGTATAAATCCTAATATGTATATTATGTAGATGTTGGAATCGTCTGGAACGAGCGGTACTGTTCTAAATTTGACGATCTTGTATTAAAAAAATCATGGGTGATGATGATTCCAGAATGTTTCGAAGCATTCAATAAGAAAAGCGCGTTATAAAGTGGGCTGATAGCTTTGGCCCCACGTAATGAGGTAATTCAACTTAAAAACTGCAGGTGCCGATGCCTTTTCTGCCTGCCTGTCAACATCTCCTCGTTGCATTCAATAATTCATTACATGTCGAATTAAGTTATTGAATTATTCAAATAACCAATAAATTTTATGCAAACTTGAAGAAAAGATACTTCTCATTCTTGAGGTCATGATTAGATGTAGCCACGGAAATCCCACCAATATCAACCATGCTGGTGAAGAATATGTCTACCGGAGATTTATCCAATAAAACTTCACAAAAAACGCCACATGCTTGTCTTACGAAATCATGTCTCATGAAACAGCTTTCTCGTGCAGCAAGTTCGCACCGGTTGACTCAGCCAGAACACCACGGTTTTTATTCCCTTCATCTTCACGAGTTTCATCTAACTCATTAGTAACTTGACTTTCCTCTCGGGTCGTAGCTGATTCAGCATCAAGGAGCCCCTTGTCGGTTCGATGTAACCACCACTTGAAGAATATAGTGAAGAATTGTGCAACAAATACCTGTTCCACCGTATATAAGAGTACCGGAACCTGGATAGATGAGATGGTAAAGTTGTCAAGTTGAGACCACATCGCAGCAGCTAGCGGGATCCCTACACTCGTGGTCTTCGCAGCTCCGCAGAAGCAGACGGCAACGACAAGCTCCTTAGGCATCTTCTTAACTGTTATAGCTCTCTTAATTACTCCAGGTAGACGTGAGCCTATACGTGAGTCAGCAACGTAACCATTGAGTACCTTAGCAAGGATCTCCGGTGGCGATGCTATCCAGTAGCAAATAGCAGTAAATAAGAGATACTCTGCTATGTTTATGAAAACGTTAAATATCACAGACGATTTGGGCAGAGCAGTCAGTGCTCCTGTCTGGAAGGCTCCTGAAAAAGTCGACCTGGAAGAATAAGTCAGTTGAAGTCGCCTATATGGGCCGACATACTTACCAGGCTACTAGCATAAGCAACACCGAACAGAATTGTGGCAGGTAAAATGTACTCAATGTCCAAGACACCCGCTTCGGAAATGTCCATCTTAACCCCTGTCCAACTACGAGCGGGAGGAGGACGCTGAGTCCTAACTGCTTCATGACATTGGCGTACATAGGTCCCAGCGTATCTGCTTTCGCCGGTTTGAGCAAGTCAAACTCGCCTCCGCTAGGAAGAAATCCATAGATTAGCCATGGTGAGAGAAAGGATCCAACAACATTGCCAATCACAACCTCAATAATAGCAGCAGCTTCGTCACCACCCGCATTCCTCGTCATCACCACGTTAGATGCGATAGTAGTGGGGATGCAACTAACTACGACCATCCCAACGAGGATACTAGCATCGATTGTCCCTGAGCTCACTCCTCCGGCAGCTATTATAATATGTATTATAACTAAGATATATCAGCAAAATAATACTTCACCGGAACCCAAGTAGAATCTCATACCCAGTTGAATGACAGGTATGAGGATAAGGTTTATCCCTTGCACGACAATATGCAGACGCCAATTCATTACATGTTCCTTGAGTTTCGCTGGGCTGAGTTGCATCCCATTGATGAAAAAGATCAAGGCAATACCTCCATACAGAATGGAGTATTCTGACCGGATAATGCCACCGCGGGCCGCAACATCTTAAACATAGGTCAGTAACCGAGCAAAATATTAAGCTGACAATCAAGCTTTCGTTAACATACGAGGAAAGAAATATCCTAAAACGCAAGCGAGGCCGAATCCCAACACTAGCCAATTGCTCCAGATGAATCCTAGAACTCGCTTGTAAATCCCAATAATTCTCGGGCCTTTTTTGGCATCGGCTCTCTCAAGAGCTTCAGGAAGCTCGCTCATCATTGTCAGTCCGCTCTCATTTGAGTATCATAGCCACTGATCTTAGCTAGCAACCAAGTTTACACCTAACTTGAACGGTGATCGCAAATACTCAGATCATCAAATCTGACAAAGTAAAATTTTGACATTTCATGATGGCCCAAAGAGGTTATTGACAGGGTTACGATGGATACGACTCAGAGCACGCAACGCTCCTATCATCGGAGGGTCGCCGAAGTTATTCCCATTAGGCTATCCCCTATCCCCGATTCCCTCATCGAGAAAAAGCTCCACTCTCAAAGCCACATGGCGTTCCCTTTAACTTTTCGTGAGACATGACGACGGCGATCTCGCTGCTGCGTTGGAAACTGAAACATTGACATAGAGGAGATAAGCTTACATCATAATAGAGATCAGTCCAAGGCCATCCAACTTGTAGGATGGTGTAGCTTCCGGCTCGGCGGCTTCCAATGGGCGATACTAATTCGCTAGGTCCGGAGTAGTCGCTGTATCGCCGGGTTTTGCATAACAACAGTCTGGGGAACGGGAAAATTCGTTTCGTCTCTAGGATTCTCCGTTTCTAGAACCATTCCACACCTTTCATCTTTGATGTAAAAGCAAATCATGATCGCTAGTACCGGCCCGTCGCTTTTATCGTCCCGTCGTCTTCTCTATCAATATTTCCATCACCTACTACACTATCCCAGTTACTTAGCTAAGACGCTACTGACGTATGTTTCAAACCACCCACAAGGAATAAAGTCGGGGATGGTATGGATGGTGCCTGACACGCGGGTTTCATCACGGTTCAGATCCGGCGCTGGATGCAAGAGACTAAAGTGAAGATCGGCAAGGTCTGGACTTCCGAGACCCTGATCCGGAATTGAGCCCGTTCAATCACCCGCAAGGAGCTTTCAATTGGGCGGCCGTTAAAAAGTCTGGGCTGTTTTTTGAGGTAATTATTAGGGCTTTTAAAGGTCCGTCTATGCAAGCTCTGCGCCGGCCGACTCCTGATTCAGAGCAAGCTCTCCTCCGTTCCGCTCCCATTTCCGAAGGTATCATTTTTCTCCTGACGGGTTTGCTTAGGAGCCAATACTTCAACGAACTCTTTTCCTATTCTGGATATTCTTCAGCCTCTAAGTACTACGTTACCAGCATTATTGGCGTCTCCGGATACGAGTTATTCTAGATTTCCCTAAAATTTACGCGCTATAATACACGCTGTCTTTGTCAACATCTATAGCATGTTAGGCGACATTAGCGCTCGAATGAATTCTAGTCGGCTAACTTCAATGTTACCGGGCCCATGATCCCCTAATTTGGTAGCTTATCTGAACCGAACGTCAACACCGTTGCAGTACATTCACCGTATTCACCGACCCATGGGAAGCTTCTCCAATTCTGCCATGCGGTCCCATACGCTTGGGTATAACTTGTAGGTATACTAACCGCGCCGGTTCTCGAAGAAGCTCGGGTCCGACGCGGAACACCTAACGTTGTATTCCAGCGCTCAAACGACGGCTCGTCGTCATCGCTGCTGCGACCTTCCAGGGGGCAAGACGTACCACAAAATTCTTTACTCTGTCATTTACCAGAAATAGCGATTCGCTTATCGGAAAGAGAATTGGGCAAAATAGGTAAAAGAATTTGCTTACCTCATTCATTATCACTACTCTCCGTATCTTATTTTTGATTGCTTCATAGAAGAATCAGGGGCTCATCAAGTACTACTGCCATTTTGGACATGGTGATAGTAAGAGAAAAGTCCGGTTCAAAACATGCCGTATAAAGGCATTCTAAAAGAGAGTTATTTTCTTTCACCTCTTCGTATTGGTCCATGCCAGGTCTCCAGAGCATCTACGTACATATTTATTATGCCTCACTGAGACAGAATAATCGCTGGGGTTTACTACTATCCTGGAGATAGACAGGCCAGAGTTCTTAACGAGGCCGATCCAGTCCATCTCCCCAAGCCTCCCAGTCATTGAGATAAAGCTACTCTTGGAGTTACCTTGCTATTGCTAGGTAGCGAACTGAGCATAGAAGTTACCCAACCTTCCACCGAGAAGCCATTGAAAGGATATGAAGTCATGACAGCCTACAGGCCCCCATATCAGCTGAGTTTACAGCTAGCTCAATAAAGACTACAGAAACAAATAAAATGAAGTAAGTCATAAATATATATTGCGTTAGAGCCAAAAGCCAGTTATAGCGGTGTTCATAGTATCGGTCGATCATTTTAATATATTACATCTTGATAGAAGCCACCCTTCTAACCAACACTTTTAAATTCGATTTAATATATACCTAACATAACGATATCCAAGCATAAATCACCCTAAGCATGATTTGTTGGCTCCCTGAAGTCGTATCCGCGGGATAGTCAATATGTAGCAAGGTACCATGCGAGGAGAAAAGCAATAGGCATCTACATATATCCAAATATCAGAATGTATTATACGCGAGCTTACTGGACACACAATTAAGCGTAGCCCCGTTCTTACTCTAGCATTGGAGGGTCTCTAATGTACGCCAAGAGATATATATACACCGCCAGCATTGTTCCAAAATGAGCTCCCGGTACCCGGAACCGATTGGACGCCAAAGAAAGGTTTCAACAAGCCATCTGATCTAGAGTGTTCACTACAATTTAGAAGACAATGTGCTGTTTGCTGACTTCTAGGTCGGTTAGAAACATCGGAACGAAATATCAATTTAGGCTTGGTGAAGTAAGCATATGAGCGAGCTGTCAACCCCTGAGTGTTGCTAGGTTTACCCAACCCATTAGCATCGCAAGCCTACCTAATATCGTACCAGATGTCACGAGGAGTATCACAATAAATCACTGTCTAGTTCATCTGTTTTCATGCATAGGTAATGACAACGTAAAATGCATGTATATCAAGTCATTCTCGAACATCTATTACCTACAATAGGCCTTCGGAGCGTTCCACTTCTCACGCTACTTATGCGACTACGTTGCGCTTGCCTGCGGCTAATCCAAGCGGAAAGGCCCGTTCCGAAGGACCTATAGCATAGTCCCAACCGTACTTGTGGTCGATAAAGCGGCCGTTAAGTCTATATACGCCAGGGGTGCGTTATTCCCATTCACCCTGAAAATCCTGCGGCGGCTTGGTTACGGACCGGTGTAGGGTTGTAGAGTAATAGCATAGCCGAACCGGACTTGAACACGGATGTCACTTGGTTAGGGCAAGAAGTCGGCGAGTTTGCACCCAGGCAGAAGTTGGAAGTGAAGTGATGAGGTGAGCCTTAGAAAGTAACCTATCGGTTGCGTAGGGATGAACGTTACTCGTGATTCAAATTATTCCTTCGATAGGGGAATTACCTAGGCATACCGTAAACTGACAGCGTAGGTCAAGTAGAAGGAGCAAAAGATGCGTAATGATCACAACCCCTATCCGCCTCTCGATTCCGAATAAACAACACATTTCTGATAAATTGAAGCCAATAGATCAGGGTTCTTCTTGAAAATAAACAACTATAGAGGCAAACATTCCAACAAGCATGATGCCCTCAAGTTATTATATCGGCCATGCCCACTCTACCATAAAGTGCTACTCTGCATCCGATGACCCCCTTTTACCACTAAGAAGAAAGGCTTATACCACCCCACCTACGTTCAATTCCCAACGCGCTCGTATATCTATGGTTAGCTCGAAAAGAAAAACAGAAAAGATTGTAGTCAAGTCCGTATCTATGGATTGCATTTGTTTAGGGAAATAGCCGCCCTCTGCTTGACTGTCTCACATGATTTTAATGCGTTGGGTCCTTGTTTATGCGTATCCTAGGTAAGATGGAAAGCCTTTCGATAAATCCTGCATAACTGCTGTGTCAGACCCAGGGCTGGTGGTAAATATGCTGGTCTTGGGGATTTAAAATCCGTTCTTCAGTTGTAGCGAACTCCGTCGTACGTATGATGCCAGGAGAGCAACCTACATCTTCAGCTGTAGGAATAGGGTGAGGGAACAATGCCTTTTGAGAACCTTCCAGCGGACCTAGGCCATATTCATCCACTTTCCTATAGGATCTAGTGCTTCGTGGAACATCTTTTGAACAAGGCCATGAAGCGGTTTCTTTCGTTCCTTTGGTGTTCACCAACGATGGGGTCGAAAACTTGGAAATCCAAAACGTGCACTTGAACTTTACGCCATTATATGTCTTAGGAATTGAAGGCAAGCAGACAACAAAGAACAGTGTTGTCATTTCGCCCTCAGTACATAAGAACATTTTTGACGCGTCATAGATAATATCCCACTGATGAAGGCCCATTGCAGAGAGAAAAATTCGGAAAGTCGCGAACGCCATACAGCTTATAGATATAATTAGAATAATAGCTCGTCTTTGGGGAGATATAAACTAACATTAGGCCCATGGCAAAGACTAGAGAAATAGCTAGCCTTTTCTTTGGTGGCATACGCAGTTTCCAAATAACCCATTGAGGAACGAGGAGAATTATGAAGTCAGATACCAAGTTCAGGACACCGGTGGAAAGTAGCAGTATCATAGGGTCGAGACAATGGCCTTCCTCTATGGTGAGATCCCATATCTTCCGGCGGGGGATACATGTAACGTTGAAAGCAATAAGACAAGCGATATAGAAGAGGAGATTAAGCCACAAAAGTATATGGCAAGTCCAGAAGAATAAGTTTCGAGCACCGACAGGGACGAATATACGAACCCAATCTAAGAGTATCGATATTTTGAGACAGGCGACTACAAGGACGTAGAAGTTTTCATCAAGGTAAGAAAGCTATTTACGAGTCAGCGTTATACGAATATAGGAAGCAATAACAACTACCCAGAGGAAGTTTGTTTGGGATCGTAAAGATAAATCCCATTGACGGATAAACATGCCATGTTTTTCGATGATACGATATGCGGAACCATTATATGCTATAAAGAAAACCTGCTTAGTTAAAGATTAGCAGATGAGAGCAAACGTATCTGGGAGTAACTCACGAAGGCAGAAGTGATCAAAACTGCTAATGATCAGATATTGTCTTAATAACCGAAGCGCCTCGGGATTAGATACGTACAGTCTTCAAGATAAACTTTCCTGATACAGAAAAGCTTGGAGTATGCCCGCGATAAAATTAACAATGTTGACATGACCGTACACAGGGTGAGGACGGCTATCGCCATAGTATTCTTATTCTCCGGATTATCGAGGTTAGGTTCGACGCCGGGTGGGGGTTTCGCAGCAGGACCATCTAGATCCATGACCCTTCTCTCTGCAAGGGAACGAGCTAGTCTTTCGGCGGTATCTAGCATTTTGATGAGGATCATGAGCGCAAAATAAATAAAATAAGTCCAGCTGAACCCCTCGCTCGAGGATAAAAAGAAGCTAGGGATTGTTACTACAATAAATCCGGATTTATGGAAGGATCGTGTACTACAGCAACCGACAGCTCCGGTGGTGTACAGATGCCAGCCTGCAGCCTACGCCAGAATCATCGTCACATCAACGGTCGGCAGGATTTGCTCGCACAGCGGAAAGGGGGGCCAGTTTGGCCCCCACCACACACCAGGTGTATCCAATCAGCTGCCATAGTGTTGTTGTAGGACAACAATGGCGATCCTCAGGATGCTTCGGCTTGGGGGAACCATAGCAGTAGTATTCAAGACAGGCAAGATGCTAGGTTAATATATTTCACTGTGAATTTGGGGGCTGTGTTTGAGTTAAGGGGGAGGTAATTGGGGGCATATGACACTTCGACATAACAGCTTAGAGATATAAGATAATACCATCGCTTTCTAAGACAAATTTTAATAAATGCCTTTGAATTACAGGTTCCTTAATTATTATAAGTTCGGCCAATGTCTAAGAAAATATTGGAGTGAGTAGATTTTGAAGCATCCATGATATTGACTTTGGGCTTTAAGATGGGAGCTTACTCGCTCTGGTGGCACTTTTTTAACTTCATTATTTGGATTAGTGCATTTGTACATTAGACTATCACAGAAGAGTTAAAGTTCCTCGCGAAACAGTAAAATTGTTTCAGTACTATCTAGGTCTACCTCGTGACGCCATTGGGTCGTATGCTGCATTGATCTAAAGTCAAAGATGGTCGATTAGGGGTCATGATTGGTAGGAGCTCATTTTAGGCTCGACATTTACATAGTAGCTCAAGAGCAAACTTCGAATCGAGACAGATATAATAGTTAATGAACATCCTTCCGTACTACGGCCGATAACTTCTTTCAAACACTCGAAACGTGTTCATACTGCACGAAAATAAACGACACTACTGGACTCGATTTAATATGGCTACTGTGAACACCGTGGCACCTAGTTGGACTATTACTGATGAGGAGAGTTTAAGTCTTGCGACTGCTCTCCTATTAGATGATGTGAGGCGGATTGCTTCGGCGACCAAAGGGAAGCAGGCCGAAGGCACGCTCACGGATGCCGAGCTTGCTCTTCAGCTTTACTCAGAGGAGTTGAATAATGCAGCAAATTTTGCTTTTGACCGACAGATGAGTAAGAGCATCCAAGAAGCAATACAGACCGATCAAGATACCCTTACCCAATTGAAACAGGAAGAACTCATGGCAAGAAACGATCATTTAACCTCACTCTCAATTAGCGAGGGAATCTCTCCTAATATTCCAGATGCAGAAAGTGTTGGTTGTGGTGACTCTGAATCAGTTGAGGATTTGGAACTCATGGATAAATTATCTGCGATCTACATCACTGGGGTTGAGGACATAGACCGAGACGAGAGCGACGTAGAAACTATTCTTCCTGCCGCAGACGGGCAACCCGAGAGCTCATCCTGGGCTGCCTCTCGCATGCCTCAGAAATCTGCTCGAAGACGAGTCTGCCTAGCCTGTGGAGAAAGAAAGCATTTCACTGAGGTGGCGCGAGCTCCTTGTGATCATGAATACTGCCGAGATTGTCTTACACAATTACTTCAATGCGCAATGGCTGACGAATCATTGTTTCCTCCGCGTTGCTGCCGGCGGGATATTCCCATTGACAAGAACCAATTTTTGCTTACAGAGCGACTTGTTCGCGACTTTCGAGCTAAAGCCATTGAATTCTCGACACCGCGTCGGACATACTGCCACCGACCAACGTGCGCTGCATTCATACCTCCAGAAAGCTGCGAGAGCGAAACAGCAATCTGTAAGGATTGTGGCATAGGGACATGTACAACGTGCAAAGGCCCTTCACATTATGGCGACTGTCCTCACGACGAAGGTCTACAGGAAGTTCTCAAGCTTGCCCAGAACGAACGGTGGCAGCGGTGTCCTAAATGTTTATCGTTGATTGAATTGGTCCAGGGTTGTTTTCATATGACGTGAGTGCCGTCCCGGGAGATCATAACCCAAAGCACTAACTCTTTCCCAGGTGCAGATGTGGTTGTCACTTTTGCTACCTTTGTTGCACGCCCTGGAAGAATTGTAAATGCCGCCATTGGGATGAGTTTTTAATTTATGACCGGGCAGCAGAGATATACAACAGAGACCATCAAGCGAACGAACGAGCCATTATGCGAGAGGCAGATATAGAACGTATCATGACCAACTTACGGCAAAACCATGAATGTGACCATTTGTCGTGGGACTATCGGTCTGGGAGCCACAGGTGCGAAGAATGCCACGATCGATTGCCTTGGTACATTTTTGAATGCCGCCAATGCAACATCCTGGCATGTAGACGGTGTAGGTACAATCGACTGTGATGTGCGGAGGTATTAATGGCTATATATCATCCAATAGTCAGGTCAATTACTCATGGGCCAGGAAAATATTCAATGTTGATCGAACTTACTTTTCAAGCCTAATGTTTGCAACTATTGAGCCTTCTTGCTAAACCTCTATGATGGAGTTAGCAACCGACGGTTTAGTTGACATATCATTTCTGGACGGGTACAAGTCAACAACTACATATAATATTAATGATCTTCTGAAGTACGGGTTTTCGACTACTCCTAATATTCTGAGGTTAGATTTACTATGGTAACTAGATACTCTATTGGGTCGTATTTCTAAGTTAATATGCAACGAAAATTGACAGGACGAAAGAACTATAGCAAGATCCGATCACCTATAGTTAGTGATAGATGAGGTATCTCTCGAACTATATTATATACTCTTATCTGGTATACGGGTACTGTTCTAGCCTGGATTCTACTTCTAAGGGGATGTGTAAAGTTTATATATACGTTGACGTTAGGCAAACTGCCGTTTACCAAAACAACGTGGAAGTCATTCTACGGTTTGATAATTTCGTGCCTTCTTCCTCCTCACTTACAGGGGCCCGACATCTTAGTATCATCGTCTTCTGATTTATTCAAGCTCCCAGAACTATTTTTCCATGCGAGATTTCCTTGAATCTTGCACCATGCCTTTAGTTGAATCCCTCTTTTTGAACGAGGAACGAGCCATACCGGTTAATGACTGGTACTGATTCTTATTTGAAGATACCAACAGCTATGAACACTGCGTCGTAAGGTCTGTCGTTCATGTAAAAAGCTACGCTACTCCAGCGGCGCACGAGTCTCTACATGCCGTCATCGAGAATACCGTTACTGGGGCCCGGACTCGTATCGTCGCAGAGCGTAAAGCATATAATGATATGGTTGTTCTTGGGCGATGGGGCTCGATTGATTGCTCATCAGTTGTGAAAGATTCTATCAGAATCAGCATCAGCAGCAAAAGCAAAAGCAAAAGCAGGGCTACGGATTTCCGGCCTCTATTACCGTTGCGTAGTCTCAAGTTCAAGACCAATGACTTCAAGCTGATTCATCTAATTAAAATACTTGACTATACAACCGTAGTAGGCGGACCCTTCAATCTGAAGTGGAGATACTGCTATTGGTTTGCTTCCACCACTTATGACAGTATTAATGACCTAAGGGCTAATATCCATGTGTCGAAAAGTGATGGCCTTTTCATATGTGGAGAAGCTGGCTGATATTTTTCCTGGACTCTTATTTTTGGAGGAATGTTGAGGCAAGGGAAAAACCTTTCGGTCTCTCTTCATATTCTTGACTAATACTACTATAGGATAGTGCTATGAAATTCAACGAGGAAATTGGCCAAGGAATGTATTCTTGCCCGGAGCAAAACCAACCACAATTCGTGAAGTGACAAGGCAGAACAGCCATGGTTTTGACTATGGACATATGGGGGATGATTTTAACAACAATGAACAAGTACATTCGACAGAATACCTTGATTAATACTCGAAAACTAATGTAAATTTTAGATGGAGCAGATTTAGGGGTACCTACCTGAGCAGAGCTCACTTTGATTACCTCAGAATAAACAATATCGAAATTTTCTCCCTGCTCTAGCTATGATCATTGTACTGTTTGACTCCTGTGTGTAGTTATATGCAGAGAGAGCAGGAAGAGCCGTTTTAGAATTTTGGTCTAACATTGTCGAAGTTTGGTTGGTGATTCAAGGAGGTGTTGATAGAATTGTAGAAGGGATATTACACTGGTGTCAGTGCCCAAATGGTTAATAGTATTATTAAATATATAGCTTCGTATCGCTTGACCAGGAATTTATTTTGACTATGGTTTATTGTGCATATGAGGAGCTTCGCATAACGGCGGGCTAGGAAAGCAGAGGAAGACAAGTATATTAGGCTATAATCCTCTCTTGCCCTTAGAAACAAATGAATCCTCTTAGAAAGCACATAGCCCTGACCCTAAGTTTTGGCCAAGAGCCAACTAATACCGTCAAAGTCTCCCGTATCTAGGTAGTCTATGTGTCCAACAAATAGGAGAGAAAGAACTTGACCTCTAAACTATTACTATATTTGGTTACTTATAACTCAGTATACCTCCCGTGGTAACCCTGTGGTAATGTAGTAAATATGTATATTATCGTCTCGGTTTTACTCGTACCCCCAAGTTCCGGTTCTCATACGAATGTGCTTATCCGTGAATCCCAACGACCCCCTATTTAGAGTTTTGTGAAGTATGAAGAGTCTAATTCCACGATAGAGCTGCGTAGAAGCTCTGTCTAAGCCTACGCTCGGTCAAAATTTGTGGCCTAGCTCAAGTAACGTTAGATTTAACTTAACTATATGATTCTTAAGCGGACCGTTTTAGGGCCGATGCGAGATATTATAGTCCAGCCGGAGAATTGGCTGATTGTCTTGGGTAACTCGAATATGTAGCCTTCTGCAATATGTTTCCTCCATAATTATAATTAATTGGTACCTAATACTTAACTGGCTGAACCTAATGACGTACTGTATCTACGAGTAAAGTTTAACTTGGCAGCTTGGTCTTACCACATCCACATAGACCGGATCTATAAATAGCATTGAACTGAAGATTAGAGCATGTTACATACAGTAGCGCGTGCTAGCGCTCAATGACACCCCACTCACACTGTCCCAAAGGGACTAAAATGTGACCGACAGAAAGACGAGAAAGACCCCGCTTGCAGCTTAGATTCCCAGATTGTCAACATTTTAGTCTTCATGTCGTCGAGTTAAACGAACATAGTTACCTAACTTGGGGGCGATATGCGAAGGATAAGCTACATACGTCCACCTCGGTATACGACTGCATCTTAAAGTACGAAGTAGCCTTTGAGACGATGAGCCAGAAGCTCTAAAAACGATATTCCCCGTATACAACCATACGGTCCATGCCTTACCAGACAACCTGTAAAGTGGGCTAGGACTTGGAAATAAGAAGGGGATCTGCAGGTGTAGTCTGATGTGAGAGGAGATACCCCGAGACCGCTAATCATATGCTAAATAGCCATTACTGTCTTACAATTTTTTTTCTCTTATCGAGGGCGAGAACATAAGGACGGCGTCGGGGCTGATGTTATCTTTTCTACATGCGGCCTTTTCTTGCATTAGACAGATCGACAGAGGGGTAGTGGTTGTATGTATTATTGTTTATTGTTTCGCTTGGGGATATTGTCCGGTAAAAATAGCTTTTAGATAATATAATATTTTGATTGTAGAGGAGTAAGTGTAATTCTTCTGGATTACTGTAACTTCAATGTTGTAAGAAGACATAATATTTCATATTTATTAAATGAGCTTAGTAGTAGTAGTAGTAGTAGTACTAGATGAATGAATATACGTACGACAAAGGTGTAGGTCTTACTTAAGATTACCTAATGTAACCAAGTGATGCCACTTAAGGTTTAGGTTAAGGTAGGTTAAGGTAGGTTAGGCAGGTTAGGCAAAAGTATATGCTAGTTACCCTAGAACGTAGCTATACAATATGTGGATTAGGTTGTATCATTGGAGGAAAAGAGCTAGAGGTTGGTTTTAACGAGTGGAAACTGCCTATTGTGGAAAGCAGGAAGCAGGAAACAGGAAAGTCCTTGTCGCTGATTGTTGATTGACTTAGTCGAAGGATGAAAGCTCTCATAATTTCATAATTTACTAATTTACTAATTTACTCCTCTTATCTTTCGTTCAACAGTTCAACATTCATCGTTTGTTGCTTGCCGGGCTTTTGCTTATGCTAGATTTTTACTGGCACTTTGTATATGTTTATGTGCCTGACATATGTGGGTTAATTGCGCTATCGCCCCGTCTTTGTGTCGCTAATGAATACTCGGCTCTGTGCCCCTTTCTTTGTCGCTTTACATTGTTCTGGGCGTCGGGACTCTTGTCATTGATGTCGGATTGGGTCGTTTTTCGACGCGCAGTTTTTGACGCCGATCGCGATTCGCACAGCCTATTAGCAACTGGAGTAACTCATTCAACTGCGCCGTCTTAGAAAACGGAGAAGACGCGGGCGAGGTCAATCATCAATTTTTTGAAACCTCTCC
Organism: Entonaema liquescens; assembly: GCA_902805475.1. Taxonomy (NCBI): domain Eukaryota; kingdom Fungi; phylum Ascomycota; class Sordariomycetes; order Xylariales; family Xylariaceae; genus Entonaema; species Entonaema liquescens. Next base: position 1,920,568 of record CADCSX010000007.1, read on the forward strand.
CGTTTTATTTTCCTACTAAATTTCTGTCTACAATCGTAACGATTCGATCTTATTCATTCCATCTACTCAGACGAAGGCCCAGCTATAGATCAGCGAAGCAAAAGTACGAGTACGAAAGTAATAGTGCAAAGCGCGAAAGGAAGCGTCTTCCACCTGGACATCTTTTCAGCACAGCCCCCCCGCAAGAGACGGGAAATCCCTGTAGGTTGATTAGAGGGGGTGCATGTGGGAATCAGACGGCACACCTTGAGCAGAAAATAAGCCAGATCGTTTTTTTTTTCTATCTAAAATCCTATCTGTACGAAACGGTTGATCTCGGTCCTGTTCCTGTTGTGCTTTGCCTCGCATTCTCCTTGTCTGCGCTGCACCGAGATCTGCGGCTGTGGGAGAGACAAAAGAGAGGTAGATAGTGCGAAAAAGACGGCCCAATTCCGTTCGGTTTAGGGAGAGTAAACTGACAAACAAAAAAAAATAATACCATTATGCCATCCTTCGGTCGCATTGGAAAGCACAGTAATCGTTCCCAGCATAACCTGGTCGAGCAACAGCAGCAACAGCAGCAACATCACCACCACCACCATCTTCTCCAGCAGCAACAACAGCAACAACAGCAGCAGCTCTCTGCTCAACAGCATCAGGTGGCGGGCAGTGGAGCTACTGCACCGCCCCATCATACTCATCAACAGCAAACTGTATCTACTCCTGTTTCTGCTTCTCAACCTGGGTCTAGCCCACTGAATCCCGGAGGTCGTCGTGTATCTGCCGCTGGTGTTCCTGTTACAGTTCCCGTGACCAATTCGGTTCCTGTACCGGTCTCCGTTAACGATTCTAATACCACACCTTCTTCAGCCTCGTCAATCGGCCTTGGCTCTAGTGAGTCTTTTCAACAACAGCTGTCACAACAGCAACAGCAGCATCAACAACATCAACATCAACATCAACATCAACATCAACATCAACAACAACAACAACAGGTCGATACGAGGGCCGGTCAATCACAATCACAACAGCAAACTCCACATACATCACCGCGTGGGCACCAACATACGCACCATAATCAATTAGGTAGCCAGCAACAAAGCCAGGCGGGCCAGCCTCTTGAGGCGTACGGAAACAATCAAAATAATTTACCCACTAATTCAATACCCCTCAACCAAACCCCCGCTGCTTACACCGCGCGACAGCAGCCCCACGATAATTTCGCCGAATTAGTCTCTAGGTCTCAGTCTGCAAGATACTCACAATTAAATCCGCTGCAGACACAACAACCATTTGCCATCGCTTCGAGCTCGGTCGACAACTTACCTCAGACCGTCTCTTCTCCCTCCTTACCCCCCAACCAACCATCACCTCTACCGCATAGCCAAACCGCCCCCACTGAGCAGAAGAGATCAACACGAAAGCTAATTAAGAATATTCTCTCCGGCTCTTCTTCTTCTAGTCGGCCCAATTCAGACCACTATCAGGAATCTTCTTACGATAATAGCTCTGGTTTGAATCGTCGACCTTCCAAACGGGCAAGCAACACCCCTGTCGTTAGAGGCAACCCTTTGTTGTCGCGACCTATCGACCACCCCGACTGGGTCCCGCCCCAAAGCAGCTCGCGTAGCCATCACTCACCCATCCAACCTGTACGCGACCTTGAGGACCCCTATTGTACCGCCCGTTCTAACCAAGATATGCTTTCACAGAATCACACAGAGCCATCTCAAACTACTATAAGAAAAGTCCCTGCCGGTCCCGATCCTGACACCGATAACTCACCATATAGCCGCGAAGACCTTTCCTTCCATCAGCAACAAGCTATCGCCCAGCACCAAGCCCAGTTGCAAGCCCAGGCTCAAGCTCAAGCCCAAGCTCAGGCACACGCACAGGCGCAGGCGCAGGCTCACGCGCAAGCCCAGGCCCAAGCGGAGCATCAGCAGCAATTATACGGCGGTCAGATCGTTGTCGACCCAGCGCAAAGTCAGTATCAGTACGGACCTCCTTACGAACAATATCCGACGGGTCGTCGGCCATCCCTTTTCACCGGACATCTTAGCACGGCGAGCTCTCAGCCGCCTAACCCCGAAACCGTTTCTCAGGTGTCACATGAGTCGCCTGATTCTGAATCGGAGTACCAGCAGCAGCAGCAACAACCGCCAGCGAACCCCCAATCTGCACAGGATTCACCCGCCGTGAGTTACGTACAACTGGAATTACAAAACTCACAAAACCAACAGCAAGCTTCGGTGGGAACGGGACAGACCCAGAATATGGCACCGCCACCTGGAGGACCCGGGCAAAGCCGTAGATCAGGAGATAACGAAAAACAGATGCGCTCCGTCGAACCTCCCCCAGGGCCGCCACCTGGCTATAGGCATAGCCAAGGGCCCATGAATGCAATGAACCCCCTCCCACCTACGCCAGGCGTCTCGAATGCTCCCCAACCCTACCGTACTGGCGATCAAGGGCAGTATGATAGGGTTGCTCCCGAAGGTGGTCGAAATAGTCCCCAACCGTCGACCAATGCTGAGCGGGAGGCTGACCCGGATAAGCAATTTAAAGATTTATGTAAGAGATGCATTGGCAATATGGATAACGAAATGCTGACCTCGCACTAGTAACTAAATACAAAAACGTCAAGAGGTTGTATTTCGATGGCAAGGCCCAAATCGAACAATTGACTTCCCAGGTCGAACAACTACAGAACGCAGTCGCTAACCAGAGAATGTCTCAATCTCGGACGTCTCTTGATGATAATGAGTATTCGACGCGATTCAACCGACTGAACGGCGCCATAAACAATCTGTCATTTAACATTCGTAAGGATTGGCGAACGTTACCCGGCTGGATCGAGAGGTATGTTAGCTCGGAAGCGATCAAGACGGGCAAGCAGGAGATGACTGCTGTCGGGCGTGCGGTAATCGTCCGGTGGCTTGTGGATGAAATTTTCAACAAGTGTTTTCATCCTGGCTTAGACGTCCACCTCAGCTCCCAACTCAAGCAAATAGAACAGAACATTCGCAGATTTTCGTACACGCTAAATAGCCAGGAGGAGCAAGATGCATTAACAGCAAAGGTTCTAAACTGGCGAATGGCTACTTTAGAAGGTCTTCAGCATCAACTCCACGCGCCCGAGAGCAACGACTATAAGGCAGACTTTACTAAAATGGCCACCGGAAGCCTTACGGCAACACTATTTCAATATCTGACGGACCCGCCGCCCGCTGGCGTAGATGGTAGCGCATCGATGATCGTCGAGTTGGCAGTAGGCATTGCGAGCCACCTGCCTATGGAAAGCCGAGACGTCGCCATTACATATCCACTACCCGGAGATCCTATACAACACGAATTCATGGAGCCGGAAAAGACTGGACTGCCTCCGTTACCAGAGCCGGTGGACGATGTCGAAGAAAGCAACGACAAGGACAGCGAAAAGACGGCTGCGGCTAAGCGAGAAAAGACAAAAAGTGGTATGTTGAATATGCTCAGCGGGACACCGTATCCCGGGAGCAGGAAAGGCAGCACGGCTTCGGTTCTTACTGACACGGCATCATCGGCAGCAGCGTCGGCGCAACAACAGCAGCAGCAAATACCCCCCAAAGACCCCAACAAGGTTCGGTTTGCAGGCTTCGTGACGGTCGAGGTCAGAGGACGACAGGTATTGGTTAAAGCTCCCGTTTGGACCCTAGCTTGAAGGAAGTTCCCCCGCGCACATAAGAAGAAAGGCTCCGGATCACCGTATTCGAGGAATAAGATACCAGTAATTTATTTCCCTTTCCCCTTTTCTCCGTTCGCAGCGATGAGGTCTTGGCATGATGACGATAGAGTACAATCCCCGGGAAAGTCGAGGAATAGTAGTAGGAGGTGGAGGAAATAGGCTAGCTAGATACCGTGGACGCGAAGTGGTTTTAAAATTGCAGTTGATACCCCGTCTCCCCTCACATAGAGTGAGAGGGATGGGTCGATTGCGTAGGGTGAGCGATGAGAGGATACTGGGTGCAATTATGACGGATGGTGTGCTACCTATAGCGTGGAAGATGCCTGCTCAGATAGTAGAATTCACATATAAATATAAATGCTAAATAGGGCGTTGCGCTCCACCAAGTTTTCTTGTTTTAGTGTTTTAGTATCACTACCTAACCTATTTATCGTTTCATTTAGGGTTACACGACTAGCACATACATAGCACATACACAGGGACTTGACTCAGGTTTCGTTTGTGAGTAATGAATTTTATTACCATCAAAATACAAATAAGCAAAGCTAGCAACGAGCACAATCCCTAACTACAAAATCCTCTCAACCTAACGTCCCTTAGTAAAAACTCCCCTCTCGCCCGGGCGCCATGCATGCCATCACTTCTCCTCTGAATGGGGGTAGGGGGGTAGGGGGAGTTTGACCAGCCTTCATAGCTCCAGGCTTTTTTGCTTCCTTTCGTCCATCCTCGATGTATCTTGGGAGGTATAACTACCTTCCAAATTATCTCGCGTCTCCTCTCCTCTCTCTTCGGCTCCAATCTCTCTGCGAGGGGAAAAGACAAAACACAAAAGGCATCTTTTTGTTGCGTGAGCATCCAGGGACGCTGGAATAAAAAGAAAATCAAACAAAGTAACAATCGATCGTGGTGATTATTAGACCTGTACAAGAAACCGGAATTATGAAACAAAAAAAGCATCCTGTACTTCCGGAGCCAGAACGAGAATGTGGTGTGTGGTGTAGTATGTGTAACGGTAGGCCAAACTGGTCGCGGTGTGTATTCGTCAAAAAGGCCAAGTGGACGATAAAACAAAACCGGAGTTATGGCAAAATGGCAAAGGCAGAAGGGCGAACTCAAGTAGCGCATTGATGATCATGAATTATTCATTCGTAAGTAGGGTCAGCGGGATCATATCGGGGCATAATTGTCGTTTCTTCGTTTTTCTGTCGCCAGATGTTGTTCATGAGAGTTGGGCGGAGCCGTCTGAGGCTTATACGATCATGCTCTTAGTTCTCGAGTGAACTCGTCTGGTCTCGGCGCGCTTTCGAAGCATCTCTTCCCGCTTCAGAACGAGTTCACACCACTTTCGGCGGGAACTGGGAGCGTTAGTGGTGTCCTCCTCTTCGCCAGTTCGGCCGATGACATCGCCAAGGACCTTCATCCAGCCTTGCTTATCTTCGCGGGTGTCGGCATAGAAATCAATGATCTCGCCGTTGTTGAAGCGTATACGGAAACCTTCTTCAACAAACATGTAGCCTTCTTCCTCTTCTGCGAAGGCAGAGCGACGACGTTTACCGCCACGGCCTGTAGTCTCGGGGTCAGTTAGCTGTCGTCGGTCGTCAATCAATCGCTTGGCATTGGAGAGGTTGATTGTTGCGCGAGGCTGGCGAGTTGTTTCGTGATAGGCTGTAAGCTTGGTGCCAACCAGCTTAAAGTAGCGGCGGCGCCAATACTATAAATTCTTCATGTTAGTATTTCAATACTTATGGATTGTGTGTTCAGAGAAGTACTTACGGGGCAGTCTCCTCCTTGCTGGCTGAGATGGCCTTCCCAGTTCCTAGACAGTCTCTCTTCGGCCGCCTTCAACTCGCGAATGCACATGTTCATGCTCTTCGGCATATCCTCGTTGGTTGATCCTTTAGGTCGCGGCACGAAGAGGAGCTGTACCTCCAGTTTGCCGATCTTGTAGGGGGCGCGGCGCACAACCGAGTTGCTGGGAACGCCAGAGCGCTTGCTCTTGACGCTGTTGGCAAAGTTGGGCTCCTCGGTAGCCCATTCGTTGAATGTAGCGATCTCCACCATGTAAGGTCGTCCGTAGCAGCGGGATTCGTGCTCCTTAAGGCAGACGTATGCGCGTGCGAAGGTTCCATCTTCTGCTGCAAGAGGGGACAGTAAGTCCCACGCTGTGGGTACAACGTTCCTCTGCTTCGTCGCGGCGTCGCGCTGAGCCTGCGCATAGGCTTCCTCTTCGGCGCGTAGACGAGCTTCCATTTCCTTTCGCTTCTTGGGGCTAGCGAAGACACGCGAGAAGGTAGATGACTTTGGTTTTAGCGCCTTGGTCGGTGCGACTGTTATGCGCTCAGGCGGGGGCTTTTCCAATTTCACGTTGAGGGTAAGCTGGAATTCCAACTCGTTCGGAACAACAAGCTCGAACTCTTGGCCGATCGGAGCATTGCGGGCTAGCTCTAGCCAGGAAGTAGTGACACAGTGTACTCCGTTGTCAAGAGTGAGGCTAAACCATGTTCGTTCATCTGGTAGGAGGTTAGCACTTTGAAGGAAAGAATCCGGGGTTATTAGTAGTAGGAAAAACATACTCTTAGGTAAGGGAAGATCAAGGTCTTTCACGCCCATTACCTTGACAAATAGTCTGCCTCGCTCGCCGCATTCTTCTGTCGCCAGCTCGTGGCTGTCTTCCTCGGGTAGCGAATTCATCGCTGTTGTGTTGCTCTCATGACCTGGTAGAGGTGGTACCTGACCGCCGATGCTTGGGCCGTGTCGCTTCTTAAGGCTTTTTCTGTGCTTACCATTCCAAGGTTCAACGGTCCAGGATTGAGGGCGTTGCTGTTTGATGGGAGAGTTGCCAGCAGAACGGGTGCCAGCTCGGGCTTCTTCGGTTTCTTTGTCGGTGGCAGTAACAAGTTTTGTATTCTGTCGCATAAGGTAGCCTCGCTGTCGTGGGAATTCAAAGTTAGTCTTAGGTGTTCCACGGTTCGAATTAGAGTTATCTGTCTTTTGAAGACCAGAGCCTGACGCTTGTCTTTGTGGCTCGTTAAGTGCAGCAACAGAGTTGTATGTGGGGGAGAAATTGGGTATTGACCTTTTGTGCTTCGATGACCCGCTCAAAGTCCTGATCAAGACTGAGACCCAAGTCGAGATCTAAAGTTAAACTACGTTGCTTAAAGCTTGGGTGTCGTTCGATATAATCGTCACCGGTGGGAACATCTAGGGTTTCAGGCGCTAAGTCGCGAGAAAGACGGTTACGGTGCCTGTCGGGAATTGGCGGGACTACAGGTGCTACTTCTCGGCTCACTTGTCGGCGAGCTTCACGCATGGCAATAATGTCTGACGGCGTTGCGGAAGCGCGGGTCTTCAGTTTGGAGCCAGAAGAAGACTTAATGGTTGCCTCCCGCTCGGGAATGGCAGGCGATTCGAGAACTTCCATCTCCGACTCTTCATGTTCGTCGATTTCTTCGGTTTCCCTGGCTTGTTCGACCTCTACTTCCTCTACCTCTTCAAGTTCTTCGATGTCGTCTTCGTAGTCATCCTCATCATCATCAGAAATAGGATGGTGGATAACAGATTCGGGAGTACCCGGCTCCTCCGATTCATACTCATCGTCATCTCCCCATCCAGAACCGTCATATGCCGGTTTTGATAATCGCTTTTCCGGGGTCATGGACCGTGGTGGGAAGGAGTGCTCATCTTTGTGGCTTTCTGAATGCGTAAGAGCACCTGCTTCCTTAGGCCTTGGAAGCATATGAGATTGCAGACTACGAGTAAAGTCTACATCTTTAGACGAACTAGATATTTGGGGAAGGGTAGCGCTGAAGTTGGTAATAGCACCTTCAAGCGCTGGGCTTGCTGCTCGAGGAGTCGTGACAGACTCTTCTTCAGGCTGTGCCTCTGCAGCCTGAGGCTTCTCAACCTCATCAGAGTACTGGCTCTCAGTATCGTCATCGTGATCATCATCTTCGCTGCTATCGCTGTGATCACTATGGTCATCATGTTCATCATGTTCGTCATGATCGATCCGGCCATCCTGATCATCCTGGTCATCTTTGTGCGATACCGCATCTTCATCCTCGGACCTTTGGTATAGGTCATAGACGTCGCCTTTATCATCTTCGATCTCGTGATGGACCACACTGTCTTCATTCGATTCCTCGCCATCGTCAAGGATAGAATCTTCGATGCTAGCGATAGGGACATCAGGGTCATACGGTGCGCTACGGTTCAAATCCGCCTCAGGGCCAGGTGACATAAAGGTGAATTCTGAGCCTCGATCAAGCGCCCTGTTGCCGTTAACACGACGCAAGATGGACTGTCGAGAAATGCTTGGAAGCTGATAATCCATATCCAGTCCGGATAGGTCACCAACAGTGTCATCCTCTTCATTGCCTTCATCATCTCGGTCCTCATGGTCCTCGTGGTCGTGATCCTCGTGATCCTCATGGTCTTCATGATCCTCATCGCCTGGAGTAGGGCTTGTGACTCTATCACGGGTACCGGCTCGTCGCATGCGACGCTCCCGCTGCTGTTCAGCAAACATCTTTGCAGAGCTGTCAGACTTGTCAGACCTAGGACTAGTCTCGTCAAGCATCATAAGCTTAAGTCGCTCTTCCAAGGACATGCTGCCATTGCCGATGTTCTGGATATCAGACTTGCTTAATGAAGAAGCAGGCGGTGGCGAAGGAAGGCTTCGGGGAGACCCCAACATCCGCTCTGCCGTAGCAGATAGCCCATTTGAGGATGCTGACTGAGAGCGAGCATGACCCATTCCCGGAAGGGGAGGGAGTGGTCTGTGCTCGCTGCTAGAGGTTGAGGAATCTGTGCGGGAATGCTGGGAATGGGGAGACATAGCTTGCGACAAGGCACCTTCTGGCATCGGGCTGCTATCGAAGCGTGTGTCTCGATCTTGGCGCCAATCATCAGGCCCAACAACTGGAGTCTTGTCTGTGTCTTCCAGCGTCGCATCAAAACTATCATCTTGCCCATCCATCTCTCCTCCAGGATAATGACCATAAATATAGTCATCATCTTCATCCTCATCGTCCTCAAAGCTGCCTTCTCTCGAGTTTGTGCCAACAGAAGACATGTCAGGAGTTGCCATTTCATACTCGTTGATTTGGGGCGGTGCGGCATCAAAGGTTACAGACTTGGCGTGGCGGTGGAGTGACCGGCCACTTGGGAGTTCATGGTCTTCGAATGATACATCGGTGAAGACGTCGCTGTGTAAATCCTGACTGCTCTTAAGGCGGTTTGAGGATAGAGATGACTTAGTGGGGATGCTTGGTCTTTACTCGGGCTTGGTGTTTGAGGGGCAGGAGATGAGCGAGCACCAGTCTTTGTAGGAGTGTATAAGGAGATACTGGTCTGACTATCTGAGCGACCGTGACTGGATCGGAAGTTATTGGCAAAAGTATTGCCTTGGACCTTAGCAAGAGGGCGCTCGATTGCTGGTATTCGCATTGGGTCGTATTCCTGTTTTTGTTCTCGAGCGAACATAGTACTGTTCTTCACACGCGACGCCTTCTGCAGGCGCTCAATAGAAGAACGCCTTGTTGGCGATGGGGAACCAGTACGACCTCCATAAAGGTCGTTTTCGATGCGGTTGTTGACATTACGATTCTGCCAAAACAGTCGCGGTGAAGTGGTACTATCCAGAGGAGATGATTGGAATGGAGATGAATCTGTATTAAGACCCATCTTCTGGCGCCACGGGGGTTAGCAGAGTCAACGTGTATTCGAATTGAACCCAGAATCAATTACCTTTGGGGATGGGTTCCAGCTCGGTGAGTTTCTTCGCTGCTCAGTGGCCGAGATCTCAGACAACGGACGTGGAATGCTACTCTTAATTGGGGATGCAGTCGGTGTGTTGTTCTTAGCAATACGCAAAGGTTGCGTTACCTATTGATTGATTTGTTAATTCATCATGGTTCATTCCTAAGATTCTTCTTTATTTACTTACAGGTTGCCCATCCGAGGCCATACTGAAAGGTAAACTTGCAGATTTATCTCGTGATTATTGGCAATTCATGTCTCCCTCGGGAGAATAAGTCAACGGTTTACAAAGAGGTATGTTAATGTTTCGTGGCGGTGCGATGCGGTGCAGAATATGCGGCCTACGAAGATGCACAATTTCGAAAAGATGGCGTTTAAGAGTTGTTTTGACAGGTTTGTAGGGTTGCTAGGTTGACGCACCCAAGCACCAATTGGTGACAGCTGTATTGTTTACAAGCGGCTGAAAAAGTAGGTAACGCCGAATTGAACACTGGGCTGAGTTGTCGACCTTTTTTGCTTAAAAAAAGTAAAAAAGAGATAATATATCGTAGCGTGCGGTCAAGAAGGAGAATAAAAAAAAAAAGAGAAGACACACACGCCAACGGTATAATTACCAGTGAAAGGTTATTCTTGGTCTGCAAGAATGAGAAGGGAAACAAAAATGTTGTGATGTTAATAACAAGCGACCGAGGTTCTTGATCCCAGGTTTGCAGGAGGTGGAGAGTTATTTGGCTGGAGGGTTATTTGGATGGCGGCGGAGGGTAAACAGACATGGGCGAAGTGGCTTTGGTGGGGAGGGGGATAAACCAAGCTAAGCGCTATCGCCCCACCAAATACACATCAAGTACACACCAAATATACAAGTTCCCGCCGCTAAATCTGGGAAATCATGGGAAATCACCGCTGTTCTATCCAGGCTTGTCCAGGCTTTTCCCGTCGTGGTTGCCCCGCCAACACGATAACTCGCGAGCCGCTAACCGAACTAGGATTATCGTTTGTCTCAAGTTGATCTTAGTTACTGGGATACGTGTGCACCATTATGCACAGAATACCGTAGTACGTACAGCCACGACCGACTTTCGACATGACCGACTTTCCGACTTTCTGGCCTTGGACGAAGTGTCCTATTGTCCGGGCGTTGATAGATCTGACAGATTATCTACTTTGGTATTGCATTATATGAGTATTAATTGTAGTAGCCTATTTAGAGTAGCATTGGACATAATGATGATGATGATAATAATAATAATAATAATAATAATAATAATACATTAATAATTGTTTATAATTTCATAAGGATTTAAACTTGGTCACCTTAGGTACCTAGTTATTTGTTTACATAACTAATAACTACCTCATATCTATTTATGTAGCAAACAACATCAATCGGATTACTAAAGTATACCAAGGTAAGGTAGTGCATCTCTTATGTAAGATAATCGACCGCGTGGGTACCTACATCAATGCATTAAATGTAGGTAACATGTAGGTCCACGACATGTATGTATGCACCTCCATAAGGAACTCCTGCTGTACTATCCAAAAAGAAAAAAGAAAAAAAAAAAGATTCAATTCAATTATCTACACTTGCATGTATGTACAACGTATATTTCTACAGCCTCGTATTTGGGTCCCTCCCATTGTTTGGTTGAGGCTATGAGTTAATTTTATCCAAGAAAAAGGAGCCGGAAAATAGGAGTAGACACAGATCTGTGCTACGGGTTACGCACCTCTTTTTCTTCCTTTTTTTGTCTTTATTTTTTCCAAAGCCACATGTTAAATAATGACAACTCCGGTTCTATCTTATTGATTCCACAAAAACTTCAAAAATCAGGGGCAAAAAACCACATCACTTCAAGCAAAAAAGAATCAGTTGCAGATGACAGACCGCTAGATAAGCAAAATTAGAAAAATAGGAAGCTTCATTTTGAATTTCCTGTAAAGACTGGTATCATATGCACCCGCAAAGACGCCGTAAACCGCACTAAAAACGAAGACAATTATAATCATACATTAATTAACCCTTCTTATTTTTTTATTCTTCTTCCTCGACCACTTGCTTCTGAGCAATGTAAAAGCGGTCACCACCCTTTTCATCCCGCTCGTGCTCCAGCGCAACCTTACTTAGATGTGTAAGGATATTCTCCATCATCGTATCCTGGGCCGATCTCTTCTTGCGGCCGAGGTCGTTGAGGCTTTGCATGCGAGTCATCATCTGGTAGATGATAGCGATGACAATGACACATGCAATCGAGTATATCCAGACGACAACGATGGTCAGGATATCCGTAGCACCGTTCTCAGACAACTTAGCAGACAGCGAAGCTGGGCTAGAGGCTTCACCCTGGCCGCCCGAGAACCAGCCGAAGCCAGCGAACAGAGATGCTAGGATATCGACACCGAAGATCGCACTGACTAGTTGCCACGAAGGATATGTCTCGAAGCCACGTGTGACGAAGATAAGCCAGTTCTCCGTAAGCGATACTTGAAGGAAGATGATTTCTTGTACACCACCGTATTCCTGAATAACGCCACCAGGAAGCCAAAGCGTACCACGGAGGATCCAGGTACCGAGAGCAAGTAGAGCACCAAGGACAACACTGATGATCCAGATCTTAGGAAGCTGCCATTCCACAGGTCGTTTTTCGTAGTGAGCGGTATCGTAAGCAACGGCAATAGTAGCCAAATCAGCGAATAGAGCCAAGAAGACAATCAGATCCGCACGGATAGTCTCGTTAATAATGATCATAGTGGTAACCAAGTAAATCTCGAGATGCAAGCAGAGAGCAATACGATATTGAATGTAGGCCTTCATACGCTGGAAAATCTGGCGGGAGATTTTAATGGCTGAAACGATAGTGCTGAGACCTGGCGCCAGGAACACGATGTCAGCAGCGGCTTGCGCAGCCTCAGTAGCACCTTCGACGGCAATACCACAATCCGATTTCTTGAGAGAAGGAGCGTCGTTGACACCGTCACCAGTCATAGCCGTCAAGTGGCCACGTTGTTGAAGCATCTCGACTACCTGATATTTGTGTTCGGGGAAGACCTCAGCAAATCCGTCGGCTCTCTCACAGAGGTCGTGGATTGCGGTACCAGCCATGTCACTGTGTAGTAACTTGTCAGAGTTGTAGACCTTCGTGCCTAGAGCAAGCATGCGGCAAGTCTCCTTAGCAATAGCAATGGCGTCACCAGTAAGCATCTTAACCGAAAGACCGAGAGCCTGAGCTTCAGCGATGGTTTGAGCTGTGTCAGAACGGGGCGGGTCGAAAAGAGAGATCATGCCAAGCATTTCCCATGGGCCATCTTCCTCCTGGACAGCAACAGCAAGAGAACGGAAACCGCGGCGAGCTAATTCAGTGGCCTTTTCCTTGAAGAGGGTAGTTTGCTCTTCGCTGCAGTTTGTCAACGCCAAAACGGCCTTGGGTGCTCCCTTAGCACATGTGTACCGGACACCTTTGTGAGTGCAAACAGCAGTAATTCTCTTAGAGACAGGGTCAAAAGGAGTAAACTTCTCGGTTTTCCAGCCCTCGCTAATCATCTCCTTGGCCTTAGGGTAACGCTTAAGAGTAAGGATAGTGATTTTGTCAATAGGGTCGAGGGCTTTGATGTTATGAGACGAAGCTAGAGCGGCAACAGCCATCATCCAGTTGATGTCAACACCCTCCATAACGAAGGGTTCTCGGACGGAAAGCTGATTGGCTGTTAGAGTACCAGTCTTGTCAGAGCAAAGGATGTCGACACCAGCAAGCGACTCGATAGCTGTAAGCTTCTGTACAATGGCCTTTTCCTTAGCAAGGTAAGCAGCACCAACAGCCAAAGTGGTGGTGGTAACGACTGGCAAACCAACGGGAACACCAATGATCAGTAGAATCAATGCGTAGGTCAGCAGGTTGTTTGAGCTCTCCTCGGGGGCAACGATGTGTAGGTTGCGGTAGAATCCACCAATCCAGGCAACAAGAATCCAGAAGACGACCAAAACTAGCAGAGTAGTACCGATAGAGTCCATGATAGCTTTGAAGTGACCAGAATCTTTAGCTCCTTGAACAAGGCTAGCAGTCTTTCCCACGAACGAAGCTTGAGCACCAGAGGTGACCACGGCGTATGCCTTGCCACGCTTGCAACCAGTAGTGTAGTAGACGATATCGGTCATATACTTATCAACCGCAAGGGATTCACCGGTGATAGCGCTCTGGTCGATGGCAACGATCGCATGGCCCGTATGAGGAGTTCCATCTTCTTCACCTTCTTCGAATTTCTCCCGGCGCGGCGATGTGACATCTTGAGCTGAAAGTTCCGCGTTGTACTCGGCCTGTCCATGGGGGTTGTCATATTCACAGATGAGACGAGCGTCACCTGCAACAACATGGCCTTCTTCAATGATAATCTAGCACGGGATTAGCTTCTCGGTTGAGGTGAAGAGCAATAAATAGAGTACTTACGATGTCACCCGGTACTAGCTCCCTGGCTTTGATCTCCTTCTCCTGGCCGTCGCGGACGACACGTGCCTTCATAGCAATATCTCCCTTTAGACTAGCGACAACGTCGGCTGCTTGCTTTTCTTGATACCAACCAACGATAGCGTTCAGTAGCAGAATACCAATAATGATACCACCATCTAGCCAGTCTTGCATAGCCAAGGCAATGATAACAGCAACTTCCATGACTATCGATCTTGTTAGTTCGCGGGCACGTATAAGCAGTTAGCAAGGTAGCACGAACCGTATAGGACAGGGCCACGGAAGAACCCGATGAACTTGATCAACATATTCTCCTTCTCGGTCGACAGCTCATTCCACCCAGAGTATTTCCGTCTCCTTTCAACTTCCATCGACGAGAGACCTTCTTTGATGTCCGTGTTCAGCCAGTCGCTCGGTGTCTCGAAATCACTCAGAGACGCGCGAGAATAGCCGCTCTTGCCACCTCTCCAGAATGCCCACCATGGCCTCCCCTGATCTTGTTCGGAGAAGTCCTCCTCCCCCGCTTCCGCATGCGGATCTCTATACGTGTCGACATAACGAACCAAACTGGTGAATAAGTTAGTTGATATCGAGATCTCTCGCCTCTGCTAGGGTACTAACGCTCTGTACTCATCCAAGTACGGGTTATCGCCGTGGTTGTTTTTGTCAACTGTATTATTCCTTTCAGTCTCAGTCAAGAAACTACCCGCCTCCAGGTCTTGTTCAGTTGATGACCCATCGAGTGCAGTGTCGGTGTAGTTGGACGGGGTTTTCTCCTTGTGACTGAAGGCCCTAAGTCTCTTAAAATTGGGTGCCATTATGACCCTTAGTACAGCCCAGCTGTATTAAAGAAATTAAATAAGAAAAAATAGGGGAAAAGAGATATGCGGAAGGTGAGGGAGAGAGGAGAGGATGAAAGCGGCGGGAGTGACAGACCAGCTAAAAACTATATCCTGAGAAGTCGAGAATTACTCTCTACTTATACAACTCCTTCAGTAGGCGGAAAGGAAAGCGGCACTAGTAGTCATAGCGAGATTCTTGGCAAGTTTACTCTGAAGCAGCCCCAGGAGACGCCATCTTACAAGGGAAGATGCTCCACAGACAAGCTATGGAAATAGCAGAAGTATGTTATTTTGTCCGAGGCGGCAATCTGAAGCTTGTCGTGAAAGTAGCTACTAAGATTTCCATCCACAATGAAGCTTTGATATCAGATGAATTGACCTATCACAGGCCGAGTAAGTGTTGTATTAGCGGTAGGGGTCTCTCTGACAAAAAGGCCCGTGGTAATATGTCGATCCGTTTCGAGTCGACCTTTGCGGCTACCTCGATATAATTCGACGGTAGCATTTAGCCAAGACACGATCAAATACCGCGGGCTAGGAAAATGCCTCACCGGACGAGGTTCGTTAATGATCGATCTCATACGCGAGTCCGGGGTTATCGTACATACGTAGTCCCTTGCCGCGGTTTCAGCACTGACCAGAGATGAAACCGCCGCTCGTTGGACTTGGAAATACAGCACGTGACGACTTATACTATCTATGGATCTATCATCCTGGCGTTGAGCAAACAAACAATGATGTGTTGAAACGGAAACAATCAGTAGCCAAGCCGTCAGGGTATCTTCTCACGAAGTTCCCGTCTCGGCTCTCGAGAAGACAACAGGTGCCAAGAAGAGTCTTATCAGAGATCATCGTTTCTAGAAATAGCTAAGACAAGACAGAAACAACAACGAGAGATATACTATTAATAACTTGAGCTTGGCGTTTACTGTAATCCGTTAAGTTGTTTTTGTTATTGCGATGATTTGCAGTCGGCCCAGGCCCTATATTGGCAGATGAGGCGAAGAGATCTTAGCCGTCAAATCCCAAGTTATCAAATATCGGTTAGGCGGGATACGATGAAGATTCAAAGCTTAAAGTTAGTGTTAAGCCTCTCGGAAATGAATTTTAACGTCATCTCTAGTTGCGGCCCTTCTCGACAACAAGGGATAAGCTATAATAACGGAGACAACCTAGTTAATCGCACCTATGAAGTAGTATGCAGATCTATCGGAATCCTTGAAACCCCACGGGAAAGGAAGCCTCACATCGTCTAGCTCGCCTAGGGTTGCGATAAGATGTCCAATTGGCAAGAAATTGCTGTGGCACCTTCATTCAAGTCTAGCCACTTGAGAATGGGGCCCCAACATGAACTACTACAGTATGGGCAATCGATATTGCCATCGCATATCATATCAACCTAACCTTATGGCGATAGTAATCCGTATCCCGGAGCAAATTGTCCACTCCGCGTATTGACGAGTATTGACGAATTCTGTTGTCGAATTGATCTGATGAAACTGGAACGTATCAAATGGCTACTTACTCTGCAATCCTACAGACAGTAAGACGAATGATACTACCCGCCGGCGTACAGATATGTAGTACGCCACAGGAGAGTCGAGAATCACAGATCAAAGTCACACCAGTTATATTGAAGTTGAAATCGTAGGGGTTCTCTTGGCCAAAACTCTTGGCTTTGGTAGTGCGGCGACCACGGTGATAGCCAATAGGATCAAGCTTAACGAGCTAGCCGGTGCCAAGAATGTCGACAGCCTCAGCGAGAAAAGCTTGGTTCGTCCAGTCGTCTTCATACTCGCGGGTGTTAGATAAAGGGATGAAATTCCTCAAATCGAACTGTGGAGGTTTGGGGATGCGCACATCTACCCAATAATAACAGATTATCTAGCCCCCCACGGCAATTCAATCTCAAATGCCGGAGAATGATTACGCAGTGCGTAATATTGCGCTCTGCATTGGTTAAAAGGGGAAGATTTTTGCTAAGGACAGCGATTTGAAATGAACTACAAGTACCAATGTACTTCCCTCAAGTAAAAGTTCCACAGTCTGTTATGTAAGCAAATTAGTGATGCTGTATTAGGGGTAGCTCGGTACGGGCATCCAGGAGAGACGGACCTCCATAGATCCGATGAGGTCCATCCTCCGTTTTGAGTAAAATAGTTGTTCCAAGTTCCGTTTGATAAGATAAGGAATTATTTTTCCAAGCCCACTTAGACACTGTCTGTAGTACTTTGCTTGAAGTGGATGGTTATCATTTGCGACGAATGCGATCCATTCCAACTTCAACATCACCTAGTTACCATTGTAAATCTGCCATCATGAAGCGCAAGTTAGACGAAAATGATGCGCCGGTCACAACCACTAATGCTGAAGCGCCGAGCACTGATGTGACCGCCACATTCGCAGATCTCGGTCTCGACAGCAGACTCCTTCAAGCCACAGCCCGCCAGAACTGGCATACACCTACATTGGTCCAAAGTAAGGCCATACCGCTGGCCATTGATGGTTGTGATATACTGGCAAAGGCTAAGACAGGCTCGGGAAAGACTGCAGCGTATACCTTACCTATACTCCAAGCTATTCTCAAGCGCAAGCAGGTATGAATGAATAGAACTTACTAAAGGTCTTGTCAGACATGACGAGATGGGGCTAACCCCTACCTAGACATCGTCGGATTCCTATACAGCGGCTCTTATACTAGTCCCAACGAATGAATTGGTAACACAAGTTGCCAAAGTCCTCGAGTCCCTCACTTCGTATTGCTCTAGGGAGATCAAGGTCTCCAAGCTTTCCGATAAGCTCTCCGACGCTGCCCAGCGCGCCGTTCTCTCGGATTCGCCTGATATAGTAGTTGCGACACCCGCAAGAACATGGCATAACATCAAAAACTCTGCTCTCTCTGTGGAGAAACTTACACACTTAGTCTTAGACGAGGCGGACCTTGTATTATCATATGGCTACGACGAAGATTTACAGAATGTCGCTTCTTCGCTACCGAAGGGGTTACAGACGACTCTGATGAGTGCGACGCTCACACCGGAAGTTGACACCCTAAAAGGGCTTTTCTGTCGGAATCCGACAGTCCTAGATTTAGTAGAGCCAGATGAAGACGGAGGTGGTGTCTCGCAATTTGTTGTCAAGTATGTTTGCGCCTATCATGTTATAAATCAAAACGCTAATAAATGTTTAGATGCGGTGAAGACGAAAAATTCCTCCTTATTTATTGCATGGTAAAGCTCGAATTAATCAAAGGCAAAGCAATTATATTTGTCAGCGATGTTGACCGATGCTATCGACTCAAGTTGTTCTTTGAACAATTTGGGATACGGAGCTGTCTTTTAAATTCCGAGTTGCCAGTTAATTGTCGAATCCATGCCGTCGAGGAGTTCAACAGGGGAGTATACAACATTATCATTGCCTCCGACGAAAATGAGGTAATAGGTGAAGAAAAAGACCAGCTCGAGTCTACCGGCGAGGAGTCTACTAGCAATACTCATGACACCACCAATGAGACACCAGAAAGCAGCAAACAAGACCAATCCGTTGTGCCGACTTCGAAGAAACGCAAATCTTCACGGCGTGATAAGAATTATGGAATATCTCGAGGAATTGATTTTAAGAATGTTGCGGTCGTCATAAACTTTGACCTTCCTCTATCATCTCGATCGTATCTACATAGAATTGGTCGGACTGCGCGCGCGGGACAAACAGGCATGGCATTGTCCTTTGTCGTTCCCAAAGATAAATTCCGGAAGCACATGCCTACCAGCATTGAGACAGCAGAAAACGACGAAAAGGTATTATCCAGGATTATCAAGCAGCAGGCCAAAAGAGGTCATGAAGTCAAGCCTTACAATTTTGACATGAAGGCCGTAGAAGCATTCCGCTACCGAATGAATGATGCTCTAAGAGCCGTTACAAAAGTTGCTGTTAGAGAAGCGCGGCTACGAGAGCTCAAGCAAGAATTACTTAAAAGCGAAAGCTTGAAGCGCCACTTCGAGGAGAATCCTTTAGAGGTCCGCCATCTCCGCCATGACGTTGAACTCCGAACAACAAGGAGTCAGCCCCATCTTAAGCATGTCCCTGATTACCTACTGCCGAAGGATGGGAAGAAAGCAATCACTCCGAACGAAGTCGGATTCGTACCATTCAAGAAGGTACTCGATGGAAAGGGGAGGAAGAGCCGAATTTCAAAAGGCAGGGGTAGGAGGATAACTGGTCGTAAGAGCGATCCTCTAAGATCGTTTAAGGCGAGATCTAAGGCCAAGTAGCCAGCCTGTCTTGGAGTAAATAAGAATACTTAGTCGGTTCTGTTCCTCTTTAGCTAGAAGTAGTCTCTCATACTCATAGATACCCCTAAACCCTCATAATCTAGCAATACCGACCAACTGTGCCTCCTTTACAATCTCGTCGTGACTCCCCATACAAACTCGGTTTTCCCTTTC
Organism: Entonaema liquescens; assembly: GCA_902805475.1. Taxonomy (NCBI): domain Eukaryota; kingdom Fungi; phylum Ascomycota; class Sordariomycetes; order Xylariales; family Xylariaceae; genus Entonaema; species Entonaema liquescens. Next base: position 1,939,778 of record CADCSX010000007.1, read on the forward strand.
GTAAACTAGTATAATATACATCGCCTAACAAATTTGCCTTGCGGTATAAGTCATTTCTCCCAACCACAGCCCCATATACCTACCCATATACCTACCCATATACTAAATTCCACCGACTGCTGCGAGCATATGACCTTTTAGCCAGTTTATATCCCACCTCGGTGTCCCAATCAAAAACAACACAGTCCTAGTATCTTGTTTGCCTGTGGCAAGAGACACTTATGCCCTATCATAACATATAATTGCTAATAAAGCAATCGTCCCCCCAGTTCTCATTCCTTTTCCTGCCTCTCTAGTTGAAGGCAAGCTAGGTCTTCTGACAGGCACGTCCAGTAGCAAACCCTGGCATACGGAAGCAACTTACACGAAGCACTCGGGCCCTTACCAATACAATTTGACGTCCTATAGTCACTCCATAGGCACTTACATACACCAAGAATAAATTCAATAGCGTGCTAGCCGTACCCTCCTTGTGAAACAAAGATCGGTCATTCAGTGGCAGCACAAGCTCTTCTCGGCTAGCGACTCCTCTCATCAGGTACGTATTGAGAAACTTATACCCAATCAAACTCACCTCTAGAATAAGAATATCCCATTCACTACCTCATGACTTCTTCACTCTTGCCAGAGCCAAGGTATGTTTGAGCCCGCACTGTCCTACTAGCTCTATAATACCCTGGTCGACTGCTCAAATGCTACCCTTCCTGGCTTGTGACTCCACATACCTACTCAAGATACTAGTCACCCTGTCGGGTATTACAAGCCGTCCAATCCCCTCCTTCCTTCCTCTCTATCTTTCCTCTTACTTGTTCCTACGCCCTCCTCTCTGTTTGGAGGCCTATATAAACCCGCTTAGACCCACCTCAGATCTTTCTATCCTTTCTCATTCCCAACATCAGGTCCTAACCTTCCTAAGTCAAATAGAGGATTTCTCTTCTGACCCTCACTCATATCAGCATTTCTGACAGTCCCTCGACACTGTCCAAGTGCTCATACTCTAGCACTCGGCCGTGATCCTCGGCGGGGTGGCTCGGGCACATCAATTGCATTGTCTACGGGTCCCTCTGGTACCAGTCAGCATCAAAGGCCCAGCCATTGGGCCACTAAGCAATGAAGCATTGGTAAGTAACCTCCTATATCCAAGATTAAATTGTCTGTATGGTTCAACTCCCTCTCTACTCTCCCATGCCACCTGACCTTCCATGGACCTGCTTCGAAACCTCCTTTGAACTTCCTTTCCTGTCTTAGCCCTTTGTACTCGTACCGTTATACTAATTTATAGAGTGAATGAATGCTGTCTCTCAACGACTGGCCCTTCATTCCTTTGTGATATATTGCAGAGAATTTCACTTATGCAAAGCATCCGTAACTAAAGGTGCTGTCTTACATACATTAAGGGCAGCATACCAGTCCATGGGGCTGGAGGTTAGTAGAGCATCATGGGAGCAAGTCAGTCAGCTGAACAAGAACGAGGGGTAAGTAGTCGGCGTCTACATAGTCCAATACCACTGCCCCCTCGAGTATCTCCTGAGCTCACTGTCGATACTGAAGTGCTTCATAAAGATGTAAGTGGCCATAGACTCGGGGACAAGGACAGAGGCATAGGGGACAATGGCTTCGAGGCCAGCCATAGCCTATCGGCCTATACAAGCACTGAGGACGTCTCGCCGTCGACCAAAGGACACAGCCTGAGCTTGGACCGCCCAACCGCACAAATATTCACTAAGGAATATGCGCGTGTACCTTCCTTCTTGCTCTCAGAAGCTGTCGAGTCACAGTACAAACTGCAACTGCCCTGTCCACTAGGCAACGCTTCAGGCTCTGACCATAAATTCCCCCACACAAACTAATTCCTGAAATTCCTGATCCTGACAACTTCCACTTTCTTCAGGCAATTCGCAGCAGAACAAAAAGTAACCACAAAAGCAATCACACCAGGTCAGTACAGAAGCTTACCATCATTACAGAGCTACAAAGTAGACCAGAAATTAATTTTGACATTCATCTACAGCCAGGAAAAATGTCCGCTCCTCAACAGGACATCGGTGAGGGTAGCGAGGCTCCGCCTGCCCCCATCACTTCTGTGTCGGACACAGAAGAATCCATCGAATCTCAGCCCCCTTCTCAGAAGCCAGCAGGTAAAGCCAAAGCCGCCACCACCCGCAAGCGTGCGGTCGCAAAGGGAGCCAGCGAGAGCGCTGGTAAGAAGCAGAAGCTTCGTAAGTATTTCTCATATTTCATATCTTAGTTACTTTCACTTTACTATTAAACTTTTACTTACATTATGCTTAGTTACCATGGCACCTTCAGCTGATGACACGACCGCGGTATGTTTAATAACCTACGAATTCTTAAGAGCGATCGCGTACTAATTTTATATTCGTAGGATGAGAACATCCATACCTCTATGGACCGCTTTTACACCATGTTCCGAGCTAGCCAGTTCCCGGCTTTGCATCAGGCCGTACTTGTGACATTTAAAAACTATCCTGAAGAGCTGAACAAGCTCTCGAAGAAGTTCCAGCAGAACATGGACATTCAGATGGTACAGCGCGTGAACGCTGACAAGAATTCCAAGTTCCAGAAGGAGCAGTACCAGGAACGCCGGGATGACATGCTCGATCGCGTCAGCGACTTCACTAAGCCCCTCTCTTGTAAGGACTCAACATACTTAACCATGAATGACTATCAATATACTAACAGACCCAGGAATGAAAGTTCGCCTTCCGGGATTCAGCAAGGACATGATGCTGTTGATGCTGTTTACTGTCCACTTTGGCAGGGAGAGGAGGAAGATGGTGCGGGAATAGCCGGGGTTTCTGAACACAAATGGGAATACTTAATATTCTCCATGACAAATTTACAAATGGAACCTGTGATGTCACATTACGCTAATAACATCCGTGAGCACGCAACACAGCTGCCCGGATCTTTCGTAAATCGTGAAGAGGCTAATAAAAAACTTGAGGAATTGACTCATTACGATAACTTCGAAGGTGGCCTGGCCGCCGTGACCCGTAGACATGTCCATACACACCACCCATCCAAACTGCTCAAGGTAGAACTAACCCTAAACACCGGCGAGGAGCGTGTCTTCTGGGTAGAGCGTCGCTTAGTGAATATCCATAAGGATCTAAATAAGAAGACGCGCGCCCTCAAGAAGTGGTCTACGAAGAGGCCTACGCTACCCCATTATATCGTAGAGTGCGAGTTCATGACGCGGAAACTTACCGATCACCCTATGCCAACACCCGACGATAGCGATAGCGATGGCGGTGATATTGATGCCTCCATTCCCACCATGTCCCACGAGCAGATAGGCGCTTTTATCGGCGAAATCGAACTCGACCGTCTTCCGCTAACGACATTTTCGGAGCGCGGGCTCGCGAACGAGCATGCGGGCGCGCTGTTCCTACGCCACTCAGCAGTCAAGGAGGAGATCCGGGGACCCCTAGATGATTTCTGGTGGATGAACAATGCGGTGGCGATACACGAGGAGGCGGAGAGGAGCGCAGGGGCGCCTGGGGCGCTGTACGCCGCGGAGATGTATACGCAGGATATGAATGTACGCTTGGGGTTCGACATGATCAGAGTCGCGGTGTATAAGGTCGACGATGTGAATGGGCCGTTGAATATCTAGTCGCGGGTATACCTATCTATCTATCTATGTGCTATAATTACGAGGCTAGGGCTAGGGCTAGGGCGAGGGGATTCGCGATGATTTACGGATGGGAGTACGGGATCGTGATCACAGGCCCATGGTGTTTGTTTACAGGCCTATCTCACCAGAAACGCCACAGCAATACGCATTGATTTCCCTTTACGATACCTTAGAAATTAGAAATGAAGCAATAATATCTATCGTTCTACGAAAAATAGGGTCAGAAATAAATACGGGCATAATTAATTGTACGGGAAATAGTTCCACAATCCTGCCGACTTACTTCAACCTACCCGCTAATCCATCGGGGCGCGATGCAGTCGGAGGAAAACACCTGCGCTGTTGCTCGGCCGGCATACAGGGCGTTGTAAAGCCGGAGACCCGGAGCGGGACGGGAGTGACTGCCTCCGAAAATTTTGCCAAATGCGGTAGTGCGCGCCTGAGGTGGGGCCGAAAGAATTCACCACATGCCGGAGTGCACTTGACCCCTCCATCTAAAACCTTAGGCAGTCACACAGGCTGCACTGGGTGCGCATGGGACTTTCTTTCTAGGCACTAGCATTTCTGCCTAGAGGATTGCTTAGGTAGGTACCTACATACATATATAGCACTTGCAGACCTAATTCGTAGCAAACAATTTAAGCCAAGGACAAGCAAACAAAGCTTAAGTGAATACCTAAACAAAGATGTGAATTTTTTTCACAGCAATTTTTCGAACACAAGATTTAGCCACTCTGTAGGGAATATCCTAAGAACATTTAGGTAATTATAGGTACCTAGCTATCTAGCCTAGGTAGGAACCTAAGTAGTTTATTTAATTACATCTAAGGATTATTTGGACTTAATGTAGAACTCAGTGCACTCTGAACTTGCAATACATCTTTCAGAAAGTCAATATATTAAGCTAAGCTTAGCCAAGGGCATTTGCTGCGTGGTATCGCCAGCTCTTCATATAATACAATTATACACAATACAATCAGCGCATTTCGCCTATAGGCATGCCATTATTATAGAGGCTGCTCTTAATGCTTAGCCTTAATAAGACTCGTCGGTCTTCAACTCTCCGTCATCATTGCATCGTTTTGAGGAAGCCGTCTAAGTCAAAGCTTTCCTCGTACTGGCGGTTATCCCAGAGTTCTCCTAGATCGTCTGCCCAGGCTTTCTTGCCTGGTGCTCTTACGTCTCCCGTTTCAACATCCACCATATCCTCCTCCCGTCCTTCGATAGTACCTTGAGGTTTATCTGATATCAGGCTTGGTCCTGAATCACCCAGGCTGAAGAGATCTAATATTTGGTCCGTGTCCATGGTTCCCTTAAAAATAAATTAGTATGATCCTCGACGCGACAGAAAAGTGATGCTACTTACCAAGCCAGCATTCTGTTGGTTCACTACGGTAGATGCTACATCTATCTTGAATGCTTGAAGACTATATCCAAATATTAGCAAGAGTAGGACGGGTGTAACTATGATGACTTACCTCAAAATCTTCTCTTCCAATGTACCTCTCGTAATCAACCGGTAGACGTTGACAACCTTCTTCTGCCCAATCCGATGAGCACGATCCATGGCCTGAAGATCCCGCTGGGGATTCCAGTCGTGCTCAACAAAGATAACAGTATCTGCTCCCGTGAGATTGAGACCTAAGCCACCAACGCTAGTAGTGAGCAGCAAGCAGTCATAGGAGGGGTCCTTGTTGAACTTGTTGACGATATCCTGTCGCTTGTTCGCCTCAACGGAGCCATCAAGGCGCAGATATGAAACGGAAGGAAGCATGCGTTTCAATACTGTATTCTGGACCATGTCAAGCATTTCTTTCATTTGGCAGAAAATCAGCGCACGATGTGGCTTGATTGGCTGGTAGAGAGGATCATTCGAATCCGTGCCTTCAATTCCAATGCCGCAATCAACTAACAGGTCTTTGAGAGCGGTTAGCTTAGGAGCATGAACCGGATCTTCTATACTGGTTCCTTGTTTTGCAAGGAAGCGCTGCGTGTCATCATAAAGTTTATTACTAGGCGTCATAACAAGTGCTGGAGAGTTGCACAGTTTTCGCATGTACTGCAAAGCTTGGAAGATGTGCTGCTTGGCTTCTTTATCATCTCGACCAGCCTCCTCGGTGAGCTTCTTACTCTGTTTCTTGGTAAAATCTTCGAATAACTTTCTCTGCAGTTCGCTGAGATCACAATAGTAGTTCTGGAGAATTTTGGGGGGAAGGTCATCAAGAACTTCTTCTTTCAGACGACGGAGTAAGAATGGCAGAACCTGTTTGTGTAGTGCCTCGATTGCTAGAGCCCCAGCTTCTTGCTCCTTCGAGGAAGCTTTGCTGAAACGACTGGCAGCGATCGGCTTAGCAAACCGGTCTAGGAACACCTTTTCGGCCCCAAGGAAGCCTGGCATTAAGAAGTCAAAGAGCGACCAGAGCTCCAAGACGTTGTTCTGGATCGGTGTGCCGGTAAGGATTAGTCGATGATTGCTGGCAAGTCTCTTCACAGCAAGTGTAATCTTCGCTTTGGGATTCTTAATTAAATGGCCCTCATCAAGCACGATATAATTCCAACTCTGCTTCTCGAGATAATCGGTATCATTGCGACAAACTTCGTAAGAAGTAATGACGACATCAGTCGAGGCGAACTGAGCCGCCTTGGCCCTTCTCTCAGCGGGAGGTCCAACGAAAGCGGTGACACTTAGAAATGGCGCAAAAGTCTTCAATTCCTGTTGCCAATGTCCCGAGAGCGTTGGTGGGCAGACAATAAGGGAGGGGAGCTTCCGCACATCTGGAGCACCAGTCTTTTTGAATTCCTCTTCTCTGTTGTAATGATCACTCGCGACGATGCAAAGGGTCTGGAGCGTCTTTCCAAGGCCCATATCATCACAGAGGATACCGTGGAGGTGGTACTTGTTTAGGAAATGAAGCCAATTGACACCCTCTTGTTGGTACGAACGTAATTCGGCATTGATTGCGACCGGTATTTTGAACGGCTCGACTTTCTTCGGGTCAAGGAGCTGCGCGATAAATGTCCTCTCGCGGTCCCTGCCCTTCAGTAACTCTTCGGAGAGCCCGGGAGGATCAGGGATGCCAGCTTCGAGAGGCACTAGTTTAACCAATGTAGCAAAAGACGTAGTCGCGATTAGGCGAATATCATTGTCCGAGTCACTCATACGACCCAAAACAGGCACAATGAGGAAAATGACATAAGGAAGGATGCCGTCACCCATGACGGAAATCAGGTGGTAGATAGCTTCTATCGCACCTTGACGGAACTGTAGGTCTATAGGGTTGTTAATGGAAGGTAATACTTTCTCCACGAGGGCAGTCATGCCCTCTACAGTGATGACACTGCAGATGGTCGCCAAGCATTTCGCGGCCATGTATCGAAATATGGATAGTTCTGAATGGAGTGACTTGATGACAAGCGGCACTTGTTGCATTATGAAAGGGTAAAGAGCTTTATCTAGCGTCGGTGTCATGGTTCGGATAACCGACATAGCATCTACGATTTCTTGCCCGAAAATATCTTCAGGATCCTTAGCTTCAGCGGGTAGTTCACCAGAGAATGCCTTTATCAAAGGCTCCTCCATGAAAGTTCTCAGGCTTGGGACTGTAGTAAATAGATCTGCGCCGAATGTGCGGGAGAGGATCTCGAGAGCTTCTTTCGCTCCTCGTCGAGTAATGCGAGCACCTTTAGCTTCCCGAGCAAACTTAGCAGCGTCTGAGCCATGGTCAACTCTATCTTCTTCCTTCTGCATTGACAGGATAACCTTCGTCTTCGTTGCGTGGACTGGAAATTCGGGTGTTTCGGCAACCTCAACACAGGAGAATTTAACTAAATTGGAAACAACCTTGTCGGCGGGACCCCTGCGACCTTTCTCGGTGAATAATTGCACTAGCCGGCCAATTGTGTCAGCAGAGCGAGTCTGGAGTTGCTGGTTCTCCTCTAGCTTGATGCTATCCATAATAGCCTTGATTAGAGGGCTTGGTTTCTTGGGGAGCACCCTCATTGCTATGAGTGCGCAAGCCGCCGCTGCTCTAATACGAACATCTCGTGATTCTTTGATAGACTTGACATCCTCGATCGCTTCTACTGCGGCTGCGCGAAGTTCGTTAAGTTGCTGGTTAGCAATCAAGCGCTGCGCTGGCGCCATGACTCTCTTTAACCTTTCAAAGTCATCATTGATGCATTTCTCGGCCGTAGCAAGAGAGAAAGCCCCTGGGCCTGCTTCTGCTTCGCCTTGCACGACGACAGCAAGTGCCGGAAGTTTGTGTTGAGGCACTTTGCCATGATCTCTGAAGAGACTCATGAGCTGTTGGCATTGTGAACGTACCCGTTGGACATAGCTCACAAGGTCACGATATTGGGAAGGTCGCTCTAAATCTATGATTTTTTGCAGTTCGTTCATATATCTTGACGTTTCGGCTTGGGATGAAACGCAGTTCCGAGCATATTCATCGATAACTATGCACGCTCCGAGCTGGGTAGACGAATACGACGATGTTAATCCAGGAATGAGGGTGGCGTCGTAAGACTCTAGATACTGCGTAGGTACAAGTGACATGATTAAGCCCATTGCTGCAGCCGCAGAGACACGGGAGCGGATGAGGGTGTCAATTCCGACTAGGTCCACATCTCCTTGCATCATGTGGCCATCAAGATCGTGTGAATGGGCAGTGGGGGGCGGGTCGTCCACTTTAGTCGACTTCTTTCGCCGCTTCGTAGCTCGCTCTCCTTCCGGTTCGGAACCTTTACGCGGAGCCGAAGGGGTGAAACCAGGCACTGAGTACGTGCCTCCTGAGGGTTTGAGGAACAGCGCACCATTCATAGGGATAGGATGTCGAGAAACCCCAACAGGATGTAGAGTAAGCTGCATAAGCGCATCGATGTGTGGAGCGAATTCGTGCGCCAGCTTATCTGTGTCCTTCGCCAAGCATTTCACTAGAGCTGCCCACAGGTTCATAGACATGGCGAGAGTCTCTTGGTCACGTTCCACGAGTATGTTTTGGAATATTAGCCGGAGGATTCTCCCATCAAGCCAGCCCTGAGATTCCGTGCCGAGATTGACGAACGTCATGAGAGCCTTCAAGACGGCAAGACGAACGGAGGTGATGGTATGTCGTAAGAATGGGTAGAGTCGGGGCACTAATAATGTAAAAGATCTCTCTTCGTCTTGCTCGGCAGAATGTTTCATGGCTTCTAGGACCTGTGGGAAGCTACAGAGAGTAGCCAATAGATCCATTATCTTGCCTGTGCTGGCACTCAAGTCGTCACCTAAGCTGGAAAGACTTTCCCACATAATGTATATTAATTCGTCGAGTGCCCCTGGTCGAAGATCGACGAATTCCTGGGCTATGGGGATTAAGGTGGCCGCGCTAACAGATCGAACATCGTCGTCGCTGTCGCCAAGACCCTTCATAACAGCTTGGACTATACCATCGATCATATCGTTGTGCTGGAGTAGCAAATCCTTTCTCACTGCGACAACATATCGAAGGCCTACCATACCGCCATGGCAGACGGCCCAGACAGGTCTTTCTAAACCAAGGTCCTGCTGCATCACCATTCTAAGTAAAATCCGATAGATGCTATAAACAGAAGTCGGTGGCACATGCTTCAAGAATGAACCTAGAGTCTGGCCAACAGTCTCTCGAATTGGCGCGACTGATGTATCGGAGGCATAATCTGTGAATCGGTCCAGCATGAGCACGCAGCAGAGTCGACAGGCCATGTCGTCTAGCCACTTTCTGTTGAATGCATCATTCTCAGCTCTTGACTTTCCCCTCAATCGACCCGCCCCGGCACCGTGCACTCGTAATATTTCTCGCAGGCCCAGCGCAGCACCATGACGCGTCTCCCACTGAGAATCGAATATATCGATCTTGAGAAATTCACACAGACGTTCATACGGCCATTCTGATCCTTGAAGCTCATCTTCCGTCTCGATTTCTGACTTGATGGGAACGACAGGCCCTTTAAATTCGGAGACAATCTTGGTATCTTCATCAACATCGACCGGTCGATCAAGATTGAAGTAATCTGTCTTTCCGCCCTTCTTCGTATCGGCATCCAGCATAGGTGTATCATCCACCCCTTCCGACCCCGCGGTGAATGAACGTCGTATGGACAAGTCACCGAAACCACTCTTCCCTTGGGCAGCCTTTTGCGCATCCCTCTTCCTTTTCCTTTTGAGGACGTTTAACTGCCGTGCGCTTAGACCAGATTCCTCGGCTGGTTGGTTAGGCCCAATACTAGCAACAGTATCCTGACGAGCCAAGCCGTTAGTAGGGTTGGGATCCTGAGGCGTGAAAGGACTAGCTGATTTTTCCGCTGCGATCGGAACTTCTTCGTCTTCGAAACGTCTTCCCAATAGCCCAAGCCGACCCGTGAGCGTCTTCTTTTGATGTGCGAGTCGCGCTTGCGGGTCGAGACTCGCCAGTCCGTAGTCTACATTACCGGTCCTTAGCAGCTCACGGCCATACTTGAGTATGATCGAGACATCCAACGCCTCAGGCTTAAAATACTCGTCGGAGGATAGCGGCGAGTCATCCGTTTCCTCCTTTTTCACGAAGTCTGTTTCACTGCTGGCTTCTTCCTTCTTCGCTGTCGTAGGATCCTCATCTTCATTGGGGTCATAGAAAGGGGCATTCTCAATAATTTTACCCAGAGCCTTAGCCGCAGTAGCCCGAGTATCCCAGTCCTTGTGACGGAGGTAGGGTACGACTCTAGATAATAAGTTGAAGAGCTCCTCGGGATGTTGCTTTTGCCAATCAGCCAATTGATTGACGGCAGTATCTTTGATCAACTTCGTGCTGCCTGTCTCGAGGATACTATGAAGGGTCAGCTAATTAAACATAAGAGACAACAGTCAATAGAGCTCGTTAAAGTGACGGCACCGGTTGGCTTTTAGCCACTCGAGTGAGTGAGTTGAAATGTTAATGAACAAAAGATCAACGACAACAAGTCTCCTTATCCATTTGCTATAGGTAGGACGAGCGGCAAACAAATAACTACTTACGTGACGAGACGATCAAGCCTGTAACACGTTCTATGCGTCAGTCTAGGTTCCTTGACTCACACTGTGAGAGGGTGGGTAGAACTCACCTTGACGCCATTTTCACAAGTTACGCCGAGGCTACAGTGCCAATACCTGGCAGAGATTCATTTCATAATAACGATCTACAGGCACTGATTAGTATGTAAGATTTGTTTCTTAATGCTGAGGTTGGTTGGTTGAGTTGAGGGATGTTAAGATGTAGATGCAGAACTTTGTGTCTTGGAAATGCACATGTATTGTAAATCGAGTTTGAAGTCGAGTACAAAATAAAGAAGCTATTGTGATTGGACTTGCTACCGGAGGAAGGTAGTCTAGGTCTAATACAACTTCTGTTGCATCCAATGTTATGCGTCTGTTGTTTCCTACATGTGACTAAGCCTCAAAAAGCATCCCTTTGCTTCTTCGGGAATATCGATTTGAAGCAAACACTTGTTCTTTCTTATCGGCCTAAGGCGTTTTCGACGGAAACCAGCATCACTAAATCAAAGTGTGCTAGTTTCTTCTGTACGCTATCATGGCTTATATCGACGAGGGTGTGGATATGACTAGGATCAACAATAAAAGATCAAAGTCCAATAAGAGATCATAGGTATATGCACAATAGTGAGTTGTGTGCAAGGTTATGTGTAACTGTATCGGTAGTGGGAGTGGTAGCGTGTAGCGTGTAGCGTGTAAATCAAAGAATAAATCAAAAACTAAGAATGAAAGAATTATATGGGTCAAAATAGGAAAGGCACATACCCTGCAGGTAGTATCGCGATGCTAACGATCAGCGATGCGGCAACTAAGTTCGTTCGTTGCAGCGGGATAGACGAACGACTAAGAAGTTAAATAAAAAAGAAATATGACAAGCCGCATGCATTAACAATAACCTGAGGATATTGTTAAAAGCAATATCGTACTGTAGAAATTATTGCTGTTTTTTATGGCGCAACCTGGCTGTTAAAAAAACGCAGCCTTTGAAGTTTGGCAACTGAAATAATTACTTAAAAGACGCTCCGAAGATTGTCAAGCCATAGGCGATAATAGGTGGATGCTATTAGAATTATCACCTTTTTTAGTTGTAGTTGTTTGGTTGTAGTTGTTATGTGGTGGCGCGTGCACACCTTTGACTGACTAAGGTTCTGGCTGCTTAGGTTGGGCAGATTGGGGTGGCCGGGGTCCGTCGTGCCTGTCAGAAAAATATGGCGGGATGTGCAGCAGCAAGTCGTCGTAGTCGCAGATGAGGGCACCGGCTTCCTTAATATTCCTGTATGTATGGATACTTTTATACACGTTTTGATCTGCCTTGGGGCCCCTGTTGGTCTGAGCTCCAACCATAAGATAGCCGCCTTACCTAATTGGGTAGTCACTACCAGCTGTTAACAGCTGAGTCGACTTGAGTCAGGTCTGATAGCCTTGAAATAAACTCAAGTCCACGCGTTGAACCTTTTTTCTTACCATGAAAGACATATATTTCTACCAAACGCCCTTTCTGTATTACAGCATTATGATGGCTACAACTTTCCCCATGTTGCGAAAAACGCATCTTTGGAATAACTTAGCTCGATAATATATCACTGTATGAAATGCTACTTTTTATCCTTACTTGCCAAACTCTTGTTTAAAAAGGTAGACGACACCACATAATAGATCCTAGGTAGGGGAAGTCGACTAAGATCTTCTGCCATGTTCTTCCCCCTGTATCTTGTACATCGTAGGTCACCAGTCCAAGTGCGTGCTTTCTCGCTTAATTCCTTAGCTCAACCAGCCTGCACGCTAATGGATAAAACCGTAGGAGGCCCACCCTTTGAAAAAATATGGTGGCTTGTTGGAATGACGAGTTTCTTGGCATCTACAAACTCCTGTGTACCTACAAATATTGACTTCCAACTACGTGTTCATTTCTGCGTCCCTGAAGAGGGAATCAGAAGAGGTAAAATACCTAAAAACATCCATCTGGACTGACCTGGGATACACACGCGATACTGGTTTTTTTGTGACGACGATTCTTCGTTTCTATTTATCTGTTTCTCCATGGTCATCATCATGGTTAACAGGCTCACACATTTCTTCATCTTAGACCCTAGCTGCCCTGCAGTCGGTATTGACAGGTTCGGTAGCCCACGGTTTCTGTGCCGCAAGCTTGGCGCGATCGACTAAATTGCCCGGGGGTTGCAACGGGGCGATCAAAACACCAATGTGGAAGTCAACTTGCATATTTTGGAGCTAGTAATTCGCACATCACGATATCCATCTAACCAGCCTGACCTCTTTTGCGGCTTGATGAAACCTACAATCTGTGAACACAAAGAGATAACAATATTGTTCTCGGGCCAGTTATCAATCATGTATCTTTGTATATAGGTAGGTATGTATGTATATATATACAACTGCAATACTTAATGCATAACAGACCTCATTCAAAAATTTGTTAAGTCGGAGTTTTTGCTGCCTTTACCAATGAATGCGTGTTCCCATACACAAGGCTTCTTAGATCTAAGAGGTAAGCATAGCCGGGCAGCCGGGACAAAGCGTCTACCTACTAATGCTCCACTGCTTATGCTGGTGCCTACCTATCACAATATACGTAATCAGGCTTCGAGGAAGCATGGGAGAATCTAGCCAGTCAGGAGAAGGAAATATTGCAGATGCAGATAAGGCTGTTCTAAAATATCTCAAGGCGCATTAAGATCGCATACAATCGAGTTCCGATGACAGCCGCTTATGCTCTTATTACCTAGGTAGGCTCTTAATAATTATATACCTAAGTACTATCAATTTCTTGTTTTCGTTGTAGTAGAGAGGATACCTAGGTAGCTTAGTTTGATCTAGCGCATAGGTAAATACCTATATTCTATTTCAGGGCTCAATAACATCCATCAGTGGAAGTTTATTAGTTATACTTATGGTGGAGGATACCTAGAGAGGGAAAGGACTTTAAGAAAGTCTATAATTATGAACTTGCATCCAATAAATCCATAGAGCTATTAAATGTGCTTTACAATATAATATATTGAATCAGTATCTCTTTTGATGAAGGGAAAGATGGAACAGCGAAAAAAGACTTGAGACAAAGAAAACGAAGCCGGATCTCCGTATCTTCCTATCTTCCTGAAGCGTCTTTCTGCATCCCTGAAACATGTGACTGCATAGCCACCGAAGCCACAATCTGCAATCTACCTACAATCTAGAATCTAAGTACATACATAGTACAATTAGATTATTAGATTAGGTAACCGAGCAGTTTATTACTAACCCGTCTGAACAAACGCTAAGCGTGTATGTACCTAGCTAGCAAGCTAAGCAGCTAACCTACTATTAACTTAGCAACTCTTTAGAAGGATCCCGCCTAGATTCACTCCCCCCACCCCCGAAATCACCGCGCTCGAAAACGCGTCGGCTGTACATTTTACGTGTCGATTTCGAGGTTTGACGAACCTTAACGAACTTTTTCCTAAGCTTCATTATCGCAACATCCCCAGCCCTATTTTTAAGAATTTTACGACTCTCGTGCGACAAATATTCTGACATTGAATTCGAGCTGCCCGATCGGCAGCGCCTACCGCGACCATGTACATAAAACAGATCATCATACAGGGCTTTAAGAGGTGCGCGTTAACAAGCCATCACAACCCGCGATAGATTGCGGTTTTATCATACTAATACCTATGCAGCTACAAGGACCAGACGGTCATGGAGCCCTTCTCGCCCGGTACGAATGTCATCGTCGGCCGCAATGGTTCTGGAAAGAGCAACTTTTTCGCCGCGATACGATTCGTACTCAGCGATGCATACACCCAGATGAATCGCGAGGAACGTCAAGCCCTACTACATGAAGGCTCAGGATCGGCGGTCATGTCTGCTTATGTCGAAGTTATCTTTGATAATAGCGACGACCGATTTCCGACGGGAAACAAGGAGGTTGTCTTGCGCCGCACAATTGGCCTGAAGAAGGACGAGTACTCGGTCGATAAGAAGGTCTCCACCAAAGCAGACGTTTCGAACTTGCTTGAGGCCGCTGGATTCTCGAGGTCGAACCCTTACTATATCGTTCCACAGGGACGTGTTACCGCCCTGACGAATATGAAAGAATCAGACCGGTTAAATCTACTCAAGGAAGTTGCTGGAACCCAGGTCTACGAATCCCGTCGCGCCGAGTCACTTAAAATAATGACGGAAACAAATAATAAAAGGGAGAAGATTGACGAACTACTAGATTATATCAAGGAACGTCTAAGCGAGCTAGAGGAAGAGAAGGAGGAGTTACGCGACTACCAGGACAAGGATCGCGAACGCAGGTGCTTGGAGTACGCGTATTATCATAAGGACCAAGTTGCTACACAGGAGGCTCTAGAAGAAATAGAAGAAACGCGTCAAGGCGGTATTGAGGATACGGACGAGAATCGCGAAACATACAATTCAGGCATGAGAGTCATTGCTAATCTGGATGCTGAGATACATAAGCTCCAACAGCAAATGGAGCTGCTTCGTATAGACCGTCGGCAGCTTGACGAAGACCGCCGAGAAAGTGCTAAGGCGATGGCAAACGCCGAGTTAATCGTCAAGAGTTTATCGGATAGTATGTCGGTTCAGGAACAAGCCAGATCCCAGCATGACGCGGAGCTGGACGAAGTGAAGACGAAAATAGCCCAGAGGGAAGCCGAACTAAAGAAGCTGACTCCCGAATTCGAGAAGGCAAAACGGAAAGAGGCAGAAATCAAGCAAGCTTTAGATACGGCAGAAGCTGGACGGCAGCGACTCTTTACAAAGCAGACCAGGGGCAGCCAATTCAAAAGCAAGGCAGAGCGGGATGCGTGGTTGCGAAAAGAAATAGATGAGCTCAACGTAACACTAAGCCAGCAAAGGGCGAATCGTCTCGATGCCGACGAGGAAGTTAAGACTATTCAGGCTACTATTCAGCAACTCGAAAATGAAATCGCGAACCTACGACAAAAAAATGAAGGATTTGGTGGTGATCGCCTCGCTCTCGCCGAAGAGGTTACCAACGCGAAAGATGTCCTAGACAAGCTGAACGAAGAACGAAAACTACTCCGCCGAGAAGACGACAAGTTGGAGACAATCATTGCAAATACTCAAGGCGAATTGGACAATGCCGAGCGGGAATTATCTCACACAATGGATCGCGCTACTTCCCGAGGTCTGGCATCTATAGAACGAATGAAGCGCGAGAAAGATATTCCAGGAGCATACGGCACGCTAGCTGAGCTCTTGGAGGTTAACGAGGCATACCGGTTACCGGTGGAGCAGGTTGCTGGTGCCAGTTTGTTCCATTACGTAGTTGATAACGACGACACCGCAACATACCTGGCCAGCACGCTTCAGAGAACCCAGGGGGGGAGAATTACTTTTATGCCGCTCTCCAGATTAAAGCCCCGGCTTCCAAATCTCCCAAGAGCTAACGATGCAGTTCCGTTGCTCAGTAAAATCAAGTATAACGCCGAATATGAGAAGGCATTCCAGCAAGTCTTCGGCAATACAATTATTTGTCCAAACCTCACAATTGCCAGTCAATACGCGCGAAGTCATGGTGTACATGGTGTCACTCCAGATGGAGATACGAGTAACAAGCGTGGTGCAATGACTGGTGGATATATCGATACGCGGAAATCGCGTTTGGAAGCTGTCCGAGCCGTGAACAAATGGAGAGAAGAATATGATCAGCTAAAATCCAGAGCAAACGACATACGAAACAGAATAGAGCAAAAGGACCAGGAAATCACCAACGCGTTGGGCGAGGAGCGCAGGTTAGCGCAGAGACTCCGGCAAATGGAAGATGGCTATGGTCCGCTACGAGCAGAATTGAACGCCAAGAATAACCAGGTGGATCGTGAGAGGGATCGACTTGAAGCTGCAATCAAGCGGCGAGATGTTGTCGAGAGGAATATGAAGCAATTCCAAGACAACCTCAGTGCACATGAAGCTGAGCTGGCTTCGGACTTTAAGAAGGTCTTGACAGCTAATGAGGAGAAACAACTTGAGAGCCTCGGTGCCTCCGTTCAAGAGCTGCAAAAAGAGTGGAATGAGATCAGCAATAAGCGGAGAGAGCTTGAAAGTCGCAAGCGAAAACTGGAGCTAGATTTACGAACAAACCTTCAGCTCAAGCTCGATCAGCTCACTAGTCAAGCGTCCGAGACTGCTTCCAGCGGCACCAGTAACTTAAAAGAAGCTAAGAGGGAGCTCAAGAAAGCACAAGCGACAACGACATCAGTCCAAAGCAAGATCAAGGCCAACGATCAACAGATTGAATCTGCTGAATCTGAGATAGCGAGCCTAGAAAAGCAGAAGGCTGAGAAGGAAGCACAGCTGCAAGAGATTGCAAGACAGATCAAGAAGCAGGAGAAAAAGATGGACAAAAACAGACAGATGAAGGCTTTGTTGACGGCAAGGGCGACAGAGCTAGCCAAGAATATTCGAGACCTTGGCGTCCTGCCGGAAGAAGCCTTCGAGAAATACGAGAGACTCGAACACAAGACTGTATGTCTAACCATTCACGATGAGCATATACGTTGCCAGCTAACTCTGCATCATAGGTTGTTTCACGATTAAAGAAGGTTAACGACGCTCTAAAAAAGTACAAGCATGTTAACAAGAAAGCTTTTGAGCAATATAATAGTTTCACCAACCAGCAAGACCAGCTTTTAAAGCGACGCAAGGAACTCGACCAATCGCAGGCGTCGATCGAGGAGCTGGTTGCTCACCTCGACCAACGTAAAGATGAGGCGATTGAACGAACTTTCAAGCAGGTGTCCAAGGAATTTGCTACCATCTTCCAACGCCTAGTGCCTGCAGGCCATGGTCGTCTAGTAATCCAACGCAGAGCCGACCGACGAGTCGACCCCGACGACTCTGACGAGGAGCAACGAAGTAGCGTAGAGAACTACACAGGCGTTGGTATCAGCGTCTCATTCAACTCCAAGACCGCAGACGAGCAGCAGCGTATCCAGCAGCTCTCGGGTGGTCAAAAGAGTAAGTCGGACAAAGTCCTACCTTAATATCACATCCTAGACTAACAAGCATGAATAGGTCTCTGCGCCCTCTGTCTCATCTTCGCCCTCCAGCAGACAGAATCTAGTCCTATGGTCATCTTCGACGAGGTCGACGCCAACCTCGACGCGCAGTACCGTACAGCAGTGGCGGGGCTACTCCAGTCCATCTCAGCTGAGGCCGGTACGCAGTTCATCTGCACAACCTTCCGACCGGAGATCGTCCACGTGGCCGACAGGTGCTACGGTGTGCTGTTCCGTAACAAGAACAGTACCATCAACTGCGTGAGCACGGAGCAGGCGCTCGACTTCGTCGAAGGCCAGGCGCCTAGGTAAATTCGCCGCAAGCCAGTAGCTACTATAGGTGCGGTGGGAGAGGATTCTGTGTACATGATCTTAGGCGAGGGAGTTTAACGTAAAGAAATTCGAGTCATGCTATGCTGTATACCATCAAACGCGAGAGGCTTGATTGCTGGTGTTTATTATCGCTGTATGATGTAGCTTATGCTTCGAAGGACGCTAATGAAAATTATTTATTATTCATACTTAAAAGTAAACGTTCCCGATCATGTCTCAAAAACTAAAGGAACTTGATTATCTTTAGCATAGTAGGTGCTCTTGACTATGTAAGTTCAGTCTCTAGCTTAACCATTTAGGCCACGAGGTGAAATAAAGGTAATATAGCTACATAGATATTCTTACCATTATATAACAGGTTCGCCTAGAGGATTCACCTTGGAACACTAGATCCCTTCCTTAATGGGATATCATCGCCTTTAAGCAAAACATGTAGCCAAGTTATGTATATATTTATCGACTAGTTATATTAAGAACCATTCTTAGTCCATCA
Source organism: Entonaema liquescens (assembly GCA_902805475.1). Lineage (NCBI taxonomy): Eukaryota > Fungi > Ascomycota > Sordariomycetes > Xylariales > Xylariaceae > Entonaema > Entonaema liquescens. Next base: position 1,958,323 of record CADCSX010000007.1, read on the forward strand.
GCATCTAAGATCCCAGACACCGAGGGACTTCGCAAACAACAGACATCTGTAGAGGCGGTGTCATAACTCGGTAATTCAGGGACATTGGTATAAGATATACGTCCCAAGCTGTACGCAAGTAGACATAAAACAGGCCCTTTGTCCCCCAAGATACTATGAGTATGCCCGTACCTGATCCTGCCGTATAGCCACAAGTTCTTTGTCCAACATATACAATACCCCCACAACCGAGGACACGTCACTCACGGAGGGAAATATAGATTGGAGGTAACCCGGTCAATTTTTTTGGTCCTGAAGTACTTCAAGGTATGTAGGAACATTCCCGGTTAGAGTTTGATGACGCCAGCATACGCCGTTCGAAAATACGCGGTAGGTACGAAGATCCTTTGGGAGAATTATCTGGTACGGGGCTGCCATTACGATAGGAACGGAATAGCAAGGTTTGTGATGAGATAACGAGTTGACCTACCTAACGTATAGATAGAAATAGCTTGTATTCCCCCCCCCCCTGGCAGCCGTATCATTTTTACCTACCCATCTAATGATCGTCTTACTATAATAACCATCCCAGGTAGGTACGCATACTTCAAGGCTCCTCCGGTAAAGTAACCCGTCCTCGAAGAACTACATCATCGGAGAATTTCACAGTAATGCCTATATTAGGTGTGCATTTAGGTAACTGCCTCGGAGAGACGAAGAGATCGGACCCAAACAAGTCATACTAGCCACAGCAAATTCACGAACGATATAAATCTCAACACAAATTAAAATAGGGGGATAAGTATTCTATTCCTCGTGTCTAACACGATTTCATAAGCAGGTAAATCCAACCACAACCGCCATTCAGCAGCAACCCATCCCCAATCCGTAAGACCCAGGCCGCGCCATCTATCCTCGACATATATATAGATAGCAGGTATGTATATATGAAAAGCCGTCAACAACCGCAAAACGCCACACTACGCCACGCAGCAACAACGACGACATATACAGCGCGTCCCTACCGCATCACATCATCACTTCGGCTCCCGCCAAAACGCCACGCTATGCGAGTCCTCGGCCCAAGACCATCATCCTCGTCCTCAGGTTTGATCCCCAGCTATCCTTCCAGACACGGTCTTCCTCGTCCCCGACAAGAGTCCGCGACGAAGTAGTCCCGCTCCTCGCCGCCTCGCTGCGTCCTGGGCTCTGGCTCCGGCCCTCGCTATGCTCGTGCTGGTGGTCGTGTTTCAAAGAACTGCCCTTGTGCTCGTGGCTGCGGCTGCGGGTGTGGCTATGGTGATGATGATGATGATGATGATGACGACTCCGACTCCGACGGTCAACAACGCTATCGCTATCGCTATAGGGAGGCGGTATCTCCGTCGTCGAGTTCAAGAACTGGCTGCGGTGCGGCAGGATCGTCGTGTACCCCTGCGTATCCCTATGCCCCGGACCGTTGTACCTCGGGCGAATAGGCGCCACAGTACACTCCGAATCGTCCGCCAGGAATCTCCGTGAAGATCGCATTTTGTCCTGCCGTGACTGGTCGGTCGAGTACACCGACGAACTGTTAGATAGTCTCTGGCGGTGACCAAGTGCGGTAGCGGGCCTACCGAAAGGCGAGCGGGCGCGTGGAGGGCCGTCGCTATCGCTGTTGCGTCTATATTTGGAGGGAACCCTTGGCACCGGCGGGGCATCTCTCGACAGGGTATCTTTTACGTTATCGGCGGTATATACGGTGATGTCTGTCCAGACGCTGTCTGTAGCACGGGGCGGCGGCAGGTTACGCGAGGAGCGGTCCCTCTTCATATTGAGGGGTGGCGGGACAGCCGACATATTAGTATAATCGCCGGGAGGCCGAAAGGCAGGATGGGCCATAGAGAGGACCGACTTGGTATCGTCAGGTGTCAGGTCCGAATTCGATATCTGAGAACTGTACCATTGCGACACCTTCTGCCTGCCCCTTTCTTCTGCCTCGAAGTCACGGTCGAGGTCTGGGTGGTCGTGCGCGTTGTCCGGATCATCCCAATCTTCCGGGCCTTCGTAGTCATCCGATACGTTGTGCTCCTCATAAATAGACGGCAGCGGATCACCTCCGTTCGATGGTTCGTAACCCGGAGCCCGTGATCCAACTTGCGAGTAGGGGCTCAGACTATCAGGCCTGTAGACGCTTCTCCCTTGGTCCTTCAGGCTATACAGTGCGGCCCTCCTCTGGTCTTCCGCGCCCTCGAAGTCCGCTACAGCCACAGGAATTCCATTCTTAGTCCTCCTCGCATATCGCCTGTTGTCTGCGACATACTTTAACTCGGTCCCGCCATCCTTTGTCTTTCTTAATTCGGTATATGGTGTCTTGCTTTTAGAATGTTTCTTCCGTTGGGCTTTCCATTGCTTAAGTTGAGGCCGTACGTTCCTGAGCTCCTCGAGTACGCTGTCGCTCATAGCTGTACACTTGGCTGCCCTCTCCTCTGTAAGCTGACTGATCCATTCATCAATGTAGCGCTTAAGCTTTGGCACCCTAGCCCGGCGGTTATTGGGGAGTGGTGGGCGCCTCTCGGCTCGATCGATAAGGGCTGTTCGTAGGTCGGCAAGGACACGGGCATTAGCACCCATAGCACTAAGAATACAAGCCTCACAGCCCGACCGAACAAAGATTAGATGACCCTCAAAGGGTGGTGTTCCATAGCACCGGCAGTATAAGTCCGGCTCCGTCCACAGGGCAGCGATGGAGTCTAGTCGCCCAACAAAAGCAGCAACAGTCGGGTGATACTTTTTGCCTTTCCATGAGCGCAGCAAGTCCGTATGAACCGTCACTTCGTAGGCAACGGCTAAGAAAAGGCGACGAATAAGCCAGGGGTTGAGGACGGAATGTGTCCTGCACAGCACAGCTCTTGGGTCTATCATCTCCGGGTCGATCTTGTCGGCGATCTTTATGAAGAGACGCTTCAGCAAGCCCGAGTTATTTAGTAATTCCTCTGGGATGTTCTTTAGCTTCTCCTCCTGCCTCTTCAACCATCTCCTCGACGGAACAGCAACTCCATACTCGGGTCGTCGGGACAGGACCTTCGTAAGGCGAACGACGTTCTCGCTCGACGGTTCCTCTAGGTCGATACTCATCCGCGCTGTATCTTTGATATCCTAGGGTATCTAAATATGTCTTATGTTGTCAATTTGATTTGGTGGTCAACTTTTTGTGCCTGGTAGTAAGTAGTATAGTAAGCAAGGGACCAATAGCGGTTGGAAATTAATCGTGGGCATTGATCCTCTATGTACTGTAGATTCTCGAGCATTGTTCCAAAATCTAACGAAATACGCAACATTTGCAAGAACCCTCGAGTAATTCTGAGACAGGCCGGTTGGTTGCCATAAATAAGCACTTCTTTTGTTCTTCAATCTTTAACAAGTTGGTGACTACTCGTTCGTAGAACAAAGACATTATTCTGGGAACCGCTCGGCTGGAATCGACGGAATGCTCAAAGAAACTAATGACGCTGCCTTTAGTCTCGTGTGATCAATGCCAAAAAGATTGGGAACTTAGAGTGGGTAGACTCACAAAGTAGTACTATCCTGCTAAACCACAACCAGTCACTGTGACTTTTGTTTTCTCTTTCAGATACCTATGCTGAAGCTCACACATTCTGATACTCACGTCCGGTGACTAAGAGGAAATGCGGAAATGTCGGGTCTCCCGTAGCATGAAATGCTCCTCAGAGTTGGGTTCTATATTTGAGAACACGTCCCAAGTCGTCCGTCTACGGTGGCGTAGAGGTTATAGACTATTTTTATGTAACGTATGCTCAATGCCATGAAAACTATTAGCACAAAATGCTGGCCAGAACGCCCTACCCTCCTAACCGCGGCCTAAGCAAAAGGAATTGCGAGCTGTAACTGCAATGTCTGTCTGCATGCTAGGCTTAAATCCATCCCAAATATACAGGTTCGCCTTGGTATCACTGCCGTGTCATCGGAATTTAGAGAGATCGTTATCCCATTACCATTAACCCGCAGCCGTACCTCGAGCCGGGTGGTACTCGTGCTCCCTCATACGTTCTAACCTAATCTTCGCCGCCTCAGTGCCATCATCTGGTATGGCTGGCTCTCGGAACCATTCGTGCTCAAGAGCTTGCCGAGCTGTGATTCGTTTTGCCGGGTCATAAACGAAAATCTTTTGCAGGAGATCCAAAAAGGATCTGAGAAACGGGCTAGAGGCCGGTATGATATCCTAGATATATGTTAGTGACTAATGTGGGAGAACAATGAACTAGTACCTAAAGACATACACTTAACCGTTTCATATTCTTTACAAAGCGTCTGGACGCTCGTGTAGTTTCCGCAGTGGGATAGTCCAATCTTAATCGCTTGAAGTATCTGCTATCTGGATTAGCGAAAACTCCTACCAACGTGGGGAAGAGACTCGTCGTACTTGGATGCGGCATTACCCGTACTTCGTAAGGCCATCTTATTGACAGCTTGTACAAGGTGAGTATCTATTCGACTATCACAAACATTCTCCATCATGGCCAGATGCTCGAGATTGTCGTGCGTTTGGAAAAGAGCGTCTCCAGTAAAGAACTCTACCAAAATGCACCCAATACTCCAGATATCACATGGGAAAGACCAGCCTAACCCAAGTATAATCTCGGGTGCGCGGTAATGTCTAGTGGAAACAACAGATGAATGATACTCATCCTGGAATGTTGCGGATCCAAAATCGATGAGTCGGATCTCAGTGTCGAGCAGAACCTTGCGCTGAGTAGCCTGTCGACCCACACCAGCCGATGATGAAGGTATCCTACGGTTGTATGTGAACGTCTGATAAGCGCTATCACAGAGCAGGATATTCTCCGGCTTCAAATCAGTGTGGATGAGATTTAGATCGTGGAGGACTGGAACCAAATCAGTAAAAATTTCGGCTGTGCGACGATGAGTTGAACTTACAAGCAACACTTGTGAATAGTTGTCGGGCGAAGCTCTGAATCTGACTGTTGGGGAAAGGAACGAAGTTATTGCTCTTTAGGAAATCAAATACACTTGAGCCGAGCAAGTCCATTACTATACAAATGTGGCCGCGGTAGTCGAAGCAGTCTCGAAGGTGTATGCATCGGTTGCGGTTCTCCTCGTCGTTGGCCTTTAATGTTTGAAGAACGCGCAGTTCAATTCTGGAAGCATCTCGGTATTTCTGCACGGCTCGGATGATTTTGATTGCAACGAGCTTGTTCCTTCTGCGGTCTCGGGCTTGGACGACTTTGCCAAACGTGCCTTGGCCCAAGAGTTTTATCATTTGGTCTGAAGACATATTAGATGAGAAAATTAGATACGGGGGGAGGAGATAAAAACGTACATTGAGTTGTGAGATCAGCATCTGGAACAACGATGTAATGACCATCGTCGTCGTCGACTCTAACACCGCTCTGGTGGGAACGCTAAAACACGAAAGTTAATAATGATTACGCACAGATATAAGAATGGAACCGCTTACATCATTAACAACCCTAACAGTCACATCGCCGGCTTTCTTAACAGGCTTCTGAGGAGGGCGGTATGTGACGAACGCATCCCCGAGAACCTCAACTTCCCGTCTCTTTGCTTCCTGAGCAATCTGCTGCCTGGTTCTCTTCCTCTTCTGGCCAGTATTATGGCTCTCATAGTCATATTGACTATTCGAGGATAGTGACCCGAGTGAAGTAGCAGCCGTAGTGTTGTGGGCCGAGGTCGTGCGATCGGTGGAAGTAGAACCACTAGTAGAGGTGTGTTGGTAAGAACCATTTACACTTGGTTCGTATAAGTCATCATTCTGAATAACTTCTTCCTTTCTTCGGCGCTTGGCTGTATGACGAGTGGTGGTGGTAGTGTCATTCCCAACACCATTCGTATATGTTCGTGACACAGTAGCGACCGAATACTTCTGTTCCTCCGGCTCGGGGTGTCGTGTATTACAATAACTTCTTTGGGCAAGCCATTTTTATAGAAATTCTTCCAATCCGGCTCTTTAGAACGCCGACGTTTTCTCGGTTGGCTGTCGGCGAAAGACTGTGCTGCAGAGGCGGCGGAGGCGGCGGAGGCGACCGAGGGAGGCATGTTGGAGTGACTTGAATCTAGCCGAGGAGTAGAATTGGTTCTTGAAGAATCTTTGGTTGGTCTCGTAGTGGCTATTGATGCGGCTACTCCATTTGTAGAGGGTTGAATTGTTTGGCTCGTGGCGTAGGATGAATTAGTAGTATACGAAGATGACGAAGTAGCGACGTGGTTTCGGTTAGAGACCGTCGCTGTCGAGGCAGTTGACGCCGGGGTGGGGAGGATAGGGTTTGCAGAAGTAGCACCAGCAACTGATCTATAAGACGAACCACCGCCCTGCAAATTTGAATAAGGCGGGTAATGATGAGTAGAGTGATGATGATGACGATAATGAGGAGGGAGTGTAGCCGTTGCAGTAGTCGGCGTTGACATTTTACACAAATGTCAATAATTTGAGAGAGAGAGAGAGAGAGAGAGAGGTGAAAGATCCCGTGGAGAGAGAGAATCAAGGATTGGGATGGTTGGGAATTGTTTCGTGTGCACTTCCCAAGAGTACAGCACGTACCGGGGCACCAGTGCAGGTACTTTTTCCCACTGATGTCGCGCTGTTTCGTGGCTGTTCGGGGCTAATTGTGCTGACCTTAAGGGTTGCTTAGGTTAAAAGGCACTTGTCGGCGCTGTAACTTAGGCGACGTTGGGCCTAGGATTAAAAACCCCTACCAAGAAAAAAGAGAGGACGCTCTTAAACAAGTGGCCAGTAATCGGCTGAGGGAATCGCAGCCGCCGCGACCGAATTTTGTAGGCTGAGTTTCCAAGGTTTGGAAACACCAATAGGCAAGTAGGTACCTGTGTTTAGGTACCTGAGTAGGGTGGGTACGTAGGTACGAACTAAAGAAATCGAACTTGTGATGTAGGCTAGAAACTCGTAATTCAAAGTGAACAATTATTTTTTAATGTGTTTTTTTTTTCCCTGGTGATCTTTCTTCCTCTATTTCCTCCTCAGTTGTTTGTTTATGCCTTGTGGCATATAGAGAGAACTCGAAGATCGGGGCTTCGGTAACCCGAGGGTAGTATCGTTATCCCAAATTATAAGGTTGAAAGTATTAGCTTTGTTAAGAGTAGGTACTGTAAAGGTAAGGGCGTGTTGTTGTTGTCGTATCGTCTCGTTTGGTATTTGATGTATATCTCAACTTGCACGTAATCAATGTCTTTTATGTCGAAGCCTCCAAATGTGCTTGTTTCGTTTAGTATTGTCAGCGGTTTGACTCTCGTCGGAGGACAAGACGTGCCTGTGACGAATGTACTCGCTACAGGTGGCTGAAATAGAACATAGTCTTCGTATTAATAGGCTGCATTAAAAAGGACGACGAAAAAGAGGTGTGTACTTGTCTACCTTTCCCAGAAGACAAGAATAAGTAATATCCTTCTTAATGCTTCAAAGCAATTCAAAGCAAAGAGAAAAGAAGAGAGAAATCTGGTGTCGAATATGAATTGTGAATGAAGTCTTGCGTTGCCGCAATGCAGGATGAGGTGGTGTAGGAGTTCACTGGTGGGTTCTCATAACGCACCGGGCTGTGTGATGACAGCTGTGAACAGACATTGTACTTACAAGAAGTACAGGCGGTACATTACAGGGCAGATACAAGGCGTGTGGTTGATAGATTCACAATACTGTATGTACCTTTTGATACATGACGGATTCACGGGTCTGCCTCTTGTTTCGGACTTCGCCCACGCTGTTTGGCTGTATGGTGAAAATGAAGTAATCGGTGGGTCTTCTTCCTCTGCTAATTCGCCCCAGGAATTACTTATTACCACGCTATCATTACAACGTTCATCCATAGCGTTACCCGCTAATCTTAAGTATCTCTTATCTACTTTAAGTACCTACTTACATATGTTACAGGTCAAGTATTATAGTTGGTCACCAAAAATCAATATTATTAAAATTAAACGTTAATTTTAATAAAATTAAACTTTATCCACTTTTCACGTGACATAAATTATTAAAGTTATAATTACCACGATTTTAATTATTAAAAATAACTTATTTACGTTATACGTATATATTTTATTTACATCGTAATAGTAATTTTTTTTTTAAAAAAATTATAAAAAAATTTTAAATAAAAATAAAATAAATTATATATAAAAAAAAAAAATATTATAAAATTATATAAAAAATAATAAAAATTTATATTAAAATATTTTATTTTATTTATATTTTTATATAATTAAAATTTAAATTTTAAAATTATAAAAAAATAAAAAAATTATAAAAAAATAAAAAAAATTATAAAAAAATAATAAAAATATATAATTATATTACGTAATTATATATTTATTTTAATAATATTTATTAAATATATATTATTTTAAATATTTAATATATTAATTTATAAAATATATTTTAATAATAATTATAATAATTTTAATAATTACGATAATTACGGTAATTACGGTGGTTGTAATAATTGGTGGTAATTTATAATAATGGCTTTAATGGCTTATATCACGTGAAAAGTGGATGGGGTTTAGTTTTATTAAAATTAACGTTTAGTTTTAATGATACTGACCAAAAATACCTTAATAATAATAGATTAATAAACCACCCCCGCACGGTATGGGGGAGGAGCTAGAGATTCACTTTTTGAGATTCCGAAGGCAACAACCGTAGAGTTTATACAGTGAATATTTCTTAAAACTGTACTGTCCTCGTCTTACCATCGCCTCCGACGACCGAGTGTAAACTTACCTAAGAAGGCACTAAAAACAACATTATCTGACATTAGATGGTACGTGCCTAATGTACTTGGAATCAGGTATCATGGGCAACGGATATTAAAAATCTACAGGGTATCTCGCTATCGCTGACTTCTTCCCGTTGTCGTCGATACGGCAACCTTTTTACTTTCACTTACACGTATGTCAGTGTATATCTTTTTCGCAATCTTCCTCTCTTGATAGAATTATAATGATGAATAGCCGTTTATATCATTAGATTCGTATGAGTGCAGTGCATATATCATATTATAAATGATTCACATGTCTTTAGGAAATTATAAGTAGTAGCCACACTGCGCCAAACTTCTCAAAACATTCAGGGCTACTTATCAAGATGGGGAAAACAGAGTTGATCTCGACAACTTTTTTTTTCCTCTCCATCAAGCGTAATTCATTTATACGCTCGTATCCCGATTTCTCCTCTTACACTTTTAAAGTAGGGCCTTTCCTACACGGGAAGTGATTGCGCCTAGATTAGGCTTGTCAGTGGACCCTTTGAAGAATAAAGAATACCACCTCATTACATTTACATGTACAATTCCCATCGGGTTCTATTCAAGGTCCCCTAAACAAAACAATAAAAATTAACAATAAAAAAAATACCCCTTCTACCAGCAAAGTAACGACATCGTCAACCACCACTTCCCGAGGCGCAGGCGGCAAATATCGCCACATACTATTGGTACTAGACATCTGGCTCGCCCAAGTTTGTCTTGCTTCTTAGCGTCGCCTATGCATCTCTTGCATCTTCTGCAGCATTAGCTTTTTTTTCCCCTCACCTCAGTACAACGCGACCTGGGTCAAAGTCTGGGCTTGGGTTGCTGCAACTAGTATCACGATTTCAACTTGCAGCCTTATCGATTAATGGGTCCCGGTCTTTGCTCCCTAGCTGACTACTTGAAGGGAACAATCCCCGTTCTGCCCGTCCCAGTCCCAGTTCAAGTCCCAGTCTCAATCCCAGGCTGTCCATAAGAAGTAAGCAGAGAGAAGTTTTTTTTTTTGTTGTTGTTTTTTCTTTGCCTGCCTGCCTGCGTGGCATCCCATGATTCTTGAGCACAAATCCTAGTCTAGGGTTATTCGGTCCATATGCTGTATTTGAGCGACGTGAGTCTTCCAATTGTCAGCAGGCAACTTAGGACGTGCATATTTGGTTTGGTGATGGCCAGTTTCTTTCCTCATAGCATGTCTATTAAGTGGAAGGTATCTTATAACAATTATTTTTAATAAGCTCAGAATTGCTGGTTTATCAGCACCTTGCATCACAAGTTTTTACTCCCACGGACGTTTTCTTAAATAGGGATATCATTCGTCCAACCCTGTTACCACGCTGCAATCCAAGGGAATCGGGACAGCGGGCCAACATTTTTATCTGACGAGGAACTAAATTAAAATGAACCCACCGGTTTGTCTAACTTACACCAGGTGTGCAATGCGAATTGCGAATTTACGGCTCTATTACTACGGCGGCCGAGTTGACAATCGTCAATTACACTCCAAGCAAAAGACATTTTTGAACTCAAACTCGTTTTCAACTTCAACCTTTTACTCATCTTTACTCTTTACTTTACTATAACTATAATATGTGTAGAGAATGAGATAGCCCAAATAATAAAAGCTGTCCGGGATCGAGAATATAAGTACCCTGTAATATCATGACTCGCAAACTAGGTATGATTTAGATCTCGGCGGTTTGAGGAGTTTATTACGTTGCCTTACACCCTATCGACGTCCAATTCTCACGCATTCCTCTATTAGTTACGCAGTTAAGTATGTCCACGTCCTAATGAAGTCATCCGCTTCCCGATAAAAAGCCGTCCTTAATTCCTACAATCGCGGGTTACCTAATTTCGCACCCTTTGCTTTGTAAGTTGGTTCTTCATACACTATTCCCAGACCGGGTCCCAGACCGAACCGACTTATAAATATAGTCCTCACTCGGCATTGGCCAGATAAATAGGCCTATAAAAAGGCAACCCAGTTTTACGTATGTATCTCGTCGTCATCAGAATAGGCGGGCTTTTTACCCGCATGCCGGACGAACCAAATAAGGATATACTACCTACATGTATGTAGATACCTACCTACATATACATATATACACTTATTAGTAAGTAACACGATTATGTCTCGCAACTCAATACCGAAGGCATCTTTTTAATAATAAAAATGACCATCGAGACAATCGTCCGTTGATGGCAGTGCCGCCCGTCAGCCCTCGCCAATCCTTCCTTCATGAGGCTCCATACGTTCAGTCATGATGACTTCGTATTCCTTTTCCTCTTTCGAACCGTTCCAACGTTTCCCGCTCGTAGTAATTTAGGATACTTATCCCCTGCCCTACCCTACCCTACTCTACACTTACTTATCTCCGTAGCAATCGATTGACTGTACATTCTTCCTCACTACCTGCCTAACATATTTCTTCTACATTGTAATAGGTAGTATAATAAGTACACGAGATACGACTGATTACACAGCTGTGTCGCGCTCAGACCGCCAGATCTTAAAGGAAAAGGATCTCTAGTGTACCCCGTTCCCCTGTAGCCAGCCCAGCCAGCAAGCAAGCAAGCACTCCTCGTGGGAATGGAAGGATACCTTGTCTGCGTATTTATTTATTTATTTTACCCTAGATTTATTATTTAGTTTTCAATATTAGGCACCATGTAAGAAATAACAACGCATGGCTCTCTGCCCCTCCTAAACCCTGCTCGCTGCCCATGGACAGACAGACAGACAGACAACCTGGTGGGAAGTCTTTGCCGAGCCCCCGTCACATTTTGTAGTGTATTATTGTACATTACCCCCCGGCCCCGGCAACGCGTTAGGAAAGCCACCCGCCAAGACGGTTTGACGATCGAAAGCTGAGACCCGGGGACCAATTTCCTTCTCGCGATCCTGAAGGAGCAGGTAAATTGCTATTACAAGCCTACTTTAATAAGAAGCGTTTTATTGTCTGTTTCCATTTCGTGCCTCGTCCTTGTCTTATTTTCTTTTTCCCTTCTCTCGCGTGATGTGATGTCAAGAAAGAGGGAGAGGGAGAAAGCTGGCTAAGCTAAGCTAAGCTACCAACTGTGTTTCGTCCATGACGCATCATAGAGTCTTATATAGGTAGGTGCCTATGAGCCATGACATCAAACTACGTGATACTCGTTTGACGTCTTTACACACAAACACCTCCTTCCTCACCCTCAAACTGAGCCCTCGTCAAGACCTCCATGACGTAGCAGATACAAAAATCCTCCTCGATGTGTTTCGCTTCCGCTCCAGAAACGCCTAATTCGGCATCCTAACGCCGCGCCCGAACAAAAATGCTGCATTATTCCGCTTAGATTCCACGATTAAACACAACCAACCCCCCATCTCCCCCGCGGCCGTGAAACTCCTCTTCCAAGCTCTCGGCGCTAATCTTCTGGCGCTGGGGGAACGCGGCCAGGGCGAACGGTAGGGCGAGGAAGCTCATGCCGAGGATGAGGCCGAGATTGATGGGCAGGGTGTAGCGGGGGTTCTTCCGGAGCCACTCGGTGCGCTGGAGGCGGACGAGGATCAGCGGCGGGACGACCATGATGGGGCTGCTGTTGAAGACGCGGCTAAGGGCCGTCTCGCTGACAGCCAGCGTCGCCGCCTTCCTGCTCTTGCCCAGGCTCGGCACGTCGTTTTCCGCCTTGCCCTCCTTCGCCAGCCGCGCCTTGTCCGCCTCCGAGAGCACGGGGAAAACGTCAATCCCCGTGCGCATTTCCTCGCCGCGCATGAGGAACACGTTTAGCGCACCGGCGGATGCTACGGCTGCGAACGGCACGAGACGCCCCAGGACGAGCTTTGTTGACGGCGATAACCCCTTTAGACGGGGAATGATCGAATTGAGACCGACGGCCACGGAGCACGATGCGCCAACGGCGAGGAAGTACGATTGGGCGATTTTCGAGTAGGAGAGTGGGTTTGATTTGTTCGCGTTCGCGTGGTTGATAGCAACATTGAGAGATTGGTTGGTGATTTGCCAGAGAACGGTCCCGGTGTTCTATTATAGCGAGTTAGGTAAATATCTCTCCCAAGTCGAACCTGCTTAGACCATAATACTAGATGGTCTATTACATACCTTTAAACCTGGTGTGAGCATTCCAGCCGTGACGACCAAGTTCGAGAAGACAAAACAGGACATCCGAAAAGGTAGGAGGACAGGCTCTCCGGTTTCTAACGAGCCCGATTAACACGACAGTTCCGAAGCTACGAAACAACGTCAAACTTATATTACTATCGTACCAGGATGTAATGTAGAGTCGACAATCTTCTTCGCCTTCCATAATTCCGGTGTCATGTCCTTGATCTCGCCTTGCTTATATGCAACCAACAGCTTTTTAGCATGTTCAAGGCCATTCTTTCCCACGAAGAGAGTCCTATCGTCAATATTTGTTAGAAGAATTTGTATAAACCCGAGAACTGATTACCGGTAAGGAAATGGAAGTTAGTAATACCTTGGGTCTGTAATGGTAGCCGTCTGTTTGACGCGGCCCCAATACGTGCTTAAATCATACTGCGAATCGGGCAATTCCCGATTACCCGGCAAAGAAGCAGACATGGTGAATGAAAAATATACGAAGCTTATGCGATTCCTTCGCTCAACTACGCGATCAATGCCAAAAGTTGAAAAAGAGCGGACAGCTAGTGCTACAAAGCCCAGCCCGACGTAAGATGGCTACGTAAGATGGCTACGGGCAGAAACAGGTAGTACCCGCTACGGATTTTGTGTAATGAGTGGGAAACACTTATCCTCCGTTATTGTACCCTTTGTAAATCGGACCCGGCGATGAAGGTCTTAGGCTTGGAGCTTTAGCGTACGGCTTCAACCGGCATTCTTTTCCAGGTCATGACTTCGTCACAAAGGAATTTTTTGAGTGGGCCGATCTCGGCCATCGCACCGTTTTTTTATCTAAGATATGTACACTTTGATAACAACTGGGAAACGCGGGGTACTTCCTTCCGTATTACATTTAAAAAAAAAAAAAAAAAAAAATGTGCGATGGTCTGTAATATTAGTCAGATTGAGAGATTAAACCAAAATACAGAGGATGATGCGCAGATATACGTTATAGTATATAAAGAGAAAAGAAAAAGAAAAAAAAGACAGGGAAGTCATTATCCCAGAGTTGTCTCTGGAATGAAGAGAAGGCTTGAATTTTCATTCGAGCACAGCAGGGATCGAACCTGCAATCTTCAGAGGTCGACGTGGAAACCGAAATCTGACGCCTTACCATTAGGCCATGCGCCCTTGGATTGTTGAAAGACTGGTTTGAAAAATAGCGTTATATACTACTAGCTCTACACACCATCCAGTCATTCCGCAAATGATACGTCATCCAATCACATCGCTTATGATTACAATTATGGGGACCTCAGAAGTCAAAGAACACTTACGTAAGGTATTTCATTTATCATATATGACCGCGTTAATTTTTTCCCTTACGTTCGCTAGAAGTTTTGCAAAGCGGCTATCATAATAAATCATACTATCATACTAAATAAAGAACAAGCGGCGAATTGAGTTTACAGGTCAACTATTAAACGGTCAAATTTTTTCAATTACATACTAGATTCCATCCCCAAGTGTATGATAGTCTATTCTTTCAGGGTGATAAGTGAGGGAGAAGCTTTAGCTATGTTCAGATATAACTTAGTTCTGTGCATCCATCCGTTCCACGAGGAGGTATACTTTGTCTTGCGCTCTCTCTGAAGAGGTAGAGCGATATTGAGTAGTAGAGTTATCATCAGACAAAAGAAGATTAAGAGAGCAAGAGCAGACGGCCTCCAAATATACAGTGTCATGAGATATACAAGCGGTATACACAATGAGCCACTCTACGTACCGGTTGTCTTGTTCATCAAACCAATTATTTCTACGTTGATATCCCATTGCCACTATAGCGATGGTTTAGATAGGTACCTACATACCTACTAGGTATTCTATCTATTTCTCACCAAACAACACAATCCAAGACAGACACAAGTAGGTAGATAGATATCCAATAATCCAATAGAAGTAAACATTAGGTAAAGATGGCCACTAACTACCTAAACCACCTACACACTTTTAACCCCCATCCTCCTCATAGCGCAAGTACCCTTCCTCTCTCTCTCCCTCTCTTTTCACAGCTTCTTCGACAGCTTCCACTCATCGAAGTCCCTCAGCCACTTCTTCACCGTCCTAATCTCCCACTCATGCGCCTCGCGGATGAACTGCGGCTCGGCCCCCACATTCAGGATCCCATACGAGTCCCAGTGGTGGCCGGCGCCCGTGATCAGCAGCTCGGGGTGCAGGTCGGACGACGTGCGCGCCGGCGCGAAGCTCGAGTGGTAGCATAGGTCGTTCCACACGTCCTGGTCCCCGTCGATGAACGCCAGCCGGTCGGCTGTGAAGTTGAACGCCCCGAAGTCGTTGTACGCGTCGACGTCCGGCGTTGGTGGGATCGAGTTGGTTACTCCGTCGGGGAACGCCCAGGTGCACCATTGCTGCTCGTAGTCGGTGTCGACTACGCGGGATAGTAGAGATGGTCCTTCTTTTGGTGCGGAGATGTATGCCCCCTGGATTGGTTAGTTAGTTTAGTTCAGTACTCGCTTGGGAATGAAGCGTGGTTCTTGCCTGTTCTATGCAGCTTGTGTAGAGATACGAGCGCGAGGATGTGTTTTCTATGCTGGCCCATGCTGTTGCGTTTTGGGTTCCCTGAAGCAAAGGAGTTAGTTACGCTGATTATGGCTAACATTTTCGGAAAATGAAATAGCTACTCACCCAACACTCGCTGCTATTGTAGTCCCCCGAAGGGCATAGTGGAAGGGTATGACGCTTTATATAATTGGCATAACTACCAAGTCCGCTATAAAAAGGTAAAATCGTTAGCCACTGGGCATAATTCGAGAGGGAAGGTAGTCTAGAGGGAGTCTCACGTCCAAGGTTCACCATTAGTATAATTCGCTAACACATAGTCTACTTTAGTGTGTTCTTCCGGGGCGTCAATATCAGAAACATTCCCACAGAAGTAGAAAAAGTCCCTTGACCCGTAGGTAGAGTTCCAATTCAACTCTTGCCATGTGTTTGAGTGGTAGAACCCAGGGTTTCCTATAGGGTCCTATATATCCAACCAATCATTAGTCAAAGCCGAGGATGGCCTCAAAAAGAGAAACTCACCGCAATGGCGGACGCAAAGTCTCGATGGTCGGTTAGAGACTCGAGACCGAAGAGAGCCTTGAACTGCTCGATCGCCTTGGTATGGTTCTTAGCCACAAGGAGGTCGAAGTTGTCGACAATCTTATTGATCCGCGAGACACAGTCCTGAGGAGCGTATTTCTGGATGGGGTTATACCATTCGGGATAGCCCACGTTTACCTTGATTGGGGCCGAGGAGGCAATGCCACCGTAGAGGATATCCCCATACACCTTGACTGATGCGGCAGTCTGAGCTCCTGCTAAGCTACCGCCGTACAATATCCATGGCGTGTTAGGTGCGGTGAGGCTTCCATTGACACCAGGAAACACGGCATTTTGGGCAAAGTAGGCGTTATCAGCTATAGTCTGATTTGTGGTGAGGAAGAGTAGCTCATCCGTAGTGCTGGTCTTGAAAGGGTATGATTCTCCATAATAGCGGTTCTCAAGGATGACACCTTCAATGCTTCTGTGTTAGTCTTGGTTCTGTTTCGTCTTCTCTCTCTCTCTCTCTCTCTCTCTCTCTCTATTCCTTTGTATGAGGTCTCGTACCTAACCCATGTGTAGCTTGCATCAAGATCTGGATAATGCCAATCTGCAGATTTGAGAATCTACTGGGACCACTGGTCTCTCCCGAGATGTATAAGTAGACAGGTCCACCTATAGAGAAGTTAGCATTTCTGTATGAAACATAGAGTATTGTTAGAACCTACCGGGCTTATAATAAGAACTGTCAAAGTAGTATCGCTGCTTGAAAGTTCCATGGCTTAGATTGGACTTAGAGAACAACTCATCGTCGGGAAAGTGGTTGATCTTCTGATCGAAGTAGTGAACACCGTATTGAAGCTTATCCCGGGGCGTCTCCGTCTCGCGCTTGATTTGCAAAGCTCCGGCGTCCTGAGACAGGACGGCCAAGAGGCCAATCGACAACCAATGCAGCTTCATTGTCCTTGGCTATGTCCTTGGCTAAGGCGATGCAATACCAAGAAGACGGATATCGACGTGCCAAGGTTGGGAATTATATGCTCTGGAGATCCGGATCGGCGGTAGCTGAACGCCTTAACCGAATAGAGACCATCTTCTAGCACGTCAGCTTGCGTGCGCTACCTAGTCGAGTTTCCCTATTACGATAGGAAGTAACGCAAACAATTCCTCAGTTAGGAAAGTTGCACGACGTCGCATTGCATGCTGACTAGATACTATCCCGGCTTATTAGTGGAGGTGCCTTGCTGCTTACCAAAGTAGTTAACTCGCATGTAACTTCGAGATGCGGTCAGACCCTAGCGATTATCCACTAATCGTATCCTCGAAGCGGCTTTCGCTTCGATTTTCTACACTTCGCGGGGTTTGTGTTGCTGCGGGAGACTCGAGGTTGGCGAGCCGCATTCAGTCATCGATTTATAATGTCGTGTTTGCAACCCAGCAAGATGAACACGATTACGTCACTACTCGAAGCGTCACAAATCTATCAAAGTGTGGTTATTATTTCTTTGTCTACGATGTCTTGGGATTGGTTCGAGGAGTAGAGTGTCTAACAAAGCTAGCACATTACTACCTGGTAGGTATACCAGTCCAATCGATACCCGTTGAGATAGGTCGATATATCTTCTACGGGCCTACCATTATCGTATCCTCGTTCCGTGCTGACTGGTATAATCAGGCTTGCTTCTTGTGGACACGCGAGTCGAGAAACGGGAGTAAAGATTAGTTAGCAGACATCACCGGCAATACGACAGGAACCGTCTCAGCCAATAGTATAGGGTTAGAAGATGGTAATACACGATCCCGGAGTTTTACACGGGTAGATTCGTGTGAAACTCCGCATCTTTAGCGACAGACTACATTAGTACCACACATGAGGTTTCCTAAAGAGATGTGTATGATCCAAACTCTTACCTGGAAACTTGGGAGTCGTAAATCTTCCTGGATTCCGAGCCTGTTTTATGTGGAATTTGAGTCAGCATTATTACGTTCTTATATTGATTCAGCCATATGTATGTAAAGCATCGCCGTGCCTCAGATACCATATAAGCCATGCATAGAAGAACACTTCCTGCTTCATATATATTTTATTAGCTAGCAAGAATCCTTAAGAAACAATAAGTTTATCCCTCGCAAGACACATAAACTAATTTGTTCCTCACATAAATATTGACCATGCGTTATATGCAGTTGAAACCACAAGACAATACCGATAATACCCCGCCATAAGAAAATAATCGTCTATTCCCGTCGGAAGTCCGGGTCTGCAGTTAGACTACAGACGGAGGTGCGGTATATCTCTTCAAGAAAAGACAACACTCTAATCATGTATCTATAACTCGGAATAACTAATATAGTGTAGTTATCTTGATGACAATTCAGAATAAGTAAGAGAGGCCCTCCTTCAATGGAGATGTTGGGAGGATACTATTGTTAAGCTACTATTATTAGTGAAAGACTTTATTCTCGGGAACTAATCACCATTAAACTCTCTTAAATTAGTCTATGATAGACTATGGTAGAACCAATGATAGAAGATACATATGTATATATATAAACATACCTGTTATGCGTGGAATTATGTCTGTTTCAGCCCTACCCAACCGGCCCGGCGCCGATGCAACGCTGCGCGTGAAGGCTTAGACGTTCCGGTTCTCTCCACCCGCCCAAGGTATTTAAACGCGCGATGTGTCCGGTGATTTTTCGCGCTTTGCGGCACAATACCTCCAGTTTATTCTAGCGAACTCATACAACTGCTTCCCGTCAACATACTTATATATATCTACATGCCACCTCCTTTATAAACTATTTACTGGCTTTGGTTTATCCGCCCAGTCTAGAGGGGCTGAAATCCTTGGTCCCCGTTAGCCGGGCGCAGGCGTTGTTGGCGTAGTGGCAAATGCTCCTACCACGCAGATCCGCGGCACGCCGGCCTGGGTTAGGATAAGGCTGATTTTGCCAAGGAGGGGGGGGGGGTTGATTTTTATCTCTCCGTTGAGTTATAGAATATCATCTATCATTATTGAGTTCTTAGGTGCTTTGCCGGCTCGTCTCTCGCGAATATGACGGCCCCGTCCTTCCCTCGGATACGAGCTCGCAAGCCCAAAGTTCGCTCCGGTAGGTGAGTGTGACATGATTCGCGGAAGATCCGGCTTCGCTAACCCGGACTGAAGGCTGCACGACGTGTAAATCGCGGAGAATCAAATGCGACGAAGGCAGACCGGTCTGTGGCCGCTGTCAAAAGAGCCGGCTACCGTGCAACTACGCTGCCCCTGGGTCGAAAGCCGGCCAAAGCAGGGCTCAGTATGACTTTTTGCCGGCATCTGGTAGCAGGGATGCTGGCGCGCAGTTGTCCCCAAGAGTGCACTTACAAGAGTTTGAAGGCCACGAGGTCTACTATTTCGACCTGTTCCGCAACGTCGTCGTGAGCAATCTCTGCCAGAACGGGTATAAGAATTTCTGGTATCGGACTGTACTCCGCGAGAGCCTTCGAGATGAGTGTGTGCGGGACTGCGTTCTGGGAACTGGTGCGATGTGCCGGGCGATGATGGATCAGGTTCACCGTATGAAGCAGCCGGGGTCCAAATCTCTTTGGATGGTCCCAACGCACACTCTCAACCCGATCAATACTAGATATCACCAAGATGCGCTCCAGTTTTACACCAAGGCCATCTCCAGATTTCGAAAGCGGATGCTGCACGAAGGCTCGTCTATTACACCGCGAACAATCCTAATTATGAGCCTCCTGTTCGTCGTATTCGAGGCCATGCAGGGCAACACAGAAACTATTGATCGACTTATGCATTCGGCCATACTCGCCTTGCATAATTCGATGTCTAGTATGACGTTTGGGCTTCGTATACCGCCAGCTTTGGACGACGAGGGTATCTATGAAGCAGATTACTTCTTTGCGCGCCTGTCTGGCTTCAACTCCTTGCTATCCCCGTTTTACCCTGTCCTATTGAGAAATAAAGCATACCAAAGAACATGGTTATGTGAAGAGGCCGTTCCCAGCCACGAGCTAAGCACGCCGGAAGTAGAGCAGAACTTCGAACGCTATACGGCGTACTTTCTATTCTGGTGTTTCCGCACAGTCCAAGCCAGACTATTAGGCAACGAGATAGATCACGATAGATTCGACGAGGAACAAGCGCTTACTATAGCACAATCAAGAATGTGGTGCGAATTCTTGCCGAGCAAAGTAGACCAGGAGAAGGATCCCGAACAGCGCCGTACCTGGAAAATCATGTTGGTAGAAGCGAAGGTGTTCAGCATCTTCGCTCAATATCGGCACGACTTAGAAGAGAGCGAAGCGATGTGGGACTCACAGCTCCCCGTCTGCCGCGAAGCCGTTGCGCTCGCGGAGTCGGCGTTGGAAGAAGGGAGTCCACTCACCGACTCCCAGCCGCCCCTTTTCGAGGATAAACTGCAACCGATGCTGCGCTCCTTAACAAACAAGTGCCGCGACTACGAGACGCGGACGAGGGCGTTAGCTCTCTGCCAGAAGCTATCCGGACCCTGGTTTGAGAACAAGGCGATGCTTGTCGGCATGCGAATCTTGGTTGAGCTCGAAGAACGGCACCGGGATGCCTCCGGATCCATCCCCTACCGATCCAGGTTGAAATGGAGCAGTTCATCGTGGAACGAGGACCGGACTGAACTGCGGATGGTGCTAGCAAAAGTTATTACGGGCAAGTGTAAAGAGCTGACGATCCGCAAAGACGAAGATATCGATGCTATGATTGCGAGAGTATCTAAATTATCCATATAGTCATCCGAGGCACGATATTTAAGATTAGACAGACATGTACATAAAAACCATAGCAAAGCCTGCGATACATAACATTGACATTTTAAACATGCTAACTAGGTAAACATTCTAAACTACATCAAAACTCTTAATAGTGATGTGATATAAACATAACAGAAACATCGCTCCCTAGAAAACAACATACTCATCAACAATCAACAGCCAAGAACAATATCAGTAGCAGTAGTGGTAGTGGTAGCCAGCTACCCAAGCGGAACGTATTCCGAGCGCCATCGGCTGTCCGTGTCCCCTAGCAATAGACAGCCTGCATGCACTCGATGACACGAGAATACCAGCTCGGATTGCGGCCGAAGCCGAAGAAGACGACCTGCTTCTGCTTCTGCCCGTGCTTCTGCTTAGTCTCTTCGACAAGCATCCGCACCTTCTCATCATCTTCTTCTGCTGCTTTCTTCTTCGCCTCTCTCTTCGCCTTGAGCTCCTCCTTGATCTCCGCGATTCTCTTCTTCCGCCACGCCTTCTTCGTGCACTCGAGCGAGTGCTTGAACATCCACTGGTCCCGTGTTTGCGGGCTCGGCGGCACGATGGCGCCCGTCTGCGCGTCCCGCGCCGCCGGCGCGAACGTCACGCGCGTTGGCGACGGCGCCTTAGTCTCCACCGAGATGTTCCTGAGGATGCTCTTAGGACGCTTCATTGTTTCTTACTAAAGGCTGACTGACGTACTTGGGTAATCTATCTTTGAGTTGGGGGACTGTAATTATTGTTTGTGAAATTTTAATGCTTTGCTGAGCTTGTGTCTCTTCGTCCATCACAACGGGAATTCTTCTTTGATTAAATATTCATCCTACAAAACATTCTGATAACTGATTGTTATGTTACTATAATGGGTTTTCATCCTGTTTCTTTGTTACGAGCATACGAATAAAGAAATGTATCGGAACCACAATGTCCTTTTCTCAACCTAAAAGAGTTCAGACTACAAACATGAAGCTCCCAATTCCTTTACCCACTAACATATCGGAGCTGAAGACAAGCATCTTGATACTGTAAACACCTAGTTATTCTGTACTCGTGTAGTATCGTACTGAACACGACGGCAATTAATGGGGGGGTTTACATTAGATGATTTTCGTACTTAATTTTTAATAGATACACTGCGGGCTTTGTAATGCACGCCAATGATGTTGCTATGTACAGAAGCCCAAGATACTGACTCATTTTACACAGTCTCTTGCCCAGTTTCCACAAAGCTCCCCTTAGTTTTGAGACTGTAGAATAAGTAAGTATCAACACCTTTCCGCTATTAGCGATACAACGGAACACATCAGTCCTTGCAGTACCTGCCAGGGCAACTGGTGTTATAATCCTCGTAGAGGCAAGCAGAAGAGAACTGCAAAAAAGTACATGGCTCCACAGGACCATACTAAGCAAGTGTATATGCCCGCCCTGAGCTGGTTGACTTCATAGAAAGTGGAAATAGAGGTGACAGTTGCTGTCAAAAGGAAAAGAGTCGTCAGACTGTATGAATCTGAATCTAAGGGTACAAAAGGAAATGCAGGGAATGCGTCTTAGTGGCACAATGATGAAAAAAGGTTCGGGTATCTGTCGTAATCAATGAAAATTTCGCCATTCGGAAGTAGGCCACTCAGGGTAATAGAAAAACCTCGAAGAGTTTATTGTCTGAAGGAGCTGTGGTTTTGGTGTGCATCTTGAAGAGCTATGGTCAATGTTAGTAAACAATATAACTAAAAATGAGAATATGACTTAGTTGCTTACCATTCAGTATATTTAACTGGCCAGCTCGGTCCTCGCAAGCAATCTGCAGACAGGAGCCTTCCACGAGATCTAGGACGACACTGTTGGGGAGTTCCTGAATCTCGACATCGGGGATGTAAGGGGCGCGGAAGTCGCTCAAGTGATAACGCTTAACACCAGCAGCAACGGCCTTATCCTTTCCACTCATTGCAGCACCTTGAACGGCGCTTAGGAATAAGAATCCCTGCGTGTCTAGAGACATGCTGCGGCGCTTCCACAGCAGATTATCTGGAAATTGCACATTGACATCTCCCATGTACGCCACAACTGCTGGCTGAGAAGATAGCGAGACATCGGTCGTGGACGCGGCAAGCTGCTCCGCATCTTCCTCAGCAACAGTAGGAGAAATATGCGGGCTGGTGACTTTCTTGTTTCCACTAAGAGAGTTCGACAAGCGCCTCATGAATCGAGATGCTCGTGTCTCAGACTTCTTATCACTCTTCCTATCGTCATCTCCAGAACCGCTGTCACTTAGGACGGCGGGTGACCCGATGGGGGTTGAACCGTCCCGTTCACGACTGATTGATGAACGGCGGCTCGAAATTGACAACCGCCTCGCGAAACCGCCGCTGTTCTGATGGGATGACGGCGGTCGGGCTGGGGACTTTGATCCGTTAGGAGATAACACTGCCAGATTATCAGTTGATTTATTAGCAGTTGATGTTCGGCGATCTTTGATAAAGTCCTTGACAATGCTTAAAGAGGAACGTCGATGTTTCTTCTCGCCATCATCTGGAGTTGACTTTTTGTCACGTCTTTCCTGAATTGTCTCTTTGTGGACCTGTACTAATGGTGTTGCCACTGGCTCGGGGATAGGTTCTGACGATTCTGGTTTTTGTAGATCGACGATAAGTGGTGATTGTTTCAGTTCAAGCTGAGGGTAATCACTAGGGCTCGCGCCCACTTCCGGTTTCATCGGCAGGTTGTGGCTAGGATCGCGGATGATTCTTGCGGTGACTTGGATTGATTCAGGCCGCCCACGAGGCGAGTTCGTCGGCATCTCAAACATAGATAGTCGACTAGCTACCGAAAGAGATCTTTCACGCCTCTCTGCGCCGGACAACTTTGGTGGCCTTTCTTGGGATTGCTCGGGCGAGGGGGAGTGCGCCGGGGAACTAGGATCTACTACAGAAGGCGATCTTGACGTTTCTCTAATGCTCTGCCTACGAACACTGAAGAAAGCCGAAGATGGTGCTGCGGTCTTTGGACGGACATCTTCCGAGCCAGGAGGGCCCGAAAGCTTCTCCAAAGCTTTGATTCGCTGCGAAATACTCGAGCCGAGGCCGTTCTTCTTGGCTTGCAAACCAGCGTTCGACGTTTGTCGGGTGATGCTGTGTAATAACGCCGCGCCGCCCGCCGACACACTTCGAGCGCTACTCTGTGATACATCACTGGGTACTTGGAGAGGCCCACGCATCGGGTTCGAAACTGCACGAGACAATGGCGGACCTTGCCTGATGGGATTGGAATTGGGGAAGACGGGAGTTATAGGCGATTTGGACACGAGCATAGGCTTAGCTTCTTGTAACGTCGCTGATTGTAGTTCGTCCATTAAAGCATCGTCGAGAAGAGGGTCGGAGGCTTCAGAATGAGGTGTCGTCTTAGTCAAATCAGTTCTAATGGTTCCGATGACGGTCCTACGCTTGTCTGACTTCGGGGGGAGCGCAATCGACGAAGCAGCTTTTGACAATGACTCGCCTTCGGTCTGCTCGCTGCTCTCCAACGATGTGTTTGGTAAAGCAGGAACAGGCTCTGAGGGAAGAGAAATATCCGGTATGGAGAATTTCGACTTTAGGCGGGGGATTGTTGGTGATTTCTGGTCGGCCGGAGTCTGTGGCTCGTTGGAAGAGAATTTCGAAACAGGCACTCTCCAAGGTGACTTCGGTGTGTCGTCTTCGCTTGGAGGCTGCTCGTTACCCTTTGAATCGGGCGGCGAGACGATATCAGCACGATCATTCACGTCGACTGAATCGTGTCCAGAATGCTCTGTTGTTTGTGTAGTATGGTTCGGAATCTCTTCAGATTCTTGACCAACTTTAGGATCTCTATTGTCTAAGACATCCGTGTCACGCGTCGTAGCCTGTTCTAGCCCGTCTTCCATTCCTGGAAGATCTTTAGGGTTAGCCTCCTCGGACTCCTTCCTTATGTCTTTGGAAGCCTGGACAGTTTCGTCTGTCGATTCGGACAGGGACGATGCTTTCGTGGATACCCCTATTTCAGATGATGTTGCACCCGTCGGAGAATTTGAGCGGGAGTCGGATGTATCCTCTGTATTGATCGTCATCGGCGTGGGTGGGTCAATGGCAATACCAGAATCTGCATTGGATACGGCACGATGACCAGTATCGTCGCTCTTGACTTCAAGAGAATCTTTAGATTCAGTATCACATCCTTCCTTCTTCTCGCCTACAGATGGTTCATCCGACGGTGTTGTCTGTTCCGACGTTGTAGTATTCATCATCTTCTTTTCCCTTAACTTCATGGCCTTCATAAGTCGTGCTTTCTCAGGTGTAATCTTCACCTCCTTTGTTGGTGGGGGCGCTAGTGATTGTGTGGTTGATTTAATAGAAGCTCCCGAACTTGTTGCGGGTCGTGGGGGCAGTTGAAGGCCAGTGCCTTGTGGAACCTCAGGGATAGGTGTAGATTGCGCGGGAGCGGTATCCAAGGTAACCCCTTCGGCTTCAGCTTCTTCAGTCTTCTCGACTTGTTCCATATCCTGAGCCTGCCCCTTCTTGGTTCCTTTAGAGAATAACTTAAATCCTGCCGGCAAGGCTGCTGTGGGGCGAAAATTTTCAGCCGTTGAAGGCCGCTTATTTGTATCTAGAGATGGACGGGGGCCTAGCTTCACTTTTGGTTTGCCATATGTATAAGTCGAGTAACTGTATAAATCGGGGCGCGTGGACTGAGAGGATAGGCGTGGAGCACTTTCGGACTGTGTAGGAGATGTCGGTCTATCAGCTCCTGTAAATTCAGGGACGTTGGCTGTTGAGGCAAAGCTGGTTTCTTGCGGGGCGGAGATCTGTTGACTATCGAGTACGGTAGGGCGTTCTATAGGCGGTGAGTGAGCGGGTACCGAGTACACAGATGATGCGCGTTTATCTTCCTCCTTAACCGTGGACTGCCTTTTCCTCTCTCTTTCTTCTTCTTCCTCTTCCTCGGCTATCTCATTCAGTCTCCGCCGTCGTAATGAACTCGAGGACGAAGAAGCCGAACCGGAGGCGGTATGCAGCGAGCAGGCTGCAGAAAGCTTACTATCTTTCAGATCTTTCGCTACCGAAATTTCGAACGTGACGTCGTACGGCGCAAATCGTTCACAGACAGCATTGAAATGCACTGCTGCGCGAGCTATACATGACAAATTCAAGTCGGGTTAGCGATTCATCCTACCCAGTCTTCTATTTCTAGAGCCAGATTGCAAATGACTAGATAATAGGTATATGATAATATAATTAGCTGGCTCGCTCACCTTGGATTAGTCTCGAACAATCCTCAGGTTGGTATTTTAATAGAACACTCCTCCGCCTGTACTTGAGAAAGCCATATAACGGCGACGCCTCTTCGTATTTTGCAATTGCACCACGGACATCAACAATGCCACCATTCCCACGGTCAAGAAGCTCAACTTCGTCGCGATTGGCGTATTTGAGAAGCAACCTGTGTTAGTTCGACCAGACTTAGGTCAGCGGCGCAATCTCAAAGACAAACAAGCAATTCAAGACAGGGGAATAAAGAGGACAACGTTATGGTGGTGGCAGTGACGTAGACCGCGACACATTTACCACAGAAGGAATATTTTGGTTCAAGAAAGAAAAAGAAAAAAAAGAGCTTCATACCATCCCCCAGGTTCGGTGATAGCGGATTCGTGAGCTTCTATAACCTTAGCATCGTCCAGTCCATTCAACGACATTTCTTCTTAGAAGAAGCCGTCTAAAGCGACAGCTGATCTAGTAGGATTCGGAGTGTTACGGTGGGAAAATTGTCGACTTTTATTTTTTTTATATGCGATTCGAGATCCTACCGGCCTACAACCAACTATCGGCAGGTGAGATACAGGAAGGATCGGATGGTTGTCCGGAACCAGAACCAGAGCCAATTCGAAAGACCGGCAATCTGGTTCGACATTGAGGCAACACCATACAAAGGTGATGATGTATTTACAAAGATGTCACCATAAAAATATGGTATCGACGGCAAGGCGCATAACTTTGAACCGAATTTCTGTACACAGATGAAGATGAGTTGAGGCGGCCGAAACGAAAATAGGCGGGATAGTGGTATGGGGTTCGACCAGGGGGCGGGAAATTTCGATAGGGGGTTGAAGGACAGTAATATCGTTCGTAACTAACTACACATGCTACGTATGTAGATAGACCAGGGATCAGGGGGTGGTGTTCGGTGCGGAAGCCCGAGCGCTAGTAGTAAGACATCTACAGCTCAGATAATCTTTTTGCAGTACGAAAGGTATGTAGGACAGAAGAAGACACTATTGACGACGATAGAAGAAAGAATAGGTAACTAGAAGATATGAAATGGGAGAAGAATTCGTGACGAGAACTAGCTTAACGAAACTGCCGAAGATATCTTCAGCAAACTTCATATAATGTAAGGGTTTCTTTTTAATGGACTTTGTAAAAATAGTATTAATGAAGAATTAAACGAGCGACAATAAACGGGTGGGACCAAAGACAAACAGCCACCTTCTATCTTTGTTTTTTTTTTTCCACAGCAATGTGTAATGTGTATGTATGCAGAGAGATGAGATATGGCTAAGAGAGCCTGGTAAGGAGGTTTGATTCAATGGGGTGAAAATATGGTGGTAAGCTTGAAGATGAGCCAATGATAATCGATGGGGTGAAGAAAGGGGGGAACGTCGGAAGTGTACTTGGACTTGCACACTTATTTTGTGGAGGTACCTACCTAACAGGAGATTACCCTACCCAGATTGGGTGCTCTGAGGAAAGTGCGTGTACGTACAGTACACCCCCTGAAATAATGTTAGTTTCTTGTCCGTGCGTCTACAAAAGAAAAGCCATGTGACGTATAGATCGGGCTAGTAAAATGTATACATTACAAAAAGTAACCTATCGTACGTCAAAAAAACATATCATAAACATACTATAAGGTACTGCGCAAGCCTTTTTCTGCCGTAGGAG
Source organism: Entonaema liquescens (assembly GCA_902805475.1). Taxonomy (NCBI): domain Eukaryota; kingdom Fungi; phylum Ascomycota; class Sordariomycetes; order Xylariales; family Xylariaceae; genus Entonaema; species Entonaema liquescens. The sequence goes on from CADCSX010000007.1 coordinate 1,986,008, forward strand.
TACTTAGGGAAAACTGGTAAAAATGTAACGTAAGATTAGCTTAAATTACAATTAAGTATCGTAACAAGTAAGAATTTCCTTTCAAGCCTCCAACTTTGCAAACACCCCTCCCCACTTTTGGCAAGCCACACCACCTCAAGCCCCAAATTCAACGTCATTTGACCCCCCCCTTTTTTTTTAAAAAAAAAAAAAAAAATAAATTATACGTGTTTTCGACTATTTTATTAAATATAAAATTTCGAAAATTTCGTTACATGTAACTATGTACTATCACGTGACGTGGTAGTATAATATTATTGGATAAATTTGATAAGTTTGATAGGAATTAAGGTGGCTAAATTAATTAGCCGGGGTTTTACCGGACCAATCGCACCTTGGGGTGTAGTCCTAAAACACCCTTGCTACGTACTGACAAGTGGGTCGCGCTAACATTATTTCAGGGGGTGGAGTGTATTAAGTAATCGAGCTATTAGAGGTACATATGCTGATACTTAGATACTTAGATACATTCAACTAGGTATCTACGTACCTCTTCCATTCTGCTTCCATTCCGAGGTCGAATCCCGTGTCTAAAACATTAGGGCTTTCCATTGTTAGTTAGGTCTACAATAAACTTACAATATGACAACAGTGTAAGAATACCTTGGTGGAACAAATCTCAAAAGAAGTCATATAACAAGCTGATCTTGGTAGAGAAATAATTTAGAAGGTTCAAATCTCGGCCAATACTAGCACCAATCTGTAACAAACGGAGAAGCGCTAATCTTGACCACCTTGCATTAGTAGGTAGATTGTGCCTGTTGTACATATGTATGTACGTGCATATGTACATAACATCAAGTTTAAGGTAGGTAGAACGCGATGAAGCAGCTTCCATTCGAAAAAGCCCCGCACCTTTTTGACGCACAGACCTTGCGCAATCTTCAAGGTCCAGAGTTCCAGCTTTGAGACAATTGCAAAACCAGCCAATCATTTCCCACAATGCAAATAAATATACAGTTTACACAGTGTTCTTAATACCAACACGGTGCAGTATCCTACTTCATTACTTCAGGGGTACAACGTGGAGGGCTGTCTCTCGCTTTTATTGATCCCCTTTTTAATATTCGACTCGACTTTTCGGAAAAGGCGCCAAGACTGTCTTCGGCGTTCTCCTTTTCATTGCCGATAGTGAAAATTATCTTTTTCAATACATTAACTACCGTATTCCAAATCTATGAGCGTACCTAATATAGTCATAAATACTACTTACTTACCTATATATCGTATATTAGTATTCAAGCTTCATGTATCCGTTAAGACCTCTACTAAAAGCAGCCTAGTTTCAGCTATAGGTAGGTATATACCGCGTTATAAGTTCGTAAATATTATAGGGTAACATCGTCGCGACCTGGGACAACCCGTATATCGACTCGACGGATGGGATAACTTACATACCATATTCGGATGGCCGAAAACTCTCCCGTGCCCACAACCTGTTAACTATCTAAGAGACTTAACCGAAGGAGCCGCAAACCGGACTCGTAAAGATGTAGTCGTGTTTAAATGAGAGGGTTAACTAGTTCGACAAGTCAAATCTACTTGAATTCCCGGATAACCCTCCAAACGTCGAATATACCTCGGGTAGATATGTACCAAAAGTCCGGCTTATTATCACGTTTGTGATATAAGCAGTGAACCCTCCCGTGCATAGAAACATGCAGTGTAGAGATCGTAACCCTTTCCATGTGCTCTAGAACCTAGCGGATTGACTTGGCGTGCCAACTCCTGGTTTTAACAGATATGGAAACATCAGAAACTTGGACATTGTTAAGACATAGTTAACTACATAATCAAGATCCTCCTACCTCACGTAAACTCTACTAGATCATACATCAAGTACATTGAGTATGACGTTACGACCATGTGCTGATAGGATGCATATACGTATATACAAAGCCAATATCAACTGCTAACCTTACAGCGTCGTTATCCCAAATCAAGATAGTAGATTAAACTACCTACATATCCCATAATCCCGACCATACATGAGACGTAAGAACCTTAAGTTATGTCCAACCGAAAACCTGGCTTAGAAACGCCGAGAGAGTTTCTTTTTGCATCTAGGAAGACCTTACTTATTTGCTCGGCCTATAATCTCTCCTTAGGAATCTCTGACTCATATCTTATTCTTATTACCTTCTTAGAAAACAGGTTTTTGTATCTCGTAGAGAATCTTACTTAGGAAAGTGAATACCTAGCCCTAGTTTACGTTGATATTAGAGGGGGAAACAAGAAACATCTGGACCAGTTCTACTATATCTCTTGGAGTGTGAATACATACTTCCGGTAAACGTTAGTGTTGACAACCTACTCGGGACGGCCAAGTCAAACGTTTACTCATCCGAGACAGAAACTTTCTGTCTACCGAAAGCACTGGGATGTTGCTCTGAAAACTGGTAGAGGAATGGCACATAGCCTAGAATTCGGTATTAAAGGATATACAGAAAACCCGAATTATTCTCAAGCTTCTCACATTTGTCAGTCTGGTCAATCTATCGGCCGGGCCACAAGCTTTCATATTGCCAAAATTTCATTGATTGCTGTGACCAATACCTGTAACGTACACCTTTTCGTAAGTCCATGCAAAGCTAAGCTAAATCATCATCGCCGGTAGGCTTTGCGGCCTACCTGCTAACTTCGTCTCCCGAAATGGTCGGGTCTTCGTTTACTCCATAAGGAGGTCTCTCCTTAATACAAATATGAAATGACCAACGCAACCAACCATCCTCGTGAGGCTATCATCTTGACTACGGTAGCTTCGTGGTCATGTATTGACCAAGGTCTACCTGAAATATGTACATCATGCCAAAAACGTCAGGCATGTCCCTATCGCCCTTAAAGTAACGAAAACCTTGGTCTATCGCGAGTCGAGTTTCGGCAGCAACTTTTGGGAGCGGGATGTAAAATAGGACCATGATCGTTCGTGGAAGGAGGCTCACGAACAATGCACTGATTCTATTGTAAAAATGCTGGGATCAAGATTTTGATGGCGACCCGGCAGTATTCGGAGACGTTGCATCTGGAGTAGCAAGGCCACTCGCGTTTGGGATTGCGTCTGCAGTGACCTCTGGTGCATCACTATCTTCTATCGATGCGGGCTCTTCCTCAACTGGACCTTCGATGAGGGTCGGTTTGAAAGCATCTCCGTCTTCGATGGGTGCAGGATCATGGCCTCGGCCGCTGTTACTAGCTGATATGCCGATGGCGGGAGTGTCACCTTCGGCAATTTTCTGCTTGGTAGAATTTACAATTCTTTCGGCCTCGCTAACCTTGCCCACTGTAGCGGAGTTGTCTCCTTCTACGCCGATAGGATTATCCTTATTGTTTTGATGCCCTAGCAAAGCGGCCTTGTCAAATCGAACAATCATACATGACAAGTTGTCCGTGCTGAAGCGAGCCAGGGCGTGGTCAACAAGTTTCTTGGACGCGGCCACTGGGTCTCGTTCGTCACGAACAAGATTAACAGCATCTTGATCTTCACAGACATCCCAGAGCTGGAAATTTGTTAGTAACAATCTTTAGGTGAATAAATATCCAAGAAACTTACCCCATCACAAGCGATGATGATAAACTCATCTATTTCGGGTTGGATAACGGTCTCGGTGGTATACGGATGACCTGTCACGAGGTCTTTCATGTATGTATCTCCAAGAGCTCGAGTGACGGCTAATACACCATTCACACGGTTGTTGAGGATCAAGCCTCCAGCATTTGCGATTCGCTTTCCTTCATTCTCATCGCTACCCTTATGATCATACGAAAGACGTAATGCTTTACCAGCTCTACATAGAATGATCCTAGCATCACCCACATTTGCCGTGTATAGAACGCGCTGCCGAACCGCAGTACCTTTCAACCTTGCATGGGCTGATTCGGCGATAGCATTATTACCGTTGTCGTTCTCAAGCTTCGCATCCCTAGGCTTTAGCGTATCCGAGGTCTTTGAAGCGGCAGCAGCCGCCGGGGCGATAGCCTGAGAACCAGTGGCAGAGTTGGAACTAGGGACACGATCCTCCCAACGCAAGACGGCAATTGCTGCAGTACAACCACTGTTCTTAAGGGGAAGCTTCTCGAGCTGTGCGTCAACATTGGTGAAGGTTTGATCTAGAAGTTCGGGAATAGGGACGTTGGGATTACGTCTTATGGTCTCTTCAAGGATAAGATGCAGCTTCTTTCCACACCAATCCGCGGCGAAGGTACCGGCATGCCCATCAAATATTGCAAAGTAACCGTTGTCAGTCTCCATCATATCCTGCGCGCTCGTCTCATGTTGAGGGTTAGAATCCTCTGATGTAGAACCCCGGGACTTTAGGCTCTTGTTACCCGAATCTTGCGCGAGAAGGGGTGCAGGAGTATGTAAGAAGTTGTAAAGGAACGCATGCGTATCTTCCATCGTACGACGGCATTTCTTGTTTCTATCTTCCCAAACTCCGACGCGGAAGGTAGATCGTGGACCTGGGATAGATTCGCCAGCCGAATTATTATGCTGGCCTTGAGGCACTGCAAGGGTCTGATCTTGCTTGCCTAGCTTCTGCAGAGGGGTATGGGAGCTAGCATCGCTGTTCGTCCTGCTAACCTGGCCGAAATTCAAGCTATTCTTGGCGCTGGCTATAAGACTGCTGGCTTTGCTCCCGACACCAGAACTCCTGCGCTTCTTCTCCGAATTACCAGTATCGGGATTATGCCGCCCGGGCGGGCTGCCATTCCCACTGCGCTTCTCACCGCTGGTGGCCTGATCAGGAGATTTTGATGGTGTTCCGCCCGAAGCGGATTCGTGTTTTCGGTCCGGTGACGGAGATTTCTTCTCTGATTTCGCGGAGTCGGCTACAACAGGATCGGATTTGGCCGCAGTAGAACTGGAGCCGCCGCCAAACATTCTATTAAGCAGACCTCCCTGCGAAGAGAGACTGCGCCGCTTATTTCCTGCCAGATTTTCGAAAAGTTGAAGTCGTCGAGTAATGGAAGGGGTGGGGATGCGAGGTCAATATGTAGGATGCGCCTAAGTCGTTAAGCGATGCGGAGAAATGCGCAGATCCTCTGGTCTTTGATAACGGCGATAGGTGCTGCAGGAGGGAGAGATTTGTTGCACAAAGGTTTATGTAGATAAACGTCAAAGAATTGGGCGCACCGGATGCTTGAATGTGTAGAGAGCTGTCGTCATATATGAGGCGTTTGGCCAAAGTCTTGTGACGGTGGGACGCTAAAAGAGACTAGGTTAGATAACTGCTGTCATAATACCTATGTGTAGTACTGTTATTATATAGGGACCCTGTTGATCGGGGGTTATTGGGGGGTTTAGCCGTAAGGGAGCGATGAACAGAACTGAAAGGGAACGCCTAGCGCCGCAGGCTCAGGCGATTATGCCAAATATAACAAAATGATGGGATGGAATGATCAAAAGAGAGATGATAACGAGAACAATAGGGAACAATTGGGCTGTACAAAAATAAACAGGCGCAAAAACAAGATAGGTCAGGTAGGGCGATAAGTAAGGCAATGTAAGGTTAGATTAGGTAGAGACAAGTAAAGACAAGTAAAGACAAGTAAAGACAGGTAGAGACAGGTAGAGAACGGATAGACAGGGGTTGAGACTCGAATCCGCTGTTTGAAAGGATGGGGAAAGGGATTTGCGACTCACCAAGCAATTAATTTTCTAGGTATTGATTGGTCCTTGAACAAGAGGGTATCTGAGACGTGTAGAATTTATATGGTGTGGTATGGTATAAGTACAAAAAACCCGTCGCGAAGTTGAACAACGAACTCGTTATGGTGTTGTAAGGTTGAATTGGTTGACTGGTGGACTGGTGGACTGGTTAACTGATTAACTGGCTGATAAAAATCGTGGGGTGTGATGTAACGGATGGTGGAATTGAATTAACGAACGAGGGGAAGGAATGTGTAGGTAGGTACCTATCTCGAGAGAGATCCACCCCTACCTACTTGCCCGAAGTTGCTTGTTCTGGTTCTACTTGTTCAGGTCGTTTGAAGGAAGGCGCTATCCTGGCTACCCTTGCTACCCTTGCTACCCTTGTGTAGCTTCGGACGGAGGATGCCAATTGGTCCGTGCTCATAAGGTGTCACAGACGCCGGCGCTTCGGAGCTACAATAGCATCCGGAACGCAGTTACCCATTAAAAAGTCGCCCACTCATCTTTAAAGGAATGATACCTATGGGGAAATCTTATTAGAAATCCGATTGGGAGACTTTGATGATCACTACATATCGCTAGTATGCACCCACATGACCCTTCGGTATATATATCTATCTCATACATTCATCTACATACATGATGATGTATGTACGTCCACCAGTATGCACGTCTTTTACATGCCTATGTGTATGTTAGTTTAGGTATCCTAGTATTTCTCCAACGTATCTCCGACTCGGTATAGGTAGCATATCGCACATGATATCATTTATCCACTTACGTGGTGGTGCCTAATGTCATAGGTACCTCACTAACCTAGTGTCTCTAGTTTGGGACTACGGCGTTAAACCGCATATCCCGAAAAGCCACGTCTAAGTCGCTCTTATTCTGTAATGACGGTTTGTTCATCCACCCGAACAGTATATGATCCTAGTTCTCAAACAATTTATTCTTTAACACGACTCGCTATACCGTAACGAATTATTATAACGGACCTTAATCGTAGCTGAAAAGATTATAGAAAATATTGTGTACATTCAAGTTTTACTACCTATTAACAATCAATAAACACCGACAGATAACTCTCCCACTTCCACTAACGTAGCATGTTAGTAAAAAGTTTATACTATTAATATGTTTATAAGGTATGGGGACTTTATATATGGATTGGTAATGGGTTTACTGATTTGGTATATTTGTAATAGCCGCATACATCTGTTGGCTCTCTGAATAAGGTTCGTAGCGATAAATACATATAACCAGCACTCATATAACTATAGGTTCTATCTCTTATCTGCCTCTTATTGTTCGTCTTCTTGAAGTGAGAGACGAAGCTTCATAGTGACGCTAAGAATTATAGCAAGAGAAAAGATAAACCAATTTGCCCAATATGCCAGAGACGTTCGGCCCAGCTTTCAAAGACCAAGATCGCCCACTCCTAAGCTACGGGTTACCCCTTGTTGAATCACTCCTTAAGCATGCAGACAATACATTTCAAGCAACCAAAGTATATGTCATCTGTTCTAGATCTCTTGCAAGCAACACGGCGTATCTCGATGAGCTAAAGGGAAGACTGGGCGGTAAACTAGTCGGCGTTAGAGTCGGCATGAAACCGCACTCGCTCTGGTCTGAGATACTCGAAGTCGTAGCTGATGCGAGAAACGCCGATGCGGATTTAATTGTAACACTAGGCGCAGGAAGTCTAACGGACGCAGCCAAAATAGTCTCATTTGTATGTTTACATCCTGTAATCGATAATATGGGGGGGTGAAGTGTACGATGCTAAACAAGAACTAGGCGCTAGCAAACGATGTCTCAACTCATGCCGAGCTGGATTCACTCAGTCCAACAAGTCCAAGAAAGCGTAACGATATAAAGCCGTCCAAAGTCCCTGTCGTTTGCATCCCCACTTCGTTATCAGGTGGCGAGTATTCGCCCTTCGCCGGTGCGACCAACGACGAGACGGGACAGAAGCATTCTTTTTCGGGAGCGCTGCAGGCTCCCGCCCTAGTCATCCTCGACCCGGAACTTACCACGACGACGCCAGAAAAAGTGTGGCTGAGTACCGGTATCAAAGCCGTGGACCATTGTGTTGAAACTCTTTGTTCTCTGAAAAGTGACGATGCGGCAGATCGAGATGCCAAGCATGGGCTAGCTCAGCTTATACCGGGTTTAATCAAGAGCAAGCAGAATCCTAAGGATGTCGAGGCACGATTAGAGTGTCAACTTGGTGCTCGAGATGCTATGAGCGCATGCGCCCGGGGAGTGCCTCTAGGGGCAAGCCGTAAGTGAAATTTCATGATTTTACCCCGTGAGCTACAAACACCATTGAATTAGCTCGAAGTTTATAAGTACATATTGCTTACTTCAATAATCGTAGACGGCATTGGACATCAGCTAGGTCCAGCGGGCGTAGGTCATGGCGAGACGAGTTGTATTCTAAATCCTGCTGTGTGCAAATATAACTACAAGAAGGGTGCAAATATCGAACGGCAGAACGCCATTATCCAACTCCTTTGGGAAGACTCCAAAGCCCGAAAGATCTTCAACCAGAAAGGACTGGAAAAGGAGACGGCTGATCTTGGGGATCTGATGGATGCTATCATCCGCACTCTTGAGCTGCCGAGGACGCTTAGTGAGTTTGGTATCGGGGAAGACAAACTTAACAGCATCGCCGAGCACAGTTTAAAGGATCGATGGGTGCAAACCAACCCAGCCCCTCTGGATAAGGAAGGCGTGCTAGAGATACTGAGGATGGTACTCTAATGAGCTCTGTTCGTAAAGTGTATTATCCCGTATGAGATAGAACAATGTCCATAAAACAAATCCCAAGCTTCCACGCCTTGCGCTCAGAACCGCACATATTAATGTCCCAATTAGTCCAGTCTCGGGTAAATCCTTGGCTGTCGTCGTAAAACCATACATCTAATCCATATTCATTTTCTCAAACTGTCAAGGCGAGCTTGGAGGTCATCATCTCCGGGATCCCCACCGCCGCCGCTAGGGCCACCAATAGCTTGAGCAATCCGTCCCTCGGGGGCTTTTTCGGCTTGAAGGCCAGTCGGGGTCTCTCCGAACTGTATACTGTTAGACAACAAGATTCGCAATGAACACGAGACGGTCCGCTTACGGCTTGGTTTAGGTCGACACCAATCTCCTCCAAGACCTGCTCCACGACTTCATCACCTTCCTCTTCTATTCCAACATCCATTGCGTCGTCAATCGCATCATCCATCATTTCCTGCCTCTCGTCCATGATAGCAGTCTCCCGTTCGAATTCCATAGCGATACGTTGTAATGCGGGTAGATTCATCGACCTATTCATGCTGCCGAGGGCTACTGTGGCTCCCTTCATCGCTTGCATCATTTGTTCGTTCGTTCGATGGGTCTAAAGCGCGTGCTCGTTAATGCGGTGCTACTAATACGTTCGCATTTAGGAGCAACTAACCTGTAGCCGTAACGATATTTTTGTAGCTGACTCCTCATTCCGTAAAATTTCTCCACGTATCTATAGGAAGGCAGTCAGGTATTAGTGGGAACCCCCCGCATGATCGTACACGTTCCTAGAGTTTCTTACCTTCTCGTTCGTACGAGATCCTTTGCTTGGATCTTTGCTGCTCCCATTTGTCCTTTCTGGGCGCTCTGTTTAATCTGTCCGACAAGAGTCTTCTCTTGCTTCTCTAATTTAACTCGCACTTGGTCTAGTTCTCGGATTGCCTTGTCGATCATGCGCTGGTTCTTGCGCAGACGCTCAGCGGGCGTCATGCGCTTGCCGAAGGCCCATTCTAGAATCTAACCATATATAGTCAGCCTTGTATTCCTAAATAGTCGCCTGCAAGCTGCTGTGGTTCGCCGGCTTACATTCATCGCCGCGAGAGTTGAGGAAGCTCGGAATCGTAATCAAGTCGAGAAGTGTATTGGATTGCAAGTAGATGGAGTCGTTGACTTGTTGACCTCTAAAGATTTTGACGAGCCTAGATGAAGTACGCGTATCGTTACGTCCGATGGGGTCTAAATAGATATAGGTTTTGTTTGGTTCCCAATAGGTTCCCAATAGGTTCCCAGTAAGTTCCCAGCGGTCAGTGGTGTTGTAACCTGGTAAATACGGATCCTGTACCGATTGATGGGAACCTTTGAGTTGGATCAACCTGCAACCTCACATGCAGTGACGCTTGGGGTGAGGTACGTACTTCTTCAAAGTGTTAGTTACCTACCTAAATAAATCTGCGTTAGGTGACTATGTATTTTATACTCTTATACTCTTATACTATTATACTATTATACATATATGAGGTATATATGCATGTAAGAGAGCATAAAGACCAAGGTAGGTAATACCTCTAAAAGTCTGATGTAATTCAGGGCTGTGGGTCGATGGCTGCTGCAACTCACAGTTAAGCGCACAGCATCTCGACCAATCAAAGCTTTTTGTCTGTATCACCATGCCATAATTTCCCGAGGTCGCCTTCTATTTCCAAAGCAAAAAGCTATCACCGCCCATCTTCTAACCTACTAAATAAATCTTTCGTTCAGAATCGAACCCCGCGAATCGCTACGAGAGCTAGAATATCGATTTCCCACCAACGATTTCGAATTCGGTAATACTTATGAGTTCGCGAATTTAACGAAAGCGATGAGTGGCAATCAAAAAGGCAAGGGCAAAGGCCGCCGCGGACGGAATCGCGAGGAAGAATCCGCACCTCCGTCTTCTTCCGAAGCCCCGGGTTACATGACTGTCGGCAACGGTTCCTCTCAGTATGCTTCACGACTACAGACACTTATAGATGACGACTCTGGCTACGGTGGTAGTATCGTAGGAGATGATGTCGGTCCATCTAGGCGACAAGTTGGCTCGCCTCGAACTGGCCCCTCCTTGTCGGGGGACATGCCACTACAACGGCGTTCTTCTAGCAGCCCGGACTCTGAACACCGAAAGGAAGCAGCAGCTATTCACCAAATGTGGTACAACCAGCATCGATCATCTTTAAATCGCGCAATCAGCAAAGTTGTTGATCTCCTTAAAAGCCTCCAAGAGACAAATATTACATGGCCTGCGCATTATCCTTCCGTCCAGCGAGCGGAACGGGCATCTCCCGATCGGTCCGTGCCACGTCCAGGAATACGGCATACCTCTACTATGAGCCCGGAGCCCTCTTCGCAACGCTCACGCCCTCTACGACGATCGATGACGACGGCAGAGGACTACGAAACTGCAGAATCTAGTAGGGATGCCGAAAACAAGAATGGAGCAGATATACCGAGATTAGTTTCGCCGCAGATCGCGCGGGAGTTTTCGATTCTAAAGCTGGATCTTAAGTTGGGAGGTTTACACCAGACCGAGCTCGTACATTCTCTTGAGAAAGGATCTATTGCCGCATTGCTAGACGGAAAGATTAGCTCCAGCATCAAACACTTACAGCTACTCCGTGAAAGAATCGAGGATACGTCTAGCAAGGTGCTAGTAACGGGAGATCTGAACGCCGGAAAGTCTACGTTTTGCAATGCGCTACTGCGCCGAAAGGTCCTCCCAGAAGACCAGCAGCCATGCACAAGCATTTTCTGCGAAGTCTTGGATGCAAGGGAGAACGCCGGAATTGAGGAGGTCCACGCAGTCCACCAAGATGAGATCTACAATCGACATGATGAATCAACCTATGATGTCTTCCCCCTAAGCGACTTGGAGCAGATTGTGCTTGACAATGTTAATTACATGCAATGTAAAGTCTACATCAAGGATGTGCGATCGATCGATGAGTCCTTACTCAATAACGGCGTTGTCGACATTGCTCTGATTGATGCGCCGGGTCTCAATTTTGACACCACCAAGACTACGGCCGTATTTGCACGCCAGGAAGAAATCGACGTGGTTGTCTTCGTTGTATCTGCCGCAAACCATTTCACTCAGTCTGCAAAGGAGTTCATCCATGCTGCTGCGGCGGAGAAAGCGTACATCTTCATGGTCGTTAACGGTTACGAGATCTTGCATCAGAGATAAGGTAACGATGCCAGAAGATGATTCTAGATGCATGGTATTTGAAGCGGCCTAAGGCGAGTAATTTAAAGATGACGTAGAATGGCAACTGATTTTGCGGCGTCCAGAGCAGTTGTAGGCTGGACAGGTATATGAACTCTACTCCCCCATTCTTTTCCTCGATCCATTATGTACGTACGTACTAGTTTATACTACATAAATGACATGGAAAACCAGGGCTTTACGAGTTAAGATCTACCTACGTGGAGCGTTAGGATAGCAATATGAATAGCGTAAACAGTATAATATTACATCGTTAGCTATAGTAGTATTGTGTAATAATCATATCCGGGGATTCTACGCGTGGTAAACTGGGGGGTAAACGTCAACGAGTATGAACTAGGCCGTACTGAGAGATATTTATCCTGGTATCATCATGGCATTAACTCGAGTTATATGACGATCCTGCAAATGTCTTGTACTTCCAAGCCCCACAATACGACGTAAGGAGTAAAGATATGATACAGCTCTATCCTATACGATAGCCTAATAACAGTCTTCCATTGGGAGGGGTATACGTACTATCGAAAAAGCTATTGATGATCTAAGATTTTGAACATATCGTGAAGTGGAGTATGAAGCATGGGAACCAGGTTAGTAACTCCCAGCCTGCCTAGCATATACGCCATGGAAGCTTACTAAAGGTATTCTTCGTGTTGGACGTTTCATCTAGAGTCCTATTAAACGTCTGACCAACTACCTTTTTGTAGCACAACATACATGTATGTAATACTATAGCCGAGCTTAAAGTAACGTTGAAATCATGTTGGTCTATCTAGATGTCCAGCCTTGTCTCACGTAATCGCGTAAAAGGATAGATGAGGTAACCTGGGTCCAGTCCGAGCATAGCAGTGGGGGAACGGGAGGAGATGGACATGGCACTGACACGTGTAGAGTGGTCTCGTTATTAGTCCATGATTAACGTACCATCCCTTCATGCACGTAGTATATACGTACATGGTTTGGTAACTACATACACAACATACGTACATACATACACAGATGCATAAGGCACACATGTGAGCCGGCTAACGGGGACGTTGGGACGAATCCGGGCCGGGCCGGCTCATATTCAGAATCGGATATGCGCCATCACCAATCGGTAAGAGAAAACACCAACCAACCAACCAGCCCCCATGCTGCGCCGCACAAACCCTCAAGGGTCTGGGTTTCATAGCGGTGACGACAATTCTATAATTCCAAAATCCGGACCATTTGCAATGCTACGTAAAGTACCCTACATACATACGATGCGGATATCAAATCTTAATGTCTCCTTAAATCCGAAAAATAAAAAGACGCGGACTAAGAACTAGGTTGGTCCTTATCCCCTCTCCGGGACGAGCCGCGTGATATATCGATCCGAACTTCAAGGAAAAGATGCCCCCCCTGCATCTAGCGGACTGCTTGGACTGTTAGATATTGTACGCGTAGCGCACACCGGTGGGCAAGGAATATACATACGACAATGTGTGTATGTATCTAACCGACCTAGGTATGTGAAATAGATGCGGGCATCCTGGTATGGGATGAGGGCTAAGTTCAGCTGATATCTGGGCGAAGGAACATTAGCGAAGTCTATCGTTCCTCTATGCGAAATACGGAAACATCCCCCAACTTTCTCTTTCTTTCTCTCCCATCAGAACACGCGAGGGAATGCAACGCAAAAGGGACCCCACAGGCCGAGTCCGAGCCATCCGTCAGCTTTGTCATGTGGGTATATTTTGTATGCAGAAGAGCTAACTAGGTAATGAATGGACTTTACACACCGAACCTAACCCTAGGTCTGCCTGACCTAACCAAACCAAACCAAGCCAACCCTAACCCTTTCCTATGGCCGATAGAACGCCTTACTGCATAGGAGATAACTAACTACCACAAAAGGAAGTATTTACGAACATGCTGTGAAAAGAAAACACACAAAACTTATGCAGCAGGCCTGCGCACGCGCTGCGGGTGGTGGTGCTCAGAGCACTATGCTAAGCGAGCCGTCTTTATGCAAGCAGTCCGCCATGCCGTACCGCTTCGACTCCAGACTCCATTGCAGCACCCCTGTGATGAAGTATCGGCACCACTTGATAAACGCCTGCACGTCCCTGCTCACCTCGGCGTTATCTGCCGCCATCTCGCCCAGGGCCCTTGCCGCCTCCTCGAATCCCCTCATGGATTCGCGGAGCGCCGCTTCGATCCCCCGCGTCACCGTGTCCAGAGTCTGCTTCTCCGGACTGCAGTTCTGATACATGACGGGCACGAGGTTGAACAGTGATGCTTGCGCCTGGGGGGCTGTTAGTACGCGTATCTTATGTAGACGAGAGCCTTGGTTATGTTGCGTTGGGGGGCTTACTATTTCTTTTTGTACAGAGTATATGTCGTTGAGGATAAGACACATAACAACTGTCTCCTTCCAGAGCTCCTTCATGGGGGCGCATTCCATAATAGACTCGGGCAGTCTTACTTTGAGCATATGACTAGGTAGTTAGAAGAAACAGTTGGTTAGTTGTTGGTAGATCTTTATGCTGATAGTTGGGGGCTTCGACGCTTACTCTGTAAGTGCAATCTGAGGCGCACAGCCAACAGAGCCGGATCGAATGTGGAGGTATTTTTCCACCGTAGGGATCGAGCCTCGCATCCGGTGGCCGTGTTCCACGCCCACACTGATCATGAAATTTTCCAACTCGCGGTAGAACCGCTCCCGTTGTATTCTGTCTGTCGAGTTGCGCAGGCCACGACCGACATCGGCAAATAAAGCCATGTTGGGGTGTAGAGACGCTTCTTCCTCGGCGATGCGCTCCTGGACACCCTCGCTTTCGTCGAGGCCCAGGAGGCGGTGGACAGTCTTGAGAGACTTCCGATAGTAGGCGCGGGCGAGCTCCTCGTCGTTGGACACGTCAGTGTCTCCCGCGTCGACCTCGTCGTCCCACACGAAGATCCAGACGGAATAGGCGGTGGCTATTTCGAGCTCGGGCCATTCCGCGTCGGGATACCAACTATGCGGGAAGGCTAAATTAGTCGAATTGTTTGACAGGAACAAAAAAAAATATTAGCTGGGATATGCTTGCTGGACTTACAGGGACATGAGGCGGCCAAAGTCCGCCTTCTTCAAAGCCTTCAACTTCTTCTCATTGGTGATGATGCGTTCCAGCATCGAGTCCACGAGACCCTCGAGCCTCTCTGCATGTGGATTGGCGGCGAGCGGCCACTCTGAGAAGATCTTCCATAGGTCCGGGAGGCGGAAAGTCTTCCCATCTAACTGGGTAGCTAAGTTCAAAGCGTCTCCTTGAAGATCCGAGTGGACATCAGGCTTGACAGTTTGTGGTAAGGAGTGACGGGGGAATATAGATAATAACTTGTAGTGTATAAGTTCCGCGAGGCGGAATAAAGGTGACATTGCTTGGGACTTCATCTTGTATAAACTGTGGTCTTGTCGTCTGGGATCTTGTCGTCTAAAGGAGAAGAACTGATGGTTGTTGAGCAAACCTCTGATCCCTCCTCACGGCCCTCCCTCCTCTTATAAGTAAAAGCAGGCTGTACTATCCCGCTGACTCGGAATATCATCTAAGATTCGGCTAATGAAGGTAGCAAGCTGGTGCAACGCGAACTCGAGGCTAGGGATGAGTAGTTACCAAGAGCGGCAAACCTGACTGATGAAGACTCCCTTTTAGTACAACCTAATGCAGTGTGACTATCTGGATGTTATAATAGTATATCACTCTCGAAATATTATTGGTTGATCGAGGTTTAGTTAGGTTATAGTTGGGCTATATAAAAGCCGCATGAGAACTATACGCGGGAGGTCATCTACGTAATCGAGGTGTTGGTAAGGGTTATGTATCTTGGTCCACGGTTCCTCAGGACGCCAATATCCACATACTTACGGTACCGGTTTCATCAGCTACCATCTTTTTGTTACTGAGTCGCATTTGGAAGTTCAGAAGAGGGACGTAATGGGAAATGGGGAGTGTTCAACACCATGTGGCGTTGCAAAGAGAGGTGGTAGGAAGACCTAGATTGGGTCTAGATTAAGACTAATTACTAGAACCAACTACAAGCAGTCAACGGTTCCGGCGGCTCTACACTACATACTGGCGTGATGCAACACAAGAAAACCGATATTAGACTATTTGCTCACCCACTCCCCTACTCCCCAGTGTAGGATCTATTCAAACGTGGAATGCGAAGGGAACATCCACTTTGGTGGTTCATGTGCTATATCTACCCCCAGGGTTCAGGATCCGCTGGATTATGCTTAGGACAAAAACGAGAACAAGTTCGGAAAGAATAGAGAAAAGAATGCGCAGATGACGTTAGAATGGCTCATTACATGGTAACATAGTCCAATACGCCGTTGGCTTGAAGATGTCTAGCTTGACACATGTGATATATCGTAGAACGCTGGGACAGTGATATACGTAGAAACATAGCTACCATGGCTACCATAGCTACCTAATCTATAGCCAAAGAGAGAGAGATTTGGGAAGTTGAAAGAAGCTTAAATTAGCCATTAGGATAGACGATGTTGGTAGTACAAAGGGTTGTACAAAGACGGTTGACAATCTGCAATCTGCGTATATCCGACTCATCTGATTGGCTAGCCACTTTATATTCGGAAACCAGGTTCTAGGTTGAGAGAACAATCTGAAGAACTGATGATAATATGAGGAGTAATATGAAAAAAACGCGGGTTAGACCCCAACCTCTGATCCTCAGATTCCCGATTTAGTAGAAATGTTTGCTCTGCTCATCTTGCGCACCAGGCCAAGACCTTGTAAGTCGTCGAGCCTCTAGAACTTCAAAGTAACGATACCCAAAGCAGGAAAAAGAACCTGGCCACCCGGGGCTAACAGTTAAATGATAATCGGGGCCGCTCTAGTAGGTATTAGCAGGCTGGCAGGGGCCAGAAGGGGGTTCCTCCAGTTCCCGTGATCCACTCCGAAATTTCACGATGTAGGAGGTTTGCGTGGGGTGTTCACGATGTGGTACGTGCAGTACAAGGTCTGAAGATGTCAGGGTATAGATAGTATGGTACAGTATCGCACGGTATATTATAGCCGGCCGAGGCTATATTAGACTATACTCGGACTAACTATCGTATTATCCACATTCGTAAGGAACTTTCGGCCTGTTAAGTTACTTCGACTAACTAGTGTAAGGTAGTTTCGCTAGTCCCATTCCTATTCCTATATTTTTCTATTGTTGACTTTTTCTTTTCTTCAGCGCGGTTAGCGGAGTTGGACGTTAAGGTCTTAAGCCCTAAAGTAAATAGGATATTAAAATAGGATTAGTTACCACTAAAATAGGATATCAAGTTTGAATGTGACAGATGTGTATATATAATATCTCTAATATACATCAAGCACATTTGTGAGACGTGACGATCCCGTCTTGCGGAGCCGCGGCTCAAAGGTGTGGCTCGCTTACGACGTGGCGAATAATCCTCGGTAACCTACCAGGAAACGTTCCGATATCACGGAATGCAACTCGCTGCATGAGCCGACAGATATTGACGTGCTAATACGAAATATAAACTGAACTACAGATGTGACCTGTCAAATGAAGGTGTGAAGGTGTGTGGAGGTGTGTGAAGAGGTGAAAAGTAAAAAAATAAAAATAAAAAAAAGGTGAGAGAGACCCTTGATTTGTGATATTGATGAAGATACCCCACTTGCATTAGGCTACTTTAGTTAGGTACTTTTATGTACGTCTAAATAAGTTAGATTAGTGCGAATAGCGCTTTCACAATACCACAAATAGAGGTTTGTACACATACATAAACCTGGCTAAAATATGCAACTAGTACGTGCATCTGTTGGAACTTCCTTCCCAGCGGTATGGGAAATGGGAAATGGGAAAGGGGAAAAGAAAAAGAAGAAGAAGAAGAAGACGGAAGGCGCTTACTTACATAATTTGGAATAGTTATAGGTAACTACCTACCTAACTACCTACCTAGTTAGGTCTATTTGTAAGGTATCTGACACGTGCTACTATTTTGTAAGGTGTAATCCTCTTACCTTTATGTAAGTCTTACTTACATTAATAAGATTTACATAGTACAGGAATAAATCCCGGGTTGAGGAGATCTTAACACTTCCCTCTCCTTGGTACAAGCGGCGAAAAATAACATGCGACGGATGAAACATGACTTGCAGTGTTTTCAGTGTTTTCAGTGGGTTTTTTTTTTTTTTTTCTTTCTTCCCCTCCAATGTTGACAAATTATCAATCATGATAGACGCAAAACCACGCAAAAGACACATGGTTGCCAAGAGAATTATGTCGAGAAGCAGGGTTACCTGGTAAAACAAGCTTGACAGGACCCAAGGAGTCAAGGACAAGACCCAAAAACAGACAAGGTCTTATACAAGAAGACAGGGGTTTGGCAACGTGTTGGTATCATTTTTGTTGCTTCGCAGGACCACGAATCCCAGACTGTCCGTGACCCCTTGCCTGCATGGCTATCCCCAAAGCACACAGTTTATTAGTCGACGGCTCCAACGGCAGCTTTCCGGTAGCTATTCACTGGACTCGGCACGGGTCGTTGTCATATGCCCTAGGCCCTATGTAGGTCAGTGTTCATAGCGTCTATGACTAAAAGTCCGCCCGTCAAACACGGCGCGAATGCTTATTCCTTATTCACTTACACTAGTTTTCTTTTCTTCCCGCCGTTTGCGTCAACTCTTTCTTGAAACCATGTTTAGGATGTTTAGAGGAGGGGGAGATAACGTTGATGAACAATGAATAGGATCAAGGAAACTCTGGCTAGAATAGCTCGAGCCGCTCGTGGAACCCGCGATCCGGCATCTTCTTCGAGCTTACGTCTGGACCGCGTAGGCCGGTCGAGTAGCTCAACACTCGACTCTCGGGAAAAGGTCCTAATCCGCCCAGATGGCCGAGGTCCCCTTATTCTCTTTGACGGTACCCAACATGGCGACGACGGCATCGACATTGTTTTCGTCCATGGACTGTTCGGCCAACGCAGTGGGACTTGGACGAAAGCCGGCGTCTGCTTTCCTCGCGACTTTCTCGGGCAGGATATCCCGGGCGTCAGAATTATCGTATGGGGATGGACCGGAGCCTTAAGCACTGGTGGCACGTTTTCCGAGCAAGCAGAAAACCTCCTAGCGGACATTGCTCGTATCCGGGTCGGCACCAAACGGCCTATTATCTTCGTAGGACATGGCCTAGGTGGACTGGTTATCAAAGAGGCCTTAGTTACGGCGGCGATGTCACGAATATACGGTGCACATGTCGAGCTTGGCAACGTATACCCAAAGACTATCGGATGCGTCTTCTTAGGTACGCCTCATGTAAGAGGTGGAAAGCGTTCTCTGGGCGATTGCATTGCTACAACTGCTCTTTTATCACCTACGCCGCCTACTCCCCAACTCCTGAAAGCTTTCAGGGACAGTGACAAAGCTTTCGAGAACCTTCATAGTACATTTCTTATGATTTCGAGAGACATAAGAATCATATGCGCTCGGGAAAAGCTGCCGACGACTATAACCGCCTCAGCCGATGTGGCAAAGGATGCCGATGGCATGGAACTGGGAAGGGGAACGATCCAAATGATGGTCCCAAGGGACTCCGCAACCTACGAGAGTTTCAATGTATCGAAGCTCGATGTGATGGTGACCCATCAGGACCTCGCAAGATGCAAGAGTAGGGACGACCCAGGTTATGCGCAGATAGTTCAATATCTCGTCAAAGCAGCAACTGCTCTAACACCCGCCGAAATGCAGGCAAGGGAGCCCAGAAACCAAGGTATAACCCTACCCAGGTATTTCTACATTATGTGCATAATTCGTTGCTGACTCTGGTGATTTAGAAATCCTTAATGCTCTTTACTTTGACAGTATGATGGAGCGCGAGTCTCGGATAGACCCAGCCTACGGCGATACGTGTGACTGGATCTTGAACCCTAACCAATCTCCCCTTCCTAAATTCCTCAAATCTAGCGACACCTTCTTGGTAAGTGCCTTAACTTTATTACAATTCTTTATCAATCTGCCGGTGCTGTTATAGCCTTGGGTTATAGTCACAATCTGAACTGAGGGCTTAGATAACGGCCATGCTTTTCTTTCTTCAAGGAGATCCTTTGGAACATTGATTAACTGTTATATAGTGGATTAGTGGCACTGCTGGATCGGGAAAGTCGACGCTGATGAGGCATCTGTGGCGATCTGAACAGTTCAGAGAGCAACTCCTTGACGGCTGGGCAAAAGGGGGCGAGTTACACATGGCTTGTTTCTTCTTTTTCGAAGGTGGCGGTCCGATCCAGAAATCATACGAAGGCTTCCAGCGTAGTGTTTTGTATCAAATCCTATCGGCGAAACGTGATCTCATTAGAGTTGCGTTCCCTAGCTTTTTCGAGGGTCCTTGGCCGCCTCCAGTTCAATTCACCAGCAACAGCAATCTTAATCAAGCATTCTATTCTTTATTCGCCCAGATGTCCGACGACCTACGCCTCTTTATTTTCATGGATGGACTCGACGAATACCGTATTATAGATCGAAAGGATCAGTATGAGCCAGGCGAACTTGACGTCACTTACAAGAACACAGGGGATGAGTTTTGGGGTCAGAGTAAATGGGCCATGGACTCTCACACAGAGGTCTCGAAACTGGTTAACAGTATGGCTGGCAAGGACAATATCAAATTCATCATTACTTCAAGGGAACTATCTGTGTTTGAGGATGCTTTTGCCGGCTTTCCAAGATGCAGACTTCAAGACCACACTGAAAGGTCTATCACTCAATACGTAGCAGGCCGACTTGAAGATGAAGCTCCCGGGTTACCTGATACCAATAACCTATGCAGGGAGATAGCACAGAAGAGCCACGGTGATATACTATGGGCGAGGTTGGCGATCGATATGGTCGTCGGTTGCAGCTTGCGCAGTTTGAGGAGTATGTTAAACTCCTTGCCATCGCACCTTGGAGGGCCCGATGGTCTTTACATGCGCATGTTGCAGAACTTAAGCCACGAATATCAGCACAGCGCATCTAGGATTTTTCATATTGTTCTCAG
Organism: Entonaema liquescens; assembly: GCA_902805475.1. Lineage (NCBI taxonomy): Eukaryota > Fungi > Ascomycota > Sordariomycetes > Xylariales > Xylariaceae > Entonaema > Entonaema liquescens. Next base: position 2,006,749 of record CADCSX010000007.1, read on the forward strand.
AGCACAGCAGCCGCTGAGCCTAGTTACACTCGCCTTCGCTGAAGAAGGCTACCTGGACCCCAGTACAGGCGAACTAAGGATGGTTCGCGATAACCAGCTTTCCTACGACAATGATACTATCGAGCGTCTGGCCGACGAAATGCAAAAGCGGTTGCAAACTTGTTGTGTTGGCCTTCTGGTTGCCGAGACAGGTATATCCACCAACTCTAACACCGTGGAAACGGGGAAACGGGTCGTCTTCTCTAATCAGACCGCTAAGGAATGGGTACGGCGCAAGGATATATGGCAGAAGCTTCCTGGTGTCAAGCCTTTCGACGATATAGAGCTGGACTTCTCTCTGCTTAGTGGATTTGCTAGACACATCAAAGTTTTTGGAGTTACACGGTCTCCAGTATTGGCATGGCCAAGCTGGCGAATCCGGCCCGATGCATGGTTGTTGCTTTCGAACGTATTGCGATATGCTGAGAAGGTCGACAACAAAATTAGTGATGTACAGAAATATTGCGAACTCTTAGACGAGGTAGACAGCACATGCCAACAGGTTTGGGTCACGGCTCTGAAGAAGCATAAACCTCTCCACGAGGATCCCGACTGGTATGAGAGTAAGCTCCCGAGTCTTCTCAAGAAACACTGGTCAAGCTACGAACCAATGGACGTTGGCAAGTCACCTAAGCGGAAAGACTTCCTAACCCTGGCCGTCCAAGCCAGCCTGGTCCGATACGTCGGCACAAAGTTAAACAAATTAAGTGGAGAAGCGAGGAGGAAGAAGGCCCAAGAGCTTTTGCCTTTTGTCGTCAGCCCTAAGGTTGATGGCATCAGCGCTTGTGCTGCCCTTAGCGGAGATTATGCGGAGTTCCACCACGACATGCCGGACTCCCGCTTGCTAGATATTCTATTCGACGCAGGCGCTTCCCCGCGTGAGGACGAGAGGGTGTGGACGAAAGCATTAAAGGCAGGACGGAACTACTTCTCGAGAGGCAGTGTTACCATGACGCACTTGCTCGAAACCTCGTCGAGCGCAAGGCTCATGGAGAATCGGGAGAGATGGGTCACCGCCATTAAGGCGTTACTACAGCATGGTGCGGATCCCACTATCGACATCCAGGTCACAACCGGGGAAGGGGAGAATCAGTCCACAGCAACGGTCGCAGCCGTGGATCTAATACGAGAGACTCTGGAGGGAGAGCCCGAATATGCCGTCGAACTGGTTGAGATGGAAGTTCTTATGGGCCGAAGAGGAAGCGTAGGACTTGCGAGATGAGAATGACGATGACGTGTCACGAAAGTGCTTTTTGTAGCTCAGGAACGGAGGAGGCATGGAGGGGAACACAGCATTATTAGGGATGGGTGCGCAAGAGAAAGGAAAAGTTCGGGGAGATAATTCACATGGTTTCGGACTCCCAAGATTGAGAAAATGTGGTTCCACGAGTCTATATACCAACCAACCTATACACATATAACGTATCACGACTAACTAAACAAACAAACAAACAGCATCCGTCGGGTTTGTCCTACGGAGACCTCGACGACTGAAACTACAGAGACAGTTCTGCTGACTGTGATGTTACCTATATACCAGGTGTATAACACGGAAAGCAGGAACGAAATAGTATCACTCGAACATCGGCATGTACCAAGACTGGATTGGAGGATCACATATAGAATGGCGTGTCGGGGAAATCATATATAGAGTTGGTATTGTGTGCATTCTTTGTAGTAGATAGTCGTATAATAATATTATATATTTATTTTGTTGATAAATGAATTTCGGACGGTATATTAGTTAAAATATATGTGACGGTACTAAAATACCCAACTATTATCGTCTCTAATAACTCTAGGCTAAACTAGGGAGTCTTGCAGAAACAGAATATTCAAGATAAGTAATGCACGTAAGAGACGAAATGTTCACATATAATACTCGAGCTATGTAATGACCGGATGGATATATGCTTCAACACCGCAGCTTCAGGTCTTAAGCTGAGCCGCTATGTTAGGTATATTTAGCGAATCAACAAGTCGGAAACCACATTCAAAGGTATGTGGTATCTAACGTAGCGAGATCTTCAACAGAGTTAATAGACTTCCTACGATAAGGGGGAAGTAGTAAAATAAGAACAGAAATAGAAATCCAATAAATAATAATACCAGCAATCATCAGGGCTCTCTTTGATCCGCATGCGACTCCCGCCGAAAAAAAGGGGGACAGCTCGCTCAGCACGCATTTTCCAGGCAAAGCCGAAACCACGGTTATTACCAGGACTTGGCAAAAACGCAGTGGCCAACCAAGACTGTGCGCTTGAAGATTTCGTCATATGAATTGCTGAGGTGGTATTATGGGAGGTGGAGATGGAGATGGAGATGGAATACGAAATATCCAGACGACTTACCTAAGAATACTCACTCACTTCCAACAACTAAGACATAAAAACTTGCGTAGACGTAAAGATGAGGTACTGATGCTGGTATATGCATATGCTATGTGATAATACAACCGCTGTCTACTTTTTTCCTTTTTCCTTTAGTTTGAATCCGTCATTGGATCTATTTGTTTCTCTTTTTCGCCGTAAGTGATACCAGCTTATTCTTGACATGCTTCGGCATCTTCTCTTTCCGCTTCCCAGCCTGTTGCTCCTTGACAGCTTTCTTACGTTGCTGTGAGTTGTTAGTATGGTACATAGTGAAGGGGAGTGTAGCGTTAATATATGGCATACCTTCTTCTCATTCTTATCTTCAAACCGTTTCCCCCGCGGCGTCCCTTTCGCGAATTTGCTCTCATCGTCACTATCTAGAGCCGCTCCCTCATCCGAGTCGTCTTCTGAATCATGGTCTTCTTTTTTGTGCACTACCTGGTCGGCTAGGAGGTTCCGGTAGACGAGTTTATCTCCCTCGCCTTCCCCAATCTGCTGCGCATCCTTCTCAATGTCGTAAACCTGTTCTAGCGTCTGGGGGATATATTGGTTTCGGAAGACCTCATTGTCAACCTCTAGCTCGGCTGCGGCAGCCTCGTCGCTAGCGAATGGTGGTCTAGAAGCGTATAGCTTTTCTATCGCATTTGATAGTCCTGGCTCTTCCACTGTGCCCTTGGGATTGGTGATGAACTCGAAAATGGTGCGATCGGATAGTGTGTCAACTCCCTGTCTGCGGAAGAAGTCACCAGTGTTCTTAATATCCATTCGAAGAAACTCTAGAGACCGGGGATGGTCATGCTCGACGCTTTGAGATACATCAATGATGTAGAGTTGCCTATCATGGTATAGAATATTATATTCGCTCAGATCGCCGTGTACTAGTCGAGTGACGTGGTACATACGTCGCATGATACCCAAGAGTTGGATGTAGAGTTTTCTCCACACCTGGTCTGCATCATCGCCAGAGATGTTCGCGTCGCGTAATCGCGGGTACGCGTAACCCTTCTTGTTTCCGAGGAAGCTCATTAGAAGAACATTGCGCTTGAGTTCTATGGGTTCAGGACAAGGAATGCCCGCGGAATATATTCTCCGTAAGTTACGGTATTCCTTGAGTGCCCATTGCTCAACCATCTTCCGGCTACTCCCCTTTTCCGCACCGGATTTAAAGCGGTGCTCGCCGGTGATATATCTCTCACGGTCCTTAAAACTTAATATGCTCGTCTTGTAAACCTTTACGGCTCGTTGGACAGGCGGTCCGTTGCCGTCGGCGTCGGGATACGCAACAGCACCATATACATTGGCCTCCTTGCCCGTACTGATTGCGCCGTGTATCTCGTCGACTAAGCCACGTTCGATCATCTGAAAAAGAACCCTCTTGGTCTTCTCGTCGAGGACCTGGTCACTTGTGGCCCTATCGGCCTTATCCTTCTCCCGGTCTTGTCCCCCCTTAACATCATCCAGTCGAATTTTGGCGGCGTGTTTTGAAAGGCTGGCCATTTGGTCGTCCACGCTCGAGAAGGTGTTTGCAGCGGGTTTCTGCTTGTTGGAATGTAAGGGCCGTTGCCGGTTAAAATTTTTAGGTATCTCTGATTCCCCATCTGGGTCCATGTCGTCGTAACTATCGTAGTCATCGTCTAAGACGGAGTCTAGATCGTCATCGTCATCATCGTCCGAAGCTCCTGGCGCAGCATCGACTAGGCTTCTAGGAATTTCCTGACTTGCTGGTTCATTATAACCATTGGTACCGGATGAGTAAGGCGATTGCCCGGGTGGTATTGTGGTGGAGTTTTCGGTCTCCATGATAGATATTTGAACAGGTATTTCTCAACGTTGTTATTGGAGAGCGCGTGGGTTTTCTTTCGTTGGAAGGAATATTGGCTCAATATGGTGGAGTAGATGTGTAAGAGCTGCTTGATGTTTTATTTTTTTATTTTTATTTTTTATTTTTCGGGATGTTTACTAAGGGACGTGGGGAAGCTCTCTCTATTTATATGCTGACACAACACTAGATCAGATTGATAGAAATGGTCAATGGGAACGATAGTAAAGTTATTGAAAAGTTGAAAAGGTTAACTATTCAAAAATAACTTTTGTTAAATGCTGGTTTATAATTCTGAAAAGTAGCACACAGACATAAGGCCAGGGTCTTACCCCACCAACCCACCCTTGAACTGAACTTTATCTTAGATTAACTAGTTAAAGTATTTACTTCGAACTATAATTCTTCTTTCCTATTATTATTTATTTACTAACATAGCAATATAATAATTTTCCCAACAGAAAGGCTATGCTATCATTGTCTAGCCTTTAGTTTTTAATTCTAAAAAAAAAAAAAAAAAACCTAAGAAAATTCCATCAAAATGGAAAAGTTACGTGGGATGCAATACATACCTATAGAGCATTACGTACTATAAACATGCTTAAGAAGGAGGACCCTTTTGACATCTTTCTACGTACCTATGTACACACGAACCTTACCGATACACTCACTAGCTGGGTACCTAGGGCACAGTGTGTTACTAGTCCTTCGCGTGACAGAAAGAAGTACCTTTGTAGTTTAGGTATTAGTATAGTTCGATCATGTCTCAAGTCTGAATCAACATTAAAGGTCAAAGCAATAAATCAATACCATTATTTACTCCTAGATTTCAATAATCCCCCCGTTCCTCAATTGTCCGATTCTTATCAACCCCGCTTCCCCAATGTTACATGAATATTCAGCATTCCAAGTGATCGTCAAGCCCCGGCTTGCTTTTCATCAGCTTGACGGCAAGATGATTCGCTCATCGTCCAATATGGCAACGGCCAAGAACATGATCCTCCTGCAAGCCATGCTGCAAGCAAACCCTCGTATATAGATATAATGATAACCCTACCACCATGTCTCGCTCGCCTCAACTTCTGTTCCTTGCAGATATAACACCAATAGGCAATTAGCTGACGTGATGGTGTTTCTTCATCCATATTATCTGTGGCTCGCCACGCTGTCTCATGGTTCGTCGATTGTTACAATATGATTGGAATGCTATCGAATTCATAACTAACATTGTATAAGCTGCCCTTGCTACTTCGAGAGTTGTGGGAATACCTACTGTTCCCTTTACCGACTCCAATGACGGAGCATATCTAATTACATCTCTTAAAGGGGTGTTAGTAGACTCCAAGTTTGCTGAAAGCCGTGATGACACCGGCGAGACATTAATCCCACCAAGCCTCCAAGATTTTGCCAAAACATTTGTGGACGATTTACATGATGTTCTGGGTCTCAATCTTGATATCTCTATTGGCGATGAATCCGCATCAGACACTGTATTTCTCACGTTAGGGGATCCTAGCAAGTACACGGATGTCAGTGGTTCACAAACCTCCGAAGGGTATACACTTTCGGTCGACTCTTCGGGGGTTGTCATATCCGGTGCCAGTCCTTTGGGTGTATGGTGGGGTACTCGAACTGTCCTGCAGCAAGCAGTTCTCTCCAATGGCTCCTTGTCCTATGGGGAAGCAGACGACGCTCCTGGGTGGAAGACTCGAGGTATGATGCTCGACGCAGCTCGGCATTATTATCCACCAGAGGTATGTACAAGTCCAATTTGACATAATTTGGCCCATGTAGCTAATAAAAAGTGCCGAATAGTTCATAATTGAATTATGCTCTTACATGAGCTTCTTTAAACAAAATACATTCCAATTGCATCTAAGTGACAATCTATATAATAATGTCGACCTGTATACTAGAGAAGAATCTTTGGAACTATATGCTCGATTTCGCCTATGGTCTGATTCCGAAGACTTGGCCGGTTTGAATAAGTATAAGAATGAGTCTTATACTAAAGAGCAATTTGAAGAGATCCAGACGACGTGTGCTTCTCGAGGAGTCGCCATTATCCCAGAGATCGAAGCCCCAGGACACGCGCTAGTCATCGTACAATGGAAGCCTGAACTGGGACTGGAAGGCAGATTGTCTCTATTGAACATCTCGCACCCGGACTCAATACCAACCATGAAAACCATCTGGAGCACTTTCCTCGACTGGTTTCATGTAAAGACAGTTCATATCGGTGCGGATGAATATACCGGTGACCCCAATGAATACAATCGGTTCGTCAACGAAATGGCGGATTATATCTACCAAGAATCCGGGAAATCCATCCGCATCTGGGGTACATTTCCTCCAAAACCCGAATACAACAACGTCTACAACAACGTCTCGGTACAGCACTGGGCCTTCTTCGAAGACAACCCGTACCATGATTACATCTTGAACAATTACTCCGTCCTCAACTCCGACGATACCTACTACACCGTCTTGAAATATTCGGGGAGCTATCCACAAGTTGTCAACGTCGCGCGCACCTTCAACGGCAACCCAGCTACAGGTGGGATATGGCAACCCTACATCTTCGACACCAAGAACGCCACGAACAATCCCGAGAAGTCCAACCCTCTAGTCCTCGGCGCCGTAACACCCCTGTGGAACGACTACGGCGCCAACGCATCCGTCTTCTCCGAGGCTTATTATGCGTGGAAAAACGGCATTCCCGCGCTCGCGGACAAGCAATGGGGCGGGGACCTCTCGGCGGCGGAATTCGCAGCAGCGTTTTCGGCTTTGCATCCCGTTGTACCGGCGCAGAATCTCGATCGCGCGATCCCATCCGTCGAGTCGACAATATTTAATTATACTTCTGGGTCAGTCTTACAGAATCAGTACTTCACGCCCCTAGCCAAGTGGGCTGACGCTACTATCCCCGACCAGTCTGGAAACGGATACGACGCGATAGCCAACTGTCCGCCCACAGGGGATTCCACCATCGTTATAAACTCAACATGCTCTTTGGAAACACCGCTTTCGTCTAAGGGTCGGGACTACACGCTTTCGCTCCGCCTCCTAGTCTCCGATTTCGATCCCGCAGCCGGGGACGCAACCCTCATCTCCGGCCGAGACTCCTCGCTCCTACTAACCCCGAACCTGACGCTCTTCGCCTCGGGGAACTACTACCGGCTAAACAGCACGCTTGTCCAGGGCATATGGGTTGACTTGGATATCATAGGGCGCGGCAACGGGACGTTTGCCCGTGTAAGTTTTGACGGCGCGGCTGCTGGTGAGGAGGAGTTCCTGGCTGTCTTGGGAGTCAGAGGGGAGACCCTCGTGTGGACGCCAATTGCTATCGAGGCGCCGCTGAAGCGGATCGGTGGCGAGGGCGCGGGGTGGACGGGAGAGGTGGCGGCGATGAGCTTGAGTTCCGAGGCTTGAGTGGGTAGATAGATGGCTGGTTAGAATAGTTGGACTATTATTTACCTATTCAAAATCTTACCGCATCCTATGTGTTGAATGTTTTAGGATGGATGGATTAAGGCAATATTGAAGCTATTTTATCGTATCGTCTCCTTATCTATATGGTGTAGCCTAGGAACACCTCACTATACATAGGTATCTACAGCATAAGAAGTAGCCAGGTACTATAGTTAGTTAATAATACTAGATCTATGGAATTGGTTTATACGGATGGCTTAGATTAATCTAACACTTTACTGTCGAATTTTTATTGGGAATTGTTGAGTTGCCTTTTTATTTTATCTAGTATTTATTACAAGACGACCAGCTGATTACCATTGAACTAGTCTGTACCATATAAAATGACGTCCTCATCTTCACTTATCTAGGTACCCAGTCTCCCCTATTCGTTATATCGATAACATGGCGAATGCGTTCCGATTAGAGCGGAGAGTGATCAGTATCCAACCCAGAAGTATGAGGCGAGATATCCTCTATTATTCTAGATAACAGAGGTCCAGTCATGATGGTACGGTTGGTAGTACGGTATTTTTTAAAAAAAATTCACCCACTTATTTATCACTGGTCGGCCTCGACCTTCTCGACGTCCTCAACCCCCTCAACCCCCTCAAACAACTTCTGCATGGCCGGCAAGAAAACCTGCGCCTTTCTGAAATCGCCAAGCTTAACGCGCATGTAGTCGAACGCGACCAGGATAACCTCATCCAGCTGCGCCTTCTTGCTCTGTTCGGCATCGGCGTGGATCTCCATGTTCTCCTCTATGATAGGCACTTTCTGGTACCTTTGCGAGAAGTGCGTCATCAGGATGCGTCTGGCGCCCATCCGGCGGCCGATGTCAATGGCCTCGGACATGGTCGAATGCTTCTTAGCAATCGCGTCACCCTGGAGCTCGTCATCGAATGTGCTTTCGTGGATGAGTAGCGTGGCGCCCTTTCCAATCTCGACTAAACTCTCGGACGGTCTGCAATCGCCCGAATAAGCAACCTTGAGACCGGAGGGGAAAGTAAAGGCGGTTGCGTACGCCCCGTAACAATGTTGCACGTGGCAGGCGTCGATCTGCTTCACTCCGAAGACGGCCGCCTCCTCTTCCGAGAATTTGTGAGGCTGGCAGACTTTCTTCGAAGGACCTGCTAGCGTTGGATCCCACCTGTCGAAAGAAATAGTCTTGAGGCGGTCGAAACCGTAGTTTTCGATATCTGCGTATTCTCGCAACCAATATATCATATGCTTATGAGCTGCGATGAAAAGTTGAGCGGAAGGATCCGACTGTTTCGTCTCCTCCTGCCACGCCTTAACAATGGAAGCGGTGCCTAAGTGGTGGTCTGCGTGGAGATGGCTAATCCATATGCCCTTAAGATTTCGCAAGACTTCGGGTGCCTCACTACCAAGAACTCTCTGTAATTGGCCAAGTGTGTTCTCACCACAGTCAAATAGGTAGTTACCGTAACCCGGAACGCGAAGGAGTGTAGAAGAGACATTGCGGTACTTGGATGGTAGAGCAGAGCCTGTTCCCAGAGGAATGATTTCAGCGTCTCGGTTCGGGATATCTGATTCCACCTTTTCAATTTTAGCTAGAAATTCAGGATCCGAGGCCTTCACTTTGGCCTTTTGAGCCATCTCTAATATTTCATCGGTCAAGTCCGCTCGGGCGAGCTTTTCGATATCAGGGAAAGGAACGACCTTATCATCTTGGTGCATGTACTGGGGTGCAAATTGCACAAGCTTCCCAACCTTGCTACATTCGTAGACGGGGGAGATGTCTGTAGTTGAGGTGTTTAATATTGAGACGTCATTGTCGTAGATGGGCAAGTGGAAACGGTCAGGATCTATACATCGTAATTTGAAGGTTTGAACCGCGGCCGATTCAAACGAAATCCTGTTCGGGCAGCCTTCCGGCGAAGATACAATGTGTCTGATTTCCGGTTTGTTTTTCATAAACTGCTGTAACCGGGCTTCATTTATAACTCCACGGCCAAGGATCCAGTAGATAGCGTGAATACCGCTCATTAGACTATCATTTGACCACTCTGGGCGATTTACGAGCGCTTCGATATAAGAACGGTCAGGTAAATCGATGACGATAAATCCGCCTCCAGGGACACTCGGTGCTAAAACCATGTCTGGAGTCACTACGACCCCATCTTTACCCACCGCGTTCTGACCTCTTGTGAGGAGGCCGTAATCTCTTTTTTCTACGCCGTACTTTTCAGCTTCCTGGAGTCTGAACTTTCCTCGTCGGTCGTGGGTTTTGAATATATAACACATGGATTGGTTCGTTGGTTCTGTACTTGGCAGTTCCTGTACCATTGCTCCGGGCCATGGTTGACGTACCAATACGGCTATATCTGGTACTGCCTCTCCACTTCCTGGCAAAGGCCCTGTGTATTCTTGGATATGCCCTTCACTATTTCGGACGAATAACTTGGCAGGTAATTTCGCTTGGTGTAACGTTGTCTCTATCAGCGCATCCATGTTCCAGTCCGAGTCAAACATCTGGGTGACTATGGCTTGAAGCAGCTTTTTGTTCTCTTCATCGTCAGCGGTGGATTGTCCCTCATTCGCCTCGGATGCCTCTGTGAACTCCTTGTGCGTTCGCTTCCGGGGACTACTCAGCGCAGTCTTTGTCGATTGTACGGGCATATACCACACTTTAACGTTGACGTCTTCCCAATCCGGTTTGGGTTCTTGCTGTTCGACCAAGCGTGGGTCTTCACGAACCTCATCGGGGTCCAAAGGAAGTCCCTTTCGGAAAATAAACCGGCGCGCTGTGGCGAGTAGTTGTGTTAAATTCTTGCCGCCATGAACTCTAAGCCTCGGCATGATCGTTTCGTAAATGTGGCGATTGTTAAGATTTTCTCTAGTCTTACCCTCTGCCATATTTAGTTTGAGTCTCTCTACCTTGGTAGCGAGACTATCGGCGAGGACGAGGATGATACCTAGAAGGCCACCGGCATTATGCCAGTTAACCGGGCCTGTTAAGAAGACATCTTCGACTTTCAGTATACTGATGCCTCGCTGGACAATAGCGCGCTGCGTCCCCTCGGAGATAGTCCCAATTATATAGCGCTTGTTATCGAAGTGAAGCAGCAAGCTAGTGCCGTGGGTGTCGGCAGTGGGAGTCGTAATGATCTGGACATTGCTGAGCATATTGCGCTCGTATTGCGACACCTGGGGTTTTTGAGGTAGAGAAGTCTCGAGCAATAGGAATCGAGCGCAATATTTCTGATCTCTAGGAGACCCGCGTAGTAGGAGGATGTTGGGTTGTTGGAAGAGAGTAGTTGGGAGAGGTGCCTTTGCAAAGATAGACTCTGAGAGGCGGCCGCGGACGTTTGGTAAGATTAGGAGATTTGGATTGGTAGTTTTGCTGAAATTGAAAAGCCACCTCGGGGTCTTATTAAGGATACTACGAAATCTCATGGGGGTTTTTACGCCGTATGAGCCTATCATGAATGACTCTTACGGCCAATTCAGAAGCACATGCAGATGCAGATGCAGATGCATATAAGTGAATTATTTATACTGATAGTTAAGACTTATATTGATATCGTAACTAACTAGAAATTATTTTTTATTTCTTTATCTTATCGATACTATTCCAGTCTGACGTATTGTTTTAGGTAGGACATACCATACCCAGCTTACGTAAATTATCCTGTTCTTAGTACTTAGGTACATGTAGGGAGTCAATTACATACCTAGGTACCTAAATTAATAGAACGGTCTTATCATCAGCACAACGTTTTATATCTACCGACAACAATCGCAAACTATCTGTTCTTAACCATACAACATATTATTTTCGGTGGATAACGCCAATACTACACCACTAACACTCTCGACTGGGTTTTTTGATAAGTTCTTAATTATTACCGAGTTATATAAGTATGCCATGAATATACCGAAAAAGACAGGAGCCACCATACCTCGCAAAGTCCAAGTACATTAAGTATAACTACCTACATAATACATCTCATGGCGCCGGACTTGCAACCACAATTCCCGCCAGCGACGTGACCTTGATATTATCGCCGCCCTTACACCAACACGTTCCAGCCTTCTGCTGAACTACCCCTTTCTCATTCCACTAGCACTTGGTTAGTAACTACTTTACTTTCAAGCTATGAGAGAGGACTTCTTAATATGACATACGACACAGCCGATATCTTTGCGCTTCTGGGTCCAGTTCAGCGAGTCGCACAGCGCAAGACACTCCTCGAGCGAGTTCACCACTAGCGACGCCTGGTCTGTCCCCGTCAGGTCGCTGTTACAGTAAACGTCGTAGTTCTGGTTCTTCCCGGATATCGTACTGCCGCTCCGATTGGGACACCCGGAATCTACCAAGACTGTTGGCGTCGGCTCGGCGATGATTGCTGTGCTAGTACTGCTACTCGTCGTGCTGGTGCTCTTTGTGGTTCTAGTGGTGCTAGTCGTGGTCGTAGTTGGTTTACTGCTCGTAAATGACGTAGTCGAGGGGATAGTATGTGTCGACGAAGTGGCGCCGTTGTTTATACCTTCGCTGTCTGCAGAGGCACCTAGACTTAACATCAGAACCACTATATCTACTACGTTCGTTTACTCGCCATGTTCTAACCTGTATTATTGACAGCACCATTATTCCTCAACCCCAAGCCCAGACCTGTGCCTAAGCCGAGTGCTAACGCCACTACCGAGAAGAGAGTTACCAGCAACCAGAACGTTGGTTTTTTCAGTCCGGCTATCTCTCCCTGGCGGGGCGGCGGGCTAATCTGTGGTTGCTCCGCGACATAGTTCTTATACTCGTAGTACGGCGGCGAATGGTAGGTTGCGGGAGCTACCTCGGGCGCTGAAGAGTCCGTACTGAGCTGCGGTGCGGTGCTCGGCACGGCCTCCATCGTTGAGTACATCTTGCTTCTAAGCGACAGACCTGCGAGAACTGGGAAGGCAAGCTGGAACCAAGAGCCATACTCAATATATTTTGCTCTTGTAGGCACCAGCGATGCTATCTGACTTACGATATCCTACGTCGGCCCCTGGCTAGAGTTGTGATACTACCTACATTACATCTGCATGCAACCCCCAAATTTCAGGGGTCGATCCGAAGTTTGGGGATATGAGCATTTATAATCTTATGACGCTCTTATTACAGGTTTTTAGACAATAGCTACCTATGGACCAGATCTTTGAGTGTATCGTGTAAGTTGGGTTTAGCAATTGGTCCTGGTACCAAAATACAACTACCGTAGCTAAGTAACCACGGTTCCAAAAATCAACACAGCCTTATTAGGTAGCTATACGATGCCTTCAAAGTTGCGTAGTAAGAACGTTCAATTGTTAGCGAGTTTGATATTTAACGTGATGGAACTCTGCGCTGTGACCTATCCGGGATTTCTTCCTGCGGACTTAATGGGCTCAGCTACAACCAGTATAGCCTAGCTATAATTGATCAGTTCAGCACTGCCCTATCTTAGATGGGACTAGTATGCATTTCCGAAAACGGCGAGGAAATGCGACTGGCGTGCATATGTAATGCTATTATTAGAGAGTCATTTCGCCTAGCCTGGGTTGACTTAAGCGACAATGAAGAAGTTCTCATGATATACGGTGATAGTTTTAAAATATGATGATAATTCATAGCTTCTCGGTCATTCGCTATTAAAAATCGTCTAAAGAAGTAAGTTGTGCATACGCCTATCGTAAAGTATGGACGATAATACATGTATTTTGCTATATTTGTAAAGCATCGTCAAGCCGTGCTGTATAGTGTGAACGAAGGCGTATATGTAGGTTCGTGAAAAGGTAGTACCCCTGTAGTTAGTACCGTGAACGGCTCGGAGGGGCGATGGTTGACATATATTGGGTGGCTATGAAGAATGCACGAGCTTTCTAATGGCAATGTCTCTAGTTATAGGCAACCCTACTACTCTGAGCTTACGCACGTGGTCATCAATATCCTGTCCAAACGTACATAACGTTTCAAGTGCTTATATTCTACCTTATCGGCTAACTATTCGCTCTTGCAGAGTACTGATTCGGAGCCGTAACTAAAGTCTCTACCCTCATATGATTATACAGACAACACTGCCAAGGTAAATTTGGGATAAGTGTTGAAGTTGGAACACTCCTGTCGAAGACATCATCTATGAGATAATAACACAACCCCCTTATATGGCTTGCGTACGCTGTACGAGCCCTGGGGCTCGTATCCAAGTTGAGAACGTCCCCCAGAAATCCTTCCCTGTCACCCCACAAGCCCGGAGGAAACCCTTGATGCCTGGTACTTGGTATAACTCATCAAGCGTCTGTGGCAGTGTAGTGACAAGACATTGAAGTGTGTTCTCAGAGACTATGGGGCGAGTAGGTTTCGGGACCATCGCCGAAGCCACGCTCTTGACATAGGTATCTAGTTTTTTTCGTAGTAGTTTTTGTTCCTTGCTTAATGGCTTAGGTTCTATCACTTCTTTATCCGCCGGTTGGAAATTGCGGACTGGCCCAGAATTTGAATCGTGAGTTACGGACGGATTTGTCTCGTGGTCAAGCGTGGGGCTAGCATCCTGTTTTCGTTCTAATTGCTGGGATACCGGAAGTGTAACTATCGCCTCGGATACTTCTTCGATACTTGGACCATCGTAGTTTTCATGATCTCTCTCGACCGAGGCTTCGGCAGCACTATGTCGTGTCTCGTAAACTTCGGGAGATAATTTACTGTCCGGGGCTGGTGGGGGCATAATGATTTCTTTTGAGCGATCCTCATCCTTGATCTGCTCTCGCTTGGATGATTGATCATCTGGTAGCGGTTGCTGAATATCCTCTGTAGTAGCTGTGGCCACAAGTCCATCAGAAACAGGTGTGTGTTCAGACTTGGACTCGTACTCGGCCTCAAATTCTGCAATTATTCTGAGCCAATTAAACCCATACTCGGCTACCTTAGCTATGCCTATACCATGTATATTTAGAAGCTCACGCTGAGTCGAGGGACGTTGCCAGGCAAGGCTTTCTAGAACCGAGTTAGAGGCAATCATAAACGGGGACCGAGCCTCTTTAGTAGCACAGGCAGCACGATCCGCTCCTAGACGCTTGTATAACTCCTTGAATGAATCAGATTTCGGTTGCTTCCGGATGGTGTCTCTTTGCCGAGGACGAGGAGTCTCCTTTGCGGTCTCCTTTGCGGTCTCCTTTGCGGTCTCCTTCGCAGCCTGATTTGCAGCCTCAGGCTCTATAGTGCTCTCCTTGGGGTGCTCAGCAATATCTTGTGCAATGATATTTAACCATTCATCGCCATATGCCTTAACCTTTCGGTCTCCGATGCCATTCACCTTTAAGAGCTGCTCCTTATCAGTTGGGCGGTCCTTGGCCAGTTGCTCTAGGGTTTTGTTTGTAGCAATTATGCAGGCGGCTATATCCTTTTCTGTAGCAAGCCTCTTACGATGCTGGACCAGCAGTCTGAACAGCTTATGCCACATTTCTGGCTTCGATGAGTCTTTAAGCTTAGGGCCTGCTATATGACGGGTTTCCCCTGTTAGTGGATGGAATGATGGTTCCGTTATGTCTGCATTGTCATGACCTACTTTGCTTCCGAAAGAACCGGAAGTGGATGTATTTTTGGTGGCCATAATGATGTTTTATTTGATTGACTGTTACCCCAAGCCTCGACATCCGTATCGTATAGCAACTATACATCGCCTAAGTAACGGGTATGCAACTGGATTAGGATTAGAATAGAGTCTCTTTTAACAGAAGCTGTTATATTTCGTACCTAAGTACCTCATATGATATTACCTATCTCCTACTTGCTTGAAGCGAAACCATTGATGTAACCTTGAAGATAGTATTTATAAATGCCCATTTAGGGGCTCATAGTAGAAGTATGAGGTAGCACTCATATCAGATAATAATTTGAATTAGGTGCATAAACAGGGAAATATGTCGAGAACAAATATGGATTAATACATATCGTCATTTAAAGCATATACCTATGCTACTGTAAGATGTATGTACCTAGGTAGGTACCCTCATACTGCTAAATTGATAAGCGATAGGTAAACACTGAAGCGCGGCTGCAATTTAGCCTCGTCGCTTCATCTTGCAAGTTACGTCCATCTCTCTTTCATCCCTTCTCAATTGACCCATCTCAAAACACATATTACTGCTTTTTCTTCTCGAATTTCTCAAATATCATACCAGCGTATTCCACGTCGAGTTCCTTCAATATGGCATCCACGCCAATGGATCTCGACGTTCCCGACAACTCGTCACCTGCTAACGGCACGCCATCCACCTCCCTCAACATCACCCGCACTCTAGGTGGTGGTCTACCTAGCACATCCGCTATCTCCGACATCGTGCCTAATTTCAGACCTACAAAGGTAATCTTTCTCGCTCATCCCTGCAGTATAAGAACATCTATTCACGCGAATTATAGCTATTCAGGCGCGATGATATTAAAGAGGGACGACAACAACCCTTTATTCTCAGTCTCGATTACGATGATCCCGGCGAGCTTTTGATGACGTCCGAGAGCGATGAAACTATCCAGATCTACAAGGTTCGAGAAGGCCGCCACGATAAACAGCTCCTTAGCAAGAAATACGGAGTCAAACACGCCAAGTTCACGCACAATAGCTCTAGTATAATATACGCGAGCACAAAGCAGAACGGTTTGAACACCATAAACCTGGTACTTTGCCGTTGGTTTGCAGCCTACTGACAATGTCGCTATACAGATGCGATCCGATACCTGACGACTCACGACAATGCATTTATACGCTATTTCGAAGGCCACCAGGCTGCCGTTACCTGTTTGGCAATGCATCCCGGCAACGACGATTTCATCTCTTGTAGCAAGGACAATACCATACGGTTATGGAATTCCGGAACGAAGAACGAGACCGGAATTCTATATCTGAATACACCGTATCTTGCGGCTTTCGATCCGAGTGGACAAGTCTTCGCTGTAGCATCGCCAAGCAGCGGCATGGTCTTACTCTATGACCATCGAAAATTCGATAAAGCACCATTCGCAGAATTCGACATCGTGGAGGCAGGCGCCTCAGTTGATCCTCACCATATTATGCAAGGCTGGACTACGTTAGAGTTTGCCAATGACGGCCGCTCTATTTTACTGGGCACGAAGGGAGGAGGTCATTTTCTATTGGACTCATTCAACGGCAGTCTAAAAGCATACTTACGAAAAACCGAGGGCGGAAGTAACAGGTTGGCACCCGGTGAGGAATACTTGCTCAATGGGGGTGGCCCGAGTGGCTCCAACGTGGAAAGTAGCGGTGACTGCTGCTTCACACATGACGGAAGATTCGTTCTCGGTGGCGGGAGAAAGGGAGTTATGGTATGGGACACACTAGGTAATCCAACTGATAAGATCTTGGATCCAGTTCACGTGCTAGAAGACGAGAGACCCGCGGCGGTTGTGGCTATCAACCCTCGATTCAACTTTTTTGCCTCAGCAGACCAAGACTTAGTTTTTTGGTTGCCGGATCCGCATGCCTAGGAGGCAACCGAAGACCAATCTGTCAATAATGACCTGTTAACATCTGGCGCGGGTGGCGTGGGCATGAATGAAGATGATGACCAGCCAACGGAAGGTGAAGAGGAATCCATCACCAGGTAGTAGTGAAAAGGAAGTGAGGATGCGGCAGGCCTAGGCACGGAAGATACCCCATTTTGCATTGCGAAAGGCGTCTAAAAGGACTTCGTCTCAACGACTTCTTATTTACCTATAGAGATGACTACTACTTTACACATAATATAAAGTTTTGACCTGCCTTACAATATGGGAAGAGAGACTGATGAGTAGTATATCTACGCTTACCTAGGTAGGTAGAAACCTTTATAAAAAAAAAAAGGTACCTAGATATAACGGTTCTAAATTCCCTATATTACCTACCTAGGTAAATATGCAATTATGAAGTAAGCGTATTGCTTGTTAAATGAGGCTGGAACTACCCCGCGACCCTGACTAGAGCTCCAGATCCTTGCTTAAAGCTGTATGGACCCCACATCGTCTATCGCCCCCACTTTGCCAACACCAAACTTCATCGTCACTCGATTGGGCGAAAGTTGCCAAAATTCAAGTCTAGCTCCACAATCAATTCCGACGACACAAGATCGCATATTACGACTATCATACTGATTATAAGCTGTCTTGATAGTAATTACCTTAGTGACGCATACACACATATAAATAACGTTCAGTCCGCAACAAAGCGGCACTCACTCGCGATGCCGTACTACGCCACCAGCCAGGAATGGCTACACCAGTCATCACTACTCCTCGAAGCGCGACCAACTACCGTACGTCCATCCATGCATATCTTCACTTCACTCTCCATTCCCAACCTCACCTATCCTTATAAACAACTATCCCATCACTCACGTACAAGAAAAAAGACCACATGCCTAACTAACTAACTAACTAACTAACCCCGTCTTCCCCCCACAGACGCGCATAACAACCAAATACCACATCTCCAAGCCCAAACCCCGACGATCCAAAAGTCTACCTCTTCCTTCTCTACTTCTTCTCCAGCCACTACCGACACCACTCCCACCGCCCCCCGCGGCTCCCTCACCCTCAAGACGTACGACCCCTACTCCGGCTCGTGCCTCAAGTACCGCACCACCAAGGCCGCCGAAGTATCGCGTCTGATCCAGAGCCTGGGCCGTCCGCTCGCCGCCCGCATGGCCGCGCTGCCGCTCCCCGACGCCGCCGACGAGGTCATGGCCGATGTAGCGCCGCTGGCGCAGGGCACGCCTGCGGAGGAGAAGAGGGGGGAGGACGTGGTGCCGCCGGTGGCTGGTGGTGGAAAGGGTCAGGCACAACAACAGGCGCAGGGAGGTGGTGGTGGTGGTAGTGGGAAGGGGAAGAAGAAGCGTGGGAAGAAATAAGGGTGTGGTGAATGGATGAGGGAGAAGATTAAAATAATTGGACAAGTTGGTCTTGGGTTGTATGAGATTCTGAAGGGAAAGCTAGTTCCTTGCATTGACTAGATCACAGCATTGCCACCGTACAAGATCACTCTAGAGTTGGGATTTTATTAAAAAAGCTTGGTCAAATGGCAAAGTTCAAAAGAGATGCCCAACATTTGGGCTCATACTATTGAGGAACCTTAGATATAAACATAGCAATAAAGCACATTCGCGAATCATATCACCAAATCACAAGACCAATTTAGTATGAGGTGTTCATCAATTGCATCAATTGAACTATCACTACGTCCGCGTCGCATGCATCAAGTCATTTAACCCCGTCCCTCCATCCGTTCATTCGGAGCCGATTGTTTGTTATGTTCATTCCTCCGCGAGCCATCTCCTTTACTATAAGATGGCCAGCAACGCCCCAACGCCCTGTAATGATGACCGTATCGTGACAGATAAAAAGGGAAAAAATCGGGCTGATCCAACGGGAGACTACCCAGTTGATAGATCCGACCCGCAACCGTACCGCCGAGGCAACTGCTCGCCGGTCTATGGCGTTGTATTATAGAGTCCTCTAAGCTCTACCCAGTAGAAGTGGTGTTGAGGGCAAGAGCGTGAATATAGTATTACACGGGGGCGGATCTAGTTTAGAATGAGAGAAGGGGGTATCGAAAAAAAGACGCAAGAGAAAGAGTCGTGAGACTACTAAGTTGGCGAGAAGCTTAAAAGTCATCGTCGAAGGTGAAGTCGCCTCCGTTCTCTCCTTCTCCAGGTGTGGCTACGTCTTCATTCGATACGTTCTTCTTGGTGCTGGCCATAACACCTGCCTTCTGGTAGTCACCGACACGCTTCTCGAAGAAGTTGGTCTTGCCACCGAGGGAGATGTTCTCCATGAAATCGAAGGGGTTGGAAGAACGGTAGACCTTCTCGTTGCCAAGAGCGACCAGTAGGCGGTCGGCAACAAACTCGATGTACTGCTTCATCAAGTTGGAGTTCATGCCCAGCAGAGCACAGGGCAGAGCCTCCGTCAGGAATTCCTGCTCGATGGCGACAGCATCTGTGATGATCTTCTCAATGACATCCTTGCCGGGGCGGTTCTTTAGGTGTGTGAACAATAGGCAGGCGAAGTCGGTGTGCAGACCCTCGTCACGAGAGATGAGCTCGTTGGAGAAGGTAAGACCGGGCATCAGACCACGCTTCTTCAACCAGAAGATGGAGGCGAAGGCACCACTGAAGAAGATACCCTCAACAGCAGCGAAGGCAATTAGACGCTGAGCAAAAGTAGAGTTCTTGTCAGAGATCCATTGCAGAGCCCAGTCGGCCTTCCGGCGAATGCAGGGAACTAGACAAGGGTTAGTCACGTGGTAGTCGACTGGAAATTCATATTCAACTCACTAGTATCAATGGCATTGAAGAGATGGGTCTTCTGGGCAGGCTCCTTGATGTAGGTGTCAATGAGTAGGGTAAGTCTCAGAGTGGATGTTCTCCATCATGATCTGGAAACCGTAGAAGCATCGCGCTTCGGGGATTTGAACCTCGCCACTGAATCGCTCAACTAAATTCTCGTTGACAATGCCGTCCGAGGCGGCGAAGAAGGCAAGAATATGGGAGACGAAGAACTTCTCATCATCATTCAGTCTGTTATTCCAGTCGTGGAGATCCTTGGACAAGTCGATCTCTTCGGCAGTCCAGAAGGAAGCCTCATGCTTCTTGTACATCTGCCAGATCTGTGGGGTGAAAAGTCAATTAGTATATGACGCGTTAAAAAAACACTTTACGCGTCCAAGGCGCGTTACTCACCTCATGGTACTTGATAGGGAACAGAACAAATCGCTGAGGGTTCTCTTGTAGGATAGGCTCATCGGCCTCCTCAGGTCGAATGGTAGGGGCGACTGCAGTCTTCTCTTCCTCCTTTTTTTGAACTTGGTGTGAATCGATCTCTTGGGCGAGGGCATCAATGTTAGAGTCGAAAGGCGCATTCTCCTTGCCAGCGGAGAAGTCAAGCTTCTTAACCGGAGAGTCCATCTTCAATGATTCCATGGCAGAGGCAGCCTATTTAATATAACGGGTTAGCAATCATTGCTCGAGGTAGCATTTAAAAACAAGAGGCGACGCCACATACCTTCTTAGAGGGAGTGATGTTAGCAGCCATTGTGATGATGTGAGGTTGGAAGTAGGGATTGCAATTGTAGATTGGACAAGGGAGTGACAATTGACTTGCAGTGATCACCGAGTTGGATAATCACGCGTAAAGTGGAAGTTATGTATCGTTGTTGATGAGATGCAGGACAACAAGCCTGTTTAAAACTCGTCGGATCCAAGATCTTTTAAAAGCTGTCTCTCGCCGAGTCACGTGTTGAAATTAACTGGGGTCGACGCGATTAAAAACGCGACTAAACACCCCGCCACTTTTTTTCACGCGTTGTCCAGGGGTTACAGCTAGTTGCAACTTCCACTATGAAAAAAAAGTATCCACGCAGTACCAAGGTACAGTACAAGGTACTAAAACATTTGTAAGGGGTGATTTGCTACAATTGACCTATAATTGGCCCTGCAGCTAAACCCAGCTGTTCTTTTTTTTTTCTTGGGAATGCAGGAGATTTCGGCCAACTAGGTCCTCTCGGCACTGGCTTCATGTGTCACAAAACAGGGATATCGACGCCAACTAGGATTATCAGATCACAGTCATCAGATAAACAAGCAACCTAAAGGGGTATGGGTTAAGATCCCTAGTTCGTAGCTGATTCAAGATCAGCTAATGATTACTCGTCATTGCGAATCATCATGGATTTTGGGCGGTTTTGGCGTCTTGAGTCCGGGCCTAATATCGGTCTTCTAGACTGTTGCCCCTCGGATTACGAGCCATACCATACAAACCCAGTATTATACATACGATAGTTGGGTTATGTCTTCCAACACAGTATTGAGTTGTAATGATTCGGAGTAACAGACGGAGTAACATGGCTGGTTGTTTCATTTATTCCCATTAATTGTCTTATAAAATCTAGCACTGGCCCCCCCCCCATTATGACATAATATTTGTAAGGTATCATGATATCGTCTATTCGTCCATCTTTCTTGTTGCACCTAAACCTGCTATGCTCACTTTACATTATGAATTATCAAGCCGTCCTTTTTGCAATAATCAAAACACAGGTAAAAGCCAATGCCCGACTTTTCGTAAATGGTGAACGGACTCATATGGAACAACCAAGCTCGTCGTAGCGTGACGCGTAGAGTGTAAAAGCCCCTCCAAAGTAATTAACGCGATCCGATTTCCTTAATTGAACCCCACAGTTTGCGGTTGTTAGCGGGTCCCTAATTCCGTCTACCAGCCTCGATATCAGCTGGACGAGATCTCTGGCTACCTAACCCAAAGAAACTTCTGCTCGAGCCTCCTCTTCGATCGTTATGTACCCTTGCTTGAGCGGGCTGCGACGGTTGGGTCCATTCGGATGCGACACCACTTTCCTGGGGAACATGGTCTGTTCGTGATTGACCAGCGGACCTCTCACCCCGACGCGTAGCTCGAGACGACGCGTGCTCAGGTGACCCCGAATTATATCTATCGAACTCGGCCGGGTCGCTAGGGTCCACATCTGGCACCGGTAATTTGCTAGCGCGAAGATTCTTCTTGCCTTTCTTTCGCAGGTAATCCTCTAATGCCACCGCGTTGCGCGTGTTGGCAAGAATGACGGCATCGGCAATGTCTCCGACAAATGGGACCAACCCAGCGATGAGGTCTATAAATACCAAGACGTACATCCAAGCCCATATATTAAAAGGAAGCCCTCCTTCGACCTGCTTAGCGGTTCGAACGACCATCACTGCGAGTAGAGCATCCACCACGTCCCCGGCGCTAATAAGTGTTTTCGTCAGTACGCGATCATATATCGAAAAGGAGCAGATCCACTTACAAAGGGAAGAGCCCTATAATACTACCCCAACCAAACTTCAACCCCATAAAACTACCAAAGCTCATATCCAGCCGGTATGCTCGTCTTTTCACCTTGGTTAAGATCTTCGCATCGTGCTCCGAAAGGCCAGGCGGCAACGCCTTGCGGACCCTCTTAACTTTTCCCGTCGGGGTGCCATCAAGTCTTGTCGCAGGAACTTGCTCGAAGTACGGGTCCTTTAATTTATGCGTGTTAGTAAAGCCTGCAAACCCATCCCAATGGCAGCTCTATGATTCCAAGTGAATAACGGTAAGAAAAATGGTGTCGCTTACCTCCGCTCCAAATTGGTTCCCCGCCGTCTCTTTGAGTATCTTTTTAGATACGAATTTCGCTATAACACCCGCCATCTCGTTCTCAGGATTAAAGTTGAATTAATTGTGTAGCAGTAGGGAATTCGAGGAGGTCAGGGGAAATGTCGATTAAATAAGTAAGGCGCAGTTGTCGTATCGTCCAGCGAAAATAAAATGGTTGGCCAACTATGAAATGCTAACCCTCAATTGTTAGTCGACTGTTTGGTGCGTATTCGCAACTGAGGTCACTTTCGAAACATTAAACTCTCCCTCAATTATAAGAATAAAGGGAAGATTGAAAGGCTTTTATTTATTGAAACTTGTACTGACAACCAACGAGACAATGGCGGTCTAACTAGGTACATACGTAACCCTGAATGTGGTTGTGACGTTTTTCAAGTTTTCCGTTGGTGATTGGTGTTGTTATGCGCCCATACGAGAGGTAGCCAAGTCATACAAGTCAGAGAAGTGATGATGTCAAACCACAGATTAAATGCATTAATCCAGTTAAGGTTAATCGATCTACCGTGCTTTATGCGCAACATGTAGGTAGAGATCCCTGTCTTTCCGGTGGCAGTCAAGTTGAGGTACCCTTGTACAGCTTCTTCCGGTCTTCAATGTTAATGTGGTTAATGTGGCTAGTGGCGCAGCTATTCAGCCACACTTGCCTAGAACTCCAATTCACATCTAGATCTCCTGGTGTCTCCAGAATAAGTACATACCTCTTATCAACATTATATGTACGGTTCCTGAGGCCTCCCATTTCAACATGACATTCTCATACCGGAAATCAATTAGGTTAGGGTGAACGGCAAGTCCGGTAAGATATTTCTTTAGTTTTCAACAACACCAAAAGGAACTGACCTAAAGGTTGGTTTTACCTAATACGATTAACCTATTGTCTATTATCTATCCTATTGTCTAGCATTCGCTTTTATGGGAGTATTTCCCCTTTCCGTCTATCCGTTTCGCTCATGAATGATATTTTTAGCCACCAAAGCCGTGATCCTCAGGAAGCGTAGTCAGTCGCTTCAATCTTGGACCTTTTTATG
Organism: Entonaema liquescens; assembly: GCA_902805475.1. NCBI lineage: Eukaryota > Fungi > Ascomycota > Sordariomycetes > Xylariales > Xylariaceae > Entonaema > Entonaema liquescens. The sequence continues at coordinate 2,030,659 of CADCSX010000007.1, forward strand.
CCGTGCTCGTTTTCTTCGATTTCCATACTACCACTCTAGATGTTATGAGGATGATCGTCCCTCCAATAACAATTGTTGATCCCGCCCAAACCTGCGCCCATATGTATTTACCTCCGCTAGCATCAATGATGGCACCCATAGTCGGAGGTCCCGCCAGCGTAGCAAAGCCGCAAAGGCCGAACGTCATCCCAATCCACGTTCCCATTTTTGTCACGTCTTGAACAAAGCTGCTGGCGGCACTCGAAAAGATGCCCTGGGCAGCCCCGTTCACAAAACCCATAACCACAGAATAAGCATACATATCCGATCGCGTATGGACACCTATCCAACCAAATGCCATAATTCCCAAGGCAAAACAGTTCAGCCCGTAAGTATCCACGGGGCCAATATAACGGTCGGCGATGTAGCCGAAAATGGGGCGTGCGGGCATAGCAACCGCATTAGTAATGAGCACGAAGTTGATAGATTCTAGGTCGCTTAATCCAATGCTTTCGCGAGCGAACGAGTTGATCTAGTAGTATATATGGTCAGCCCCAAAACCACAACTTGTTAACCAACCCAATCATAAACTTACGTATATTAACATTGTAAACAGAGAAAAATATATAAGGAACGCGCCCACGGTGAACAAGGTGTATGGGGTGTTCCTGAAGGCCTTCAAGTCCAAAAGTGGTGCAGGCGTCCTCCGCAGTTCCCGCGGCTTCAGGAGGCTGAACCCAACGATGGCCAAAACGATACTTATGAACCCGCATATCCGGACTGCCCATGGAAATCCGACCTTTGGTGTCAGGAATTGAACAACGGCTGGGTATAAAATGGCGCCGCTACTCGATCCACATCCATTGAGGGATACTGCAAGCGATCGCTTCTTTTTGAAGTATGTAGCGACGTTTGCAGTTGCCGGCATAAACATCAACCCAGCCCCAATCCCCTGACAGAATCCCTGTGCAAGCAGGATCTGCCAGTACGTGTTCGCCAGGCTAGTCATGAACATGCCGAATATACACATTGTAGCCCCAACGGCATATAAGAGTCGCGGGTATCCTGCATCGGACAGTCTACCAGATACCATTCCGATAAGGAAACATAAGAATATTTGTATCGAGCCTATCCACGACACTTGGGCGGCCGGTAGATTCATTGTCTGCTTATAATAAAGCTGGAAGACCGAGAAGCCTGTTCCGTAACCCCAGGACATCATATTGGCAATGTGGGCCGGTATAATCTGAGACCACGCAAGCCATCCTCCATCTGGCGGCTCGTCAAGAGGTGCGGCCGACGAAGTATGTTCCAGTCTGAGATTTTCTACGAGGGTTGTGGAGTTACTCTTCGTACCGGGCCGGGGGCTCGAGCTTCTCCCTCCGCAGGATGCTATCGTCATGGTTATTGGGTACGATCGAGTGCATCGGTATTCGAGGATAAGGAAATTTCGAAACGGGAACAAGACGAATATTTACTATGAACATGGAGGCTCATGACTAAAACTTTACGACGCGTTCAGACAATATAAACTCTCCCAAACCGATATACGCCTTCCGAAACTCAAATTATCATAGAAATGGAAAGCTCCGACATCGCTATTTCCATTATATTATTTCCTATACAGTCTACATCATGAAAGATTGCAAGTCCACCGCAAGGGCGTCCTCATAGATATGGTATAGAAGTTTGTGCGTACGTACGTCCGATCATATAGGCGAACCAAGACTGCCGACGTCTTGCGGTCAACTATTTCGGGGACCGGAACGGGAACGGAGCCCCGATGTCCCCCTTGGGGCATCTATGTCTCGGTTCCATCCTATCAGAAGAAGGGTATTTCCTGATAACCAAGGTCGCAATAGACTAATCGCGTCATGTACAATGGATATATGCCAAGAAAATCAAATCCGATCGCGCTACGCATTACTCATAGCATAATACCCTAGATGGTAAAAATTATGAAGCCGCAGCGTCGTCTCGGGCCGACGCAATGCTACAATCCCAGTCGATCTTTTCAAAGTGTTGATCATTTGCTAATTTTCCCTCTCCTTACTTCGGTCTCTATGAATAAATCTCGATGGTGTATTGTACCTAATGTGTTTACTGTGACGTTATCGTCGATTTAACTGGTGTCGCTGAAGATTAGTATCTTAATGATGAGGTTGAACTATAGATGCGCCTGGCGTTTGCTTCTTTGCGTCCTACTTACGGAGGCTATCTTGTAATGGGAATTCGATAGCTACGGGTCGCAATTCGTGATAGGCTAAGCCCGAGAGATGTAAAGACCCCACTTTAGTCATCAAGTTCAGGTACCAGCCAAGCAGAATCAAGCTAGAGAAACGCAAATTGTCGGCTCAACAATACAGCCTACATATACACTAATAAAGCGCAAAATCGTCATAAGTCGCGTGGTCTAATGGTTATGATTTCTCGTTCACATTGATGTGTTCAAAGTCCCGAGAAGGTTCCGTGTTCGATCCACGGCGTGACTATTCTTTTTGCGTCAGAACGCCTTTTATCACTCCTATTTTTTGTATTCCGTTTGGTCTCTGGTAATCTTTATTTTTTAAATCTTATTTCATCCTATGTTATATTTATCTGTAACTAGACGAAACCGAGTCCATCGGCTAGGAAGTCCCGAGATAGCACAAGCATCTAAAGGAATGGAATCATATATTTTCTTTTTTCACCTCTTCCCCCCCTCGCTCTCCTCCCCCTTTTCGGTTGACAGCAGTAAAAAGGAACGGATGGAATAAAAGTGAGACTCGATGCGGGAGGCCGTTGTCAGCCCAGTGGGCGGTAATTGTCCGACAATGCGATTTAATTGTCTTTTTCTTCTCCTTCCTTGACGCTCTCTAAAATAATAGTAATAATAATAGGTAAATAAAAAGGGGTGGCGCAGCTCCCCTCATCCTTCCCCCTCCCCCAGTGTCGTCGAAAATGCCAACGCCCGCTGTCTGTCATGCCAGCCGTCGAATACGAAATGGGCGCTGACAGAATATGGCGTCTATATAATTATATCTTTTCGCCGAGAGGGCTTGATAGTAACCATGTCCGCTTCGTATCCCAGTCACGCCATTTCCGTAGGTATAGTTTCGGCTTGCGGCAGGGGGAATGGGCGCGTACAGTATGGGTTTATATGTATATACCTACCTAAGGTAATGTATAATATGGTATAATATGGCATGTTATGGTATGGTATGGCAAAAATGCCCACGGAGCAGATACGTCATGGCATTAGGACTCGGACAAAAACACAGGATTCTACAGAACAGCATAGGTATAATATCACCGAGAGCGAAAAAAAAAAAACAATAATGATAGGTCGCTTTAATGGGAAAACCCCCCCGTATCCAAGGCCCCGGTTTTTGCGCTTTCGAAAGAGAACATCCGAGGGGGCGAGAAGAGTCTGCCTGCCTGCCTTTCGCATCGAACTGCTTTTTGTGCGCCTGTATGATAGATGAGGTACGATATGATGATGGATGATGGATTATGGGTGATGGATGATGTAGGGCTGCTGCGCTGGACGACCTGACATCTTGGGCTGGCATGCTGCGAAGCGATCGTCGCACATATCTAGTAGTGCACTACATATCCGGCCGCGCGTGTGTGATCTCGAACCCTGCAGCGTCTCGAGCGACCTGGCCTACCTCAGAGAGCAATTTTCCCCATCTTTGGTCTCTGCTTTACACGCATTTATCTCGTAGGTGGCTGCCACTTCGCATTCGCCTAGCCTTGCCCCGGGCGAATCCAAGACAATACGACGTAACAAGCTTTTTTTAATTTTTATTTTACTCGTCGAGCTGATTGAGCTCTTCCCCCCCCCTTTTTTTTTTAAGTGTCTCTTTCTTATTTTGGGTTCCTTGCTCGCCGCCTCCATGTAGGTAGCCGGCGACAGCTGGGGCCTTGGCAGCTAATAGATTGTAGTAGGTTGTGCTGGCGCTTAATTGGGGCAATCATTATTGTTATAAAAGAGGAAAATATGGGCACGCAGGGCAGATCAGATCGTCTGACTCTCATGCGAGCTGGAAGGGCAATGCCATATGTGATTTGCCGAGTTACGATGGAAGCTTTTTCGTACGCGGTAGGAGGCTCTCATTATCGAGGAACGAGCTGGATGCTTAGTTTGATATGTTTTAACACTTGTGGCTGTACTTCATTGGAATCTAGTCCGCGATATTGGTTGCCGCTTGTGCTCTCATGTGTTCATACCCTGTCGACTCTCATATGTGAACTTTGTGGTCATGGTGACTAGCAGCAAATAGGGGGGAAGTATACGTGCAGCATGTACGAGGGCCGACGAGTCCGTTCCAGGTCGTAGCGATACCTTGATCGTATCATATTATTCGCGAAAGATATGAGATCTTGTGGTGAAACCTCGCGACTAATCTTACTTGTCACGGCTATCGAGCTGCCCCTATCACACAGATAGGTTTATGCTGTTCACTCTGCCCTTACTCCACGCTCGTAGCGCCAACCAGCATGTTCGTGATAGGATAGAAGTCAAGCTACCCATCCATTCGGTCCCGACCTTGGAAGATCGTATCACCTCATCGTCTGTTGTTGGGCTATCAGATGCGATCTTGTAGATTCTCTCTCTGGGCATTAAATCACGTGCTCATATTGCTGCTGTGTACTGGAGTGTTCACTACGATTAGATGAGATAGGTAAATGCCTTGGTTGCTTACTTATGCCTTCGTTTCCGAGGGTATTCATGTCTCTTTAGAAAGCAAGTCTCTTGTTTCACCAAGCGTGGGGGACTGTTACTACTAGTCGCCGTTAGCTGAGTCCCTTCGAGTTGTAATACAAACTATGCCCGGGGGATGGGTAAACAACAAATCTACAAGCCTTGTTATATCGACCAGAGCAGAATACGAAGAGATTCCCGTACTAAACACTATCGTCACAAGGACGTAGCGTATTTGTAGTTACTATTCGCACTCGTGTTAATACATTTCCAATATCACACCAGGAACCACTTCCCTCCGCTGCTGACTTCATATAACATGCGCTTTTTATGCAACGCTAGCTACGACTATTACCACGACGCCCGCTATGATGAAAAGGGTACGATAACCGCCGCTACTGCCGTGTGACCACATAAGATCCTTCGTAAACCATCAGTAAGCAAGCTTCCGTTTGGGCAACAATATATTAGGCATCCAATAGAGACTCATCTCTCTCCCAATGATCCCAAGTGGGCTTGTCATAACCATTCGGTCGTGTTGGCCTCACGTGGCCAATCTTGATCCCGCTCACTGTTAGTGGCTCCTTCGGCCACGCTACTATACCACCAAATCCCTCGCTATACGTGCTCTGCATGAGATGGTTAGCAAACAGCGTCGGGTGCAGAGACCTCACACTAGCCAGGGCTCGCCGGCTAATTTCGTCGACAGAATCGTTGTGACGTAGTTCGAAGAAATTGGGGTCGTGCTCGCGACGTAACTGGTCCAGGATCTCAGTCGGGTACATACCCAGGGATAGGAGGAAGATGTCGTACTGCGAAAGACTCGTTCGACAAATCCAACTACCACCCTGCGTAGCCCTACGGTAGATGCCCGACAACGCCGCAACAGTACCGACACATCCTGTGCCATAGTCGGACATAGGGAAAGGTGGAATGACCGGCTCGCCGAGGCCCATGAACCTACCTTGCTCCCATGCCACGCCCGTAACACAGTCGGCGATTTGCTGCCAGCCCGGGCGGCCCGCCCATTCAGCATCTATTTCGATACCGCCAAAGCAGTCCTCGGCTACGTAGACGATACCCCTGCCTCGTTGAGCCGCCTTCGCTGCAAGATCCTCGGGACGATAACCGAGCCTCGCGATAACACCTGGTCGGTACCCATCGATGATCACGTCGGCTGTCTCAAGGAGAGACTGAAAAATCTCGGCATCACCTGCGTTTTTGAGATGTAAGGATGTCGTGTGTTTCCCGACATTGACGTCCAATTGAAAGAATGGAACATCTGGTAGCTGCGACGATGTAACCTTCAGGACAGATGCGCCATGCGCTGCTAGGGATCGACCAATGGTTGGTCCTGCAATTACCCGACACAGCTCGATAACACGAAGTCCCTGCAGACATTGACTTGACCCATTAATGGATTGTTCCGTAAATGGGACAGGTGGCGTATCAATTCTCAAGGGCTTTACGGTAAATAATGGAAGAGACTCCATCGATTGGCCATGGCTGCTCTTTTGGAATTTTTCATTGGTGAGGACAGGGACACCTGCCTGGCCGTATTCCTGATTCAGCCTTTCCAATTCAGCTCCGGAAAACTGCCTGACAGCCCCTTCGATAGTGTTAATACAATCATGGTAATCTGTTAGACTGGGAGAAAAAGCGGGAAGGCCAATCATCTTGAGGGTCTTGGTAGCGTCTAATGATCCGTGAATGTGATAGTACTCGCCTCGGTTCCTTGTCTCGTATAGACCCGCTGATAGGCGCCGGTATAAGATTGACTGGGCCTGGTTTAGGTCGGTATCTTATCACTGTAGTTAGCAAAATAGCTTCGAAGATGTACCTAGTAGGGATTATGTGAGACGAACCCGGAATTCGTTCCTTGGATTTGGGGTTGCACTTATCCAAGCCGTCGATACTGGTGAGGTATGTAGACATTAAGAAGGACGTCACACGTTCAAGAGTGACGTTAACCGTTCGTTTACGTTTCGCCCCCCTAATATCTGCAATGGCGGCAGCGGCGCACCCTTCCAGTGCCTTGAGTGCGGCTACCGCTTCTTGTTCACGCATGGGGCACGGGAAGCATACCGTATCCCCGGTACGAGAATATCTCAAAAATTTGACATTTTCAATGTATCGTAGGAAAGCCATCGGAACCTCCGTCTTGGTGACCTTCAAGAGGTGACTGAAGGCATCTTTTGCGCCCTTACTTACCGAGTAGGCTCCGGATCCCTCCCGCGTAGCGGGTGGCGCCATCTTAGCTTGATCAACGGTCATGATAGTGACAGCCAGGTAAGGTATGAGACAAGAGTGTGCCTGTACTGAGGATGAAGAGGGAAACCCCCAAAGAAGTACGCCACATTGCTATTTAAGTAGGAAATTCTAGCGGATACAAATCACGATAGCAATACTTTGGTATATTACAACATATTGTGATTCATCAGATCTGGGACCACTCACCAAAACATGCCACCGGAAAGATCGTGACTCGGATTTATATAAGCAAGGGAACCTTTCGGCCTAGGGATAGGATAGTTGACGAAACCTGTCCCATCGGGCCCACGTCAACGACTCGTCTGGCCAAAGTGTACATGTCGACATTGGCACGTAGAAAAAGTCTAGAAACGTATCACCGGCACTACGACACGGTGACATGTTCAGTTTCCTCGAACCCAGACATGCGTCGGACTGTCTAATCACGGACTAGGGGTACCCAAATTTACCAACAGGTTGACTCGGGCGGTACACCCAACAACGCGGAGGTTGTGAATGCAAAACCGCAAAACCTCACCCATCGGGATGAGTACATACAGGCAAGTATGACCTCGTGTGAATCTAGTGGACTGTCAGTTTTCAAGTCGAGAGGAGAACTGGGGTTTTGAGCAGGACTATCTAACGTCTCTACAGAAGCAAATTAACCGCCTATAAAAGAAACCCCGACTTACCTTCGAAACGGCGAAAGAGGAAAAAGATGAATACTGCCGACATGTAAATTTGACGTTAGTATATTAAAATGGGCCATTTGAGTAAGGTACAGGTCAATCCGTGTTGACTGTGACGGCAGTATAGGACTAAGAGCCATGTGAGTTGTAGAAGTCTTAGTTGAAAGGGTTACATGCAGATTGTAAGTACTAAATTGAGGTCTCTTAAAGATGGTTTAAGGCCATGTGCAGAGACGGTAAAATGTTGGACATATATGTCAGAGGAGATATTGACGAATCAAGCTGCAGGATATTTGATGCGAGGGTTAAGTGCACCATCCGAGAAATGCGAGTCATTTAACCCAACACTTCCTTGGATTCTGATATCTAACGGCTTTCGGTGACACGTTGAATTTAAAATAACGTCCCTGACGGCTTGTCTTAGATGATTCATGTGTGATTTGAACGGCGATGCATAATTTTGATGAAGAGATGTTGAAGCTGTTTAGGAAGTACCTATTTTAATTCTTATTTTTAGTACAAATTCTTAGTAGCCACCATAATTGAGCCGCAAAATGAAGCTCTTACCTACATAGGTACTTACATGTATGTATGTGGACAGTGCGTGGGACCCTAGGTACATACCTAGGTAGGTGAAGGTATGGAAGCTATCTATTGCCGTGTACATCTGATCGAACGGGGTACAAGAGGATACCTAACAACTCTAGGGCAATACCCATATAGTTACCCCTGTTCTTTCTGTATTCTTTTAGTATATTAACATGATCCATCATTTTTCTACCCCAGACGTTCTAGTTGTTTAGGTGCATTACCCGACAACTTTAACCACTAAGTAGCGACTTCTAAGCCTTTTCGATCTTCACCTAATGACAGATACGCACATTCTGTATTGGCGGAGTACGGAGTTTTATGTACCTTCTCCCACGTGGAAATTCAAACCGCTTCTTCGACTCCCTTTCTTTCCCACTGTTTCGCCTGTTCTTTTTCCAAAACAAATCTAGGCAACGTTAGGTATGAACTCTCTACCTTGGTGTTCCCTATCTCGTTGTCAGATCTCGGTAACCTTTCCATATGTCACAAATATCACAAAGCCTACCTAGCTTGACTTAACTTAATATGGAAAACCAGATCTAATAATTGATGGTGCTTCTGAGACATCTTACATCTGCCACTTGCCATGGCTACGGAGTTGATCAGTCACTTTTTTAATATCACTTCAATCTTCATTACTCAGATTCCATGATAAAGAATAAGAAGTAATAACTTAATTCTAGTCCCGGTGATCTTCGCAGGGTTTAATATGCGGATCTTAGTTTCTATCACAAAAGTCCGCACTCCTAATATTCCTAATATCATCTTTCAAGTTCATATTACATCAAGAAAGTCCACGTCAAAAGATGGAATAAATAAGCCGCTATCTCCCGTATTCAAGGCGGTGTTAAAAACGCCACCCAACTGCTAACGGAGTCTCACTTGATTGATCTACAGCCCAGCTGCCCAATCACGGTGCCATTCCTTCCCAGCCCTGTCACGGTTTGCCCATTGGAATCATGGCTAGAACAAGTCGAAGGCGGCCGACGCCGCCCTATTGTCCGGCTCAGGAGGAAGAAGCCAAGCCGGCAAGTTGGAGTGCATGGCTTTACGCTGGCTCCTCTCAAGAAAAACTTACCTAGCAAGCCGGCCCTTGCGTTCTCTCCATTAAACCTTTCATGATAGCTTTCTTCATGTCAATCTCCCGCTTCCGACACGTTCCGTCGGTCTCTGAGGTTCTTTGCCTTCCCTCACGTTCCTTCTCAGTCACCTTCTGTTGTGGCAGATCACTATAGCTCTCCAGTGAGCTGCTAGATACGGCTGTATACGTATACTTAGTTGTGCTCTTCTCCACCTAACCTACCATTCATACGTCTCGAGCAACCTTGGCGGATTCCCTTAGTTGCCTACAACCTATGCGGTTCGACCTCCATACTTCTGCCGGGTAGACAAGTTATCAATTGCTCGTATCATCCCACGATTCTGGACTTGGGCCCCGTTTGCTTCCCGATAAGGCTGAACCTAGGAACTTGTCCGTATCCGAGACCAACGTTCTTGTACCCGTAATACCGGCGCCGCCCCGAAATCATTTGTTTTTTTTGTTCTTTCTATCGTCCGACTTGTATTTTGTCGCCTTGTGGCGAAGCGTCGGATGGCGGATGTGACCTGGATCCCTTGTGGCTCAAACCATCATGACACGACCTAAGGTTGACCCTGACAAGAGGCAACGTACTGCCCAAGCATGCGACTCTTGTAAGCGTAGGAAACAAAAGGTCAGTGATTTCAATTTGGCTTTTCTAATCTCATTCTCACCGTTACATCTCTCCTCTCGCGTCGATCTCATTATACTGCACCCTCCCACGTGAGACCATCGAACTCTCAACAGCGAATATATCGACTTGTAAGATAATGTGTTATATCAAAAAAGAAAAAGAAAGAAAGAAAGAAAAAAGAAAGAAAAAAAACTTGTCTTGTAGTTTCTTCTACTTGATTGATGTACACCATGAGCGACGACGACGACGTGTGTTATGTCGCTTCCTCGGATGGCTTCTTAGGTCTCACAATGGCTGGTGTAATTGTGTAGCCCTTTGTGGATGGAATACTTCAAAACTATCGTACGATTTTGATGGGAATCAAGGCTTGTGGTCTTTATAGTTGCTAATGTGGATATTGTCGTAGTGCAACGGATTAAAACCGTGCAGTACGTGTGATAAACGGAGTCTCGAGTGTCTGTACACGCCGACAAGCCAGGAAACCGGTTCGCAGGAGCCCCTTGGATCCCCGTCCAAACGTCGACATACCGATAACTCACCGAGGACTCTAAAGCTAGAATCTGGTCAGACATTCGCGACGCATCCCCAGTTTTTAGCGTCGTGGGATCAGTCTACTAACAGGTCGGCGATGAGCCTAGTAGAAATAGAACCGCTTGAGCCTAGCCAAAAGAAATTCATGGGAAACCCACGTCACCTACTCGCCAACAACGACCGCGAGTTCGATACTCGTTCGCGGATCAGCAATGTCAGCGGGGCTGCGGATGAAATAACCGTCATGCTTATACCCAGAATGCTCCAGGATTCAACGGGAAGAATACGTGAGTACGACCATATGATATTCTCCCCAAATGAGCCACTATAGCTCCATATCCTCTCTCCAACAAGCTTCGCTGTGCTATTTATACCTCATGCGCAATATAATCTCTTATCAAGAGGGGTGAAAAATATGGTGCGGATACGCCGGCAAGCTGTTATAGTTTTTGGGTTTGGATTCCAGCTTACTGTTCTAAAGTTGAGGTTTTTGAGTACTAATCTGTCGCATAGAATACGTCGGCGAGTCTGGGAGTCTTGCTTATTTGATGTTGATTCGAATAATCGTTGAAAGCGTTTCTGGGCCATCAAACTTCACGAATGATCCTCAAAGACACAACTTCGTGGAGAATATAATCGAGCTCCCGGAGGGTACGAGGGCGACCGGAGTCCTCCCAGATAGAAAGATAGCTGACATACTAGTCGAATCCTTCTTCATAAATGTACGTATACCAATCCAGTAATGGCTTAGTTTAACTAAGCACATTGCAGACATCGGGGCTTGTGGAAGTGTTCCATAAGGCAGACTTCCTCCAGCAAGTGGAGGAATGCTATAGCGATCCTCTAAATACCAGCTCGCCAAACCTGTGCATACTAAATCTGGTTTTTGCTATTGGTCTGGTCATTGCTCGTCCGGCGCAGGGGACTGATGAGGCAACCGTAATTCAACGTCTGCACTCGGAACCCGCTAATCGAGCTGAATTATTCTTCCGGAATGCCAAAAAGCACGGCCCAGAGTCAGGATTTGAGGATGCAGATTTCTGGTCAATCCAGGCCCTCATCCTCATGTCTGTCTATATGCTATCAATTTCTAGAAGGAATGCATCGCATGCTTACCATGGTAAGAAGACCTTCCCCTTTCCCTTTTCGGCATATGTATAGACCTTTCATCTTTAGCCCCTAACTGAGAATCGGTCTAATCGTGGTAATCAGGAATGGCAGTGCGATCTGCGCAGGCGCTGGGATTACACAGAGAAGAAAGCATGGCGGTCTTCGACTCTCACGTTGTTCGCCTTCGGAGAAACGTGTGGAAGACTCTATTCGTCCTCGATCGTATCCTTGCAGCGAGTCTTGGGCGTCCCATAACTATATCAATAGAGGACTGCTCTGAGTATGTACTTGATCATTCGATAGGTACCACGACCGACGAGCGCATGACCGGCGAGGTAGCAGACCCAGCAGCGCTGGATGCCGCGGTAAAAAGTTGCGATATAATTGGCTCTACACTTAAGAAGATATACGCAGAGATGAAGGCATCGACTCTTGTCGCGCAAGAAATCGCAGATCGCCTCGAAAATTGGGAACGAGAACTGCATCAAACTTTTCATTGTAAACGGCACGTGGATGGTTCTATTGACTCGGCACAAGCCATCGCTTCCCTTCACATCAATCTCCTCCACTGCCACTCAGTATTACTCCTTACGAGGCCGTTTTTTCTATATCTTCTCAAAATGGGCTGTGATGACTTGTCTAGGAGTTCTAAGAAACCGCCTCATGTCAGTTCAAGACTGGACAGATTTTCTCAGGTCTGTGTAGAGGCTTCACAGCGCACCATAATTCTAGCGCAAGCGGCGCTAGACGGTGAATACTTGCCTCAGTGCAACCCTTTCGTGATGTTAGAAACCCCCTTTCTTACAGTTAAAAGTTCAGAAGGGGTCAAAGAGCTGACAAGAGTATACATTCTCTCTTCAAACAGATATTTTGTTTTTTCGGCAGCCCTTATTATCTTAAGTAATGAGTTCGCATCATTGTACCATATTCCCGATGCGGATGACTCGATTCGCAGTGCCATAACTATCCTCCAATACTGCAAAGAGATGGACGTTCAAGCTGAGAGGGTTCTGGACATCGTCGAAAACTTCCAACATGCAAATATGGACAGGCCAGAGACGGCCAAAAAGATACATTTACCTGGCCGGAAGATTCCAACCGTGTTACATACGTTCCAGTGTGACACGATGCCCCCATTCTTCCGCCCTACCAGAGCTGAACGACAGGAGTTCTATCCAAGTGATATGGCGCTGGCAAAAGAGCGTCAAGTAGCCGGTCTCCCGGTATCGGGTTTGGAACAGACTATGCGTCCAATCATGGCACCAATGCTGCAGCAACCTAGTCCAGAAGGGAGTGTATCGTTGAATAGCGGCATCGCAACAGCTAGCATAGCACCGGGAATGGAAGCTCTCGGTAGCAGCGATCCGGAATTTGACTTGGATAGCTTGTGGCAGGGCTGGCAGCATCCTCAGCCTCCCGGTGGTATGGGTATCCCACAGTCCTTGCATCATATAGAGCCATTTGGTTCTTACGGGCTCCACCAGCCGCCGATGCCACACGGGAATGGTCTTAATTCCCATGTCCAGCCGTTTCCGCCGTCCAATTTCCGCTGAAGGCCGGCTGTCTACTCCCACGAAGAACATACATCACAACGTAGATAAGTGTGCCGAGGTATGGGATATACCTTATCTGATACACATACGTATATAGGGGACCGACCGTTGGCCTACCAGGGCCGCGTGTTCTGGCTGTACCGGCGTTGGAATCTAGACGGATAATTTGCGTGCAATACTTGCGTCCTTGGTTGGGCTTAAAGGATTCTGGAGTTATGTGAGCAGGTGCTGGATTTACTACCATATCACCAAATATTTTCTATTGCTAATGTTGAACGGGCTTTCCTTTGTTGGGCTCTCGAGCGGCGAATATAGTAGGCTCTCGGATGATATCACGGCTAATGGGAATTTTACATGTATTTTCATATATATAATACGATCTATCCAAGGCAAGTTGATAGCTGGAATTAACGAGTCGGCATCGTAGGCGATTGATAGCTCGTCATGTCGCTTTCTGGGGTGTATCAGCCCTGTATGTTATAGTGTTGGCGTAGGATCGATCCCCTATATTTCTGGGCCTAGTGCTTATACCTAGTATTCATTGCACTTTTCTTTGTGGCTTTTTCATCTTATTTAGAACGGGCGAGCCGTCGAAACTCTCTTTACTGCTACTAGTAATCCCAAAGCATATCTAAGTAGTTCATTGGTAATAAGAGGTAGGTACCAATGCGCTCTTTGCATAATATCATGCGTTTCATCATGTTTGATGAAGTAAAGGGGGCGAATCGGATTTTTGTATTATCCAAGTCTGATATTTATGCCGTATGCCATATCCCATATGAATATAATTGCACTTAGAATACACCTTAGGTATCTATAATCACTCACCTTAGAGTCTTATGCGCTGATCATCTAGGGCTAAACATCGTTAGTTTTACTTTATATCCAAGACTACGTTATATACACACTACATAGCACTTAGTAGTAACGGAGTAGTTTGAGTAGAACTACCTTGGTACGTTCACACTTGGAAATAATAGAGTTGTGATACTTCCGTGTTCAAGTTGACGATACTAGAAGCAAATCATCCAGATTGATCGTCGAAATGGTACAATTTCTCCACAGACCCGCACTAAGCAATTGCACGTCTCTGCATTGGATTAGTCGTTCACAATCCCACTCCTTTAAGATTGCCTAGCAAATCGACTGTTTTTGTTGAAGACTTAAGTTCCGAGGGATAGGGGCTGAGTCCAAGAAGGTTGGGATAATACGGCGCGGTCCGCTTAGGACTTCGTACGGAGTAGGAGTCGTGTTAGTGATGTAGTGATGTAGTGATGTAGTGACAGCACCCAATACCTGGATCGACATGCTCGTCATGGATTCCAAAGTAGCAATTTGGTACACGGGGTGATTCGGGGTGTCGTCGCAACCTGCATCAGCCGCTAATGTCTGTGTCTGTATAGACCCTGCTCGACATCAACGTCGTGCCGACGGCATTGTCGATCCTCTCTTCCTGCATGTGTTGGGCAGCGCTCCATTCGTCAGCATCGGCCACTCCGTCTCGACTAGCGATCTCGTCCCAAGAAAACCGCCCGCCAATGTCCCGGGTGCATCCTCACCATCAGCACCAGCAGAAGCAGCATCATCACAGCATAGCATAGCATAGCACACATACATACCTACGTACCTTGGGCAGCGTGCCGCACTTGTCGCCCTTTCGAACCAAAGGGACTAGGGTCATCGTCATCGACCCGGGTTTTCCAGACGCGAGATTAGCAATCCTCGCAGATGGATGTGACGTGTTATTGTCGACCGTTTTCAGATCAGGCTGGGCTGAGACCCGGCAACTCTCTTTCGTGCGCGCGCGCCCATACGCCCGCCCTCCTCTCCTCACGGAGACCACCATTACCACTACTACTACTACCACTACCACCACCACCACCCCTTCTTCAATACGAGTGAATATACCAACCAGCACCCGGCACGGCGGACCAACGACGACGAGCAATTGATGCCTAACTACCGGGGCTGCCGGCACATCACCTAGGACGTCCTACCTATCGAGATTCGAACTTGCGGTGTAGAAAAAGCCAAGCTCGGGGAATATTCGTGGGGTAATACTATCAAAAGGAGGGCATCAAGTGAGGAGAAAAAAATTAATGGGAGTAAATTTATTAGCCCTTTTTTTCTTTTGGTTCTTTTCCCTCCCGCAACTACTACGTATGACAGCAAAACTCGACAGAAAAGGATTGTTACCATACATACGGTCGTCCCTCGGTCCCCGTCCATTGCTGCCGGTAGACAAAAGGGCAAGTTTTAACGGTGAAAAGTGTAGAGCATCATCAATACAACCACAGCTCGGTCTCGAGCGGTTGGAATGAGGAGGTTCGAATTGGGGCCTCACGAATCCTACATGCCTTGCGTAGACACCGAAGTCCTGCCCCGCTCTTGTACATATCGACGATGAGAGAGTAGAGATGTATTTGTCCGGAGTGGTTGCGAATGTCAACATTCATTTTTTTTACTATTATTGTTTACTTTTTTAACGGACCGAGGTTGAAGCACGACAGTTGCAATTCAACTATATAGATAGTTCAATGTAGAGATAGGGGCATTATCTAATCGGACCGGCGCGGGCCAACCAGAGGCTATAGCCAAGGCCCGTCGTGATAGAGAGTAGAAACTAGTGAAGTTGAGAACTGCAAATTTAGACGCAATAAGAGCTTCTCCCGTAACTGATCAGCAAAGGTCTAGGCCGCATGTTTCGGGTCCCTTCATGCCTCCATCTCCAACATCTAATTCGCCCAGAAAAATCCTCCGGTATTTGTTGATCGGCCAGCACTCTTGGTACTAGGTTCATCGTTGCCCTTTCCGGCGAGACTACATGAAAGCCGGCTAGGGAGATGGGGCCCCGTAATGGATCCTGGATAGAGTCGTTTCAGCTGTATGTATGTATGTATGTCTGTATGTCTGTATGTCTGTATGTCTGTATGTCTGTATGTCTGTATGTCTGTATGTCTGTATGTCTGTATGTCTGTATGTCTGTATGTCTGTATGTACGTGTGTATGTAGTATGTAAAATATGTGTATGTAGATATGTAGGCAAGTATGTAGCCTACCTTTACATACATCGATTATAATACACACCTACCTACATATCACCATACCTAACGGTGAGGCCGGACCGCGTCCCCGCTGTAAAGAGGAGACCGAGGAGGCTACATAGACGGAGACACAAGAAATGCAGACATACCTACCTACATAGAGAAGAAAAAAAAAAAGATGATGACTCACAGGGGGGAGAACGACAAGACGATGAAAATCACCACCTAGCCTATCTGACAGAAACACGCCGGCCGCAGTGCCACCTACCTACCTACCGACATACCAACAAGAGCCCGTCTCCCATTAGCATCCTGCTGCAAAGCGGCGAAGGCCGTGCCATGTGGCCAGCCGTACCCGGGGCCCTTCGAACCCTGATCTGCAAATAAATATATCCTACATACATACGTACATACATGATGCAGCAGAACTAAGCCATTGGGCGCCAGTTACGATGCTAATTGGGAGGAGAAGGAGGAGGAAGAGGGGCGGGTATTTCCAACGAGGTGGGAATACGGCACGGCAACTTGACTAACGGACGAAGAGAGATAGATAGAGAGAGAGGTAGAAAGAAAGAAAGAAAGAAAGAAACAAAAGGGCAAATAGACAGAAACAGCCAAGGTTCGTTCGAATAGAGTTTAGCCAAGCCAAGCAGCGAACGAGCAGCAGCAGCAAGCAGTATGCATACATGGGATGACGCGGATGTGATGTACGTGCTTTTGCTTTCTCGGCAGCGATACCGAGGGGCGGCGCTGACGTATCGCGAGCCAGAAGATGCGTCTCGAGACTCACATTGGCTCGACGCGCTAATAAACGGCCCCAGCTTTCAACTTTACGCTACACTAACTAGTCCAGGGCGTTCGCCCCCCCTCTTCGCGCCAACGCCTATCACGAAGAGGCACAAAAGAAAAAGAAGTCGGTGGCTGGGAAGAAAGAGAGAGAGAGGGGGGAAACGCTCTATCGTGACTGGAGAGATGCGGTCCAAGGCATGTAAGCAGACATATTAAGTGCTACGACTCTACCGTGCTTGGCTAATAGACGAGTTTATCGAGATCTGGAACTTTGGTTGCAAGCTAGCAAGGGTTGCTCGGTCCAGTCGTCATCTGTTGGTAGAGATGATTGGGGATATTAGGTAGTCTGGTCTGATAGGGTTACACGCATTTTGGGTTTGTTTACTTTCCCATACTCGGGACGGCTTTGGATCTTGTTACCTGGGGCTCACGTCTCATTCGGGTGCGCCGCTTGCGTCTATTCACCTTCTCCGACTCGACCAACGGTCCGCCTTGTGTCACAGCGCGAGTATGCTTCAGTAGGTAGTTACTAGGTTTGACTTCTGCTAGGATTCTTTGGTTGGATCTTGTTGATCTGGAGTATTAACCTCTAGTTTAGCCGCTTGCTTGCTTTCATCCCCTTTCTCCCCCCTTTCCCAAAGCGGGCAACGGCGCGATTCTATACCGTTTTCTTTCCACAACTTGTCAAGTTCGCTAATATCCGTCTTTGTCTCCCCCGTAAATTTTGGACTCCGTTGAATAGCACCCTTCCCATAGTATAGATGTAGAACCGTAAGGCCCGTAAAAAAGAGAACTTAGCCCCTTTCCCCCCTATATCTGCTCCTCATTATATACCAACTTGTTGTAAACGGGATCAGCTGGGTATTCAGAGTATCCAAAATATTATTGAATACAGGCAAGTTTCTGCAGTCTGGTAATTCGCAATTTGGTATCGTGTAGTCGAGACGCCGGAGAGAAAGAAATCCAATTTAAGAAATAGCAAAACACCATAACTCCTGCGTTTCCTAATGACAAAACTCCAGAAAAATCAATGATAAGAGATATGAACCACGAACCACGAACCCCAATACCCAATACCCAATTCCCGGTAAGATAGAGAGATGAACCTATGTATATCGCAAGTAGAGAGGGACAAAAGAAAGGTAGGAAACGGAGGGGAGGCATTTGGTGCACAGCTCGGTACTGGGGACCCGTAAACCTGTGGCTGATAAAAGCAAACTACATTGTTCCTGACACCTAAACCATGGAAGCGACAACATTATGATGCTTTTTCTTTCTTTTTTTCCCTTCCCGCCCGAAATGTCGGTTGCCCGAACTATGCGAAAATCTCTAATGACCGTTTTTGTCCAATGCTTAAAATGATATGCAGGACCCTGGGGGTTTTCCACCTCGCCTCTCGTGCGAGGGGTTGATATTAAAAACTAAGTATAGGGTAAAAATATTTGCTTCGTAAAACGAAAGTAGGGTAGCGACCGATGACTCTGAAAACTTTTGAAATTCGTGTTTAACGCTGGTTTGGATCGTGCGGCGCACTCGTTCGTGTTGCCCAACCGGTTTCGTATGGCTCTCGCTTATACGGCGGGAAGCTTTGCACCGGAGTACCTGATGTAGGGGGTCCGGTGCTTGGAGTCCCAGCCGGCTGGTCTAATCGTAGGGGAGGTAGTCGCGAGGTTCGAGCCATAGATGAAGGAGTCCCAGGTTGTGATAGAGGAGTGTGTACAGGTTGGGACATTGATGGCAGATTAGTCTGGGCCACACCGTAGGATGGGCTATAATCGAGTTGAGAATCCGTCCGGCGTCGTCGTGCCGCCCTTTCACCCGTTACGGGATCGGCACTTCCATAGGAAGGCATTGGCAGTGTAGGCTGGTTAGAAGCGAGTGGGCTCCTTTCTGCGAAAGAACCACCACTCCTTGTAGAGATGGGACTGGGAGGCCCTTGGTAAGCAAGCTCGCTAATTCCAGGAGTTCGATAGACAATATCACGAAGCCGATCCCGGTCGCTACGATACCTATCCCGCTCATTCTCTGCTTCCTGTTGCCGCTTTAGAAGCTCGCGATTTTGACTCTCCAGCTCCTGTATTCTCAATCCTTGTTGTATTTCCTTGTCCTTCTTCCTGGCTCGGAACCTGGCGGAAGCACCCGCATTTCTCTGTCGTTTCTCGTCGGCTTGTTTGGACCCATTATACATGTCTAAGGGGACAATTAATGGTTCACCACCTACGTTCATTGCTGCATGTCCATCCATTCCCATCATACTTCGAACACTCGGGGAGCCCACCTGTGCCGCGCTTCCAAGCACGCTCGACCACCTTGAATCCCCCACCGGAAGAGAAGGCGGTGGAAAACGCGCACTCGGCGGAACACCCGTCGAATACGGTGGGGTCTGTCCATACCCGTGAGGTCTCATATGGCTGCTAACACTTCCTTGTGATTGCTGTGGTTCGTGCCCGGGAGGATTAAACTGGCTTGCAATTGGCTGAGAAAGGGATCGAGGTGGTGGTGTTGTTAACGGAGCTAGAGTGGTTGGAGGTCCAATTCCAGATGGATGGACTCGCCCGAATTGAGGACCCAAAGGTTGAGGACCACCAATTCGCGGTGATTGAGCGTGCTGTCCACCAGGAGACTCGACTGGAAAGCCTCGGTTCGATGTAGGGGGAGGAGCAGGATAGTAGTGAGGCTGGGGAGTATTCAACGCTTGAGGTGGTGGTACATGGCCCGCGGCACTAACTCGGGGAGACCTTGGGGTCAATATTCGCCGGTTTCCTAAAATTTCTCGATGTGACTGTATCGATGCAGGCGAGCCGCGTTCAGTTGGTGGAGGTCCCTGAGGAGGCAGGCCTCCAGACGGATGGCTTTGATGCTGGCCCGTCATCCCACGACTTTGATACATGAAGGGCCGCGAAGCGGTTGGACTAGACTCAAAGGTAGAGCCCTGTATATTTGGGCTCGGATGCAGACGCGCTCCAGATGGTCCAGATGCTGCTGAAGAGGTAGTCCCAGTCGGTGATGGCTGTGTTTCCGTTGGGTTTAAGATGTTCCGCACCTCAAAGCCCCTCTGGGGTAACAACTGCGCTAGATCTCCATTAGGTCGGGCAATGCCACCGCTCTCCAATGAACCGTTGCTGACTGGCTGATTACTGAGTCTTCGAGGATCTGACTGTTGTGAATTTGGCGACGTGCTCATGCCTGCCGGAGGAGATTTGGATGTCCGAGGTGAAGCAGATCGTGACGCAGGGTCCCTCTGCGACATCGGATCCAAGTCCCTCTCGCACAGGTGGCTCAGAGGAGCCAGACATTGACCGCCTCTACCAGACGCGAGTTGATACCGCTTGATTTCAGATCTTGCCTCGTTACTATCTAGTCTCGCCCCACCAGACTCGCCGTCCAGCTGCTCAATGCTACCCAGGCGATTCGTGTGAAATCCCACGTTCCCGTTTCCAAGCGTACGGGTAGAGGGCGGTTGGGTGGGTTGGCGAATGTTAAGATTTTGGACCGCCACGGCGACGGATTGGTAAGTAGACTCTTGGTATAGAAATTGTAGAAGGGTGAAAACAGCTCGGGTTATGCCGTACCCGTTACCAGAGTGGCTGCGCAGACGAATATAATGGTTCTATATAAGCTGCTCTCCAGTATGTGAGGTGTATATATCGTGATGAATATTCGAAGTTACTCTTAGCTTCTGATGAACATCCGATCAAACCTCAAGCTATATATGCGGTAGTTTCAAGATGATCCTCAAGTCCGAGTTAGAGAGTTGTCCTCGTAAGGTCAAGGTGGTAGAGCCCGGGTCCGGTTCAGAAGTCGTTACTTAAGGTAGAAGTAAATGGGTAGTGGTGAGGATTCTAGGAAGAAATATTTCCAGACATGTGGCGGCTGGAATTAGTGGATGTATATCAGCTGTTGCCCAACGGGAAGCGAGGAACAAAAATATTGTAAAGGTAGCCAATGATGATGAGATGTAGCAGAGCGGACCATTGGTAACAAAAGCCCTGCAACAATGAATGGTCGAGACGCCGACCAACGCTAGAGCAGCACTGGGGCCTGAATGGGCAGACAAACAGCTACGGTCGTGGTCGTAAGGAGATGATGGTATGCTTCGGATGGGTTACGTACAAGTAGTAGGATGGTATAAGAATACGGTATCTAACCAAAAAGAATAGGCGGGACTCGACTTTGTAGCGTTCCCACCGCGCTTGCGTCAATTCACCGACAACTAAGCTGTTGCTTTCGGATGCAGTAAGCTCAGCACTTGCCCACTGGCAAAGTACTCAGATAGGTTAGTATGACTTCTCAGACTGGAGGAAGAGAACAAGAGCAGATGTAAGCATTCTAGATAGTCTTAAGGGCAAGTTGCACAGTTGTACTAGCTACCACGGGCAGAGCTGTGTCTAACTATTTGATTTTTCTCTTCTTCTTTTCAGTCTCTTGGCCTGAGAACCCCAAGCTCCCATGCCCGCTCTTATCATCAGACAAGTTAAACTAGACAGGGCAGAATAAATGGGTGGAGCCAACATGGGGATATGGTTTGGGACTGGCGGCCGGGGTACAGGAGGTTCCAGGGGGGGCCATGTTCAGGCTCGTTGGTGCTGAGCACCGACAGGGCTAGGAGTTGACACCCATACTTTGGGGGCATTATGAACTAGGAACATCCCGTGCCATGTTCCTTTTTTAACAGTTTCAGTAAGTTGTGGGAATCAGAGGATCTTTAGACTAGGGCGTCTGTCAAGGAATCGCTTAAGGCTCTTTAGAATGTTCGAAAGCTTAACGAGCTGAGAGCTAAGCAGCCCTACACTGATGTCTGACACATGCAGCTTGGAGGACATGCGAAACATGAGGTGTCAACCGGGAATCGTTCAAGAAGCTGACAGAGCAGCCCCATGGCCTTGACCACTCGAAACTACGAGTACGGTAGATAGATGTTCATCTGACTCGGACCATACAACCTTAGATCGTCCTGTATAAACTTGAGGCTCTTACCGGTAGCATAAGTATTTTAGCGGTCGCACTCTTTGGTAAGCCTTCTAAAAGATTTCAGAAGTTAAGAGTACAAGCGGCTAGGCCACAACGCAGAACCCTGGGATTAGTTTAGCCCGGCATGCCGGTGCTATTTTCCTTCGTGCTATTAGGGACAGGCAGAGCGGCAGGTGAGGGTCATCGTCGCCCGCGCAAGCAGTATTATTGCTAGCTTTGCTGCATGGCCCGTCGGTCGTGTAAGCCAGCGCAAAGCATAGATACTAGAAGAGACGGAACTAGGGGTTTCTTCGCGTCTGATAGGTCACGGGTCATCACGGCTCGTCACGAAGGGGATGGGTTCACAAATGGAGATCTCCGGTGGAGTTGTTGTAGTTGCTTAAGGGTTTAGAGGGCTGGAGGGTTGACTAGGTGGGCGGGTAAAGACTCCGCTTCGTTCCAAACCCTCCCCCCTAAGAATACCTTTGGCTGGAAATGATCGACAAGCAAGCCGTGGCCAGCCAAGAAAACGTCAGTTGGCCCCTCGGGTCCAAAATCAATAATAAGCGGTCACTCAAGGAAGCTCCAGTAACTACTACTTTTCTGCAGCACGCATGGATTCATGGATTGTACGTGTTGCAATACCGGTGCCCATACCATTGCCAACTGGCCAAGCATTGCTGGGAACAACAATACCCGTTCAACATACGTAGCAATACTGCGTAGTAGTAGGTAGGTAGGATGCTGGTCCATAGTATGCTTGCGGGTACATAAGTATGGGCTTGGTGGTATGCTGGTAGTATGTAGTATGGCTGGTAGTATGCTTGTTAGTATGCTGGGACAATAAGACAACTGAGATCGACTGGGAAGATTGGCGGTCAGTACCGCAGCTTGCTATCCGGTGGTGACGAAGCGGAGGGCCTCACTCCTTTAGCTCGGGAGGTGAGCTAAGCCAAGTTAGGCTTAACGGGACCGGCTGGTAGAGAGAGAGGAAGAGTGACGATACATGTAGTCAAGGGTAGCCAAGGGTAAGTTGAAATGGTAGTTAATTGGGACATGCAAGCCTTGGGTTAGGCCACAGATAGGTCCCAGGATTCCAGGGTAGACAAGGTAGACAAGGTAGACAGGGTAGACAGGGTAAAGCAGGGTAAGGCAGGGTAGGCTACATCCATGGCGAGATGTACGTGTGTTTATGTACGTATATATGTGTATGTATGTGTATACATAGTATGTATGTGTATATGTATGTCAGAATAATAAAAATGGGTAGAAAGAAACAATAGCGGCATACTATGTACAAGTGAATTACTAGCGCAATCCGCCAGCGACGTCGAGATGGGGTTTTTTTTTATTTTTTATTTTTTTTCTTCTGGCCGGCCCACGCCCGCGGAATGCGGGAAGGACCCTCTTCAACCCGTGCAGCCTTCCTATACCCAGTAAGTCTGGTTAACCTTCCAATGGCCAAGATAGCACCTACCGTAGCTTAGACGTATGCATGTATGTAAGCCGAACCTTACCATAGTACGGGAATAGGGTGATATACCTAGGTATACACTAGTACATTAGTAAGTAACATGTATATGGATATATATTGCGAAGTATTTTATACTCTACACATACCTACCCGTAACATAGAATATTCTCGTACTCGTTACTTACTACTATACCTATTACTATACCTACCTATACATCATGTATTGTACATAACCGTAGAAACCGACACCGACAGTAAAAGGACAATGATCAATCAGAAAGTACGACCATCTTCGTGGGCCTGGTTTTATTGAACTTTTATTTTATTTTATTTTTCGCATCCTTCCGACTCTTCGCCGCTGACCTACATTGCAGTTTTCTCCCACCTCAGTCCCATCAAGTCCCTCGTAGACCTACATATCTACAACATCTACATACATGTCAATCTGCATTGTACGGTACGTCCAGTAAGAGGTACAGTGGTAGATCAAACGATCAAGCGATCAGGTACCAACGTGCGGCCCCGTTGGATTCCAGCCCAACCGCCAGGAGCCTGTGTCTCAAGTAATAATGACCGAAGCCACCACTATGCCGGCCATGTCAGCATGACCAACAGGCCGCAGAAGGATCGCCGACGCACACAGACGGCCAGCTGCTCTGTATGTACATACGTAGCTTCTGCTAGTCGTCCAGTTGCGGGGCACGATGCATTAGAGCCTACATACTCGCATACTGACCTGAAGAACATACACATCGTACACATCGTACACTTGTCCCGGACTGAGAAGTGAGAATTAGTTCAAACATCCACATCCACAAGACAACGCAACAGTTCATATATCTGGACCGTCACATCGCCCGTCCAACACGAGAATTCCAGCTTCTCATCGATTCAAAACCCCCATAGCCGTCCACGGTACTGCCTATTACTTCATCTCGTTTTTCTTTCTGGGCGGTAAGCCAGCCGGCAAGGGACTATGGCTATTGTCACACTCAACTGGGTAATTATGCCAGGGGGTCTCCCTTGGCATCTTGATGGCTGCCCGAATCTGCAAAAGCACCACCTACCAGTAGGTAAAGGAAAGGGAAACTTGACGAATGTGTACCCGCGTTCCAGTAGGGCATAATTCGACAGGCGCGCCCACTAGTGTACGTGTTGCGTATTCCGGGACTCGGGCTCGCGGGCCACGGCATTTTGCTTCTGCATATGTGGTATGTATGTGCTAATCCATCTATGATGTATGGGGACCTGCGAGTTCTGCAATCAGCATGGCATGGTTCATGTTCCCGCCGTGTGATGAGACCACCATCTGGTCCCGGTTGTCATGCGTATGTATATACATGCATACCACATAGAGTAGGGTACTTTGGCCCTGCCAGTCTGCGGCCGTCTATGCGGCCATAGGAACGCACCACACGCACGCACCACATACCACATATACAGAAAAAGTCTTCTCGCGCGAAATTACAACATTTTGTTTGGCACCCCGTAAGCGCAAGGATCCGCTTTCGACACTCTCAACCCAGCAGCCTGGATAGGAAGCCACGCCCTAAACCATGTCGGGATTAGCTCATAATAGATGGGCTGAGTGGCTTATATCTTGTAATTCCGAACCGAAATCTAATAACGAAACAAGGCGGTTTATTTTTCGAAACCTCGTGGCAAGCGTGGGTGTCCGGCTTTCGTCAGTTGCTGTCATGGAATATGACGCCGCAGCAAAAAAAGAAAAAGAAGACTTGGCAGAAACAGATCTGCGGGTAACTATCGCAGTTTCAAGCGGTCACATACAGCTGTTGATGCTTAATATTCTCACCATTCAGTCTACCAATAAGTTGTGTAGCATTTTACCGTTTCGAGACAAAGAAACTGTTGATCAATCACACCATGGTAACAGTAGTAGATTTTCCTATCGATGTTAATACAAGGTAGTCGATTCCTTAGGGCAGAAAAGGAAATAAGGCCTTAACACGATGAACGAAATAACGTCGCAACATCATATTTCGGATGGCATCGTCCCTGGTCCTAATTTACTTTTTAATATCTCTTCCCCTGGTTTTCTCGCACCGTCGGAGAATACGATAGCCTGTCCGCATTCAATGCAGGAACAGGGCCCAAGACATCATGGAATGAAGTAATTTGCATGTTCCGTCACTGGGTCAGTTGAGGCTATCTTACATTAAATTGGCCTCTGCAAAGAATGCTTTGTTACCTGTCACTTTTTCCAACTTTCAACGATACTTCGTAACGACAATTATCAGTCATATTGGAACCTAAGCACAGTGCGCTACCGGATACTTCATACAAGACCTTGATCAACAACCTGGTTGCTTAGGATAGCATCATTGCTTTAATCTAAACCGGACTTCATTTGCCAGTGGTAGTGAACAAAATGATTCATACGCCACAGACGGGAAGAATAACGTCCTTCTACTGTAAACTCTGTATGGAGGACCCCAGGTTCCGAGCGCTGAACGATCAACAGTTGCTCCGGTTATACGACATCGATTATGATAGTGTTCCAAGATACCCGGCAAGCGCATAACAGATCCAGTCAGATACTCGCTCCAACATACTTCCTTATGGTTCAAAGTCCTCTTTATAGACTTATTGACGGTGATTTCCCAATATCCAATAAGAGGCGCCAACCTGGTCTCACGGATATTAAATACACCAATAAATGAGGTCACATACATGCGTACTATAAAAAAGGCTATCGATTTTGCGTAGATATCCATCTACTACGCCCACAATAATGCGATATATGTACACCTCGTCTATGGGATGTTGAAAAAATAGACGACGAATCCTAGGCCGTTATTTAAGCTACCCAGGAGTCTGGACTGCCGAGTGGTCCGTATCTGGATCTGGAGATTGGATTGGGGGGCCGTTTTCGCGTGCTTCCCTTGGAGATTCTCATCAGATTCTGGAAAATGTATCATGTATGGCATGCAGAGCACAGCTGCAGCTAATAGACTGCAGGCTGCAAGCTCGGGGAACAGGGATTAAAACATTACATTACAGTACGTGCCACCCATTACAAAACGGCTTCGTGACCAGTTTAGCCCCAGCTTCCAGGGCTTCACAATGCGACATCAAAACTTACCTGTCACTTTTTTCCGCTATACTAGGGCTATGGATTTCGCTAGTCTGCCCGGTCGAAGTGCGAATAAATAAGTGCCCTACATATATACACATAACGGGCGCAGATGATCGCTATCCTAGGCGACATTAGCATCAGCGGTGAGCCACCAATCTATTTTGCGTTACCGGGTTTCCTCGTACGGACCTTTTATGTGCGCATTGTATGTGTAGGAATTACTAGGTATTATAACGGTACGTATTATGTGGTACCAGCCATGATTCTCACGGACTCTGACACTCTTCCTTATGTCTTATCGACACATGGCCGGTGTGCCTCATCGCGTGTAAGGAGAGGACCCCCACAGTTAAGCAACATACTCTTGTACAACGGAGTACGTACTCCTATAATATCGTCATTATTGTCATCGGCGTCAATGCCGATGCAGTGATACGTAGATTGTCGAAGACAATCGCTACCAGACATACCTACGCACGGGGATCTGCCCTCTTTGAGCTATTATTACGAAGGTTAGAGAGCGACATCGATCAATCACGACCCCGTTCCAGCCCGTTGAGCTTGAGCAAGGATCATAGGTGTACAGCCAACCATCGTATTTGCAGAGGTCAAGTGGAGCTCCCTCACGCGTCATTTATTACCCTTTAGCTTCATAATAGACAGTGCATATTGCTATTTTCTCATCTCCCTCCCCTTGATACTTTTCTTTTTTATTCCCAGATGGGATGTGGGACTTGGGACTTTGTTCTGGAAGACTCCCTGGAAGCCTCCTAGGGAGACTTACGCGCATCAGTCTATGATCATGTGGTTCGTCAATTTGGCGGCTTGTGGCTACGCCGCGGAACGGCTCGAATCCACCTCATGTACAAGTGTCGACTGTTCCGTTCGTTCTAGTCGGTTCAGCTACAATGGTCTTGGCCCAGATCCATCCAGTCGGCCAACGAGTCCACGTCCCCAGGTCTACCAATTTTTACGGACAAGACGTGACCGCTCGACAGGCTCCTAATAGGATGCATCTTTCATGCATACGATGCGCCCAGGAGCTGAGGCTCTCCTGAACAGAACTAGCGGGCTCTGCGGTGGTGGTCACAAGGGGAGATCCGTTCACTCACGATGTTCTACACCGACAAGTTTCCACTTACATACCACATACCTTGCCTCATTTTTAGCTGCACCTATGATGCGTTTCCCCAGTTTCTCTATCTACGACCAAATAGCTTCTTCCACGCCACCTTGCTGTCGTGTATCCACGCTATTCGCAAGAAGCGGTCA
This sequence comes from Entonaema liquescens, assembly GCA_902805475.1. Lineage (NCBI taxonomy): Eukaryota > Fungi > Ascomycota > Sordariomycetes > Xylariales > Xylariaceae > Entonaema > Entonaema liquescens. The sequence continues at coordinate 2,058,387 of CADCSX010000007.1, forward strand.
CCAACCTTCCCTAAATGCAGCTTCTACATAGTTTCGGATCGTGAACCCGCTGTCTATAATCGCTATTTTAGGCAAGTGTTCCTTCGTTGGGACCACTTCGCCAAAGCTACGTCGGTAGGTTGTTTTACAATTATTTACGAGACTGCATGTCTATTTCCTATTTCGCCCATGAAGATTAATGACCTATTCTCTATTCAATGCTTTGCACCCTTATACATGCAAGGAGGGAAACCCAAACCAAAAGGTCTCAGATTTCATTCTACTAGGTAACCAGATGAGCTGATTACATGGTAAGTAGTATTGGATCTCTCCATTTATGGCATAGTTGATACTTTTAATATATACGCAACCGAGTTATCTCGAGTGGGATACGATTCGCTCTATATATGAATTTATCATGTTTTCGTTCCGTCTCAGTATCGGAATAAAGTAAGATCACATTTTGTTCTAGCTATAGCACACTCGTTATAAGTGATTTACGTGCAGATGTACATTATGTCGCATTCAGGGACGGGCCGTATCCATCCGTCAAGCGACGGAAAGGACTAGGTTCGAACAATAGCCGGTAGGAAAGCAATTGATATCGGCGCGGTTCTACCGAAAGCCAACCGAAGTTAAGACTTCTTTCAATGAGCAACAAAGCAGTTAACCGAGGGATTCGACCTCAATTCTCACGGCTGCAAGGCCCGTGTTCCGTATAACTCACAGCGACGTCTAATGGTTTTAATCATGACGCGAAAACGGTTTTGTTTCTTCTCTTTTAAGTTGACTTATAGTTCTTCGGGTTCCCCAAAAAGTCAAAGTAAGAAATAGCCTTGCTTCGTTAGTTGTAGACGATGGTGCGTTGTATTGTATAACCTAGAAGCTCTACAAGCCACTAATAATAGTGTCACGATTTGGGAGCATAAAAGGAACTAACCAGTCAAGACATCCGATTCCGAGTCCGAGTCCCGCCCCTAAAACCCCTCTCCACCTACCCGGCGAGCTAAAGTACAATTCCCTTGCTTTGATTTCCGAGACATACATCTACTACAAGCTTTCCCCCAGTCAATCAACACGCAGCAGCAACGCCACCAATTAGTGAGTTGGTCAAACAAGGGAAGGGATTCTTATCTACGCTCCGGGTCCGGAGAGTTTCAATAAACCGAGGTGGAACAAAAGCAAAAGGAAAGAAACAGAGATAGGGAACTTCAATATGTCCGCCGTCGAAGCTGGAGTTAAGTCACAGCTACAACAATGGCACGTCACGGAGCCGTACGTACACCTCCGGTGCGGGCTAGGCGAGGGCCCGTACTATGAGTCGGCGACGCACAGCGTGCGATTCGTCGACATCAAGAAGAAGCGGGTGCACACCGTGGATCTCGCTAAGATCCCGCACCCGAACCCGAACCCCAACGTGGATCCAAGCTCGGCCCCCGCTGGCATCGAGACTATCCAGCTCGACACGCCCGTCACTGTCACTGCGGATATCGAGGGTGTCGACCCCCGCGAGCGCATCCTCATCGGGGTCAAGTACGGACTCGCGGTGCTGGACCGCCGCACCGGCAAGTACGAATATATCACGAAGTTCAATGCCGATAAAGACAACGACCGCTTGCGCAGTAATGACGGCGCTGTTGACCCGCACGGCCGCTTCTGGCTCGGCGCTATGTCCGACTTCGGATACGACTTGCAGCCTGAAGGTGAGCTCGAGTTTTTCTTTCTTTACCTCTTGCCACTATGCATTCTACTTAAGCCTTCTCGTATCTATCACAACCCACGTGGGAGAAGAGAAAAAGGAGGCTTTTTTCCTTAAGTTCGCTTCGGGGAGAAGAGGGGGGAAGACGAAACAAGGCCTTGTCCCACCCCAGGCCATGCTTCGGACTCTATGTCGTTAAGCGACCCCCGCATAAAGGTGAAGAAAAAAAAACCAGGCTTTGTAAAAAAAAAAAATTTCCCGGTCTCATTTTTCTCCTCTTTTCTCGGCAACGCATGTATTATGTAAGTCTCGTGGGCCGGAGGTGACTCCGGCAGCCCGGTTAGCCAGCGCGGCCGGGGGGTTGAGGTGGGTGATATATAATAAGTCGTGGTGATATATGTTGCAATTCGCACTACTACGCCATCCATGTACGTACGTGCATGGGGGAATAAACGGCCGAAGAGGGGCGCTTGTGCAGCAGAGGAGGGAATAAAACGGTAGCGACATCAGCAGCAGCAAGAAAAAGGCAGGAAACCGGGAAAGGAAGTGCCATGCACCCGGCATGCCACCTTTTTGATGGGGGAGAAAAATAAAACCGACATGGGGTCCGAGAACGTTGTTCATGTACAGCGCGCAGCTAGCCAAAAGCAGAAAACTACCTAAACCAACTAACTAACCCCGATCCCAGGCACCGTGTTCCTGTTCGACGGCACGCGCACGGCGCGGTCCATGCGGCACCCGGTTACGATCCCGAACTCGGTCGCGTGGTCGCCGGACGGGAAGACGTTGTACTTCACGCACTCGACGGAGCGCGTCATCCACGCGTACGACTACGACCCTCGCTCCGGCGACGTGTCCCGCGAGCGCCCGTTCTACGTGCACGACGGGCCCGGGGAGCCCGACGGCTGCCGCGTCGATGTAGACGGGAACTTGTGGCAGGCTGTGTACGGCGAGAACCGCGTGCTGAAGATCTCGCCCGAGGGAAAGCTCGTTGGGGAGATCAGACTACCTACTAAGAATATCACGTGCACCCAGTTCGTCGGCACGGAGCTGTTCATTACGACGGGGGGGATGGAGGAGGGTGAGGGGACGCCTGAGGAGGTTGAACTTAGCGGTGCGCTGTTTAGGGTCGATGTTGGCGTTAAGGGGTTGGAGCCTTTCTTATTCAAGCTGAGCAAGGCTGTAGATCCGGCATCTTGAGTTTTTGAAAGATGATAGACCGTCCTAGCCTGGAGTTAGGGGCAAGGGGTGATGAGTACAGGTAGTAAGAAGCATGAGTATTTAGTTACTCTCACATATGCAGCCCCTATATACAGTCACTAAGGGGGGATAGACGAGCATTACTAAAGGCCCATTCCATTAGTCTACTAAGGTATTTTACTCATTTATTAGTCTTCTTTCGGCTTCAGTGCGTACATGCGCACAGGATACAACTCGCTGGGGAACCCATGCTGTATCTCCGTCTTGACTATACGTAATCCTGCCTCCTCGAAGATGCGTCTGAATGTTTCGTCTTGCCTATGGTACAGCGTAGTTAGTTACGGCGCCTATTTGCCTAAAAAGCATAAAAATAGGAGAAACCCTGTACCCCATCCAAGCTAGTAGAAGGAAAACTTACCTCGTGACACTGCTGTCTTCCGAGTCAAACAGGTCCTCCCCGGTTGTACATAAGTTCTCTTTCACTACGATAACGCCTTTCGTCTTCCCATCGTCGTCGACGCTTAACACAGCGCTGCACTGCCTCAGGTACTCTTCCAACTGCTGATCAGTTAAGTGACCGAGACACCACTGGTTCCAGATAAGATCATATTGGACACCGTCGTCAGGCTGCCACTCCTCGAGCCCGACATTATAAATGTGGCCTACGCCTGGCCGGCCCTCGAGCGCGGCCGTGAATTTGGCGATGGGCTCAACGACGTCAACCGTTTCGGCGACTTCGATGAGCAGCCCTTGCGTTATGCGTCCAATTCTGCGGCCCGGTTTAGTTACATGTTGTGACCATAGATAAGTATCTGGGTATATATGTGTATGTATATGCCTTACACCCGCAGCCGTCTGCATACATACAGCGGAGGAGCAGTTACATCATCGGACGACCGGATGGATACAGGGAAGTAAATAAAGAAAAAATAACGAAAGTGATAAAATTAGAAAGGGGCTAGGTAAGGGATATAGGATATAGGATATAGGAAATAGCAATATGACAAGTAGATAAACTTACCCTGCACCGCCCTCCAGCGCCCTATTTACAGCCTTAACGCCCTTCGTACGGCCCAGGCCGACTTTAGCTAGGAAGCTCCGCGAGCCTCTCAGGTCGATACGTGAGACGGCAGGGTACCCGCCCAACATGCCGTTGACATCGGGGTCGATGCCGGACCAGTACTTGCGGGCATCGTCGGTGTTGATTAGAGAATCCGGGGCGTCTGGGTTTGGGTTTATTTCAGACGATGCCATGGCGTATTTCTCTCAATTGCTTATTCTAAATGGTAAAAAGGGGGGTTCTTGAGAAGAGTCAACTGCTAAATGAAATTTACAACAGCGGATGGAAGGGATAAGTGTAATTAATGTATGGGTATGTGTTATTGACATTCCATCGCGTACCACAAGTATAGGTAGGTAGTTAATAACAAAAAGAAATACACAATACAAGTAAAACTGGGTTAGACAGTTTATACTGTAAAAAGATTGTGCTTTGCAACAAGTTTGTACTGTTTTACTACCAAAGAAGGAACACACATACACGTACTGAGAAAGGACGAGTTGATGTTCTCCTAGATATCACGTGGTTAGGCGGGATTTATAGTGGGCACTCTAAATTGTTTTTTTTTTTTTTTTTTTTTTGTTACTTTTCTTTGGGCGGTTGCACCTAACCTTAGGTAATACATACATAGGTAAGGTAAGGTAAGGCAGGCAGGATGGATACCCACCCCTATACAAGATCTCGTGTAACTTTGACGCGATGCGCAACTGCCTAACTCGCCCGTCGCCGAAGGGTAGCATTTTCCATTACATCAATGTATATACCCCCTTGCCCGTTTCGAAACGAAATAAATAAATAGGTAAGTGCCTAATGCAAGGTACATACCTATAGGATGTCTGTTCTATAACGGGCGGGAAAGGGCGCTAGTGGGAAATAAAACACTATGACATGCATATGTCTGTCTTGCCTTTTTAGCCGCGGGACTTGTTTTAATTTATATCCTTGAAGAGAACATGACTTTATCTACCTTATACCTTACATGTATGTTTAATAAAGTACCTACCTAATGTATACATGTATTGGATGTGATGTATCTCAACCGGCACTGAATATATTGTACGACGTGATATTTGATTTCCTACCTACATAATGAAGGGGTGGACATGTTGAAATTTTGACATGTGAAAATGCTGAGTGACATAGAGGAATTGCTGGCAAGAATACTGCCAAGTTCGGATTATACGTAAAATATATTTCTAACAGTTACAGCGTATATTTATACATGCAAAAGTGAGTTAGAAGAATTGCAATTGGACAGTATGACTGAAGTGAAGTTAAGTGCTGTTTTGATAAGTGAAAAAGATGAAAAATAGCCAACTTCGAATATCCCAGACCATAGGTAGAACCATTACAAGTGGAAGAGTAGGTAATATACACTTCGTAAACAAAAAAAAAAAAAACAAAAAACCATAACATATCCTTTCGTTAATCATCCTTGCAGTCCAACATATGGATCCCTTTCCCTTTCCCTTTGCCCCCAACCTTATCGTGCAAATTGAACGCTTTACTCCATGTTCCCACCACCGCCATATCCATTCCCACCATGATGTCCATGGCGATACTCCTCATTCCCCTCGTCTCTCTTCTTCCCGCCCCAACCGCCGCCACCACCGTACCCTCCGCCGTACCCTCCGCCGTACCCACCACCATATCCCTCTCCTTCTTTTCCGTGGTGCTTTTCCTTCTTACCATGGTGCTCGTCCTCGTGCTCCCACGGCTCCCCGAGATTGTCCTTGGTGTTGTCGTTGTGCTCCGAGTGCCCGTGCCCGTGCCCGTAGTCGTTGCCGTGCTTCGACCCCCAGTGGTGGCCCCGCGCCACGCCGCCTTTCCCGATGTCTTCGCCCTCGCCCTGGCCCTCGCCCTGGAGGAAGTCTGGGACTTGGCGGGCTTGGACGCCGGCGTTGGGGTGCTGTGATGGGTCGTGTTAATATTGTATGGTAGGTAAGTAGAGAAGAAGACAAGGGAGAGGGAGGACTAACCTCAAGCGCGGTGCGCTCGTCGAGGGGCACGATGGCCTCGGCGGGAGCCGCTAGGGCGTTGGTGCCGAAGAGCAGGAATACTGCTAGGAGGGACTTGGTGACCTGCATGATGTGTTGTGTGTGTCTGTGTATGTAGTATAATACTGAACCGTTTATTGAGGACTTGTCTGACTGTTGTGATATAGCAAGATTATAGCAGATTACGGGGGAGGAGAATGGGCTTCTTATAAGCCCAGGCTGTATAGCGTGTTCTCCGCCCTTCACAACAACACCCAGAAAACATTTGAGTTCATTATTGACGACAACGATACGCCGTCTCGGAGCGTCTGGACAAAATTGCCAGTACTCTCCGCACAAACATGACGCGAGTCTGCGCAAAACCCACAAAGTTGATGATGGAATGGTGCCAAATATCTCTAATGGCATCTAGGAGAGCGTGTGGAGCATCCATATAATAAGTATACATTGCCAATCCTGAGACATCGGCACTGATCGACCCAATTGTTCGTCACGATTCGAGTGGCAAGGGGAAGCCAAGACAACTGCCAGGAACCGCCCAAGACAGCGGTGCCGATCGACAGATGAGGGCAAGACATTCGATAGGCTCAAATTATGAATTATGGATAATCTCCCGCGACATCCGTCTGAGCTTATATTTGTCGACTAGGGTAGGTATGTGGAATCATCATCTATAATACAACCCCAGCGTAGAACAGGGAGACTCCTAGGAGTAGAAACTCAAAATATCGATTCGGAGTCTTTGCTCAACTAGACCCAGATAGCATCCAGAGAACTGGGCTCCTATATGGGTCGCTTTTCATCCTGCTGGGTCAGGTCATGACGTGAATATGAGGGCAGTTGAGGTTAGTATTAAGAGAAGACTGGAGACCTGGGTGAAATTAAGCTTTCAAGAAGAGCGGTCCTTGAAGCTTCCAACGCCAATGAGATAGATCGACTAAAAATTATAATTCCAGTTTGGAATCTCGGTAGTCCATTGATTCCCGGCTCTGGATTGCTTCTTTAAGCCCTTTTCTAGTAATGCGAACCCTATTATATTATCCTGCTTTTTTGGCTACTTGGTTTATACTGGAGGCTGCTTGTCGAGTAAGAATAAAACATGGAGTGTAAGGAACTTGATTCACAAGGATTCCATCTTTGACCAGGGAAGAACTTTTGAATTGAGTCTATATATCATTAGTATTTCTAAGCATGCAAAATACGCCACGAGAGGGTATCGATCCCGGTCTAGGGGAAAAGAGTCGTATGAATATCTTGTGTTAAAGCAGCCAAAAAAGATGACGCGAACTGAAAATGACATCCACAACAACATAGGTAACCCTGGTGCACGCTACTATCTCCGTCGAATTCCCATTAGTCGCCAATTTTTGTGTACATGTCTATGCGCCGCCCCGTCTATCGAACAAATGATGGTTATTTTCGGTGATTAGGTGGTCTTGTCGTTCTGATTGCTTATAGCACATAGCCATTGGCACTAACGCAATTCCACTCGCGGACACCCATTCCCTCCTCGAGTTCGACACACCACCAAAGTACTTCTTTGGCTTTATCCAGCTGCCCGCTGTCTTCGTGTGCTCTAGCCAAGGCAAACCATGCATCGGAGTAATTCCATCCCGTGCCTAATTTAGTGAGTCCCGACAGTAGCCCATAAGCTCTATCTCGAGCAGCAAGGCGATCGACAAGAGGCAAGGAGACAGCTTTGTAAGGGGCCGGGAGCTCCTCTGCTGAAGGACCGTCTGATTCAAAGGCAGTCGATTTATCTGACGGTGATTTAATGGTATCAGTTATGCTACCTCCAAGCCCTAGTGGTGTTGATGGAAGTGTCGGAACATCCAATACTGTGTGAGGCTTCCGAGGGCTGTGATCAGTTGATATTAGATTTGTCTCTTGGCCGTCAGGCAGGATAATGCTAGGAACTGCAGGTGGCGGCAAAAGCGCTTCGCTGTATATATCGAGGAGGATATTTGACAATCCAACAATTGCTGAAGGGTGATCTGGGTAGTGCATTAGAGCATCCTCAAAGTAGTCCCTCGCCACGTAAGGGGTCCCTTCGGAGATTGCGAGATAGCCCAACTATATTCTGTTAGTAAATATCATTCAGGGAGTATTATATTTCTTACCTCGCTCTGAATATCGCCCCAAAGCTCCTCAACGGATCTCTTCCCGCCCCAACCAGGCTCCTTTAAGGACATAGAGCCGCTCGTGTCCTTGGCGACCTCGCTTTCTAATTCATCCACTAATTTTCTCGCCTCGCTAATAGCACCCTTGGCATCGCCGTACATTTTGGCACGACGATAAAACGCACCGATCATCAACCATACCTTGACGAGTATAATCTGCCTCTGTCGTTTTATTTGCTCTTTGGGAAATAGCACTACGGGTAGCGGATTGGGCGGCGAAAGTGAATCAAGAACCAAGCTGTCAGATCCATTCGCAGAACCGCGGGTTGAAGAAGCTGTAGAATTGAATCGAAGTAGCCCACGACCTTTAGAAAGTGACTGTTGCCTGGATATGTCATTTGTACTGTTTGATGCGAAGAATTCCACTCGTTCTTGTGTTGCTCCATCTGGCATAGGTGTGTAGAAATCCTCACCATCTACGACAGTCGGAGGACGAGGCGGACCTGAGCTAATGGAGGCTCGTCGCGGTTGGGCGCTAGGCTCTCGTTTCTTCAGACTGTTTCTCCTTGTTGAGTCGCTACGTCCGCGGGCACTTGACGATCTCCTAGATCGTCGGCCCTCGCTAGCTTCGCCATTCTCTTTGGTAACATGAATGGCGGGAGCCCCGGTGGTAGCGGCAGTAGTGTCATCAGACGTCTGAGTAGTTTGAGGCCTCTCTGGTAAGGCGGTCGTCGTGCCATTTTCCGTAGTAGCGGCATTTCTGAGATTGCGAGACGCCCTCTCACCTTTGTTACCAAAGATGCTACCACGTATGCTTTTGATTGTACCAGCTGAGCTTTTAGGGACTTCCATGGTCGCCTTCTGAGTTGTAGCCGGCGGCTTTGGTTTGTAGTCACCAAACAGTCTTGTGTACAGGACCAATAATTCATGACTTGCGTTTACTGCGACTTCTGGCCCTTCCAATAGTTCTAGAAGAGCAAGCTGTGTCATCTTTACTTCAATCATACCCTCTTTTTCGATATCGTCCATTTCGTCAACGAGTCCCAGTGCCTGATTCTTCTCGTCGCGAGCTTCCACCTCGTTAAGATGTTCGCTTCGGAACGCACCTTGAAGATTTTGAGGGCCGAATAGGACTGTCGGATCGTCAAACTGCTCAAAGGCACCCTCGCAAGCCCTAGCAGCCATTATGAAATCTTGTCTAGCGCTTAGAAGGAGCGCAAGGAGATGCCACAAGGGTATCAATGAGCGTTCTCGCCAGTATGACCCCGTCCCCGCAGATTGATCTGCTGTCTTCCCACTAGACATGAGTGCAGCCCTAACGATGTCAATAGCTGCTGTCAACTCTCGCTGCTCGGCCAGTAATAGACCAAGCGTAAATAGGGTCCTGACATCTGTTGGGTTCCCATTTTCGGGCGAAAGGGACTTTTGGAAGCTTCGTATTGCCTTGGTTTGGGTTTCTGTTCGTATAGATGCGTCAAACGTCGCTCTAGCCCACTGCGCTTGCGAAATACCGATTGCCTGCCACGCAAAGGCATACACCCGAGACGATACTCTTGGATGTAGTACGACACCATCCCCATCCTCCTCTTCTAATGTTGTTATATTATCTTGTGCCCTAGGAAGTGGCGCTGGCAGCTTCTGAAGTATTCCCTCTAGTTCAACCCCCAATTCATGTGCCTTTTCCACGGCATCCTTAAAACCGTACTTGCAGAGAGCTGTTATCGCCTGGGAAACGGTTTCAAGTAGTGTCGCATCATCATCAAGACTCGGCTCCGGATGGCCCGTCTTATCAACACGGGCTTTCCCTTTCTTAACGATTTCTAAGTAGGAGTCGAAGGCATGGAAGGCTAGATCAAACTCAGCGACCGAGAGGTGAACCGTGAATAGATACCGTAGTATAGCTGTAGAATGGAATGTTTTAGTGGCGGCTCGATAGAGGATGTCCAATACCCCACGACTAAGGGCTTCCTTGCCACCAGGTCCAAGATCTTGTTCATGCCAATCACGCCCGCCCAATACAGTCCAGTTTTTCACCACAGTCGTAACGAAGTCTTCTACTTCCTGTCTTTGTTCTTCGGCTCGTGGAAAGGAGGTTTCGCTAAGAAGGAGACCTTCATAGGCCACTTCGACTTTCTTTAGCTCTGTTCGGAGCTGGTTTCTAGCTGACGCTTCGTTGGTAACGTCTACAGAACCTGTCGGAAACGGCAAATCTTGTTGCAAGATACCCGAAACGGCGGCGTAATATTCGTTCCACACCCTCCTTCTAGGTACGGCACCACGAAAACCATAACCACCGACGAGGGAGGTACCTTGAGCCTTGGCTCCCTCCCAGTATTTTGCCCAGGAACGAAATGGAGCCAATGAGTTGGCATCCTCGAGGGTCTTCTCGCCTTGTTCCAGAGCTTGAGCTTGCAGCATACAGAACTCTGTTAAGAAGAGTTCGGTCCAGAACCGCAGCTGTTTCCGTCCTTTCTGCTCCAACCACACATGCGAGAGAGAAGCCAACGCTGATTCAAAGACGCCTAGTGCCTCAACCCTTTGGTCACTTCGTGCGAGGCAGTTGGCCTTCAGATATGCAGCCTTCAGGGCACATACCCACGACCATTCCGAAATGTTGCTGGGTTGATCAAGTTGGGCCAACTCGGTTTCCGGGTTCTGTGGCAGCTTCAAAGAAGCAGTGCTATATTCTCCGACCGTCCAATACAGCCATCCAACGCATACTTGGGCCTGGTACTTGTCTTCAAGGTAAGTTGCCTCGACTTCGATCGCACTCAATAATCTAGGCACTAGCTGGGCGACATCGAGATCGGCGGCAGAGACGGCGGTTGTAGGCCTCGACTCGGATTTTTGCTTCTGGGAAGCTTTGATGATAGCATGCTCTGTTTCGGCGGTTGTGGTGAGGCCTATAGATACGTCACTATATTAGAGGGTTTCGAAGGGAATAAAGGAGAAGGGCACTAGGAGTCGTACATAATCTATCGGTGGCATGTTTTCGGACCTTACGCACTAATTCTGGCACATCGTCCCATTTCCCCTCGCACCTAGCATCTTCCAGTCGTGCTACGTATTGCGCTACCTTCACCGATTTCTATAAGATCTTAGATGAGTAACTAAGGTCATGGCTACTAGGAATAGGAGAGGAAATAGGAAGGGGGGGAACTAACACTCATCCTGATGATTTGAGGTCTGAGCAAAGGCGGTATTGGTATTGATCAATGGAACTCCCGTATATCATATCGGCCGAGTGTAAATTACTGTACACTGGCAGCGTTACACTTCTGCAGATATCATACGGGCTCGGACTTGTTGGTAGAATGTCAAGGGTCGGGATGATACTAAGAAGTGTTATGTACTAATAAGTGAATAAGTGTGTTGCGTCGTCACGGCCATGTTAATTAAACATTTCTTGGCGCAGTAAGGGGGAATACATATGTCATGGTCCTATTAAAAGACTTGATTCGTACATACATAGTAAGTGTTTTTTTAGCTTTATGCAATTAAAAGAGGCGGTAGGGGTCGTAACACGTGGACCCGCTAAAAAGTTTATCGATAAGAGAAAAAGTTCATGAAGCTTTAGTTATAACTAAGAAAAGTTCAAGTTTACGTTCTAATCCCGTTATACACCTATTTGACAGCCAATAAATGGGTGTTTATTCAGGCGATAGTTTGGTTTATACACTTTCTATCCAATAGGAAAGTTCAATTGTACAGAATTACAGAATCTGTATAGTAGCTCATGCGCCAGAGCCAAATACAGATTCAACCATTTATTAATTCCACTACATGAAGCAACCAAGAGCTCTAGTTTGTCAAGCTCATTAAGAAAGCAGCTTAACGCATATACGAACAATCGTTCATATTCAATCTTCTCAGTATTCGACATATTCTAAAAGAATAGGGGTCCAGATTTTGAGAAGAACATCGCTGATCATGGCGTTTTCTGCGCTTCCTCCCGAGCTACGAAGTCTCTGTCGGAGATTGACAGCTACTAAAGCAGAGCAGCTCCCAGCTCTGCTACCTTCTTTGCTTAGAGATTTATTACGTTGCAAGGAACCACTATCAAGACCACATGAGGCGAAAACTTCTGATAATTCTTCCGAATCAACGGTGCTCGTACATAAGTTGAAGACTCAAATATCTACTCTTCTCAATAGTAGAACCTCTCAGGGCCGCTTCGTTGGAGTGGCGCTGGTAAAAGCTGTGGTGGAAACTGGCGGTTGGGAATGTCTTCGAACATCCGAGCCGTGGGTACGGGGACTCTTATCCCTTCTTCAAGTAAGTTTTCATGCCTCATGATATTAGTAAAGCCACTTACAAGGAGACAGAGAAAAGACCCAGCAATCATTAAGGATCTATGTGTTGTGACCTTAGTGAAGATATACACTCTCATGCATGCCTATCCGACGTTAGTACGGGAGATTGTTACGCCTACACTTCCTACATTTGGAACAGCATGTCTTCAGATCTTAAAACCCCCTGCAACTAGCAAAGCTGCCAAAGCACCAAATAGCCTCGTTGAGACTATATTTGAGGGCTTCTCGGCTATAATCCCACTGTATCCTACCACTCTACGTCAGTTTACGTCTAAGCTTAGGGTTGAGTTGCGATCCTATATCGCTCCAACTATCTCGGACAATACGATAGTTCCAGCCTCTTTGCAGGCAAGCAGCAGACGTCTCTCTATCAGGTTACATATGACGGCTGTGAAGGGCGGAGACTCAACCGAATGGACAAAAAATTTAGATATGCTCGCAAATATATTTCACTCTACAGCTGATCAGGTCTTTCGAGCAATCCAAGAAAACTGGGAGTCGGTATCGGGTCACCCACCAGAATCCACATTACAAAAGATAGACTTCGATAAAGATCCCCAGGGCGGCGGTGATGGCCCAGATCAGTTGCCTTCTTGGACGGGCATCTATGCGGGTAGTGAAAGGTTACTCGGCTTGCTCGATTTCATCTGTGAATATCTACGGTGCTTTACAAAAACCACAGTCACTATTCCGGTTAGTGCAATAGTTGACGTTGTTACGAGGATATCCTCAATTATGCCACCAATTCCAGGGAAAGAGAAGTCTGCGTCAATTCAGATGAACCCAGCTGTTGGCAGAGAAGAAAAAGATGAACTATGGGCAGTGTTCCCAGATATTCAACTTGCTGCTATGAAGTTGTTATTTGCTACGACGCAACGACTCGGGAGGAATTTCCTACCATTGGCCCAAACATCCCTTGAACAGCTACTGCGAATGTTTGAGTCCAGCTACCGTCTATCTGAAATCAGGACTGTATCTTTCCTCTTAACTAAAGAGATCCTTCAGCTTTGCGGACCTACAATGGAGAAGCTTACCGTTGAAGGTTTAAGCCTTATAATCAAAGCGTGCTGTCGCGATCTTCTAGGATCCGGTGGCCACCTCAAAAACCCTAAGCAACCAGCTTCTTCTACTCAGAACGGTTTGAAATCCAAATCGGCCAGTCAGAATGCCGACGCTTTTCTTGGTAAGAGCGCCGAGGATGAATCCATATCTGTCTCGTTAAGTTCAGAGCACGTGTCTGCAGCAACAGAGCTTTTGACTACTCTTTTTAGTCATGTACCTCAGCAGCATCTTCCCTCTTCATTGCGAGCTCATATGCTCACAACAGCTATTCTATGCCGAATTAAGGATGCGCAAGTGGCAAGCGTACTTCATCCGGTGCGAGATAAGAGCGGGAGAACACCAGCGGTCATCTTGCCTTATCTCATGCAACAGTTCCCACGCGATGAAAGCGTGGAAGTGCTACGCTTTAACTTTCGTCCCGTAGCAACAGGGCCTAGGAATGACAATATGAATATCGACGAGGCGCCGATCGAAGACGCCTCAGAGGATGAGTCTCTGATGAATGGCGTCTCATTCGGTCGGCCGCTCGAGACTTTCGTACCTGACTTGACAGATCATACCCCTGCCGAAGTCATCGAAGCCTCTACAAAAGCTCAAGACTTATTCCTTCCCAAGAGACCGGTAGAGACAGTCCTTAGATCTGAAGAGGAACGTACCACGGTCGTGCGACCACCGCCAGCCAACTCGCTCAAGCGGAAGAGCGAAGAGGCTGATATCGCAGTCTCAAAAAGGGTTGAGATCGACACTACGACAACAACGACTATTAGTACCGCGTTGCCGGCAGCTGTCAATGCACCGAGCCAGGCTCGCGTGGGGGGTGAAGGCGAGAGTGACTCCAGCGATAACGAAAGTGTACACTTGAACATGGAGCTCGATGCAGACGACGAAGACGACGACGAAGACGACGGAACAGAGGAACCTTAGCGCGCGCGCCGGCGAATAGGACACTAGCCCGATTACTCGTCATATAGTACGTCGCACTCGGTACCTTGGCGAGCGCGCCGCCTGGTTCCGGATAAAAAGATCCCACATGGCCTTGTACATACACATATGGGGGAGGACATGGAATCAGAGTTGGGCCTTATTTTATGTACCTAGATAATAGATATTAATTACCTCCTTATCGTACAGACGTAAGGCACGCCGGTCGCTTGGCCGCAGGTAGAGTCCGCGTAATCGTTTTAAAGTGAAGTCGCTTTGCTTGTTCGTGGGGGTTTGCGCACGCGAGCTGGTGCCTGACTTGTGATTTGCATGGCGGCTGTATATACATAGAGATAGGCACTTCCCCATGAGGCATTCCGTTTGATATAAAAAGTCTTGAGTAGTAGTCTGGACGAGATTACGAGATAATGAGGTAGTCATCGAGCACATATAGATAGAAACCCCAAGATATTTAGGATGATATACTGGTGCCTTGGGAGATGTACGGAAGCTCCATTTGTACAATCGAATCGTTCCACAACGAAACGGGAATAGGACATCGACTAGAATAGACCGGCCATACGGCGTAAATCCAAAAAAAAGGGTCGGATAGTTCCGAAAGCCTACGGCAAATAGATCTCAGCCGGCGAATGTTCACTAAACGGAACTACGATAGGCGGTATACTCGGCCGTATCTATATTAGCAGAAACACGTCTCGAAGCACTGGTAAGGATGACGACGTAATCGAAGACGCGAGGATAAAGCGCTGTGAAATGATTTATCATTTGGGGGTATATAATTCGAAAAAGCTAACGAAAAAGCATGCGGCGAGAGGGTAGTAGGTTAGGTTAGGTAGTTTCGCTGTCCAAGTTCGTCGGGGCCGGCTTGTAATCCAGAACGAACTAAAAGTGACAATCCTATCCTTCTCTCTGCCTCCCTCTTTATAGGTAATGCAATGCAGACATCCACGTTCCCCGAATATGCAACGCAAGATTGGCCCCTGGCGGACAGGTAGGCTGGCTGGGCTGGCTGGCCATCTGCCCTCCACGCGACCCTTATATGATGTGTACCGTATGCACCAACGCCATGTATGTGACCTCGATGCACCACCATGCAGCTATCCGCCCCTCTCTCCTCCCTGCACCTAGTTCCCCAGGTAAGTAATATGGTACCTAGCAGCACACGTGGCTTCTAGTCTCTCAGCCACGCTCTTCGTTTCTCTTCCTTGCGCGCGCGACGCTTCTCCTTGAACTGCTTAAGCTCAGCCTTGGTCGGCTTCTTGCCGGACCGCTCGGCCTTAAGACTCCGTCCGTCGTGCGAGTTAGCAGCCGCGTCGACGTCGAAGAAGGCGTTCATCTGTCGCCGGGACTTGGCCTCGTCGTTGTGGTTGTCGGGGTTCTGGTCGCCGCCTTGCCAGCGGCCCGTGAAGCGGTTGAACGTGCCTATCGCCGCGTAGGCAGTCGACGCGTCTACCAATTGGTCCTGCCTCGACGTGTTCTCTTCGCCTTGCTTAGCGTACCAGGCGTTCGGATCGTAGTCACCGTGGATCGCCGGGTTGTAGCCTCCAGCGGGTGGCCGTTCGTCCCTCGGTGGTTCAGGAACACCAGGCGCAGACACAGCTACTTGAGCTTGCGAGGTCGGGTTCGTGATTGCGCCTTTGTTGGCTAACCGGGGGTTTTCCCAAGTGGTCTCATTGGTGAATCGGTTGTGAAAGAAATAGGCTTGACTTGTTGCATCCCAATGGAAGTCCCAGCCATCGTCTTCGGCTGTAGGAGGTGGCTCGTTCGGTAAGGGAGGAGTGCTTTCCTCAGCGACGGGTGAGGCCTCGCCAGATTCTCGCGACTCGGATGATGTTACCGATGATTCGGGTGAAGCATTGCTTCCGTGCTCGGGAGATTGAGGTGATGGAGGATCGCCATGATTTGCATCTTGAGACTTCGATTGCGCGTCGGACAGGGGTTTAGGCGGTGCGCTTGTACCCTTGGGCTGATCAGCGGCCACTTGGGATGAGCCAGGTGACGTAGGCGAAGCTGACATGGTTTTTTTTCTCTTTCGCGACCTTGAATAGTTTCCTTTTTATAATTATTTCCCTTTTTTTCTATTGAAAATGTTATTATAAGCGGCTACGACTTAGTCGATGAAGAGAAGTCGAAAAGGATACATTCTGACTAAGGAGTCACGACAATGGCGGCTTTTTGCAAGGGGGGTTACCGTAATTGAATCGATTCTGAGACGAGACCAAGTACAAAATGGGTGATAGTGAGTTGATGCCGATGCATCGTCGAAGCTCCTTGGAATTACGAGCTTTCTGGAATTCTCTTATCGGTTATCGGCAAGGGTAATATTCGGATGAACGGTACGTGTGTAAAAGTATCGATTACATAATGACATGTACCTTAGCGTTGATGTCTTTTCCTTCGTACCTACCTAGGTACCTACTAACCCGATGTATTTAGGTACCTGGGAAGGTACACTCTTCATGATCCTGGTCTTCACGTGCATCCACCTACCCGGCCAGCGATCATTCAACTCAGATCCGGCATCTGTACAAAAAGATAACTCAATTCTTAAAAACCTTGAAATCCAAATACTACATTGGGACAACTTGTGATAAAATCTTTCACATAAACATATATATCTATATGCGAACCATTATATTGTTGTACGAGCCTTAGCGAAAAGGTAAAATCAGCCACAATATTGCAATCTACATACTATTGTTTTTCAGCTCGTCTTAATTTCTCCTTACACAACATACAACAGGAGGCCAATGTGGCTTGAAAGATTCATAATAACAGGTCCGGTTAATTACCCATGTTATGCTGTACAACACACACATATGCGTCCCTCACATGAAAGAATAGGGCCTCCCACTCCACTTCGGCGGCTCTAGATTTCTCAAGTCTGACGAACGAAAGACACTGCCCCCAATGAGTGGCATGTTCTTCTGTTCGCCTATTCCTTAAGATCTTAAGATGAATCTTTGGTAGTTCTTCCTTCTGAACTCTGGGTTGGTCAAAATGCTACGCCAAGAGTCGATCGCAAATGGCGTTACGCCCAAGAACCGTGGAAAACGTGGAAATCGTGGGTAGCTGGGTAGCTCACCGCAATGTGACTGATACCCTATAATACTACCTAAACACCAGGTAAACTTGTCTCGTCGTATGCGGATCCACGACCAGCGCAGCGATTGCGCGTTTCTCAGTCTTTTGGGTTTCTAGCCGTTTCTTACTCCGTAGCCTCAAACATCTAAACACGATATTATCAAAGTTATCTTACTTAACTACCTGTTATTTATCATCAACTACCTAGGTGGAGGTAGTCACAGTATGCGGGCAGAGTTGACTCCAGCTAGAGTTTAACATTTAACACAGTTTCGGCTTTTCCTTCTCATGGCTCAGGTGCCATGGGGCTTGGTTATATTTCCGATCACATCTCAGCTAGTGGCTTCTCACTTCCTTATAACTATCGTGGCTTAACTTTTGACTTTAAAATAACATCATTCTCCAACACGCCCGCAGCGTTACATTCGCACCTTTTATCCAACGGTGGGATCCAGCCGATATTACCCAGACATACATAGGCTAGAATCAACCTAGCCACGAATATCAACAAGTATCGACGTTTCAAGTGTTGCATTGATAGCGTATGTCGCTGATCCGGCATTCCTTTTCTCCAATCTGGTACTGCTACCTTGGGTCCATTCTCACACCATCGATCAGGGCACCCGTCAAGACGGGTTCGTCTTCCGCACCAAGACGTTACCATAGCCTCATATTCGGACCTGGAAGCGCATTCGAAACTCTTGGATGATCTCATCCCTGTGTCCGTGTCTCGGTGTATGCATTCGGGGGTGGTCGAGCCGATTATTATTTCTATCTTGTATTCCCTTCTCCTTCAGCCCGAGTTTTCTCGCTTCTTTGGTTCTCAGTGGCGAATCGGCTCTATGATGCTTTTCTTCTCCGATATACGAGATTTTCACTACACGTGATCTTAAAGGTCCTCAATCCCGAGGCGAAGCTAGCTTTCCTAAAGCCGGCGGAAACCTTACGCAAATTTGGATATCGTTGCGCCGAGTAGGTTGAATAAGCTACGGTTGGGTTATAGGTGGATATAGAAAAAGGACGTCGCGATGGGTTATCCGAGGCTCTTCCGGCCACTCGTGGTCGTCTCCAGCCTGGCGCCATTCTCCCTTGCTGCTTTCCAAGAAGTTAGCAATGACCAATGCAATTGCTTTCTCACGAACGGAAGCAGGGCAGATTACTTCACGACTCACCAGTTTTTCGACTACCGAGAAAAAACCGAATATGCTTCAGTGCCAGCCCTCATCGATGATCCTGATGACAGTAGTGAAGCTGGCCCAACTAGCGACTACTTTACCTCTGACGAATGGACTGATAATTGGACTTTACAAAATTGGAACAATGCAGCCACGTTATCTGGAGACGCGAGCGATGCGACATTGTTCATGGTCAATTCACCCAACAATGTCTATATTGAAAAGAATAACGATGAGAATGCCGATTCAAGCACGTTCCTAACAATGAGAACAGCGCGCTTAGATGACTTCCAGTCAGCGTCTGAGTTTGAGTCCACGATTCGGGACTATCACTTTCTATCAGTGAGAATGTATGCCAGGACGGTCGGCGCGCCGGGCGCTATAACCGCTATATTTACCTACAGAGACATCGCCAATAATACCGATCTTACCAAAGTTCAGGAATCGGACTTGGAAATCAGAACAATTGATCCCCCAGATCACGTCCAATATACAAATCAGCCGTCGTATACTTCTCTGGGTCTTGATGTCCAGGAAGCCACCCGGAACGTTACGATTCCGCAGAAGAGAGACTGGACAAACTGGGCAGTATATCGAATGGATTGGAGCCCGGGAACTACAACTTGGTACATCAACGGTGATGAAGTCGCTTCGATCTCTTTCCAGGCACCTCGTGATCCCAGTCTTCTCATCCTTAACACGTGGTCAGAGTAAGTATTTTTAAATCATTAAGCCCTCTCGTCCTTCCAAGTATACAATCCCGTCTATCTTCCTCAGGCCAAATCTACCAATTCGGAATTTAGGGCTCTGAAGTAAAACAGGAACTCGTTGCAAATATTTTACTAACGCTACACAGCGGCGGCTCCTGGTCAGGAAACATGAGCGTGGGAAAGGAGGCTTCTCTCCAGATCCAATGGATCGACATCGTGTACAACACGACGGGTGCCCCGAAATTCAAGCGAGACGAGCAAGCCTGCGGCAACATCTGCAGTATCGACGAGACGGACAAGATAGGCGCCCAGGTATTAATCCAAGGCGGTGCCCCGAGCATGCTCGGCAACGTGGGAAGTTTCGCCGGCATCATCTCCTGGGTCTCTGTATTATCTATGGTTACGGCTTTCTGGTAAGGGGAGTGGGGGTTAAAAAAAGCATCGGGCTTCGAGATTGTGTCTTTATAGTATAGGTAGTATAACTACCGTAGATATTGTTCACACTTATAATGTAGAACACGGTAACTTAATATTTTGGTTGCGCATTGGAATACACCCCGTTTTCCCCCACACTCCTATATTGGGAATATCATTCCTAGATGATTAAAGCCCTTGAGAGTCTAAAAGCTCGTGCTTGTTGTATACAATAGGCCTTAGTCGTACACCCGCCCCCGGAGTATCGGAGGTCAGTCTGCGGCGTTGGGGACGGAAAGGGGGGCGTTGCACAGACGAACTGTCTATGGTTCTCCGACGGGAACCTAGGGACGCGTGGCTCGGGACGACGACGTCGGTGCAATTCCCTAGTTCCGTTTATATTCGACGCCCAAGGCGTCGATGTAGCGTGGGTTTACTGCTCGGGCCTTGGAATTGAGTTACCCTACGGCCAGTTCGCTAGTAACTAGTCCAAACGGCCGGTTCGGGTTGGGTACCTATGTAGATACCTACCTATTTCGACCTCGTGGGTATTTGTTTTGCGTACCTTATCCAGGCGTCTAGGCGTTAAAGGCATGTGTGACTGTTAGGGTCTTCACTTGGACCCCGCGCAGATATATTCTTGGGCTTGCTATGAGCATGATCTAGGATGGTGTGCTTAGGTTGTGATGGCATTGAGGAAGCGCCGTAAGCTGATCCATAGATAGGTCTACGTTATTTGGTTATAGAGTGAGATTGAGATAGTCGTAGCATTCATAGTTAATAAATATACATAAGAGTTATCTAATTGCTCCTTGCTCCTATTTATGGTCGTTTCCCGCCTTGGTGACTTTATGTAAACTAGGAGGGATAAGGGGGTTTATGGGACGGACACTTCTACGGAAGAGAGAAATCTATAAGAAGTTATTTAATACAAGGAGCACTTAGAAAAGTTCATACTAAACTTCAAAATCGTAGGGAATGTGTTTCAAAAGGTTACCAGTATATGTATAGTATATAATAGTATATAATAGTATATAGAGTTAGTCCGTTACGGTTGAGAAGCGTTCTCCCTTGCATATACAAAAAGAAACTAATAAAATTTTCCCCCTTTAGGAATAATAGATCAAACCTCAAAGATATCCGCAATTCATTCGACCTATGTTACTTATGTCAGTCATATAACCAAAAGAAATAAATTTCATTCCGAGACTACAAAAGAGGCCTTAGGTGATCCGTATATATATCTCACAAAGCAGCACGAATCTGATCTCCCTTAATCAGATCTTTCGAGATGCGCCTCGCAATCCAATCCGCAATAGCCATGTTGGTAACCATGGGGTTAACACCACTTGCAGTGGGGAACACGCTGGCGTCCGCCACATACAAATTCTGCGCCTCCCAGACCCTGCCCTCAGGGTCGACCACGCCGGTGGCCGGGTGCGTGCTCATCCGGCAAGTGCCCATCTGGTGCGCGGATCCGAATACCGCATCAGGGTAGTTAAGTCCGGTACGCTCGAGGTCCTTAAGCCAGGCGGCGAAGTCCGGGTCGTTGATACCTTGGTCGATGTCGTTCACCTCGTCCGACGTAGGGGTGGGCGGTTTGGACCGCCGGACGAAGGATGGTAGACTTTTGACAAATGGCCAGATCTCGGTTGCGCCTTCAATGTAGCATAGTTTTGCCAGGGCGATTACTCCAGCTAGTATGTGTTTGCGATCAAGGGCCGAGGGTGAATAATCGACTATGGGCCGTCCGTCGTTTGGATCCGGATACACTCGACCCCCGTCGCGATCGCGGGCCATGGAAATGTAACAATTCATCTGCCGGCTCCGTAGCGCATCTAGCTTCCACTGGAGTCCATTCCGCCAGGGATGTCCATGCAGGAACAAGTGAGGCTATGTTTAACAGCGTGAGTTAGCTGCTTACAATTGAGTACGTGTTGGGGTCATCTTACAACCATGCAAGTTGGCTCAAGCTTCACGCCATATCCTTTCCCGTCCAAGTTCTCAAAGCTGGTACAAACACTCGTTAAGATTCCCCCTATATAGCATTATCAGTATTCATATCGTTAGATGCCCGTGTATATGGTATTTACCTTCCCAGCCTCTAATATCTTCATCAAAAGAGGCATTCATTTGGCCAACCGGGTGGAGGTAAAGGTGTTTGCCGATATGAGGGTTCTAGCAGGGAATAAGTTCACGTTATCCTCGAGGTATTACTCACGGGGGCGTAGTTGAGACCTTACCTTTAGCCCGCTTCTCATTAACAACAGTGGACTGTTGAGCGAGCCACAAGATACAATCACTTTCTTCGCCCTTATTCGAAGCTGTGTCTGAGTCCTCTCAGATTCGGGAGTATGGACATTCCCATCTTTATCCCGTGATGTCCACGTCCCTAATATACCAACCGCCGTCTTCGACCCACGGCCCTCGTCAAAAAGCACCTCGGAGACTTTAAAACCTTCAATAAATTTCGCGCCTGCTTTTGCGGCAGCCGGAAGCCAGCTCACAGAGGGGCCCTTTTTTCCGGCAGATCCGCAGCCGGTAGTACAATGGCCACAGTAATGTTCCTCGCCTCCAGTGTTTTGAGGACATGGTTTGGCAGCCCAACCAAGCTTTTTTGATCCTTCGAGAATGACGTTTGCTCCATGGTTGTGGCGTATATAGGCATCACTAACACCCACTGTAATTATCGCGGTTAGTAATTCTCTATCTGAATATAGACATATGGTATGGGAAAATCCAGTCCTGCTTCTCGGATTTATTATTGCCTAGCGTTGATGTAGAATTTTACAACTAGAAAATCAGAGGAATAACTCACTAAAGTCACAAACACGATCTACGCAGTGTTGGAACTCTTGCGTCGTAAAAAAGTCCAGACCCTGATCCGCCCATTCCTGTCTTACGAACCCTTGGAGATGTAAGCTCACACTCCAGTTCACTATAATAATGTCAGTGATAATATTCGGCAGAGTAATATAGAATGATTGTGTTGGACTCGGTATGAGAAGTAATTGCTCATTCATCCAAACAAGAATATCATGGGGCCAAATAGTATCACGTACCAGTCCCACCTCCTCCCCAGCAACTTCCGGCAAGCACAGTCGTAGAGCCGTCTACGCTCTGTACGGCGCCATCTCCCTCGAAGAGAAATTTAAGACCCGCCTCGGCTGTCATTGGTAGCTGGGAAGGCGGGAAGTAATAGCCCTTATCGACGACGAGTACTTTGTGTCCAGCTTCGGCGAGGATCTTGGCGCAGACTGCCCCTCCACAACCTGATCCGACGATTACGACGTCGGTGTCGATAGTCTCCACTTCAGAGCCGCCTTCGAACTGCATGAAATCGAAGTCGAATGACTGGCCCGGCTTATAGTCGTCGGTGACTTCGGCATAGCCGCTCAGCTCGCGGTATAGGGGATCTGTTTGAGCAAAGCAGACCTTGGCTATTCTAGCAACTGAATTCCCAATCACGGGCCAGACAGTTATCCATGTATGATCCCATGCTTGAACTATTGATTCCCTAATGTGGATAGGTTGTTCGTTTACGGGGGTGTAGTATCCCGTCGCAGCTAGGCTACCCAGACGAGTGCTTTTAACTCGTTAGCTATACTAGCACTTACATTTATCATACAGTATGAGAGAAGAATACGTCTTACGCCATTATGTTTAGGATAGCACCAAGTTGCTTTCTATTACTCTCTGGAATACCTTCGAGTAAACGCTGAATTGCTAGCAGGAATCGCGGGTTATCCAGCGGACGCGCTTGGAGGTACTGTTGGAATTTCTCATAGTCCGGGGGATGTTTCATAGAAGTCTTTATATGTTCGTATGACTCTTGTAATTGGGCCTGTGAGATTCGTAGGTGATTCTTCTCATCTTTTACGCTTGGGTCAGCAACAATGGATGGGATGATAGCATCGATCAGCGCAAGGAGAATCTGCCATTGCGCCTTAGAGAAATAGGTATCTGGCTTCGGCTCGGGGAGCTGAGTGGGAATAGGTGCCGTTAGACTAGTAGTAGACATTGTTTAAACCAAGAAAGAGCTGCAATTGATAATATAGAATGACTTTTGAACTGTGTTGAATCAAAAGAATGACAGGTTTGCGTTGTTCGTTGTTCGTTGTTCGTTGTTCGTTGTTGGTCTGTGCCTCTCTCTAACTTGCCTTGGCTTTTAATAGAAACCAACATAGCCTAACTACACAGCTCTCCTTTAAGTGTTATTGGCTCAAAGTACGCGTAGTTTACATCATTTTCCATTAGAGAGTATCGTCTGTGTAACTCCTGATAAAATGTTCGAAGTTCTGATTGGTTCTTTGCCCCTCTATAAACTTCCAACAACATATAATATAGTCAGCCCCCAAGTTGAATCTTACATACATAACATATCTAACGTTACTTAGATACCTATGTTATGTAAGGTAAGTTAGGTAAGGTAGCTCTATAAAATCTGTAGGTACCTATGTATTATTCTTCAGCTCAAGCCTAAATGCGGGGTATGAGGCGTAGTTACAAGGTATACAATACAGTTAAAGCCACGAACGCCGATCTGCTGCTAGTGCTAAATAAGGTTGAGATCTCCTACCATAGTACCTACCTTACGTAAGGTAGTTCCTAGTAGTTGTGGAGAAGGATATTTAGAATATTCGTATTTAAACATTGTAAATATTGCGCTTTCATGGAGTCTTAAAAAAAAAAAGGTCCAATAGAATGATATCACTCTCATCTTTGAAGTATCTCTGAAGCACCGGGATATTCGGATGCTTGAGCAGGGAATACATTTGGATGTGCCAATCAAAGTCCTAAAGACGGCGAGTCAGTTAAAGCGCTTCGTGGATGATAGTCAAATAGTTCCAGGTAGGAAGTTGGATTTGAAGATAGGTTGCCACCACATAATATAAATATCATTCGATGTTCAGCAGAAAGGGCTAATTGGAGGAATGCGGTAATAGTTATATTGTTTGCTATAAAATGAAATCTGTTTGTCTCAGATGAATAGATCGGGTATCGTAAAGCCGCAATAGTAACTAGCCGAATGCTACCATGATTATTTGCCTTCCCGTCTGGTGGCATGGGGGATGATAGCCCTATGAATGTTGCGTTCGAAATTTGTTGGGAGAGGGGCAACTTGCAATTTTGTAGTTGCATGTGTGTGTAAAACCCTGCGACCTTTTACTTAGCATATGCTACAAATTTGAGTAATTATTTCTTTAATAACTTGAGATTTATTTTAAAGAATATATTGATACCTTACTTATAGAATCATATAAGTTAACTATTGCAATATAAAAGTTGGATTTGATAAGCTATGTGCACGTCAGAATTACGAAGTTGATAAGTTGTACATAGGTGGTCTGGCGATTTCGTTCCTAACTTGCTGAAATTCAGGTTGTGCCTTTTGACCTGACCCTTTTGCGCCAATCGGGACTCCGTGTACTACTATGTAGATATCTACGTACTTTTCCACGATTCTGTTACTTGATTGGGAGATCTGAGTATGATCAGCCCGGAGGGTCCACTCTGAGAACTCGCCCCTGAAAAAAAGAAAAAGGTATTGGCTGATAAGGTCATAATGCGGGGGGTTATGCAATGAGGGGAAGGCGAAACTTGTTGGTTTTGTTGGGAAGCGGATCTCGGAACTTTGAGGCTTGATTGCCTCCTTCGCAATGCAACATACAACATAGTAACACACACATACTCGCATGCACTCACACACACTCACACACATGCACACATCGAAGTTCGTCGTCTGCAGCCTTGACATCACTAAATGATGAGATTCCCACCATTTGAATAATGACCTCAACCTGGAAAAGAAACTGCTTACTATAATGGCTTTTTACAAATGATATAATAGACCATACCCATCTAATTTAAAAAAAAAAAAATATAAGAAAGAAGACAAAGTTTCTTGAACTCCGGTTAATGAAATTTGAAAATCCGTGAGACTTGGGATCGTCAAGCATGCGGCATCCACATCGCCGGCTGGCCCACATAATCCGTTATCCCGGTGCTCCGGGCTGGTCTATCAAGTCTACCAACAGCATGATTTTAGGTTTACCAGTTTGATACTTGCCATGGGTTCTAGATCGTCTTGCCGAGACAAACTTGTCTTATCGGGCTCCAAGGCTCAGCTCTTCGCCTTCTCATAATCTATGGATATCGGCGTAGAAGCCGCTTTTCGCAACCCAGTCGGTTCTCTGGAAGATGATGAGACCCACCAACACCAGACATAACCAACTTCCTCGGCATATCAGATGTGACCACATGCTACCTCTAGATACTAGAGAGAAGCGGTCAGAGTCCGGGGTTAATGGAATTTAACATTGTGCTGCATAACAGTGCTATGCCGTCGTTATTTGATGGAACATCCGGTAGTGTAAGTGTAAGTGTAAGTGTAAGACACCATCCATCCCGTGTTGATTGACGCTCGCAGGCGCTCGATGGGAAACTTGCTTTTGTATCACCAACAAAATGGGGGGAAGGGATAATGTCAAAATTGCATCCCTATGACCGACCAGCGGGGAAACTATGAACGCAATACAGACGATATAGACGTTACAGACGGATAGTGTATGGGCAAATACAAGATATAATAGGTTGTCTGTACACACAAGATGTACATACAATTTGTGTGTCACCTCCTAAGCATGCAGCTAAGGAGATACATACGGCCGGGTACATTCAATTCACTAGCGTCATTAGGTTATGTACCTAGACATACCTAGACATAGGTACCTAGACATACCTAGACAGTATGGAAGGCCAGTTCGAAAATTCCACAACCCGAAAGCAGCGTTTATACCCGATTCGGCAGGGGCGAGCTCCAATAGACCAATGAAATTTAAGGAAATCTTAACCAGATTCTTCAACTGTTGAGCTTTCTGGCTTCGTGGTACTTGAGCGACGACAGATATCGTGACCGCGCCGTCATTCAACCCCTGCCACCTCCCTGGTTTAACCCAGCCTTAGCGCACCCAGAAATCAATTGTACCGCGGCCCAGTCTGCAGGAACCTTGCTGCATCGCATCCCTCTTTTGTTTTATTTCCTTGTGTTAAAAATTGCAGAGGTGGTTTAAATATTTGATAGCCTCGAAAAGGAGTTGGTCACTTTTTACATATGTCTTTTAAACGTAACTCCTTATCTGTGTCTTTTAGTTGAGCAAGAGTTGCTTTTTCTCTTACTCGATGAATTTATAAAACGACCAACTTACATCCGTTTTGTCCTGCAGATCCGAGTGCACACATATTACAACCTATCGCGTGCGCATTTTATATCTTCACGAACAAATACCCAGCACCTTCAATTCTGGTGACCGGAGTTAGATCTCAACTCTTCAAAGACCCTTCTTTGATCTGGGATATTATTCGGCATAATGGCTACACCAATTGTCTTCGTCTCACCTCCAGCGGCCACTCTTTTCCAGTTCCCGCCTAACTCTGCGCCGCACGCCATCCCCCTCCGAGCTATAACACACCCTTCAGCATACCGGACAACCTATACGTTAAAGCTCTGGATCCAAAAGTGCCTATCACAATCGCTGCCGTTTACGCGGTCACCGCTAAGGCTCTCAATGCATACAACAGGTCAAATGGCAAGAAGCCTTGGGCTATTAGCAAGACGAAGGCATTCCACTTCTTCGTCGTCCTCCACAACGTCTTCCTCGCCGTTTATTCGGCATGGACCTGGTTGGGCATGTTAAATACCTTCAGGAACTCGATTGTGAGCCCGGCTGGACCCAATGGCTGGGCTGGTACTGTTGACAGTATCTGCAAGATCCACGGAACTGCTGGTCTAGAAAATGGTATTAGCTACAACCAAGCTCGAGGAGTTTGGGAGCCATCATTGGGTGCCGGTTCTACGGACACTGTATTTTCGCCTAGCCCAGATGACAGAGGACGAATTTGGAACGAGGGGTTGGCATTTTACGGCTGGATCTTTTACATCAGCAAGTTCTACGAGGTTCTTGATACCCTTATCATCCTCGCCAAGGGCAAATACAGCTCGACCCTCCAGACTTACCACCACGCTGGTGCTATGATGGCTATGTGGGCCGGTATGCGGTACATGTCGACACCAATCTGGATCTTTGTGTTCTTCAACTCTGCTATCCATGCTCTCATGGTAGGTTCCCTTTCATAAGTCCAATTATATTTGCAGTTGCTAATATCGAGATAGTACACCTACTTTACAGTAACAGCTTTCGGTATCCGCGTGCCTCAGGTGGTCAAGCGCATGCTTACTTCGCTTCAAATCTCGCAGTTCATTATCGGTGCTTCCGTTGCCATTGTTCACTCCTTCATGTCGTACTTGGTCCCGGTTCAGGTTGAGGCCGCTTCTGCTGAAGCCACCGCTGTAGCTTCGAGCATCACTGCTTCTGCAAGCGCTGCCTCCAGCGCCGGTAGCTTCGTTGGCGGTCTTAAGAAAACGCTTTTCGGCGGCGCCGAGGTTGCCGGTGCTGCTGTCGTGGTATCCTCGTCTGAAGCTAACTCCACACACCAGGGTGCCAGTTACGTAACACGGTACCAAAAGGTTGACTGCATTACAACAAACGGAGCAACTTTCGCTATATGGCTTAACGTCATCTACCTAGCGCCTCTAACCTACCTTTTCGTATCGTTCTTTATTACGAGCTACCTGCGTCGTAGCAAGGCTGAGGTTGTCCGTGCTAAGAGCAACCCCGACCGCCGCCTGAGCAATGTCATGCTGGCCGAGAAAGCCAGCTGGGATGCCGCTAAGGGTCTGGAGCGCGAGGTATACGGCGAGAGCAAGGAGGGTGCCATCATCGAGGACAGCGATGAGTCGAGCAGCAATGACAAGCTGCATCCCTCGGCGGCCGCCCGTGGTAGCGGGATTAAGTCCAAGGCTAATGGAAAGGCTAACGGCAAGAAGTTCTAGAGGAAGGATTCCATATCACACTAGGAGGAATTAATAAGTCTGCCAGTTACATGGATGACATCTGCGAATAAATTCGCCAAACTAACTGCAAAACACTACTGCAGCATTATTGCACCGGCGATGTATTAAATCAGCCAGCGGAGTTAGGGGATGGGGGAACATAAGGACCTATGAAAAGCATGTTTGCATAAAGGGGTACACAGGGCTCGTGAGATCAAGTCTACGACGAAGTTCAACTCCGTAACGATAGAAGGTCATCCAGGTTAAATGTGTATATATAAAGCTACCCTCCATTTTAAAATCAGTAATGTATATAATACAAAATGCCTTCAATGAATTAGTTGCCCTTTTTAAGTTATGACTAGTGCGTTGTGGAAAATCGAACGCTACCTTATGAATGAGGCGAGGATAGAAACCTTGTTTAGGGAACTAGCCATATAGTACTTTAGTATATGAACTGGGATTACCTTAATGCGAGACATTAAATCCGGGGGCTTCAGAAGAAACAAGCATGTTATTATACATACCTAACCTAGGTACTTCTGGTACGTTAGGTGCCTATAGTTAATGCATCTCAAAGTAGTCGGAGTACATTTAAGGGCCCCTTTGGTGTTATAACTTTGGATCAAAGTACAAACTAGAATATGTTTTATGATAATAATAGTAATAATAATAGTAATAAATATTTAACTACCAGCAGACAATTACTAGCAGAAACCTATTACATAGAGATAATCAATCCCCAATATCTCTTTCCACCCACTAGGTATACCCACCAACCCCTATACGCAAAGCGCACACTCACTTCCACCTCCAAACCCAAACTACCCTAAGACCTACTCCTCCAACCCCGCCAAAGCCCTATGCAGCAAAGCATCCGCCCGTCTATCCTTCTCCCTCTCCGCCACCCACCCCTCCACCTGCTGGCTCGTCACCCGCACCCACCGCTGCAGCTCCCCCGCGTGTCCCGGGAACCGCGCGCACAGCTCCCGCAGGAACCGCTCGAACGCGACCTCGATGCCCGGCCACCCCGGCCCCGGCAACGACTCGTACGCCGAGAGCTGCGTGCTGAAGAAGTGCGACCACGCCCCGAAGGTGTCCGCCCGGATCCCGCCACGCGTCGCGGCGGCCATTTGCGAGATGGCGTCTTCGGGGCTTTGGGGCGCCGGGGGGCCCGGCTTGGTTGCGGGTGTGGGTGTGGGTGTGGGGTCGGGGGTGAAAATCCGAATAGGCGGCTCGGGACGCCGTCGGGTGAATACGAAGGGCTCCCGCGGCGTGGGGGGAGGGAAGGGGGTGGTGGAAGAGGCTTGGGGCGGGTGTTGGATGCTGAGGTTTGAGGATCGGAGGCCCCGGCCGCGTGACGTGTATGGCTGGACAAATGGACGTCTGTCTTTCTCTCCGTCGTCTGCTGGCGAAGCATCTTTGACGGCAGATCTAGTCTCGGCGTTCGACGTTGCGATCTCCTTGCCCTTACCGTTGTCCTTCTTACTCGAATCTTCCTCCTTCATTCTAGCCGCACAGCTGCTCTTGCATTCCTCGTAGAGCTTCACGTTTTCGCTTACGGAGAGGCGGAGGTTGCGGATGTTGTCTTGGGTGTAGTTATCCAGGGCATACAAGATAGGGCACGTTATCCCGGTTCGGGCTATGTCCAGGGCCCAGTGGCAGAGGAAGTCATACGCCTCCCACAACTTGTTGACGCCGTAGAGGCGCTTCCTGGAGTCGCGGATCCAGTTCTCCATAGTAGGGTCGAGGACAGGCTTGAGCCAGACTTGTTTAGGCGATGGATCGATCTCAAGGGAGACGTGAAGACGCCTCTCTAGGACGTATTTGTGAGTCGCCCAACCTAGCGTTCCATGAAATTAGTATGTTCTTTTCTCCTTGTACCCAAGAGACGCGCGGATAGTTTAAGTATAAATGACAGGTAAAAGAATGCAAAGAATACATACCGATATGTTTCTCCTCGTCAAAGTCCTCTTGCAGCGGGACGGCCCAGGCAGGGAGGCCTTCAAAAGCCTTCAACTCAAGGCCTAAGTACTCCACCTCAAAAATGCGATCCACGAAAACAGACACCGCCTCTCCGGACTCAATCCAGAGCTGGCTCAGAGACCGGGTCATACGCCCGTTCGCTCTGTAGCCCGCCCAAGGAACGGGGATAGGGATAGGGCCAGTAATACTTCTTTGCTCTTCATTGCTCATGACCTTGCGCGCCTCGATCACCGGGTAGTTCGCAGGGCCGGGGGTGTCGCTTTGGTTTAACGTATCGTTAGTGCTTATAGAACGAGGCGAGTTAGAATACCTGCATAACGAAGAGGAGAGATGAAGCAAGTATTGATAGAGCAGGGAAGGAAATGGATAGACTTACTCGTCATCGAGCAATGAAAAGGGGTTGTTGCTACGAAACGCGGTTTGACGAGTATTTGTGCTCATGTTGTCGTCGTCTTTGGAGGGAGAAGACTACAGTAATGGTGAACAACCGTAAGTTGCTAGATAAGGGGTTGTTTGGGTACTCGGATAGATTCGGTGGCTGTAGATTTCTTTTCCAGGCTGATATTTATATATAGAAGCCCAGGACCCAAGTAGTATGTGCTTAAGCCAAGAATAAAGTTTAGAGGTCGTTGTAAGAGTAGTTTAAGTAGCATACAAGGGCATATCGTGCGTAGGATAAGGTATGTGAGGTTTATAAGAAGTAGTGAGTTACTCTACAAGAACACTCAACGAAATAACCAGAAATAATGAATAGTTTTTGGCGGCTCCTGACTGGGTTGTTCCAAGGTTCCCTCCAACTATGCTCCTATATCACGCTGGTGCTACGCTCTGGAAAACCTCATTTACTATGAATTATTATCTAGCACTTCATAGGCATGACTTGAGAACATTTCCTTTCCACGTTTTACCTAATTTGATATTTTACGAGAACCTGGACTATCTAGATACTAAAATATACAAGTCTTATTCATAACTTACATAGTAATCATGTATGCTTGTATTAACCATTGTATGTATAAGGAATTAAAGCAGAAACAACAGTCTTTGATTTGTCTGTATATTACACATAAGAATCCCCATAGTGAACTATAGGTACTAGGCCTTGCCTGTAGTCAGTGCCACAAAATACTTGAGGTCTGGGTACTGTAGACGTAGTGGCATTGTACCTATCGAACGGACAAAAGTACTTCGATGGATTCGGCCGCGTCTGAACATACGTCGTTGTTAAAACAACTATTTGCTATGTATATTTGCTATGTATGGGAACTTAATCATCGGATGGTTCGTCAAGGCACCTATGTTTGGCCCCCAAACGGGAACTTGCCGGCCCGCGACGGTTATCCTACTGGGTCGTAGCATATTACTACCATGATATAATGGAACTGTTAATCGATCTTGGTTCTTGTCATGGAGCTGTTCATATACTAGAGTGAGCAGCACATGTAATGATGCACGTCTCAACCTTGGTCTTGGTTTGTACCCCTTAAAACCATTTCGTGGGAATGGAAGCCGAAAATCTCTAACTAGAGTATTTAGGCCGCTTGTTCTTAGGAAGTTTTTTGTAATTGAATGTATAGTGTTATGTAGGACTATAACTATACGTACCTATCTACTATTGCGAATATTATGAGCACTAGGACGACAACCATCTTGTATCACTAGGCAGGTAGATAGCCATCTTAAGTTGACGCCAAGAATTTAATAACACCGTAATAAAAATAGCTAAACATTATGTTCGTTCTATAATAGATTCTATTCCGTGAGAGGATTGTATGCACATGCCAGTCTCTTTTGCTTTCTTAGATAGGGATCGTTTAAGCCAAGCATCGTGTGTTGTTTTGACTACTAGTCTAACTGCATAGTTTACAACATTATTAGCTTAGATCATTTGGCTATCTCATCGAACGAGCATCACATACATCTTATTCCCGCTTTAGTAGGACTACCCCAGATACGTTGTTACACTACAGAACATCCCAAAATCGAACACAGTTCATCTCTGTGTATTCTTACTTAGGCCTATGTAGAAAGCTCCACTGTATACAGCTTAAACGTGGCGGCACCGTGAACGATACTGGAAGCTACGTGTACCGTCCTATGAGAAGCCCTGCGAGTGTGATGGCGTACTAATCATGGTTGAGATATAGGCTTCGGCACGGAACGAAGAATAAAGTATGTATAGTCTAGCTACTAGTATAAAATTAGAAGTTCCACGTAAGGGATAAGTATGTGGTGTACTTAGATGTAGTTCTAGTCCAAGGACTACTCCGAGAGCTAGGGCTGGCTCCCGCCCACTACGCAACGACTCATGGCACAGACACGTGGGTTCTATTATGATATTTCCATGCTACAACACTGACTCAGGTCGGTATTACCGCATTCACCAACTATCTATCTATCTATCTATCTATCTCAACCGGCTACCTGGCTTAACTACCACGAGGCGAGATAACCGAGAAGCGTCGTGGGGACGCACGTGGATGGATGAAGCTGTCCACGCCCCCCATTCTCCCACGAACGGGATCTGCTTAAGAATACGTCCTCCCACTACGCGGCTATCTCGCTTGATCTGCCAGATATCGGTTACATCACCGCAGCTGATGCACGGATGCCTGCACGCCCATCTGACTACCTATCATCTAGTGGCAAATCCATTTGCCCCAGCGGCGATACTCTTCTAATATTAGTCACAATATCCGCCGAGACCGAACGGGGGAGGCCTTCCCGAAAACGGCCGCGAGAAGCCGGCGCCGAAGCAGGATTAGATTAGATACCTATCCGGCATCTTCAACGGCCGTCATGCCTATCTGTTGGCAATCAACAGCTTCACGCTAGGCTATCCCGTAGACGCGGTTTGCGTACGTACAAGCGCGCCGTTCGTCCTGCCAACAGCCTCGGATATATATCACAAAGAGAGTAAGTAAGTAGGGGTACTGTTTAGGTTTTTAGGTTGTTTAGGTGGGGGTTGGTTTTCTTTGGCCCCCCAAGACCTTTGGACCCAGGTAGTTTAGCGGCTACAGCCGGATCCGCCAACCTGGTTTTGGCGTTCGGCGCAGCGAAGCTAGGAGGGGGGTTAGCGTCGGTCTTGCCGCCTTTGGAATTTTTTATTCCCCTTCTTTCCTTTCTCTTTAACAAACGGCAAATGACAAATGGCAAAATATTTGATTACCTTTACTTGCGGATTGAATGTACACAAGTACCCAACATAGGTACATAGGTACCTAATGCACGTAGGTCACTTCGGAGTCTCACCGATCACCCCTCCCTCCCTCCTCCCCCGAAAGCACATGTCATTACGTACTACGCCGGTAAGCCCAGGCAGGTAATGCCGCTAGCCTAGCTGCTTTAGCAGGGAAAACGAAAAAGGGCGTTGGGGATATCCCTGCTGCTGGGATGTCGCTGGTAAGATGCCGTCGAGACCCCGAGATTGGCTCCAGCGCAAGTCCCGGAGCGTTATGTCGGTTAAAATAACTTATTACCTGTAACAAAAAAGAAGTGCTGCAGCTGAGAGATACCACCACACTATTAAATCTTCATCATAAATGACGAACGCTAACGCTAAAAATGCGTTCCTTTGGTTGGAATTAAAATAAAATACCGGTATGGTAGGTAGATGTAGGGTCGAATCGTGATCTGAAGATCATCTCCGATTAATCAATTTATTCGGTGCATAACCTCCGCTGTTATTCATCAACGGAGTGCAACCAAGCTGCCCGAAAGAATTTGGGCCGCTTCAACGACTATGCCTATCGTATTGTAAAAATAAAAACAGGACATATACCTAAACGCCGGGGCTAAAAAAGATCCCTTTCTAATGCCCGTGATATGCACGCTACCTGACCGGTCCCTCTATCATTAGAAGAAAATAAAAATAAAAACGCCCGTAATGCGTTCCACACCAGTGGAATAACCTCTCCCTTGCGCATGTCATCCCTCAACCCCTCAACCCCTCAACTCCCCTCAATAGAACTCGATGTCGAAATTAGTAACGTGAAAATTGGGTATCGTAGGTCGAAAAGAAATCCAATGATACCGCCATGCAATGCATGAAGTGCATGCAGAAATATGCATATGTCCATAGCTCTCCAGTCTATCCTGGAAACTTCTAGTCTATGTGAATGCTGTATATCCCGTCGTTACGGGCGAAAAGATGTTGCCGTGACTTGGTTCCATTGTGTCGTGTATCATTATTAAACCCGCTAGAGTCCTGAGAAGTTGGCGTAAGGGCGGCTCGTATCGATTAAAGAAAAGGGATACCTCGGTTATCCCTGACGGAGACATCCGATTCCAAACCCAAACCCAAACCCAAACCCAAACCCATTAGAAGGTACTCCAATTCCAGTCTCGTGGAACACTCATCGCGATATCCTGATGTTCGCCGTGCGCACCTTGGATGGCTGCCGGTGCCGACATAGCTGGGCTTGTGGGTGCGGTTTGCGACTCTCTACCAGTCGAAGACGTATCACTAGAAGCTTGACTGTTTGTTCGACTGCGCCACGCCTGGAACTCGGAATAACAGTGGGAACACGCGCGGCTAGGAGTGCCTCTCGGGTTGTAGTTCGCGTCTTGGTCGAGAGGAACGTCGAATGCCGAGTGCGAATCGCAGAAGATGTTGCCACATTTCCGACAGTGATGCCGGCGCGTCCAGTAGTTGAAGTGGCGCATACACGAGGGCTCGTCGCAGATAGTTGATTCCGGGTCGGGCTAAGTTTACACACGTCAGCTGGAATTCTTGTAATACGATAAAACTTGAATGAGGTCATATGTGGAAGTGCCATGCTCTGTAAGGCTGCATATCCGAGACACAGCCCGCAAATCAGGACTTACCTTCCAGTGTTGCCGCGTGGGTTGCGCCGTCGGCTGAGGAAACATATCCAAGTCCCATTCATCATCCAGACACTTTCCGCTATCGTTTGTAGAGCGACGACTCAGCCGGCTAAGAGCGCCTAAACCAGTCAAGCTAATGAAGCTGCTACTACACGATAACGGATTATCATCTTCCTGTGCTTCGGTCTTCCTCCCTATCATCTTGCATGGGTGCTCGGTCGGTCTTAAAACCGCGGGCATGTAGAGCGGTCGTAAGCGTTGACGATGATATGGTTTAGGCGAGGTAGGCGAGGCGTTGGTAGAGGTACTTAAGGGCGATATCTGTTGAGAATGATATCCTTGAGATGGATATGTCGGGGATTGAGTTGGCGCAGAAGGCATTTGGCGATAAGGGTAGAAATGCGCCTGCGGCTGCTCAGGTAATCTAGGCATTATGAAGTCGGTTGCCATCTTCTTTCGCAGCCGCTCATTGAATCCAGGGTGTGAGACAAGACGGGTTACCGTCAATGTTTGAAGGGAGTTAAAGTATGATGGAATAAGGAAGATAGGGAAGATAGAAACTGGCGAATGTTGGGAGAGCGATAAGCGGCGTAAGCCGTCGCGCAACCAAAAATTATTGTGTAATAAGTATTGTTCAACCACCAAAGTTTCGTAAAAAAAAAAAAAAAAAATTTATAACTTGGGTTTGTCAAGACCAAGCAAAAATAAATATTGCTGGTTTGTCCCCAACCTTAACCTCGTATGAATCGTAAATTTAAATTAGTCAACAGTCGAGGTTATTGTCGGGAAGCTAATGACTTGGACAAGAGGGTGTATTAGAAGGCTCGATCCTAACTCTAAAATGAAGTGGCTGCACGGTTGGTGACTGGAGGATAAATGATGTGTCCTGGCGCTTGTGATAAGAAAGTGATGTAAGGTAAGCTTAAATCAGAGATAACTGATAAGGTAGAAAAAGGTAGAAAAGGTATCAAAACTTCGAGGACCACCAAATCTGAGGTATTAGACTGATTTTCAATCAGTACCTATTTCATAAGGTAGTGTAAAAGTGAGGTAGGAGATAATGGTTTGATACGATAATGATATGTAAGGGAGGACAAAAGATACAATAGGGGAGGTAGGATGATAATAATAACCTTCTGTCAAGTAGCCAAGTAACCAAGTAGGTAGTAGGTACTTTGGTACATTCCAAGAACTGCACTAAAGAGAGAAGTTCCCCAACGCAATAGTCGACCGGCCGTTGTGGCACCGGGGTGGCACTTGGTGGGCCGGGAACCCCTCGATACATTAAGCGGCGTCCACTTACGTAGTATTTGAGTCCATCCTGATTGGTCTATTAGAATTATATAAGTCTCGTAGATACAATTCGTACTGTGCTTTATACTCAAACATGCGCTTGACATTAGTTGGTTAGTTTTACTCTTACCCAGCTTCCTTTCTTTCTTTAGGTACATTTTATCGTACTGATCTGTCTCTCAACGGCTTCAACTTCGCACTAAATATATTGAAATTGTTTTCTTACACAAGATACTTGATGCGAACAGGACAAAGAAGAATAATCTAATTACCTAGTCAACTAGAGCCTTTTACTATGATAACTATCGGAATCCAGGTTTAAACAATTAAATATGCAAACAAGGCAAATATTGAGTTGCGCCGCTTCAAGCTTTCATCCCTCCTCTCCGGGCCCAAACGTCCCCATGGCTCGGCACAGTATCGGTTTTTGGATGGTCGCCTGTCCTCTTACCCAATCTGTCCAAGGTCGCTGGATACCGATCTTCGGCGGCCCAAAATCCGTTAACTTACGTCAGGTTTTCCCGCTGGACCCTTCCAGCCCTTCGTTTCGTTACAATCCGTCTCATCGTGTAGGAGGCATTTTGGGATTCTGGGGGGACAACCCCCTCCGCAATCGACGGCGAAAGAATTATGTATTCTACAATGATATTCAAACGAGTAACCAGGTGATACTAATATGAGCAATCATCTCGTCGTTTTTTTCTACATCAAGATGAACTCACCTTGAGTCCGATTCCCAGGAGAGAAGCAGGCGGTCCGTTACAGTTGACGTGCAGGACGTTATTTATTATAGAAGCTTTTGTGGCACGTCGGCGCGTCAGCCATCTTTTATTCCATTCGACCACTATGGGAGCTAACCTGGGTGCAATATATCGCGATGTAACAGACCACAGACCACAGACCACCACGGCTTCACAGTAGGGTGGATACTTCGTATACTGTCGTGAGGGTCTATCGATTGTTACATGCATCGATGAAAAGATGCTGGGAAGGCCTGTTACGATGACCTCACGATATGAAGTTGACATTTGTCAAGACTTGACTTTGCGTTGTTTTTGAGAGAGATCCGGTCGGACGATGGCGATGCAGATCTACAATATGTAGGTCCTTAGGCCCTTAGTGACTCCACCACGATCCGACATCCCGCAATGCTGTTTTCTTTTTACCTTACGCGCATACGACCATATTAATTCTTTACATAGTAGTTAAGTTGAATCCTTCTTTTTCTCCTAGGAATTGTAGAGAATAAGGTGAAGTGGATAGACCGCTGTTTTATTTGTTAGTGGCAATATACACCAAGATCCCTCAGTGTTTTAAGATCAGCAAACCCGTCGTCTGATAAAGATGACATCTTGACAATATATTAACCTAGTTAGTAGTTGGTCTTTTTTTTTTTTTTTTTAACGCGGCGATGGAAGCGCTACAGTGTTTGCGATGCTGCAGGTTTATCTTTCGGCCCTCGCTGATTGGAGGCTGCAACTTCACTAATGCGAGTGCGTTAGGAGGCTTGGCTTTAAAGTCGAGGCTCCAGCTCTTGGTATAACCGCGTCCGGGTTGTCTTGAGTCTTGACGAGCCGGGGTCTGGCTTGACCGCCAAATTAATTAATGTATTATACGTATGCACACATTATATGCACCTTGAGTGGTTGAACAGTCCAATAGCAATAACTTTCCGTGCTGATTCGCCTGCTGTGATCCTCAGCTTCACGTGCCTCTTCCCGTTCGCGCCGTATATACGACGAGCACACTGAATGCTACGGAGCATCGGTTAAGTCTAAGAGGTTGATAGATCTTGATAACGCAGTCCTCGTGCTTTGACATCATACGCATCGACTGACACGCTGTGACGTCGAATATATGCGATCGAGGGTATACCGAATACTATGTACATACAGCAACCAAGGAGACTTTGCTTTTAATCACCCCGCTAGTTAGCGATATGCAAGATCTATGAAGATCACGGCCTCTTGGATTCTCGACCTATGCGTCTTTTCTTACGTGCCAGCATCTTATTACGGACAAGGTTCAAGGATCCACACAGTTCGACAGCGATGGCCCCGAAATATAGTGGGAAAGGGGTCTTTCAAAGTGGACCGAACCTCAGTTATGTTATCGCCGAGGTGTGATTGGCCCTCATTTTCAGGTTAGCCGGCCTGGGCAAAAGCTTCCAACTCAGTGACCGGCAGCAATGGCGGGGTCAATAACGGCCTCCCGAATCAAACTCCCCGCAACGCGACTTAAAACAGCTTTTACTCATATAGTAGGAGGTTACCCCTCCTCCTGCGCGATTATAGCTGGTGACGATCAGGGAATAGTTGCATGAAGAGGAGATTGTTCGACTTTTGGGAAATAACTTGGTTAGCCCAGATAGTGAGTAGTAATCGCACGAGAAGAGTATATTGTTGTGTTATGTATTAGGTTAGGTACCTGTCATAATATAGTAGTAGTATATAAATATTTGGAGCGTAGATCCCATTAGTTCGGTTCTGGCGAGTCATCTTGGGCGCCGTCGACCCAACGGCCACTCTTTCCTCCCTCCTTTAGAATAACTCTCAAATCTTGAATACTCATCCCCTTATCTACCGCCTTGCACATGTCATAAACAGTGAGGGCTGCTGTAGAAGCCGCCGTTAGAGCTTCCATCTCTACCCCCGTCTTGCCATCGCAAGCTACGGTTGCCTCAATGTCAACTCGACCAGCCTTGCTATCTTCATTTTCAAGCACAGCTAGGTCTACAGTAACCTTGGTAATGGCAATAGGATGGCATAACGGAATGAGATCTGATGTTCGCTTTGCGGCCATGATCCCAGCCACACGGGCTACCCCTAAAACATCGCCTTTCTTAATTTGATTTTCCTTTATGAGTTTGCATGCTAGCTCATTTGTGAATTGGACGCTGCACACTGCCTTGGCGAGTCTCTTGGTAGGCGTCTTGTCTGAGATGGATACCATATGAGCAGATCCAGTCTCAGATACATGTGTTAATCTTATTACACCATGTTTTCTATCAGGTCGTGAGCTGCTAAGTGAGAAACACCGTAGTTGTTGCCCATGTACGAAGCTGGTTGGTGCAGTCAGTAGCCAAGGGGCTGGCCCCTTTAGTGAAAAACGTGAGACTGGAGGATATTTAACAGTATCCCAAGTCGAAGCTCGGGAATGGCTGGTTTGTGTATATTGCTGCGGACCTGCCAGAGACTCGTTCAGTTCGAGTCCTCCTAGACGCTCGGAGTCAAGCCAGAAATGCATGTGTTCGTAATCCTCCGAAGGGTTGCATCCGCAAGCTAGGAACGGTCACCCACCTATGAGAATCATCGGCCTGTTCTTCATATGTTCCAGCTCGCCAATGCCGGCGTGCTTGGCCTTCTTTCTCTTTACAGCCATGCCTATGACTTCTAAGAGTTTACGCTCATTAGGCGCTAGGCCGAGGGGAGCTGACTCGTCCGATATTTGTAATTGCCTGTCGACAGCTATTCTCTTCATTGCCTCATACGCTTCTTCGTCAATTGGCTCGCCGTCATTGGATCCTCTTAAGATATCTCGTAGCGAGACTTCTGCATTACCAAAGAGACAGACTTTGAGATTACCATCGCTTGTGATACGAAGACGGTTACAGGTTCCGCAGAAATTGTGTGTCATGCTGGTGATAAAGCCAATCTTGCCCACGAATCCGGGGATCTTGTAGGTTTTGCTGGTATCATTTTTGTGGCCCCGGACTTTCTCTAGGTCGGGGTAGTTCTCGCGGATACGATCCAGCATCTCGTTATAGCTGAACATTTTACCCTCGTTCCACTTGTTACCATCGAAAGGCATGTATTCAATAAACCTTACTTCGATATCTTTCTCGCGGGTCATCTCAACGAATGGAATGATTTCCCGGTCATTGATACCTCGCATAATGACTGCATTGATCTTAAGCTTGATCCCAGCCCCGTGTTTATTAAGCTCGAACACCTTTTCGATGCTCTTCATCACAGCGTCAAATCCCTTCCGCCGGGTCATGATCTGAAATTGCCACGGATCTAGTGTGTCGAGACTTAGATTAACACCTGTTAAGCCGGCCTCTACCATGCTCTCGAGCTTTCGATGAAGGGCTATACCATTAGTAGTAAGACAGAGTTCTCGAAGGCCGTGTGGCCGAAGGGCGCCGATCCGATTCATTAAGGGTAGTATATCCTTTCTGATGGTAGGTTCGCCACCTGTGAGGCGAATTTTGTTGACGCCCTGGGAAACGAACAAGGATGACAGCATCACAATCTCGGGCGTCGTCAGTAGTTCCCTTGGAGGTGAAAGAGGGACGCCTTCCTCTGGCATACAGTAGACACACCGAAGGTTACACCGTTCTGTAAGTGAAATGCGTAAATAGTCATGCTGACGGTGAAACGTGTCTGTAAGGAAGTCGGAAAATGGCTTGGCATCTTTCAGGAGCTCTCGGCGCGAGAAACGAACAGCCGGCGCCTCTATCGGGTTCGCCGGTTCCGGGGTACTTCCAACGGCGGCGGCGGTAGCAGCAGTAGCAATTCGTCGCAACGACTCAGCGCGATGTTTTCCGATTTGAATCTGCAAAGCCTCCGATGCGGTCCGTAACCAACGAGACGGGAAAGCCTTATACGTCATCTTGAAGATACGTCTATCGACTCAATAATTCACGGAGTGTACGACATTATGGTCAACATTGAAGTCCACCCTTTTCTTATATATAGGAAATATTCAAGTAATCTTCCATAAAATGTCCTCTTAGCGATTTCAGTTCATTGACATAATTGTAGTCTAAAGGACATTTAATGTATGCTTATCGCCACAAGCGCGGAGATGCGTATAAAAAACTACGTGCGATGAGTAACTGAGATGAGTAAGCAAAACGGCTTAAAGTAAAAAGGTGGGTTAGCGTGGGGAGTAGTATATGCCGAAGTCGCGGTTTACAAACTACCTACCTAGGTTAGGTAGGTAGGTACTGGCAGTTGGCAGTAGGCAGGCAAGCTGGCAGACGGGGCACCTGCTATAAACTGTAAACTGTAAATAGGTAGGTAGGTGGTAGGTACCTATGTAGGTAAACACTACCTAAGAATTAATTGGACCGGGCCTAGCCCCTTAACCCTAAAAATAAAAATCATTGGCCATTCAGCCATTGCGTTTCTCTCCAAAGTCAACAAGACACGCCTACGATACAGTATGAGATTGTAACAGCTTCCACCACCTTTCTTCTACTTGACAAGTTAGTGGCTGTGGCATACCATCCTAGGCCGTGGCAGCCGTACCTTGCCGTGTTGACGTGGTTATGACTGAACACTCACGAAAGCAATTCTCACCGGTTTCATCGTCAAGCTGAACATATAATAACCAGCTTTGAGCCCCCGAACCAATTCATCCAAAGGCAATAGTTATTCTACCATGCGTTTCTCTATAGCCCTTCCGTGTAGGATTTTACCCCTAAGTTATATAATAACAAGTCACCATATTTCTATTTAATTATATTGTACCCAATTCAGCTACTAATTCTGGCCACTAGCATCGCCTCATTGTTATCCGAGCCCAGATGGCGAGCTTATTGCTACGCTCCTACCATCCACATCTAGTATTGTTGTACGCGCTGTTCAATCCCTGGATGTCGTGCGGACCATCAAGCTACCACCAGATCTTACGGGCGGTGTGACAAGCTTCATCTGGTCGCCTTCCTCCACCCGGCTTTCGGTAGCTGTAGCCGATCAGATACATATATTTTCGGCCCGAGACGGAAATTTCCATGGGATTGCGAGGATCCCTTCCTCAGGCGCCAAGTCTACCTTCATCGACTTTGGAGTTACCGATCACGAGATTTGTGTCTGGTCGCCCTTTGGTATCAAGCTAACTATCATCAACTTTGCAAGTTCCAAAGCAGTAGAAATCGCCAATCCCAAATTTTACAATGCCTCCTCCGCAGCAAAGGGATGCTCATTTCGGGCAAGCTCGCATCATCTTGCATTACTCACTAGGTCTTCCGGCAAGGACATGATTAGCATACATTCTCCACGAACCAGGGACCTTGAGAGGTCTTGGTATCCTGATACTGTCGATGCCCAAGGGCTGGCTTGGACCCCAGATGGAAGATGGTTGGTGGTGTGGGAATCACCCGCTCAAGCCCCTAGGGTCCTTTTCTACACTTCTGACGGCCATATCTTTAAGGATTGGAGAGGCCCTTTACCCTACGAATCTCAGGACATGGGTCTCCAGTATAGTGCGGGTGTTAAAATAGTCGCTCTGAGTCCAGACAGTCGACGTGTCGCAATTGCTAACGGCTCTACTTGCACATGCATCCTAAACACCCCATCCATGATGGAAGCTATGCGGCTCCGGCACCCCCAGACCGTTCAGCCGAAAGATACATTACAGGTAAGTCGCCCCTTTGGCGGGGTTGTTGGACAGCTTTCGTTAACTGCAAAGATCTGGCAAGAGCAAAATACCTTTCCCAATACCGGGTTGTTCTCGTCGCCAGAATTCGTTAAAGCCACGCAAATAGTGACTCCCGAATGGACAACATTGAATAGCCTCCAGGAGCCCGTATCAGGCTGTAATTTTGCCAAGTTCGATTGTTCTTCGTCGCTCCTTGTCACAAGGCTGGAAGAGGCACCGAATACGATCTGGATCTGGGATGTTCCTAGTTCCGATCTTCGGGCGGTGCTAATGTATCATGCCAATGTAACAAAATTAGAATGGCACCCCATGCAGCCAGAGCTCCTCCTCATGAGGTGCGAGGGTGATAGTTACGGCAGTATTGTGTTCGCTTGGGATCCTTTAAGCCACGGCCCGCGCTCAGTCGACTTAGCACACCGACTTCCAGTTGCGGTTAATAACAAGACATACGCCACATGGTTAAGAACAACAGCAGATTCTCCTGCATTTTTCTTCAGTGACAGCACAACTTGCATGATGGTTTCACTTGCAGATTCCGATGGAGAGACCCTTCCCTGGCGAGATACTTCTGCGCCCATTAATATTACCAGTCATGAGGATGATATAGGCATGCGGTCATCACTAAGGCCCGCATCACCCTCAGAAGATGCTGAAGACAGCATTTTAATTAACATAGATGATGACACTAGTGAGCCAGACGACACGTTCCAGTTCATCGCCCACTAGGCTACAGAGGTATTATATCATATCTCAACGGATTAGACACCAGATTAGAATACCCGGGGCCGTGGAATTATGGCTTTTTAGCTTAATCCCGGAGGCAAAGCTGACTATTCCGAATGCAAGAATGACCATTTAGTCACCTTGAAGGTGCAGGGTAACTACAAAGTAACTACAGGGCAGCTACTAAGTATTCGTACTGTCCTGTCTACAGCGGCCGGTGAGTTCAAATCTGCTAACGGAGGTTCGGTTGAAACACAAAAGATGGGACGCTAATGAGAAAAAGAAAAGCACTCAGTCTATTGGAGATGACTAATAAGTATCCTAGGATTGATTCGGTACCCAAGCCATGGTTATTTCGAAATAAAATTGCCGTTGGGAGTACGCCTGCCAAGTCAATAGCTTAGTTGGATTGGAGAGATGGAACCTGATGGAGGGCGGCTTTAAGTTACGCAACGGCCAACAACGGGCAGTGAATATACCCTTGCTGTGTCACCTGCATAGCAACGTTCTTGGAAAAGCAATTTCGCGATGTTTGCCAACAGCGGAGACTCCATCCAGCTCGCCGCTAGCAAGAAGCAACATTGTACCAGAGAATTCCATGAGTCGCAGCTCTAGAAAGCCATGATAAGCGCCACCGCATTATATGATGCCCTTGCTGCAGAATGCGCGGTTTGACCAACACGGCCGAAATGAAATTCAAGAGTCCTATTCTCTCATTCACGCCCCCACGAGCTACGTGAGCCTCAGGATGCAGGCTACAGTTATCCGGGCTGATGGAATCGAGCAAGCCCTCGGGGTCGATCCGTAACACTTCGCAATAGGTTAGATCGTCCTCAACTAAACTCCTTTCGTACTGCGTTAGGTTTCTCACCTT
The DNA here is from genome assembly GCA_902805475.1 of Entonaema liquescens. Lineage (NCBI taxonomy): Eukaryota > Fungi > Ascomycota > Sordariomycetes > Xylariales > Xylariaceae > Entonaema > Entonaema liquescens. The sequence goes on from CADCSX010000007.1 coordinate 2,103,125, forward strand.
CACTATACTCGTATTATAGATCTCGTCCAACAGATTGTCTCCTTGACATTAGTTATTGGGACCACCCCCGTCACCGGGTCCCGAATGCAATATGACAAGGGGTCACCTGCTAATGCCCCGTCAGCTTCGATCGATTCCAGATCTCGTTCCCGAAAGATGAGAATTCATGGGGCCCTTCTGCCACCCCCCCGGTGATGAGCTCAGCGACTTCTTGATTTTGGCTTTCTCCCCATTATGCAGCTGGCATTCTGGCTCGATCAATGGCTGGCGAAATCCTATTGGATTATGCGCGACTAGCATACTTACGCCTTAAGAGTCTGCCTATATGTCTATAGCCATGCCTGTCTTTTCCCTCCCCGAGATTCCGCCCAATTGGTGGTGCGAATCACTGGTATAGAAACTTTGCCTATTGGAGGTGGCTAGTCCAGAACGATCTCTCTTGAAAGGTATACATGCATAGATCTAATCTTCTAATATATCACCCCGAATCCTCAGGCTGTCATCCTGTGTGACCCTAGGCGACGTCTTCATATTGAAGAAAATGGACCTTGACCAGCACATAATATGAATCATAGGCAACCTCGTGCAACATATAAAGAGCCCCAACAGATCGCTCATACTGCCGTGCTTGTTCCACACGATTCTCTCATCAAGGGTGCTCCCTGCCAAACATTTTCGAGTAAATTCTTGAGAGCTGCAGCTGTCCGTCGTCCGTTCACGATGTCTTCGGATGCCTTCTCCCATCAAGTTCCTATCAATGGGACTATTCAGACTAAAGTCTCGCCAGGGAACCAAACGAACGTGTACTATATTTTGGTGTCAAACGTAAGTCCAAATATAAATTGGCTCTATATACACGGTGCGACCTACATTTGATTATCTCTCTGTACTGACAATGAGTGCAAAAGTTACCATGGCAAACGTCTTGGCAGCAGCTGAAAGACCATGTGCGAACCGTGAGCGCTGTTGAACGAGTTGAGGTATTCAACGAGAGTACATCTGGCTGGGTTTCTGTTCGAGGCCGGGAGAATTACGATGCAGCTCTCCGTATGTCGACCTTCTAAAAATTCTGATGAAGAATTCTCAACTAACAACAGATCACAGGCCTACTCAATGGAGGTGTCTTCAACGGTCGAGCGCTCCTGGCGGACGGCAAAAACGCGACAGAGACTATTATGATTAGAGAACCTGTGGGTGTCTCTACAAGTGGTAATTCTACATCAAAAACTCCTCATACACCGAGGTATAGAACACCTCCTTCGACGCAATACTCAGCCAGTACGCCGCCAATGGTGTCGCCGCACGTAACAGCATACGGAGAAGTAAGAATCATTAAATTCAGACCAAACGGAATTGACTAACTTTCTACAGTGGACATCTCCCACAAGTCCTTCCTCATACATAACTACTTCTGCAATGGAGTGCGCACCTTACAATATGTCTGTTGCTATGCCGTATGACTACAACGAGGCGCCTAATTGCTACACTTATGATACCTCAACCACTAGCTATATGGGCCCAGCAGCCATGGTTTCATCCCCTACGATGGTGCAATATCCTTTTGAGGCGACCTACTCACAACAGTATCAGATGGGCGAGTATCACGGGAACGATTATGCCATGTATAGCAATTTACCCAGTCCAGAGTCCATATCAGGGGGACCGAGTGATTCCTCTAGCGGCATGGTCCCGACAAAGCAGCGGAAAATTATTGTGAAACAACTTCAGCCTTGGGTCACCTTCAACCAGGTACAAGACCTCATCCGAAAGAAAGCCGGATCAGATGCCGATAAAATTCAGCATATTGACCTACCACTAGTGGATGGTCAAGAATCAAATAGGGGTTATGCTCTGGTCACATTTCAGAACGAAGAGGTAGCCAGTAAGTTGGTTCGACGGCTCAACGGATGCAAGTGTGATGGTCGTGAATTGAAGGTCGATTACACTAAGGAGGGCGTATCAGAGAATGAGACTGTACGCTCTCGGACCTCTGGGCATAAGGAGAGACGGGATGACCGAGAGAAGAGGGAAAAGAAGGACGTTTCTCGGGGTTTGAGTTCCAGCGATAAAAAGAGCAAATCTCACAAATCCGGTGTCATCATCGCCCACGGCTCTTCCTCGTCGTCTTCAAAGAAGTCGGACGTGAAAGAAAAGTCAAGTAAGCGGCATTAGACCAACGAGGTTCGCCTGGGCTGAGTCACGATGATCTGGTCCGAATGGGTCACAGTACAATTGAACAATGGTTTTTCACGTTCCGGGTAAGCTACAATCTGCGAAAATTTGTTATTGGCTTCCTTCCGTTGCCTCCTAGATATCGAGGGCGATTCCCTGTTGGCTGGTATACGTGGTGGTTCAACTGTCGCTACCGCAATGTAACTACGCACCTGTAGATGTCTATATGAAAAGATCAGGCCACTCCTTGGCCATGTCAGATAAGAAGCCCGAAACTCATCGCACAATCAGTATAACTACCCCCTTATCCGTCGTTCGAGCATACTTGTCATGGCGGATCCGAAAACGTTACCACTCCCTGTCCAGCCAAGGCAGATTCCTTCGTCCTGTACTTTGTGAGCCACATAGTAAACCGCCATAGCATAATTTACGACGCCATCTTCCTTAGAGAGGGGCTGGAGAGAGACTAACGGATGGTGAGAGTTTAGTCTCATCGGCGCGGCTCTCGCCCTTGCAACTATGAGAATTAGAATATGTGCTCATGCTATGGTACCTGACGGATCACTTCGTGTTTCTCTCAATCCTATAAACGCCGTTTGAGTGTCGTCTGTCGTTTGTATGAGGTTGTAATACCAGGATCAGACATGCATATGCAGAACACGCCCGCGTCACCGGATATGCACGTATCTTGAAAGGCCCCTTTCCCTGCCACTAGAGCCCCCTTTATGGGAACTTCATATGTCGTCCGCTACCCCGGTCTGACGTTCGAGATTGCCGGGTGGAGGTTACACGACATGTCCAGCTTACAGATGCCCCTACCCGGCGTGCGGGTCTATATGAGCCCCCTTGCTCCCCTGGCTACCCTTTGTCACCCCCACGCACCCTATTGTCTGATATTAATGATGTGCCCAGGTCCCGACAGGTGCCATCGGCAGCTAAAGCAAGACAGACATGATGCTACGGCAACGCGCGTTTTTAGCAACCCCCGACTCGCCCACTAACCCCCTCCTAGCCTACCTCTTACTCTGCCGTTCGTTACATACATACCCATACCTACATATGTTTTGCTAGACGATACAACCCCACGTGTTCCAGATCCCATAGAACTAGTAGAGTAGATCGATCGACTAGCCTCAACCTACGTGGACGAAAGTTCATAGATAGTAACATACGCTAGCTACCTACCTAACGTACGAGTATGATATTTCCATCCTTAATAGATACCCAAGTTTCAGAAAAAGGAACCAGTGGCCAGGCGCTGCGACTGGGACTCTTCCGGGTCCCAAAAATATAGCATAGAAGATGGTTTGTACATTCAAACCGGTGTAGGTCGTATCTCGGTTATCTTGTAACCATACCTGTGGCCCCCGGTGAAGCTGACAGAACCAGGATTATTTGGCCAGGTCGGACTGTATTCCGAATTCCTATGATTGGCCTAGGCCGCCTTGCCGGTGTGCACAGTTCACTTCGGTGCGGTATTATGTAAACACTGCCGTGGTGTCGCAGTCAGGCCCAGAGCGACTGTGCCAGCGTACATTTATATTCGTCATACTAGGAGGCGTGGCAAAGGATATCATGCATCCACCGACCACTGTAGACGGTCTTGGCGGCTTGTTTACCCCGTTATGGCTTCTACTTGTTTCCTTTCCGATTCGTTTGATATTCATAGTATAGCATCGAAAGGAGTGGGTATAGCATCCCGTGTGGTTGGTATAAGTAGGCGGGCCAATGCGCTCGCCCGCCTTCAAGGGTCCTCCAGTATGGGGCCGAGACTCCCCTATGCAATAGTAGTCAGAGGTAAAGGCTGGGGACTCCCCGGTAGGCTAAGTTCCGATGCGAACAAGCTGCGTGGCTCAAGTCATTATATCATTCTCAGCCTTGCGACGCAGCTAGCCGATCAATACGGGAAGGGGGGGTACATGCATGAAAATCGTCCAGGGGCCTATGTTGCCGGTCGAAAAGCTGTAAGGTTATAATACCCCCCTTTTTTCTTCTTTTCTTCAGATCCCGGGGCAAGGATCCCGAGGCAAATAGAATCGACTTGGACGAACGCCTGCATAAAAGAAAATGACATGTCATTATCCCGCAATGTGAAGAGAGTTCATAGATGGACATACTTCGACTACGGGCGTATTCTCATAAGTCACCGACCCTGCGGTACCTTTCTGCGTGCCGTCTCCGAACTAGCCGTGTCCAACCGGCTTCGACCCAATCTGTCAGAGAAAACGTCGACGTGGGCGTACAACCGACAGAATAGAGACGCCAACTCCTACTGACTTCCGAGATATTAGCGTTCCGCTGCTAACAATAACCCATTCGCGTCGGATAATAGGTCTTATTAAGTACGTGGCACCCGGCTTGCTTTCCTTTTTCTACACCACACTAATCGAAAGAGGGCGGACTCTAACGAAGTCGTCTCCTCCTGCCCCGACTCGGTCCTCGCCGGTGCGCCACAGGAATCCCTTATTTCGACCGGGGAAAGGGGGTCATGTACCTTTCCACCCGTACAAGCTGAAAAAGGTACGCCCTAAACTACATGCAGTCATTAAATCCCGAGCGCTCGGTCTTAAGTATACCGTCGGATAAGGATTTAAACAGGGGTTGTCCGTGATGATGCTGTATTCAATAATAGTATCACAGAAAAGCGAAGCGGGGAAGAAAAGGGGAAAAAGCAGGCTATCGAGTGGCGCCAGAAGTTAGTTGCTGTTGTTCTCGATGTCAAGAGACTCTAGAGCCGTCCTTCAAGCGATATCCCCTTCTCGTCAGGACTAAACACGTTGACATGTTTACAGCCATCTCAGACACGGGAAAGACTCAAAAAAGGAATAGAAGACGCAGCTAATAGACATCATATCCACGCTACGATTATATTAAAGTCGAATTAGAGTTCTGACGAGTAGTTAGCATGATCTAACTGGGCCGATCTGTGAATGAAACCCCTTACAAATGTATACTCCCTACTCAGCAACGATCCCCGTCGTCGCGGGTAAAGTCTATAGACTCTGAGCATGGATAAATCCGCCTCTCATCCTCGCCTATTCTACGACACTGAGTAGCTCAAGTAATGACTTACGTAGTTAATATCGGTCAGCGGGGTCGTCTTGGTATTTGCCAGCAAATAGCAACCGTAGTAGAAGCTTCTCATGATGCTGCGATGAGGCCACCCCCGGCCTGCTCTCCGATGGCAATAGGAACGGGTGAACATCATGCTAGACGTACGCTTGACAGAAGAGAGCTTCAAACATAGTTAGAGAAAATAATCCAAAATTGAACGTCCTTAGTTCAGTCCTGCTCTCAACCTAATTAGTAGTACCTATCATATAAAGAAGACATTCCAAGACCCGGACTAGTCCTAAACAAAGAGTCATGAGAAATACACTACTCCGCATCGCTCTCCCCTATTCCCTCTCTTTGGCGTATCTCAAGCGCTCCTCCTCCTCCTAGCCCACAGCCGCACCGCCAATCCCACCGCCCCACCCGCCAGCACCTCCGATTGCGCGTCCGCGTCGCTCAACACGTCCTTCTCGCTTACCTTCATCAGCTACGGGAACTACACGGCGCTCCCGTCGTCCGACGGCGGGGAGCTAGTCCCCAGCAAGTGATGTCGATGTCGTTTGCGGTGGCGAACCCGGCCAACGGGGTGGATACCGTCTGCGCGTTCCCGCTGGGCCACCTGTCGGGCGGCGCGACGTGGGTCGACGACGCGTCGTGGCAGGCGTGCGCGGACCGCCGGGACTCCGATGGGAAGCACCGGTTTACGATTGCGACGGGGGCGGCGTTTGGGAGGGGGAGGGCGTGGTGAAGGTTAATCAGACGTGGTTTTGTCATGATGAGGTGGGGAGATTGTAAGTGTTCCATCTCCCCCTCCCCTTGGAGAAGAAGCACAACTAGCCACTAGACTGGAGGGTTTGCTTAAAGCCAATGATTGTTTCTTTTTGTTGCGAATGGTGGTAGTAATGAATGGATAGACATACTAATCGGTCCACAGGATTGCGTATACGGGTGTTGCGAGTGGGAGTCTGGCTATGAGTTGTACTGATGGCGGCGAGTTAGGCGGGTATCATGTTGAGAATTGCACGGCGCCGGACGGGACGTTTCCGGTGACGCTGCTCTGAGGCCGCGTGTTGGTGCCGTCACTTGGCTCCATAGGAGAGATTAATCAACCAACGCTACATGAGATCATAACAGTTCATTTTCGTATTATATAGTTACTTCGACTTGGTCGTTTAAACATATCTCAATGGGTCCCAGCGCGGTATGGGCGAAGGAGATAATGGCAGAGGAGAATCGTGAGGAGTAAAAGGGGGGGGGTATATCTGGTTTGAGTGGATATACGGAAAGCTTTAGGTCACCGGAGTCCAAGGTACTCCTTGAATTAGTCTTAATATATTAATCATACTGGTTCACACCAATATCTTGGGCCACTGGCTTATAATTAGACGCCTTGCTCCCAATCTCGCCCAGCTAGTAGTATCATCAGCGTATTGATTAAGGCTAGAATTAGAACATGGTAGCTGCTGAGAGCGAAGAGTTTCCTGACCTTGTGTGTTCGACACCAGGAAAGGATGCTCGGGTGTAATTGCTGTGGAAAATATGTGGATTCATATAATGCTTGTGAGGTATTCTCTTGATATGAAACCCCTATTCCACAGACTCATATGGAGGCTGAACCAGTCTATATTATACATATTCCCCAGAGTTAGTCCATACTCAAGTATAAGACCCACTCAAATGTACAGCGTAAGGAGTTGTCTTCTCAAATTATATGGACTATAAAGGTCCTCCGTCATAAGTGTCATTGCGGAAGGCCTCCTCCTCTGTGTATAGTGTATCAGGTGTCTTAATAGACATGATTAAATTTTGAGATTAGATATAGGCTAATTACCTGGTATGGTATTATATTTAAACTCCAGAAACGCAAAAGTGTAAAATTCCCATGCCCTATGTGTGCTCCGCGTCCCAGCTAAACGGTCTAGTCGATGGCTGGTAATGTCCATGATTAGTTCTATGAGTGCTGTCAAGCTCGGCCACTTCTCTATATGGCTCCATTCCCACAGGTATAACAGGAGCCTGTACTGGGGACCCCATTCGAAATTTCGTCTCGTACTCTTCACTTCTTGGCCCATTACTCTGTACTTCATTATTTTTTAACTCGTAACCTATCAGCTCATATCTTCTTTGCTCGTCACTTTGCAGCTCAGTGGCTATTGGAGCACTTTTTCGTCTCCTCGATCGAAGTAGGAAGAACGCTAAAGTTCCTAATAGAATGATACCGAGAGCAACACTACAACCTATAGCAGCTTGCGCTCCAGTAGATAGACCCGGCCTGTCCGATGAAGCTGCTTTTACGGTTTCTTCCGGCATCGCATGTGATATTAAAGCGGACGACTTTATGCTGTTAGTAGACGCACTGACTGTCTCATCCGCAGTACTCGGTAGATCAGAGGCCTGGTGATTAAGTTGGAATAAAGGGGCGAAAACTGTGAAAGTCAAAATGGACCGAACAGTGCTACCAGCGTCCACTGCGTAAGGTATCGTCACATATTCGAAATGAGCGCTAGTTCCAGATTCACACGTCACAGTCGGGACGGTAGTTGAAGTCAATGTAGTCTTGCATGTCTGGCCTTCAGCGTGTCGAGAGCAGCCATATCCTCTTTTCATGATGTCAGTATCGGACTTTAAAGAGGGCCGTCTTAACTTACGGTGGACAGCAGCCGATAACTGTTTCTGATTCCTCCGGGCTGAAATAAAAATTGAAGTCCCCTGTCTTCTTTGCACCATCATATGAACAAGCCGCTTCATAGCCCTGAGGACATACGAGTCCTGGTGAATATATACCCCAAGCGAAGAGAGGTTGTCCCTGTACTGGTGCTCCTAGAGTCCTCGGTGGCCAACACGTTGGTTCGTCTCGAACTTCATCGCTTCCACCGCATGTCTGAGCTTGCCAGCCGTATGAGCATGTGCTACAACCGCCAATTGCAATGGAACAATCCGGCGGTGGAGTCCAAGTTGTTGTTAATGGTCCTAATAATGCTGACGTCCCAGTTGCCGAAGTCATGTTATCGAACTGAATGTCCAATGGGAATATTATAGAGATAATTATGTAGAGGAAGGTTTATAATTATGACGAAATGAAATAAAAATCAGAAAATCAGGAAATAGGTTGGTGGGAGGGCTAGACAACGAGAGAAGGATTCGTGTATATTACTTTTCCCAGTTCGCAAGCCATCAGGCCGCCAAGAAAATAATCAATATACCAAAACATCTTAAAGCCACGCCAAACAAGTCAGACTGATTTTCCTTGGATGTACGCCATCCGGACTCGGCCTATCCAGCTATTTTATTTTCGTATCGCCTATTGGTCTAACTAGGCAATTTCCCATATAATAGTTAAATGTGTGTAAGATGCCGCACGTCGTCTTACCGAACTATCATAGCCCATCGATTAAGCATTGAAAGTTCAGCCGCACCCGAATTAGAAAATGCTACTCCTACGATATGATATATTTGGTATCGGAGTATATCCATTAAGTTTCAGAATTGATGACCTGCCATAATCTCTTGTTTTATACCGACAATGTAACTGCGATTGGTTACACGGACATGGCATCAAGATCATTGTCTTGGGGGCAGTCTTAAATGGAGAGCCTTACGAACCGATCTGAGGGATTCGCAAATGAACAAGGTCTTGTTCTCTTACCTGGCTATAGGACTTTTTAGTATACTCTGTTTCCACTTTAAAGGACGAGGGAGAGTTATATACCTACCTTATTGAATACTAGTGCCTATTATCTTACGTTATATCAAAGGGAATCTAGAATTCGATATCCACCAACGCCTTAAAGTGCGATGTTACCCAAGGTGTAGCGTTCTCGAAGCATCTTAGAAATCACATCGGAAAATGTCACATACACGTGGGGGCATTTGTATGAAACATTGAGCTGTTGGTTTTAAATATTCCCCGGCTGTTTTGATAGAATCCTTATTTTTCAAACGAGATGTTTGAGGTATTGGCACTTAATTGAAGCGAGAGAGAGATCGGATGTAAGTAGGGTAGGTGGGTAGGTGGGTAGGTACCTAGGTACCGAAATGTGCTTACTAATAAAGCTACATAATTGGATTTATTGATTCTGAGAAACGTGCGTATCGATATGACTTTATCCGTACGAGTCAATCAAAACGAACACCTACCTAAGGTAGCTCCGCAGCTCCGTCACCGCCTACTTAATCTAGACAAGAACAAGGACAGCCTAATTATCGATCTCAGATCTGTAGCGCGTTGCTAAGGCAAGCTCCAGACCACTTCGTAGCTACCTACCCTCTTGACATTTTAATCCTGCCTATCTACATTAGGTACTCAATATAACTCAATCGTCTTTCGAAGACTTTACCCATACCCACTGCTTCTTCTACGCTTATGCGCTCTTGAATTCTTTCAGATTTAAGGATAACGTTCCGAGTTTTCTAATATCACACTCTTAAGACTGTATTCTACTCCATCATGTCTACGGTTACCGCTACGGCGCTCCAGAGCGCATATCCTCCCATAATTCCCCTCTCCTTCAACTCGAACCAACCAAACACGATTCGATTATATCCCCTTTCTAACTACACATTCGGAGTGAAGGAGACGCAACCAGAGGAAGACCCTTCTGTCATAGCACGACTGAAGCGCCTCGAAGAGCATTACAATGCCCACGGCATGCGTCGCACCTGCGAGGGCATTCTCGTTTGCCACGAGCACAATCACCCTCACATACTCATGCTGCAGATAGCGAATGCATTCTTTAAGCTACCGGGCGACTACCTCCGACCGGAGGACGATGAGATCGAAGGATTCAAGTCACGACTCGACGAGCGATTAGCGCCAGTAGGAAAGCTAGGTGAGGGTGAGGAGCCTGCTAACTGGCAAGTCGGAGACTGCCTCGCGCAGTGGTGGAGGCCAAACTTCGAAACCTTCATGTATCCCTTCATCCCAGCACACGTCACGCGACCAAAGGAATGCAAGAAGCTTTATTTCATTCAGTTGCCCAAGAGTAGTATGTTGAGTCGCCGCCTTCTTTCGTGTATAGATTGCTAACTATCCGAACCAGAGATCCTGAGTGTACCTAAGAACATGAAGCTACTCGCCGTACCGCTTTTCGAACTCTACGATAACACCGCCCGATACGGTCCCCAGCTATCAGCTATCCCCCACCTCCTAAGCCGATACAACTTCGAGTTCGTCAACGAACACGGCGAGGTAGTCGCTGCCACACCCGGAGCAGGACCCGAAGTCTTCAACCTCAAAACCAAGGTCCTCGCTGGAGGTGATGAGGATATGAGGGACGCCAAGGAAGAGAATGACACCAACTAGTCATGGTAGCTATTCGATCATCATATGTCAACAAACCAGACATTGTACCTCTAAGTGGAAGGAATCATCGCATAGAAAGCAAGCCGATTATTCTGGAAATGGGAAGTCTAAGGTTTCTATTCAAGGTGTTAATGTTTTTGGCTCTGGGCCTCGAAAGGCCAGGAGATTATGAGAAGATAAGGTTCATGAAGGTTTATTTTCGGGTGCCGCATTGCCCAACACCTCATGTAGACTTTTGCATTGGAACAAGGCGCGACAAAACGGCGTACGGAGTAGGAATTAGATCGCGGCTCTGAATGCTGGGATCATCTGAACCAGCCACATGAGCTAGAAAAAACAAACAATGAAATGGAAGTAAAAAAAAAAAAAAAAACACAAGATGTCTATTAGTTATTGGTTCTATGTGAATTCATCATGCCTTTTCGCCTTGAATAGTCGCTACAACTTTTCTCGTATGTCTCATGTCTCGGAACTCGAGGTACCAAATCCCTTGCCACGTTCCCGTTGCCTTGTAGAAGTTTAGTTAATTCGTACCCCTCGATAGCACACAAATAGAACTATGCAACTTACCAGCTTGCCGTCTTTTATAGGGATTGTAATACTGGCGCCGATCAGCGCTGACTTGATATGTGCCTTTTTCTTTATTAGCAATTTGCCCCGCCTCCCCTAGCTAGACGTGCTCTCAACACGATCGATCACCTACCGGCATATCATCGCTTCCCTCTGCGCTATGTCGATACAGCTCCTCGCCCTTGGGTCCAGCCTCGGGCGCTATGCGGTCGAGCGCATCGGTCATATCGGCGCGGACGTCGTCGTCCCAGTTCTCGTTCAGACTGAGAGCGCAGCTCGTGTGCTGGACGAACAGGTTCAGCAGGCCGACCTTGTAGTTCCTGATCTCGGGGACCTCCTTGACGACGTGGTCGGTGACGAGGTAGGAGCCGCGCGAGCGCGGGGGCAGGGCGAATTGTTTCTGGAACCAGGACATGGTTAGGGTTGGTGGGGTGGTAATAGATGATGATGATGATGGAGAAAACGGATACAGATACGCGAGAGGCAAGGTGGATAGGTGGTGGAATAGACCCGGGAAGAACGCTACGAGGAGCACGAGTAAGAAGAGTATGGTGTAGAAGTTGTGCGAAAAAGACGATGTAGATGCAGCTGCTGGTGTGGATGACGGCATAGCGATGGTTTGTCGCAGCGGTTGGCGTTGCTTGCAGCTTTGGTGGTGGGGTTTTTTCGCTCCCCCTGTGGGTTCAGTTCAATTGGAGAGACTGGGACTACTTAAACGGTCTTGTACCTTTGTTGATTTTGAAGATCCGGTTATGCAATACGGCTAAGGATTACGTATGGAAAGTACCTTAGGCCTAAACCAACCAATGAGTGGACGAGCATATGTCAGTCAGTTAACAAAGAATTCAGCAAGACGAGTAATAAATGCTTTTTTTTTGTTGTGCTTTTACCGGTGACTTCATGAAGCATTGTAGATGCTTGAATAGTCAGAATAATATGTACATAGTTGGATCGGCAATCTGTTCGATCTGGGTAGATCTGAGAATTGTATAATAGTATCAATTCAGTGCCCCCCAATGACTACCCTTGACAACCCGAGCATCTATCCCTATGCAAGAGGATACGAGGTCTTCGGTAGAGATTCTAAATGTTCTCTGTGGTGTTCATTGGCCTAGAATCACTTATTAGATATTCCCTCATATCATGCATATCAAGATATATATCATTTCTTCGAGGCAGAACGGGTAATCGTCCTTATAAGATATGAGAGATTAAACTCACAAAAGGGTTACCGCAGTAGTTGCAAGTAGCGATTTCCGGCTTGTCTGTGTTGATGAAGATTCTGGGATGTCCTGCCGGACCCCCTCCGCCATCACATGCTACTATTCGGTCGTGAGTCCATTGGACAGGTTTTCTGTGAATGAGCTCAATGGCTGCTCTCGGTTGAGGCTAATGTTCCCGTTAGTTACGAATCGTAGAGTGGTAAGGCGAGCATAGCATCGTGTAAATCTTACTTGAAGGGAGAAATCGGTCTGTTCAAATCTCGGGCCTGTCATAGCCGTAGCCCTGGGTTTTTGGCTCCTGGTCCAGATTTCTGTTCGGTTCGGCGCCTGCAATATGCCCCTCTCTTGGTTCTCTACAACTCCTAAAGAGTCCTCTTCGCTCTTCGTTTCGGGGTAGTCTCGGACTTGACCGCGATCGGGTTCTTAGTGTCAAGAAGACGGGCGGAGACTGCGAAAGTGCGTTGAGTTGCACATGCTCTCTGGGGGAGCTGTAGGGACCTCCGGGTAGCCAATCGCGAAAACATCGTGACTTATTGTGGTCGTCAATTGGGACGACTGATCTTTGGAAGTTCTAGGACTATGATTATTTAAGGTTGGAGAATAGCTGCCGGTGATTACTTGGCCGCCGGGAGCTCGGACCATACGTGGAAGTCAATTAAAAGAATTTCCATTAGATAGGTAGTTACATAAGTACCTATGTACCTACCCTATTAAGTTGATAAGGAAAGTACATTTCACAAGGGTGGAAAGTGCTGTAGCCTGCAGGTGGTTCCAACAACCCAGTAATTGTCGTGCTTCGGGTTTTTTTCTCTTAAACATTTTTCGGCCAACTCTTTGCGACGCGCCCTTAATACGTGTATTTTATTGTTACGGGCACTTATTTGTCTTAACAGCGTCGCCCAAATCCACCCTACCATTATATTCGATTTATAGACATAGACATAAACTTCGTCCAAAAAAAAAAAAATTTTTAGTAGAGTTGCGACAAGATGGCGACACCAACGCCAACCAAAAGCATGTCTTCAAGACTGCTAACTATGAAATTCATGCAAAGAGCTGCTGCTTCTCCCTCCTCGCCATCCTCCGCTCCGCCAACTCCAGACTCCCAAGCCTCAAAGCGACGCAAGGTGTCGCACACACCTACAAAACGTGACGATACCGCCGAGTTGGCACAAATAGATCAATCCACAATACAAGCTGCGATTGCTGATGGAGAGAGAAAGCGCCAGGAAGCTTTGGTACAGCATGCTGCTGAGCTGGGTGATGCGCATTGGGTGCTTGACGTGCCAGAGAAGACAGCAAATTCTAATCGTGGAATACAAACACCTATGAATGTAGTTCAAGTTGGCTTTGCGCAGATTGATTCCCACAATGATACCCCTGATGCTGCTGGCTTTGATGACTTTGAATCAACTGACGCTTCACACCCAAGAACCCCAGTGGTAAAACGGTACAATATGGATAAGAAAAGGTGAGTTTTGTTTTCCTATCCTCCTATGTTTTCTAGGTATACACCAATTTCCCTGTTCATGTAACTTACCCACATATAGGTATCAAAGAACAGCGAGTCTGAGAGTGACGATTCTAGCTCTGGGTCTGATTCTGACGATTCCTCGGAAGGCAATGTACGAGGTCGGCATTCTTACGGCCAGAATCATAGGCCAGAGGCACGATCGGGTTCATCTCGTCCGGCCTTGATGAACAAACGAAGTGCCGAACAGATCAAAGCGAAGCAGTTTGCTGAGAGACGGAGAAAGAAGGAAGTCAAGTTGAATGGTAGTAAGGCATCCTCCGGTGGCCCATTATCAATCTCCTCAGGAGGCGGTACTTCACAGCGGCAGCCCATGGACTTCACGTGCCATCGCTGTGGCAAACCGGGGCACAAGTTGGCTCAATGCAAGAATACCCCCAAGCGACCAACCAATTAAGAACACGCACATAATATTCTTTTACAAGCGTTGCTTTATAGAATGGTATGTACTAGCCCTTCGTTTCTAGACGTGACTACACACTCAGGGCCATGGCAAGTACATTGGAGGTATCACCACCTGCAAGGGTTCGCTCTTCACTGCAAGAGTATTGATATTGACGCGTTCTCGGAACGTGGCAAATTTGTCTAATCAGATAGATTTACTAAGTAGAGCGAACAAAACGCGGAGGACTTGCGTGTTTGCTTTACCTCCTTTGGCCACTTTAGTTGCAGTGTTACATATGTTGGTCTCTAGGGCGAACTTGACACGCAGCATTGAAAGACGGATTAGATATGAGTAGCCGCCAGCACTTACTGCTATAGGTAGATACACTCTCGAAAGGAGATGTGATATTGAAATCCGTCTTTGGACTAGGCCAATCAGGCAAAATCAGCCCAAGCAAGTGGTCAATTCCTGCCCGTCTTCTCGTATTTAATCATGATTTGTGTCGTGCTCATGGGATAATGAGGAGCGGAAGACTACCTAAGGTACGGACTGCAGTGCAACCTCGATCATCGTTGTACACATCGTCGTAGCACTATTGAAAATATAATGCAAGCTTCCGTAGCAACGGATCTCGACTTATGCCATGCTACATCATACTTATAAACCGAATATGCAATCAGTACCTCTCGTAATCATATAGCTTGACCATGTACTATCATTATGCGCATTATACGAGATATAATACGGGTCTTGCGGAATTGATACCTCCCGGGGAGACAGTAAGTTGGCAAGCGACATAAAGGCTCACTTACCTCCTAGTCAGTTGATGGTATCCTATTACGAAATCTAACAACCTGGTTAAAGCGTACCTATATATGTAGTTCATTGCGTTCCGGTTAAGGTTGGTTAGCGTCCATATGATAGCATGGGACGGTTGTGAGCCGCGACTTTCAGCGAACATGTACAATGCTTGTAGAATATCATTGCAATCAATATCAAGGTGGACACGCGTTAGAATTATCAAAGCACTATTGGACACTTTCTGGAGCACCAGCCGTCCAAAGCAAGCACCGGACGAGTGGATGCAAGGCGAGCAGCGGCCAGGTCCAAGCGGTCTGTGTACCGGCAAATATTGCATGGCACCTCATGTCAGAATCGGAATCGACCTAGTATACAGGACCTAGCGTATATCAAATTTAAGTTCCCAACGGCCGCGCGGTTCGTGCGACGCATGGGGCTAGACGGCGAGGTTGTAGCACCTAATACAAGTTAATTTGAAGACTTAGGAGATTAGGACTAGTTCGTCTTCACAGCTCGTGCTGGAGTACCCGTGTTAGCCTATTGACCACAAGTTATATTCTTTCAAGCACACGTTGCCCCGTCCGATAGGAACTGGGAAAGATAGACTAATTCCTCCAGAGAAAGAAAACATGAGACAATATGCACGTCCTTATACATTGCCATAGTGTATGTAGGTAGTCTGATTTATTGTACACGTCGACTTATATAACGACTCCGTTGGGCTGAAGAACAAGGGTCTTGGACCAACCGGAAATATTCAAACATACCCGGGACTTGATGTGCGGCAATCCATGCAGAAACGTGGAGGATAGGTTGTTAAGCTTCGATGCTACCTTATCTTGGGGCTTCTTAGGTATGTATTCTAAAACCACCTCCCTTTAATTGTGCTTTGTAGGCTATGTATTAGTAGAAACTAAGGTTGTTAGGTTACTCTCTTTCGTATCTTATTCATATTTCTAATATCCTTTTAACTACATGTAGCCATTATTTATTTTAAGCGTTAAGAAGCCTTATTTCTTACGAAGAGGTTGGTAAAGAGCCATGTTTAAGCTCTAAGCTAAAGAATTACCTAGGTCTTAATACCATAATATAGGGACTAGGGATATTGAGTCTTATCAAGCAACGTCTGAAGTAAGTTGTTATTACTGAGGGAGAGTATGGTTCTTGAGCAAGAGACGATACGAACATGTCGCAAATCCTCTCAATGGTTCCACAAATTGCCATACCTAGATATGTATTTGCCCTTCACCTTGCTCATCGGCTCACGGGCCTACATGGTAAATCTTCAAGTTGAAACGTCATAGTAGGGCTTAGCATCACGCAATGCAAAGTGACGAACATAGGCATCATACCTAGGTCTATCATACCCAGGGTTCTAGCGGGAGTTGGCTCGACTCAAATGACAAGCGGTACACTACAGGTGGACACCTAGTATAAAGACTAATATGTAGTCGATAGTTTATAACCCTAAGCGAAATTCCATCTTGGCCGAGAAATGATCATCGTACCAATACATGCCTAGTCTGCATAGGTAAGTAAAGCTGTTTCTCAATGCAATATTTCCCCCACACAATATTTACCTAGGTAAGTAGGTATATACTCTGTGTGTATCAACTATCGTGAGAAGTCTTAACTCAACTCTATCTACACAATAAAATCTCTCATACTCCTCGTGATATCAAGAGATAAGTTGATATAACCTAACAAGATTTAAGAAGTTTTGATTGGCAAATAAGAATTAATAATCGAAATGACCTCAGATATGTAGACTTATTGGTTGTTGGCCCGAAGGGTACTCAAAAGCAAGTGGTTTATCTATCTTCTCGTCTGCTATTCGTCAATGTTCTCCAAGAAGATGACGTTCTTCCGAAGATTTCGAGGCTTTTTTTTTTTTCTTCTTATGAGAGGTTTTTTCTTCTTCTTCTTATTGATGAAAGCGGAACAAGAAGTTCCAAGATACAATTACGTTCACCGCGTTTCTAATAATACCCTAGTCGCAACCTAGCGAATAGCCTCCTATAGAATATTAGAATTGTCTGTTTTGGGTATTATCGAATGGGTCAAGTCGCATTCAGTGCTTAATTTGAGATTGGTTAAACGTCGCCCATCCTTGACAAAGATTTGGTCTAGCTTGGAAACTTGGTACCCAAACAGAAGCTGATACAATAGTTCGGCAAAATTGTTATACCTTAACATTTTGCCTTCTTGAGACACGGCTCTTCATATATGCGTTACATGTTGTATATTACTTAACTAAGGTATGATAGAATTCCGACTTCGTGACTTGGGGATGGTTACGTGCTTAGATGAATTGGATATTTGCATAACTTGGAATAAGCTCATACGTATTTGCCTTTAAGCATTGAAGTAACAAAGTACCTACCTAAATGTACCATACTGAAGTACCCGTACCTACCCTGGATGTGCACGTAAGGTGCACCCGTGCGGACAAGCCGATGCCGACCCTGTTCCCCACACTCCTCCTCTCCTGGTTTCTGGCTCCTTGAACTACACAACCTACACTACCATAAAACCATAAACCACTTATCACCGTCGCCGTTCGCCATTCCTCGAAATACCGACCCCTACCTACCGTACTGACTTGTATGTATTGTACTTCCATACAATCATAAGATGAGGTGTGCTTAGCTCATTCTACGTACAGTATGCGTGTTGGCTAGCTTGGTCGCACTTAATTGATTGTTATTATTTTTTTTCTCCTCATACTTCATTTCTTTTGCCTCTATCATCTCATATAGTACAATTATATAAAAAAAAAATTAAGGCACACATACATATCCACCTAGGTGCCTAGGTATACAACCTATATATATATATATATTTATACTGTAATACATGCCTTACGTTTAGTAAGACATAGCTTTTGCTTACCTCCTAAGTAGACCGTACCTATATACATACATACATACATACCTACATACCCGTCCCCATCCCATAACGGGTATATATAAGGTATATATGTTCTATGTCTTCTTCGGCGTTACTCTTCCGGGCGGCTGCTGCATCTACAAAAATTTTCCCACCCGCCTCCGATATTATATCAAAGCCGGATCTAATAATTCACTGGATGTCTGGGCAGTGATGAAACCTTGCTGATTCAACAACAACCGCCGCCCTGCAAGGAGTACGTCACCGACCCTCGGTTTTTTTTGCAACGAGCATCACCCCGTCTTTCCAGACCCAGATTCTAACCCCGGACCGCATTCACTAACGCTAGGTACGTATGCGTTGGGTAGCTACAGAGCCATACCTCATTGACTAGTTTCCCGTGAGAAAGAAGTCTATTACCCACGGTGTTTTTTGTATTCACCTCATCCCGTCCTCCGCTCTTCTCAACACTGGGTCCTTATCACTGGCCCGTTTTCACGTCACCTGCTCAGTTGACTGCAGCAGCACATATTATTATACCTTGCGTACTATTATTATGAAATCTCCCCAGACACTGTTCTAATTGCGGCCCAATCGTAGGGTCTCGACCGTTTCGCCATCACCAATTCTTCATAAAATTCAGCTTTCCTAGTCAATATCCGAGCCCAGCTCTCAATAGGTAAGTCACTAAGTATGACAGCCTATAACGTACATGAGTATCCATGAAATCACAAGCGTCCCATCGTCGATCCATACCTCTACTGCTCCTTCTCCTGGAAATCTATCCATCCCATGTTAATATTGGCAATATAGCGGAGCCCGCTACTGGATTCTCGCCCACCGGATCTCAGCTTGAGTCAGCCTCTCCTCCCCTTCTTTATACATTTGTTCTCAGCTCCCGCACTCCGTGTCAAGGGTAGCCTTGTCACTGAGCTACAGTTTTGTCTTGTGCATTACTGTATATTTAAGCCCCAGTCACCGACACAAGAACAAGGGCCGGAGACTATAGTAAAAGCTTGGGTTTACTATATTACACCCGGAGACTAATTAACACTTAGAAGAACACATCACTCCTCTTGCCGTCTCACCGCTGGGTAATCCAACTCATAGGTGGTCGTCGAGGTTCGCCCGGAACGTTGTTTCACAGTCACGTTATTGTTAGGTCGTGGTAGAGTTGTTGACCGGGTTGCAAGGTTCCTTCTTGGGGTGACATATACAGAATCTCTATAAAGTCACTAGAAGGTTTCCGTTGCATATCGGCAAGTGAAGCGAAACGACTAATACTGCGGGCCGATTCGTCATACTCTAAACGTCGTGTTACGACCCGGCTTCGATAAGCGGTCGTTCTAGACGGTTGTTGAAAAAGGAACTTCCCAGACAGAACGAGGCGAATTTCTCCTCCATTAAACTTCTTCCCAATCCTCTGGAAGAACCTGGTCCTTGTCTCAGTCTGCGCTAGCGTCTCCACTGGAAGGCGATCTGCACAGACGCTACCCTGTCAGCCCGTCCTATCTTTCGACGTCTGGATAAAAGTCGTACGCTCATCCGCCATCGGCTTAAGTCCCCCCTTTCCCGCTTAGATTTCTCGAGCCGGGCATCGCTTAGGACCGTTAATAATATTTGGCGCCTTCCCCTGGACATTGTGCCACGAGCCCCTCGTACTCTTCTAGCCTTTCCTAAATCCTTCGCCATGAGCTCCACAACGTCACAGGAAGCACCTACGTCAGGCGTCGTGATGCGGGACCACCTGCAGCCCCCGGTCGAGCGCGTCGCCGACCAGTTGGAGGTTCCTTCGCTAGACGACCGCACATATCGTGTTATACGTTTACCCAACCAGGTCGAGGCGTTACTGGTTCATGATCCCGAAACGGATAAGGCCAGTGCCGCACTAGATGTCAATGTCGGCAACTTCAGCGATGAAGATGATATGCCCGGCATGGCTCATGCCGTGGAACATGTAGGTCACGTCGGACAAGATCTAATCCGAACCTTAGCTGATAAAATGAACTGTAGCTTTTATTTATGGGTACGAAAAAATACCCGGTAGAGAACGCATACAACGTATACCTCTCTTCTCATTCGGGAAGCTCGAATGCTTATACCGGAGCCACCTCGACCAATTACTTCTTCGATATTGCCGCGAAGCCGAGTAATGGCGAAGAGCCCTCCGAGACGAATGTGTCTCCTCTCTACGGTGGATTAGATAGGTTTGCTCAGTTCTTCATTGAGCCGCTGTTCCTACCATCGACGCTGGATCGTGAGTTACGTGCTGTCGACTCGGAAAATAAAAAGAATCTCCAGAGCGACCAATGGCGCCTCCACCAACTAGAGAAGTCTCTATCTAACCCCAAGCATCCTTATTGCCATTTCTCGACAGGCAACTTTGAGGTGCTTAAGACTGAGCCAGAATCTAAAGGTATAGACGTGCGGCAAAAGTTTATCGACTTTCATGCAAAACACTATTCGGCCAACAGGATGAAGCTTTGCGTCTTGGGCCGGGAACCACTTGATGTACTCGAGAAATGGGTTGCTGAGTTATTCTCCGGCGTGCCGAACAAGAATCTCCCACAGAACCGTTGGGAAACCGAAGTGCCGTTCACTAAGGAGCTTCTTTCGAAGCAATGCTTTGCAAAGCCAGTTATGGATTCCAGAGAGCTAAACCTCTATTTTCCGTTCCTAGACGAGGAGTTTCTTTACGAAACCCAGCCGAGTCGATACATTAGCCATCTGATTGGCCATGAGGGCCCTGGCAGTATAATGGCGTACCTAAAGTCGAAGGGATGGGCCAACTCACTTAGTGCTGGTGCATATCAAATATGCCCAGGCACACCCGGCATTTTTGACTGTCAGATCCGGTTAACAAAAGAGGTAAATTGTTTTCACTATTTGGAAGATTGACTGCTAACGCCCTAATGTAGGGTCTAAAACATTATAAAGAGGTCGTTAAGGTATTCTTCCAGTACGTATCACTTCTCAAGCAAACACCGCCTCAAGAATGGATATTCGAGGAGCAGAAGGGTATGGCGGATGTAGACTTCAAATTTAAGCAAAAGACACCGGCTAGCCGCTTCACAAGTAGGATTTGTGCAGTGATGCAAAAGCCGTTACCCCGAGAGTGGCTACTGAGCGGCCAGAGCCGCCTACGAAAGTTCGACCCAGAAGCCATCGTTAAGGGCGTGCAACTGTTGAGACCCGACAATTTTAGGATGACTATTGTGTCCCGGGACTTTCCGGGAGATTGGGACCAGAAGGAGAAGTGGTACGGGACAGAGTATAAGGCTGAGGACATTCCTGAAGATTTTCTAGCTGAGATCGCCAAGGCCCTGGAGGGTACCCCGGAGGACCGCCTTCCCGACCTGCATCTTCCGCACAAGAACCAGTTCATCCCGACGAAACTCGAGGTAGAGAAGAAAGAAGTCGAACGGCCGGCTCTAGCGCCTCGCGTGATCCGAAATGACGAAGTAGCGAGAACATGGTATAAGAAGGACGACACATTCTGGGTCCCGAAGGCGAATTTAATCGTTAGCATTAGGAACCCGATCATATTTGCCTCAGCGGATAACTCAGTCAAGTCGAAGTTGTTTACGGACCTAGTACGGGATGCGCTTGAAGAATACTCATACGATGCTGAACTTGCTGGGCTGCAGTACAATGTCAGTCTCGATTCTCGAGGATTATTCGTCGAGGTATCTGGCTACAACGATAAACTACCTGTATTACTGGAACAGGTTCTCATTACAATGAGAGACCTTGAGGTCAAGGATGAACGATTCGAGATCATCAAGGAGAGGTTGACTCGTGGCTACAAGAACTGCGAACTGCAACAACCTTTTACGCAAATCGGTGACTACGTCTCATGGCTTACGTCCGAGCACGATTACGTGGTCGAGCAATTAGTTGCCGTGTTGCCCGGAATTACAGCTGAAGACGTAAGACAGTTCTACAAGCAGATCATGTCACAGCTACACATTGAGGCTTATGTTCACGGAAACGTGTATAAGGAGGATGCGCTCAAGTTGACAGACATGATTGAAAAGATACTTAACCCCCGAATCTTACCTAAGGAGGAGTGGCGTATAATTCGGTCATTAGATTTCCCTCCAGGGTCAAACTATCTTTTCAAGAAGACTCTCAAGGATCCCGCGAACGTCAATCACTGCATCGAGTACTATCTCCACATAGGCGATAAAGGGGATCGCATGGTTCGTGCAAAGACGCAACTTCTTGACCAGATCATTCATGAGCCGGCTTTTGATCAGCTTCGGACCAAGGAACAGCTTGGCTACGTTGTGTTCAGTGGCCTTAGAAGTTCCGCTACCACGTATGGGTTCCGCTTTATAATACAGAGCGAGCGCACTACCGAGTATTTGGAATCTCGGATCGACTCATTTTTGGCTGCACAGACGAGCTCTCTGGAAAATATGAGCGACGCAGACTTTGAAAGTCACAAGAGAAGTGTGATAATCAAACGTCTCGAGAAATTGAAGAACTTGGACCAGGAGACCGGCCGTCATTGGACGCACATAAGTAATGAATATTACGATTTTGAATCAGGTATGGCTTTATCATTATATTTCACATATGACTACAATTAACTAACAGCATGCACAGCTCAGCGAGATGCGGCTCAAGTTAAGGAACTTACAAAGTCAGAAATGATAGAGTTCTACTCGACTTTTATCAAGCCCACATCACCAACGCGCGCAAAATTGGTCGTACAACTCATCGCTCAAGGTGTTAGCCCTAAGGCGAAGGAGGTTGAGGAGACAACCAACGGAGACACCACTGCATCTTGGTCAAATGGCACAGAGCCAGTCTTAATACGAAGTGTACGGGACTTCAAAGCAGGGTTATCGGTAACGACAGGAGCTCGACCGGTTAGGGACCTTAGCGACTTTGAGGAGATAGACTCCAAGCTTTGAGATAAAGTTTTGCGAGGAAGCGTTTGGTAGGAATTAGAACGCGAAGTGCTATACCCATCTATTTGCATAGTACATTTACAGCGTATTTGGTTCCGGGCAAGAAAGGCTAGTACGGTGCATTTCAAAGTGAAACAAAATGGCGTGAGCAAGGTATAGATCATGCGTTTCTTAGAGTTTCTCTAGAAGCCTGAGCATTTCGCGGGATATGTCTTATCGTTGGTCGTTAGTCTGCGTGCTGCTGGGCCAAAGATAAACTCGAGACCTGGGTATAATTAGAGGTAGACTCAGAAAACTAGAGATGATAGTGGCTCGGATAGAGTAGAATCCTTAAAATATAACTATAGGTACATGACGCATGATTTCAAAGTGATTCGGTGTACATGTAGATCCAGTACCTAATGTGGTATCCGATGTAAAAACCAAGTGCTGGCTTTAATGAAAAGACTTGAGAATCTAAAGTTCATGTAAGCCATAAAGTGCGGGTATTTACTAGTGCGGGTATTTACTTGTGAAGCTGCATGTAGCCACCTGCAGCCTTTAGACGAGAAATAGGGTTATTGTTGTAAGCTTAAAAAAATGTTGTTCAAGGTTGTTTTACTTACTCGTACCTTAGTAAGTTACTTGACTAAAGACATTGAGCCTAAAAATACCTTGTATTTATGTAGTAATTGGTTTGTTACTTACAAAGCGCTCTTACCTTATAAAGAACCATAATAACCAATGTAACCAATGCAGTTGCCAGTTATTACCTAGGTTAGGTATGTAGTTGGTGGTGAGACCGGTAACAATAGTAACTCACTTTTTGTGTCGCACATACCCTTTCCCCTCCATGCAAGTTCCAAATAGCATACATCATACATTATACATCATACATACGACGCTACCTATACGATCCACACTTGCCCTGGTTTCTTCATTTATTCCAATTTTGGTATAATCGTTTTGCGTTTTGCGTTTTGACCCGAACAGCACAGCATACAACATACAGCACATGCTTGGTGTTTGACCATACATATATGGTTTTCCAAATTCACTTGTCACGATACCGATAACGATAACAGACCTCAATAGTTATTTTAGCTGTTTGAGTCTAGGCATTAACGTGAAAGTGAATGCAACCGGGTTAAGCAGAGTTTGCCAATCGGAACTAGTGGCAGGTTTAAAGACTTGTACATATGAATTGTGCCCGCTCTGTGCGCTTCTTGTACCCGCTGATAAAGTACCTGCCTTAGGAGAGTTGTAGTGGTACACACCTAAGTGGCTGCTGCCTTCCATTGGAACATTTTTCTTAAGGCGAACCCCAACATTGGAAAGTTATTTGATGTGCATCAGTGCATCAGTGCATCAGTGCATCAGCAGAGCGCCCACAGAGGACTGACCGCTGCAACATTTCAGCACAACGACGCAACATAATTTGCGTGCATCAATCCGAGGCAAAGGAATTTCGCCTTTCTTTTATTTCTCTCTCTTCCCTTTTCCGACAAGAAGTAGAAAATTCTGGTGGTTGAGTTTATTGATCTTAAAATAGACTTAACTAACTAAATCTACTTTCTACCTTCTACACAAAGCTGGGAAACGGACAAAAGAGTACCTAACCTCACAAACTTCGGGACTCTGGGACTTTATGAACTTTTGATAAGTACCAGTGAATGAGCATTACCTTACTGCATTGCTGCATTACCTTAGTACTGCATTACTGTCAAAAGGTACATTCTTGTCCGGAAACTTTGATTTTCCTTATTACAGGTGCACCACCCGACCAATGAGCACACACCTTTCGCGTCAAACGAACAATCATTTAGTATCTTGTGTAAGATTTCTCCTACACATTCATACGATCTCTTGCTCATAAGCGCAACCTTTCCCCCCCCCATATTACCGCTGATTCTTCCAGAGCTGCTCAAGGCAGCTCGCCGCCAAGACGTCTTCCTCAAAGAAACGGAAGATTACAAACCACCAATCTACTGCTAAAGACGAGAGCTTCGATAGTAGCAATTCCTCGGATACACCTCTACCATCCTGTGAAATAGACGCTGATCCGACTTATTCATTCTACTCCTCCTCCTTCGACAACTTAACCGCCGACCAACGCAGTGCTAACTCTGTCCCGCCGGCATCGAGTCTTCCCCCTCGATTACAAACCAATACTAGCTCCCTTAGCTACGCTGAATACGCCTCATCCGCCGCGAGCTCTCCCTCCGGTGCCTGCGCTGCGTTAACAATCGATAGCGATTGTGGCCCCGACAACCCAGCGCCCGAACTTACGCCCGCCTCTTCTAATTTCTATTCTGGAAGAGGCAGTTCACCATTCACCAAAACTACCTACCACCGTGCAGTCATGGGCGGTGCCGCCGAATTTCCAGACAGAGCATCTTCTCCCTTAAAACGACGCGCTTCCAGCATGGAACCTGATATTGCAGATCAAGACGCTTCCGAAGACGTGGATATGATCACAGCACCACCGTCCAACGCCGAGGACACACCTAAATCCGAACAACCTAACGGTCACATTACAACTAATGGAGGGTCTACAGTAAATGGCCAGGCCGATGCAACGGCCGAGGAAACTACTCAAGCGATGGACATATCACCAAGTAGGTCGACTACGCCTAAAGTTAAGCGGCTTAAGCTAATTTCACAAAATCAAGCACGGCAACCACCGGAATCCATAGAGGCCCATGTGAAGGCTATCAGAGCGTTTGTAGAAGAGCAGAACACGCACCCACTTACAGAAGGTCAAGAGTGTTTCTTGGTCTCGAAATCATGGTTGGCTAATGTACCGGATGATTTATCGCCGAAACACACCCTCGAGGATTGGACTTCAATACCACCGGTAGACAACTCAGACATCATTTTAGAGGTTATAGATGACCCTTGCGTCGGAAGCGGGGTGGTGGATGTGCTAAAGAGAAAGTTCGTCCGGTTAAAGCCGGGTTACGATTCGGAACAGTTTGAACCTTTCCCCAAAGATGCCTGGGATCTGCTTATGGTGTGGCCTGGATTGAAAGAAGACCAAACTCCCATTCTCCGTTTGGCACATACTACAACAGACGATGGCAAAAATGTTATGTGGGAGTGGCACCCACCTGTGCTCACGATATATCGACTCTGGTCTGCTATCAGCGAGTTACCGATTGAGGCATCCATGAAAGCTACGAACCCGCCGCCTTCAAGACTTGCACGTAGTCGCTCAACAAAATATCAGACTTTCTTAAAACAGGCAAAACGAGTCGCAGGAATAGATCTGTCGCAAAGAGTTCGAGCTTGGAGCGTTTTACAGCCACCTATTGGCCAAACATCAGGTAACACATTGCCTACCCTTTTTGCATTTGAAGATGACACGAAATCTAACGTTACTCAAGCATGGAACCATCTCCTTTTAGACGTTGAATCATTTCTAGCCCTCGAGAGAGGATCGGAAAGAGAGCTTATTGAAATGGGTGATCGAACAGACCAGGCGAACTACAAATCTATTAAGACGCTAGGCCATTTCAGCATTTCGCAGGACCAGGCCATTGTCTTGGATCCGCACGAGAGTGGTTCTAACTGGACGTCAACCCTGACATCCGCTCAAGCACGAACGTCGCTACCATCTAGAAATAGCTCTACGAATCTCACTGTCCAGAACCGAAACACCAAAAGCGGACGAACCAGTCCAGTATCTCACGGATACCTTACACGCGGTAGGGCAAAGTCTGGTAAAGTCCCCGGATGCGTGGGGTTAGCAAACCTAGGTAACACATGTTACATGAACGCCGCCCTTCAGTGTGTCAGGAGCGTTGAGGAATTAACCAAGTATTTTCTTTCGGGAGAGTGGGAATCGGAGCTCAATAAAGAGAATATCCTCTCTCACAATGGCGACGTGGCTGCTGCCTATGCTCACTTGCTAAAAGACATTTATAAGGACTCGACGCCAGGCTCTGTCTCACCCCGCCAGTTCAAAACCACCATAGGCCGATATTCTACTGGATTCTCGGGCTATGGTCAGCAAGACTCACAAGAGTTCCTTGGATTTTTACTGGATGGGTTGCAGGAAGATTTAAGCCGAATCAAAAAGAAGCCTTATATCGAGAAACCGGACTCAACTGATGAAATGGTTAACGACCCCGCCGCAATCAAAGAGATGGCAGACAAAGTATGGGATATTACTAAGAAGCGTGATGACTCTGTCATAGGCGATCTATTTACTGGATTGTACAAATCAACGCTAGTTTGCCCGGAATGTCGAAAAGTCAGCATCACATTCGACCCGTTCAATAATCTGACATTACCTCTACCCGTGGAAAATAAATGGAACCATACTGTCAAATTCTTCCCCCTGAATGACCGACCAGTCGATATCAGAGTCGAGCTTGACAAGCACGCCAGCATTAAATCTCTTAAGGAATTCCTGTCTGCCAAAACTGGCGTGCCAGTTGAGCGTATATTTGGTGCGGAGGAGTGGAAAGGCAAATTCTACAAGTACTATACTGATGTTTCCGCCGCCTCGGAAGAGATTGCACAAAATGACAATCCCTGGTTTTACGAGCTGGAAGCGAAGCCTACGAACTACGGTGGTAAACCGCAAAAGCAGCAGAAGTATGGGGTAGCGGTTAAATCCTTAGTTGATGAGGAAGAGCACAACGCCTCAGCTTCATGGAACGATGAGCAAGCCGAGAAACTGCTTGTTCCTGTCTTCCACCGGCGTCCAGCACCGACGAAATCCAGTTTCCAACATAACAAGTGGACACAGGGCTGTGCCCCTTTTTTTATTATTGTCACGCCGGAAGAAGCTAAGAGCGAGGAAGCTATCCGCCGTAAGGTCTTAGAAAAAGTAGTGACGCTAACTAAGAGCCCTCAGTATGCACACGGGGAGGATTCGGATGGCTCCGATAATACCGATCTTGAGATCATAGCCGGCTCCGACGCAGGTTCCTCTAATGAAGGTAGGGTCGTTGCCAAATCCGTTAAAGGCGAAGATGACATGGTTGACGTGCAGATGAAAGATGGTGAGGTCCGAAGGTATGTAAAAAATAATTCCTTAGTAAGGCTAGTAAGCAGGACTAAGTCGTTTCGCAGCACCTCCGGCAAGCAATTCTGTCACAAAAGACCGTCTTGGATGACACCAGGGTCGTTTCTCCCTTCCCACCTTCAAAACTTATTCGACATCTGCATTTATTCGGAATCGGGAGCGTGGTTACCAACTGGCATGAATAACATCAGCGATGACAAGCCGTATCCAAAGCTCTCGTCCAGGATTCCGCTGGAGCCTTCGTCAGAAGACCAGTGCGACAACGCAACCAATGGCACTGCCTCCAATGAAGAGTCTAGTTCAGACGAAGCGCCTCGACGAAGTATTGAACAGTCTTTCACACGCATGCAAGACGAAAGTGACGAGGACGATCCCAGCCCAATCATTAAGGTGTGTGCCAATCAAACTCTTTTAGGCAACCTGAAATCACAAGTTGCAAAAATACCCTATCTCAACACAGTACTGACATGTAATCAGCCAAACCACCACCGCTCTAAGCAGAATGGACGGGCCAAAGGCAAACATAAGCAACAGAAGCACAACAAGGCGTCCAAGGTGTATGGTAAGGGAAGCAAAAAGAAGTTACGACAGCAGCAACGCCAGTCAAAGGAGAAGCAACACAGCATGGAGCTAGAAGAGTCATCTAACGTGGACGATCCTGTTCCTGATGGAGGTCCCTTGATCCGCCTCAAAGAAGCTCTCATTATCGACTGGTACGACGAGGCCTATGATACCGTCTTTGCTGACAGTAACATATCAAGCAATGCCAATTCACTCGCAACGTGGCTTTCCTGTGAGACTCTACCTGACCCCGAGTTGGACAAGGCACAGGCGACTCGGACTAAACGCCGTAAGAACGGCATCACCCTTGAGGCATGTCTTGATGAATTTGAGCGGGAAGAAATCCTTTCTGAGCAGGATATGTGGTATTGCCCTCGCTGCAAAGAACACAGACGTGCCAGCAAGAAATTTGACCTATGGAAGACTCCAGACATTCTCGTAATTCATTTGAAGAGATTCAGTTCTAGTGGTTTCAGAAGAGACAAATTAGAAGTTCTGGTAGACTTCCCTCTCGAGAATCTCGACATAACTTCTCGCGTGCTCCAGAAGGAAGACGGGAAACAGGAAATTTATGACCTGATCGGAGTTGACTGCCATTGGGGCGGTCTAGGCGGCGGTCACTACACTGCTCATGCGAAGAACTTCGTGGACGGTCAATGGTACACATATAATGGTATGTATTGCCTAACTGATTTCTCTTATATGGTTGCTAACTATTTTTAGATTCGTCGGTATCTCGAGCATCTCCTGATAGGATCGTTGACTCATCGGCATATTTGCTGTTCTATCGTCGACGATCTGAGGTTGCCCTCGGTGGTCCTCGCTTCGAGCAAATATTAGATAAGTTCCGAGACGAGGAATCTGGTACCGAACTACCCGACTCGGGGGAAGGTCAGCGTCTCGGCGAAGGCTTCTCCCAGACTGGGTCGTCGAGCGCGTTACAAGGAGCCGGAGCTTCTCGCCTGGGCGCAAACCCTGGTGGTAAGCTGACAAATGGCTTTACCTTGAATGGCTCGAACAATGGATGGGACATCAAGACTATTGATGACATCCTCGAGCATCCTTCCGAAGATGTTCACCGCAGCATTGAAGAGGACGAAGGCATTGACCTAACCGAAGACACGACACAGTCAGGGGGCTTCCAACCGCTCACAAATGGCAATTCTTGGAGTTTTGACAACCTTGTACCTAACGACATTGCGGATATCGAAAACCCCCCTTCCGAGAGTCCCTTCGACTCCGGCGCAGCCTCGGATGTGGCGCAGCATGATTCATCTGGTGATGAACGCGTGCTTAGCCCCCGTGAGATGGATTTTGAGCCAGACCAGGAGCCAAATTACCCAGGCATGTCGCATTATGAGTTATTACAGCCTGAGACGAACCTGCCCTCGTATAACGACATTCCACCTCCCGACTACCAAGGCGAAATGACTCAGGATGATATGCGTCAGATTTGGGACCAGAGGAACGCGGTCCATACAGTCGCGCCTGAGGGCGGGAATGATACGCGTTCCGAAGAAGCTGCGGAAATTCACATAGGTGAAGACGATAAGATTAAGCTCACCTAGTTGGACTGCACCTTGTGTCAGTTTCCAAGCCGATGAACTAGGAGTCTTCTAGGCGAAGGTCTTCGGCCTGACCTATTAGTAGAGAGAAGGCAAACATTGGGACCTGGAGTATATTATCCAGTGGGCAGCAGCTCGCTAGCAGTTCACGCAAGTCATGACAGAATACGCGTTTACGTAGTCACGATATGACATGAACTATTCGAGACAGACCTGCCATAGTTTCCTATAAAGGAAACATCAGCATCTATACATTAGAATTCCGCTCATTAGGTATGACCAGCATGCATTACGACGATTACGGCACGGCAATTAAGTCTCATGGGAAACGCAAGAGGGGATATGTCTTGTGGAAGCATTTTGTCAGGTTCCGAGGTTAGTTAACTCCGAAGACAAAAATTAGCATAGCATCATCCTTGGCCAGGCGAGTTGCGATTGGGGTGTTACTCGCCTTCACGGAGTTTTAATAGATTGTGTCTTCGTCTTGCATTCAAGAGGCGTTTTCGTCGCTAGCTCATGGGGGGGCGTGAGTGACAGAATGAGTGAGTCATGGGCGTCGGGGTGATGAGCGAGTGTACGAACTTCATTCCTTGTATATACATATGCTTATGAAGTAGCAAGATGCGTTGATTCTACTATGAGAATGGTGACCAAGTAATAAATGTATGTATTATGTATCCGTGATTAAGTTACTGATGAGATTAAGCTAGTTTGTTTTTTCACAAAATTCAGGCTCGGTTGATCAATTCATATCAGGAAACATAGCTTTAGATTTAAGGTCTTGATCTAAGATCGACAGACAAAGCTCGCTATCTCCTAATTTCATATCGACTCGCCAACTTCTTTTCTAACCCAAGAGAGGATCCTTCTAGCTGAGGAAGGTAATAATCGTTCCATCGCCTCTCGCACCACTATCATTCTAAATAACTCGTCACGCACAAGGCGACGAAAAAGCGGATTCGGATCCGCCGTGAATAGCCTAAGATACAAAAACGTATATCGGGCCGCTTTCTCTCTCTCTCTCCTTCTCTATAACGAACGACAGTATTTGATACAGCATATACAACACACACGCACACAAACGTATATATGGGGGGTGTAGTAGTTTCCAACCATCATAGCCCAAAAACCGTCGAAGCAAAAGCAAAAGCAGACCAAGAAAATGGGGGAGCGTGCGCATACACGCAAGACAACGATGTAACAGAACTCCAAAAGGCAGCAAAAAAAGCAAGAACAAAAGCAAACGGGGGGGAGGGTACTCCGACACAGCAACAATAGTAATAATAATAATGAACTTTTTTGGACCCGTTCCCGCCCCTTCCCCTTTACTTTTCTCTATGCAGGAAAAAAGGCGAGAGAAGGAACCAAACAAATACAGCAGTAGTAGTAGTAGTAGTGGTGGTGGTGGTGGTAGTGGTAGTACTATTGAGGGGGAATAAAGGAAATTGAGAGGTTTTGGTCTCAGTTGCCCGTCGCTGGCTCTTGTGTTTGATGATGATGATGATATAAAAAGCAAAGGCAAAGGCAAAAAAATGGGCGCGGAAACGACAGATGCGAAAATGACAGGTAGGTTGGTAGGTAAGGTGGTTGGTACAATGCTTTCTCCTGTCCCCTGCCTGCCCTGCCCTTCGTAAAAAGCCAAATGTGTTCTCTCTATAACAATAGCAGTAGCACAGATAGTGGGTGGTGGTGTCCACCCACTAAACATAAAAAAGGAAAAAATCCGCCGGGTCGTGATGAGATGAAGGTCCCCTCCCCTGATAACTCCGGCTGGCTGGCGCGAGGGCCGCGATGAGGATGGTAATAGGAGGGTAGTAGAGGTAGTAGTCTATATCCGGAAAACCAACAGGTAAAGAAAAAGCTTTTTGTTCCGAGGCGGATGGGTGGTGGTCCGACGGTGTGGTGGTGGGTTTACAGAGATAAGAGGATGGGGTTTGCGTAGGTAGCGAGTGTTTTGCGTTCGGTAAGGTAGGTATATAATGGTTCGAGTACAGATACAGGTACAGTATAGTTGGTCTAAAGTAAACGTATATATATATATATAAACATGGAGGTTATCCAGGTCAGATCAGATACGGCCACCAGGAAGAGGCGTAACAGTCGGGAAGAGCGCAAGCGGAGCCGCGTGGCTTCGGCTCGTGGTCCTGGCGCGCCGGCGGGTCTTAGGGGGTTCCTTTGCCGCTGCGGGCTTCGACTCGGCGGTAGGCGGCGCGTCGAAGTTGGACCTCATGAGCAGGCCGGCGTGGGACTGGGTCCTTCCGTGGCGCTCGCGGTCGCGCGTCGGCTCTGCCACCACCACTGCCGCCTTCGGGGAGACGTCCTCGTCGAACCGCAGCGCGGTCATCGGGGTCATCGGCATCGTGGCCTGGGTAGGCGAGACGATGACGACGGGCCCGCTCTCCGCAAGGGGCTTGGATAGGATGTGCTGCGTCGAGTCGCGCCCCTGCCAGCTGGACATGCTGCTGCCGGTCCACCGGGTGAACCCCGTCGAGGTCGATGTCGTCGACTTGTGGCGGCTGGAAGTCATGGAGTGTTCCGAAAACCGCGAGTCGGTGGTCGACGCGCTGGAGCGAGCGTTCGACGGCTTGAGGTTCTTGCCGAATCGGATGATGGGCTCGTCGAGCGTGTTTCCTTGGATAACCAACTCGTCGTCGTCGCTATCGTCGTCCAGGCTTTCCCGCTCGTACTGGAGCATCTGCTGGTGGTAATCATCTGGAATAAGGAGAGACGGCGACAGGCTGAAGGCTTGCGCCTCCTTGAAGTTGCGCTCGGGGGTCGGGGCGCGCGAGCTATCGCGAAGGAGCTGTGCCGAGCTCTCCCGTCGAGGAAGCGAGAAGTTGGAGGCTACTGGAGCGGGTAGATTTGGTGTCAGGGCTTCGTGCGCTGTCATGCTAGAAATCTGACTGGCTGGACTCAAGATGGGGACGTCTGCACTTCCGGGAGACAGGAACGCATCTGAAAGACGACCGAAAGTGATGACAGTTTCGGTCTGATCACCTAGTGACCGACCTCGTACTTCTTCCGGATATACTATATCGCACGACGGCCGTTCCCAGGCGTAGTCGCAGTTAGCCTCAGCTTCATGCTCGTAGCAATAATCGATATCGTCCTCCCAGTTATCACCATCAATATCACCAATAGAGTAGTCACGGGCGTTCGCGTGTGCTTGTGCGCGCTGAGAGCTAAAATCAAATCCGCCCAGAGTATCTGAGGCATTGCTAGTTGTTCGGTTCATGGAAAACTGACGAAGTAGCGGGACCGAGATACTACCCCTTAGAGAAGAGTGATTGCTCGCAACGCTCATCCGGGATCGGGATGGCCGACTCTGAGCGTGGTGCTCTTCCTCCTCTGGGACGTCTGGTAAGGAACTTATACTGTTACTTAAGGGCCAGGCAACCTCCTCCACTGTAGTGACAGCATGAGGGACCTTGGATAACGGCGACGGTTCTTCATGTTCTGATTCCATCACAGGTGAGACTAGTGGCGCATGCGGAGTTTGTGCTCTTGATGGTGAGCTAGGTGCAAAGGGTTGAGGGTTGCGGAAGCTGAAACTGGATCCAGAACGCTCTATAGACGCGCCTGACACAGAACCAAACCTATCATGTCGTACCGAGGTTCGACTAGACGTCCTTGGAGGGTGATGCATCGGTTGTGTGGGTGGTACCTGTTGTATTAGAGGCATCATACTACTCTCGCCTATTGGAGACCTAGGTGGCCGGGGTGGTGGGACGCGGATCTTATCCTGGGACTGAGAACGCTTCGTTAATCGTATCGGGGGTAACGGAGGCAACGGTGGCGGTTGTGATACTCGTAAATGTGCTCCATCGGCATTCAGCCCTACTGACGGATCTTCTTGGTGATAAGAGGTCTCGGAGGAGTAGCTTGGGAATCGCGACTCTCCATGTGGGATGCCCTCTAGAAACGCTTCGGTGTGCCGTCGTCCTTGCATCGGCATATTTGCGAATTCCGATACGAGCTCTAGGCGACTCGACTGGTCCATATCAGGAACACTATCCTTATGCGTATGTGTGAGATGCTGGAAGTTATAAGGTCCCGAGATCTGTAGCTTCTTCTGGGTCGACGCGCTAGGTTCTCCTCTCAATGCCCTCCGTCGCGTAAACACGGACTGGATGAAATGTTGATCTTTAGACTCGCCCGATACCTCGATCGCGTCCAACGAACTGTTGGAGCTGCCGTGATCACTACTTCCTCTGCGCAGCTTACCTTTGCTGCGGGCGAAGATTCCCTTTCCGAAGAATTGTAAGCTGTCAGGTCGCTCATGCGACGGCGTGCCCGTAGACGAGGATCGCTGAGACGGGTTTCTCGACAAGCCAAGGCTCTCCCGGCTCTGGTTCCATGATTGCCTATCCGACGTTGCTGAAAGACGCGAGGACGATCCCGACGACATCGTTAATTCACTTCGGTGCTTGTCAGTACTCGAGTTGCGCTTCCTGTGACTGCTGAACACTCGGATGCGATCAGGCGAGGGGGTGCGTCCATCACGGGGTCGAGAAGGTCGCCAATGCTGTGTGAGCGTTGGTTAACTGGAGCGTGAGGAGCAAGGCCTGAGGACGAGTAACCAGTCTCAGGGGCATGAGAAAAGGCACTTGTCGTAGCTCTTGGGCGTTGCTCCCTCTCATGTGAATGAGAAGACATTGACGAATACATTTTTTATTTTTATCTTTCTGTATAAGCCTAACGCAAAGAGATTGCGCCCTAGCCTATTCCCACGTACCGATAAAGTCGAACAGCTCGACCCGGGGTTAAAGAAAGATCCCGGAGTCGTTGTTGATTCGAAATATTTCGAGTATCGTGAGAGGCTCTGCGAGAGCGCAGATAGCCACGAGAGAAACTGTGGGGGCGGTGTGGCAGGCCACCTCTGTTTCCGTTAGGGAGATTGGCTATGGATATAAAGAACTGACGCGATGGAGGTATAGTGGAGGGGGCCTGTCAATATGTACCTCGAATTATCATGCAACGCTGTTTTGGGTCGAAGGTAGGATTGGATGTAATGGATGTAACAGGGTATATAGACAGGGGTGAAGGGGTCGTTGGTCGGTAAAAGTGAGAGACGTCCTGTTACGCTTTAGTTGGGTGTATTGGATCCCTTGGCTGCTTGGCTGTGCCCCAGTTTGAATTTCCGTATGTCAACAGCGGGTTAACTTATCTCGTTCCCGGCTCATATGGATGAAATAAAGAGAAAAGAAAAGAAAAAAAACCTCCGAATCGTGAACGACCGAGGCAGATAACATAAGTAAAATGCTTCAAATGTGTGTTCAATGTGTTCAATGTGTAATGTGGCGACTCCTATTCGCAACTCATAATTCCTCAAGCCCCGAATACGACCAAGCTTGCAGTCAGCTTTGTGATAGTTCACACTTGGGAACAGTATGAAGAATTATAAAGAGATATTATTGGTACCCGTTAAATTCAACGATACACAACATTAGGCGAGAACGTTATGTGATCCTGGGGCTGCGTCTTGTTTCCAGGATATGAAAGTCGATATTCGGATCCGGTGTGGTGATCTAAACACTCTCGTTGGTGCCGGCAATTGAAAATCAAGCAACTCGATGCCGATATATTGGCTGTACAAATATGCAGGTACAATCAAGAGGCGTCCGGGCGAGCCAAGAACCAGTCATATAACGGGATTGGATGGATTTTGGGGTGAAGAAACTCGGAAACGTTCCGGAGAATCAGATAGTTGTCACCTTTCTTGCTTCCGGAAACTTTTACTATCAATGATAGACCACTAATATTCCGTCGACGATAACTCGAAGAACGATCGATAAATCGTGACGTCTGTTTCCGGCCACAATAGTATTAGTTACTCTAATCCCTCTCTAATCCCTTTTCCAAGTTATGTATAGTTTATTCGATGACTCGGTCGAGGATAGGTAATAAGCTTCGTATTCGAGGGAGTCGATCTGGCGCAGGTACCGTCAGATCTGCTTTACCTAGAATAGTACCTGGAATAGTGAGATTCAGATCAGCGACTGGATGAGGTAAAGCCACATCTTAAAAAGCCTAGAGATAAAATAAGGACAGAAACACGATATATTGTATAAAAACAACAACCCGGCGATGTGGGGAACTATGCTCGCGCACAACATCGTGACGACTACGCTTACGCCTACGCCATTGCGCTCTCTCTCTCTCTCTCTCTCTCTCTCTCTCTCTCTGTCTCTCTCTCTTTCTCTTTCTCTCTCCGTCTTCTTGACTTCAGGTAGGAAGCGGCGCTCGTACGAAAGGGTTCCCGATGATCAACATCTCTTACTTCCCGTCCAAATTTACCAGCATTCAGGGTCTTGATATCCCCTGCAACCCCCGTCTCTCTCCCCACTGAGGATGAATCCTTGTTACACTGCAGTTTAGGTACAGCCAAATTCGGTACGCTCGTACATAGTAGGCCATTCCTCTACTACGTAGTGCGCTACGAAACAGGAGAAAAGCCCACAAGCTCTTTAGGTCTGTCTCAAACTTGTTCGAACACTTATTCGTCGGATAAAAAAAAACATACATGTATAAAGATAGTTTTATATACCAGGTTGTAGTATGCAGTCTCTTCCCACATCTGCGACAAGATAGAAATACAAAAAAGGCTGGCGGGGAAATAGGTAATGATCTGGATATTCCGACTCAAACGTGAAGACGTACCTTTTATCGTATAAGTGTGGGTAAGTCGAGATGGCTTAGAAAGATGCCGCGACACTGCAGTTAAGCATATTATGTAGAAACATGCGTGTATAATTCTACGCTCGTTTGGTACAGCCTCTTATTTTATTGGAGCTCGACCAGATAAATGGAGCACGTTGGCGCGTATGTGCAAGAAAGTAGTTGTATTTGTTCGATTCGATTCGACTGTTGCTTATGAATGGATTTATTATATCCGACTTACAGGCCAGCCTGTTCAGTTGTTTTCTCTTGGCCTTAATATTTCGAATGTGGTTGTCTTTAAGAAATACGTATACGATAATATGACTCTTATCGACTTTGATTCGGTTTGTATAAAGGTGTAAGTGGTGTAAGCGTGTAAGTGTGTAAGTTGACGTGTGGTGAACATGTATGTAAGCGTTTTCGCCCGCCAGGAGATCGAAATGGGAAGTTAGAGTAGAAACATGAAACGAAACAAACACAAAGCAGAGGAACGGGGCGTCAACTAGTATCTGTCAACGTCAAACAATACAACAAGTTGGATCTTCCTCGACGGCTCCATCGTGGCTCAATTGCCGTGGGCCGTGGGTCACTATTTAGGGGGGGGCAGTGTGCTAGTTCAAGGGAATTTATATAGTTAATAGCTAACTGCCTGTCAAAGCTAGCCTCAACGGCACCCGTTATTTCATATTTGGCGACGCATCTAGAATGTATCTAAGGCACCTGAGACCCGTCGATAGTTTATTTACCCTTAATAAAACCCCTTGGATCTAAAGGTTTATAGTAATTTATCACAGAGCACCACGCCATACCACATGATCTAAGTAAAGATACAGTCGATAGATGGTCAGATCCAAGCGATTAAGAACTTATGGAAACGTATTTTTCTTCAAGGCTACCTGGCCCTTAGGTCCAAATTGAGTTTCAAGCATCCCAACACGCGAGTTACGACAAGGGTAGACATGGTACTGGTATCTCATATTCATGCAGTGTTTTACTTTTTTTTTTTTTTTTTTTTTTCAATCTTTTTTTTTCTGGAAAAAGCCCAAAACGAATCATCAAGAAAAGATATCCAGTCCAAAAGAGGTTGGCAATCTTTTAGTCGACCCTAGTCGACATCTCAACCTGGGAATTCAACTCCCTTCTTAATGCAAACTTACCTTCTACTCTTGTTAGTTATATTAAGCTGCAGCTCAAGTCCGATTTTCGCTTATATTTCAGTGGGTAAATACGACGTGCATAGCAGGTATACACTACATACAGAAGCGTTGACGACATTCGAACTACATCATATCTAATTTACTTGGACATACAAAAGCAAGCCACTGACGCTAGACTTACTGGCTTGGCTGGCTGATGAAGAAACACTAAAACGACAGCGGAATATGCCATAAGTTTGAAAACGAGACATCTTATCTAGGATATACCTTGTACTCTCGTACATAAGATGCAGGCACAACGGCTCCAGAACCGGCGAATGTCGTGAGAGCTGCGTGGCTGCGTGGATGATTGTGACAGACCCAAGAGCTTGGGTCCATCTTTAACAAATATCTCTCAATGCTTTCTCTTTCTCTCTCCTTTTTGGTTACTCAACTGCATTACGATATGCAATCTCGGCAATGAAAAACGATTCTTTCTAGCTTATTTCCTAACACGTTCCCTAACGCGCTTCTGCATGTCGAAATATCGAAATGTCGAGAAATACTCTGGGTATCCTTACTATTCTTACTGTGAAGCATGCACTACTTGGTAATACGCTCCAAATTACGTGGACAATACGAAATTACTATCCACATCGACCTCGAGTAGTTTCCTGTTTCCTGCAGTAAGCGCTCGCCGTCCTCTACCTTTCGAATCTCCGTCCGCGTACTCATTAGACGCGGAAAAGGGGGAATAAGCCACAAAATACCACAAGGCACCACAGAGCACCACCAAGCACTACCAAGCACCACCAAGCACCACGGCTTCAGTGCTATGGTACTATTAAGGCTTCGGATTGAAGCCTATTATTGGGCCGCGGAAACTGACTGCGACGATCCGCCGAAGCACTTGGACTAACGAGTCTAAGCGTCCGAAGCACCCCTGGGATTCTATCTAAAAACCCCTACGGTCCCTGAAATGGTACTCCAGATGCGCTCCACGGCTCATAAAAATCTCGAGGCGCCGGTTCCTTAACTGTATTGAGGTAATGATCAACAAAGATTCGCTCCTCTCGGAGGTTATGTTCTCGTAGAGATAAGGCGGGATTACACAATACATAAGCCGTCCACGATGTGGAGGAATCGGCTCGTGTAACTACGACAAGTAATAAATAATTTGGGCATTTACATATAGTAGGGTATTTGGTATTTGGGCCGCATTTTGGGCCGTACCGTATAATTTCTGTGCAAGGACCTGGCTGTACCCTTACCAGTCTACCCGCATTTGACAGCCCACCGGGTCCCAGCACCGGCCTTCTTAGGTCTATTAATGAACGTGTTAATAGCAGGGAAGATGATGACTTGCCTTAACCTAAGGAGATTCGGCATCGGCCGCCGGGCAAAAAAATGAAAGAAAATAAAAACATAAATAACATAATTTCATTAGATAATAAATCGGCGAGACGGCTCGCAAAGGCATCAGACCGAAGACTACTGCATTACACTAGAGAGCAAACCTGCCGCTATTGGGCACGTTTGCTATTAAACGGGTTGTTTATGCAGAATTGGTGCGTATTCCTCTCTGCAAGCTTCGTCAGTGTGTTTTTAACCCCCTTACCGCGTGCATATGTAAAATGTATGTCCCAGATGCTATCGAAGATCATTTGGAACCGAGTGTTTTAGTGGTCCCAAGAAGTCAAACTCGCTTGGGGAAAATTGTTCCAAGCCGTCGGGATCCCAGCAGATCGACGTCGTCCACTCCCCCAAGGCCCAGGCTAAACACAGATACTTCGATAATGCATAGAAAACTCATATCGACGACGTAAGATAGAGTGAAATGCTTATTACCGGCGTAGCTGTCATCATAACAGCCACACTTATACATAAACGAAATATGCATGCGGTAATATAAAACAGATTAAAATGTAGATAAGCGTAGGGACGGATCGGACTCCACGGACGCCACGGAAAGGGGAGTTAATTCTCAACGGTTCGTTGGCCTAATTAGGAGATGAGGGTAAGAAAGCAAACGTACGTAGAATCCTCCCGCCTTCTAAGAACGACCGAATTCATAAGACACATGCACCAATTCTGGGAAAGGTTGAATCCTTTACGAATTTACTATGCAGCAAAACGACCTAATCCGCTAAAGAGTTTTTCTTTCCATTCTCGAAATTAATAGTAAATATGTATGTACCATTCCATGACGTGATCGAGGTCGGCGACCTTTTCTTTCACCATGTTACATATGACGATAGATGTACTGATAGAAGTCATCCCATCGGTTGGTCTCCCTTGAATACCAACTACTCCAAATCACAACGCCTCGTTCTTCTATCTCCCCCTCCTCTCAACTGCCGGCACTTAGCCTCTGGGGTTGAATCGAGGGAGGTTGAATAAACCTGGGGTTTCTTCAACCCACGGATTAAGGATAGCTCGCAGTCATGAGACTCGCATCTGCTGCGAGTCTATCCTGGTCCTGGTCTAAACAGCAGAACGAGCGATGCCACTTTGAACAAAGTTCATCCATCATCCTAGCCACATCACATCACACAGATCAGGTGGGGGGTAAGGGGGGAATAGAGAACGGTTGCGGCTCCGCCCATCGACTTCGGGGAGTTAATTGTTGTCCATGTCCCCCATCTAACTATCGAGATCCCGAGACACGGACGTCTGGCCATCGATTCGCTACGAAGGGAAGGGGAAGTTAGCCGAGTGGTTCGCCTCGAAAGGGGAAAAGGGCAAACATTTGCTAAACAACCCCCCGAGCAAAGTTGCAATCTTATCAGGGAGCTTTTTCAACGCTAGGATTGCTGCTACACGATACACTACCTACACCATGTAAGTTAAGTTAGGTACAATACCTAAGTAGGTTATGTAGGTAGGCTATAGCATGGACCATACAAGTAGACAGGTCGGTACAGCGCAGAGACCAGACTTAAACCATAGCCATGATACGACCTGTCCACGGTAGTTCGGCGTTTACTTGGTTTGTTAGTTTGTTAGTTAGTTAGTGTCAGTTTCCAACACGACGACGCCTAGATCTCGTCGTCGCTCGATACGACTGAGTGTAGTAATGAGCTGCATGATATCCGCAAGCATAAGCCTAGCCCGTATAGCAAAGCCAACATATAGGTTTTTAGCTTAACCCCTTTTTGTTGTGTCCCCCCTCCCCCCCTCTGTACCGCTACCGTCGCGCCGGCCTACACGTGCACTGACCGCATCGTTACACCACCAACCCTTGTATATTCCACCCCCTAAAATAATATTAGCGCAACCCACTTGTCAATACGTAACAAAGATATTTTAAGATTATACCTTAAGGTGCAATTAATCCGGTAAAACCCCGGTTAATTAATTTAACCATTTTAATTTTTATTAAATTTTTAAAATTTCAATATTAATTAAATAATTAAAAATATATATATTTTAAAATTTTATATATTAATTTATTAATAATTAAATAAAAAAATAATTATATATAAAATTAAATATAAATTAATATTATTTATTTATATAATTAATATTTAATTACATTATTATTTTTTAATATAATAAATTTTAAACGTTAAAATATATTATCGTAAAATTTTAATAAAAAATTAAATAAAATAATTTTTTAAAATTTTTTAATTATCGTTATTAATTTTAATTAAATAAATCGTTTATTGTAATATTTAATTTAAATTTTCATTTACAATTATACATATTTAATAAAATTTAAATTAAAATTTTTAAAAAAAAAATTAATAAAATAATTAATTAATTCGTAATTTCGAATTTATTTTTTAATGTTTATTAAAACGTACGTTAAAACGTTATTATATTATAAACATATATCGGAATATATTATAATAAATACTTTTATTAAAAATAATATATATTTTTAATATAAAATTAATTTAATCGTTTTTTAACATTTATTTTATATTATATAAAAACTTTTTAAATCGTTTATAAATAAAATTTAAAACATTTAATTATAATAATAATATTTTAACTTAATAAACGAATTAATATTTTCGTTAAACATTAAAATAATAAATTTTTTAACCGTATTTAATTTATTAATTTATATTTTATTAAATTATAATTAATTATATTATTTTTTAAACGTTAAATAATTTTATTTTATCATAAATTTAAATTATAATTAACATTATTTAATAATAAAAATTAATTTTAAAAATTATAATATTTTAAAAAAATTTATTTCCGTTAAAATATTAATTATAACGTATTTTTTATATAAAATTAAATTAAATATATAATAATAAAATTAATTTTAAAATATTTTACAACGTAATAAAAAAATTTTAATATAATATTTAATAATAACATTACATGTAATTTAATTAAAAATTATTAAATATTTATAATTTAAAAAATAAAATTTTAAATAAACCGTAATTACGTATTAAATTTAACATTTTATAACGTTAATAAAATTTACAATTTAATCGTGATTTATTTTAACATTAAAATATAATATTTTAATTCGAAAATAATTTTTAAACGAAATATTAACAATGGTAATTATTTAAAAATAATCATCGTTATTTTAATAATTACAAATCGGTAAAAAAAAATTTATTTTAAAATATTATTTTTATAATTTAAACGATAAAAAAAAATTTATTAACGTTTAAAAAAATAAGAAAATATTAATTATAAAATTTATAATTTAAAATTCGTTAAAATTAAAAATATAAAAATTATTTCGGAAAAAAATATTAATAATTATATTATAAATTTTATTAATTTATTAATTTTTTATAATTTTTAAAATAACCATTAATATAAATTTTTCGTTAATTATTTTAATATTAATTATTTTTAAAAAAAAAAATTATATATAAATATATTATTTAAACGTTGAAGTTTAATTTAACGTTAATATACGAAAAAATTATTAAAAAAAAATTTAAATAAAACAATTTAATAATTAAAAACATTAACGTTAAAATCGTTAATTAAATAATAATATTATTTAATAAATAATAATATAAAAAAAAAATTAAAATAAATTATAATAATAAAACTTTTATTAAAATAACGTAATTATAAAATAAATAAATTTTAAAACATCGTAAAATTTAAAAAAAAAATTAATTAACGTTAAATTTAAAATTTAAAATAATATAATTTATTAAAAATAAAAAAAAATATTTATAAAATTAAAAATTTAAAAAGATTTTTTATTTATTATAATATTTAATTATAATTTAAATTAATTTTATATTATATTTTTATTAATTTTTTTTAAATATTTATATAATAAAAAAAAATTTATATAATATTTTATAATATATTTATAATATATTTTTTTAATATATAATAAATTACGTTTTATAATATATATATTATATTAATTTAATTTAAACGTTATATAATTTTACTTTTATATACGCACGGATAAAAAATTAATATTATTTTAAAAAATATATTATAATATATAAACTTTGTTCATTCTTTTACCCTTAGCTTTTTCAAGCACTTGAATCAGGCGCCGTCGCCTTTAAGACAGCGGGATATTTATTTATTTATTTTAACGAGAAACTCCCGCGCGGGTCATAAGTTTCGAGACTTTTCCATTTTTATTTTGCTCTTTTTTTTTTTCTTCGGGCCCTCAAACCCTTGGCTATTACCGGTCCGTGCGTAGCGTCACCTTGATTTTTGTGCCTTTTTTTTTTTTTTTTTTACGAACGGGAAGA
Source organism: Entonaema liquescens (assembly GCA_902805475.1). NCBI lineage: Eukaryota > Fungi > Ascomycota > Sordariomycetes > Xylariales > Xylariaceae > Entonaema > Entonaema liquescens. The sequence goes on from CADCSX010000007.1 coordinate 2,146,621, forward strand.
CCGCAGAATAAGTAGGTATGAGGTAACTAACTACCTGAGTATCTTATATACATGAATAGAGGTACATAGGTAGGTATTATCTATGAGATAGGTACCTTATGAGGTAGGTATGGATGGATAGACGTATGTAGAAGAATCTTCGCAGAACGCGCCTGGAAACCACGCCGGTGTTTTGAGGGGGGGCTCCCCTTGTCAGCAGCAATCACGCTTCTGCAATGCATACCGGATCCCACGAGACTAAGAGGCTTCCGTGCAGTAGCGAGGTTTCTATTCGATTCGTAGATCAGGGGCAGGAAAGAAAAAAAAAAACGTGTTCTCGCCCCGTCGAAGATAGCCTATTCGTAGAGATGAGGTCGCTGTAGCTTTTACGTTAGGTAGACAAGGCGTTCCGTATTGAAGATCGATAGCTCATCCAGTGTATTTCTTTTGATTATGATATAATGTATGTATTCAAAGCTGCTTCGGCCAGCGAGCAGGCTATGTATCTCTCTACCAAAGCCTTGCCCTGGGTTGGGTCATGCACCTCGGTCTTGTTTGTTTCATTATGTCTTGGGGACGCACGTATGTAGCCGCCGGCGCAGAAATCTTCTAAGAAGCAAAAAAGCAACTCTTCACCCAGGGTCTGGGTTTTGGGTCTACACTACATGGCTATGCCTCGCTCCGGCGCAGAGCGGTGTGAAATCGGCCTCCTCCCTCGCATCTTCGCTCTCTAATCAGGCCTCTATCACATTCCAACCCGACTGCAGGCTCCCTTCTGGCCCCTCCCGTGCTGCTGAGGCGCCCCGTGGCGCGGTCCGGGTCAGAGGTTCTATGCCGAAATTCGGCAGCCAGCCGGGCTCCTTGCTGCTGCTGTTGGAATGTGCAGTGTCTATCTATCTATCTTATCTTACCTGGGTAGGTTTCTATGTGGCCACTGTTAGGATTCGTGAGGGCTTCTCCCCCATCCTTACCAGTTAAACTTAAACTTGGCGGGTTGCAAGGGCAGAGCAGGTTGCTCGCTTTCGTACAAGCCCAGCCCAGCCCAGCCCTTCATTAGAAGCCGAGCATCTACTTTCCGCATTCTTCCTCCCCCAAGACGCCAGCATAGTTCCCGCCAGTGTCGCAGCGTGTACGTGCCTCGCCGTCTTAGGATGGTAAGTTTGCCATGTGCCATGTAGGGCGTCGTTGATCATTACCGGTAACGACGTCAGCAGGATCCTCCCAAGGCGGGCGGGGTGATTGCCCTTCGATCCTCACGATCCGACGCCAGGATGTTGCTGAACAGGCCGTCCCGCCAGGTAGGAGTTCGACGTGCCAGATTAGCGACTACACGTTCATCGTAGTTCTATTATGGGAAGGTGGCTAATCTAGTCGGCGAGCTGAGAGCGCTGGGGTGGGCTGTTGTGTGTTATTCTGTTTTCCTTCTTCTTTCTCCCCACGTTTGCTGTATGGGTATCGCAACAGCATGCGTACCTACATACTATGCAGTATGCTCGCGACTGGTGTCGCAGTCTAGGATTCAGCTAGAACGTACACCTGCCGCTTGAGGAACCGTACGTGCTGTATGTAAGTCTGTTTGCCTACGATGCGTGTTTGGGTGCATATTAACGCCGTTTTGGTAACACAATGTTATTGGCTTTTTGCTTCTTATGCCCGTATTGGCTCTCACGATGCCCATTACAGGCAATGTTTGACGATGCCCCTTCATAGAATACAATACGCAATCTACAGCAGTCATCGTATCTCATACTCAGCATTATAAAAACCGGAGATGCCGCCGCTAGGTCTGTACGCGCATATATGCAAGGATCAAATTACGCCTCTCGCGCTTCAATCCTATTGATCCTACAACGCAACCCTTCGACGTGCTCTCCCTGGCATTTTTGGTGCCTGACAGAAGTTAAAGTACCGGCGGCGCAGCACACGTGCGAAATTCTTCATCGTTCTGGCGTCTTTTCTTTTCTACGCCTCTGGGATTAACGGACCGCTTCTGGAAGGAAATATCTGCCATCCATAACTACGGTAGATATGCATAGTGCTATGTTACACAGTTCGGATCCGAGAACTACGATTGGATGCTGACACAGGATCGCATAGGTATCGTATAGGTGCGAATTGGCATGAAATCCAGGTCAGCGCCATCTGCGGTAAGGAGCGTCATTCGTTGAATGGGTTGTTGTTGTTGAATGACGTCGTGACCAAGCGGGTAGCCCCTTTCCCAGCTCGGGGGAGAGATTTATACTTCGCACTTAATATTGTCGATCCTACGAAGCTTATTATATCCACGGGGTGATGGGTTCGTGGAACTCTGGGGGAGTGTTGGGCTTAGTCTTGTGTGTATGGGGGCCGAGTGCCTAAAAGACTCTTCGTTACACACAACTCAGCTTCTCGAATTAATTCTCTTGTTATAGTTATGGTTATGCTACTGTTACACACGTAGAGTGTTTAGTAAATTAGGTTTAGGATTTATAGGTATGGGATGAAGCTCAATGTTAGTGTATATTGTATTGTATGTATTGTATGTTAGCCATAGTTTAGCATTAACACGTTTTAGACGTTGTGAATTATTTAAAGGAGGTGAGTTCTCTTGCCTATCAATAATAAGTTATGGCTATAAGACACCCCCTCGAAACTCCGCAAGTAATCAAGCTTTTTATATAACATCTGCAGAGATGACATGCAGAAACTTGGCTCTCTAAGTTCTGACCGAGATGTACGCTCATTATATCTCCAGGAAGCACTAGCGTAGGCAAAAAGGGGGATAATACATTCAGCTTCTGGCTTTCTAGGTGACATTCACAATATATCGAAGACATCACTATATCAGCTCTTCGCAGTTTGTGGCTGCATATACCCAGGCATTGACTTAGCTGACGTGGCCAATGGTTAGGGTATCATTCTAATGAGATATTCCCCAGATGGTGTTCTGCAGATGGAGTATCAATACTCTTATGCATACCTATTCGTATTTTAGGAATATAAGTAATATCGTCATTTCCAGTATGTCTGCCAACCCATATGTACTGCGTAGTCATACGCCGGCAGCCCGGAAATCCTTCTCGTGCGTAGTCGCAATCAATGCTGTGACTGATCCGTTAGATGCCTCTTGTAGTTATCAGCCCTTTCTAGAAACTCGGCTGTATACCGATACCGTTGAGGCAATCTCATTAACATATAGTCGGCAGGCGACGTAGTCAACTCCATATTCGCAGTCTCTTAGGTAGGTATTTAATTCGCAGACGTCAGAAGACCTAAGACAAAGGGTTTTGGGTTATGTCAACAACTGAGTTCCAGATAAGTTCATAGTTATTTGAGATTCAATAGAGAGCCATGTTTCCTCATAGCACAAGCACGACTCACAGTTCTCCGAGGAGATCTCAGCAGCCGACTCACAAGTGTCTTCACTCCAACCAACGTAAGACAAGACAAGCTCGTAATAACTTTAAACCCCATATTTAAACGGTAGTAGACTCCTGTAAAGAATCCAAGCTTGGTTGTTCGAGACACCATCATGTTGGTTATTATATGAAGTACCCCAAGGGGCTTCTATAATGGACTAGCGCTGATAGTCAGCAACGAAGTCACATACTGTGAGGTTTGAGGTTATTGGAAGACATCTCAACTTTAGCTCATAACATGAGTTGATGCCCAATTGCCACCGCCAGTTGCGAAAGATATCTTCCCTCTTGGTACCTAACTCAATGCACACTCGGTTCTGCGAACTCACTTGCATCCAGGAAATATCGGTCTGGATGCAAAGCACCAAAATATTGGGGACGCCTAGAGCAACCACCAATGTTTCTTCACCATCACATACGCGGTTCGTTGAAAAGAAACATGTTGGTCCTCTGATTCTTTTCGCGGAATATGTGCCGAGTTTTGTTGGCTGAAGCTCTCATGGGCATCATTTCATTCGTAGAAAGCTAGTTTGATCCATCAGTGAAGACGAAACGGTAGCATAGTTGCATTCGCAGGTGATTCCAAGAGGAGAAAGTCACTTCGAGCCATCACACCTGTTCGGGAACTTTAGGTAGAAATACTGTCGAACAACCTTGGAAACCGGGTCGCACCCTGCCGATGAGTATTCGGAGTGGCTTCAGCGTATAAGCTTATTGAGAAGAGCTCCATGCAATCTGGTCGTAAAACAAGTGATGATGATAGTCGCACATTGAAACAATATAACGTCCAAAGCCCTGCAGCTTCCGGAGACAATTGCCCACCAATACCTAGCCTATTAGACTCAAGCCAGTCCAACACGACAGAGGCAAATACACGTAACACTTCTTCGACTATATAGTAACGTCTTCTATAACTAAGACGCTACCCCATGGCCGATAGCGCAACGATATAGCCGATCGGATATTTTCCGTAGATAATACAGGCGGGAATCTACCTTATTCGCCGACGGAGTGTTAAGTTTCGTATAGTTAGGTTTACTATCGCACCGTCAGTAGTAGTTCAGTAATACAAGGTATCACTTAGGCCGAGATGACAGCTCCATACCCAACTTCATCGCAGGGCAGTTTTCTGAGGGACTTCTCGAATGCCAGTTTGGCAAGGCTAGCAAAAACTTTGACCCTTTTCTTGATTTAACAAGGAGAGACGGTCGTGGCCAATGGGACCAGTGTATAAAAATAAGCCATACCTATGCATCTGGAGCATGTCTAGACGAATTCTGCTGAACTGCTGAAATGTTGTGTCAATAAATTTGGAGAAAGGGAAGTCGTCATTACGAGTCTCCGTTTAACCCCTATCTTGTAAAAATAGGTAAACAGATCAGAGATAACTAGGGATTTATTAAATTGATACAATACAAGTCGACGAATGGCAAGATGCTATGATAGTTGTGGTAGGTTTAGTTTCTTATTTTCTGTTGGTATCCTAAATATTCATACAGAGTGAAACCTAAGATGTAGAATCCTACGTAAGAACCAGAATAGGGGAAACCCGCTCGCTACAGTTGAACTACGCCCCCTTAACGGCATTGGCGTTCCTTCTAGGCCTGAAACTTCTGCTTACAAGACCGTTTGTAAAGAGAAGGATTGCATATGTTCGATGAGGCGGGGTTGTTGATTGGACAAAATCAACATTAAAAGATCAGCGGCACGTTCCCTCCCGGAACCGAACTGGTTTCTATCTGACTTAAGTTGAGTCTTCACTTTTACATGCACATGTGCTTACTTTAGACCACTACGTTAACCCCGGAATCAACTAGGAATAAGCGATCTTAATTATAACAGTGAGGAAGCTGAAGCTGTGTAACGGACTTTGTTAATTTCTTGTAACGCTTAACAACCAGAACACAATTCATTCTAAAGCTGTTAATAAGCTAGCTGGCCGCACATCGAAATGATCACGACCTAATTATATCTACATCAACTCTGATATATCACTGAGATTCAACACTCGGGACCGGTAGTGGATCCAAGGGATCTTAAATTCAGTACATGAATAGACAATAGGACCGATGAACTTCATTCCCATGGTCTAGACGCACAAAGGTATAGGCTGACTATGCCACATATTCAAGTATAATTTTTATCTATAGATCGCAGGAGCTATCTCAACACGAGGCTCATATGAAACTTGAGTCCGATTATGTCCGTTTCTTACGTAGGCGTCCTCAAGTCTGAGGCTGAGAAAAACTCTGTTGACCGTAATAGATACGCCTCTTACAGACAGGTCTCGGCTAGGTAGTCTGTAGGTGGTCATGTCAATGCATCAAGAGACATGGGTATTAAGGTAACACAGAAACTCCCAAAGCAAAGCATGATGGCTCAAAACTTTTTCCTACCTGAGCGTTTCGAGAGCCGCAGGAGGATCCCCATTGAAAACGTATTATGCCGGGAAACGATTCCCCAGCTCTGGATATAGAAACCCTCAATAGTTCTAATCATACCTCAAGCAATACTCGAGTGCCAAAAGTCCACGATCCGAACCGCATCCTGAGATGGTCTGTTCTTCGGGGACATGCATTCGTACCGAGTTTTCCTTGATTCTGGCTCTGCCCTATGGGAACAGCGGCCGAATAGCATGGGGATATCAGGATGCCACAGTGCTGCCGTACCATCCCAAGAACCCTCTACCCATCGGCACATGGCATATGCTCCCTAAGTCGATACTACCTAGGTAAATAATCTCTGGAGCCGAAGCCCGGGCATCCATGCTACCTCACTTGCGTCTTTTGGAGATTAGCTAGAGCTCATCGTTTACTATGCAGGCGTCCTGTTATATTGGCTAGCCACCACTCAACAGACAACGCTTTCGCTGGGTATGATAACAGTAGTCTGCTTATCGTGGTATATTTAAGAGTGAGAGAAGCCGTACTTGGGAAAGATTTGTCTGAGGATCTAAACAACCCTGCCTGGCTATTCTTGTGGAATAGTTGTACACCGTCTACTACACTGCCTTCCAGTTCCATCCTATACTATTTATTTCTCAGACCTGCTATACAAGTGTAGCATAAACTTGATCCAAGTTTCTATATGGAACATGCCGTACAATGCTCGATGCTATGGTATCTCAGTTGCTCTACCCGTTCACGTAAGTTGGTTGGTCAATCTAGATTCCCCCTACCGTGTGCCCGAAAGCCCCCGAGGGGTGCCACCCTTACCCGCTATCTATTTTTATTGGCACTCCTACCAGCCTTGCCGGCTCCATAAGCATCACGGATGCCTCCGACCAGGTATCATCGAGCTGCCCTGTAGGACTACAGCCAGTAAATAAAACCGGCCTGTCCAGACACAAAGTCATCGTATTGACGACCGACATACAACCCTTCTCAGCAAAGTAAACCTCGATTACCTAACAACTACTAACAACATTATCCAGATGGTTTCCCCGGAGCATATCTCGTCGGCTTACGTCTCTGACGACACATACTATAGGAGTGAACACGCGTCGTCACAGGAACAGAACATCTCGTATGCTTCTTATCCAACGGCTACATCAACCAGGACCTCGGAAAGCATGCTTGGCTACCAGAGTCAGTCACTTCCTCCTGCTTCGGCCCCGAGTATCCCGAACTACGTTGTGGGTGGCCACAATCCAGCGGATGTGAATATGGGATCCTCCAGTGGAGCATCGTTTACTACACCAACAGGGGATCCCTTTAGCCTTCCATTTTATCAAACTATACCACCAGAGCCTAGGTCCATCGACACTGCAGATACTTATCATCATCCTTACCCACCGGGTTACGGAGCGGTAGCAATGAGTCCGCGCGTTCCACCATCGGGAGCGTCGACCGGTTCTAGTCAGAAAAAGGGCAAGCATTCGTCACGATCAAGGAAGTCTAAACAGCCTCAGGTATTGTCACCAGGAAGCACATCGTCAGCATCAAACTCCGGCAGGTCTAGACTCCGTAGTGCTTCTCGTACTAGCAAAAACACGCACCATAATCCCCAACAACAGCCGAAGAGCAAAAGAGCCGCGATACGCATAACCAAGTGGAAAAGCAGTACCGCAACAGGCTAAACGCTCACTTTGAAAGCCTCCTAGACGCTCTACCAGAAACCATGCAGGCTGGCGAGGGCGATGAGGACGGGGAAGCGTTAGACTTGACTGACCGCAGGGTCAGCAAAGCAGAAGTATTGGATATGGCTCGGCGCCACATTCAGGCTCTGGAGCGTGAATGCGCGGCCTTAGAAGGAGAAAGAGACGACCTCCGAAATAACATGGAGAGATTACGTTGGCTGTTCGGTCGGTGCGAAGGCCCTGACGGGTTTAACGAACAACTGAACTTCCCAGGCGTAGGAGGCCTACCTTGAGAATTACGTCTAAAATAGGGGCCGGAAGGACCGCATATTGGGATCAGATCATGCATTTTCACACCGGGCAGTTTTCTTTTTATTCTTTTGTACTACTAGATCGGCTTACGGAGTTAAGGCTGGGCTGGGGGAGGTTACGTTGACAGTCAGGAACTTCAACTAGATACATGATTTAGTTGTTAGACACACCGACTCGGATCCCCTTGAATGGATAGCAGGCGAGTAACCAGGACGGAAAAACTGTATTATATATCTTATATCTACGCCGTGCTTGGCTGGGCATATGCTTACCGGCTAAGTACCTAACACCTAATAACTTACAAATAGAAGTCCCATGCCGCATATATCATTCCTATTCGAAAACTGCGTGATAGTTGGGTTGCTGGTATAGAAAAGGGGAAATATTATTTGCCTTGGGGAACATTACTTAGTGACTTATACATATCATATATATATCGTATACATAATCGTCTCGACGATGGTGAGTGGATGGATGATGATATGAGCCCCACTCACCGAGCTACTTTTAAGTCCAAGCTATTAAGGAACTTTAAAAGAAATCTCGCGCAACATAGGAAAGTTCGTGCGAGAATCAGTCAATTCGTACATAGAAGTCTACGACTTAATTAAGAAGGTCAGTTGACCCATAGGACTTTACATAGTAGCATCATGACCAATAGACGAATTCTTGTTATCGCGGGGAGCGATTCGAGCGGTGGTGCGTAAGTTCATGAGCCTATCATCCGACCCTCACGCTCTCAAACTGACAGGATCGTCGATGTAAACCAACAGCGGCCTCGAAGCAGACCAAAAAGTCATCGCTGCTCATGGTTGCTATGCTATGACCGCCACGACGGCATTGACGGCGCAGAATACTACTGGAGTTAGTGACATACACCACATACCCCCTGAGTTCGTAAGGAAGCAGATCGATACCGTCTTTGCGGATATTCAACCAGGAGTTGTGAAGACGGGTGAGTAATCAGATCATCTCATTTATCATACTGATGCTTATCTGGACGCCATTAAGGGATGCTGGCTTCTGCACGTACTATTGAAACCGTAGCACAGGCATTGAAGGATTACACGGTTGATATGCTGGTATTGGATCCTGTAAGTCTATTTGTCTCATTGTTTTTCCCGAACAAGTTCATGATAGGTTAATCCAAATAGGTCATGGTTGCCACCACTGGGGCCAAACTCCTACCCCTGGAAGCTGTGAATGAGTTAAGAACTCTGCTGCTCCCACAGACGTTTATCCTTACTCCAAATATTCCCGAGGCAAAGCTGCTCCTATCCGAGAGCGGAAAGGGGACCGTCGATATACAGCGTGTAGACGACTTGGAAGTAATCGCCCAGAAGGTATCGGAATTAGGACCAAAGTGGGTTCTCGTCAAAGGCGGTCATGTACCCTTTAAGAAGGACGGTTCGATAGCTACAACCCCTGAGGAAAGGGAGTTAGTCGTCGACCTTTTATTTGGAGAGGGACGGGCCACAAGAATCGAGAGCCCCTACATTGACTCAAGCAACACACATGGAACGGGATGCTCACTCGCCTCTGCCATTGCCTCCAATCTTTCCAAAGGACTGAAACCTGTAGAGGCTGTCAAGTCAGCCTGTCGGTATATCGAAGCAGGAATCAGGTCTGCCCCCGGATACGGGAAAGGCAACGGCCCAATCAATCATTTTCATTCAGTTCTGACTCTTCCATTCTCTCGGTAAGTTTACCCCTAACTCAACGTAACCCTATTTTACTAATGGCGATAAGGGGCCACTTTATCGAATACCTTCTAGAACGACCTGAAGTCTCTCCGGTGTGGCATCAATTCATCAATCACCCATTTGTCCTAGGCCTCGGTAACGGAGAATTGCCCCTTGAGTCCTTCAAAGGCTATCTGATACAAGATTACCTATACCTAGTCCACTTCGCGAGGGCAAATGCGCTGGCTTCATACAAATCAAAGAATATGGGAGATATTGCAGCGGTAGGTAGTCGCGGAACAAGAAATAGGTTGATACTAATATCGCAATTAGGGGGCTAAAATCGTGTCGCATATCAACACCGAGATGAAACTTCATCTGGACTATTGTAAAGAATTCGGCATATCGAAAGAGGAGATAGAGGCGACAGAAGAGCATCAAGGTATAAAACTTAGTTTTGCCCGCTATCCACGTTGATGCCCAGCTGCTGATTGATAGCTCAGCATGCACCGCATACACGAGATACGTCCTTGATATTGGGCAATCGGAAGATTGGCTCGGTCTTCAGATTGCCCTCGCCCCCTGTCTCCTTGGTTATGGAGCTATCGCAAGGCAACTCCATGGAGACCCAAGAACAAAGACGGAGGGCAATACGTACTGGAAATGGATCTTGAACTATGTCGAACAGGACTACGTGGAGGCGGTAGCGACGGGGTCTGGTGAGAACATCCTCCCTGAACACTATCCGGAACTGCAGTGAGAAAATACTGATCTAAATGCTGGCGATAGCTCTCATAGAAAAGAACGCGGTTCTACAATCTCCACAAAGGATAGAAGAACTAGTTAAGATATTCATCCACGCTACTAAGGTAAGACACTTGGGATATGAGGCGTCACGTCGCGCTGACTTTTGCATAGATGGAAATTGGGTTTTGGGAGATGTTTCCATCGGCTTGAAGTGTCGCCAATCTCTTCAAGTTGAACCACTCACTACCATAGAAGAGAAGCGCAGGCATCTGGTGGAGATAGATGAATAGGAAATGACATGAACATATTAAGATATATGATGCAATTAATTGAATGTCTGAGACATTGTTGTTATTGTTAAGACAAAGATCTCTTAAGTTATCATGTTAACAGTTGTAATTACAGGTGGGTGGTACATTTCGACATATCAAAGATGATCATTGATAGGTACCTATGCTGGTTTGCTTAATAGATACACGTTCTTGACTAAGCTTAAGGAACCTGCTCTCTTAGCTAAACTGTGCCTGGAGTGATTGATCTTTTGCGCAAAAACAGGTTATCCAAAGGCAAAAATAATGAAAAAGTCCACCAGCTAGTGGCGATAGCTCACAGCACCTGCCCGCAGCTGTGTTATGATGTATTACATAGTGTGTGCAGCTTCCGTACCTAAGTGGAGGTACATAGGTACGACCTGGCTGCTCCTGTTAACGTACCTTCTTAGTAATAAACAACCTAGTATGCGAGGTGCAAGGCGAAAAAAAAGGGAAAGGGAAAGAGACGCACAGACCACATCCATGCTTGGTTAGGCCTAGACTGTTGCTTCCCTCGAGACTAAGGAAAAAAAATTAATTCTACTTGACTCAGGGTCCTTCTTGACTTCAAAAACTCATCACCACGCCTTTCCTTCTACCATCTCGAGTTCATTACCTCTTCATCCCATAATACCCCAATTTCCGCTCCTTTCTCTGCAGATTGCACGCTGCACATAGATCGTGTTTCTTAACAATCAATCAGCTAAAGCAACTCGAGACGCGACATTCCGTCTTCTTCGTTTGCGCTGAACATTCTCGCTTCGCGTACTTCTAATCCCATCATCACAGACGCGAATATCCATCATGTCTTACGGCGGTGGTTATAACTCCCGCAACGGAGGAGGAGGCTATTCTAATGGCCACGACAACAAGTACGGAGGTGGCCACGGTGGTGGTCGCCAGGACCACGGTCACGGGTAAGAATTGCATTTTTTTTTGACACTTTTTGCTATTGTCTTACCTTACTCCAACCCCTTGATTACTGAGGCTAACGTATCTGCTCTTCTAGCAATGGTTATGGTGGTGGCGGTGGAGGCTACGGCGGTGGAGGTTATGGTGGAAGCGGTGGTGGAGGCGGTGACAGAATGTCTAACCTCGGAGCTGGTCTTCACAAGCAAAACTGGGGTATGTTTCCTTGCACATTTTTGAGTTATTTACTCGTAACTAACCTTGATTTCGACAGACCTCAATGCCCTCCCCAAATTTGAGAAGTCTTTCTACAAGGAGGATGAAGCTGTCGCTCGACGACCTGCCAGCGAAGTTGAGCGATTCCGAAGAGATCACCAAATAACTATTTCTGGCCGCGATGTTCCTAAGCCTGTCGAGACGTTCGACGAGGCTGGCTTCCCTCGATATGTCATGGACGAAGTCAAGGCACAAGGTTTCCCCGCTCCCACTGCTATCCAATCTCAAGGTTGGCCCATGGCTCTTTCTGGTCGCGACGTCGTCGGTATTGCCGAGACGGGTTCCGGTAAGACGCTTACGTACTGTCTTCCGGCAATTGTCCACATTAATGCCCAGCCTCTCCTGGCTCCCGGCGATGGCCCTATTGTGCTCGTCCTCGCCCCTACTCGAGAGCTGGCTGTGCAGATTCAGCAAGAGATTACCAAGTTCGGTAAATCCTCGCGCATCCGCAACACATGTGTTTACGGAGGTGTTCCTCGTGGACCTCAGATCCGCGATCTTACCAAGGGTGTCGAGGTCTGCATCGCCACTCCCGGTCGTTTGATCGATATGCTCGAGGGCGGTAAGACCAACCTTCGCCGAGTGACTTACTTAGTCCTCGACGAGGCTGATCGAATGCTGGACATGGGTTTCGAGCCCCAGATTCGTAAGATTATTGGTCAGATCCGACCTGACCGTCAGACTCTCATGTGGTCTGCAACATGGCCTAAGGAAGTTCGCGCCCTAGCTGCCGAATTCCAAACCGACTTCATCCAGGTCAACATTGGTTCCATGGACTTGTCTGCTAACCATCGTATTACGCAAGTCGTCGAGGTTGTATCTGAGGGTGAGAAGCGTGATCGCATGATTAAACATCTTGAGAAGATCATGGACAACAAGGAAAACAAAGCTCTTATTTTCGTAGGTACAAAGCGGGTCGCTGACGAGATTACGCGATTCCTCCGCCAAGATGGCTGGCCAGCCCTTTGTAAGTTTTATGCGAGCTCCTGATTATTAGTGCGATTTAAGCTAACCTACTACCAGCTATTCACGGCGACAAGCAGCAGAACGAACGTGACTGGGTCCTCGATCAATTCAAGACCGGAAAGAGTCCTATTATGGTAGCCACCGACGTTGCTTCACGTGGTATTGGTATGATTGCAAATCCCCCCTCCCCTCCCTCTTGTCCCCGTATCAATTTCCAGCAGAGTTATATCCGCTGTGCTTTACTCTATGTCTAGGGGCTCTCTCGATTGCGTGCATTTGCCTGATCTCCCAGTGTGTCTTGTGGTTCTCATCTATTCAGGAATATTGGGGTCCCGTGGTATAGCGGTTGTACTATACCCTTGTTCCGTTGTCGTACCTTATTGTCCCCGTGGTACGGCTGCGGAGTTGGCATCTCTTGATTCTGTCAAGCTGTCTCCAGACTCCCAGATCCTAGGACCCAGACCAGATTATTGGAATCCCTCCAAACTGGCATGTTGATGCAACAGACAGCCCCAATTCTCCGAGGAGAAAGCACGGAAAATATACTTAGGCACAGCACGTCCGTCGCTGGGACTTGTTACAGAAACCTTGGCTTTCGGTTTGGCTAACATTAGATTGTAATTAAGATGTGCGAAACATCACTCATGTGATCAACTATGACTACCCGAACAACTCAGAGGATTACATCCACCGTATTGGCCGAACTGGCCGTGCTGGCGCCAAGGGCACTGCCATTACTCTCTTTACTGCTGACAGTAAGTGTCTACCGATGGGTGTTACTAAAGACTACGACTAACAATATTACAGATTCTAAGCAGGCTCGTGATCTAGTTTCAGTTCTTCAAGAAGCTAAGCAGCAGATTGATCCTAGACTTCATGAGATGGCTCGCTACAGCGGCGGCGGTGGCGGAGGCCGCTACGGCGGACGAGGCTACGGTCGTGGCGGTCACGGCGGTCACCGAGGTATGTGTTCTACCAGTCCACGGGGTTTCATAAATAAAGTACTAACGATTGTCTCAATAGGCGGTGGTGGTGGTGGCGGTGCTAACGCTATGCCTATCAACAACCGACGATGGTGATAACCTCTATTCGAGGACTTTAGAACATCGTAAGGTATTCGCCGGATTGCATTTCCTTTTCTTTTATTGCACATATGCACAAATGGCGTTGTGTTTAGAGGTACGGATGTTTAGAAGTCGTTTTATGCCGACACTTTGCGAAGGTATCTGTGCATGTCGATCCGGATTTTGCGCAACCCGCACAACCTAATTTGGTATCCAAGGAGATGCAGGAGGTACAGAAAGATAAAGAGACGAGGAAAGTGCAGAATCCTGCCTTGGTCCTACGAGGAAGCAACTCTGGACTTGATACCGTACAACTTGCCAATTTTCGACTTTCGAGTCGAGAGAGAGGTATGTTGCTTGCTGACTTGTGCAGATTGGACTTGCTTCAAGACCTATTTTGAGGCCATATGTATATGTAGGCTATCACCTGCTTTGTTCTCGCTAGGAGACAAGGGCAGCTAAGTACGTAGCATGAATTCGAGGTCTACTGCCATAAGAGTGTTAAAGTGTGTTGAATACTAAGTCAGTTATGTACAAGACTGCCAAGAGTCAAGAGTGATTACGGGTTCTTCGGGAAGGAGACAGGCTTGGTCGACATCCACATCCACGATGCCCACGATATCTACGCTCTATTCTTAGACAAATGCGTCATTTAAACGCCGTGCTCAGTAGCATTGCCGACTAGTTTTTGTAGCGAGGCCCAGATGAGGTTGATTTGCTCGCCTGTGAGTGGCTGTCGAATATAACCGGAAATGACCTCTGTTTATCCGCAAATGCAGGGGGGATGACTACACCGTACCCGGCAAACGCAACGACATATTCCGTCTTGGTTTAGGCCTCTGCTGTTCTCGCTTGGCAATAGTTCTATAAGATGGCGACCTCCCTACCTCCGCGTCGTTGCGGCGTGGAATATCGTTTGTCTGCGTGGACTCTTTTGGTATTGCTTGCCGTCTAGTTAGCTACGTGTATATTGTATAACCTATATATAAATATTCTTAGGAGACAGACTATTAGCGACGATGAAGACCGCTACAGCATTCGCGCTCCTCGTGGCTGGGGCCCAGGCCGCTCCGCATTGTATGTGAACTTCACTCATCTACCTCCCCTTAAACTGTTTGGTTCTTTCTTCTCGATTTGTGTATCTGCTTTATTATAAGGGATAAGAAGAAAGACTGGTACTAATTGATCGTTATAGACACGTTCCCGAAACTCGCGGGCACATCGGACTGGTCGTCAGTGCGCCAGACGGCAAACTTCCAGTCCAACGGCCCCGTGACGGACGTCAACTCGGAGGCTATCCGGTGCTACCAGCGCGCGCCGGGGGGTGCTCCGGAGACGTCGCAGGTCAAGGCCGGGGGCCAGATTACTTGGGTTGCGAACCCGAATATTTACCATCCTGGAGGGTATGTCATTCGATAGGTCGATTCGGATTAAGTGGCTTTGGGACGGAAGTGCTAACGCGTCGTCTGTAGTACGTTGTTGGTATTACACGGGGGAGAAGACTTCGAGTTTAAGGGGTTAACCCTATATGAGCGGGTTAGGTCGAGAGACATAATATGAGAGATACTGACAATGTTTGTTCCCTAGCTCTTTCGGCTTACATGGCCAAGGTCCCCGCGGGCAAGACGGCCGCAGACTGGGACGGCAGCGGAAACGTGTGGTTTAAGGTATACCAGGACTTGCCGACGACGTCTGGCGGGCAGTATACCTGGCCGTCGAACGGTACGCTTTCCCTCCCTCTCCCCCTCCCCCCCCCTTTTTTTTTCTTCTTCTATCCCCCAACCCCACTACTAACACACCCCCGCAACCAGGCAAAGCGCAGGTGAGCTTCACGATCCCGCAGTGCCTCGCGGAGGGCGACTACCTGTTCCGGATCGAGCACGTGGCGCTGCACTCGGCGTCGGCGGCGGGCGGCGCGCAGTTCTACATCTCGTGCGCGCAGGTGCACGTCAGCGGGGGGTCCGGGTCCGCGGCGCCCAAGGACCTGGTCTCGTTCCCCGGCGCGTACAAGGCTACCGACCCGGGCCTCATGATCAACATCTATAATAACGGCGGCAAGGCGTACCAGCCCGCGGGGCCGAGCGTGTTTACTTGCTAGATGGGGGGAGGAATAGGGGTCGGGATGAAGGAGGGAGGGAATCGAATCGAATGGGACGGGTTAGATTAGGTAGGGTTAGGTTAGAATCGGATGGATTGAGATATATGTTTATTCGTTACCGACTTGGAGTCGGCCGTTACTTAGCTAGCGTAAATACCTATATATATACGAATATAATAGTGTGCCAAAGCTTTCTGTAGTTTGGTCTATGTGGTTATCAAATATCAAAATGACTATCTGTCTACCTAGCCTAGCTAGGTTATTTAAAGATCACAGTGAAGTTTATATTCGTATCATTCTAATTCTCCTATCGAACTCGGACCAACTGGCTTGCACTTTTATACCATTGTATATCTTACGCAGCAGCTCGTGATACCGAGGCATGGATTTGTTACCTGGGTGCTTGGATCCGCTGATATCTAGTTACCTTGTTTCCTGGACGGCTGTACACCACCAACACAGTCAGGGCCCTGGTGGTGTGCTTTGGGCTCTTGGGCACAAATACTGTCATGGCGTCGTGGTGCCTCGTCAGCTCTAACCACCCTCGAGTCAAAACTACGACTCGATCCCGGAAGTTCTATCTTTTACGGTAGTTAAATATATTATTCCCAGGAGGCAGACGCGAATGCTTCGATCTCCGTCGACCGGTCAGGTTTTCCTCGCAGTCGTGAATTCGCCGGCCATTACAAACTAGACGCCTACCCAGGAGCCATGTCACTTGCTGACACACGCAACGCATAGACGAAGGAGAAGTCATCCGTTTCATGCCACTATCGTCCAACCCCCCCGTCTCGGGGGGTCAAGGTCCCCAAGTCGTAAGATTTTGTTTCCCCCCCACGCATCGTCGAGAATAATGTCCGCATCGGAACCGTCATCCGACAACATTACATTCCCTATGGGGGGCCGGGAAAAGTAAGCCCTGCATCGCGCGCTGGTGGTCAGAAATGTATCGCGCGGATTGTTGCCCGCGAAGCGTCACTTGGGCTTATTCACCTTGGGTATAGCAGAGCAGAGCAAACTTATATCGACAACTTGGATATTATTGGCGGCTTACTAACGTCTATAGGGGTAGTAGACAAAAGGGGTTCACCAGGCTACGTTCCCTTCACCTCTCGCCGTCGTGTTTTTTCCCCCCCCCGTCCCATCTGCGTTTTATGAGATGGAAGAACGGAAATGAGGAGGTGAGAGAGAGTAACAATATGGAAAACAAACACCCAACCCACCATTCGTTCGTTCGCCGTGCCGAGCTCTAAGCTGACATAGACCTGCCCCTATAGGATTCCCGCCGGTATGAGAGGTGCCCAAAACTTGCTAATCCTAACCGTTTTCGACACGCCCAACTGGGGGAGGTTTGTTTCCGAGGAACGTAGACTACTAACAAATCTCACCTCCGGGTTTGTGGAGCAAGCGCCCTTTCGGAATTCAGGATATTTACACATTATACATACCTACGCAACTCTTCGCCCTATTCAGGAAGAATGAAAATATATGTAGGCATGTATGTAGGTACGTAGTCAGCAACCAGCAAACGAAGACACAAGAAGATGAAGAAGCGGTGGAAATTACCATTCTGACCGCCAGTGTTCGCGCCGGCAGCAAAAGAAGAAAAAAAGGGCGCGCTTGGCCCTTATGCCTATAGTACGGCTCGTCCGACCCGAGTATACGGTTCGAGAATTGAGGCGGCTTACGGCGTGTTTCGGCCGATATTTTTTTTTTTTGACTCTACGGCTTTTGGTTCTACGGACCTGGGGTACGGCTAGCTAGGTAGCTAGCTCGAGATTGGAATAGACTTTTATGAATTAAGAAGAAACTCATTGCCTAGCGTCTCCTTTACACGTGGCAAGGTAGGAGGAAAGGTAAAAAGACATGCATCACATAAGATTCATGCTCATGCCATGTTGGTCTGGAGTCTAATAAGTAGGTACGTCGAGACATGCATGCTTTGGAAAGTTTGTTTGCTACAAAGGTGAGATATTGAAGCACATCACGACAACCAAGGCGTCTAGAAAGCTGGAAAAGCAAAGCCGAGGTAATTTTGCTGAGGTTCTTCTGCCACGTCTTACTTCGACGATCCTCATGATACTGTCAAAAGCTACATGTTCCTGTGCCGTCTCACCGGGCGTCTACGAGGAGCTGGATATGTCTAGGTCTAGGCACAGCTTGTGTAGGTATGGATATCTCTTACCGCTTGAGAGGCGGGAAGCTCCCTAACCACTCTGCTGCTTTGTTGACAAATGTGCCGTTTTATGGGTGAGATGATATGTGTCAAGACACCTGTTTACTGGTTGCCGTGCTGCCACGTTATTTGTTCGTTTCGTGTTTCTGAGAAGAGGGTGTCGAGGAAAAAATCCAGCGGCCCATTTCCGTATCGAGTATCTAACCCGGAATATGTAAAGGGGGGAAACATTGTTTGCTATGTTTGTCATGATTAAACCATCTGACATGCAGAGAAAGTATGTCCTTGCAAAAAGGGGCTTTTTTCCAAGTGGCAATAATAATTATCATCAAAAAAAATGATACGGAGGCGTGGCGGCTAGCTGATAAGTGATAGAAGTCATATAGAATAAGCCAGGGAGCAATGTAATGCAAGCCACAATTCATAAAGTCACCTCCTTAAGTCTCCCTGCTATTGGCTGAGCTGTTTTATAGGATCTAGAAGGGAATGCTTCACAAACTTTTGAAACATTGACCGATGTTTACGGGCCAAAGAGGCGCTACAGTAACACAGCATATATGAGCTGACAGCTTTCTTGGTATGCGGTTAGACGCGCGACCGGCATATAATAAATCGTCATATGACAGAGGCGTTTATATCGCCACGTTACTTGCTGTCGCGAGGCCAGGGAGAATAGATAACCACAGCTTGGGTATATTAGCAAGTAGATATCAATGAGATGGCGTTCCCGAATGACAAGAGAATATCGCCCCAACCGCAATCAGCAAAGCTTCTTTGCTTCTTTGTCTTGACTATTCCCGGGAATCCGGCATTCGGGATGCCCGTTTCGGGACGACCGTAGCATTCGGATTGTATCTAATCCGTAGACTTGCTGCCAATTTTTCTCGCGAGCCCTCGGCTGAGACATGGATCTAGAAAATTGATTGACGATTTGTAACATGAAAAAGCTGAATGGATATCGTCAAAGCCGAATCGATAACTGCAGTACATGCTGCAATAATATATCTTGCATTCTCCATTGGCTTTGTCAGACTCAGGAGAACCCGGTTTTGGTAGCCACCTGGAAAAGTTTAATTGGTATGTGGTTCAGTTCCTGTCAATCTCAGCTGAGCTCGATGTCATTGTGATGAGTAAACGATCCACTATGACTTAGACGAGATCGTGGCGTGGGTAGGGGCAAATTAAAAAGAATCGGAAAAAGGAAGGGAAGAAGAAGAAGGGAAAAAAAAAAAAGAAAAGAAAAATTTTGTGCACATGTCACAAAAAGTTCGCCTCTGTTTGGTCAGAAGAATCTAGGGAGAGAGAAGAGGGGAGATAACGAAACCGAAGTTGTATGTTGTTTTGGATTACAACCCTCACCTGTGATAATAACGATAATAACCTATCGTTGAAGAAGATGACTAGTAGTTGAAAGTAGTTTACAACAGAGTTAAACTAGCTCTTCAGCACTAACGTATTGATTTCCCTGTAAACTTCGAAATATGTGCTTACTCGAAAGAGAAGACTCATGTCGTATACCGAGGAGGTAGGTATATGCCATACCATACGAGTAATGGAATGGAACGCCCATTTACACAACAGCCAGAAATTAATCATGCTTCTAGGATAAGAGAACAATCCATAGGTTGTAGAAACCAGTTGAATGAAAGTAATTAGCGGTCGTTGACGTCAATGGCGTTTTCAGTTATCCTATGTGCTCTTGATACTCGACCTTCATCCTTGTAAGGTGTTCATGTTATTTCCCTGCTTTCTTGAAATTCGCAATCCACACTTGTGGATTGGTTTTATACATTGAACATCTTGTAGTAAGTACGTACATATTAAATTCCAACTGGTCCCGGGAATGAGTCGAGTCAAGTCGAGTCAAGTCGAGTCGTCAGTGAAAAAGTAGCAACAACAGCTGAAAGGTTCGTGGTTAAGAGTGATCGGCAATGCAGCGCTTGGCGGCAGGGTTATCAGAGATCTGCTTTCCGCATCGGTCAATCTGATAATCCCAATAATTCTGGTCGCTTCAGAAAATGGAACGCACATGTCACAGGGAACAATCCTTCCATGCTCATACCACCATCGTCCAACCTGCGTGGATATTGGGCTGCATATGGAAAGTTTCGGTATAATTCAGGTGGGGAGGGGGGAGGAAAAGCTGTAGTAGCTTGGGTCCCCATCTTATTAGACGACACTGTTGGACTGTTGGTATGTTACCTTCGAGCTTACTTACCTTATAAGTGTAGGTACCTTAGGCACCTAGATATGTACCTAATAGTGGATTAGAATATGTAAATAAACTACGTAACATTCGTAATAAGATTGTTGTTGAAGATAAAAACCAAAATTAAGAAAAAGTATAGGTTAAACCAGTATTGAAGTTGAAAATAATAATTGGATATAATAATTCGAAATTCAACTGGCTGCGTCACTGGGTTTGATTGATGATACTCTGATCTTCTAGTTCCACAAGCCCGTAGCGTTGAATAGCGGGATTATTAATTGGGAGCCTCCCCCCAGGGGTCCGGTTTACTTGGGATTGGGAGCTTTAAGCCCGGGTAAATATGACGGTAAAATGCCGATCTGGAAGCTCCAGTCCAATGTCTCTACCGCTGCAGCGCTGTTGGTACCTACAAGACACATGCTCGCAGGGTGCATACAAGGCCTTGCAGCTGAAACAACAGGGTTGGGTTTTTTTTTGCTAGGTACTATCCTTTCGAACCGTTCGGGAGTCGTCTAGCGGTGGGAGAGCCTCTACGTTAGCAGGTTAGGTAAAGTTACGCTAATGTTTAGTTATTTATTTAGCATTGACGTGAAATAACAACTGTAGGGTCCTGAGACTCGCATGGACTCGAAAAAAAAGGTATGTTCAATTAACACGACCTCGCAAAATTGGGACACCAACCACCCCTCGTATTTGCTGGGTTGCTGCAGGCCGTTGGGAATGGAATTATGTAACGACATGGGCACTTCAGTAAGCGCGGCGAGGTCATCCGAAAAATATGCCGAGTTGTTACGAGTTTGTTATTCCCTCAATTCCGGAGACTTTTTTTGCGCATACGATGAACCTGCGACTTATTCGTATAAGTTGCTAGCTGGTTTCATGCACTACTGAACACACTGTTTTAAAAAAGATCTTGGTGGCTTTGCTGATAGGCGCCGGTGGGCTTGATTGTCGTCGAATTTGAGGCCTTCTTTTTCTTCGCTACCAGAGTGACGGGTGAGACTAATCAACTTGGCCCTGTGGGGAATCAAATAACCGAAGAGGTAGAACTACCTGACTACAAAAATGATGTGACCCGATGCACGGGGTCGAGCAAAATGATTGGCATTGGAATAATGTAGCGCCTAGTTGTGAGATCACTGGTTTGGATGGATCTGAGATCTCTTAGCCTAACTCGGACACTGGATTTTCTCATGCAATCCTAATCGAGAACTTGATAAGGGGGTTAACCAAGACGAATCACAACATTGCCTGCTGAACTAGTGTAGACAATACCATGCTACGTCTCTTGCAGGCGCTAGCATCTGAATCATGTACCGTTAACCGAGTATTCGTCGACAGGACAGGCTAGATTATCCCCCTGTAATAAAAATCCCGAGAGTCATAAACACGTGAAGATGTGAATATATCCAAAGAGGCTCAATGGCCTGAAGCCAGGAAGCGCAGCACATATCAGAATCGATGTACCCAACTCCTATGGTGGGCACCAATGGGAGCAAAACCATAGATGGTCGTATGCACGTAAGAATCAACTGCCTAGGTCATCTGTGCAAGGAATGATGAGAATTGGGAAAAAGGGAAGGTTGTGTCGACTTGGGTGGAATGAAAATCGGTTCGTCTGACCGGGATTCTAACGGGGATGCCGCTTGGACGTTGTGGTAAATGCGGAGATATGGCCGAGAGCGTTATGGGCCGACCGAGGTCAGCCAGCTGTCGAAGGACAGGGCGTTGCGACAGAACGTAGGATGAGACGGCCTGGGCTTTGGAAAAATACCCACGAATGGAGCCCGATGCCATGCAGTCCGGAGATGAAGCGAAGAGAGTGGTACTATGGTAAGTTTGGATGGAACATTATTGAATTAACCGCGAGACCTGACACTCGAGCTAGGTTTCCAGCGCGGCTACCAAGCTATCCAAGCTATTTACTAAAGCCTAGAGCGAGCTCTACCTAGGCCCAGGATGGTATACCTTGCAGGTCGAGGCGGGCTTTGGGGGGGTCCAGGTTCTTTTTGGATTGTCACACTGCAACTCTGCAGCTTGGACGTGCCCACTT
Source organism: Entonaema liquescens (assembly GCA_902805475.1). Lineage (NCBI taxonomy): Eukaryota > Fungi > Ascomycota > Sordariomycetes > Xylariales > Xylariaceae > Entonaema > Entonaema liquescens. Next base: position 2,168,879 of record CADCSX010000007.1, read on the forward strand.
GGCCATCTTGGCGAGTCTGGGGACCACCGTGGTGGTTGGCTAGGGTGTAAGCAATCCACGTGAACGATGGCTGAGGTGGCTCTGCAGATGGGGGGTGTGGACGGGTGCGTCGACGTACATTACCAAGGAAGGGGACCCTGCTCGGCTCGCGAGTGATTCGACCGACAATGCCCGCGCGCGCCTGTGTACGCTCGGAGGTATTCTTTTGAGGGGAATCGTTATAGCACCTTCGATAGGAACTCGCCGATATCGTGAGAAGCGGCATGAGATTTACCATGACAGACCAATGACCGCCTACTGATGTACTGTACTAATAACTTGATACGTGAGATGCGATGCAGCAAGCAGCAAGCAGCATTGGCAAAGACGTAAAGACCTGGTCAAGAGGACACGGGATGCTGAGTCGAGCACGATAAATTGACGTATTTCCTCTTGTGTATCGAGATGTCGTCCCAATGTCACATGCCTTTTGAATGACTTCGAACAGGTGCATACATACATAATACATAATACAGCTGATGGCATCGTATCCACCGGGTCGAAGGAAGGATGGCGGTGTGCAAGATAGTGGAGAGTAATATAGTACGATGGTTCTGTAAAGGAATGCTGTTGTGGTGTATAGGACGTATAAGACGACTAATCGTAAATCTTCATTAAGGCGACGTGCCAGTGCCAGCGCGAAAGATCGATGATGATATGTATATCCAGGTATATACCCAGATATATATATGTCTAAGAATTTATGCGATAGGTGTCGCATGTCGTTAAAATACGACTACGCCGTCGTGCCTGGGCACGAATGATCTCTCCTCTAGCTTCGATCCAGCTGCGAAACATGGGAGGAATTTGGATTCAACGCTTGTTTAGTCTCTCCCAGAGCTTCGGGTCGCCAAAGATCTGTCGATGCCCGGCGCCGTTGAAAAGCTCCTGACATATCACCTTAGCGGGAAATCTTTCTGGGGAACCATGCCAGGGGGGGTTCTTTTTTGGCGCCAGGTGCTTTTATTACTGTGCATAAATGATGAGATATAGGAAAGCAGACGCAAGGTAGCACGAAAGTCTTTTTTGTCTCGATCAATTGCGCCGAACGTCTTGCATATGTGAGTGTGTGTGGTAAAAGAAAAGAGACAGAAATGATGTTGCATACATTAGAGCGTACATTAGGCCTACATGTACATACCTTGAGTAAAGGTAGGTATATATGTATACCGAACATGTATATTGAACATATAATAGAATATACCTTACATATAAAAGAGACATACATAGCTACATGCGTCTATGCATTAGGTATACCACCTCATGTATGTTATAGTTAACTAATCAAAATACATATAACTAAACTATATGTACCTACACTTACCTATATTCCAGCATTTTGTTCGCCGTTGGCGGCAATTGCCGTAACTGTAAAAGTTAAAAAGCCACATAACTACATACCTAGTACTATGTAGAATTCTCAATGCTCTTTCCTTTTTCTGCTCCCCTTTCCGCCGAGATGGGCTTCTTTGTTGTGCACCAACCACGGCTTATAAAGTCCGAATACCGACGTGCGGAAAGTGAGCGCGCCAATCGCCACATACATATTCGTCTATGTAACGTGACCGGGTTCCAATACATTGTAAGTGGTTACACGGGTACCACGGGCGTGGGAAATTGTTTTAGTAGCTCACCAATTCCAATTCCCCATTTTCCTTTAAGTCTATCTACCTGTCTACCTGTCTACCTGTCTACCTGTCTACCTGTCTACCTGTCTACCTGTCAGCTATCCCTGGCTACCCTAGGTTGGATGCGCATGTAACTCGAAAAAGATATCGTGTGATACGTAATTGACCTCTTGATCCCCAAAAGTGGATACGAACCCTGTATAATAAATCTCCAATGGACCGTGGGATAACACGGGATACACATCCTTCCGAGTCTTACGGACGTGAAGTGATATCAGTATTGGAGCGATATAGTATCATCTACGGCTTGTCTGGCTATTATTTAATGTACGATACGGAATACAAGAAAACAACAATGGCCCCCCTTCTCACCTATCTCTCAAACGACTGGAAACTACTGGGCCTGCTGTACGTAACGTTGGTGGCATCGCGAGTCAAGGAATCGGGATACTTCTTTCTGTAATCCTGCCAGCTCACGGCCATGTGGATCGCCCGCTCTCCACGTCGGGATTTGTGAACGGCTTCTGGATACCTTTTTTTGCCCAATTTTTTTTTCCCTTAAAGAACAATGAGCTGAGATACTGTAAGAAAATCCTCCTTCATGAGGAGATCAATTTTCACCAGTCAGGTGGTCGTCCCACAATGGGGCGGCAGGTCGGACGTCTTCCAGGTTTGGTGTTTTCTATCCGGCCGGCTCTATTAAAATTTTTTTTTTATTCTTTGAAAGAATCGGTACACTAGATTCAGTGGACACGCACTGTTGCCACGATATCCACTTACATTGCGGGTAGAAGGATGTTCGTAATAGTGGCTGTTTTGAAAAGCGATAAAGCCCAGAACCCAGAGCCTAGAAGGCTGAATCTTGAAATCATTAATCCGTAAGCGAGGCGCATCACCTTTTGGGCGCGTGCCAGCCACGATCCGGAGGAAGTGCTTCGGAGGGCAAAAGTATCGTCCAAGGAAGGCCAAAAGGCCATCTGACGATGAAATGGGTTGTCAGCTCAAATGTCCAGGTTCCAGAACGGTCGTAGATCCGCTACCTCGGTACAGTTCTATAGTGAGAAATTGACACGGTCCTATTGTTCTCTTCTTTACATGGTTCTATGCACCATTACATTTTTCTCCTATCCCTGTCATAAAAAGGTATCATCGACATGGGTGAGCAAAGCACGCACTATCACCGCTTAATGCCACGCGAGCCGCCGTGATCGATAAGCCTCTAGGAGCCCTTAGATATGAGTATATCTTGGATTGTTTCGTCTTCATACAGATCTAGAACCGCGATCAACCGAGAATATACTTCCGCGGCGGTATTACGATGATACTACCGGTCCGACTTATGCGCTACGAAGCTGGGCGTTAATAAAGTTGAGATAGAGTTCTAACGATATGAGTTTTTAATGATATAATCCATGATTAAGCGGGTGTGAAAGTTGGTTGTACCACAGACAAATGCGGCTGTGTAATAAAGAAGCATTCGTCCGGCAAGATGGGAGAAGCCGAACGAGGTAAACTATACCGCTGCTCGATCATTCGGAAAATTCAAACCTGGAAAACAGGACGTATGAATCAAACAGATTGTGCGTCTCTCACACAAAGTCAAGCCGTGCCTACGAATCAGATTGCAGCGACCGACCGCTCGGATCCGAACGTATGTTTATTGGGTGCGCGTACCAAGATTCCTTTTTCACTGTCCACTTTCATAACCCCCGCTTGCCTTCATCATCACCATTGCGGAATAGCTGGGAGCCCGAGCTCATACTGTGGTCCCAATATCTGTCCATTTAAAGTGGTTCCGAGTCGAGATTCTCTCAATTTTAAGTAGCTAAACACACATACATGTCGTAGTATGTATGTACGTCCGTCCGTTTTCTTTTCCTGAGCCCCGCGTAGCGTCGTGATGCTATCGTAATGACGAAGCTTATGGTTTGCCCCTGTCCTAGTATATGCTTCCGTTCCCAGGACCCATTATAGCGACCGAGGCTTAACTATACATAATATCGAGAGATACTTGTATATAGTAGCGACTAACTAGCTACAAGTTACAAGTTACATAGTACAAGTACCTGTGGATATATTGACATCGTGTATGACAGGGAATAGACACGAATCAGTGCCTGTAAGGATCCATCAATAAGTCATGGGGGAAAAAACTTGACTTGCGGCATCGGCCCAGGGTGGTCGGCAAGGAGGTTGAACTCGGGGCAGGCAAAAAAAAATAAAAAAATAATAGAGATGAACCGAATTGTAACCAAATCGAAAATCGATATTCCGTGTAGGACGACACGGTTCGGATTGTATTAATCCAATATACCTTTTATTATACCTTTAACTACCTTAGCTGGTTACTTAAGAATAAGCATTATAACTACACTATTTTGGTGATACTACAAATTAGCTCTTCAAGCTACTTAACCTTTAAAATAAACGTCTATTTAAAAGCTTCGGAACGCCGCCGTTTTGTTTTTAGCAATATACTTTATTTCATTTCATCAGTCTTAATCATTCAACCACGTATGAGAAGTACGAATATACCTAACGTATATACAGATCCAACGACTCCATACATATGTACTAATGCGGAAAGTCGACGACAAGTTACATAATGATAGTATAATACATAGCAGCGCATGAAATCCGTATATATGCGCGCACCATGACTCTTACTGGATGCAGTCTTTGATAAAAAAAAAAAAAAAAAAAAAAACATCAGAGCGGAAGAATGTTCTTATTATTCGATCCGATTGCACATAATGCATCATCGTAGCATGCGTGTTCGCATCGACTCCTAGGTCTTGGCCCTTTTGAGAGCTCAGGGATTCCCACGGTTGATATTGATTAGCTGATGTGGATTTTTTTCCTTTCTCACACAAAAAAAAACCCTGGTGAGCCTAGAGCCTAGCCCGTCCTAGTAAAATCTGCAGCCTAGGCAGGAACAAGCCGATGGATCCCTTCTCACCTTGCTTAGTCCACAAAAAGTGGTGTGGGTAAGGCATACCTGTGTGGGTACTTCGTACATAATACAGTACGGAATTACGCAGTACCTACGCTTACTTAAGAGTAACCTCATTGATATCCACTTTGCATAAAACGCAGAAATACATCATCCATGGTACTTGGGTTCTCCTCCCCAGTCAGTAAATAGTGTTGACTAATGAAGATGACCAGGGATTCGCGCTGCGACTGGCTTTATCAGGGATACTGGGTCTTTTGTGGGTGGTTCCGCCGCCTCCTGCTCCACGTTCATTGGGTGCGACGCACAGTACTTTATAGGTACCTACACCGCTTTAGCCTCCCCACATTGCGCCTCTAAGCTGAACTTCCCACATCATGAACATCGAATGTTATCACCTTAGGTTGTAAGTACTCAAGATATGGGTTTGGGAGATATAATTCACCACAGTATGTTCCAAACGCGTTGTGTTGGGACGGCTACACTCAATGAACTTGCTCGGCGTTGTGGATTTCGCACGGAAGGAAGACACGATGTACACGACTTAAACAGATGGACGGTTGCGGGTTGTGGGTTGCGGGTCGTAGGTCGGAAAGAGGCAAGAGAGGCGAGAGAGAGGGGCCTCAAGAAGCAGGGAAAGGGAGTTTAATCTTCAGCTCTAGGCAGGTATCTTGCCGAGCAAGGAAATCCACCAAGCTGCGAAGATACATCATGTACTCTAATAGTAAGTAGCGAGGGGTTGTTCTGATAAATAGTGGCTTTTTTTACTCGAGGTCGATGTGGATGGACTCGAAGTACGAAGCACGAAGCAGAAGATAAAGTTTGTGGTGGTGAATTTAGATTCGTTGAATTACCTAAGACGCCTCTAAAAGAAGGAAAAATAAAGAGATGGAGAAGAAGAAGGGGAAAAAAGACGTATTGACATGGGGAATCATGGCAAGAAAAGGAAATCAAATGCAGGATAAAAAAGAAAACAATTAAGTCATTTCAACTTACTGTATGTAGTACAAAGTGTAAGTAGGCAAGTAGGTATCTAATGTATGAGGCATGTATGTATGTATTTCTTGTATTCTGCATCCCTCCTTCCATGTAAGTTCTTCTCTCCCAGTTCTTGGTCGTTTGCCCCCCTGCTGGTAAGTACCTACTGTGGGATCTCATCATCTTATTGGTTAAGCGAGACCCGGGCCTTCCAAAATATATGACTGGATGTACACATAAAAATAATAATCAAATAAATCGAACACTTGAGGTAAATCCCCCCCCGAATCTTCCATTCTTCCCCAACCTTTTAACAGATTACCAAACCAGACCAGCCGTTCACCAGTACATGCATCCCTTTAATTCTGGTTCGGCAATCAAAGTTGCACGTTCAATCAACCCTCCACGCGTGTTCTTGGAGCACTGCAGCGTCGTGCCTCGCTCTTGCATCTTTCTGCATATAAAAATTCACCATCTCCCATCCCCTCGGCACTAATTGTCACTAAGCCCAATCTAAACTTGCTTGAGTTCTGGACGCGAACCGGTCGGGTCAGAGACTAAGGTTTATGATTTGGCGCACCACACGCAAATTCTGTCGTCACTGGGGTTGCCCTAAACCGTGACGGTAACTAGTACGATCAGCTTCTGGCCTTTTGGCGACTGACGACTGACGACTGGCGACTGGCGACTGGCGACTGGCGAGGAACACTGCGAGGCACTGCGAGACACTGCCCGCTAGCAGTTTACTAGCAGTTTTTAGCAGCGCGGTACATAGCTGCTACTTACATACCACTACTTACAACATTACCAACACTACTTACCCTAAACACCACACTGCACGTCACTGCCTTAGGCTGGAGATCGTGTGTGGTAGCTTTTTTTTCTTACGGCCACTCCTAACAGTGTCTGATACAAAGCCCCAAAAGCCCTGATATTATTATTACAGCCTGCTAGCAGCCAGCTACTATTCCAGCTCCTGCAGCCGTTATTAATAATTTCCTGGTACGCACTTATTGCCTTGGGAGGCGTGCAGGGGAACCGTACATATACACGCACACCCACACTCTGTTTTTTTTTTTTTCAGCCCTTTTTACATGGATTCCATCTGCGCTCCCACACACATATAATCCATTATAACCCCATACAAACGTCGTCAACATCCAGCTCGACGTAAGGAAACAGTAATAAGAGTCAGTCTAGCCGAGCCTGGGATCTTCTAGCGGCTCTGTAATTCGACATTCCGAAATATCTAGTATTTTTACTAGCACCGCGCCGGCCCAAACTCACCTTGAGCCCCCTGCCACCAATCGCAACCCTTGGTGCCTCTGACAAGACACGCTAAGTCTCACGGTCTAGACGGCTTCGGGAATCGCTTGACTTTTTCCAACGCTCCCTCCATTTTACTTCGAACTATTTTAGTGAAGTATCTTCCCACTCCACTACAAAGTTGGCCATCAGACCCCATAAGCCACTAGGTCCGCACGCGTTCATAACGCAGTACAAGGGGGTCGCTTCTCAAGGGAAACCAGATCGCACCCTGCATCAGATCGTGCGCAGTACTTGACAATTCCCGTCCTCATAAGCCCGGCCTCTTACCTGTTACCGCGAACGGCTGGCGGGTGCAGCTAATCTGTCGTGCAATACACACTACTTGTTGGCGCCCGCGATCTAAAAGCAGAACTCAAAAGCACACTGGCCCCCAACTTCTCACGCCCCATACGAGGCGGGACTACGATTTTTTAGTAATTAGCTCCTGCTCCGTTTTACCTAGGCATTGTTTTCTCCAGCACGACTTGGTGGCTGATCTCAACTTGTGGGCTGGTGGACCTTGTCGAGAGACTATTTCATCTACAGAGTTGCGCAAGACTGGAAGATCTACGCTATCTCCTCTTGGAATCAGTACCCCGTTAGATGACCAACTAGCCGCCAACAAATACGCCAGGGCAGCCTCAGCTTGTCCCCCTTTGGTGCAACTCTATCTTTCTCGTTTCTTACCAAGCACCACCCTCGACCTAAGACACCGTTTACTGCTACCCTGCTGAAGTTCGAAGCTGGCTCGAGGACTAAAATCCCCCGGTCCATTCGCTGTCCAATCGTGCCCAGCATCAGCAAGTAGTGTTTTTGGTATCAGCACAAGGTCTTAGACGTTTGCTGACGACCGCGCCTCGTTATCACTACCGCGTATCCTTAAGCATAAGCTTAGGAATTAGAATTCGGGAGCAGCCTTTGGAGCTTGCCTAACCGCCGCCGACTACTTCATGGAACGGAGCGTCCCCGAATATTCGCAGTCAGGTTTGCCTTCGCCCTATCCAAGTACGTACGGCGACACTCAGTCTGAAGCTTCCTCTGCAGATCACGCGTCTGCTGCCCACTATTCTAGTAATCAGGAAGCGCGGGGGGCCAGCTACCCTACGTCTGCGACGCCGAACTCAGAGTACGGAGCGTACCCGCAGTCTGCGAGGTCGACTAGTTCTTTCCCAGAGCATAGTCTTCGCCAATACCATCCAGCGAGCAACCATAGTGGCAGCAGCGGAGGTATGGCGCAAACACCAACAAGTCCGTCCATGCCTATGCAAGATGGACGCAACCATCAGTCCCAGCAGGTCAAATCTGACAGCGATGTACCCATAGATCCCTCCATCGCGGCACCCAGCCCTACCTACGCGCCTCCCAGCCAATACTCGCCGTACGCGCCGCCTCCGCAAGATATGTCGCATAACTATCCCCAAGGCGCCGGCAACATATACGCGCAGCCACGCCCCGATTGGGCGAACTATGGCCATCCAGCGCCGGGGCAGATGCCACACCCGCACTCGGTATACCCCCATACGCCGACAACGAATGCACCGGGACGACCAGCTCAGGTAGGTAGTTTTTCTCCCTTTCCTCTGATGCCGGGTGGTTAGCAAATTTGCCGTAGTCGACGGAGAAAACCATTTCGGGACATACCGGGTCGTGCAGGTCATAAGTTAATATCCAAAATATGTTCGGAATATGCTAATTATGACGCGTGGGCGTTGATTGTTTTCTTCCCCAGTACTATAATGATAATGTGAGGTAACTGATTTCATTGACAGTATGGTGGACAGCAGGTCTATTCATTTGTACCTATCCCCGGGGCACAACAACACAAGCGACCCCGACGACGCTATGAAGAAATCGAGCGAATGTACAAGTGCGGTTGGAACGGCTGCGAAAAAGCCTATGGTACGCTAAATCATCTAAACGCTCACGTTACCATGCAGAGCCACGGACAAAAACGCACACCCGAAGGTAAAGTCACCATTTGTCTTAGCACAATACTTTTTTCTCTTATTGCAGCGTGCACTATGTATTCAAAGGACTATAAGCTTTATTTTAGAGTACTCTAGGGGCAAAGCATCTACACTTCACTAGTAACTTGTGGGGGATAGGACGCTATTGTCTTAGGCGTTGGCCGAGCCTCTAGCCTAGTTTGTTCTAGATAAGGTCCAACTTAATCAGGTCAGATGTGTACAGGTGTTTGCTAACCATGGTAATCATACAGAGTTCAAGGAAATTCGGAAAGAATGGAAAGCCCGAAAGAAGGAAGAAGAGCAGGCTCGTAAGGCGGCTGAGGAAGCCGAACGTCAGCGTCATGTTGCTGCCGCTGCTGCTCAGGCCCAGAATGGAGGCGGCGATCCTCAAGGAGGTGATTCAGGTCAGGCGCCTGCATCATACACAGCCAGTCGACAAGTTCAGCTTCCGCCTATTGGTTACCAGGCGACTCAGTATCCCGCGCCTCCATCAGCGACGGTACCACAGCAACCACTCCCCGAGTATAGTCCTACGAGCCATATGTATTCTGGATATCAACAACCGGCATCACCTTACGGGCCGCAAAATCAGAACATCTATAGTCAACGCGAATAAGGACGTGGAATTCCGTCAATGCTGCTTGGCGGCACCGGCTACTAGTAGGTAGCTGTTTTAACCTCTGGAGTTGTCATTGTCGGAATGACTCGACTTCGTCTTTTTCCTTTTACTAAAGAATGAGATTTCAAAAAAGCTTATAAAATCAGCTCCTTCTGCCCGGTGTACGATTATGTAGTGATTCCCCCACACGACAAAAACACACGTCTTATTCGATAGGATGGTAGAGAAGTGGTTACTTATGGTCATTTCTACGACAGCATTGCCTTTGGAGTATTTTTTGCTCGAATCGGAGTGGATGATTCGCAGCACACACGCATTCTGATGACCAATATTGATTTCTCGCATACAGCATGGGGGCCTCGGACGGGGGAGGGCGGGGAGACGAGCCTTGCATTGGGTTGGGTGTCTGGGTAGGGCGGGTTACGAAACAAATGATTAGAGCTTCTAGGCTCAAAGAACCAAGGCATATTAGTGTCGTGGCGTGGCTTTGTTTTAATGGACGGCTTGTTAGGTGAAGAACTGCTCCCCACGGCTCAGGCTCCCCGACATGCCTTTTCTTCTCTTACATATTTCGCCGGGCATGTACTTGCAGTGCGGAGGCATTGTTCCTTGCGGAAGAGGAACATAATTTCGAGATTGTGTGTCCCTAGAGTCATCATCCCGTGGGGACCACGAAGACGACAATGCCAGGAGAATCTTTCGTTCTACGTTAGATACACGGATAATAATAACGTTGCGTTTGTTAGGGTTACCTAATGTAGTGCTGTTTTTATATGTGAACCTTGAAGAGCCGTCATTGCGTCTATGTATCCGTTGTCTCGGCGTCTATATTACTTATCTGTACACCTGCAATGTAGAAGCGGTCAAGTTTCTAGAAAAAGGACGCACTCTAATTTAGGGTGCCTTAGTTTCCCTGTGGCACCATAGCCACGAGGCATCCATGTGGTTTGGTATATTGTAGATGAGGAGGCTTCCTAAGGCTGTTAGCGAGGTAGTAGTAGGCAAGCAGGTCGGAATTTATTTTGGTGTGGTTGCACAAACCGTTATATTTCGTCTTAGCTAGACGCACAGCCGATCCCACCAGGCTATTGTTACATTCAAAAGTCCTGCTCATGTTGGGTACTTGCCTCTCTTGTGACACCAATCTTACCGTTATTAGTCCGTCGCGCTACTGGTATCCGGTGCTAAGTAGCTACATACTACCGTACGAGCTTACAGGTAACTAGCCATCTGACTATATATCCGCGAATATGATGGGGTATGACGGTCATTCTTGGGAAGCACATAAACACAGAATCTGGGGAAGGCGGTATGACCTAATATATTACGATCATGTATGCGTCAGTATGTAGTATGTATCATATCATATATGCATTATATGACCCGGGGGCAGGTGATGTTGCTTTAGACTCTTTTCTAGAAGAGTTCTCGAGGGAAGGGCTTAGCGGATTTGTGGGCCATAAGGCTTTCCCAAGACTTCGGTCGAGGTGAAGACTGATCTTTGGAACCCATCTGAACTACTTCTGCACGCTTCGATCTAGCTTAAGTAGGTATTCGACCGGTACAGTACCGGTACCTGGTCTTGTATAAGGCTATATGTACGTATAGTACGTATAGAATAGTCCAGGGGGGCCATTCAGCAAGACGCCCATTTATGCGGGCAACCCAGCACCACGGACGGGATAGAACAGCGTACTATGGTAAGTGACAAGACAGCATAAGCGAACCGAACTTTGGAACCCATGTACATGAATTTAGCCCTGGTTTGGCTCTTGTTCGGGACCGGCCTTACACTAGCGACGTTGCAAGCGTTATCTGTGCCCCTGGGAAAATCTTAAAAAAACCTATGCTAGGTTAGGTTTTTTTTTAATGATGGGCGGTTCTTTGGGGCGTTAAGTTAGTATATATAAGGGTAGTCGGCCACGAGGTTTGGGATCTCTGGCGTTGGTGTGGAAGACTGCGGCCGGACTAGACAAGGGGTCTAGCGCGATGCGGGCGCCGTTGGCATCACGCACGCACCACTACAACACCCCGGCCGAACCAAACTTATACACACATTAAACTAACTACCATACACACACTAACTTACTATATATACCTACCTTAACCTACCTTAGCATTACCGTACCAAACCGAACCAAACCATGACTTACTACCCCCTCCCTAGACAACGCCCCAATACGGCGGGCCGCTAACACCGTAAAAGGCTGATGTGCTCCTAGGTTTGTTGTTGTATTTTCCCTTCCTTGGGCCGACTTAACGCATGTAGGACATATGTATGTAAGTGAGCGGGCCGGAGGGGAGGGTCCTTTAAGCTACGCTCGATGTAACCCTAGATAGCGCGGGCGATGGACATGGGAAAAAGGGGCCGGGTCTACTAACTAATTATACCTACCTCGTAGTATAGTTAGTTACAGTTATTTTTATTTTGGTCTTTCGCTTGGGTATTTATTATTTTAGCGTTCGTCCTAAGTTCAGATGGGCAGGTAACTAAACTTGTTTCCTACGGGCTTGCTTGTTTAATTCTAGTGTTTTCCCTTTTTGAAGTTAAGAGACATAATTATACACAAGGAGAGAAAAGGTACGTATAAGTCTTTTAACGTGGTTAGTAAGTACCTAACGTTTGTTCCTTGCATCCACTATTATACAGATGGATGGATATATAGGTACAGATGGATAAGGTGATTGCTATAACTTAGCGTAAACTTATAACTCTTATACAACGAACTCACTTATTAACTTTATATATAACTAACAACTACGTATATTTCAAATTTAGCTTTTCTCATATTCCTTTTCTCCTATAATCGTACGGCGGCATTGGTCAATTCAGGCAAAACAACTCCGGATCACCTTACTGGTTACAATCGGCATCAGTCGGCGATGATGCATCTCGTCAATGAAACTACCACCATAGTGTAGCATCAATCACGATAACGAAATACTTTTCCTATGCGTGATGAACAAAGATGAAACATCAGATCTCCGATGGGCTTCGGCTTCTACGAGATAAGCTCCGATTATCATCATACGGGTGCTTTCTGATCTTCACAGTCGCACAAATTGAGCGACTCGCTTGACACGAGCCGCACTATCGACATATAGTATAAGTATAGTTAATATTTATAACTCCTCGGAAGCCAAGAAGGGCGATCGCTCGGCATATCAAACGCGGTGCGAGATTAATGAATTGCTTATCGCCGTCGTACAGGTTAGGTATGTATATATTTGGTCCTACCTTTCATCTCGCGAGGGTGACGTTTGCTATCACAAGTTGTTGTCGATAAGCTTTTAAACTAAAAAGGTATGACGTAGGCGCAGCCATCTGAGGTTGTTTCTTCTGTCTTATAATACCTAAGAATTATCTTTTCCCGCGCCTCCCCTCTTCGGTCCTACGCATCAACGTCATTCTGCTTCAGGAAGGACCCTGAAAATCCCTTGGCCCTCCCTAGAAAATTCCCGTCATTTCCATCTTAAAAAAGAGGAAGAAAAAGAAGAAGAAAAGAAATATGTTAGGCACGATCCTTAAGTGTTTTGTCCTTTGGACAGTTTTATTTAGAGTTAACATATTTAGCTAGATTGATAACTAGATCAAACATCTCTTTTCTATGATTTGTGTTTTCGTTCTTGTTCAAAAGCTAACAAATTACTTACATAACCAACTGAGAAACGATTTATACTTTGAAACAACTAATAAAATAAAATAACACCGGCTTGCGGGAAATGCCCTCAGACTCTTCGATGCCGGGTTTAGACCCACCAAAAATGACATCCAGCCCGGGTAATTGTGGGGAGACGGTCGATTTCCATCCAACTTCAACTTCCGATTTCACCGATCATCTATCTTCCACCACCATCACTACCACCACCACCACTACCACTAAATCAATAGCACGACCGGGTCTTGGTTCCGGTAACCCATCAAAATCCGTCGAGTCTCTTCCTACTATCGGCACCTTACCCTTGGGTTCTCTTCGCATTACGGAGCCGAGAGAAGAAGAAGACGAGGACCCTGATACGCCGTTGACTACGCCTGACGTCGCCATGGAGTCACCCGTAGAACCGGGACGAAGTACATTCCCTACCGCTACGGGTGGCGACGTCCTCATCTTGGACGATCTGCCCGCAGGCTTTACCATAGGCTGCGACACCATGTCCTTCTCGACGAAGAAGCCGTTTCCGGGCTTCCGTGACATCCCCGCCGGCGCGCACCTTATCTGGGTCGCGCCCTCGGAGCTTACATCCTCGCGCAGCGCGTACTGGATCGTCACGCCCGAGCGCGAGGACGGCGAGCCCGGCGACGTCTACGTCAAGCAGTGGGACAAGTTCAACGAGGTCCTCAGCGACCCGGCGAGCCACGCCGAAGACAGGTTCCAGAAGGAGGCCCTGCAGCACATCTTCAGCAGCCTGTCGCCCTACCAGCTGCGCGCCACCTCGTCCGGGGTCCTCCTCGCACCGCCCAGTCGAAATGCGGAGCACCTACCGTCTTTCTTGAGCAATGAGAATATATGGTCTCACCTCACGTCGGCGATCACCGCGGACCTTCTGAATCGGATCACCGGCAGACCCCAGCGGAGCTGGCAGATCACGACGCAGGACAGCGTCGCGGGCGAAACCACGCTGGCCGAGGAAGCCCGGCTGTACGCGAGCGGCAAGCCGCAACTACGCTTCACCTTCGCGATGAACGCGCCGCTGCTCAGCGCCTCGCTCTCCGGGCCCCAGCGCACGCAGCAAGCTCTCGACCCGACGTCTTTCGTCATGGAGACATTTTCCGCCGCAAACCGCCCCCGACGACCTCGCCGGCGAGCTGTCCTTCGCCTTCCTGTCCGGCATGCACCTCGGCAACCACTCGTGCCTCGAGCAATGGTGGTTCTACGCCACGCGCCTCGTCTTCCGCTGCTTCGCCCTCGCCACCCTGCGCCCGGCCGCCGCGCGCCTGCTCCTGCGCACTTTCCACGCGCACCTCGTGTACAACGACCGGCACCTCGAGGGCGACGTGCTGGACATGATGCCGTCTCACGCGCGGGCGCTGCAGCGCGCGCTCACGACATACGCGTCGCGGCTGGACGAGGCGTTCCAAGCCCTGGGGGACGACGCCACGCCCGACCAGCATTTAGCCCGGGATGCGTTTGCGGACCTGGAGGCGTGGGTGCGGGGGAGGTTGGGGTGGGATCTGCGGGCCGAGTACGTGCGGTCTGGAACGCTGATGTTGGAGGACGGGGAGATGGTGAGCGCGGAGATGTCCGATTTCGAGGACGAGGACGAGAGGGGGGAGTTCGCGCCGGTGGTGGTGCGGTTGGATGGCGGGGGGAGGGAGGCTGGGCTCGTGTCGTGGGATGCGTAGGGGGATGAAGATGAGCGCGGGACTTGGCCTGGGGATGATAGACAGAGGCGTTGGGGTGGACGTTGTGCTGTATTATGATGTATACCTAGGTACCTAACCTGTCTTCTGGCACTTGATGAAAGTGTACAGCTTCCAGTATTGCTAGCAATCATTTCGGAGCTAGTAGCAGAATATTCCTGTTGAGTCAAAGAATTTGAGGCTACCCCTGAGTCTCTCAAGTTAGGATATCCTTTACCTCTTTACAGTATACGTTATCATCTATGAGCTTATGTTCGATCCTACAATCCGTGGGGAACTAGGCTTTATTATATCTACCTTTCTCATCTTTACATAGGCTAAGACTTTGAGCGAGTTCTCTTATTTTCTCGTCTTATAGGCACAGGGAAGTCAAGATGGGACAGCTCAGAGTCATACTTCGACCAACCATTACGAGTCCCGAATCGATCGTTCACATGGAATAGCTCACACTAAATTATCAAGGGTAAAGGTTCCGGACCGGCACGATTTTACTGTTTGTTTTTGCAGAAAGATGTTTTGTGTCGTTTCATTCGCCTAATCCCTTTACAACCAGGCCATGCAAATGCATTGATAATAGAGAGAAGAAGGCATCCGTAGTAGAGATAGCCCTCGCAAAGGATTCCCTTTTCTTAAGACTCCAGAGGTCCGACCACCGACCATAGCCGTCCCAATTCGTTGCGCGCACACAAAAAAAGGAGAAAGGAAGATACGAGCGGCCACTGTCCTCTTTTTTTTTTCCACCACAAGACGATTCCAGCGGCTTCGTTCTTCCCTCCTTCCTCCAGACCACCATCCCCAACCCCCGCGGGTAAACACCACCACCGAACAAGTGGGAGGAAGGTATTTCGTTTAACGGTAGGATTTCTGGTATCTGGCGCGGGCACCGGACCGCCGAACTTCTTGGGCTCACACCGACGGTTGTCGGCGACGAGGAGGGTTCGGTCGTACTGGACGAGAGCCTGCTTGAGCAAGTTCTTGCTGTGCTCGTCGACGAACTTCTGGTAGTAGGCGATGAGGGCCTTGGAGATGGCCTGGCGGATGGCGTAGACCTGCGAGGTGTGACCACCACCAGTGACGCGGACGCGGATGTCGACCTGGGCGAACTTGTCGAGGCCGATGATTAGGAGAGGTTCGTAGACCTGTTTTTTTTTCGTGTTAGTGTTTATGTTCTTTCTTTCTTTTTTTTTTCTTTTTTATCTCTTCTCGGTTTTAAAGAAGCATTTGAATTTTGAGATGCGAATAACAATCCAACATTCAATTATCTCATTCAGTAAAGAAATTGACTTTTAGATTCGATAATAGAGAAATTGAAAATGGGTATGGAATATCGTATTCGAGAAATATTCGTTTCGTACCTTGAATCGGAGAACCTCGGGCTGGACCAGAGAAAGCGGTCGGCCGTTAACTTTGATGAGACCATTACCGGCCTATAATGAAAAATCTCGTTAGCATATCTAGTTGATTTAAAATATCTCTTCGTCTATTCCATCCATTCACTAGCGACGGCGATGTTGATAATCTATCCCATCTCACTTCTGTAATTGACCAGACACAAAAAAACGAACCTTGCAGTGGGCGACAGCGGTAGCCGTCTTCTTCTTGCCGAAGCACTGGACGCTTTGGTTAGACATGGTTGCGGATTTGTGTGGTGGGTTGGGTGTTTGAAGGTATTCGCAACCGAAAATGCCTAGGCTTCAACGAAAGGAGGGTCAATCGATTTGGTGATGGGGGGAGGAACAATTTTCGCGTTTCTTTTGCCGAAATGTCGAAAAAGGGTTTGTGCCCTGAAAATACGCTAGAGCTGTTTTCGGGAAGAAGGTGAACTTAAAGGTGAATTGGAGGGTCCGAAGAATTTCCGGTGGGGCAATCGAATCCGACTTAACTTATGTAATCATTCAAGATCGGGTAACTAACTACGTACCTCTTATAAGTTTACCTAATCTAAATGCCCCTCGGTATATTCAACATCACGAACTTATACCTTAACATAACTTGATCTGTTTCGTAAATAACAATGACCTTTAATTCCTAATTTATAGAAAGATAATATACCACCTTCTACGTAGTCGTGTAAAGCTATTCCATTATACGAAATATCTACTTCTTTCTGCAGGGGTCTCAACTTACAAAGTAGCTATCAGAGGAGCTCCGAGATACAATACAAATACAACTTCTCTCTAAATAGCTTCTCTCCCACCTCACCCCTTAGCCCCTAAAACACACACATACACACACAAAAGGAGAGGAGAGCACCACACTCCCAACCATGTCCCGCAAAGGCGTCGGCCTCGCAGCCTTCGACCGCTCGCGCCTAACATCCGCCCAATTCGCCTCCCACGGGTCCTCTCTGCGGTCCCACGACGCCCAAGCCCTCGAGACCCAGCTCTCCGTCTTCCGCTCCCTGCTGCACCAGTTCGCGCACACCCACGCCAAGGACATCCGGTCGGACCCGTCTTTCCGGGCGCAATTCGCGCGCATGTGCGCGGCCATCGGCGTCGACCCCCTGGCCTCCTCCTCCTCCTCCTCCTCTTCCTCCTTAGGCTCCACTTCTAGTCTGTGGGCGCAGCTCTCGGCCGCAGCGTCAACGACTTCTACTTCGAACTCGCGGTGCGCGTGGTCGAGGTGTGCGGCGCCACGCGCGGCGAGAACGGCGGGCTGATCGGCGTGCGCGAGCTGCGGGAGCGCCTGGCTAGGGGCCGCTTGGAGGGCGCCCCGGAGATCGCCGACGACGACGTCCTGCGCGCCGTCGGCACCCTGAAGCCGCTGGGCTCGAGCTACTCGGTCGTGCGCGTCGGGAGCAAGCCGTATATCCGCTCCGTGCCCAAGGAGCTGAATACCGACCAGAGCGCCGTGCTCGAGGCCGCGCAGGTCCTGGGCTACGTGAGTGTCTCCATGCTCATGGTGAATCTGCGCTGGGCGAGAGCGCGTGCGCAGACCGCGGTGGATGACCTTTTGGGTGAGGGCATGCTTTGGGTTGATAAGCAGGCTGATGAGTGGGAGTATTGGAGTCCGGGGTTTATGTTGGATGCTGATGGTGGAGGGGCGGCTGGAGGATGAGTGTAGTTTCTATGGGGGGTTATCTTCACTGGGCCTCGATGATATATCATAGCATGGGACTACCTACGTTTTCACCAACACGGCTTATTTTAGCTGTGCAAGTTGAACTTCACCTTAAAAATAATACCAAGGACTTATTGTAAATAGTTATTCATCTTATTTCAACTACCAATATCGATATCAAAGAACCCATTAGTACACCTGAATTTTCCTTCTCCAATGCAATGCTGAATTCTCCCTGCCCCTTTCTCTGCTCCAACCAAATATATATCTCTGGTACAATATGTATATAGGTACCTAAGCGTTTATTAGGGAGTCCCAAGGCTGTCGTTGTTGCTGCTGCTGTCTATTCCCAGTGTGGACCATGAGGATTTAACCGACTTCCAAGCCGACCTCGACTCCCTGAACTCCACATGTATATGAAAAAAAGGGTGTAAATGCTCATAATAAAAACGAATCAAAATTTTTAAAACGACTGTGACCAACGGCGGAGGCTATCCAAAGCGAGCGAACTTGGTATAGTATCCTGTCATTCCTACGATCCGTCCCGTATGTCTAGTGAGCTTCCTTTTTATACACCAGGCATCTTTATGCGCCTGTCCAACTCCGGGCCAATTATCGGTTACTTCGTTTGGATATACCAGCTGGTTCGGCTCGACCATTAGACCCTTCTTCTATTTTTGCCTATCCTATCCATCTATCTTCATCGTCTTCTTGCTCATCGTCGTGGTCATTCTTAGCGTCGTTGTTATCCCGGTCTCTAAGCCGGCTCGTCAACGCGTTCAGTTTCCCCTTGATGAAGCCCGGACCGGTCGACTTTCGCCTTCCTCTATCTTCAATCATAGTGAAGCCGCTGGTGACACCGCTACTAGTGGTTGGTCGGAACGGGCTTAGAGAACTCGCAGCGCTCGTACTCGCGCTGGTTTTTGGTCGAGGCATGTCAATTCCTAGACCGCTATGAGTACGGTCTATAGGCGTCGGAGGTGTCATCTTGACGAAGGAGGGCACAGGCGGTGTATTCCTGCTTTCCGCGCCGTTACTAGGTGCGCGACCGTACGAGCGGGACGAGGCAAGACTAGAGCTCCGGCTGGGCGATCGCTGCAGCACGGGAATGTTCGAATGCGCACTTCTTATGCTTCTTGGTGGTGATCGCGAGTAATCGACTGGGCTCGTTCCATATAAGCTTGACGAATCATCACTATTGTCGCCGCTATTGGACATGCCTGGCGTTGCGAGGAGAACGCTACTGGTTGCTAGCTCACGCAGCTTATTTTGTTGCGCTGTGTTCGGTCGATGTTTGCTGAACTTATTGCCGATGATAGCTCCTGTATGAGAAATAAGAGCCTTGATCACGCGGGATTTGAACGCCAAGGCTAGGTCAAGATTAGACCATGTCTTGTTGCGGTATTCAATGGTTGGCAGCCGGAAGACGAAATCATGCACATCTTCGATATTTCGGTCGCCTCTGCCCTTATAACTAAGGCAGAGGACAACTGACGGAAGCTTGATATACGCAAAGGTTACATAGTTAGAAGCACGTGCTATCATCTTTGTCAAGTCGTCCGGAGGCTTATCTTCTGTATTGCCAGATTTCCGAGAGAGACCAAACCGCCCACTCTTCTTGTTCTCGTTGCTGTTGACTGAGGCGATCGTTGTGGCTCGGCTAATTCCCATCTTCTGCGAAGCGTTGCCCGACTGAAGAGATTCGTACGATGGCTTTTTACCGGCCGTCTTCGAGCCAAAAAGCCGGAAGACGCTGCCGCCATCACCTGAATGGACGCTTATGGCCTTGGGTTTCTGATAACTGTCTTCAGGCTGGCGCGAGTCTAGGGTCAGGGTAGGACGAAGGCGGAGCTCCAATGACCCAGGTCGCGTAGAGAACGAAGGTTCCTTGTCAGACGTCGCAGAGCCAAGCCTACTAGAGTTTGACATGGTCTCGTCGGGTACATCGTCTTCCTCCGTCTCGCCAGGGAGAGTAGACCTCAGAATGAATGGCGAATCCGAGTGCTCATCGGCGTTGTCCTCGTCCACCCCAGGGAATATGTATTCAAAAAGCTTCTTCCCAACTTCATGTTCAAGTTGAATTCTCATAGGGAATAGGTTCACTTCGAAATGATCCATCACAGGTATGCCTGCTATAGCCTCTAACATGTGCCAGTAGACACGGACCATCTGTTTTCCGTCTAGACCAGCCATGGCTGCCTTCTCATCCTCGAAGTAAGGAGCAATCATCTCCGGATAGATCGCATCTGGCATGAGATTCAAGCCTAATACCTTGCCCACTTGCATCAGATTTATATGAGATCCGTCAGAGTTGTCAGTGCGGTCGTACTCAACATCTCTTAGCTGCAATTCGACGAGAGGCTCGTTGTTGTCGCGAATAAGATGCCAAACGATTTCCTTGGCGGAAATAGTCCACCTCAGCAAAGCGTTACTTTGAGATGCATTGTCGTACTTCCGCTGCGAGGTAGTGATGGCTTTCATCACGAAAAATAACTCATCCTCGCACGCTGCGAGATCGCGCTCCAAAAGCAATCGATCCTGCCATCCCTTCTTATCTAGGTACTTCGAGTGGAGTTGGAAGTGTGCCTTGATATCCTCTAGTTGACGGATGCGCTCTTGCAATCTAGTAACCATTTCCGGAGTTCCTCGAAGGTCACTGAAGTCCGAGGCTAGTATGATCTTCTCCAGTTTCTCGTTCCTTGTCTTCTCAAGAGGTTCACTGTATAGAAGAAGATCAAGCACGATGATATATATCGCGTAATATTGCGATGAATTGCAAAGGGCCCTAGCTTGAGGGAAGTCTACCCACAGACTATCCATCCTGCTTTCGGTGCTCTCCGTTGAAAGAGGGTTGGCTTCAGTGTTGACCTCATCATTGTACTTCAGCCGGAGAGTATTGAATTTGTCATACCTTAGCATGGCCGATGTTTTTTGTACAACCCGTTTGAAGCCAAAAGGATCCGACTGGAAATCGTACATAACTTCCATAGGTACCCAAGGCGGCCAGGCAGATCCAGCAGGTGTTCCATATGTGTTACCGGAATACATTGATAGTAATTGGCCTGAGAACCATTTCTGGTGCGTCACAAAGAACTGTGCACTATCCATTCCGAGTAAGAAACGTCGCTGGACCAATCCGCTGACCTGATCAGATAGCCTTGCCTTCTCCATAACTTCAACCACCTTAAGCTCCATTCCTTTTCCGGTGATAAGAACAACGTGTTTCTTGTTCTTTTCGCTTTGGAGCTGTATTTGCGGCGCGATTAGGCGGACATGATATGAGTTTTGAGGAGCGAATTCGTCTGCTATGCCACTAGTAATGTCCTCCATGTTCGTGTTTGTAGGGCCTTCAGTTGTGGAGTATCCATCGGCGTCAACATATTTTCTGCCGTCTTTGAGGATCTGCTTGATACGGTATTCAATATCCGGGTCGGTTTCACTAGATTGCCTATTGCTATTTGTGGCTGAAGGATGGCGCGTGTCATTATTGGGCGCATTGGCGGACTTGCTGTTTTGCTTGGCCCTGGTCTGCTCCTCTACGATATCTAGGATAAATTTAACGGCAGGCCGAGATAAGTAATAGACGAAACCGCGCCGTTGGCTGACTTGGTGGCTATATCGAAGAATGATGTTTCGCAGTAGATTGTTCCACTTCAATTGGACGTTGTGGACAACAAATCTGTTTTTGAAGTCGCTTGCAAAGTCGGTCCCTGATGGTATTTCGACTTTTCCATCCCCTGTGTCGATCCATTCTCTGGATTGGTGGCTGGTAGACTCGGAATCTCCTGAAGTATCTTGGCTATCAGCTGCTGCCTTAATTGCCACTTGCTGTAGCATATCTTCCATAAACACGAATTTTTCTTTCAAGACGGTAGCATGCCTACTGAGCATCTCGAATTCGGCTTTAAGCTCTGGATCATTACCGTCATCGCGGATCATACGCAGTTCAGCATCGCCGACGTTGCGGGTGTTAGCAGCGATCTGAACTTTCAGTTGCTCCAGTCGAGACTGGATCAACTGGGATTGGACCCTCCTAGGATCGTCGTCCTGGCTCATTATGCAAACATGGGTTGGTTCGTGCCCGAAAGGACTCGTACGGTCTGGGTCTCCATCTATAGTGCCACCAATATCGGTCTGTCTGAAATATGTAACACGGGGGGCATACGCGAGCGGCAATATTTTCGTGTCCGGATTTGGCTCTGAGGGTAGGATCCAGTCGAGCTCAACAAAGTCATCCATATCGATCCAGCTGAAGTCGTTGTCAGGAATAGTGAAATGGGAGAGGTCTATACCGTCCTCGTCTTGTTGTGTCATCAACGTCGAGATTGAATTCTTCTTGATTGCCTCGGTGGTCGTGCCTCTGATACTAGCAGAGACAGCACGAACATCCGCGGATACAAGGTCAAGCTGAGCTGCGTGAATTCTCATGCCAGTTGTCCTGCCATTCGTCTTATGACCCCGATCTCGAGTGTTGAACTCTTCTCGGCGCTGGTGAATATCAAGCATAAAGTTGTCAAACCTGACCTTGATACCCGTAGCTGAAACGGAGTTTTCGTTGTAGTCTTCAGCATCTTTATGCTTATATATGTGGCTGAGAAATAAGGGGGCTAGGAGGAGGTTGTACTTGATTGTGCCCAGATGCCTTCCGAATTTCTTGCTGTTCTTCTCTCTCCCAGGCCATAAAGAACCCTGGCGGATAGGAAGTGACATCGGCCCACTGAATAGAGACCACCAAGCAAAGAAATGAGTGAAAAATCGAGGTGTCAAATGTACCGTATTGTAACTTTTAGACGGCTGGACCTCTGATGATGACCAATCCCGGTCGACTGGTGCTCTGATTGCAATGGAGAGATGTATGTGCTGGCTTCGGAATCCGCGGAAAGCATCGTATGGCAGGGAACTGTCGTCGGGTTTGGCGTGCTGCGGAGACTTCAAAACAACCTCGTAGTGAGGTTTGAACTCAAAGTTCCGCTTCCCGTTTTCGATGGCCTGCTCAAAGACTAACCCGGCCAACCATTGGACGTTGCCAGAGACTTTCATCACAACCTTCTTGAAGGCCGCGCCGGACTTGAAACTGTTCTCGCTCGACACGCTATCTTCTTCCCCGACTTGACGCGATGCCTCTCTAACCTGATGGCTGTAGTCAGGTATTGCAAGAACAAATTCACCGCTATCGACGGTCATGAACTTCTTCGGGTCGTCTTCAGTGTGGACATTCCATCTGACATTGTTTCGCCAACACATTAAAAACCCTGCACCGTTTCCTGTGACATTATAAGGATCTCTAGTGCCCTTCAAAGCGAGATGAACATCGCCGTCCTCCTTCCACGCGATTCGAACTCGAGAATGAAAATTGAGCCTGATCTTATCCCAGAAACCTACTCGTTCTGAAGGATCTAACTGGGGCTTCGTGAATGATTCAATAGCCATCATCATGTCTTGAATCGCCGGTTGATACGAAGGACCCCAGGTAATCCTGGTAGGATATGCCGTATTGATATCAACATTCATGTCTGAGTAGGACTTCACGGGCCCGATAGTGCGGCGGACATCTATGGCGAAGCTGCCGTTTGGCTTTCCCGGCTCTGAAGTCTCTGGGGGTGTAATCTGGACTCTGATTCTTCGGGATGATTCGTTGCCATGAAATTCTTCTGCGATAACGAAATCTGTTTTGAGTGACAAAGCTGCAAGTCTCGATGACTGGCCAGACTTTGTAGCGGGGACATGGAGTAGGGGTAGAGGATAGTCCCTAAGGCTAACTCTTGCTTCGCCCATATTAATCTGGACGTTCATAGGCACGAGGAGGGAATATTTCATATCCTTGGGCATCCCTTTTCCGACCTCATGGAGAAAATCCGGTAGCTTATGGATTGGGAACGACGGCTTATCAATCACTATTTGCAGATCTGTTACCACCGTTGCCATCAATGCCGGCCGTTGAGGCACTTCAAGAATTTTCTCGTTGTCCTCGATATCATCAGGGACCTGATCGGGACCCCAAAATAAGCCGCGCAACTCCTTCATGCCGTTCCTCGCCATCGTATAATGACGATCGATACGCCTCTTCCAGCTTTGAGCGTTATGTTGATGGAGCTTGGTTCTAGCTTCCTGGATCGAGACATGCGCGCTACCGCTCATGCCGCGAATCGTCTCCGGATCGTATCGAGGGTTTCTGCTCCTCGGCGATTCGCTGGAGGAACGTTCTTCACGGCCAAATTGTGCAAGGCCATCTTCACTCCTACTCCTTCCAAAAGAAGTGTTTGAGGCTGCTGTTCGTCCTCTTGTCATTACCGATCGATTCCTAATCCGATTGGCCTCTTTCTTCATTTCTTCTTCGTGGATTTTCTTCACTTTGACTCGGTAAGCTTCCTCGCGAGCGAGTCGTTGCAATTGCTCAACGCGTCCAGCCCTGTAAATCATCCCTAGTTTCCATTCGAAAGCTCCATCTTCAAGTTCAAACAAAGGGTACGGGCTCTTAACGAGATTTTCGGAACGTTTTTGGGCCTTCCGGTGCTTTATCCAAGATATATTCATTCGTACCCGTCCTAAAGCGGTGATGTAGCTGCTCGCTCGCTTTTATGACATTGATGATATTATCAGATATTTGGCTGATAATAAGCTCATGAGGTACTGCCAGACGCATAGCATCAGTCACTATATCAAACATTTTGTCGTCGTGAAAACCACCAGTTGACATTTTCCTGCGCGACTGGCGATAGTCCATACGGACGGTTTTAATGCTTGCAATGCGTGCCCAGACTCCTCGCATTCGAGGCGCACCAGCATATAGTCGAACCAACTTCGAAAAGAAAAACGGAGGTGACCACCTATGCCGGCCAGCTTCCATACCATATATCTGCATCATCAATGGAGGATCAGAAGGCATTTCAGCTTTAATTTGGATGAGGGCGGCTTTAATGTCATACGAGACGAGCTCCTTCGAGTACCGTGGGAATTTATCCATATGGTCGGCGATAGGAGAGTCAGGTGATATTAGTGGAGGACTCAAGTATCCTGTCTTTGGACTTGCTGGTGTTTGGGGGTATGGTCCCGCTCCCGGTCCTACTCCCGGCCCTCTCGTGAACGCGTTACGCAAGACCATGACAGCCACACCTACAGAATAGTGTCGATAAAGAGAATAATGCATAAGCAGTGTTCTCAAATGAGAATGGACGTGAAGGATTGGACCTTGAGCATCGCTATGTGTTGAGAGGGCCACTTCAAAGCGAGGCATTTGAATAAACGGCTCAGCTTCCCATTTCTCAGGGGCCTCAACTATGAAAGCCTCCAAGTTTCGTGTATGTAGAGTGAATCTCCGCCCGTCACCCTCAATCTGCTGCTTTTTGCGTGGGGATGGAGGCACGGCAACCGAGCTCAAGAAATCTGCATCAGGCATAAAAGATCGGCTCGCCGTTCGTCTTCGAGATGCTGGTCTGTTCCGTAGCGAATCTAATCTATGAGCTCGATATTCCGTGGACCAGGATTCCATCTGTAGTACGACACCTCGAGTATTCCCCGGGAAATCTTCATCAATACCCGTAATTTCGGCGCTGAAGTCTTCGACTTGTACCGAGAAGTGAAGCAACCATGATGGCAAGGAACGGACAATGTTCTGAGATCTCTGTGTCTTTGAACCTGCCCGTTTATCAGGTTCGACGTCTAGCTTGAGCTGTCGAACTATTTGGCGCAGACCCTTGGTTATCTCCGGGCGTGTCATGCGAATCGCAAACGTTTGGACCTGGCCGTTGGCGATCACATGGACGTCAGGAGTCGCCGATAGTTGGACCTTGAGGTCAAACGACTCTGTATCCATCAGGTCGAAGCGACTGCCCTGGGTGGTTTGGTAATAAAGGTGGTGAGTCTGAAGTCGAAAAGACGACACTAAAGAGTAGTGTAAATCTTCAACCGCAGAATGGAAGGACTCGAGGTCAAGCGAGATGGAGGAAATAGAAGAGATTATCAGGTCGAAGTCATCTGGGTCATTAGTCTTTTCGACTGGGGGTAAAGCTATCCTTAACACTGGTTCATGCATAGAAAACTTGATATTAGCTTTCGGCAATAAACGAGAAATAAGTATGTGTCTCTGCTGTGCTCGGGCTTTTGGTGCCTTCGGCCGGCGCTGGAGCAGTGCGAGAAGTACGGGAATATGCTTTGGGTCAAGGTCCACTGAAGGCGAGGTAACGACGGAGTTCGCAAAGAGTATATTGGCGTTTCGTTCTTCAGCACTTCCAACATCAGAGAGCTCCACGGTTTTCGAGGGTAGTGTCGTTTTTACGGTCGTTGTAGCCATAGGAATGTAAACTATTCTCTCTGGTCTACCAGTACCATCATCAAGCCCAACAGAAATCGATAGAGCCGCACCCAAAGCTTCGTGAGCAATGTCTTTTGAAGGAAAATACATGCGATGTGCTGGAGACTTGGGATCTAGGCGATGCAAGTCTATACCAACCTCCTTCATGGAAGCATTCAACAGTAAAGGCGAGCCAGCTGATTTCACAGCATTCACCTTCTTCGTGAGACTGACAAAGCTCACCGCAAATTGGACTTCCTTAATCCCTCGAAGTATAGAGCTCACGAACTCCTTAGAATCAGACACCGTTTGCATCAACTCTTGATCCGTACTACCCGGCTGGTCGATTTCTTGTAAGACCTTGTCAACCGAAACCTCAATTGACTCGGCTTGCGTATACGTATTCGAATTTTGACGCTTAGATTTCTGATAACGCTCAACACAAGTTCGTACATCGTCGTAAGGAATATGCAATCTCCCCAGTTTCAGTGCAATGGCTGCATCCCGTAGACCATCTAAATTTTCGTAGAGGAATCCATGGACATTCAGCGTAGCACTATCCAAGATCTCAATAGCCTCAGCTCCCTTAGCCGTGAACAGAACACTTCGCAGGGTAACGATCCATTCGGCGGAATGTTGCTGGCGTTGCTTATCGGATCTTGTCTGGAAAAAGAAACGTGCGCGGTCCACCATACGATTTCGAGTATCCAAGGCAATTGTGAGGCTACCAAATTGTATCTTCCCAGTATCCACGATGTTAAGCGTGGAGTCAGTGGCCACGACATCAACCATACGAAGCCAGCGGACATTTCTGTGGAGCTTCTTTACACGGTCCTTGATCTTTTTGAGCTGTTTCCAAGTAGCGCTGCGAGCAGCCTCGACAGTAGCCCGCTTGGAGGGTAGCTTTTTAGGGGGGGCTTTTGTCGTGATGGGCGGTTTTAGTCCTTTGCCACCATCCTCTTCACCCTCGCTCTCGCTAATATCGACCCCAGCATGTTTCTGTCCCTCAAGCACTTTGATATCCACAGTTACGGCGAGTTCGCTTACGACGATGCTGAGCCAGGTAGGCTGGGAGAAAGTTGGACGGTGAACGTTAAGACCTAGGCCGCGGATCTCGATCTTAATACCATCTTTAGGGGTATAAGCTAGTCGGCGGAACGAGAAGTATCCAATTCGTTGTATAGATACTCCGGTTACTATACGAACTACGGCGAACAAGACAAAGGACGAAAGGTATAGGAGGACGAATACGCCAAAGACGAAGGTCGGATTTAAGAGTGCCATGGCACTTTAAGCAAGGCGCGTCCCGCGTTGCTGGCTTACGAATATAATATTAGCATAATAGGTGAGACCAAGTGTCTCTCTTATCCTTACATTGTCTCTTTGAGTACTTGAGCTCCCTGCATCATCCGAGTGGTCGGTATGGGGCGTTAATCCATATCGTGGCGTGTCGAGGTAAGAACGGCGATAAAGACACGGATAGCTTTGTTCTTTAGGAGGTAGTATTCGAACGTGAGCTTGGTAATTATAAATCTCCGGGCCCGTCCTCCCTCGGATCTGAAGATAAGTAGCTATTAGTTGGCTGGACAGTAGCTCTAAATGTATAGAACTAAAGGATCGCAGCTGCTACCTCTTGGAAGGGGATCGCAAATCGTGACAAATGGGAGGGAGGATTGGAAAAAGGCTACGATAGGAAAGAGATAGGAAAAAGAGATGGGTAAGGGTATGCACGTCACAATGCAGCCGCATTGGTGGAAATCGCACGCTAAAATAAGGGTTGTACAGTGTACAACAGGGCAAAAACAGCAAAAGAACAGGGCAAGACAAACCCCCTAACGTGGATTAGTGAGTATTAACCCACTTAAGTCTAAATTAATAACTCGTGGTACTTCGTAAGCCAGATGGAGGTAAGGAATGATTATTACATGTAGCAAAGCTAAATAAAGAATTCAAAATAACTCAACTAAGTACCTAAACAACAAGAGTCTTAGAAGGGTAGCCAAAAAAAAAAAAAAAAAAAAAAGGGAGCTTATGTTAACGTTAGGACATCTAACATGTAGTAGTAATACAAGAGAAAGGAATTCAGATTAATTCCAAACTCCGAATCTATATAACTAGTTAACTAATATGTAACTAGTCAACAGATAACTACCTAGGTTAGGTAGTTCAAGATTTAAGTTTTCTAGATTGCCTCGTTTACTTGGGAGCTATGATAATAAAATGAGCAAACTTCGGTTCCTCCCGTCCCGCAGTCTCCGGTGGCTCATTCAAAACTCAATTCCATCTAATTAGTGGACCCGTCCATCCTAATATGAAGCAATGGAGGTACTCATTTCACTAAACTCCGGTGAGCTGGAAAGAATCTCCTATTGCTATGTATATCGATAGTCAAGCTGTACAAATTCAACTCCTATAAAACCATTCTCGCTAATCCCTAATGTTGCCAAGAAAAAAAAACCTTCCATGCATTTCCTCCTTAAAGTCAACCGCGTAACTCCTTGCATGCTTCCAAAAGTGACTAGTTCCCCCTGAGTAAAGTCATATTTATCGAGTTCCCATAAATTACCTATTACAGTGCATCATCGAAGCTAGAGCTTTGACCGGACAACCTCTAGTCTATACTTGACGTCTTTGAGTGCCTTAGTGCTAGGCGACCAATCGTCAAATTGCTTCAGCAACTCCGTCGTCTCCGAGTACAATTCTGTCTTAACAAATTCCTCTTCTAGTAACCCACGCATAATCCAAGGCAACAGAAAAGGATTTGGGTTCGCCAATTTCTCCTGCCTTTGAATCCGACACGGGACGCCAGCAACACTGGTAGTTTCGAGAGCATGTGAAATTGCCAAGCTTTTGCGTGTTAGTAAAGTCTTAGCATTCATCGAGAAGCTGTTTCGAACAAAAACTCACTCGTAAACTTGTTCGTCGTCGTAAAGCCTTGAATGGCCTTCTCCAGAATATAGGCTTCCAGCTAGTGGTATGGAGAGTTCACGGATGAGCCCGTGGTCTGATATCCCCAAGTTCCGCAGTTTCAGCGCAAACCCGACCAGGTGAGCGATGAAATCAGGAGCGTGAACACGTCCATCTATAAATACAGCGCGGTATATGTATGGGTGCGAAGCCGGTGCATATATCGCAGATTCCATAGGAACCAGTTGGTCATCAATACTACCAATATACTGTAACATTTAGTATTCATTATGATCAATCCCAGGGGCACAGCTGGGCTGGATTCCTTTATTACTTACAGTGATACGAGCTCCGTAGTTTACAACGGCTTCGAGTGCATGCTGATATCTCTTGGATATTTCGCTTTCCGGATCGGCAAATTGCCATAACTCAGCAGCAGAACCCATCATGACTGTAGTATCTTATGTTAGTAGCTGCCAGTTGCAAATAATATTGTTAATACTCACTACCCATGCCAGTCTTGTAGTCAGGAAAAGGTCCAAGCGAAACACCAGCTGTTGACGGGGTTAGCAGTCAGTATTATATTAGCCATCGCCTATTACTTACCCATAGCGCAGACTCCAACTTTGGAGTTGGTAATAATGCCCAAATCTATTAGTTTTTCTAGGAGCATCAAGCCAACAGGAACTCCTTGGGAATGGCAGGCCAGAACGATCAGGTCGGCTCCACGGATATGCTCTATCCAATTCAGGAGGAGCTTCCAGAGGTTATCGACCCTATCCGCAATCTTGCCTTCACCTTCGAGGGCAACTTTTTCAATCTCACAGTCCCCACAACCATGGCTTTCAGCCCATCTCCGTATTGCTTCGGCGCCATGGTTCGCAAAGCGAATCGAGGTCCCTGTCGGCTGGCCGATCATCGGCCTTAGATAGGACGCCGGGAAAAGACCGTGAATGCCAATGGCGACGGCTTTTTTAATTTTGGGCGGCTCTTTAACTAGGAATACGTGGTTGGTGGGAGGCTGTTGCGTCCGTAGTAGTAGCTGTGCAATCTGCTTGACAATTGACGGGTTGTTCTTCATACGATACGTATTACGAAAAGAAGGCAAAAGTAGATTCGGTGCAGACGGTTTGCTTGAACTCGGAGCAGATGATTTCGATGGTGCAGTCTTCGCAGACACATCTGATTGCGGGGTGCCCGGCCTAGAGATCTGCTCGCCGATATCCAGGGACTGCGGCCTTACCTTCTTACTCCTCTTAGAGGAGTTCGCCCTGATAGGTGCCTCCTTCAAAGTCTTGATTGGGGGTTCCTTTACCGGCGTTGCACTTCCGTTAACCTCAACACTAGTTGAGCGTCTTGGATTCGCCTCCGAACCATCCCCCATGATAGCTAATTCCCCTGTCTCTGGAGTAGCGGTTGTCTTCGTATTATTCTTCTGACCTGTATCCCTGGACCAAAAGGCCCACGTCGAGCTGACGGACGGCTGGCTCGCTTCCGCCGGCTTTGAAGCAGGAGCATCTTCCATAACTACGTCTTGGTTCTCATTTGGGGGAGACCCCTCGGCAGGCAACGTGTCAGTCGGTGTTTGTGTAGTATTTTCTGGTGCAGCAGGCGTTGCTGATGTGTACCAAAACCCAAACCAAGAGCCCGATTGCTTGGTAGGCTCAACAGGTTCCGATGGGTTTTGGACAGGCTCAGAAGGTTTAGGGGGTTCGGAAGGTTCAGAAGAAGGGGGTTGAGATGTATCTAGTTGCATGTTCTCGGGTTCTTTAGGAGAATCGACTTCCATATTTTCGTCTTTTTGAGTAGTCGCCCCTGGTGCTGGTGACCTTCCAAACCATCCGAGCCAACTGGAAGAGCCCTGTGGTGGTTGCGTTGCTCCTGTTAAAGGTTGAGTCTCGTTTTTGCTCGCGGTCGCATCAGAAGTCTCTTGGTCCTCCGACACCTTCGCCTCGTTGCTTTTGCCAGCTTCGGCTGCATTATGAGCTTTCTGAGTTTTTATGGATTTATTATCATCTTGTTCAGGCTGCACGGGTACTTCTGTTATTTTTGGCAGTGTCCCAGTAGATTGGCCATCGGACTCGACAGAACCATTATCCTTCTTAGTTTCGAAACGGCTGAAGTCGGGAGCGGCGCCGGGACGTAGAGTGCCACCCATGATAGTCTGATGTGAGACTTGGGTTGAGGCAGACGACTTCGGTACTCGTGGCCAAGAGCCGTACCAACTTCGAGGCTTGCGCACCTGCGACATAGAAATCCTCTAATTAGTACAAAGCCTTAGCATATAATTTGATCACGTATTAAATTGCAGACCTGCTTTGTATCATTAGATTTCATAGATTTAGATGTACAAGCCGAAGCATTTGAACTATTTCGCTTCGTGGGTGGCATCGACTGGCTTGAAGCTAGAGAGGGTTGTGACGCAACACTGCCGTTGATGTTGGTGTTGGCGTTGGCGTGTGACGGGGGAGCTATAGGACCAGCATCACTGTTTTCTCTGGTAGAGGGATTTGGTTTTGCACGCTTCCGGGGAATCATAATGGTTTATGATGTAGAATATCCAAAGTTGTTTCCATGGAATATAGAATAGGTACTTTCCTACCAAGTTTCGTTGATGATTACTTTAAGTTGGACTAACTACGTACCTAACCTTTGAACTGGAAAAGTACCATCGGTATGTTCAGGTGCATAGGTAGCAGTATACATGTGCTTGTTCTAGGTACCCTAGGCCTCGGAAGCAAAGCTGCATTGCAGTGGCCCGTGGGAAAGTGGGACATCTACATAGCTCCTTGTAAATCAAAATAAAGGCCAATGGGAAGCGATAATGAGTGGGGGTTGCTTGTTTAACTCTCAGACCCTGCAGCAGCCGAGCCGTATCGATCATTTGCGTATCCACTAAGAAGTTCTTATCGATAATCGATAATCAACTATCGCAAAAAAAAGTTCAAAGGTTGTCTGCGCAGAGGAAATGGAGCAAAGTTTCAAAGTGGGATTCAATCTTAGCATCTCTAAACAACTGAACCCTCCACCGACGGGCGCAAATTCACCAACAAATTGCCATGAGATAAGCAATGAGTTCACTTAAAGGAAAGATGCCCCAGGGGCGGCATCAATTGCAAAAACTACGAAATCGCATAGCGACTCGCGGCCCTCAAAACGATCCAAGTCGGACAAACCAGCTGATAGAAATGATGCGAAGTCAAGCTCGGATTCGAAACCCACCACCACGTCTACGGTCTCGCGCTTAAAGGAAGACGAACCTCTTTTCCTCGTGGAGGTGGTAGTGTCCTCACTCCACTTGAGCACAAGCAGATCTCCATACAGGCAAAACAAGATGTTCTCTTCGAGCAAGCGTCTGGGCAGAACACGAACAAGCCAGACCGCATCTCGAAGAAGAAGAAGGTTAAGTCGTCAAAGGATGGAAAATCCGGAAAATTGAACCAGGACGAAGACAGTACAAAGGTCGAAAGTCTCAATTACAAGGTTTGTTCTAAATCAACACTATATCATGTTCGAATTTATTGCTAATAAGTATGCTAGCGGTTGGTTAAAGGCTCTCTAGTTCTCGGCCAGGTAGCCGAAATCAATCCTTTAGAACTTGTCCTATCCCTCCCGAACAACCTTTCTGGTCATGTACCAATTACTGCTATCTCTGACGCCTTAAATGAGAAGATAGCAGCTGAGGCTGCCAATGAGGAGGAGGAGGATGATGAGACCGAAGAGGATGGCCTCGACTTACAGACTATATTCAAGATTGGCCAGTATCTTCGCGCTTATGTCACGTCAACTATTGAAGAGTCGACAGCAACTTCCACCAAACCTAAGAGACGCATTGAATTGTCATTACGACCAGTTCTTGCAAATACGGGTTTGTCTGATCAGGATGTCGTTACCAACTGCACCATAATGACAACGGTCATTAGTGCCGAAGATCATGGTTTCGTTATGGAACTTGGGATCTCTGATTCAGATTTGCGAGGATTTTTGCCTCGGAAAGAGTTAGCAGAAGATATAACAGACTCTCAGCTACAGCCTGGAAGTGTTATTTTGTGTCTCGTGACGGGGAAAAGTGCCAACGGCAAGGTCGCTCAGTTAACTACTCTTCCGAGCAAGATTGGGCGAGTTCAAAACTATGCGTCAGAAGCAACTACAATTAACACGTTCTTACCCGGATCCGCGGTAGAATTCATGGTGACCGACATCGCTAAGCGTGGAATACTGGGCAAAGTTATGGGTTCCTTGGATGTCACAGCCGATCTAATTCATTCAGGTCTTGGACCCAAGGCCTTGGATCTGGAATCCAAATATAAAATAGGGAAGAAGTATAAGGCTCGCGTAATATGCAACTTCCCAGCCGCCAAGGACCCAAAGTTAGGTGTCTCATTATTAGACCATGTGGTATCCCTGAAATCAAAGTCGACTTCTTCGGGCGAGCTACCCCTAAAAATTCTCCCTATATCGTCAACGGTAGAACAATGCAAGGTCACCAAAGTTGACCCAGAAGTCGGCCTGTTCGTTGATGTGGGTGTCGAAGGAACACCCGGATTTGTG
Source organism: Entonaema liquescens (assembly GCA_902805475.1). Lineage (NCBI taxonomy): Eukaryota > Fungi > Ascomycota > Sordariomycetes > Xylariales > Xylariaceae > Entonaema > Entonaema liquescens. Next base: position 2,202,541 of record CADCSX010000007.1, read on the forward strand.
CATATATCCAGAGTCAAAGATGGCAAGATCGATATGCTATCTGATTCTTCAGGCCCCTTTAAAACGGGATCCGTACACCGTGGTCGGGTAGTGGGTTATAATGCTGTTGATGGCATGTTCCATTTGTCGTTCGAGAAAGCCATTCTGGAGCAGCCGTTCCTACGTATCGAAGATATACCTATAGGTGAAGTTGTCAACGGGGAGATTGAAAAGTTAATGGTGAACCAAGATGGCGTCAGTGGCCTGCTCGTTAAGCTTGCAGAGGGCATCGTTGGCTTTGTTCCGGAAATGCATTTGGCAGATGTTCGACTACAGCATCCCGAGAAGAAATTCCGAGAAGGACTCAAAGTTAAAGCCCGTGTGCTTTCAACCGACCTGGTCAAGCGGCAAGTCAAGCTTACACTGAAGAAGACGCTTGTAAATTCCGAGGCAGTTCCCCTAAAGTCGTTTGACGAAGTCACTGTCGGTATGCAAGTTCCAGGTACCATCGTCAAGGTGTTTGCCAACGGTGCAATCGTACAGTTCTATGGCACACTCAAAGGGTTTTTGCCAGTTTCAGAAATGAGCGAAGCGTACATTCAAGATCCAAAAGAGCATTTCCGGGTTGGCCAGGTTGTCAGCGTTCACGTTTTAAGTTTTGATGTCGAGGCACGGAAACTCTTTGTTTCCTGCAAAGACCCTTCGGCCTTCGGTCTCGACAAACAAAATGCCCTCAAGAAGCTTCAGCTTGGAGATATCGTATCCGCTAAAGTTATGCAGAAAACTGAAGATGATGTACTTGTCGAGTTAACAGACAGCTCTCTGAAGGCCATGTTATCGGTATGGCATCTAGCCGATCGGCCCAGCAAATGCCAATCTGCGCTAAAGCATATCCGTGTTGGACAAACCCTCAACGATCTTGTGGTTTTAGAGAAGAATGAGGGTCGCCGATACATAGCGTTGTCGAAGAAGCCTAGTTTCGTGAAAGCTAATAAGGATGGAAAGCTTCTCACATCTTTAGAGGGAGTAAAAGTTGGTGACCTCCGGCAAGGTTTCGTAAGAAATGTCACCACCACGGCAGCCTTTGTGCAGTTCTGTGGTCAGCTCACTGCCTTGCTACCCAAGTCTAAATTGCCCCTGGAAGATCAGAAGAAGGTAGACTTTGGGTTGGAAAGATACCAATCAATACTAGTTAAGATTGATTCTATCGACAGGGACCGTGGCAGGATTGTTGCAGCTTCCCCATTACTTGAAGACGAGAAGAACTCGAAGGATGACACTCCTACCATATCAAACAAAATTGAAAACCCAGTAGACGAGACCATCTCTTCGATGGATGACATTTTCGTGGGCAAGATTGTCAAGGCCAAAATCACATCAGTCAAGAATACACAACTCAACGTTAAACTTTCCGACAACATACAGGGCCGTGTAGATGTCTCTCAGGTATTCGATTCCTGGGATAAGATTTCCAACCCGAAGTCCCCGTTGAGTACATTCCGGGCGAACAACATAATTACGGTTCGCGTTCTAGGTGTCCACGATGCGAGAAACCATCGTTTCTTACCCATATCGCACCGGTCAACTCATTCAGTCCTCGAGCTGTCCGCAAAACCAAGTGACCTAAAGAAAGATACCTCACAGGTTCTATCGTACGATAAATTAAAGCCCGGCTCTACCCATGTGGGCTTCGTCAACAACGTCGATAATAATTCCCTTTGGATAACTCTTTCACCTAATATACGAGGAAGGATCAACACACTGGAGATATCAGACGATGTTTCCCAACTCGAGAATCTAGCCTCAAGCTTCCCCATCGGATCCGCATTAAAAGTCCGTGTTCTGACGGTCAATGCATCCGAAGGCCGTCTCGACCTCTCGGCACGCTCCAAAGGCTCATCAGCGAATCTCACTTGGGAGACAGTCAAACAGAATATGGTTCTCCCCGGTCGGATTACAAAAATTAATGAACGGCAGATCATTGTACAACTCAGCGAAGTTGTCTCAGGCCCCGTGCATTTAATAGATGTTAGCGATGATTATAGCGAAGCCAACACGCTTTCTTACAGCAAGAATGATATCACTAGAGTTTCAGTCGTCGAAGTCGATAAGAGCAATAAAAAACTTCGGCTCTCAACCCGTCCCTCAAGGGTGCTGAACTCTTCTCTACCTGTGAAAGACCGCGAAGTTACCAAGACATCTCAAGTCAGCGTCGGTGATGTTCTCAGAGGATTCGTGAAAAATGTATCCGACAAAGGCCTATTCGTGAGTCTCGGCGGAAATGTAACAGCAATGGTCAGAATATCAGATCTTTCCGACAGATACCTCAAGGAATGGAAGGACGAGTATCAGATTGATCAGCTTGTTAAGGGCCGAATAATTTCGGTAGACCCTGACACGGGTCATGTACAGATGAGCCTCAAGGCTTCGGTAGTTGACAAGGATTTTGTTCCGCTCATCAATTATTCAGACCTACATGAAGGCCAAATAATAACGGGTAAAGTCAGGAAAGTAGAAGAATTTGGTGCCTTTATTGTCATTGAAGGCTCTACGAATGTCAGCGGGTTGTGTCACCGCAGTGAGATGGCTGAGAAGTCCGTCCAAGATGCACGAAAGCTCTTTGCTGAGGGCGACGTGGTCAAGGCGATTATCTTGAAGCTTGACAAGCAGAAGAAGCGAATCAGTTTTGGCTTAAAGCCCTCATACTTTGAAGGTGCGGATGATATGGACGTCGACGACAGCGACGAGGATGAAGATGCCGGTGCTGCACTGTTAGGGCATTCAGATGATGACGACGACGACGATGACGAGATGGAGGATGCCGGTACCTCTATAGTAATAAGAGGGACCGATAATGATTCAGAAGACACAGATACCGATGATGAGGATGCCAAGATGGAAGATAAGGAAGCTGATGATATTGCTCCTCTCGATGCCGGCGGCTTTGACTGGTCTACTGATGCGCTCGACAAGGTCGACAAGGCGGATGACGACGTAGACGAAGACGCAAGCGCAACACAGAAAAAGAAGAAGCGAAGAAAGCCCCAGATTGAAGTAGACAGGAGCGGCGATTTAGATGCGTTTGGCCCTAGGACAGCCGTCGACTATGAGCAGCTTCTCAACCGCCAACCCAACTCGTCCGCATTATGGATCGAGTACATGGCTCACCAGATGCAAGTCAGCGAGCTTGCAAAGGCCCGTGAAGTAGCCGAACGTGCTATTACGACTATCAGCAGTACTGAGGAGACGGAAAAACTCAACGCCTGGATCGCCTATCTCAATCTTGAAGTTCGATTTGGCAACGAAGATAGCGTTGACGAAATTTTCAAACGTGCCTGCCAGGTCAATGATCAGCAAGAGGTTTACCAACGCTTGGCTAGCATCTATATCCAAGAGGATAAGGCTGGGGTAAGTCATCTCTCGACCTCATATTTATACGTAAATACTAATTATACTATAGAAAGCGGATGACCTTTTCCAAACCCTCGTTAAGAAGTTCGGCGCAGAATCGCCAGAGGTCTGGTATAACTACGCACATTGGTTGCACGCCGTCCGGAACCAACCCGAGCGCGCGCGTGCTCTCCTACCTCGGGCCACGCAGGCGCTCCCGAACCACGCGCGCTTCCCGCTGATGACCAAGTTCGCGGCGCTCGAGTTCAACTCGCCGCATCGGAACCCGGAGCTAGGGCGCACTATGTTTGAAGGCCTGCTAGCTACATTCCCCAAGCGCTTTGACCTCTGGAACCAGTTGCTCGACCACGAGGATGTACCTGGCGCCGACAAGACGGCTATCCGCGACATTTTCGAGCGTGCTATCCGCGTTAAGGGGCTGAAGGCTAGGGCGGCGAAGAAGTGGTTCAAGAGATGGGCTGACTGGGAAGAGAAGAATGGCGATGCGAAGAGTAGAGAGAGAGTTAGTGCTAAGGCTGCAGAGTGGGTGAGGGCAAGGGCCGAAGCTAAAGCGGCGAAGGAGGATGAGGATGAGGACGATGATGAGTAGGTGATATTTCCCTCTCGTCTCTCGCGGAATCCAAGTATCAAGATACGTACTTCACTCCGCGATATGGGCCACTGCGTGTGAGTTAGGCGATGATCTATACGGTCTAAAATATATATTTAACGGTGCATACATAATCCAGGGCCTTGAGTACATTGTTAGAGGTTTACTATTATACTAATGTACTTTACATCCCACTGCGGGCATGAAAAGAGTATGTTGAATGTGTATTAGGTTCAGTAACATTTGAACGCGAAGGTGATGTGAACAATTCTGTTAAGATAGCCCTCGAGGGGTCTTTTGTCTACCTATGATCTCCTATCCATCTCTGAATTACGTTCAAGCCAATAAACTCCAATGCTCCATCGAAAAAACAAGAAAAGAACAAAACATAAAATAAAGTGAAAAAGGACATCCTCCCTCCTCCCCCTTCTCAGGAACCCCGATATAAGTTTCCTACTGGACAGCTCATATTTCGAAACATCATCACCACCACCACCACCACCAACGTCGGAGTCGGAAATATTTATAACTAGAACAGCAAGATAATAAAAAAAGGGTAAAATAAATATAGTAGTAGATAAAATCGCACTATACTCCTCCTCCCATCCTATCCCATCCACCACCTGATCGGCCGTGAAATCCATTCGCCGGTTATCCAAATCTAAGCTAAGGGGGAGGGAATGTATATGTATATGTAGATATGTATGCATATGCTTTGTTTGTTTGCTTGCTATGTGATGTGACGGAATCCAGCCAGTGTCGCAAAATGTAAAAGCGCGGGATGAATGAGTTGGCGCCGTTTGAGAGAGAGGTCCCCCCATTTCTTTTTTTTTTTTATCGTCTGTGTATGGATGGATGGATGGATGAATCAGATCGCACTCCTTACGAGAGAAAAGGGGGTGTGAGAATTGTGAAACCAGCGGCATTTCCTCGTTTCATAACGCATTAAGGCGAACCCTGGACTGGGGCCCGACGACTTGCTCTCGCGAGACAAACGTCGGGAGTGATGGTGATGATGTGAAAATATTCCAAATCAAAGATGTGACTACTAAAAGGAGGTATATGATATGGGGGATGCTGCTGGAAATTGAAGATCTGGAAAAAGGGGGGGTAGGAAGAATGAAGATAGTCGGGAAAATAGCAGTAATAATAGTAGTAAGTATAATATAAAGAAAAAAAATATGCTGGGCACGAGCCGGAGCCAAGATGAGAGTCTCTTCGTTACATCGTATGAAGTTCAGATTCAAGATCGCAATGCTGGGTATCGTTTGTAATCGTAATGCCGCACACGAAGGAAAAGAAAACACCGTCTAGATCTCTTGGACAAATATCTGTGGAACATTCTTGTTAGCAAACACATACTCCTTTCGTTATAGGGGGATGGTGGTTGGATGTAGTAAGGAGGAATATTAAGAAAGAAAAAAAAGACTCACCTCCAACTTGCCAATATCAAGTCTCTGCTTCCGCGCCATCTGCTTCACAGTCATCATCGCCACGTCCAGATCGTCCTGGTCGCCCATGGTAATCATGTCGGTCGAACCTGGAGTATCCTCGTCGCGCACCTTAAGCTTGAAGCGCCGGCGCAGACCAAACTTGTCCCGGATCCGGTCCACCAGCTCCGTGAACTCGATGTTCGCGCTGACCATCACGTACCGGACGTCCTCGGCGTGCACCTTTATGCGCACCTTGTGGATCTCGGGTCTTCTCGAGCCGCCGCGCGAGGAGCCCGCTACGGACGTGCCCGGCCGCCTGTTCGACACCATTTCGAACTCGCCCTCGTCGAACGAGTCGTAGTCGCTCGCCTCCTCTTCCTCCTCGATGTACCGCGGTTGCCGACGGCTCTGGCCCCGGCCTACACCACCACCACCTGCTCCTCCTCCGTTTCCGCCGCCGTACATGTCGTACACGTCCTCCGGATACCCGTCGTCCTCGTTCCTCGAGCGCCGCATCCTAGGCTGCTCCGATCGCGAGAAGCTCCTGGGAGGGGACCTGATCTCGGACGCGGACCGCGAGGGGGCCTTGCGCTCGCTGCGGGGGGAGTTCATCTTGTCGTAGCGGCTGCTCTTCGCGGGCTCGGGGATGTTGAGCCTGGCGGGCATCGGCTTCGGGCCGTTGCGGACGGAGGCGCCGCGGCTCATCGTCGTAGGCTTGTCGTTCTCGGGGGGCGGCGTGGGCGGGAACGCGTTGCGGCTGGTTGGCGGTTCCGACTGCTGTCTCCTGCTCTGCAGGCCCGGCTTGACGAGGTTCGTCGCCGCGAACGAGATGTTGTCTGCCGGACGGTCGTCCTTCTCCGCCGCCCTGCCGGCGTTCTTGATCTCCGATCCGGCAAAGCCCGTGAATGCGTTGGCCCTGTCGGAGGCGGCGACCAGACGGGCTTTTCCTAGGTAGTCCTTCGTCTTCAGGTTTCGCACCTTGGCTTCGTTGGGTCGGTATACGACGCCCACGGGGATGGAGAATACGGTGTAGCCCTATAGAATATTAGTATCATTTTATTTATAAGGAAAAAGGACATTGAAACCCGGGAAATCTCACCTCGGCCTCTTCCCTAATAGCTTCGTCAATAACATTGTGATCCTCAACGACCTTCTCCTTCACCGCAAAATTTAGATCCTGCAGACCCGCCTCCTTCTGCTGCAGGTAGATATAGCAGAGACCCCGGTTGAATAGCACCTCGCAAGAGTAGAGTTTGAACAGCAGACCCAGTTGCGCGTAGTCGATCATCGTGTTTCCTCGGAGATATAGCAATGTGTCGTTGAAATTCGCTAACGCCTCTTCGAAGTCGCCCAGCAGGAAGTTCGATACGCCCTGCTGGAAATAGGCCACGGCAAGGTATTGATCTAGCCGAATTGCCCTCTGGTAGCATTCGACCTAGGAGCGAAGAAAGTTTAGTATCCTGTATGCAAATTAACTTTATTAGGAGAAAGGATGCCGGCTTACAGCTTTCTCATGCTCTCCTAGAGTCGCATGTATAACACCCATATTAAACAAGATCTTGGAGGTATCCGAGATGTTGTCGAACTCCTTCAACGCCTCCTCGAACTCATTGTTATCGTATCGGCTCAAGGCCGATACCCACGATTCTATTTCCTACATGGGAGAGAATTAGCACAGATTCGTGCTTTCGCAGATCACACAAACGCCACCCGCTCATAAACTCTTACCTGCTTTAGAGACATTGCGTCGCCGGGATGAGCCTTGAATTAGTACCAATTGCTTTGTCCAGAAAGCAAAAGGTTAGAAGGGGAGGGGGCCGCTCCTTGCGGCGATACTAATGCCTAGAATTTCGAGTCGCCCCTTTTTTTTTCGAATCCGTTTTCCCAAGCTTCAGCCTTGAATTGATGATGGTCTTTGCGTTTTAGGCCAAGGCTAGAAATGAGTTCGTAAATTTTCGGTCTTTAATCACACTTGACACTTGGTACTACTTTGTTCGGCTGTGCCCTAATAGCCACTTCTCCCCTCTTTTGGATTTCCCTTCTCCGTGCTAATTATAGTCTTGGCAAGGTAAGTAAAATAAGATAACCCGGTTGTGTGGGTTGGTGTCTCTTTATTAAGAAGATTGCCCTTTTTTTTTTTTACCAATTTTTTGAAGATCGGGAAATCCTCCTTCTGTTTCTTTTCGCAATTGGGGGTGATATTTGGAATCGGCTTAGATGAGGGCCTGGCTACGGGCGGCGTCTAAGTTCCTAGCAATTTAGCTGGCGGAGGGGCGGATCTTCTTGCAGTTCCCGTTGTGGCAGGCAAAAAAAAAATAAAAATAAGTGACAAAAAAAGGTCGGGGGGTGTTGGTGGGATATGTAGGTACAGACGCACGACGGCCAACGAGCCAACGGGGTGGGACTTGAGTAGCGGGAAGCGACAGAATGGATCTCCCTTCTCTTTTCTCCCTCTCGATTACTCGATTACTCGATTAGAACGTATTGTAACTTATTAGGTACTTAAAAGGGTAGCCCGAGTAAAGTAGACTAAGCTCGTTTTCTTCGCACTGCACTGCAAGGAATGGAATTAGGTCGGTGATGAGATTGAAGTGACTTGCAGCTTTGGTTCTTTTGCAGTTGAGAACAAAGTTAATGAGTGGATGGGACGACGACGAAGCCAGCGCGTACAGAAGGACTGAGAGTGGGTGAGAGGCGGAAAAGACAGTGATGGGCGAGGACGAGACCTTGTGCCAAGCGAAGCATTGGACGGAAAAGACTGGTAAATCTGGGTCTTTTTGGTCAGAGTTCCGAGCCAGCTGGACAGGTGAACAGTGGACTTCGGCTGGGAATTATGCTGTATCTGTATGTATGTAAGGTAGTAAGGTATTGGTATTATTTGAGTACCTAACCTTAGGTACTTAACCCTTCGAAGCTCTTAGTACAGTAGTAAGTGGTATGGTATGGTATGGTATGGTATGTACAATATGTACAATACATACATACATACACATACACCCCCCGGCTTTGCTTTGGGCGATTTGTGATGTTGTGTGGATACGGAGTGTTCTCGTTGCGAGCAGCCAAAACGACGATGATGCTTAACCAGGGTCCAGAACTTGTAGGGAGTGACAGGGATAGGGGTAGTTGTATTTTTTTCTTATTAGTTTTTTCTCTCAACCGAACCGAAGGCTTGGACTGGGAAAAAGTTAGGAGGGGGGGCACTTCCAATCAGCGCCGGCCATCCGTCCTTTCTTATTCCGCTTCAGAAGTGAGGGTAACAAGAGACTGGTTGGTATTCGGAAGTTCAACTTCTTAACCAGTCGTTCGACCTATCGTGATCAAGCGAACAATATAGAAATCAATATCTCCTTAGATTGTCTCATCTAAAGACAAACTTCGCTGGCAGCCAGGGCGCCTAGAAGTAGTACAGCCTCATTAGAACAAGCGCGCAGAGTAGTTAACCGACTCCTTCGCGCCATCAATACTGAAATTTTGGCCTCTACGGACGTACCAACTTCTACGTGAAGCTGATCGCACGACGTATAAGTTGTTTATAGATCAGGAGGATGGTGGATGAAAAAAAGCCTAGGGGAGGCAAGGCAGTACCGCCTGAGACCGTCTCAAGACCACTTGGTCGTCTATTTTACCTTCCTTCGTTTACCCCTTGGATGATTATTGTCAGTTTGGTTCTAATCGAGCCATCGTCTACGGAGACCTTCCTAAGAAGATCCCATTAAAGATGAATATAGACGAATATCGACGAATATAGTACGCCCATAACTACCATAACTACCATAACTACTCAAACTCTCGCATAACCTATTCCCGTCAATGATTACTACATAGTATTGTACGTAGTTCTTCAGCAGTGAACACAAAGTAGTGTAGCATAGCAAAGTAGCAACAGTTGTCGATATTAATCCTGGTCTCTTATTACTCTTTTGGCCCTTGGGGTTACAACCTGGAACGGGCCCTGTCTCTCCTCATGCAGCAAGTGTTCCAAAGCATCGATTAAGGGGTAATGATTGGTTGACGGGATTCGGCAAAGCCCCCGCAGTCTCGGACTCCAAGGCGTTTCCAAGGGCGCCTAAAATCTGAATCGAGCCAGTCAGTGCTCTAGTTCATGTACAATGCCTTGTTCGTGCCTTGTTCGTGCCTTGTTCGTCTTATTATTCCCTTCATAATTCTTATTACCACACCTTCGAGAACTTTCCCATAGGCGAATCAACGAGTTCCGTGCCCAGATGTCATCTCATCTCGAACCCGGAATAGGTAATCTGCACATATCGTAGTTCTTCTCTTTTATCCCAATCGGTGTTTGTGGGATCATATCTACGCGCCGACAAGTCTTCTAGTTTTTCTTCAGCACAATTCATCACTCGCAGTAGTTAATGCATGTGATACTCCTCTCATAACTTGAGCTCGGAGGATTAAACGAGGCTTGTCATCGAATATGCTATGCCTATTCCGTACAGCTCACCTTGGTGTTGGTGCCTGCTAGGTTAGTCATTTATCTCTCCATATGCACGATGCAATCGGACGGCGTGCTACATATCAACCTTCCGAGAGGTCCATTTCCAGAATATCCATCCCATCGTAGCGGATTCTAGCTCCCCGGTCTTAGATAGCTCTACACCATTATTGCAGATTCCAAGCAACGCACGTCATTACGAATTAGTACGTGGAATTAATAGTACGTGGCTGAAAGAATTGTTCAAGACCCAGAACTATCGTATTGCATAGTAACATCTTGGTCTATTGCGAAACTCGCTTCTCTTCAATGCGTTTGAGGCAGTCTTCCTACCCTTAGTCTTCACATCTTATATCCATTATTAGCTAGGTACTATTGTTACATAGTAAAGCAAAGCAGCATAGGCACCCGCGCATAACAGGCAAAGCCTAGTCGAGCTCGGCAGAAACGACAGGGCAGGCGTTTGATGATCCTCAAATCTCAGAAAAGTCCGTGTTATCCAGAAGCCCCTGGGCCCACGCCATCTATGATCTGAACCTCCTTAGCGGATCAGATCTCCAGAGCCTCAACGAGCCGTCGCTAGGAACAAAGTGCTGCCTACCGGCAACATGGCATAGTAACATGGCAATGTTTTGGAAGAAGGGAAATCGAAACTAAAGTGATCCTCCCTCGATCCTCTAGACCCTGCTTACATGGTGTAGCGTTCGTGTTTTCAGTCGCAATGCCCGTCATGGTAGAGCGTAGCATGTCCGATCTCAATAGCTCCAAGGCTTGTTGATCCTTCGTCCGCGGGTAATTATGTATGTACTACTTGATCTAATGGGCTAAAGAGGTTGCATTAGGTACGATACACTATGCTAACCATATATGCCAGTCATGTGTAAGTAGTTCTTCATCCCACTCACTTTTCTGTCACAATCACACAAAAAGTCTTCAGCGACGTAAATGGGTAAGTAGCCTTTTTATCTAATATCCTTGCTGCATACGACGTGCACCGGTAGGTACCGATAACTAGGATCTCATACTCTTTTACCTAAGAGAGCATGTTTGAATTGATCTTATTTGTCTCATTCCACGTGTTCCCGGTCACCGCTAAGTGGGACTTCTCGGCGCTTTTGTGACAAGGTCTGCATTAAGAGGTGAACGCCTTAGTACCTGTATTAGATAAGTCCGGCATAGTAAGGTTATCCAAGGTTAACAGGGCTCGGTGTTGAAAGATGCGGTCAGTACCTAAGCTGGGTTCAGGGCATGAGGGATGAAGAAGGGTTATCAGCATGACGGAACCAACCGATCAACAACTTGTAGAACGCATATGTTGTGTAAACTGCCAACGGCCGGGGCCCCGGAGTCGCCCACGAAGCCAAGCTTTCCTACTTCGTCCATACAATATACAATATGTCCATACAATATGTATACAATATCAGATAAGAGACTTGGCTTTTGAATTAACCCCTACCCACGACTTCTCCGTACGCCGCAGGGAAGAAAAGATCATAATCACGCCGTCTCGTTCGATGATCTATCATTCTTCAACTCTTTCTCCATGATCGTCGACTACTCTTCTACGTTTTCGTCGATATGGGAAGGGGGTACGTAAGACGGCGCCAGCCATTGCGACTTTGTCCTTACAATGTTTCGTTTGGTTCCGTGACAGCAGTGGTCGACGTAGGAATGGCTTCCCAAGGAGGTAATCCTTGGCGGTCCTTCATCATGAGATTCTTTAAATACTTTTGGATTGTATGGCGCCACCATGGGTCGGTCTATGGTGCCATTGCTCGAAGGATACCACACGATCCATTGAACCCTTCTAGGGAAGGAAAGTTCGGCATTTTCATCCCGAACCCCTAGATACATCTACTTTGATATGACTAACTATGCTGATAAGGAGCATTTCTTTATTCGAATAAATCGAGTGGCATGATCAGAGCAGATCTGTCGTCTGATTTCATGAAACGTCATCCAATGTAAGCTTGTCAAAGTGACTGCCGAGCTTCCATAATCAAGTGTGAACAGCCGCCAATAACAACCCATTAATTGTGCTGTGACGAATTATTTCTTTGCCGTCTTAACAAATTTGGAAGAGTTGGACCCTGAATGACCCTGCATAAGGGACCAGCAGGGGAATTATACATAGACACTGCCAATGTTGAGACATGTAAGAATAAACGGGATCTTAAGCAAGAAGGCGGACACCTTTAGGAGACATGATTCGATCGTGATGAACCCTAATCGAACTTCCAAAATCGGTTGCTTTCTATGTATCAATGGTGCTTATTGAATGCCAATAGTTTCTATAAGCAGACCTTACTCCAATACACATTGCCAGTTCCAAACCTCTACGGAACCAGTTCAAGGCTTAGATCATACCTTTCTTTACCTCGTCTCTTCTCTCCTCCCAGAGTGTCTTACCGGTACATGAGCATACCGTCTTATCGTTATCCCACATGCCAGCACTCCTTGCGATAACACCTACGATAGTGTTTTCGTCATTATTCAGATTTGCTTCCGTGATCCCTTCCTTCTGGCTAGAAACAACCATTGCGTGTCCAATCACCTCCCAGACCTGGAAGGGATGGTCGAAAAACACAGCACCTCGACCATCCTTTCCAACATTTACAGTACCCAAGATTCCGCGGGGTTGAGTAGTCCCGCTTCCGCCCGCCCATACCGGGCCCGTAGACGTGGCACCAAGCTTGAGGTCGCCGTATTCTCGTATGCTAGCCGAGTATGTACCAGGCTTAACGCCGCGAACAGTCAAATCGACCAAGGTTATCTTGGGAGAAACTTGGACCATGCGGGCTAAGCCTCTAACTTCCCTGTCGTTTACTCTAGATCCTTCAGTATCGGCCTCGGGAGCCGAGGCAGGAACCAATGCATCACCGCCCTTTTCGTTGCGATGATATGTTTCGAGAATGCATACGGCTGCGCCTAGAAGGATCTGTATCAGTTGACTGAAAAGAACCAAGTAATTACCGGTTCAGATTAGGAAATCCGGAGTATAATCCGACTGCTTCGGCGAAGTTCGGCATGAGATAAGGGAGACGAGCTCTCTCCACGCGGCCTTAAAGCAACGACCGACGCTTTGCATAAATCCAAACTAATAGAAATATATAATGAAATATAGAAGGAAATATAGTATAACACTCACTATTCGAAGCACCAGACCCTCTCAGGATGGCATCTCGACCAGTAGCTTCGATAGCGCTAACAATCTCAGACGGAGCAGCTGTTCGGAGAAACATATCGTGTTAGTCTCAGAGTGAGACCCTTTTGATCCGTGTAACTATCTTACCGGTTCCCTCCACCGATATGAGCTGCTTCTCTAAGTCGGCTTCAACCTTGGTGATACCTCCGAGTTTATATAGCGCATCCGAAACATCCTTGACACATCCGTCACAGGTCATCGGTACAGCAAATAAGGTCTATTTGATTTGTTCATGCTTCCATTAGCTGGTCCTGTTCTAGAATCCATAGATATAATATCTTCTAAGGCTACTTATAACGACTTAAGGTGAATGTAACAAAAGGGTAGACGGACCTGAAAAGGGGTCTTGGCCTGATTAGAAACCACCATCTTGTCGCCTGTAGTAATAGGGTATCTGCTTATATAAAGTGATGGATCTCGCTGGTTACGATGAAAATATGATTCGGCAGCGACGCCAAGGAAGAAAAAACTAGTACTCGTAGCAAAAGAGCGAAATGAGATACCGTGTAAATATTTCAGCATCATATGCTCCGAAGCAGAAGAGGGGATGAAGAATGCTTCATAGTATTACAAGTTATCGATCGTGTAGAATGGGCTGGAAGCCATTCACTTACACGATAGAAAATCCACCTTTAAAACCAACAAGGACCAATAAGATGTAATAAGCAAGATCTTTGCTTTGAAATCGCAATTCGTTTCTTAAGCATTTTAATCCGATTATTCCTTTAGACCTGAACCAAATGCGGGCTCGGCCCCTCGGTGCTTGCAACTGGCGTCATTTAGCTTATCGCTTATCGATAGGATGGGGGGGAAATTTTAGATCTCGGTTCCTGCCGCTACCGACACGTGACTCTTCGAATATCGAATTCTGCTATTCGCAACCTGCAACCTTATTAGCGTTAAGGACATCCCAATAAACCATTTAAACCTCGAATTCGGCGACAGAACCGTGCCATTGCACCACCAGACGGGGATATTTGAGGTCTATACATGCGCCCCTCGTCAAGCCCCATCGAGCAAGCAAAAATAAACCCCGTGCCTTGACGACGAGGGGCTAACAGCTCCCCCTCCCACGACCATGTCGCAGACCGTCGGACTGGTAAGCTTTGTCCACTCCTACTTTCCGAAGCAAGAAGATTTCGACTCGACTCGACTCGACTCGACTCACAAGTACCTAGCTAATATACCATGACCTCTAGACGAAACTAGCGTACTCGCGCGTATGGCACCACGTGTCGGCATCAGCGCCGCACCCAACGCTCTCGACGCAACCGAACGTAACGCCGCCGTCCCTGGGGCGCCTGGCCTCGCGCATCGCCGTGATCCTCATGGGCAAGCACAAGCCGATCTGGGACCCGTCGACGGACTGCGGGGACTACGTGGTGGTGACGAACTGCGCGGCGCTGCACGTCACGGGCCGCAAGATGTGGCAGAAGACGTACTACCGCCACAACACGCGCCCGGGCTCCCTGCGCTCCGTCACCATGGACGTGCTCATGGCCAAGCACGGCGGCGCCGAGGTCCTGAGGAAGGCCGTCAGCGGCATGCTGCCCAAGAATAGGCTGAGGGATAAGAGGCTGGCCAGGCTGAAGGCGTTCGAGGGCGATGCCCACCCCTTCAAGCAGAATCTGATACGGTTCGGTGGCGTGGAGGTTGGCAAGGAGGGCTGGGGCGAGGCGGTTAAGGCGATAAGACAGGCGGGTGCGCAGAGGTTATAACGAAGTGGCACTAGGCGAGGGCTGAAAAGTATGGCTTACGGGCTCGAGAGGGCGGATTTTGTCAGGGAAATACTGGCTCTGCATATCTGCTATGTACTACATCGCATGTGTATAGCGAATGCATCTCATGGCAATCAAGTTAACGAATGGTTCATAAAAGAGCACTACTATGTACGGTGAAGACGGCATTACTTGGTGCGAGTAACTTACGGCAACTATGGTCAATGACAAATGCGAAGGGCGACAAAGGACCTATTGACACAATATTTTGCAATATATCACGGATCTGGGGTATAAAAAGGAGTTTACGAATATTGAGCTTTTCTCTTGAGATGGTATCTAGATACTCGTACCAACGCAGTAACAACTTGACAACTCGACTCGGATCCCATGTTCCCAGTGATTACGGATTAAAAAGCAAATCGCAGGCCCGCGCATTACGCCGAAGACATGAATACAATTTTTGCAGGGGAAAAAAAAGAGAAAATAGCGTCTCTCTACGAGCGCGAAATTTCGACTTTTATCAAACCGTTGGGTCCGGACTGTGGTGCATATACCTCGGCGTCCTTGCCCGTGTTCTTGAGGCCCTTGTGCCAGGAGAGATCTGTAGAATTGGATATAGTTAGAAGCTGATTTGTACACCTGGTAGGAATCGGTCTACTAGGAAGGTGAAGGGCAGACTTACCGATTTCAAAGTAGTGCTTGTTAGGCAGCGCGTAAGTAACAGACTTGACCTCGGGCGCGGCCTCGAGGATCTGCTCGCCCATCTTGTACATGGTGTGCTGGACCGAGGGGCTGCTCTCCTCGGCAAAGGTCTTCATGGAGATTATGCGGGCGTCTTCCCACGCCTTGTCGAACTGGGCTACCTTCTCCTCAACCGCTGCTACGCTTGGTAGAGTGTTCCAACTCCAGGTGGCGTCGATGTCCGTCGACAGGATGCGATCCCAAGTCTCGGCAAGCGTTGTGAATTCGTCGCGAACAAACCCGTGGAATGCCGACCCGGTGCTTTTCAGCACCAAGAGTCCTGCGATGCCACTCGTAAGCTCGATTCCCTGGCGGGTAATGCGGGCCTCGACGTTACGAGTCTCCTCGCTGTCGCGGTAGAAGCTGTGCGGGTGTTCCTTTCCATCAATAACCATACGGGTCCATCGCTTTACTGCTATGCTGATGTTGGCGACATGGATGTGAGAGTATTGGTCTAGGAAGTGCTGTCCTAGGTAGCTGGCGTACAACTCCGGAGGGTTCACGGGGTGCTCCTTGGCCTTGATGTAGATAGTGTTCTTCATAGAGTCCGTGGCCACGACGACGCTGTTGTCCGCCACCGTGTACGACGACTCGATATCTCCCTCTAGCAAACAACATACGGTCATTTCCGTAACCGTGTGCGTACCCGTTGCCTCGTCCTTGTGGACTTTGTATACGCGGACATTGTCCTTTCCGTACCGAGCTGCTGATACGACGGGCATGATGGAAATAGTGTTGTCCGTTTCTTTTTCTTTTCTTTTTTATTCTCCTCACTCTTGTTTATTGTATTTTTACGAAGATTATGGAATCCGTAAAAGTTAAATAATCCGAAACCTCTGGGGATTGCCGAGACAACTTTGCTTTATAAGAAAAAGATTGGCTTGGGTGCAACGTGATGCAGAATGTTAAAAGACGAATCTATCCTGTACAATCGCAATCAAACGAGATAATCAGATAAGAGTAGGAATACTAATCGTAAGAATAAAAGGGAAGTCGTGAATCATGGACTGAGTCAAGTCTACAAAGAAGAAGGAAAGAAAAGGACGCAGTTCAGACAGATAAGAGAGAAACATGACTGCGTATTTATATACATCATATCTAATGTCATATGGAGCAATACCCATATGGAGCGGAGCTATGTAATAATGTAAGAGAGAGAGAGTAAGGTATTTTACCTCGGACCTCTCTTGTACGTTGGAGATACTCCAGCTTTCCCTACCTAAGCTCCAAAGTTCCAAGCCACCAAAAAAAAAAAAAAAAAAAGGACGAAGCTACTAACCTTCTGACCCTACACTTACACTTATCAAGACTTACCGACCCTCCATCCCAAATCGAGCTGCATACGTAACCCGAATAGGTCCATAATAGGTTCATAATAGGTTCATATAAGGGGATGCAGGGACGTAGCATGGACGTAGCAGTCGAACGCAGATCCGGGTCCTGGACAGTCCCGGATTTAGCTCCTCGACTGGGCAACACAGCAGGTTGGTTCTCTGCAGATCGGAAAGCGCCTGAAGCGGATGCATACGGCACCGGCATTGCAGAGTTGCATACACAACGATACAAGAGAGGAAAAAAAAAAAAAAAAGGCGCGAAATGCTCAAGTCCGCTCGTCACCGATAGGAGGATTTAGGTACCGCAGTCTAATAAGATACATGTATGAAGAAAGAATGTACCTTATAGAACTTCGTAGTTGGTGACACAAGAACGGCGACGGGATGATGAAGTTTAGAAAAGAGGGGACTTCCTAGTAAGACCTAATGGCGTAAAAATGGACCCAGTTTACTGGGCTCCGGATGGGTCCTTCAGAAGCTAAGCTTGCGGACTTGCAGGGCTCGTTAGTACTTACGGCAAGCTATACCTCCTAACGACCAATGGTATTTCACCAACTGCCATTGGAGAACTTTTAGCGGCTCGATACATCATACCGTACCTTACGGAACCCGCCGATTCCCCTACAAATGAAGGCCGACTCCTACCGTAATCGGTATACATAGTAATGTACTTAGCTATACCTTCAGTACCCTTTTGCCCAGCTCCGCTTAGCTCGAAAGCTTTCCTCTCCCAATACCGCCGGTAGCAGGTCTTGGAAGCTTCAATGTTCCTATCTGTCTTACCCTTTTGTTACCGATATCACCCTTCTTGCTTGGTGCTAATGTAGGCAAGATGCGGTCTAGATCTCTTGATCTAGATTTTATCGCGGGCTGATGTCATTCTAAGACCATACGAGAAAGAGCTGTTATAGTTAAGCTGTGTTAAGCGAGTTTAAGTCTGGCCTTATCAGCGCCACGCGGTTTGTCGTTTATAATCTCTCTAGTTCTTCCTAGTCCTTCGAGTTGAAATTCCTATGCCACATAGTTCACTCAGCTAGCGCTGCCTAGGATCTTCTGTTCACTAATAAGAAACTCCAATAAGGTTGCCGTTACAAACGTATCTTCGTTTAGGTAGTTTGCTAATCTGCCGAACTCATGCGTTATGCTTATGATAAGTACCTCAGGTAACCGGTGAAGAAATGCTGTTTGCTATTGGAAGCATCTGCGGGTGAGAAAGATTATCTACGCCGGTCAACTTTTCCATGCCATAACTAATATACTTGTAGTCGAAACCCAGCCCCTTGGTACCCCCCACGGAGGCGCCCTTATGTGATACCAGGACTCAGGTCATTAGACCTGGGGTATATCGAGACCCGACGGTAACACAATGCACCTTATAAGCCGCTTTTGTCACTACTTGCCTAATGGTAAAGCTGACTCTGCAATTTTAACTCTCGTATTGATTACTGGATTCCTCGTGTTGTTGACATACAACTCGCCTATTACTGAGATGTATGCACTTTGATAATGAATCTATGTTTCTTGAAAGCTGGTGCTTGTCTCCCTTAATAAAAAGTGCAGTGAAGTTTGAGATAATGAATTATATGGAGGCTAAATTTAGAATCGCTAAGGCTGAAAATAGACAGGGGTATGTTATATATATTCAAGCTTCCATCAAGTTGCTGACGCCAACACTACCCCAACCTAAAGAATTGTAGATTAGCTCTTTCTTATATGGTAACTTCTGCATTGGCATTTTGCTGCGAGTCTGTCCTAGCTGAAGCTGACGGATCTCAGTTAAATGATCCGCGCAGCTTGCTAAAGCGCTACCCCAAGCCTGTCACTCCTCGATGGCGAATCATCTAGTTGCCCCTTATATGTTAATTAATACCATTACCTATTCTTGGGTTTGGTGATATGTCATGCACAGAAGAAGAATCTCTCTTGATATGGTAGGTCAAGATATTGGCTGACGATTTTCATGGCCCAACTCCCTTAGTCATCTAGAAAATCTGCTGCTTTAGCCTCAGGGGCAGTGTAACACTACCAGTGTTTACATGATTGTTGACGACGAGTCTCATAATTGAAGTTCCAATTAACCTTACATTACCTAGTAATCTAATATGGAAGGTCGTATTTGGACGAGTAACGTTGAGACTTCGCTTTGAGTATATATATGAATGTTTAACTGCCCAGGCCGGTATACAAGTCCTTAAGATATATCATAAGAATCAAGCTTACTCTTCATCACACTATAAAGAAGAACTAGTATACCTTTCTCGTCATGTATTTCTCTAAGATCACGGCGCTTGCGCTTCTTGCGCCTTCTGCGCTCGTCTCCGCTACTCCAATCTTCAAGAACCACGGAACACTGGACGGGTGGGATGGAACCAACCACGAACACAAAGGAACCGTAACTCAGGTCGACAACGTGTCTTACAACTCAGGCTCGTCGATCAAAGTGGTCCAGACATACGACCCTAGTTACACGGGCAGATACCACTCGGAAGTATACAAGAAAGATGCCTACAAGGTTGGCGACGAGGGGTTCTACGGCTTTACTTTCAGGCTGCATTCCACCTGGGACACGTCGTCCAAGCAATCCTACAACATCGCACAATTCATCAGCAACCTAGAGGACAACCCCGACAACACATGCGGGGACGGCTTCATCCCGTCGACGATGATTTGGGTCCAGGGTAACGAGCTCATGATCCGCAGCAAGGGCGGCAACATGTGCCACAGCACCCTGAAGAAGTTCACGGTCGGCACGATCAAGCCCGGGACCTGGCACCGCGTGGTCCTCCAGGCCAAGTGGGCGAGCGATAACTCGGGCTCCCTCAAGGTCTGGCTCGACGGGAAACAGGCGCTGGAGAAGACCGGTCTCGTTACCACGTACAGGGATACGCAGAAGAAGTACGGGTTCCAGTTCCGCACTGGCTTGTACGCGAACAGCTGGCATGATGACAAGCGCATGGATGGAAATCAAGGTACTAGGCAATTGTGGATTGACGAAGTTGCCATCGGGAGCAAGTATGAGGATGTGGACCCCGGTATGCAGCAGCAGCAGCAGCAGTAGTGGTGCTTCTGAGATGTTTTAGATGGGCTTTTGTGTTTGGTTTGTGGTTATATATAGATCATTTGTCTTTCTTGGTGTCCTGAGGTTTTAATACAATTAAAATTTTATTCTTTGCGTATTTTCAAATGAGAACCGTCCAATGAATGATAAATATGTGTGTATATCCGGGGTAATATTTGAGAGAAGTTGTCATTCGGAGAATTCTGTCAAGCGACTGCATATAATAATACCTAATAACAGGGCGGGATATGACTACGACCCCATGAATAGACTCAAGTAAGTCAGAATTTAAAAATAATAAGATTAGCGCTAGATACTTGACGTACCTACTCAAAACTCTATGAAAGGGGTTACTCCTGAATGTATCAGAGGGGACCTGAACTTGTCGCAGTAGCAAAAAGTCTAACTAACTAATATTAAGTTTTATAAGTTTCAATATTAAGTAATAAAGACTACCCGGGGTACATATAATGGTGGGGGGGCGCTTAATCCACTTTGGGTGGCACAGGCCGCAATCCGACCTGGCATCCTAACTAATAACTTGTGTAGGTTAAACTAGTTACAGTACATACAACAAATCGATACAACATTCAACATTTACATTTACTCTTAGAACTTCACTTTATGAGACATGCCAACGACGTCCCTTTATTCTATTTCCACAGTCGCTCATAGCCTTCCTTTTACGCAGTTCCCTATTTTATTATCGAAAACAGACGGTTCGCGTCGGCCCAGTCCTTGAAATTCGCCCGTTCCGTTTACAATCCAATATCTAGCTTTGTCACGATACAACACGAACTTATCATTCGCCCGACTACACATTCGCTTCTCTCCATGAGTGGCGCTGCGGTCTGGTCCCAGACGGTGGGCATCTGGTCGGGTCTGCCACCATGCTAAGCACCTCCGCGACACCGACTCACAAGTCGTTGGGTACACAACCTACTAATTCCCCATTGCCGCTTCGCGACCGAGCCTTGATGGCGGGCTTCGACCACCCGCCGCTGGCGATGGTGCCCGAAGTATGGCCTCCACGGTTACCTCCCTCGCTCCGAGAGGTGGTGCCTCCCTAAACCCCTCCCAACCCCCAGGGAGTTTTAGTTCCGACCTACGCAGCCAAACTATGCAGTCGAGGGCTGGTTCGAGAGCCGACGTTTACATCCGCGAAAAGCTGGACGAGGATGACGATTCTATCACGGAGAATACGCTCAATGCGTTGAAGGACTCGCTTAGCCGCGAGATGAAGATTAAGGAGGAAGTGAGAATATGTTAGAAGCTTTAAATGCGAAGAAGGCCAAACAAACCAAAGAGCAACGTCAAAGGGTGGAGGCCGAACTTACAGCCTCGAATACGAGGATAAAAGAACTAAAACAGAAGATCACGGATGCGCAGCGGTCCAAGGCTGTGCCCAGCACACCTACGAGAACACGCAACGAGGGGTTGTTGCGTAATGAGGGTCTGCGATCGCCCCCGAGCGCATCCAGAAGTGGCGCCGGTTCCGACTTCGATGAACCGACAGAATCCCCGACATTCGCACTCGCCGAAATACTGCAAGCTTTAGAAGTCGAGGGGATGACCCCTGAATATTATGTGGGGGGAGCCAACAATCTCGTGGATCTCTTCAAGAGGTACCCCACGCTGAAGTATGACTTGGTGTGGTCTATCTTTGGAGATAGGATGCAGGTAATGCTACTTAGTGGCAGTAGGGAAGTAGTAGCTTCAGGATACCGAATGTTACGATATGCCATTTCCGACATGGCTTCGCTCAAGAAAATCCGTAGCTTAAACACCGACTTTATGGTGGTCGTGTCTCTCGCCAAGGACCGTAAGGCCGACGTGGAGCGCGAGCAGGCTCTCAAGTTCGTCCGTGCCTTCTTGGATGTGAAAGATGGCGTTCGTGAGATATCCAGGGCCGTGGTTAGGACTATAGCAGCAGTCGCCGAGCAAGTCGAAGATCGGCTCCGGCCAATCTGTATCGAAACGCTCGCCGAGATATTATTACGAGATCCCGCGTTACTTGTAGCGTCTGGTGGCTTGGTCCCGTTATCAGAAACCCTTGCCGAGGGTACTTACAAGTCTCCTGAATCCTTATCTTCGACTTTTCTCTATCTGCTAGATGCGCCACATACGCGTAAGTATTTACGAGCGGGATATGAGCTGGAAGTCCTATTCACGGCCTTTACCGATGCCCTATTCTCCTACGAAGGGGTTATAAAACAAAATTCGAGGGCAATTGCTTCTGCTTTGAAGAGTTGGTCTGGGCTCATGACCCTATCTATGTACAACTTTAGAGCGATTGGCTCCCTAATATCGAGTTTGATGCTGCCCAGCGCGACAATTCGGGACACGGTGATGGATTTGCTTTATTCCCTTCTTCGCATCAAACCTCCTGCGTGGGCTACGTCGTATCTGGCAGGGCGACGGTTGACGACGTATGGAAGAGTAACGACATTGAAATCTTCGACGCCAAGTAAAGACGATACAGTGTATGAAGATGACGGCGCGGAGCAAAACTTCGTCGAGCATTATACAGCATTACTTCTTGCTATATTTATTAAAGCAGGGATGATGCCAAACCTACTTCAAGTCGCCCAGGGCACCGACGATCCTATGCTAAAACGGAAAACGACATTGCTCATTGGCGAAACCCTCAAACTCGCGAGCAGAATCCTACCTCCGTCTTGGAGCAGCGAACTACAGCTGCTTCCGGAGTTGTTCGCAGCCGCGTCACATTTTGAGGACGAAGCGCATTTCAACGCAACCGGAATCGTCTACCAGATTAGCAGCGTAAGCCGGACGCTTTATCGGTCGTCTCCCACAGGTTATGCTCCCGGATATCTTCCTTCTAGTAGTATGTTAGAAAATATGGGCCATGCCGAGGAGGCGCCAAAGGCCAATGCCTTAATTAACCCAGATGACGCTACATTCCGCCAGCTACTAATAGACTCGGGGGTTCTCGGTCATTCGAATCCTTCTAAATGGGACTGGGATGTTGTCCTTAAGATAATCGAAGGGCCGTTGATGAACGGTAAACGTTTAGAAGAAGCCATCAAGGCGTCGAAGTTCGCAAAAAGACTAGTAGGTTTTTATCGGCCTTTCAAATTCAAATTCTCGGAAATCAAGAGCACGCGAAATACCCAGAAATATGTCAGGGTTGGTTGCGCACTTTTTCATACGCTACTCCAGACAACGGAAGGGATAAGATATTTGTGGGATAACAAGTTGCTGAGGCAAATCGCCGAATGCCTAGCTCAGTGTGATCCGGTAAGAATATTCATATCGAAAGATATATGGATGAAAATACTTATTCTTGCTTATAGACCAGCGGCTTGACAGCGCAGTATCCGATGTTTTCGCGAGATCGTCTTACCGATACGCTGTGCGGCGGTTATTTCCCTATGCTTGGTGTTCTGAGCAGTGATCCCGGGGGGTTACGGATGCTTGAGAGATGGCGCATCTTCAATATGATGTATCATATCGTCGATTTTAAGCAAAGGCCGGATCTCATCAAGCTGCTTCTTAGTCATCTTGACTATAGTCTTCAAGGTCACCCGCGCGTGCTACTGTCGAAGGCTTTAACAGCCGGCACTAAAGAAATGCGAATCCATAGCACTACTGTTCTTCGAAAATATGCGACAAGGCAGCGAGTGACGCCAACCGGCCAACTCATCTCCGACTCCAAGTGGGCGATTCAACTACTTGTCACACAGCTTTACGATCCAGAAGTTGAAGTCTGTGCCACGGCCGTTAAGATTCTCGAGAAGGCCTGCAATAGTAAGGCGCTGTTGGAGTATATAGTGGAATGCCGACCTGCATTGGACCACCTTGGCGAGATCGGAGCACCCTTATTGCTCCGATTTTTGTCTACCTCTATCGGTTATCACTATTTGGATGGCTTGGACTACATAAGTAACGAAATGGACGATTGGTTCCTCGGGCGCAATGATACGTACGTCAGTCTCATAGAGGCTAGTTTGGCACGTTCTTTCATCGATACTCAGGAAGATCAACCGCACCGCCTCAGCATATACGAAGACGACTTGGACACAGATCAGGACAATCATGTACCGCCTCACTTCTACCGGGAATTAACACGCACTAGAGAGGGTTGTAAATTGCTCGAAGACAAAGGCCACTTCGAAGAATTCGCTTCGACCATTAGGGAGTATGGGATGCTGTCAGACGATCCCGAACTTCTTACCAAAGTTAAAGGTTGCTTGTGGGCAGTTGGAAATGTCGGTTCAATGGAGCTTGGTGCTCCGTTTTTGGAATCGACGGATGTAGTAGAACATATTGTCAAAATCGCCGAATCTCACGACGTGATGAGTCTTAGAGGTACTGCTTTTTTCGTCTTGGGTTTGATATCGAGATCTACACATGGACTAGAGATACTCTCTGAGCACGGTTGGGAGTCAAATACTACACCTTTAGGGATGTCGTTGGGGCTTTGCGTTCCTTCGAATCTTTCCAAATTCTTCTCTTGCAAACCCTGGAAACACGAGATACCCGCACACATCAAGGTATTAGATACCCAGAAAACAGTGCTTGAACCGCCATCAGTGGAAATCGACGAGCAGGACCCGACGAACAGGCGCATATTAGAGCTTATGACCGAGCTAGGCAACATGGTGCTATATAAGAAGGCCAAGGTGGAATTGCTTCAATTACGACATAAAAAGGCTCCGGGATTCCGACAACCTTCCTTGTTTCGCAAGGTTCTGGCATTATTGGAATGCCATCACTATAGACTGCCAGATCGCCATCTGGTAATCGAATTGTTCGACAAGAGCGTCCTACGGCATATCGTTTACGGGGAGGAAAGTAGCGACGAATCGGCGAGTAGCTCGGGCGACGAGCAGAGGACGGAGCGGCAAAGGAGCATAAGCGACCCCGCCGAAATGGAAAGGATAATATCTAGGGCGCACAACTCATCGATATAGCAGGGTGCGTGTGAGGGTATAACAGTTGAATATCATTACCGGCTAGGACGGGACGGGGAAGGTGGAAAACATCTAGGAGCAAGCTAAATTATCCTGGGATTTTGGACACGGGCGAGATATAAGTCTGCTTGTTTTGTTTGTTTTTGTTTCTGGGAAACTGGACTTGGCACGATTCAAGAGCTCAACCCTACCTAACCTATACCTACCTATCTACTTGTAAAAAAAGCAATTTAGACGCCGACATGATCCCGAGAGAAAGGAGAGAGAAGAGAGGGGAAAATCATTCGTTGCAAGCTACGCATGCATTCCATATTTGGGAAGGGGCGGATACCGGAGGCGGTGGTGTTGTTGTCTTGCATATGGCGTGGTGTGGTGGTGGCTACTGTAGGTACATTGGTTGGGGCGGGCGGAATGGCTACGATGCCGGAACTGAACTTTGTTTTGATCTATCTGTGTTTCTGCTCTGGGTGCTTTGTGCTGTGCTGCGTTGTGTTGTAATGTATGTCTTTTGCTAAGCAGATGGTGTGCGCAAATCTGAAATTTATAGGGTTACCACACCTCCTCCGTACCTTATTCCGTTTTTGACATATGGCCAGGGCGTTAGTTGGCTGTACACGCAAAATCACCACGATCATTATTATCGTCTACGATCTTCTTTCCCGCTATTTCAGTAAAAGAGTGGTTTTATTTTCGAATCTACTACGCTGTGGCGTTTCTCGGAAGCGGAAAAGGGGAAGGGGGCTAGGGAAATACCAAGGCACGTAAAGCGGGCAAGCAAGTGTGTATTAGGTAGAAATAGGTTAGTTTCAGGTAGGTAGGTATATATCTAATATACTATACAAGAGTTCTTGAAAATGCGATGTGATTTCTACGAGGTAGGTATGTATTTGGTTGAGTTAAATACGAGGTCAATAGCGGTTCCCCTTATAAAGCCTTTTCGAAATTCGCCATCGCAAGTTTCTGTCACGCAGTATCTCTCCCCGTCATATACTTTCAGAATCACTAATAATTTCTTAGTACCTTTTTCGAACCCTAGATTGCACTACAAAACAACCAGCCCTTCATGGAGCATTCCCATACGATTATCCTTTCATCTCATCTCTTTCTTTACCCACTAAACACAGTATGCAAATACATCTATCTATCTAGCTCCACTTGTCTCTTCAGCCCTTCGATCTTCCGTCTTAGTTTTAGTCTTAGTCTTTGATGAAGAATGGCTAGTGGAATGAGACGTCGAGTGAGAAGTAGAATGCGAGGTGGATTTCCGGGTGGATGAGCGAGACGTCGAGGAGGACTTGCTAGTTGATTTCGAGGTCGACTTCGATGTTGACTTCTTGGTTGTTTTACTACTGCTCGTGCTCGTCTTAGTTGAAGTTGTTGGGACTGGGGGTGGTGGTGTCACTGATGTTGAAGGCGAAGTGGTGGAAGAGGTGGGAGAAGCACTGGTGCTGGTAGGAGGTAGTGAAGTCTCTGGAGGGGATGGAGATGGGTCGCTTGCCTGGCATCCTGATCCGAAAGCTGATTGGCAACCTTCGCCGCAGTAGTCAATGGTTGAGCCGCACCAGCCGTGTCTACAGTGTCGAATCAAGTTAGTAGCATGTCCCAAACAACGATTGACTTTTCATATTCATATTTCGTAACATAAATTTTTGAGACGCCAAGCGTCTACCAGATCATGAATCCCGACATAAGCCCATTCTAAAAGAGCACTGAAATAAGAACTACACTGACTCTGAACAGCAGTTTCCAAATTCCGATCCCTCGCAAGTGAATCCATCACCACAGTTTCCCTCAATCGATGGTGTAAGCGTTCCGGTGGGGGCGGGTCCCGATTTTGTGGTCGTCGTTAAGGGGTCATCAGGGGTTCCCGGTCCGTTCGGGAGCGGGAGGCTAGTCGGGAACGGCGAGTCCGCCGAAGAGCAGGTTCCAAATTCCGGACGACAGTTGGAGCCGCAATAGTCGATGGAGCCACCGCACCATCTATTAGTAGAACAACCTAGTTGCATGGATTAAACTTAGGGTTAAGGCGATTGCCAGGGTATACATACAGTTTCCGTATTCAGAGCCCGCGCAAGTTACCCCGTCGCCGCATCGGCCGTCCTCGCTAACCTTCAAGGTGCTAGTCGGCTTGCTTGGGCCGGTGGTCGTGGGCGTAGGGGGGGCCGTGGGAGTTAGGCAAGACCAAGTGCCAGTCGGAGCACGGATAGTGAAGCTATACTCGGGAACCTTACCGCTGCCGGCTCGGTACCAGTTCTCCGGGGGTCGCCTAAGCATTGCCCAACGGTAACAGACCTATAGCCGTGGCTGAAGAGCGATTCGAGGATATAATCTGTGAGATTGTAGACGGTTTGGTAGTGAATGTCGTGCTCGATTTCGAGATAACTATCCTCGCACGGGCTAGATCCATCGACTGCATCATCCCATATATCTTTGCTAGTCTGAATTTGGCTTGCATCATCATGGAGGTATCCTTCGGTATCCAGGTCAAAGTATATAGCGTGATATCCGAGGTTAGCTAACTGGGTCTGGCAAGAAGCGGGACAGATGGAATAGGGCGGCCTGTCTCAAAATCAGTACAAGTTTCTTTCCTCTTAAGGGGTTGTCAGTACCAACCTCATATAGGTAGGGAAGTAACCAAGAATATCATTAAACGCAATCTCATTCCATATCATTTGGTTCTTGAACTGAGTTGTAGTCAACTGGCTGAAGTTCTCGTGTGACCAAGTATGGCTTGCGATCTGATGACCCTCGGCGGCCATTCGCTACAACTAGTTAGTATTCGTCCCCAAATTCTCTAGATGAAGCATTTTACTTGAATAACGGAAGCCCAGGGCAAGTCTGGGTCATTGATTTTTCCCTTTCCTAGGTTGTTACCGGTAATGAAAAAGGTGGCTTTCGCCTCATATTTCTTCGTCCTTGTTAGCACAGTCTTTAGAATATTGCAGGGTGATTTTAACACATACGGCAAACTTGTCGAGGAGGTCATTGGTATACTCATATGGGCCATCGTCAAATGTTACAGCGATGTCACCGTTATTTACGCAGTCATAAATACCCACACCACCGTATCGTACCTTGCCCAGCTTCGGGCGCGCTATAGTTGATGTATCCTCGCCGGAAGGTTTTTGGTTACCATCACATGCCGGTCCGTAGTTGATTTGGCAGTCGGGCGAAGTGCAGTACTCTTCTCCTGTACCGCACCAACTAAATCCAATTAGCACAATACAAATAAATAGGAAGTCTAGGCAACTAACCCTTCGGCTGAGCAGCACTGGCTAGCCGGACAAGTACCACGGTTTGCACCGCATCGCCCGCTCCTTTGTCGGGGTTCAAGTTCGCCTCGCCCCTCGAGTTCTTCTTCATCCCGAGCCTCTAACATTTCTGCTCTCCTCATGGCCCGCGCCTGAGCATCCCATCTCTTTCCCCCCTTAAACTCGGATAAGAATCTGCGAGCCCCGGCAAGCTTTGGCAAACCATGATCGGGTTGATCTGCATGCGCAGCTGTCTGACCGGCGCAAGCGGCCAGGACCAAGGTGTTCCACCAGCGCATTGCGATAAATGCAGTACAGTCCCGTTATTATGAAGCGAATGTCAGGGTTAGGCACAACGAATCCTCAAGCCACGAGATTTCCCAGAGCCCATAGAAGCAAGACAGATGGAGTGGGAATCCAAGCATCTTAATAGATCTCAGGCCAAGACATCGAATGGCACAGGGGTTGCATTCTTAGTATATAGAGCCACGCGTACCCGAATGCTATGAGAAGTGACGATCCAGGAAAAAGCTCTAAGAAAAACACATGGTTTCCGGATCGGAGCTTGATCAACCCTGTGAGGAGCATTGTAGATATACCCGGATGCTACCTTGGCAGCAGACCACCTGCATTAACGAGCCACTCATAAAAAATGTATTGCAGGAGCACATATTGAGTTGCTTTGCAGCCGTCATGGCGCCTTTAAAAAGGCTGGACTGGCCAAAATGTTACTCTCATGGTTAGAGCACGAACACGAGATTGAAAAAGTATCCCTACCATGCATTGTTAACGCTGCAAGTTCAATCCAGCGTTTACGAAGGCATACTACATTACTGCCCATGTCAGATAGCCCAAAATAGGTTGTTCCCCATCTCTATGCTCTAGATTTGGGGTATCTGGGATGAAGGCTTTGTCGTGGCAAATACTAGTTTTGCTCAATAAAGACATCTTCGGTGATTCATGTCGAGGATGCTCATAAAAGCCTCGCCTCTTCCGGGTTGAAGGTACCGGCCGGGGGGAATTCGGTTGAAGACTTGATCTCCATGATCGGCTCTTTTGGTAATAGAAACAAGTTAAGAGTGACTCGTCATCTTTCCCCAGATGGTCGGCAAAGCGAGAGGGCGTCTATCTGAATGCTTCTTGTGGGGTTCGTAGACGCGTCCTTGGGTTGAAAAGCGACGTTAGGATGGAATTCTTTCGGCCCGCCAAGGCTCGCCTCGTTAGTCCAGCCCTTCACCTAGTAGATGGTTGAAAAGTGACGGGGGGAAGGATTGGAGAACGGTTATATTATATTAATTTGAAAATATCCTAAAAGCAACCTACCATCTGGCCTGCATTGCATAACGTCTGTTCGAGAACTACCCTCCTATTCCCTGGGAACCACTAGCCGCAAAACTTTTCAACCGAAAACTCGCGTTATAGAGAATAATAAGACAGAAAAAATTAAATTAATTGGAATGGATTGTTACGTTGTTGTAGTCCTTGAGAGCGACCACCAAACCCACGCGTTTATGTGTTATACCCATAGCCGGAATGGCGCAATTCGGATGCCGGCTCAGCAGGTAGATCATTCAAAAGGATGACGAGTCTCGGCAGGCTCGCTCCGCAGCAGTCGGAAATATGATGAGATGTCCTCAGGGTGTATTTCTTTTTGTTTTGTAACGTGGAAGAGAAACGTGCCATCGTCATTCCTACGATATGTGGACATCTGGAAATGCGAGTTGTTGTAAGCGAGTTGCCTTAATGAAGAGAGCGTCTTTTTATTTTTAGACACCCTGAGCTAAAGTAAATGGAGAATCCGTACTTTAGGTATCAAATACATGGAATGTGTTAAGGGGTTAGAAGCGCGGCTATGGGTCCCCTTTCTCGCCTTTCTCAAGGGGAAGTAATAAAGTTAGCTAGGCAATCTAGCTTGGCTACTCTTCTTAGATGTGAATTATAAGAATAAATGAAGAAAAACAGGAGACGTTTCAAATACTACAAGTACAGCCGTTATACATAGATCGAGCTGCAGAGCTTATAACTTGAAGCAATTCCCTGGTCTAGCCTTCTACATGCCATCAGGAGGCCTTAAACATGCCTGTACTAGACTGGCTATGTTCCATTAGAATGAATCGTATGAGGTAAAAGAAAGTCTTAGCTACTTGTTGATTTCTATTAGTATTCGGAGACCTGGCATGGGAACAACATGGAAAGCCGGAAACAGCCTCGCTCACAACATCAACCCCACCGTGCAAATATGTAAATGTGTAAGCGTGTAAGCGCTTTGAACCACTTGAAGATATCCGCAGTTGAGGGTCTAGCTCATCATACGTTACGACTTACACGAGGGTAAGGGGAATCGGGTTTTAGAAGCGGCACCATGTTATCGTGGAACCAGAGCGCTCAACGTAACATGACTTTGACAGCATTAGAGGCAGAGATAATGCATGTTGCTCGCAACGTTCGGAATGGCTTCCGGTCAACATTTTTTGGACTCTATCATGATAAAGATGCCGCCTTAAAATTGTAATTAATGAAGATTGCCTAGAACGAGCACCAGCGACTAGAAATAGCGATGCGAGAATACGATGGCCCTATTCTTAGACAACCACTGTAAATTAACTCTTAAGATCTGGATAGGTAGTTGAGCTTGGCTCGAGACTTTCAACTAGAATGAGTGATATTGATGTCTTCATGGGGTCTTCTCGAACCTAAGCTTGATGCCGCCTTTTTGGTTTCTAGAAAGTTCCCCTTTCTTTAGGACAATAGCCATGGCCTGAGCATTCCAAGATTCTCCCAGTCTATCATATTAGAGTTGAGACTACTCGCGTCTCTAGCATGTCAATATAGTATTTATGGCATAAATCACATCGATCTAGTAGTTGGATTCTATTGTATCCTCGTAAGCCTCCTGGGCCATCATCTGGGAGCTGGTCATTGGCATTTTGATCATGTCGCAATAGTACAAGATGCACAAAGGTAAATTAGCATGTATACTCATCATATTCTACTAATGATTTTATCTACTCACCACAATAGCGGTAAATACGCCATCATAGGTTCACTGATATAAATGACCTAAGGGTATTCTCATCTAGGTATCAAACCATCCAATTGGCCCGCACAGTATCCAAGTGTTGGACTTTAGAGATCACTGGCGTCACCCCTTTTAGCATCAGTAACCGCCGTGAGTCAGGCTTAATGGCAACAAGCACCTGACCAAAAGCATGATGTGTAAAATTGATCTTTTACCACCAGGTCACTGTCGCCAGACGACCGCTGGCGCCTGGTATGGATACCTGATGTGGCTACAGCCTTAACACTTGGTAAGTTAACCAAGCAACCTTATTTCTTGACTCATGGCCTTTTCTTAATTATATAAATCAACCTGTTGCACGAATTCAATCCCGTAGAACTCAGATTAACTAGGCCTTCATTCATCTATTCATTCATTCTTTATACAGGTTGTCAACCAGCCTACCACACTCGTTTGACCACAATGGCTATTGAAAAGGCCCCCGAAAAGCAGGCTGACGCCGCCTCATTCCTACGTCTGCTGGAACCTCTTCCTGATCGCGGCGTGAGTCTCGACACGACTCGATACTTAACTGCCAGGATCCACCATCTGTCCCAACAAATGGTCCACCTCGGAAACAGAGTCGACAGCTTCGCGAAGAGCGTAGCCAACATGGCGCTGCTCATGCAAGAGATCGTCGAGGGGGACGTATCATACCCACAGGACACTCAGAAACGGACAGCCAGATCGGAACTTATCAAGCAGACTCCCCCGTCCACCCCCACAGCCTCGCTAATCCCGCAACTCAGACGAGAAGACGTCGGCCGCTTCGACCCCGGGCACACCGACGAGCGGGGCGTGGGCATGGTTACCGACGGCAGCACGCTAATTTTCACGGACGTGGACCTGTTCGCCGAGCACATCAACGCGTTCCTGTCGGACCCTCTCACAGCCGGCGTCCACTCGAGCCAAATCCTCCTCTGGCTGGAGACGCTGCTTCACGGGCCCGCCGCCGCATGGTGGAGCCACGAGCTGACGGCAGTCGACCGGCGCGCGCTCCGTCTCGCGGGGCTCCCCGAGATCCTAGTAGACCTAGAGCGGCGGTTCCGGCTAGACGCGGGGGTGGCAGCGGTCAAGTTCGAGCACGGCAAGCTGAAGCTGCGGGAGGTCGCTTTCGACGAGAACCGCGTGGTGCAGTTCGTGCGGACGAAGCTGCGGTACGCGAGGGCCATGCACCTGCTGGACGAGCAGAACGGCGAGTGGCTGTTTGTCATGCTGCAGATCTGGTTTAGTATGGACCTCGATATCAGGGCGATCTTGAGCCCCCCGTCGCCGTCGCACACGTTGGATTCGTATATGAAGGAGATCGCTCAAGTGACCCCTGATCTTATGGGCCGGGCGCTGGAGCTCTACTATTAGTCTGGGACGTTGAGCTGTTACTTGAGTACTGGTATTAGGCTGGACAAGGGGGTAGAGGTTCAAGCAACGACTTCGCGGGGGAATAGCTGCTTGTTTTCAATGGCAGAAACTATTCCAGTACCGCAACCGAAGACCATATTCTGGTTCATTTACTTTGGCGGAGGCTTTTATAAGACTTCAATGTTTTCACATGTCCCAGGGAACGATATGCCACAGCTGGAAACATAAACATATCGCACAATATCTAGTGGCGAAGAGTTTTAAGAAATAGTTTTCTATCTTCATTTAATCCTAATGTCAAGGCAAATTCTCTGCCTCTTTACTGTGCTGTGCTATTACACTTGTATCTGATATGAGCGCCTCGTGGGGTTTAATAAGTACTGTGGTAAGCCAGGAGTAATTCTTTCCCCTGCGGTCAACGTCTAGAACACCTAATGATGAACGGCGACAGCACTATTCGTTCTTTGCTAAGGCTGAGAGAGACGATAGCGACATATTTGAGTCATAAGTCATATAGCCTCATCTATAGTATCGTTCATACTAGACTAGACCGCCAAACTCATAGACGTCCCTATCAAACACAAGAGGCGAACGTAATTATTTGTATTTTACAACTAATCGAGAGTTTTATACAGACCACATTATACATCCTGCGCTCTTCATAGCATAATCGTCCCGAACAAGATTTATAAAACGACATGATTCTCTTCTCATCATTTCATTTCCTACATGCAGAGGTGATAGCGTGGCATAAATAAAAAGAAACCCGCTATAGCGCCTCTCCGACGATATTCCCGATCGCCCCGCCGATCTCTCCGAAAAGCACTCCCTTGAAGATGGACTCGCCCATATCCTCGAACCAATGGCCCGTCTTCTTTAGGCGTTCTTTCCAGAGGCTCTGTTCGTGGGGACTCAGGTTTTCCCACGACGTGGCGGGGCCGTGGACCTCCTCGTCGTGGATACCGACGTGCAGAGGGGCAGGCCCTGAGGGTCCGCTTCCCCGGTTTCGTCGTGTCGAATCACGAGCGGCTGAGTATGGTGTGCGTTAGCGTCCGATAGTAGATCCTTGATCGACTTCTCGTTGGTCGCCGCGGGCACCATGCGCAATGGCTGCGTCCACGACGCCGGAAGATAAGGCCGGATCCCGAAGATGGGATTGCCGATATCTTTCGCCTCGATAAAGACTTGCCCGATTAACGCGAGGAGAAGTATCACGATTGTAAAAAGAGCGATAGGTGTGGCCGGCGATTCGCCCTTGGATTTCAGCGCAACTACGTAGCGCGACGGGTGAGGAGACCCTCCCTTTCTTTTCGCGACAGACTTATCAACATACTTTTTCAGTGGTATGCTGTGTACTACTGTCGTGAAACCGACACCGACGCTGGCCAGCTTAACGGTAAGTTCGGCGTTGCCTTTCGAGGCTGATTTCGGCGGAGAAAACGGGGAAAACGTAAGCCCAGTTATATTCGAAGGGTGAACACCTTTGAGCACTTGGAACGGCGCCAGGTCTGCCAGGAGTTCTACCTTGGCAGCGGCTTTATGTTCTAATGTGAAGAGCGATATAGAAGCATCATTCCCCGCAACTGCGACTACGAATTGGGTCTCGCCCGTCTCGTCCGTCGGAGACGAATTTGGTGATAGGTTCCTCACTGCAAGACCCGTAGCCTTAGAGACACCTTTCGGAAGTCTGGCCTTGATCGCTAGCCGAGCATTGTCTCGCTCTTTGACGGGTAGGCGATAACCATGTAGCGCAACTCCCTGGGAGCTGGGCTTGTTGACCACTGTGATCAGAAAGCCAGGTGTCAAGTAGCGCAAAGACTTGAACGAGGCCTTAGCCGTGTCACCTTCATCTGGGGTAATAGTATATACGCATTTCGGCTCCGATATTTCCTCCTTGGATACTTCGACGGTAAATATTTCGTGGTCGTCGCAGTATGCCAATTGGTATGTATCAGGCCCCGTCTGAACGACGTCTAGATCCATTGCTTCTTTGGGGATATCCAGCCTACCCCTCGGTTTCCACCTCCCGCCTCCTTCGCATGGTACATCGAAAAGCGCAATCTCGGGTTGCTTGGATAGTCCTGTAGCGGCGGCACCTAATTGTGGGAGTTTTTCATACGGGTGGGACAATCGGAGGAGTCTTTGGTAGGCACTTGTATCCTTATGCACGAACAGCGCATGGCGCGCGACCTCGGAAATAGAAACCCTTACACCGCTAGTCTTGGCTGATTTAGCGGGTTGGTCGATACCGAAAATACGAAAGTGGTCATTCTTCCCCTTCTTTATCTCTTCCGGACTCGAGTTGACACCGGCAAATACGGTTAGGGACCTATCTTTTCGAGGACCGATGGCGAGTGTCGTGACATTATCTTCGGTTTTGCTGAGTTCGAGTTCGGCGACTTCCGATAATTCTTCCGGGTTAGAAGTGTCGAGAACAGTCTAATAATACGTCCCCTGGTTAGCTCATCGAAATACAACAATAAAAAAAAAAGTTACAGTATGATCGTGTGTGATTCCTTACTATTTTATTCCCCACACCGTTTCGTCCCGGTCCGCCGCCTCCTGCGACGACGAGTCGATTGGGATCTGTTGGATCGAAGTCGCATGAATAAAGAGGATAGGTAAGAGTGATCTTCGCGGTATGGATGATGGGCTTCGCCATCGTTGCAGCGAAAGTTGGTTGACTTGGTAAGAAGCAAATAGACTCCTGGTTACCTTGGCGAAATAGACGACATATTTAAATCGACATATTTAAATCGACATGATAAATAAGACTTAAGAAAATCAAGTTTCAAAATTGTATTGTATTTAGGTTCTTAAAAAGTGTTTAGTTTGTTGTCGTTGGCTTTGATGACGAAAGGGTGTCTTAGTGGTCTTAAAAAGCCCAGGCAAGCGCAGGGAAGCGCAGGCCCGCGCAGGCAAGGCCACAATTGCATCTTTTGCATCTTTTGGCCGGGGCGCTCGGGAAGTTACCTCTTTAGGTAAGTACCTATAGGTAGCTTGCTTTTAAACTTTTCCAAGTATTAGGATTGGTTCTTGTTTTCAGCTGCCCGTTTACCTAAGGCATTGATCTTAAATCATTTTTTTCAACCAATATGATTTATTATCGAATAAGATTTTTTATTGAATATTTCAGGTACTTTTGAAATGTTTTTAACTGTACGTAGCTTTGCTTTTGTTAGCTCAGGCACTCAGCTCAAACCCCTACAATAGCACTTAGTTACATCAACTCTAACTATGAATTTCAATTCCCAATTCCAAGATCAAGGACCAGGAGATTGATGAATATTATTCATGATAGTTAGACAATCTAATCGAAATAAAAAGGGACTATACAAACAGTTAAAAGTACTAGCACACTTCTCCCCTATTGTTCAACGCCGACATAAATCATCACCCTCTGTCTCTCATACCTCACTCAACGCAAAATCATACTCTACCGTCCACTGAGCCTTATCATCTCCCTCACGCGGCTCAAAACTCACTAGGAGCTCATCCTTAACAGCAAATACCGAATCGTCCTCAATATGCTCACCTTCGCGGTCGAATATCTGCGTGGTCAGCGTCCGAAACCCCGGTGCTGTTACTACAAAGTGTATGTGTGCAGGCCGGTACGGGTGGCGGTCGAGTAACTCTAACAGGCGACCCCGGGCCCGTCCTCTGGGATCTTGTACGGGGACGGCCGCACACAGTATAGCTCGTAACGGCCTAGCTCATCTGTTTGGAAACGCCCTCGTAGATTCATGTCTGGCTGTTCCGGATCCTGATGCTCGTACACCCCGTTCGCATCTGCTAGCCAGATGTCTACCACGGCACCTGGCGCTGGCTTCCCCGTCGACGCGCTTATCACCCGCCCAGATAGGTGTGTTAGCGAGCTCTCGGCTTGGCGGTACCAAGAGGACTCTGGCGCTGCATATATGATGCTGCTACCGTTGGGCAGCAGTGGCGCGTTCGATCGGTAGAAGGGCCCGAGGACGGATGAGGGTGTGGCCGCTCCGGATTCGCCACTGTCGAAGAGCAGTTTGGATGTGATTTCATCTGCAAGCGATTCTAGGCCGAGAATATCGCATAGCAAGCCCGTCTCGTTGCGCTTGTCATCAGACATGCGGCCCGCCTCGTTTATCTATAACGACATGTCAGAGTCGTAGGTT
This sequence comes from Entonaema liquescens, assembly GCA_902805475.1. NCBI lineage: Eukaryota > Fungi > Ascomycota > Sordariomycetes > Xylariales > Xylariaceae > Entonaema > Entonaema liquescens. The sequence continues at coordinate 2,239,221 of CADCSX010000007.1, forward strand.
TCACAGCCATGAATATGACTTATACAAAGGGGAGGCTAGTCGGTATCAAGCCGACTTACCATTTCAACCCCAGCCATCAACTCTGCAATCGTCAAGTCTACGTCACGGGCGAAGTCATGTAGGTGCTTCAGCAAACTTGGCATGATCTCCTTTAGACGTGGGTGGGCCTTTGGACCCGTCGCGGCAATGACCTTGTCCGTAAACTCGGGGTCATATTTAGTTTCCACGGTCCCATCAGCTCCGTTTTCATTCCCGCTAAGCGCCATGTTGTAGCTCTCCGTTAGCTTGTTGCTAGGTATACAACAACTATTGACGATAGTAAGTTAAGAATTGTGCGTCTAGCGTAATAAGCTCTTTATTACCTACTAAAGAGGTCGATCGAGAACTACCATACCGAGATAAAGTAGATCCAAGAAAGAGGAAAACGCCTAGGGGTTGGATAGACTTAAGCCGTCTTAAATATACTTCATTTACCGTCTGTGGAGGGTGGCTCCGTACGTACGAATCGGTACTCCCTCTACATCCGGAAAGCAAAAGAGCACTAGGTGCGACTATACGCGTAAGTTGAAGATATTAGAGCAAAGCTACACAAGCTGGCCAAAAGTTACCCCCTCAGCAAATTGAAACCGGAAAACGACGCCTACAGTGTAACAAAATGTCTTTCTTCCTCCAGCCTCTGCTATGCCCCCTTTTCTTTTTGTCCACATTTATGGGCTGAGATCGCGGGCAGCCGTCAAATCAGGGTTCCGCGAACCCCAAACCTAAGGGCCGCCCTCGCGAGATATATCTACGAGGAGACAATCGCCGGTTGAGCACATATCCCAACATGGGTCAATGCAGAATATGCCATTTAGAGACCCAGCGGTCTGGATTTCGGGATTTGGAAATGGCGAGCAACCTAGATGATCGGATCCCACACACGGAACCAGGCACGGTGGCGGGCTGTCGTCTTTTGGTGCTACCGTCCTGCGGCACTGATAACCGGCTCATATGTGATGTTAGCAGCTGAATGCCATATTGTGGCCCTTTGGCTTGCCTAAGCGGAATCGTCCTCCCGTGAACTGGGATTTTTGCTTTCTGCCGTAGTGGCTGGCTCACTCTTGCTTTATAGGTACTGCACTCGTCCCGTGCCCGAGAGTGTGGCGGGACGGGCCGTGATTACAAGGAGTGCATTGGCAAGCCTCTATGCACTTATAAATCACTTAGAGATAAGGCCTCTCGGCTTCCCGGCGCGACCGTCGGTGACCAACAAGCTATCTGGGTAGATGCGTGGCAATCTCCGGGCCGCATAACGATTGCTCCATCCCGAGCCGACGGTTGTCCGATAATATACTACTGACGGTCATATACTGCTTCCTATTCGAGGGAATGTGATTATTCATAGGGACTTGCTCATTAGTAACCATAACTTACCAACTATTCGTCTCAACATTTAAGACGCCCCTAACTGATACTGAGGTTAGCCAAGGTGAACGGTAAACTGCCACACAAGAAAAGAGACAGGAAAACTTAATCCATCAATATATTTTTAATTACGGACACCTTATATATCTTATGATTCCAATGCTCCGCACCCCAATAAATAAACCCCCAACTAGATCTAACTAATGCTAATTACCTAGGTAGATGCTCACTCCCCCTTCTTCTACTCGTGCCCCCGGGAATTATCTACCAACTCCTTCCTATGTATACAAATATCTTCCGAACCTTGGAACATTACACACCTCACGCTTGACCGAGAGGTAGATGAGAGAACCGAAAAGCAGCAACAAAGATATGGTTGTTTTAGGTTTTAATCCGTCTTCAAACTTTTCGTCGTATCCTCTCCCTCGAACTCACCATCTTCAACAACCGCCTGCTCATCCACATCCGTCCCCTCCGTCGTCTCATCATCATCCGTAGTCCCGTTCGCCCCCTCAACAGACCCCTCATATCCTCCTCGTCGATGATACTCTCGATGCTCCCCTGCGGACCCCCGCCAGCGTCTCCCGCCTGCCCTGCTCGATCAGCCGTTCCACCTTCAGCCGGTTCCCGATGAACTTGAGCTTGGGGAACGCGCTCTGCTGGCCCTCGTGCAGCATGCGCGCGAGCCGGTCCGGGTCCGGGTCCGACAGGATATAGACGAAGTCGCTGGCCTGCGTGCGAGGCCACAGCGTGATGGTCCCGCTGAACTGCTGCAGCCACACCTGCGACCAGTCCTGCCCGAGCGGCCGCGGCAGCAGCTCCAGGTGCTTGAGCACCTTGAGCCACTTGGCCAGGTCCAGCTTGACGTACTGCTCCGTCGCGGAGCCCAGGTACCCGCCGCGCCAGCCGCGGCCCTTGCGGTGCGTCACGGGGGACCCGACCGTGCCCCTCGACGAGAAGAAGAACAGCGAGATGTGCGGGTTAACCTGGCTAACGATGGTGAAGTTGACGTTGAAGTGCAGGTTAAGCGCCTTGATGGGGATGTCCGTCCGCAAGCTTCCGTCCTTCCACTTGTGCCCGAACGAATACGGGGACAGCGATCCGTCCGGGTTCTTCATCATGAGGACCACGGGATTCTGGATCCCGGGGACGGCGGCGGACGCCAGGACGGCGGACCAGATGACGCAGTCCGGCGAGGTGAGGTAGTTGCAGAGGATCGTGGGCGAATGGGGATCGGCCGGAATGCAACTAACATTCAGGATGCGCCCCGTCCGCTGGTACGCCTCCCTAAACGTCGTCGACCCGCGGGACCACCAGCTGCTCTGGCGCGCCCAGTCGACGGAGTCGAACCTCGCGCCCGTCTTCCACCACCGCGGGAACCACGTGGTGATCGGCTCGGCACAAGGCGTAATCTTATGCGATAGCGCGGGGACTAACAGCTGCTTCAGCTCGTCGTTGGTCCGCGTCGCTACGAGCGATGCTACTAACGCGCCGCCGCTAGTGCCCGTGATGACGTCCGGAAGAAGATCTGCGTCGAGAAGCGCTTTGACAACGCCGAAGTGGTAAAATGCGAAAGAAGCACCGCCGGACAGACATAGCGCAGTACGGCCGAAGTTGGCGTGCATACGCTTGAATATTCCTTTCTTTTCCTCGAATGATAATTGTTTGGTATGAACTAGGAAGCGTGTGCTCTTTTCCACTACGTAGCCATGTTATGTTAGCTTAAACCGCACTTATATAGGTATCTCCTTATATAGGTAGGCTTGAAAATAAGGGGGTCTGACAAACCTTCATCAACGAAATTTTGAACCAAGTTTTTCGTCCCGTAATAGGTCTGGCTGTACAGCCTCGGGTTTTCAACTCCAACAAAATTATTCTTCACGCAGGCTTCCGTCAGGGCCTTCAACTCCTCGACCGTCCTGCGCTGTTCGCCCTTCCCCGGCCCGTCTTCCCCCTTTTCATACCCCGGCGCGCCCGACAGTTTGGCCTCTTGCGCCTCGGCGGCCCGACGGTGTTTGCGCAGCTGTTCCCAGACGCGGCGGACCGTCTTGGAATCGTAGTAGGCGAACTCGTTCTCTTCCTTCCACTGCTCGTTCCCCAGGAACGCATCCAGCTCCTTGGCAGCCTTGACCCACTCGCGGTAGCTGGCGGCCGCCCGCATGTTCTGGCGCAGCTTCTCCCGCGTGCCCCGCCAGGCGACGAAGTACTCGTACACGAAGATGTAGAAGCGCGTCCAGAGGTACGAGGCGGCCAGCCCGACGATCCACATGCCGACGAAGAACAGGAACGGCCACTTGAGCAGCCCGTACAGGTACCCCTCGCGGGTCTCGTCGACGGTGCGGCGGCCTAGGGTCGTCTTTCGGCGCTTCTTCTTGCGACCACTGCTATGGTGGTTGTGGTGGTGCTTCGATACCTTCTCGTTGACGGGCGCCCAGTCGTTCTGCGCCGTGATGAACAGGCCGCTCTGGGAGCCGGCGCCGCCATTCTGCGACGGCTCGGGGGAAAAGGGGCTGCGGTGGTATCGACCGAGGCGACGGAGCCGGACCGTGTTATCTCGAGGCTGGTGGTGCTTCGGGCCGTGGGGCTTTTCAGCGAGGACGTGTCGTCGGTCGCACTGTTGGGTGGTTCGGGGGCGTTCAGGGCGGCGGCGAAGGCGGCGAGGTGTTCGGGGGGTAGAAACTCGCGGTCGACGTCGGGTAGCCTCGTGTAATCGAAGGCTTCAGGAGGGAAGCCATAATCGTGACGGCGCCGACCTCTACCAGTGAGGAAGGACACCTTAGGTTTGGAGGAGGGGGAAGAGGGGGAAGAAGATTCATATGCCATGCTCGCCTTGTTGACGTGCAATGCCAATGGACATGATGATGATTAAGGAAGCGTATTAAGTATTGTATGAAATGATTCGGTGATCTTGGGGGAGAGAGAGAGAGAGAAAGAGAAAGAGTAGGTAGTTTCTGTCTCTACCTCGGTTTAGAAAGAAAGTAACTAACGGGGAATTCTTCTTCGATATCTACAGGGAAAAGGATCACCACTAATCAAGATAACACGGTAATAATCACCCGTTACACAACTTGTGGTACATTCAGAAGAGAAACACGGGAAGAGAAGGACTGAATTTCCTCCAGTCGCAGCATCAAAAGATCAAGGGTGGAATGACATGTGTAACTTGGGTGAAATGACGTCGAAGTCTCGTCCCGCGCGGCCGCGTTGTACTAATGTATAATGTATAATTCTATTGGTCCAAGCGTCTCTTTTGGTTGCGCTTTCATGCATGTCTTCGAGGTATGTACCTTACCTTACCTAAGACCTACTCCAGAAGAAAACTGTTGAGAAGGCGCGGAGACATCCGCAACGTTATATCATTCTAGAAGAATCCCCGATGAACCGCGGTTTCCAGCCACGCCGAGGTCCTGGTAATTTATGAATTACCTATAGGAGTACCTAGTTATTACTATAATTTTCTACCTATTCTTTAAAGTAACAAGTTCCGATAGTTACTATGTATGTCGTGTAACAACGACTATATTAGAAAGAAGAAGAATTTCCAAGTGAGCTTGTAAGTAGGTACCTAGCCATGGTACATACATAGTATGTAGCTAACCGGCCAATGCTCTAACCTAATTGGTTCATCAGGGGAACGAACTTCGCTTATCCCGACCAACCAAAGTTGCCATTCTGTGGATTGAGTGGTGGATATCCATCATTTTTCTTGAGGCTATTCAGACCCCCTATATCAATGTCCGTTTTTGCTTTTAAGCTTGGCCGCTATTCCGTGCCATATGGCCAAGCTTCTAAAATGATCAACCCCTTACCTTTGGATTTGAAATGATCCGCATAGCCGCTAGCCAATCTCCCGACTATTTGGGTAAATCAATGAGCCTCACCGAGCCGCATTGAACACCGGCTACTCGGAATCTTCAGTTCATATCTGTTGCTTTCGGACCGGTTATTGGACTCCCTAAGACATCTCCTAAGCACACAAATCTGTTGGGGAGTTTGTTGGAACCTCGGTGCTATTCAATGGTGTAACATTGATATGTCTACGTCCTCGGTGCTCTTTAGAGGCTCCTACGTGTACAGCTGAATATGCATATGATTAAACCGTCGAGTTGAAATTAAGGGGCTCTGGCAGCTTATGTTGATAGGCGAGCAATAAAATCAAAGCTGAGGGATCATCCAACACAAATGTAATTATGTTATCTTCATTGCTGAACCTTCTGCTATTATATAACGACAGTAAAATGGAACATTCCTCATTCATAAGAGGTACCTATGCAAGAGACCCAAGAGCCAATAGCACTCGGGCGGTGAGAGAAGTAGTAATGCTCAATTCATTATTACGATCTGGCAAATGCCTCTAGCCATTGACTCCAATGAAATATCCCGGAAAACATCGAACTTCGGTATGGTAGTAAGGTAGCATGCTGTCAAAGAACCCCGCTTGTTTCCCAGACGGCCATCGCATCGTTTCATCTCGCATGCTCGTCTCATCCCCAATTCTCGTTTATCGTCATACACTGCTCTCGCTTCTTTTTGGTTGCCGTCTAGACGTACTGGGAAAGCCACCTTATACCCTCACCGTATCCTACTGAATGTTAGTTTGTGGTCCTCTGGGATTACATCAAAATTGAGTTTTATGTGACGAACCTTGTCTCATCACCACGGAGCACATGAAGACCTCAATGGGTCGGATACCCTCCAATGGGACCTTGCCCTTTCCAGTCGTCTGGTACAGGCCTAATTCGTGACGGAGTTGGTCCTCGGACACAGCATTGGGGTGGTCGATCTTGTTTCCGAGGATGACGAAGGGTACCTTGGCGAGCTCCTCCATGGACAGAAGGGCGTCAAGCTCGGCCTTGGACTCGGGTAGACGCTCGTGATCCATGGCGTCGACTAGGAAAACAATTCCGTTGACTTCCGGGAAGTAGTCCTTCCACAACCGACGGGCTAAACGGATCGGACTTATTAGTCGAAATCCAAACATGACGTAACAGCTTCATAAAGCATACCTTGCTGGTGACCACCTAGATCGAAGGTGGTGAAGCGCACATTTCCAATCGCAAGTTCTTCGGATGCTACGAGGTGTTAGTAGACTGACACGTGCGCTCGACAATTATCGTATAACAGTATGCGACATACTGGGATGTAGGGTAGGCTGTAAGATGGCAACTCGGTCATTCTGTAATTCCGTATTGTTAGTCTTCTTGTCTACGATGAACAATGCAATCTCCCGCAGAGTCAAGAGGTCATCCTGGTATGATATAGGACACCGACTCGAGGCGCGGGGAGGAACGGAACCATCGACGAACCTTCAACATATGTAGTAGAGTTGTCTTTCCAGCATTGTCGAGGCCGAGGAACAGTAGCTTAGCATGCTTGTTCATCAAACCAAGCGACGAGAGGACATCGTAGACTGCGAATAACAACGTCAGCCGTGACCATTCCGAAAGGATCGAGTCGCCTCGATAAGAACTCGCGAGCTAGGGATAGAGAACTAACACCACTGAACAATCCACATATTGACTCGACAGTTATTATGTAGTTACGAGTAAACAAAATATTCGGTCTTTGTAGGCGTAAGAGTATACGCTTGAATCGAAGGTGTGCTATCTTCGTAGGTTGTTCACGGAGATGGGCGGACAATAAGTTGAAATAATATATGTAGGGTCCGAGGCCGTCCCTAAGAAATTTGAATGATGTTAAGGACAACCTGGAGCACTGGAAAACCACCAAGCCACAATTCCCGCTAGCCACATGTGGCTACGCTACAATAGGTCCCAACTTCCAACCTTGAAGGTGACAACGTGTACGTACCCGCCATGCATATTTATGGAGCCACACATCAGATTCCAACAAGACGATACGGAATATTTTACAACAAGACCACCTGATATCACCATAATAACAACGTGAGGTAAGCCCAATCGAAACTAATTCCCCTTCTCGTAACTGCTCATATGAGCATACAGTATAAACATAAAAATTCAGTACATCGCAGATACAATTGAGAAGTCTCAGTAAAAAAAAAAAAAATAAATAAAAAAAAAACATCATGTTTACTTTGGCTGATGATTATCACCAAACACCGGTGACACCGATTGATACCGATCTTCTCCAACAGCGAACACATCCCGAATGGAAAAATGCATGCAGATGCAGCATGCATCTTCTAGAAACCCATCGGATGTCGGTGTCATTTCACAAATCTACGTACTATCATGCGCAAGATCGTATCCAATGTAGACAGTATGAACAGAGCAAATAAGACTATAGCGAATTGGTATCCTATCATCATTCATCATCATCACCATCACTATAAACCATTTCAATCCCATAACCGAATAGTGTAAAAGTTATATCATCAAGTAATTTCAATTTCAATTATATAACCAGATCGCCGCCGCCCTTATGCTTGATGTGCCGTTTCCCAAGTGGTATCATGAATGACCAATGCTGCCCACCCCTATGCCGTGAAATGCGAAGTATGCATTGTCCTAAGAGGGATATCGCCTCGCGAAAGAAAAAAAAACTTCATGAAGAGCGAGAGAAATAAAACCTATATACACCGACAGACCCCAAGTAATCATAATACCGGGCCCGTCTAGAAAACACGAAAAAAATAAATGCAATGAAGGATAATAGTGGACAATGCAAGCCTGCACTCAATGGCCGTAGCGAAGCCTCCACTAGATGGACAGGACGAACTGGTCCGGGCCTAGCTTTCCAGCCATGAGTAATCCTATCTCTCGCATCCTCTCCGCGCCCTGGCCAGGCTGAGGTTTCTTCTCGGTAACTTGACCTTTGCGTGCCCTGTTGCAGTGCTTCTGGAAGTACTTCTCCTTAAACTTCTCTTTCCGACGCTGACGCTTCTGCTCGAGCCCTTTGACAATGTCAATAGCACCTCGTACGTGGCGCTGTTTTGTGTTTGATTTGCCTTGTCGGCGATGTCCCTTTAGATGATGTGGAAACATCGCAGGAGCCCGTGGAAGCGACTTAGTATGTGTTAAGCCAGGTCGGAATGCAAGACTCTTAAATTCATGCTTTCCCCGGTTTGCATCTTGAACAAGCGATGACGGAGGGGACCGCACTACAGGGCCTGGAGCAGGTGACACGAGTCGACGAGGTGAACGCCCGTCGAAAAGACGCTTAGGCGATCGACCTCGAGGTTTCGGGGGGGAGTGATGACGCTTAGGCGGTGGGGAATGATATCGTCGGGGCGATGTCTGGTCCATCTTTTTTCTTCGTCGCTCAACACCGTTCTCAATGTCATAGGGATCCTCGGACAAGTGACCATCGCTTTCACGAACGGATACGCGAGGCTCAATGTCTTCGTCTTCCGGCTCTGATGTCGGGAAACTCGGGTCGATATCTTGAGGAATTGGATGGAGCTTCTCTCGTCGCCTCGCGGCTACACATGAAATATAGGCGTCCTCTAACGCACGGTCTTCATCTAAAGTGCCACAAACAAAATCGGTGCTGTCTGGCAACTCAGGTGTGCCAGGGCGCATCTTAATCCGGCGAGGTTTCTCTCGTGTTGCTCTGGACAGTGGGTTAGGCCCATCAGAAGACGATGAATCCGATCGGTTACCCGTCATAGATAATCGACGGAAGATAGGCGTGGTTCCAGAGGTTTGAGTCACTGGACCGCGACTAGGAGTCCATAGATCCAGATTCTCACCATCGTTATCATCGTCATCCGAATCAGCAAATCCAATCTCGTTGTCGGTATTGTAACCGTCCGAAAAGTCGTCATCAGACCCATAACCCGATTGATTGTCGACCTCGTAACCATCATCCATCTCATCCTCTATGGTCTCATCCGGACGGTCCACCTCGTCTTCGTCCTCGTCTTCATCTTCATCTTCATCGTCCTCGTCGTCCTCATCATCATTCAGCTCCTCCGCCTCTTCTTCCTCTTCTTCTAGTTCCTCCTCTTCGGCTTCCTTTCCTAACCGCCGAATCTCATTTTCCTTCTGAAGTGTATCATTAATAGTTAATCGACGGCCAGGTGCCGGAAGATTTAGACGAATCCAATCCTCCTCCTGCGGCTCATCACTAGCAAACTCATGAAAACGAGAAGACTCGCTATTCAGGTCATTTGGGTTCGCAGTCAGGTACTTGGCTGACCGGACTGGCATTGGACTTCGTGACGACGGTCGCGGGGTCAAGGACCTATGCGATCGACCGCGTGTAGCGGAAGGCGACCGAAGCTTACGTGCAGTGACGGGAGAGCCGTTACTTTCCCTCCATGATGCTATGGCCGAGCTGAGTACTGATTGCTGTACATCTTGCTTCGGTGGTGTCCGAGGAGCCAATTTTGTAGGGCATGCAAATTTTATGCAAGATTTCTTTTGGGGCTTCTCGTTTACTGGTGGCTTAGGCTCAACTGACTGTAAAGATGGTGGCTTCGTAGTATCGGATTTCTGACCACACGCGAATGAAATGCAGCGCTTTTTGGTCAAAGCTTCTACTACAGGATCCTTTGGCAACCCATTGCTTCCCACTGGCTTACTCAAAGCGGCCACTTGCATGGGTTGTTGGGGGTCACGATGTGGAGTAAATTTGGATTTCGCATCGAAATAAAGGTCCGTGTTCAACCGTGGAAGTGATATTACAGGTGGCGGCGGACTAGGTGTGTTTGTGCGCGCGGGGCTTGTAAAGCCAGTGTCGCTAGTAAGGTCGGCAGTAGATGCGAGGCTGACGCTGCTGTTCATTGAACGTCGCCTTGAAGAGTTGAAACTCAAATTGACAGGATCCTCTTCTGAATGAAGAGCTTTCGTTAAAAGAGATTCGGAATTGTCCGCTGTTTTTCGTACGGCACTCCGCTTGAATTGGGTCTCTGGACGTGAACGGTGATTATCGGGAGGTTCGTCAACTTCAGCCGCAGCCTCGTCTTCCGGCGCGTGTTGCATACCCGCCCCTTGCGCGGCGAAAGCCAGCATATTTGCGCCGGTCGAATCGTGAATCAAATCGTTCGCCATATTGACGATGATAGCAATCGTATTTTCGGATATACGATAGGAACATGCGCAATGCAAAACTTGCTTAGTTGTACCGCTAGTCTATTGGTACGTCGTCTAAGAGCTCTACAGTTCCTTACTGCGTGCTATCTTAATTTCGTAAAATCGTTGGTTTAGGATGGAAAGGTGGCTTAGTTAAGAGGATTTTGTTATTTTGGTGTTTTTTTTCGAATGCTTCGGAGGCTACAAAGTGCAGGCCAAGTCCCCAGCAAGGAGATTCGTGGTATTTGTCCCTAGGGACCGTCTCGCTATAATTGTCGGCCCATGATGTCGCAAGTCGCGGTTGAAGGTATTGGTGAAGGTCCGGGAGGGTTGCTGCGAATTGGCTCCTAGAAAAGCTGACAAGGTAGGAGGTGGTTGTAGTCGAGGAAGGTAAGTCGAGGTTTTAAGCGGGTGGCAAATGTGTTGATTTGATGTGTTATGAACTCCGAGACAGAGTAAACGATAGTCGTCAGCAATAAAAAAGATTTACCTCCCTCGAACGGCAGATTAAAATTGTCGGCTGAGTGTAGAGGCTTAGGAGTCTTGGAAAACTCTTGGCCTTGACTAAAATATGACGTCGGGGCGTTGCCGTCTGCCGTCTGCCGTGTACCGTATATTCTAAGGGAGACACAAATGGATATTGATGAATGTGAAGGAGTACCAAGGTTGGATCGCAAAGGTCCAAGAGGCCAAGAGGAAGTTAAGGTCCCAGCCCTGGACCCCAAGGACTTCAACGAAGGGCTAACTTGGGAAATAAAGAAGTCTCAGCAGAAAGTGGGAGAAGGAGGCGATAGAAATGGAAACTGAGAATTCAGGAATCGGGAACGGGGAGGGGGAGACCCTATGAGGATGAACCAAAAGCTACGGGATCTGGTTCTACGTTCTTGGTGGTTTGTTTGCAAGTGGGTACTTATGGGATACTAGGATACTAGGATACTAGGATACTAGGATACTAGGATACTAGGATACTAGGATACTAGGATACTAGGATACTAGAATAAGTTACCTAGTGTAGAGAATGGAAAGAGGGAAAAAAAAAAAAAAAAAAAGATTTGATTACCGCACGGCGTAATGCTAAAGCAACGCTGTAGCGCTGGAGCGGTGGGAAAGAGAAACGACTGGGAAACCGAGTGTTGGAAACAGGCGGTATGCGCAACTTAACTGGTCCTATTGTACATATTGTACATAATGAAAAAAGGCAAATGCAAATGGCAACTTCCCATCAGACGCTCACGGTCGTACTCAGGTAGTACCGTGCCTGTCATTTGAGTTTTAGTCAGAGCTAACGAACCAGTGAACACTAAACCCTAGGTAGGTACCTAGCAAAAGCCTATGTACATGGTGGGACTCACCCGAGGCTACGTACTGTGGCACGTACCGTAAGTTCGTACCCCGTGCGTAGCTACACTGTGAGGATGATGTGGGAATGATTGCTGCTAGTAGCGGATAATGAAGGCTTGGAATCTTGGCTTCCAACGTGGATTACGGGCGGGGATCTACGAGAACGAGGTACCCTTGTTCTTTTCGCCTTTTATTCAGTCTTTTTTTATCGATGCAGCATCAGCGCAAGCCCGGCAGCCATTCATCACCGAGAAACCCCCGGTCAAAACGACAAGAACGAGGCGGTCGTAAGTAACGTAGGTTAAATAGTTTAATGGTACTTGCTTACATTACCTTACATGCCTTATGTAGGTAAGTACATGTCTTGAATACATACATAATTACATGTACGGGCCATGTATTGCTCGCCTTTGATTATTGCGAATGATTATTGCGAATGATTATTGCGAATGATTATTGCGAATGATTATTGCGAATAAATGAATTGGCAACAACCTAGAATATACCGGATAAGTATAACTCTTCGATCCTGATTTCTTTAATGTAGTATTCCATTTCCCAGCACAATGGGAATAAAAATGCCGATTTCGCTTTTCTCATCTAGTGCCTATCTAAATGTATGTACATATGCATTACGACTCGGGCTATTGCTAGACAATTGCAGTACATAGTACATGGCATAGCAGGCATAGGTTGGTATGAACGGCGTGGGTGGTCGTACAAGGGGCCGAGGCCGCTCCTCAAAAATGTCCGGGCGCATCTGGACCTGCAAGTAATCTCTCATATTTTGTTAAGCCGTACATGAACACCTGGGCTGAATATCTACAGATTCGTATGTGGCCCATAATGTTTTACTCGATCGCCGGTGAGCCACTTTTTGAACTAGCAATTTTTTTTTCTTCCTTTCTATTAATTTCGCGCACGTCGCTCCGATTAGATAGTGAAACTCTTCGGCTATGTACATTACAGTCTAATTGACCTAAAGCATGCAAATTTCTTATTTACAGGCTAGAAAAACTTTTTCATTGTTGGTCTGTTGGGAAGAATAATAGCATCATCCCCTTTTCCATAAACCTCTCATATTCTTTTTAAGTTCACAGTGTTTAATTGTCCGTGCTAAAACCCCCAAACCCCCATTTACAAGCTAACCTACATAGTTATTCATCATAATGAATCAATCTAAATAATAACTTGTTTTATTTCTTTTATGGTTGTAAGTAATTCTCTTTAAGTGAATGTATTACCGGATTCTTACGACATTGTTCTTTTTTCCCAATGGGTTTCTCACTATAGATATCTAGAAGACTCTTTAATCAAGATTCGATGCAGATAAAGAAATCCGGATGCAACCGTAAATGAGCCTGTCGAATAACCCACCACCCTTTCGCCTATGCCGAAAGTTGTGTAATGATACTCTCAGCCATTCTTTCTATAATACCAACTATACCAACTATATGCTAATGTAAGTAAAATGTAGGTACGCCGAACCTAGACGCTTATGTGTATCGTATCATTGCATAACCTCCTATGTAGCAAAGACAAAAAAGGGTTGGTTCATTCGGACAGGCGGTGAACTCTCATCATTTTACGAGGCCTTAAGGTTCTTTTAGTAAGTCTCGTCCCGACTGTTCCCAAACCAAAGTAAACAGATCCTAGGAAACGTAAGACGTAAGATAATGAAGCCCTACGGTCTACGGGGTTCGAACTCGTTTGTCAAAGCCATGACAACTGTTCCCAGTACTAGAAGATGTTGTACAGTGCAGAACAGTATGATACTTACCAGATCCGTTGCCCCGGCTCTAAGCAACTTTATGATTCGTCAAGTGTCGATTCGACATTGTCCTCCTGCGTCCAGCATGACATTTGGTACCGTTACGCAGCACGCCTGCAAGCTGCAGCACGCAACCTAATTCGGGCCACACCCGCGGGTACTCGGGACAATAGAAGCATATCGCGAGTGGCATGTGGGTTTCTTCGCTTGCCTCATATGCTCATATGCAACTCTATCACTCACACCATCATGCTCTCTGACATCAGAAAGAGAGGTTTAAACACCCACTAGGGTTTCACTTCATTATGTCTTCGTTGATCTCATAGAGAATTTGGAGCACAGCTCTCGCAGAACACGTGTTGGTTTTGCGCTGCTGGGACATGTGAGACTTTCGGCTAGTTGACGTGACGGGGAGTGACAATCCTTGTGTGCTTCTCCAAATCCCATCGACAATCATCGACAATTCCCGCCAATGGAAAGCTTGTCGCTGGCGTATCGTACGGCGTATAAGGCGGATATAGACCCCAATGATCCCCCTTTAAGGATGAATAGGGGTCGATCTGCTTCAACATACGGTTTGAGGCGCACTCTCTATCGGCTCGAGGGTTTTGGGCGGTGGCCTGACTTGTGCCTTGCGATACTCTATTCGTTGTTTTCAATATTTATTTAGCTAATAAGTTGAAGCAGTGCTTGGGCAGCACCGTCCTGTTCATCGTTGCTTTTCTTGCTCTGGTCAGTCGGTGATCATACAGTAGCGGCGGGCGATGCCAGGCCAAGCCATACTTGTGATCTTGCCCTTTCGGCTATGTTAAGGAGGATCGAACCCCCCCTACCTCCCACATCCAGCCTAGCACGTTAGATCTCCATAGTAGTATAGTAGTATAGTAGTATATATGCAGATGTTAGCTTCGAGGACCCCGCATTCAAAACTGCCCATCGAGCTTGTTGCTACTAAAAGGCGGTATCAGCGCGTGGTGAAAAATATTAACCCCTAGCCCGGCCAGTTCTCCCGTTGATGATTCGCGTCTTTATTCTTGTTGTACACATGGGTAAGGCATAGCAGGGTCCAAATCCTTGTTGACATAATCTAGTCCTATGTGTGGTACATAGTATATTCCCCATCCCCCCTCTCACTCGTGATGTTTGATAGATGTGTGACATCCGCTTGCATGTATGAAGGATCCCCCCAAGGGTCCTCTACATATTTGCATATACGGTAATACGTAGTACTCATCATTGAGTTTAAATGACAAGTTGGGGGGGGCTCGGCCAAGTTGAGTAACACTAAATATGTGCTAGAAGTAGATTCGGAAGCGTGGTGAACCACAAATCGAGCAGTGATGCAATGCGCGGAGTTTTTTAATTGAAGCCTTCCAATAGATTAGCGCACTAATTAGAGATCACCTGAACCATTCTGACAATTTCGCTTGACCCAAATTGGGTATACGACGTATTCAAGCATATTGAAGTTTTTTTTTAGTTTTTTTTTTCTTCCATATCAACACTCGCACACGATTCAGTCTCCCTAACTTGGCAGGGCAAAGTTTGATTTGACAAAACTACTTCTTTCCTAGATCCAAATCGCCACGTTTTGACAGCGATGCTCCTTTACTTATATGCTCTTAGTGTAAGGGGGATAACTTAATTAAGTCTGTGAATTATTTTTCGGAATGTCTTATAGAATAATAAAAGAATCCTTTGGCAGTATTTATATTTAGAGAATAGATCTGTCTAGGCTGCCGGATGTTGCACAGTAGCAATATTACGACATAAAAAGAAAGGAGAAAAAAGGAGTCGGAGATTTAAAATAATCATATCATCAGTTCTAATAAGTGCGGTGTGGGTTTGTGGTTTGGGTTTGGGATTTGGGTGTACACTCCCAGCGGGAAAGGCTGGAATATTGGAGGGGCGGCCCGATGACTAAGGTGGATTACTACATCATGTGATTTGCTTACCTTTTGAACTTTTCCGTCCGTCCTGTCTGTTCTGTCTGTCTGTCAAGTTGAATAGGTATCTTTAAATATCACGTGAAGCACTATACCTAACAAGGCTAGACTTGATTTTCTGCCGAAAGCCCGACAACTTCGAAATTGCTTCAAGCCAACGTTCATCGTGAGCTTGCCCTGGTCGCGTATTCCTCAATTGGCAGCACTAGTCATCATGAACACTCTCCGCGTCGCTCGCGCAGCCCTTAGGGCTCGTCCCGCAGCTATGCGGCTCCCTATTCAGCCCCTTCAGCGAAGGACCTACGCTGAAGCCGCATCCGACAAGGTTTGTCTTCTCATCCGGCATTTCTTTGTGTGCTAAGTCTGTAGCTAATTCTTACTCTAGATCAAGCTGAGCTTGTCCCTCCCTCACCAGGTATGAGAGTCGATCCCGTCGTATCGCATAGTTCTCGATATATTATCACCGGGAGCACGGTTGCCTAATTAGCGCACGCTGCGATACGATTTATTATATAGCTGGCTAATTCCCGCAATAGTCTATATACAAGTCCCAAGATGTTGTCCAAGTCAACATTCCCGCCGAGTCTGGAGAAATGGGTGTCCTTGCCAACCACGTGCCGGCGATTGAGCAATTGAGGCCAGGTCTAATTGAGGTCATTGAGGAGACTGGTAGTAGCAAGCAGTTCTTCCGTACGTAATACGAATAACACCACGGTACCAGGATGCAATGCTAAATATAATTCTATAACAGTCTCTGGTGGCTTTGCCGTCGTGCAGCCTAACTCGGTTTTGAGCATCAACGCTGTTGAAGGCTACCCCCTTGAGGACTTCAGCGCGGAAGCCGTCAAGGCCCAGATCGCTGAAGCACAAAAGGTTGCGAATGGCGGCGGAAGTGAGCAGGACGTTGCGGAAGCCAAAATTGAGCTAGAGGTACGTCATAAATATTATTATATTATTCAGGTCACGTTCAAACATTTTACTGACATATCCATAGGTTCTGGAGAGCTTACAAGCTGTTCTCAAATAGATCATAACTTAGACGAGAGGGAGAGAAACTGCAATGACAACCTGTATATCACAAACATGCTCCTTACTGCCAAGCTGCCTAATAGCATGAATCGAACATGCTTAAGCTTGACTAGATGTGCTGGCACTTTCCAGTAATCGTATCAGTACTTACCGTTTCTTGCCAGAATCCAAAGTTAAAATCTTGCCATTTTTATTTTATTCAAGATTATCTACGTCCAGTCCATACCTGTAAATCAGCCTGAGCTATTTTCCTATTAACCACCGCCACAGGTGTATCGAATATTGGTTATTTTACTATAATGATAACCCATTACCGTAGCCAACTCTCACTTACTGTTAGTCATAGATTTTGAGATCGACATCTTAACTATCCAACATGTCAATCTGCTCATGGGGTGATCCTCAGGAGAGCGTAAACGTATCCACTGCCTACGAACCAGCATCGTTGGCCCAAAGAACCATTCCGAAAGGAACTGTTTCATCGCGGATACGCCGGCTTCACCGCCTTACTCATTCCCATCATGGGTTACCGGAGGACTCCGAGTTTACAGCCCGAGAACGAAAGTATGTACTGATTGGCTAAGGACGGCATTCGGGTTCATATTTTCACGTCGCGCGGCAGTGGCTCGGTCCTCTTACCTATTCACTCACTGGGGTAGAGCGTGACCGGAGCGGCCATGATCAAGGCCCTATCGTTACGGCTAATACCTCCAACTTGGCTAAGAATGCCGTAAGGCCTGCAAGATCAGGACAGCACTATTGTCCAAATCACTCTAGCGACTTCGCAGTTGAGCGTTCGAGGTGTGATATCGCAGATCCGAATACCCGGCTGTACGACCCCTCGGCATTTGACGACTTGATTTCGTCTTCGAATTTTAGTCGCTCCCCATCGGAGATCCTATCCCTACCTGATACGCCACACTATATCCCTATAGCATCAAGGGCCTCGAGTGCGTCGACATTTTCCCAGACTTCATATCGAGCTACTGAAGCCAAGCAACGCCAGTCTGCACGCAAATTGTTTGAGCAGCATGGTATCAGGAGGCCACCCGGTTGGTTTTCTGATGATGAAGACCTGTCTCTCTTAGGCGATAGGACTGCCGGTCCCCGACGCTTCTGCAGAATCTGCCATGTCTGTTCTACACGAACCTGGTCGCAAACTCATTGCGTATCTTGTCGGCATCGTTTATGCGAAAAATGCATGTGCGAAGTTCCTAAGAGTACCGAAAAAGAGCATAAGGCGTTTTCACACAACCATAGCCATGTTACCAGAAAGGATAAGGAGCAATATACTAGACCAGCCCTATTAACTCCAGAGCCTATACAATTATCGCATAAAGTATCACGATCCTCTAACAGGGCTAGCAATGACCCATCAGCTCGGCGTAGGGCCTTACATCAGCCATCTCAAGCACACTACCAGGGAAACATCACCACTGAATCGCAGCCAGGAACCTCGAGAAATATAGGAAATAAGTCAGCACAACCCGTGACACCAGCCACAGCAAGTCCTGCATTAGAGAGGTTAGGCTCCCCACGAGGAAGTCTATCCATTCGTTCAGTGAAGAAAAATCCTTTCGTTGTCAGTGATAAGGAGAGAGTAATATCGACTACGGAATCCTCCATCCCTAAGCCATTAGTTATCCGACATTATCATTGCCAAAGGTCCGAACTACAGATGGGCGATGTCGATCACGAAGTACCTAATACCCATGTAGAATGTGATAACCCCATGTGTAGAGCGACACATACCGGCCATTACCCGTATCGGCATAGTGTCGCATGTGCTTTACACCGAAGCGAAGAGGTCGAAAGACCTGGAGGCTCAGCCAGAGGATTGCTAGTGTCCAACAAGTCTTCTATCGCCCACCCGCCAAACCCACAGTCTAGGAAAGACACGTCACAGCCCCGAGATGATATAATTCACCAACGTCATTTGACAGGGCCTCAAACGCCCTATCATATTGCAGAACATATTACCAGTGGCGCTAGCCACGGAATTCGGCACCCACACGGTAATCGTGCGGGTAAAGCTATCGAGGCAAGATATCCTGTCACGGGCCAGAGCCAAGAGTTCAAGTCTACCGAAACCGAATGTGCCTCCTATACAAATAGGAGGTATGAGGATAGCCATAATATTGCAGGCGAGTATGCTGTGGAAGAAGGCGAGGCCACCAAGAGAACATATACATCAAGTACCGCGAAAGAAATTCAACGTGACATCCGAGATAGGAAATCTTTACCCAAAAGCCGCGTGTTCAGTCCACCACCATGGTTGCAGGCGCCGAGCAAAGAAGCAGGAGACGCTAGGTCTAGACTGCGCCGTATCAACGCCGAAAACCGCGGGCGTTTGCCTCACGTCAGTATGATGAGCTCCGAAGGAGAAAGAGCAGATTATACGCAGGGTCTAGTTCGCGAGATAAAGCCTGAAAAGCGTTCGTCCTACATGTTTGCTAGCTCGAGTCACGACCTCTTACGGGTGGCTGCTCCTTCTCCTCCAACAGCTTTGCATATCACGCAACACCAACGACCAGAATCCTAGCAGGATCATTCGTCCCAACATGTGTCGTCTAGAGCAAGCATTGCGGCACATACCCACAAGGAAACTTCACCAGCGGAAAGTCGGCAGACATCCTCGCACAACAGACGTCGCCCAACACACCTTCAGGTCGAGGATAACAAGTACCTACAGAGCGCATACTGTAGTCCTCCACCTGTTCGTTCGGATGCCTCGCACTCGCAACATAATCTAGAAAGTTCTAGGCGCCCTTACAGCCTCGTGCATGAACAGCCTGAAACTGGACCTGTTTATCTCCGAAACAACTCCCGCACAGCACGCGGGAACGGTCATTCTCCACTGAGTACAGCAACTCGTGCCAGCCACTCGCCTTTGCAGCCGCGACAAATCCTACGTGGGGTGGATGAAGGTACAGCGGCTGGAAGCAGGAGTGCGGTCCCGGAACTTGAAGATAGGAAATCATCTATTACAGTTACTGGTGCAACTTCAGAGTTCCAGGTACACCGTCCAAATCCCATTGCGCCCCCGAACCACGATTGTAGCTGGAGGGACCGCTATCTATCACTGACAGCAGAGATCCGGTTACTAAAAGCAGAGCTCTCTACTAGAGCTTCCCTTAGGGGAACAGATATTGCTTATGCGGGACGGACAGGTGATCGCGCGGCGAATGAAGAGGATGATCTGGGAATCGAAGGGATAACGATCGTTATGCACCTGAAAGGGAAAGACGACTTGGTCATTAATACAGACTTGACACAGACAACAGCTGGATAAGACAGGACGTTGAGGCTGGATAGATAGGGGCATTCAAACGAGAGAAAAGCAAAGTTAGAGGACGGGGATAGGGTACTGGACTGCTTCGTTGGGTAGAATGAGGCTATAGGTGGTAAGGGGACTATCACTCGTGGCCTATATGCTAGGCGTCATTATTAGACTAGTATTCGGCTTCCATACAACCTTTAATCAACAAGAATTAATAACGTCTAGTGATGTTTACTCAGGGGAGTGTAACTGCTGATTGTAACTACGGAATTAAGTAGCATCGCTTTAAGCCTCCTAACAATACCAAGGAACTCAACTAGCGGAAGTATTCCCATAAAGATGTGGCGGTTTCATAGCCTAACCGTTCCTCGGCCTAGCTAAACCCATCTAAGTCACCGAATTCCTTCGCTTTAGGGCTTACCTATCTATCGCCGGCCAGCCACAAGATTACTTACTTACGCCTCTTTATACCGGGCCGTCGTAAAAGCAGCCACTAGCACCGCTAGACCTAGGATGGCGTATTGGATAATTACCTATTAGGTATCTAGTTCTTGCTTTTAATCTTGCTTCCTCGTTTACGCCGCTTGACGCCCGTAATATCGGTGTACAGGTATGTATCTAGGTGAAGAAAGGTACTGACCGTGTGGCGGATACGGATCAGGCGTACCGCACCGTATCGTACCGTGGACTCGGTAGGTGGGTTCGTGCCGGGGCGGACGAGGGGATCTCGATTTAAAGTTCCGTGGGGCTGGAGAGAAGAAACAGGAAGAGGAGAGATAGGGTCCTCGTTGTGCTGTGGAAGGTGAGTGTGGTGGGAGTTCGTCGTGGCATCTCATAGGTGAGCACTGGCCTAGGGGTCATATCGGAATCTGTCTGTCTCGCTCCATATGGGGAGGTTTGCATATTGGGCTTGTATAATTTGTTTATACGGCTGGCTTTGATTAACTAAGATGAGTATTGCTTTATTGAGGAATGTAGGTATATAGCCATGATGCTACAGGGTAGAGGTGTTTCCTAGTGTACCTAGGTAATGCAGTATAAATTATCTCTCTTGCATCTTTTGTCTCTACCTCAACACACAAAGCGTATCACAGATATTCTTACCACAGCTGTGTAACTTGACACCGGGTAGCTCGGGGGTTGGATACTTCTCGCGGTCTTACCTGCAGTATACCTATCGAGGTAAAACGATGCCTATGATAGCCCACATTTGCATACCTACATTATACGAATTTAAAGTCCCCTATCACTATAGATATCTAGATTGTCAAATTTAACGACATTACAGGTCCGTCTAGATCAAGGTTCACCCGAGAAAAAAAAAAGGCCTCAATATCCCGTACCAATGCCAACGTTCCCAGCCCTTACCACGAGAAGCAGGGACCCGTTCTTGTTAAGCAAGTTTGCTCTGGGTGCCCGGAATGCCCATTGTACGCACGGCAGTTTAGGTCTAGACCTACTTCCCACGCGGTTGGTATGAAGCAAACCGGTTTGGTGTCACCGCTACTGTAGTTCTCGTGTTATGTAGTGATCAATTCGACGCCTATATTTGATAGATGCTTCACAGCGTAATTGCAATAGGTATGATAGAACTTATTATGGCGTGGGCATAAATCAAATAGTAAATTGGACTTCTTTATCTTATATTCAACTTAAAGTAACCTGTTTATTTGAACATCGAGTACCTAACTATTTCAAGTATTATGTCTTCGTCAATGCTTGAGAAAAGAGTTCTCTTCACGTTCGTGATATCTACGATACCGCATAGCATGCAATACAAGTAGCCTCTACATATACGGTACAATGGAACCGGGTAGTCGATACAAAAACACTACTAGTAACTTCAGAGCCTGGTACAAGTTTCAATCGTCTAGGATCATAGCTCTAGAACAGTCCCCCGAGCAGAGATTTTAGCATCACGATTTCGGGGCTGATCACGGCAAGTAATTGCGAAAGAAACGTGCGAAGTTGGGTAGTACTAAGACATGAAGTTGCTCCGGCAGCCACTCAGACGATCTATTTCCAAATTCGTTTTGTCGTGTCGGAGATCAACCATCTGAGAAGATCGGGCGATTAAGGAACATCAATAGCGTCGATACGAATGACACCTCAGTTCCCTAAAATACCCGACTTGAAAGGAGGCGTGAAGAAATAAGCTGAGTCGGGTTAGGATTATATGGTATATGATTGACTCGTCTCACGTTCAGACATGCATAAGAGCGTAAGGTCTAAATTTGTAAGCTTTCCCGCCAAGTGGATAAGAATCTTGTCGGATTTACGTTATAGTCTGGCTGCTAAGGACGGGAGACGAGAGTTGGGCTGGAAATGTTGGACGGGAGATCGTCTTTGATAATGCCAAGATGAAGTCCACGAGCAATAAGCTTTGCCAAGTTGCCAAGATAACGTCCATCGGAGACGGGAAGCAAGCAATTCTTGGGTCCTTGGCGATGAGCGCCGAGAACAGCGAAGATCGCGGGGTAGTTAAACCAACGTTTTTTTCTTTTTTTCTTTTCTTCTCTTGCATTCGAAAATGAGATCTGATTTTCGCATTGATGCTAAGTTTGATGCTGCTAAGCTTTGTGGTTCGCGCGCCACACAGATCGCTCAGGGGGTGAAAAAGCTTTTTTGTATCGTTGCATTACGCTTCGAGAAAAATAAAAACCTGCGGGTGGATATCAAATATCAAATATCAAATATCAAGGAGCGGATCGTCCCTTAGATAAATACGTCCTCGTATTTTTTCATCGCTTCCTATGCGCTCCAATAGTTTAAGGCGGAGGAGAATGTCCGACTTACCTGGATATCCATCATACATTGTAAATTCATAGTCGTGTTTAAATCCACCTATTAATAACGGCATAGAGTATTTCGCTCGTCACCTAAACCGGTAGCATTCTTCGCACGCGGACCATGATATATGTTATGTTATGTCTCGCAATCAGCGAAGAATCGCCGAATGGCTGCTCCATACACGCAGTGACACCCTATGCACAGCTTCCTCAATTCCGGCTGAAGAGAAAGGTATAGAGTCGCTTTCGCCTTACTTGCCGTTCCGGGTAGGTAATCAAAATCAATCGATGTGGCTTTCTCTCATCCGTCCGGGTGACCTGGGTTGCAGGAAACTGCAGAACTGCAGAACTGCAAGACCATCGCGTCCGACCTTATCACGTACAAGTTTCTTAGAATTCTATCATCGGTTACGTCTGAAGCGGATGAGAACCCCGTGCGTCGGCCGTGTGTCTCTGCCGTGTGTATATGTGTGTGCGTGTGTGTGTCTACCTGTTTCTGCGGAACGTGACGCATACCGGCACTTAATTATCTGAACGTCATGGTTTCTAAAATTTGATTGACTACTTTCTTTCTCCGGGAAGTACCGAGTTGTCGTACTGGATGTTGGATGGCTTACGAGTATTTCAAGTTATATGGAATATTCGGTCGTTTCTTTAAGGACCGTCATCGAAAGTGAGAGATGCCTGGATGCTAGAACAAGTTTCCAAGTATGGAATTAATAACGACGAATGAAGTGTGGAGATTATAGATTGTAGTACAGTGTCGATATCTGATAAACACTAGTACCAAACTCTCCGGGTGGTGGTATAATTACGCTGTAATCGCACCACGGTCTCACTTGAGTAGCGTGCTGTTACTAATATGTTGCACAGTGTGGACTGACCTTTTTCTGGGTGGTACCCTTTTTAGCGATGCACGTCTCTAAACACCTTCTGAGACGGGTACAATACGCGGATACATTACATTAGGTTCTTAAGGGAGGCCGGTCCCCACTAATTGACTTTCTACTCTTTCTGCCAACCAATCCCATTGGACCCCGGCTGCCCAGAAGCCACCCATCTCAAATACATACATGTACCATTTCTCTGTTTTCCCCACTTAGCAGGGGTTGAATGCGATGGGCTTTCAAGCAAGCGAAGTCTGACCTTCTGGTACTTTTTTGCCCACCCCCGACCAACCGTCTGTTGGCTTCCTGTTGGCTTCCCATCTCCCGTCTCTTTTTACACCCCAAGACTTCTGGGCGCCCAGACATCAACCTCGAATCTCAAAAGAACGACGAAAATCATCCCCGCCAGCGAATTACGAAACGAATTATTTGTTTTTATACAGCGTATAAACGAAAAAAAGGGGGAGGATAATTGAATTGACGAAAAGAATTAATTGAAAGGAGGGTTGTTATCGCGCGAGAAGTCGTCATCTTGGGCGAAATCGAGCTTTATTACCGCGCATACACCGTACTCGACCGACTCGACTCGACTCGACTCGACCACGTAACACGGGCCCGTCGCGTTCTCGAAGCCCTCGTAGGCTATCCCTATTCCATGGCGAGTGCCTCGCGGTAGCATCGCAAGTGCCTGAACGTCGTCGCCTAGCGACTGGCTGCCTGTCTGCCCCTCTACGATGGGTTCGCACTTCTTTCGGCAGCCCAGGGTGGCTGCTACGGCGACATTGTCTCTGGAAGCTTCTTGCACGCCTTATACCCTCCCCGCGAGCGGTCTATTGCACATTCCTGGAGCTGACCCGACGTATCTAACCGCCAACGCCGTATACTCACCTCTCTGCACGCCTACTGCCATCCCTCAGCCTGCCATCATCGCGAACGGAGCTTTCGATTTGGACGAAACGTCGGATTCTGGTCCCCAATTCTCCGATTTCCGCGATCCCTTCTACGCTTCAATATTTCCTCAATGTTATGCTCTGGCTGCTACAACGGTTCTTGCTTATTTGCTTCTGATCATGCTTGTAATTGCGCCTCGATCCTTTCTTGACGGTGGGGTTGTCGTGTTAGGCCGACGTGGATTTACGAATGGTCCTTCAAATGGTATTAGCATCGGTGGTCGTCCATGGTTACAGAAGGTTGCGGCGTTGACTGTCGCTATCTCTTTATCTATTGCTACGGCGGACACCTTCCGCGTAGCTGAGAAACAGTATGCGTTGGGGATTCAAAATGCACAGCAACTCCAGGAGGATGTACTGGGAGGTACCCAGCTGAAGGTCATCCAGCTTATCTCCGATACGTTCCTCTGGCTGGCTCAAGCCCAAACACTTATACGATTATTCCCTAGGCAGCGCGAGAAGGTTATCATTAAGTGGACGGCTTTCTCGCTCATCACCTTAGACGTTATCTTCGGTGCCCTCAATAGCTTCCATTATACTAAGCAGGGCAACACCAGGCCGCGCAGCTTTACGGATGCTGTACCGGCGCTTAGCTACTTATTTCAACTATCTCTCGGCTTGTTATATGCTGCGTGGGTGCTCTATTATTCGCTTATGAAAAAGCGATATGCTTTCTACCACCCCCTCATGAAGAATATCTGCCTAATGGCAGCCCTTTCGATAATATCGATTCTTGTTCCCGTCATCTTCTTCGTTCTCGACATAGCGAAGCCCGAATTCACTGGATGGGGTGATTATGTTAGATGGGTTGGTGCCGCTGCGGCAAGTGTCGTAGTATGGGAGTGGGTTGAGCGGATCGAAGCGTTAGAACGGGAAGAGAAGAAGGATGGGGTATTAGGCAGGGAGGTCTTTGATGGTGACGAAATGATGGAAGTGTTTCCCTCAGATCTTTCATGGTCTCGGCGACGGAAAAATAAAAGAAAAAGTGAAGACGATGATGATGAGGGGGAGAGTGGTAATAGTTCGTTATCCGGTAGTCGAGGCAATATGTGGCCGGCTATGTCATCTATTGCTAGCCGATACAGATCAAGGACAGAGAGCAGTCCGGAGGGAAAGCAGCAAGCTACTACGACAGGCAGGTCAGCAGCACGGTTTTTACAGCCTCCACTATGGCCATCTCGGCCACCTCCAGCAGTCACACCAGTAAGTAGAACAGATACTGCAAGCGCTGATAGTACCGTTTATGCGGTGCGATATCAACCTCTCACGGAGACTACTTCGAGGACTACAGACGATAGGCATGGTCGACCCTTGTCTAGAAGCAACAGTGCGACATCATCAGCATCAAGTCCAGTAGCAGACAGCAATGAGCAAGCTGGGAGCATGCCGCCATCGCAGCAACCCCCATTAACGCGCGCAACAGAAAGAAGCAACGGAGAGGAAGGACATTCGAGTCGCTGGAACTCCTTAAACCCATTCCATCGTGCTGCAAAGGAACCGCCGGCGGAAGTTCTTCCACACACGATGCCTAAGCAACCGAAACCACGGCGTGATTACGAGAGCGCTGGTAGATGGGATCTTAGGGGGCGGGCAGAGATGTTTGCCGCCACTCAAGCAGAGAGAATTCTAGAAAGGATTCGGCCAACTCCCGATACGGATAGTTTACCAGTTACCGTTATTCCCGCTCCCCCGCGGCGCGGTGCGGCTCTTGCCCAACTACTGGAGGAGGAAGAATTACAAATAGAGTCACATGAGCAACCAATATCGGCTTCTTCGCCACCAGCGCCTACACCAAGGAGTACAACCACCACACCCGGGCCCATGCCACATTCGCACCACGTATCTAGAAATAGCAGCACGGCATCTACCGCGCCTAGGCCAGTTCCAGGCCCAGCGGAAAGGAATAACACATACGTTCATAGGTCGCCTAGTACGCGCGATACCAACTCGTTGACGACTCCAACTTATAGGGGTAGTGAACAACGAGAAAGAACGACTATCGAAAGGCGACCAGTGGACGATATATTAGGGGATGACCAGCATCACGCGTCATCACCCGTGTAGTGTTTTCCGATCCAATTCTATCGAATCTTCCTGTGATCTAATGGTAGCGTGGCGCTTGGGGTGCTTGTTTCTTTGGTTGCATTTATACGGCGCATTGGGTTTCAAAAGGGGAAGAGAATAGCGGATCTTTACCCATATATATCATCACTTGCTACTGGGTTGACCTGTTGCAATATATCTGCATTGATGGAGTACTTTTACGCGAGTATAACCAGCATACTCGATAAGCGGCATTGGCCGCTGTTGTATAGGAGCATCTCTGGCATTTTTCACTCGGACTATGAGTGGGAGCATTGACGGCGCAACTGGAATTAAGAGCGAAATGACTGAAGGCTCTAGTCGAGAAGCTTTTATCGAACGATGTTAGTTTATATAACATAACGTTTACATAACATAACCCTGGCTTGCCACACGGTATCTGGGTTATGAATATGAGGCAATTATCATCTGCCAAATTTTATATCAATATTTGATGGATGACTTATTATTATTATTTTTGTGCCGAGGTGATTTGAATCTCGTAGCTGCCGATAGTATATAACTCGGTTCATCGAGGTTGTTCTATAAGATAGGATGTCTGTGGGTGGTTTAGCGGTGAGTTACTACCAATGTACTTACTATTCTAGCTCTTACAGGCGGACGTGAGCCTTTACATACTAGACACGTGTTATAACGTAGTAGCATGGAAAACCCCCATCAAGCCGTATGCATATTTACTATTCACCGCATCAAAAGATAATGCAGAAAGTTATGCCGAATTTGTTGAAGAAATGCGCCTGTGCCTCGGCAGTCAGTAGAAATATTCAAGCCTCACAAACGGCGTAGCCCGTAATAACGATCGAATAGGGGTGTAGTTTGGTTTAACAGCTAGTAATGCATCTTGGCAGAGAGAAAAGAACCAATCACAACTGATAAATGTGAGCTGGACCCCTTTGTGCAAATTAAAGTTAGTGGTTGCGGAAATCATATGCTTGCCCCCGCTATGCGCTCCTTGGCTCCTGGTAGAAAAAGGGTCTAAAACTAAAAAGTTTTATTGTTTAATCTTACCTATAACACTTAAAAGCATAATTATGGTGTTGTTATGCTTCCTTAACGGGGATTAGTAAGTAGTCCATTAATGCTAATCTGCCTATCAAACCTATCAAAACCTATCAAATCTCATGCACCCACTGACATTGGCAATTGGCACTACCACCATAACTTTTTTCTACCTCCTCCCTTCTTCTCCAACAACCTACCTCACCTTTTTTTTTTTCTTTTTTTCTTTTTTTTCCGTCCTATGCCTTAGTGATTGGAAGTCTGGATTGCTTTCACTCCTTAAGCATCCTGGGAATCAACTAGGTAGTTGGGTTCGTTAAAGCCGGAAATACACAATTAACCCATACCAATTAAAACGGTATCCTCACGTCATCTTGCTGCGTGTCTTATCGTCGGTAATTCATATTTTGTCTCTCAGCCTTCCCTGCGACAGGACCCCGATCTCTGCGACCATGGCACCTCCGGAACCTTTTCCTATTCTCAATAGCTCGGCCGAACAATTACACTCGGGAGCCGACCATGGAAATGCGCGTCGACGTAGGAAGTCAAGCGTGCTCGGTACGGACATCAGGGTGGGAGATACGGGCGCACCCAGTCTGCAATCGAGTCTCGAGAGCTTCCAGGAGACAAATGGACACGCACAAAAGCCATCCACACCGGATGGTAAGGAAATTTCCAAGAGGGGTTCTAAGCGTCGCAAAGCTCGTTCCTTTTTACGTCGCTGCAAACACTACGCCCTGAAGCATACTTGGGTCTTACCTCTGGTCCTCTTGGCCATTTTCCTGTCCGTCTACGCCATCAACCCGACCGAATCGAATCCCATACATCACTTCATTTTCCTCTCTTACAAGCTCCCTCTTGAGGCTGGCGCTGATCCCGACACCCCTCCTCACTATGGAAAGGGACCGTGGGATGTTGCCTTCGTGGCTTTCTATACCGTCGTCTTATCTTTCACGCGCGAGTTTATCATGCAGGAGCTTCTCCGTCCACTTGCCCGGAAAGCCGGCCTCAAGTCGCGTGCCAAGCAGGCGCGTTTCCTAGAACAGATGTATACTGCCGTCTATTTCGCCTTCCTAGGCCCGGCCGGTATGTACGTCATGAGCCGAACCCCGTATGGTACTTCAACACCCGCGGCATGTATGAGAATTTCCCTCATAAGACGCACGAGGCTGCCTTCAAGTTCTACTACCTATTCCAAGCTGCCTACTGGGCTCAGCAGGCTATTGTCCTCTTGCTTGGTATGGAGAAACCACGAAAGGATTACAAGGAACTTGTCGGCCACCATATCGTCAGTCTGATGCTTATTGGGCTCAGCTACCGCTTTCACTTCACGTACATAGGTCTAGCTGTCTATATTACCCACGACATAAGTGACTTCTTCCTTGCGGTAAGTCTAATCCATACCTTCGGATACCTTAAGTTGTCACGTGCGATACTAATGAACAACTAAACAGACATCTAAAACTCTTAACTACATTGATCATCCTCTAGTGGGACCTTACTTCTTCATCTTCATGACCTCATGGGCTTACCTACGCCACTACCTTAACCTTCGCATTATCTACTCGCTGTTCACCGAATTCAGGACTATTGGACCTTACGAGCTCAACTGGGAAACCGGGCAGTACAAGTGTGAACTCTCTTTCGTCATCACTCTCGTCCTTCTTTCCTCTCTGCAAGCTCTTAACTTGTTCTGGTTCTTCTTCATTGTGAGGATCGCATACCGCTTCATCGTCTACCAAGAAGCGGATGACGACCGATCTGAAGCTGAGGAGTCCGACGTGGAGGAGCAAGAGAACACAACGGCAGAGAAACCAAAGGCGATCCAGGAAAGCACCGAGGCAACGCCGTTGCTTAACGGCAATGCCAACGGAAACGGAAATGGGATTGCAACGGTGTTAAGACCCGGTCAAACGGGTCAGCGTCAGCGCCAGCATCGAAAAGAAGGCGGCCCGATAGGACACCCGCCGCCTTTTGCCTTCCATTCATGACATTCGCTTGTAAAAATTTAACCAGTAAGAGGCTTGTATGTACAACATGATACAGGATTTCAGCATATACGGCGGGTGTAGACGAGACTACTGGTACCCGCGGGAATTGTCATATACGCAGCTCCTAATGAGCAAAGGTGCCGGTACGTGCTCTAAACATCTCGCTAAACGATCATAGGCACAGGCGTTTAGAGAATGGGGTGCAGCATCCCAAGCCATTCGCTCACGGGTCATGGGAACGGCGCATATAGGAGGATTTTTGGTCGCTTGGGTACGAGATGAGCATGAAAGAAGTCGTTGATCTGCGGTAGATCATGGGAATGTATTCGGGACCAATCTGCCTGGGGGCGCTCGGCTTCCACGAGTTTGCTTGCTTGCTAATGCTGCTTGCTTGGTATGGGGTTGCTACGAGAGCTTGTCTAGCTGATTAATGTACTAATGATGGGAAGAGGTGGAACCAACGACTTTGACCAATGACGAGCATAGCATGATGAGAAGAGAACAATTGTCCGTTCTTTTTTTCTATTAACTACGGTCTTTCTTCTACTACTCCCCCGGTCTTCCTACGCATGATAGTTTAAACCCCGAAACCAGACCAGAACTAAATAACCCTCCCCCTTTATATAATTCTTAATAGAAGATGGATGGACAGATAGATAAAGGCGGGACCAATTCTTTTTATTTACCAAGAGTAAAAAAGAAGACAGGGCCCGCTCTCGTCTAAGTCCGTTGCACTACATTACCGAGACCATTGATCTGACGCGTTTTTTTTTTCTCTTAAACTCCCTCTTTGGCTTGGCTTACGCTTTTTCTGGAGGACGTGCGTGTTTTGTGCATGGGGGGCCGGGACTCTCGGCCGAGAGAAGAAAAAAAATAAATCAATAAATCCGTTTTTAGGGAAGAGGATAGACGGATTAGGAAATGAAGAGTATTCTTCCTGGATACGACTGTGCCTCAAGGAATGTTCCGGAAGGTGAGGTTCCTCCCAACTTGGGAACTTTTGTGTATTGTCGATATAGGCTAAGAGTAGACTACGTAGGTGTAGGTAACATCGTATACTTGGACCGTTTGCCTAGGGCCGCGGGTCGTTCGTCCCGAGTCCCTGGTGCCCGGGCACGCCTGGCTTAGGCTCGGGGGTTTACTTAGTGTTAGGTATATATGGAGTTTGTTGGGTAGACACGTGTACCGGGGCGGATAACTACCTGGTCAAGCAGGAAATACTATAGGTATCTTAACACGAAGGAGGTATATACATAGTATGTAGTCGGTCCGTTGGCTCCCCGATTCCGAGAACGGAGAACACGTGGTTGACGAGTTGGCGCGGCGCGGACGGACGGGCTTTGCGGTGAAGGGAAGGGCGGAGATAGATAGTAATTCCAGAAGCAAAAGAGAAAGAGTGAAACAAAAAAAAAACACCGCAATAGTATATGGAGAACCTAAGGTAATAATAGCGGCGGGCAGGCAAAGTATACGGCCCTTTTGCCCATGCCATCCGCATAGTATAGCAATCCTTCTATACCAACCAAAGTAAAGCACAGGAAAAGGAATATACCGCTACTACATACTTCCTACTCCTCCGTGCTGTTGCCATCGTGACTTTCCTATTACAAGACCTCTAAGTACCGCTTATGTACCCCTTGATGCTCCATTAATAATAACCTATATACTCTTATCCACCGAGGTATATGCAGGCAAGGTGTAAGTATATACCGCACGAGACCGCGGATGATCAGAGCTGGAAGCAGGGCAGCGCATGGGCATGGGCATGACATGACAGGGACCCCTAAAACAAAAAAACAAAAAACAAATCAAGGAAAAAGAACTAGTTACGCAAGGAAAAGACGAAGAAGACAGGGTCCAAACCAAGCCGGGACTTTTTTTTTTTTTTTTTCCTATGTTTCATTTCATTTCGTCTCATCTTTCTAGCTTGGCATAGCGGTAGCACAGCAGTGATGATGATGATGATGATGATATACTACTTGCTATTAGCTCCTCACTCACTCACCTTACCCTTACCTTATCTGACCTCACCCTCACTCACACACCGTAACATCTCCTTCATTCTCTCTCTCTCCGTTCCCCATCTTCCCACGTTTGCTTGCTTGCTAAGTTAAGTTATACCACGCACATATCACATCACACATCTAATCTTACCCCGTTTTCTCCCCGCCGCCACCACCGTCACTCTCACCGTCACCTCTGCCCACATACCTAGCTAGCTTCTCCCCCCATCCTTCCCCATCCCCTGCCGAGGCAAACATGAACAAGCAACGTTGCAAGGGACCTTTGCTGCAGGTACGCGCATGCGATTTACATCAACTTGCCTACTACTAGTTACCTACCTACCCATATACCATCACTACTACACTGCACTTACTAAGACGGGACAAGGTAAAGAAACCAGCCAGCCAGCCAGCCAGCCAGCCAGCCAAGGGCAAAAGTCCCTCTAATCTAATCTAATCCTTACCTGCCGCCCCCTTCCCCTCCAAGAACAGGAACAGGAAGACGACAAGAAAGAAAACCAAAGCAATGTAACGGTGACCGGGAATTAGGGGCTCGGGTATATATTAGCCATCATGGCAGATCTCCCGCTTTGCCGGCATCTAGAAATAAATAAAATAAAAAACGCGAGCCGCACGCGAGCCAGCGATACAACCCTCCCCCCCCCCCGGCTTGAGAAGGGGGAGGGTGGTAGCTAGGTAAGTTTGAGATATGGGGTCTGGGGGTGATGACAGAGAGAAAGAGAGAAAAAACGAAAGAGGAAAGATTTGGAATAAATAAAAGGTTGCAAAGATTGTAACGTCGTCATTAAACTGCCACGCAGGCTAAGTATGAATCTTCAGCCTCACGTAGACCTCTCTCGTATGATTCAGTGTATATACATTACGTAGTCTAGTACAACTGTCAACAACACGCACACACACACACACACACACAAGTCTCGTAGCAAAAGCTGAGCGACGGAATCGGGTTGCCACTCCGTTGAAGTTTTTTTTTCGTGTAGAGCTTGGAGAAGCTTCCGGTATTAACAGTCGGTCCATTGTGGATGGGGTGTAAAGCCACCTATAGGGTCTAGTCATTTGCAAATACATGTTCCCCCTTTGCCGCAAATCTCATCTCTCATCTCTCGTCACGCGCCTTTGCTCGCCTGCTAATGCTGCCTGTCATCGTCTCATTAAGGTGGTACTCCGCCCACCGTTCGAAAAAGCCAATAGCATCCCGACTGACTTGATCCGGACCAGAAAATAAAATAAAAGGATGAGTATAAAAATTTTTTTAAAAAAGATAAAAAAAAAAAGCAAGCCTTCCTCCCCTCCCTCCCGACATTGGTTTGTTTCCGTTTCCGTTCCTTCCTGTTCCATCCCGTCTTTGCCGCAACTTTTTTCTTTTCATGCAAAGGGCCAATGACTGATCGTCTGCCTTGCGAACAACGATAGCGAATTAAATAAGACGGAATCACATGAGTCTTTTGGTATCGTTGCGAAGTATCGTGATAACCGGAAATGCAAAGCCACCGACAGCCTCCCATGTAGAGGCGTCTTTTCTGTATATGCCACCAACGCCAAGTTTAATGCAACACCCGGCAGCCCGGGGCGTGAGAAGCTCATTAGGCAATAAAAACTATATATCGCGGAAAATGGGAATATGGACATGAATCGAGCCCAAGTCAGTGTGGACATTAGAATTAATGGGCCGATCGAGGGGAGCCTTCAACCAGTGTCGTAGAGTCGGACTGCCCGCCATGCCGTCCGGGAGTAACCGACTCATCCGACGAGCTGCTCGAGTCGTCATTGTTAGAGTGCTCGTTCCGGTTGTGGTGGTCTCCCGAAGTAGAAGGGATATTAGCCTTTCGTAGAAGCTTTTCAGCCTTACGCGTCGCATTACGTGCGTCCTCGGCTGCCTTTTCGGCTTTTGCTTGGCGATTCCACATGGATGCGTATCGGCCGTTAAGTTCAAGAAGCTTCTCGTGCGTTCCCTTCTCGACGATGGTTCCTTGATGCAGAACAAGAATTTGATCTGCGTGGGTGATTGTAGATAGACGATGTCTGAATGCGGTTAGCTGGACTAGTTTTTATCGACATATTCACTATTATACGTGTGGAAACTTACGCTATGATTAGCAACGTACGGCCGCGACCGATGGTAGCTAGTCGGGACTGAATCTGCTGCTCTGTGTGGCTATCAAGAGCCGAGGTAGCCTCATCTAACATAATAATCTTGGGATTCTTGAGCAGGGTTCGGGCGATGGCAACCCGCTGCTTCTCACCGCCACTTAAGCGAAGCCCTCGCTCTCCGACCTTGGTGTTATAGCCGTCGGGGAAAGACATGATCCTGTCATGAATGCTGGCGGCTTGACACGCGGCCATAATATCGTCGTCGGTCGCATGCTGATTGGCGTATCTCAAGTTGTACATGAGGGTGTCGTTGAACAATACCGTATCTTGCGGTACTACTCCTATGTAGCGTCGAATAGAGTCGATAGTGACATCCTTAATATCGCGCCCGTCTATTCTAATATTACCCTCCTGGCAGTTGAAGTAGCGATACATCAGTCGGAAAAGGGTGGATTTCCCGCCACCCGATTCGCCGACAAGCGCCGTGGTCGTGCCGGGCTCACATGTGAAGGTGAGGTTCCTGAGCGCAGGTTTCCTCTTGTCGTATGCGAATTTGACCTTGGAAAACTCGACACGGCCCTCGCACGACGTGACATTAGTGGCACCAGGACGATCAACCACCGTCGGGCGCTGCTTGAAAAGCTCCAGGAGACGCTCTCCGGAAATCATGGCTTGCTGGACGGTACGGTAGAATGTGCCGAAGAAGTTGAGCGGACCCTGGAGCTGGCCCAGATAGGTCATTAATGTAACAAAATCACCCACTTTTCGGCTGCCCATTGTAACCTGGTATGCTCCAAGCATCATGGCAACCAGCATCCCTATCATGAAGACTAAGGACTGGCAAATGTTCATGGTACTTATACTCCACGTGACCTTGGCCTCGGCGACTTGGAAATTGTTTATGGCCTCTCTATAACGGTTGAACTCGAAATCTTCCGCATTGAAATATTTCACCGTCTCGTACGAGATGATAGAGTCATTCTTGACTGCCTCTTCTTCCCTGTCTGCATTGGACATTGCTCGCCTCTGGTCCGCGGTCTTAGACGCCATGCGTATGGTCAAAAACAAATAATAGAATGTAATTGCGCAAACGATAACGGCATAGACGGCATCAAATCTGACGTAAAAGTAACTGACAGCTACAAACAAGTCGATGAGCATCGGAAACACCTGGAATGTGACCTGTTCGAGGAAGGAGTTGACTGAAGAGCCCTTGTTCAACGCCGATAAAACCTCGCCGGTCCTTTTGCCCAGGTGGAAATCGAGACTGAGGGAATGCACATGCTCAAATGCGGATGTGGTAAGAGCTCGGTACGTGTGCTGAGAGACGGGAATCCATAGCAGCGACCTTAAAGATCCCAAAAGCCCGGACGGGCCCTGAAGTAGCTTATACATAATGAGTAGGCCGAGCGGGAGCCAGGGCATTGTACGCTTCTCGCCTTCCTCAAGTTCATCTCCGGAGAGTTGGTTCGTGACCTCACCGATCTGGTAAGGGACCATGATATTCACCCATCGCTGGAGAGCTAGTAAGATAAAGCAGATTACCACAATAATCTGAAGTCGCAGCTGCTTGTTGGGCCACATGTACGGGAAAAAGACTGAATAACCACGAAGATATTCAAACCAGGTGGTATGCGGTAGCTTTTCCGGGCGATAGAACCCAGCGTCCTCGTCGACCATGGGGTGGCTCGCATCGGCAGTGCCATTAGCGTTGCCGTTGGCGGCACCGTTGGCACCCGGGTGAGAAGCATGTCCATTGGTGCGGTAGCCATTGGCGCCACCATTTAGGAGCGGTGTGGATTCGTCAGCCTCGTAATCATATTCCTGACCTTGCTCGTATTTCTCCGGCTGCGCCCGGGTTCTTAGGAGGATAATGATATAATAAACTAGGATCAGGCCAACCAGGATAGCGATTCTTCCGAGGGATAAGCCGAGATCAATCATGTCCCACTTGTCAAGGCCGTTCACAATCACGTACTTTGCGCGATTGAGATTGACCATGACTTTGTGGGGGCCGGATAAGACAACCGCATCGCAAATGAAGATGATGATTTCCCCAACAAGCGCAAAACTCCAAGTGAGAATATGAACCAGGCTCGGACTGCTTTTCCAGTCGAACATCGTCAAAGTCAAGTATACGTAAAGAAATGCCGATCCAAGCACGAAGACCTAGATTTTTTTTATCGGGTTAGAAAAAAAAAAAGCCCTCAGTGTAAATAAGGTTCGAATGAGTATAGGACACAAAATAAAATGTGAAAAGTTGCTTACGGTTTTTGGCTCGCCGCACCACCAGCCATGTTCACCGTCCGCGTTCCTATGGATCAGAGCACGGGTAGCAATTGCACCACCCATAGCGATAAATGTCAAGGTGGCTATAACCATAGAGTACTGGAAAAACCTCCTAGCATGGGGGCTAAAATCTTCAGGTTCGGATGTGTCGTCGTCGGACAATCTCCTCTTGGTGACGGGCAATGGCTTGCCGCCTGGACCTCGAACAGTAGGTGCAACTACATCCTCCTTACGCATAGCGGTGTAGACGGAGTGGGTAGCGCCGACGACGATGAAGACCAGAAGAAGGAGATCCGGGTAAAGATACTGAGTAACGTCTCGAACCCTCTCCGCTGGGGAGTCGGGAGGGTTGATGATGACTTCCGCCATCTTGCTCTGTGAAACGTGCAGGTCAGCATAGGTATTCATGGATACGTAAGAAGGGTACAAATTGGACTTGAGCATTGCACTGCATGCTGCAAGGCGTGCTTGACGTACATATTACTGACGACAATGCTTGCACTGGGTCATTGCCGCAGCTGCACAAGATCACGACCCCCAATTGCTTTCAAGCAGTAGAGCCCGCAACTGCCTGAACTGCGATACCTCGGGATGCCTCGATTTGCGTCGATGCTTGCCTACGGCAGCGGTGATTTTTCAAGAAATCAACAAGAAATTGAAGGTCAAGTGGTTCTAAGCTCGGCTCAAGTTAGTGGAATCCCGAGTCCATGTTCTGGTGGGGCAGGTCACCAGACGGTGTTAGTGGCAAAAGCCACAACTCTGGAGCAGACTGACTCGAGACTAGCGTACCTAATAAAAGAAGGGAAAGGGAAAGAATTAAGGGTCTCTGGGTTCTGGTCCGAGCTGATCTAGTTTATGGTCTGTGGCCTGTAAGAGAGGGAGAGGGAGAGGATCAACCAAGTGACCAGAAGTGTTGCTCGGTTCTAGCCAGGATCTGCGCCAGGGGGGAATATAAGTGACCCTTTCGATGGCACGATTTTATTAGGGATCATGTAGCAGCAACAAGCACGATAGGCTCGGTTTGTTGCTGTATAAGGATGGGGTACAATGAAGTGGGTAACTCTATGCTTTCTTGACGAGGGGGGCGAAATGTTGAAAAAGTCAATTGCAAACGAGCGTATATTTTTAATTGGAAAAAATAATAAGCAGAGGAAAGAAAAACGAATTAAGATTTGTTTAAGTGGTGTTGTAGTAGTAGTAGTAGTAGCAATAGTAGTAGAAAAAGGTCGGAGGATCTTCTTCTTCTTCTTCTCAAGCGGCAATCCTGTCGCACAAGAAGACCGAAGAGTGAAATGTGTAAAAGTAGATGTCGACCAGGGATCCGTATGAACGGGACAAGGTAGCAACAGGGACAGGAAAAGGTGGGATGTGCCTGTTCTTGAGTACCCAAATTGGCCCAAATTCAGATCAGGTAACCCGAACCCAGGGTAAGAAGTAATAGATCCTTGTTTAAAAAGGTAGGGCGGTAGAGACTGGAATGGATACAATAATGTAAAGCTAGTAAAGGGCTAGCGTGTGTTTGAACAGGGACGGGGACTGGCTAGGTTAGAAATATGTAAAAAGGATGGCAGGATGGTTTGTTGTATAGTTGTATAGTTGTATGGTTGTGTGATTGTATGAAAAAAAAAAAAAAAAAAAAGGGTCGAATCGTGATGATGATGATGATGATGATGATGATAATGGTGATAATGGTGATGGTAATGATGACTATGAAGGTGACTATGGTTCTGATTATGAAAATGCCAAACGAGATACACACATACACATACGCATACGCACACTCACACTCACACTCACACTCATACACGCTTTTTTTTTTTTTCGTCAAGGTGGTGGTGGTAAGTAAGTGTGCAAGTAAGTTTAACAGCGGTTGGTTGGTTGGTGGTGGTTTAGTTGGTAAGAAGGTGGTGCGAGGCAAGAAGCGACGATGTGGGTGGATAGGATGGTAGGCCGGGCTTCTAGACCCGAACTGGTAGATGCAGGTTGATGGGGAAAGCTCGACAGAAACAATGATTGAGCTGTCGGTAGTCGCGGTGGGAGTCGCCGTTGCGGGAAAGATGGAGGATTTCCCTAGTTTAGTTGTATTGTGACCTGACGGTCGAGTATCTTGGATGTTCTTTCCAGGTTCTGCACGCGTCGTTGGAGGTACCAGGTACCGAAAAGATACAGACGTTAATAACTGGTATGCTCTAAGGCTGCTAGGGCTATCGGGGCTATCTAGCGGGCAATAAGCTATTCTAGGACATCCAACTGTTAGAGGACCCAAACGAGAAAAGACAAGAGAAATGAAAAAGCAACATTTAACACATGTACACTATGTGTACGTTGACATAAAAATGGGCCAGGGCCACGGAAAGGATAATAGGGCAATAGGGCAATAGGGCAATAGGGCCAAATATTAGACGCAGCCGTAAAGGCCCAAAATCTCCCTAGCTTATGATGACAATGTCGAATAGGGACATGTGGTTTGTCAGAGAGGCTTACACAAGTTAACCAAACGGCTTGTAGCCTCCTCACCGCCTTGCATCTAGCTCTAGGCTTGGTGAGGGTCGAGGTTGTGATTGCAGCCCGCCTGCATGCATGAAAAGTCTTGGACTTTGTTCGTTTCGACCAGGGGGGGTGCGGGCGGTGCTCTAGACGGCTCTGGTCTAGCCTAATGAATAATAATAATAATAATAATAAAGCTGTCCTTGATGGTGGGTTCGGGAAAAGGTGTGGTGGGGTTATGCCTGTGGTTTATGATTTGTGATTTATGGTCCTTGATCCGTGGTCCGTGTTCTGCGTTCTGCGTCCTGCTTTAACTCTCCCCAGGCCCAGGTGTAGGTATGTAAGTATGTAGGTAAGTATGGTGTGTATAGTGGTGGTCTTTGCTTTTACTGTGGCTGTGGGCTAGCGGTAGTTGTGCTGTGTGGTGGTGCACAGCAAATGCACAGCTGTCGTAGGTAAGGTAATAATGGTAATAATAATAAAAAGAAATATATAATAGTGGTGATAATAATAATAATAAGTGGGATGGAGCTTTATGGGGAAGAAGGGGAAGGGTATATTATAGCTTCGTGGTTGTACAAGGCAATACAAAAGACTTCTTCCAGCTCGCAGCAAAACCTTCAAATAGACAACCCCAAGAACCCAAGAGCTTATGAGGAGGGAATCGTGTTCCAGATAGAAACCTCGCCTGTGGGAGACGATGATAATAGCCTTTTTGACAACTGCAACCCTATGGTGAGCCGACGGACCATGACCAGAGTGGATAAGGGAGATGGGACGATCCCTAATTTATAGATTAGCAACGCGTCACTAGGTTATAGGAAGAGCTTGGAGCTTTCTATATCCATCTGTGACTCGTGCTCCCATGACGACTTTTGCTCTTGCTCGCCAGTGTAACAGCTAAAACAGCTAACAGCTTCCTTAAGCAGCCGCACTTGTCTCCATCACCCATTAGGCTGGAGGCCAAATTCTGTGCGTTGTATCTCTGCAGCCGAAAAGGTAAAGGCATTATGTGTTGCCGTGCCTTTGTGCGACATGCCTTGTATCTGCGTGTGACAAAGTAATACCTATAGGGCAAGTATATGGGTGGTATCTGCCTCAAAATGCTTGTTTCGATGCTTTCCTGTTACCCAAGAACACCAAGAGCAACCAAGAAGCGCGGAGCACCGAAGAGGAAGGAAAAAAAAAAAAAGACACAAGAGTACTTCGTACACGGAGATGTAATCCGCATGTACTAGGAATACTTAGAATAAACACCCCTCCCCCCATACTCCAGAAGTACTCCAGGGGACATCCATCGTAGGGTTGTAACTACCTGAATAGACGAGAGCTGATCAACTAGATCATCTGATGCTTCATGGCCAGTAAAGCTTAACATGATGGATATGAGCCAACTGTCCCGGCTTAATTCGGATAGAGTCCCAACTGTTGTACAGTTGTACGTAAAAGCACTTGCTAGATGCAGGTCCAGACGAAGAAGCTAGACGAGTATAGGATCGGTGTCTACCTACTCTTGCGCGCAAAGGGTACCTTTGTACCGTTGGGCTGGTAAGACCATGTCTCTTACTATGTCTCTCAAGCCTTCTCGGTACTTCCTGTAAGGCACGGAGGAAATAAGAGAAATAGATATTCCTCCCTCTGAGAGAAATATGAGAACAGCCCTTATAAGCGAGCCTTATTAAGGGAAGCAACCAACCTTAGTCTTCCTTACGGAGGTACCGTACTTCCCTCCATCTCACTTGGTATAGGTATCATGAAGAATCTGCTCAAGTGCCCGATATGGCAAAAGGAAGGGGGGGGGGAAGGAAAATAAGGAAACAAGATATCGAAGGATACAGAAGGAAAGAAAGAAACCGGGACGGCAGATGGGCCGCGACTTCACCGACCGTCTTACTCCTAACTTCGGCATCACTCCCATCGCACTGCCCCAGATCACCAATCCCGTCACCTATCCCATAGCTTTCACGAGCCTAGAAATCGAACTTCACTTCAACCGGCCGGGAGCGCAACTCATCCCACCAGAAAGTAGAAAGCTCTTTTCTGCACCTCAGCTTCCCTGCAGCTCGCTTGTCTGCGCCAAAGTCATGTCAAGGCTGGTTCACAACGCTTGGCGCTGCCTTCTACTGGTTCTTCTCCTGACCGACTTGTTCGATAAGGCACGATAAGATCCAAACCTGGCGACCGGTCTGGAAGTGGATACTCTTTTCATGCAGTCAGATTCTGAAAATCGACAAACATGCCTGCCGACCAGAATCCCATATTCAATCATGCCTATCAGTCTTTCCTTTTGCGGAGTTCGGGCCCGCGTCCGTACAATAATAAGTGTGGTATCCCTCCGCCGAGGGTAGTTGGAAACGTCCTTGGAATATCCTGGGTCCTGATTCCTGATTCCTGAATTCTGCAATTCCGCACTTGTCGTCTCCGCCATGCATTCCAACTTCGCAACGTGTCATACAGCAGCCTACAGCAAGCCACCGGCAAATCGCAGTACGGCATTAGCAAAATTTGAGATGACATGAATAACAGTAGCGCCCCCACACACTCCGGTCTTTGGTGCCATGCTATCACAACGAATTGGCGGGTATATAGTGCCCATCACCGTTGAAACATTATTTCCCGCCGACCATGAGATGTTGGGTACAGATGCAGTCTAAGTTGGTACGCTGACTCTTACTTTTCGGATTACGGCTGTAAAGCCCGTGTGATAGCTGATAGCTCACGGAGGGAACTCTAACCATGCCTATCCGCAACCACAACCGGGAGGATAAAGGGCCGCTGGAGATTTCTGCCGCGTGGGTTGAACAGGCATTACTTGCAGCTTAGAAAGGGAACAGGCGCGGTCCGCTTCATGGGTCGCCTCGGCTGGACTTCTCGATATGTCTACCACAGCACCGTATGTCCTGCAGCTGGAACACAGATTCGTCTTCTTGGCGCTCTTGTTCAACATCCCTGCATGTTCGCCTGAGCAGAGAACGGCAGAAGCCATGTCTCACAAGGCTGAGACTATCTGGGGCAACTTGGCACGCATCTATTGCGCCGCCTGCTGGTACTTTGAATCTTCAAAGCCCTCCGCGGGGAAGATTGTACCAGTCTCCTAACGAAGGCGTCAGGAGCCTTCAGGCGCTATGAAACATGAAGCTGGTCATTAGGAAAATTGGGGCCTTCTTATAAGGTTTGGGCGGCTCTACGTTCCACGTCACACATAAGCATAGAAGGAGCTTCGCCAACTCTGAAGTCTCCCCGTACTGGAACGACGTCTAAAGACACTCGTCTCCAGAGTGTGACGCAGTAACTACTGCAAGCAGTAATGCAACAGAATCTGAGTCTAGGCAAAACTGCGGGCCTTCCAGTGAAGGGGTGAGAAATGGTACAAGACATTCTGTTTCTTATTTGGCGAGATTAGCTGGACGTTGTCAACCAGGTTTTGGTTCATGCCTCTAAGAATAACCGCCACTAATCGATGAGCCCAAGACATAAACGGATCTGCAGGTGATACAAACCCTGCGAGTGGCTTGTCCCTGATGCATATAGGCACGTCCTAAGTCTAGAGCTTGCAGTTAGGTAGGGGTCGCTACGGCTGAGGCTCCGAGCGCGTACCAACGTTTTGGTCTTGCGACGCTCTGTTGCTACTCTCTGACCCTCTCTTTTTGGGGTTATTCGTTAGTGACGACATCCCGCAGCAATTAAACGGACCTTCGTGGGAGATATGATTCCACGTGTATAGGCACGTGTAGGGACTGCATACTTACAGACCTAATGATTGTTTACCTTCTCGAAACTACCGGGTTACGGGGACGGAGAACATCGTCATGAGGTCTACTCAATGGATGCCAGATCTCGTGTGCGGTAGTTGGGCTCGCGAGTAAGAAAGAGACGTGGCAGCGGACAACATATGCGTGCCATGGACACGGAACGGCTCCTACGCGTACGAGTGAACGTGGGTAGGCCTAGTTGCATGATATTTCTCCCGGTATGTTACCGTTGTAAGTGATGATTGAATGGAAAGATGCCGTCCCACATACTCCCACATACTCCCACATACTCCCACATACTTCCCACATACTCCCACATACTTCCCACATACTTCCCACATGCTGAAGTGGAGCCGAGAGTATAGAGCTAGGAAGAGACGACACTGGATGTCAAGTAAAGAACCAAGTGTTGTAGGCGGTAGGTCGCACACCGCACGCCTTCCAGGCAGGTTTTGCATTTAAGGGGTTCACACCCACCTGCGTGCCCATGGTGCCTAATCTACCGTAGCAGATATTCAACGCCACTATAGCTGATCCTTCAACCGTCTGACCCCCTCCAACTCACACTTAAGGAGTGTCGGGTATAGATGCTTGCAGCACGGGGAAGCGAGGATCGTATAGATCAGGGAAGATCAGACAGTCAGCTTGAAGTCAGCCTAGAAACCAGGTCGATCAATAAAGCATCTCCTTAAAACTGGTCACAACTCCGAAACTGACGTGTAATCTTGCTCTGGTCACCTACACATAAATTGGTTAGCCTCCTTCTCCAAATGACATTCAGGTGACATTCAGGGGGCATTTATTCGTTTATTGACTCACGCTATTCATTCCCTACATGCATACCACCTCTTCCATCATGTCCAGTATAGGT
The DNA here is from genome assembly GCA_902805475.1 of Entonaema liquescens. NCBI lineage: Eukaryota > Fungi > Ascomycota > Sordariomycetes > Xylariales > Xylariaceae > Entonaema > Entonaema liquescens. The sequence goes on from CADCSX010000007.1 coordinate 2,282,224, forward strand.
TATGTATGTATGTATGTATGTATGTATGTATGTGTGTATGTATGTATGTATGTATGTATGTATGTATGTATGTGTGCGTACCTACCTAGTTAATATGTATGCAGTCTGCCTGAATATAAGTATTTTACCTGAGGTGCATTATTGATATTTGATACGCGACAGTCCTACAACAAGTCAGTCCTATACCAATAATCTACCTAAAGTAAAGTTATCCTTATACATGTTGCGGATACACGAAAGCTTGGCACGACTCTTCACGTTTGAAATATACGACCTAGTATGCTAGCGGGTGACTGCCGTCTGTTACGCCAGGCATGATACCTAGGTAGCTTCCGCTTCGACTCATTATCAGATAACCTGAGTATGTTAGGTACCTTAGTTTATTGGGCAGAGTACCTATAAGTATTTACCTCCTCATCTGTCAACTGATTATACAACATAGATACTTAAAACTACATATATAAGCTCCAACTAGCGCATTTATACTGTACGTATATACGTATATACGCGTATACATGTTCTGTAGGAAGGCACTTAGTTAAGCATAGATGTCGGCTGCCCGTGTGGCGAACCGGTATAGCAACCGGTGAGAAAGTCGGTTAGGTTTCTCATTGGAGGATACTGATGACAACATAAAAAAGGAAAGAGAAAGAAGGAGTAACCCCAGCACTTACGTTGGCAAGACCTACCAGGTATGCAACTCTCGGCGTTGAGTGCCACAGGTACCTATACATTGCACTTGCCGTTCGATAATGCGGAGAGGTGTCAATGTTGAACTAGACTTTAGGTACATTTACCATTTACCATTTACCATTTACCTTAGCACCTTACACCTACACAAATCTTTACCAGTGTCAACACCAGTTGCATTGGAAGTTCTCAAATTACCTGATTATCTATAGTTACACGATTTCTAAGGACTGGTTAAGATATTATCGTTTACCCTCCCTACGTTATCTTACTATATGTAAATCACATAACTATTCTCACTTAATCAGGTAATATAACTAACTATAGAAACAATAAGTTGACTATTAAGTTCTACTCCAACGTTCTAGCTACCTATATAGTAAGTGCTCAATAACGTAAAATCTGCTGCTTTCCTCCTATACTAACCAACAATGGACTCCCCGGCTTCGTGCTTTTCTCAGTCCAGGTAGAGGTACCGCAGCTAGACGCAGCTAAGCTAGCTCTTTGCCACCCCCTAACGGCCCTGACGTCTCTACTTTCCTCATTGAGCCTGTTGCAGATGCGGGCCGCCCTACTAAGTCTATCTCTCGATTTCCCGGCAACCTGGTAGCCCCTATGCGGCCCTTGCTGGTCATGTTGTCTTTCTCTGGCCTCTGTGTGGCTGATCCCCTAAGCCCCCAGCCAGAATCCCCTGCAACCCGGGACCAGCCGGCGCCACATCCATACCGACACTTGCATATTGCAACCCCCAGATCTTAGGTAGGACCCTGGGCCATGCGTTTTGCATCTGGCCCAGTCCACTCAGGAGCTCAGAAGACACCAACCTGACGCGGGGGCATCTGCCAGGCTAAGATCGGGTAATATAATCGTGGGGACACTGCTGCTGCTAGATCGGTCTTGTCAGCATTCTTGTATTTGAGAGTTAGATGCCATCTTTTTAAGGAGCTGACACAATACCCCTATCCGACAACGCTTACCAACTAGAATCTGGAGACGCCACCTCCGCATATAACTGGCCGCACGCCTGCAGCACCCAATCGTGCTTTCGCTGTCAGATTCAAGGACGGCTGCGCGTGATAGATCGGATCCCCCCTTTGTCCTACTCGTTGTGCGAGTTGTACTACTTGGAATAAAAATCTCCTACTTAGGCCCGGCATCTATGATATGACAATTCGACACCATCTGACCATGTGTTCCGTGTTTGCCTATCAAACAGAAGTTCTTCGAGGTGATGGGACGACTCGAGATGGTCCTTCACATCTGAACTACTTCAGCAGGCCATATCCCAACTCAAGTCTACGCAGTTACCCGAGCCGCGTTTGCGTTTAGCGAGAATCACAAGAACAGAATACGATAATGTCGAAGGCCACAGGCGCATGTGTATCAACTACCTATTCATGGTTAATCCCGAAGGATGACAGCGATATGTACCGAGCTGGTACTTGGAAGATACTTCGGGGCCAGCTCGCAATTGTTCACCATGCCAGACGGACCTACGACAAGACCCCGGAATAAAGGTGGATCAGAGTCGAGGTCGCTGCTAGGCGCCGTTAGCCGGTGCTCTAATCCGCGTGTAGCCTTTTAAAACAGACGTCAGTTAGTAACATCGGGCACTTGGCTCTCCTCCAATGCGTCGGAGAGAGTTCCAAAAAACAAGAGAGCCATGCAGGGCGAAAGGCAAGGCGAAACGGGCTAGGAACCTCTCAGCGTCGAGGGTAAGCGGCCCTAGTCCGATGAGACGGCGTTAATAAGCTATGTCGAGTTCCTCAGGCCTATGCGTGTCTTAGATAGGAAGGCCATTATACTTGGAAACGCTTGTCGTGACAACAGCAGAATGGATACACTAATGGTTTAGCGCAGATCACAGCAAGCGACGGGGCTGCGAGAAGCCTATCTGGACGGCCAATCGCCTTCGAGGTATCCCGGAATGCCAATATACGACTGTAACCGCAATTGCTAAGAGTGTCTTCCAGACCGACTTTTACAGTATTGATGTAGGTCATCTACCGGCGCGTCGTCGATGGCGCGCATCATAAAATCGTCATGTTGACTAGGATGGGTAGATATGCCAGATCACATATCATTTTTACGGGGATAGAGCCCAACGCGGGTCATTTGAGCTTCCCCATGCACCCCTTAGCGTGGCTACGGCGAGAAAGCTACCTCAAGCAAGATTAGCGAATAGTATCGAACTCGCGGCTGATCCGGCTCACGCTGATTCGCTGCCCATACACCGAGCCAGATACAAGGATCTGTACGCTGCATCGTATAGACAACGCAGGTAATAGTCGGTGTAGAACGCTATCTAACAGCTCAAAATCGAGGCCACGCCCCGAAGGCATTCGCTGCTTCCATGCCAACAAGGTCGAGTTGGCCATGAGTAACTCATGAGTAATTGCGACATGTTTATTTCAAGTTGTTGACTTCGGCCTGAACGGCGACCTAATCTAACCTGAGGCCTCGGGATTTGAGGTTAAAGCAGAATGGTGGATATGAGTTTTTCCTATGGGGTTTACTCATCGCAGTACATGACTTACACAGGCGAGCCATGCCACTATATCGGCGAATTCGCACCCGAGTGCATTCTCCAACGTCGCAACGCCGTTGGGCACTACGGCGCTAAAAGCAAGGTCGGCCTCACATGCAGTTGAAATGATTTTTGGAATATTCTTTTGGATACATCGGTGATACTTGAGGTTGAAGTCACTGAAATTGTCAAGGGCAAGAAGAGGACTTTGGATCAAGCGCCGTCTGCGCCGTCCGCGCTCGCTCGCTCACCTTGCCTATTTCATCATTTTCCAAATACGTACATATTCTTGATTCGGAAATCGCGCATAGATAGAATTTTACGGACAAATCGGTTGGTCATTCTATATATTGGTTCGGCCTAATGAGGGAGAGGACAGGCTCGCTTGGGTCAAACTGGATGCTCATAGAACTATTTTGTCCCTTGAGTGTTTTGCATTAAGCAACTTAGGCGCACAAGCTACCTTTAATGAAGATTAGTGGTATATCAATCAAGTCTCACAGCAGTATATATCAATAGCAGCTAGGTCTTCCCTTAAATCTTCCTACTATATTATATACGACTCAAGGAAAGAGACTAACACTTATACGATCAAGTTGGCATATATACGAGCTAAAGTTGCATTTTATAATATTTGGCGTTAGTATAGGATGGATCGGCACGTGTAAATAAGAGGGCGTTAATTACTTGGGTGCATACATATATTAATGTATAAGTTGTAAATGTTAAGTTAAAACTTCAACAAAGTCTCAAAGTATTAAAACCGCCAATAGCAATAGCCAATGGACTCCCTAATCTATTATCTACACCATCTTTTATCTACCATGTACCATATAAAAGGACGTGTAGGAGGTGTCAAGTTACAGCATCCGATCATCCGATCAAATACCGAATTCGAAAAATGGAGGCTCTAGGGAGATTCTAGCCCAAGATAGTAACGCACCAGCCACACCCTCTTAAGACAAACCGACCAACCAAAACCGAACCTTACCCCGGGCTTACAACGGGATCCCTGGCAAATCAGTCTAGCGCCCCAGACTTCAAGCCTGGCCTCTTAAAGCTTTCTAGAGTTATCCACTTATTACGAAGCTATTTCAATTTCAGCCTTGCCCTGGGCAAAGTTTCCGGATAATTGTCAGCCTCGCCCATCGACCTTCCAATTCCACCGGGTTTACCAGTTCCATTCGCGACGAGTTCCTCCAACACGTATAGCTTCGTTCCGGGGCCGCATAAAGCGCTATTTCTAAGTCCTTTTTGAACGTGGTTGGCGCTCGGAGATAACTCCGATATAAAGGACTTAAAAGGTTGCCTGAACGCAACAACGCACGTTCGCAAAAGGCGCCTCGAAGCTTTCCCGCCCGTCCCTCCACCAGAAATCCGCCACAAAGGGTTTCGGGAACTGTCGTATTGGGTATCGCACGTCCGAGCGAATTCCCTAATCAACGTTTCACCTTATTGATCTACCTTTTTTCTTACTTCGTGGATTTCTCCTTTCGGCCTGCTTCCTTGCTTGCCTGCTAGGCTACCTCAAAAAGGGAAACTATCTACACACAAAGGCCACATTTCCCTTGCGCCTTCGACTTTCTACTCCAACGGCACGGCACCACACGGCACCACACGGCACCACACGGCACCACACGCAGAGACGGATCAATAGGGTTAAGCCAGGTTAGCTTCGGCCATGTCGCAGACGCCCGTCAAGGTCCCCGCGTCGGCGGCGGCGTACACGCCCGCGACCCAAGACCAGGATCTGCGATCGCAGATCAACGCGCTTCTGATACGGGAAGGGCACATAAACAAGTAAGTAAAGTAAAAGTAAAAATCCGATATCCCGTCCCCCTTCGCCCTGGTCATCTCGTATCCGCCCACTAACAAACACGATTTTTCCCGTCGCAAAGAATCCAAGAACACTTCCTCCACTCCCTCAACGCCCACCCCTCCAACTGGCCCTCCGCCGTACAATCCCACGCCCTCGCCCTCCTGCGCTCCGGCGACGTCACCACATTCCCCGCCCTCGTGCGCCGCGTGCTCGAGGACGTGCGGCATGACACCGCCGCCGCCACCGCCGCCTCTTCCGCCACAGCTAGCGACAACACCACCACTACCACCAACGGAAACAAGGCCAACGGCACCAGCACCACAGACGGCACCCTAGCCGTGCCCCAGGCCGTCATAGACGCCGTCCTCAAAGTCGCCCGCGAGTGCCTCGACACCGTGTGCGAAGTCGACGACGGTTCGGCCGCCGGCTAGGAGCGACGGGCGGACGGTCGGGGCGACGGGGGCGAGAAGAAGACGAAGAAGACCAGGAAGACAGGGACAAGGCCTAGAAATGCATGAATACCTGCCTACCTACCTAACGAACTGACTTGTCGGTAAAAGGGGGGAGGGGGGATAAAGTTATCACGCCGTCGTTGTGATTACGAAGGAAGCTGTAACATACACACGTACACACACACCCGCACACACACATACGCATACGCATACACATATACGCACGACCCAAAACTCCTCTCTAGCGGGGTGCGTGTCCCGATCCCCAGGGGGTTAGGGGGGGAACGGGGGTAGCTTTTTTATTGTTTTTTCCCCCTCTTGCTTGCTACACACGAATTACTATTACTTTGCAGAGTTTATCAGAACAAAGGCATGGGAGGAGAGGCTTGGAAGGGGGAGCATTGGCGTTAGCAAACTAGGATTTTTGATTTATACTCAAGTGTACGAAGGAGGCCAAGCAAGGATACATGGGGCGCTTTTTGATGCCCCGGTCCCCAGCAATGATAGTTACCACTCAACCCATTTTGAACTAGGCTTATTCGTGTATATGCCTGCCGCTCTAGTAAGAACTGTGTGCTACGGATGCTGTGTTGTCAGTCACTACCCCTTATGCCATTCAAGTTAAGAATTTAGTTACAACTATAGAAGAGGAATGTCTGGGTTATGATGCTGTTATAGACTTTGAGTCCCATTACAACACAGAAAAATATAATCACACTATTATTAAAGAGAAAAACATAGCTAAAGCGCGTTTGGGGAGTGACGCAAAATCAATTTGTGAGTCTATCGTAAAACTAATCTGCCTACCGCAGCGCGGTATGCATATGGCTACTGTCGTTCATCCTCATTAGGATGAAGTATCTCTGGCAAAAATAGCACGAGACAAATCAGCCATGCTTCTGATTGCGCAAAGAAAAGCAGCCGCATCACGTTCCTAGCACTCTGACCGGATTAAGTCTATCAGATATGCGAATTCCCCTCCCCGGTAATCAGAGAGATATCTGTTTGAGGTTGACATCCTTAAGTGTTGCGTTGTTGTCATTAATGTTGAGGCGCATCATAAGCAAACGAATTAGAGTACAGAGGCTGTGTGGGGGAGATGGTATCCAACCACTGGATGACTAGCAACTTAGTCGTAGAGACCATCGTCATCACCAGCCTGGCCGAAGTTGTCCCCGGAGCCCGAACCAGCACCGGCATTGGCAGCAGGGAACTGAAAGAAGGCGCCGGGCCCGGCGTTCTTCATTTGCTGCGCGAAAGCCTCGTATCGGCGGATCTCAACGTCATTGACAGATCTTCGGGCCATTTGCATAGCCTCCTCGAAATGGCGTTTCGTCAACTCAGGAACAGGGTCCTCAACTTCCTCTTCGTCGACATCCATGTCGCCGGCCCCTTCAGCCTCACGAGCACGTTGTCGCTCGATGTCGATAGTGATAGATTCCTTGATGGCGATCTTCACAGCACGCTGTGTGATAAATCCGAGATCAGCACCGGAGAATCCGTGGGTCTTGGATGCGATATAGTTCAGGTCAACATCGGCAGCCACCGGAGTCTTGCGGAGCTGGGCCTTGAGAATGCTGAGACGACCAGCCTCGTCAGGCAATGGCACATAGATCAACGAGTCAAGACGGCCCGGACGGCACAAAGCCGGGTCTAATTGCTCAGGTCTGTTCGTAGCTCCGATGACGAAGACGTTCTTCTTTGAGGTCATACCGTCCATTTCTATTTCATGATGTTAGCGGCGCAAATCACAAAGTGGCCTATAGAAAAAAAACTTACCAGTCAGAAGTTGGTTGACCACACGATCCGAGGCACCACCGGCGTCGCCAACGGATCCTCCACGAGCCTTGGCAATCGAATCTAACTCGTCCAGGAAGACAACGCAAGGAGCAGCCGCACGAGCCTTGTCAAAGATATCTCGGATGTTGCTCTCAGATTCACCGAACCACATACTCAACAGTTCGGGACCCTTCACTGAGATGAAGTTGGCCGCACATTCGTTTGCGACAGCCTTAGCCAACATAGTCTTACCCGTACCAGGCGGGCCATAGAATAGGACACCACGGGACGGAGAAAGACCAAACTTGAGGAACTTTTCGGGGTGATCGACAGGGTATTGAACGCTTTCCTTGAGATCCTGCTTGACCTCCTCCAAACCTCCAATGTCTTCCCAGCGGACGTTGGGAACCTCGACAACTGCGACTTCGCGAAGGGCAGACGGGTTCGACACACCCAAGGCGAATCTGAAGTTCTCCATTGTGACGCCTAGAGAGTCCAACACCTCGGCGTCGATAGTATCCTCATCAAGATCGATGAGGTCCATCTTTCTCGGATTTGCTGCATAGCAGCCTCCGAACAAAGGGCAGCGATATCAGAACCGACGTAACCGTGAGTCTCCGCCGCAATCTGCTCGAGGTCAACGTCGTCGCCGAGCTTCATGTTCTTGGTGTGAATCTGGAGAATCTCGAGACGACCAGTGGGGTCAGGAATGCCGATATCAACTTCGCGATCGAAACGACCAAAACGTCTCAAGGCAGGGTCGATAGAGTTAGGTCGGTTGGTGGCCGCCATGACGACGACGTTAGATCGAGCCTTCATGCCGTCCATGAGGGTAAGGAGCTGAGAGACCACACGTCGCTCAACCTCACCATTTGTCTTCTCTCGCTTGGGGGCGATAGAGTCAATCTCGTCGATGAAAATGATAGCAGGAGAGTTTTTCTCTGCCTCCTCGAATGCTTTTCGGAGATTCGACTCCGACTCACCAGCCATCTTGGACATGATCTCGGGACCATTGATCAAGAAGAAAAAGGCACCGGTCTCATTGGCAACAGCACGAGCCATAAGTGTTTTACCAGTACCTGGAGGGCCGTAAAGCAGGACACCACGAGGCGGCTTAATACCGATAGACTTGAAGAGCTGAGGATGACGCAAGGGCAGTTCAACCATCTCTCGGATCTGGGCCATCTGCTTGCGGCAGCCACCAATGTCATCGTAGCCAACTTCATTAAGGTTGTTTTCTTCTTCTTCACGCTGAATTGGCTCACCCTCACAGTGGATTACAGTATCTTGTGCGACGATGCCATACTCAGGAGGATCAACCTCAACTACCTTAAACTCCACCTGTCTCATACCACCTCGAACGATGAACAGATCGCCTTGACGAACGGGTCGGTAGGCTTCTCGGAAGTATGGGGCAAGGAAGACGTCGAAGAGCGAACCAGTCAGACCTTCAACTGTGTCGGCGATGGGTAGCACCGCAATTCTCTTAGCCTATTAATCGGTTAGTAAATGGTTATCTAATCGGAGATCCGTCAGGCAGAAGCTACGTACATATTTGATATCAGGACAAGGGTGAATGGTGACGATATCGCCATGCTTCACTCGCAAGTTGTGGCGGACAACTCGGTTGAGTCGGGCACTGCCGTCGTCAAGCTCATCATCTGCAAGGACAATCAAGACGGTGTCCTTTCTCTTCTTGCCTCGAACGAGGACGGTATCGCCACGGAACAACTGGAGTTGCTCCATGGTGTTGTTGGAGAGAGCGATGACAGAGTTATCATCGTTAACAGCATCGGTAACCCTAGATATAACCGTTAATAACACAAGAGGAGGTTTTTGGGCGAGGTAATACATACATCAGCTGGTTGGGCTTCTTCTTCTTTTTTAGGATGGCGGTCGAGGTGTCATTCTCCTCTTTAGGCTCGGCGCCGGAGACGTCGCTGGTAGTAAAGTTAGTTTAGGTTTCACCTTTGTGGTGATTTATCTTTTAGTATTTGAAAACTTACGCCAAGTTGACCTTCTTCTTGTGTTCAGGCTCAGGTGCCATTGTGTTTGCTGGGTAAATGAAGGTATTTTGTGAAGGTCGGGGTTGGGTGGGTTAGAAGAAGTTGTGTGAAGAACCACACGAAGGGAAATGTAGTGGGGGAGAGAGTTTTATGAATGGATAGAAATTCGCAAAGGAAAACTCTATCCTTAGCGAAAATTAGTAGAGATTGTGGTGGTCTCTAAGTTGGAAAAAGTGTTACGAGATGACCTGAGATGGTGAAAATGGAAAGAAAGTGACCAAGTTCGGAGTTTGGTTGTTCTTACGGTCGTAGTTGTTTGAGCTGGTGATGACGAGAGGTGGAAGGAGCTCGGACCAAGTGGGGACCCAGGTTAAGACCGCCACATCTTCCAATCAATTCCACAGCCTGACTTGTTGAACAAGCCAGATTGCTTGCCTGGGGCTTACTAACTGATAACTTATCGACAGGCAGACAACTCGCTACGCAATCAGGTAATTAGGCACTGTACCTGCATACGTGGGCAACCCTTCAGGCCTCTTTTTCACTTATTCACCAGTTTCTTAGGGGGTTTTTCTTACTCATTTTACTGCGTACGTATCTAGTTAACTACCTAGAGTGTATTTCTAACAGTATTGAGCTAGGTAGAATATTCTAGCACGGAGTTCTAATTTGCATACCTACCTATGTTACTTAGCTGTATCCAAAGAATATATAGGTGCAGCGGGTTATCAATACATGCGTGTGTAGGTAGTTTTATTAAAGACGCAAGGCCACCAATAAGATATTCTCTCGACAACTTTGCAAAACTTCTGGCTCTCTTCATTAGTAGAGCCTCACAAAATTTTCTCACAGAAATGGCCGCCACTCTTGTCTTATTGTATAATACCCTGCATACTTCGCCCCGCAGAGAAGCGGAACGATATACAGCTCCATTTCGATTTTCTAGCGGATAATTCAGCCTCTTCAGTTTACGTATAAATTGGAACACAACAGAATGCAACAATATGTGAACAGTCCTAGAGTAAAGCATAGTTAAAACGATGCTTCATATGTTACACGCTAATACTCTTCGGTAGAGACAATTAATATGATAACTATGATATCTTGGTTTAGTCGAGTTGCGAATGCTCCCTTACCTTAGTTAATGAGTTCTCAAATCAATACCAGTATTCGGTGAGACTGGGGACTCAGAACTCGATGAAAGCGGTTGTATCACAGCTTTCGAAAGATTTAATTACTTGCTGAATTACACAGGCATTTGAACATAGCACCCGATCTCTCGTCAGCATCAATTTTTTCTTGGTAGGCCAATCACAATACAACCCGCTACAGGCGGCAATGGTTCGGGCAAACCTTAAAAGCTTTGCGGCGCATGACTTTTGCTTTGCAGCTTCAATCTGCCAATATCCTACCTTTTACCCCATACAGTACGAAATGACGTCACACATCCGCGCCATCTTATCTATCAAAAAACAGCAGGAAGATCTACCCCCCGGGCAAGTAGAGTTACGTTGCGTGCAGTGCCGCGCGAAATTTCCAGCATCTGCTGTTTGTTTCCAACGATACTCCCATAGCTTAGCCCGACAAGAAGCGATAGATTCCGACGTCTCGTTGTGTAAAGTTGGCGGTCATCACCGGGACGGAGGAAAATTTTTTATTTTTCTTTCGGCGAGACAATACTAATGTACATATGTAATTTGTGTGACATTATCAGCCTTGCTCTCACGTCTAAAATTCAAAAAAGGGATTGTACAACTCCCCACTTTGATTCCATTGTCCAATAATGTGACGTGATGGAAACATCGATGATGGGTTGGCGGCGACTTCCCCGAACCCTAGATATGAAGTTACAAAAGGTAATTCCAACTCTTGGTCTAACATGGGCAGGTGCAAATACTAAATCATGGGACCGTTCTCCGCGTCGGCAAGTATTCCTTAGCAAGCCAAGTATCGTACTAAAGGTACATAGTCGTCTTACTAGCGTAATAGAATAAATAACTTCAACACCATAACAAGCCCATCGTTTTCATGTTCTGCACACTGGCTCCACCGTTATCAATCAAGGTAAGGTAGCTGCATGCATAGCCCGGGGTATATCTATGCGCATGGTTGCGTCTATCTCTTCGATATTTCTAAAAGTATCTCTTATTAAGTCTTTCTCTCCTTCGATTGAAGGTGGTCTTTAATCTTCATTTCTTAATCCCTACTCGGTGTTATATATTGAAGCGAAGAGCTAGCATATCGTTCTGTACCTCCAATCTCTGGGGTGCCGCTAATAATCTAATTGTCAAGTATCTAATGTACTGAACCTTCCCTATTTACTTTCGCCTCATAAATCTTCCAGTACCTCTCCCTTTCCTGGCCGTCTCATACATAACCTGTGAGCTAAACATCTAGACATGGCTGCGAGGCAGCCTACAACCTGGGATGAGTACGATCGTGGAGCTTCTCCCGGCCGAAGCGATAGCTTGTCGTCTCTCGGCAATCTAAGCGCTCGATCTGAAGATCAAGCGCTGTTGAGTGACCAGAGTGCTTATGGGCATGATGAAGAATACCCGCGACGAGCAGGACGAAGGTTGGCATACCTGCCATCGATTTACCTTCGCCTAGACTAATTGCATATATTACCATAGGTCGTCCATAACGAATCGTCTTGCTGCGGTGGCCGACATTGGTGGCGTTAATAGTATCAGGTCTTTTGGAAGGAGTTGGCAACGAGCTGCGGCCTTTCCAGAAATCTTACCGCAACACCCAACCTTTGTGTTTGCACCAGATCAAGAGCCAGTTCAGTCGGTCGACCCCCATCCGTATGCCGGGCACGACCTCGAAGCGGGTCCCAGAGCTTCTCCCTCTAGACGGGACATTGAAGCTCCTTCGCCCCACAATGTCGATCACGAGGAACCCGGACCAGCTGGAACACCTTCGTCACGAACAGATGGACCGGAAGGCGAGAGAAAACGCCTGGGTAACGAGTTGTACCGAGTAGTATCACCATCTGGTTCTCCCCACAGCAATTCGTTATTTTCCGTACCGCCGCACTTAGCTGTTTCTCCTCTAGTCGGTAGTTATGGGTCTGTTCGAAGTTACGGCACGGTCCAGTCGGCAGCCACCCACTCCTCTATGATCCACGCCGCAGACCTATGGCGTCAACAACAAGAATCAGGAGCAAATGTGCCCGATGGCGAACGGCCGCCAATCCTCGTAAAAGAGGTTGAGCAAGAAGGAAGACTTGTTCTAGCTGTAGCCGGTCAATCGACTCTGCCACAGACGGTTGTGAACTCTACTAAGTGAGTAAGCCCCTCCTTTCCTACAGAGACCCATGACTAAACCTCAATATAGTGTCTTGATCGGTGTCGGGTTGCTGAGCTTACCAATGGGTTTGAAGTACGCCGGTTGGGTCTGTGGTCTTATTGCATTGTTTTTATGTGCTGCATTAACCAGTTGGACGGCGAGAATATTATCGAGATGCATGGATCGCGACCCTAGCACGATCACCTTTTCCGACATAGCGTATACATGTTTCGGCAGGAAAGCGCGTATCATGACAGCAGCGCTTTTCACTCTGGAGTTACTTGCGGCTTGCGTGGCTCTTATCGTACTTTTCGCCGACTCATTGGCGCTCTTACTCCCGGGTACATTGAGTGTGACGGAGTGGAAGATCGTCTGTACCCTGATCCTCATACCCTTGCAATTCGTTCCTCTATCCCTCCTATCCGTCACGAGCTTCGTCGGCGTGGTCTCATGTCTAGGCAGTAAGTTTCTTGTAAACCCTCCACTAGCGCTGAAATACTTACAAAGTGGTCTAGTTGCTATCATTGTCATACTTGACGGCTTGATAAAACCGCATACTCCTGGTTCTCTTATAGAGCCTGCCAAGACCTATCTATTTCCTGACAACTGGCTTACTTTACCTTTGTCCTTCGGGTTACTCATGTCTCCATGGGGTGGACATAGTGTTTTCCCAAACGTAGGTCCATCTTAGCTCCAGATAAGGCATCAGCTGGCTAATTAAAATCCAGATTTATCGTGACATGAGACATCCATACCGATTTAAAGAAGTATGTAAATCTAATCATTTTCCTCGTGTAGTTTTGACTAACACTTGATTAGGCGGTTGGATACACGTTTAGCTTCACTGTAAGTCTTGAGTATACTAATCAATAAATCCGATAATTGGCTAACGGTCCATAGTTGGTAATAGATTTGGCTGTAGCTGTTGTAGGGTTACTTATGTTCGGCGATGGAGTCCGCGACGAGATCACGGGGAATATCCTTGAAACCACGGGATATCCAAATGTCTTAAATGTCCTCCTTGTGATCTTCATTGCAATTATTCCTCTGACTAAAATTCCTTTGAATTCTCAGCCGATCGTCACGATTCTGGAAGTTTTGTTCGGGCTTCGGCAACAAGTCGTGGCGGAAGAAACACCTCTAGTCGGGCTCTCTAGCAGCTCAAGGGGTGTACTAAAAGCTATCGTGAGAGTGTTGACGCTCTTCGTCTTTCTAGCAATTGCCATTCTCTTCCCCGCGTTTGACAGCATCATGGCGTTCATGGGAAGCGCCCTCTGCTTCACTATATGTGTTACGTAAGTATTGATATTCTTATACCCGTATCAGGCTGTTGAAGAATATGGATGATGATTAACGGTTTCGCAGGCTTCCTCTAGCTTTTTACTTAAAGTTATTCGGGCACGAGATGTCTGTGAGGGAACGGATTTTTACCTGGACTGTCATGCTTATATCTTTGACTCTTTCCGTCATTGGGACTGTGTGGGCTTTCTTACCTAAGAAGCTGATTGGGGCGGCGTCCTAAGTACTGAGAGGGGAATCAGTGAGGCTATGAGGATAGACGTGTCATCATTCCAGTTGGTCTGTTTATTGTGGCTTTTAGGCTTATGAAAAGAAATACTACCGTTAGGGATAATACAATATTGTAGGAGAGGTACCTGATGCAGGACTCAGGTACTCTCCCCTCCTTTTCAATAAACAGTAATAAAAACCGCCTCTAAAAGCAAATACTAGGAGGTACCTATGTTAATAACTACCTATTATATGGTATAATTCATTTAATATAAGCATATTTATATATGAATTTCTATCTTATTAAGGGGTATAATCCTATCAAGCCCCAAAGCGATAACCCTCTTAGAATTCGCAGCCTTACTCTAGTTTAACCCATACTTGTTCAATCTTTAGGCATTTTTAAGTTTGGTTACATTGACTTTCTCCTGCTAGAAGAGGCTCTACCGGAGTTTACATAGTATGGTTGTCCCGTTTCTCATTTAGTAATCTACCCATGTCTGGGGTCACCCACGGACGACTTGGGAAGATAACTCAACTGAAAATGACAAACAAGTTGCACCCACAATATGGCAAAGGCTTGGGAAGCGGAAGCGAAGTTCTCACTCCACGTCGGCCCATGATCTAAGCGAAGAGGAGGAATCGGGTGGCAGAAACAATAATGCAAACCGTGGGGGCCCATCGACGCAGCCTAGAGTATTCTGGCCACGGGACTATCTAGTTGAGGATTTTCCTAAAGCGAGAATATGGACATACGGGTATAATGCCGATGTTATAGGAGTGTTCCAGGCAAACAATAAGAACAGTATATCGCAACACGGCAAGGATTTTGCCGTTCGGGTTGAGCGCAATATTAAGGGCAACGTAGAGTTATGGAAAAGAGAATTCAAGTTCACTCATTCCAGGAAGCGAGGGGGATATCGGGTGTGAAAGGACTCGAGGGCAAGGTATGTTCTACTCAGCTGGGAATAATTGAAAGTGTCAATTGATCAATCCGTCCGGTTATTAGGTGGTGGACGATTTTTCCTCGACAGTTGGGTTACCAGAAATGTTCGAAGTTGTTGAAACACTGGATGCAGATCATCGGCAGATGGCAAGATGCAGCAGCAGGACGGATCAACAGTATGACAGTATTTCTGGAGTCGTCCGGATGTTCATTGCTACCAGTTTCGAAAGCAGTTAGTATATTCAGCAACATTCTCACAATAGTTGACTGTTGCAGTTATTGACATTCTTTAAGATGCCCTTCAAAATGTGCCTCAAAGAATACCTCTAGGTGTTCCCAGTAACCCATTTTATCATATTCCGCACCTCAGAAATGAGCTTTTTGCTGGGCGAGACCCTATTCTAACAGAGCTCGAAGAGCTATTTTTCGTCAAGAAATTTCGGAAGGTAGCAGTTCTTGGGTTGGGGGGTGTCGGGAAGACACAGGTGGCTTTAGAGTTCGCGTACCGTGTACGAGACAGCAAGCCTGACTATTCTATCTTCTGGGTGCTGGCGCAGAGTCAAGCAACTTTTGAGCAGTCCTATACAGATTTGGCCAAACTCCTTCCGATTCCAGACGGAGAGGAAAAGAAAATGCTGGTGAAGCAGCGTCTTAGTTCTGCAGCAGCTGGGAAATGGGTTCTGATCGTGGATAACGCGGACGACCACGGGGCATTATTCAGCTCTAATGACCCAACTGGTATGGTCAAATATTTACCTCAAAGTGACCACGGGTTAGTCCTCTTCACAACACGGATAAGAGAAGTAGCAGTGGACGTGGCGAGGAATAATGTGGTCGATCTCGGGGAAATGAGCTCTGAAGAAGCAATAAGTCTCTTTCGGGCATATTTACCGGATAAAAACAACATGGTAACCGAGGAATCAGCCAAGGAGTTAGTTAAAGAGCTTACATATCTACCTCTCGCCATTGCACAGGCCGCTTCATATATGAACAAGAATATGATGCCAGTCGAAAGATACGTTGGTTTACTACGAGAGAACGAACAGAACGCTATCAAATTGCTGGAGCGGGAATTCTACGATGATACTCTAGGCTTTCCCCGGGCTGTATCGAAGACATGGATTGTGTCCTTTGAGCAGATTCGGCGACAATCTACCCCTGCGGCAGATATCTTATCGTTTATATCTTGCCTTGATCCAAAAGCTATACCACAATCACTTTTACCTGCCCAAGAACTAGAGATAGACTTAGAAGATGCGATCGGTGTACTTTTGGGGTATGCCTTTTTAACTCGACGAGAGAATAGCACTATGTTTGATATGCATAGATTGGTGCATATAGCGATAAGAGCATGGTTACAGGACCACGACCTGAAGCGAATGAGAGTCGACGTAATTACCAATCTTTCGTCCGTCTTGGTGTATGGGGATTTAGAGGATCCCAGAATATGGGCAGAAGACTTGCCACACGCTTTGCGTCTGCTTGAAGAAAGTAAGGATTGCAAAATAAAGGAGAGGTATGAATTATCCTGCAACGTTGGGGCGCATCTCCATAGAAGCAGACGCTTCAGAGAAGTAATCAAAGTGTTGGGGGAGTTTGCTCCGTCGAGAAAGGAACACAATCCCCAATACGATACCAATGTCCGATACAACCCATTGATATTTTTGGTAGACGCGTATTACGTCGTGGGACAGCACCGGGTCGCCATTGAAATACTAGAGCCCCTGGTGGCTGTCGAATATGACGGTTGCGCCAGCCTGCGTGTACAGTATTTATTAGCAAAAGCCTACCTCGGCGATAGACAGGTTAAGAGGGCGATCAAGATATTTGAGCATATTGCGGATATTCGACGGACTTTACCGGAAGACTACCCAGGTCACTTATTACTAACGCAAGGGCTAGTAAACGCGTATATTTGGAATGGCCTAGCAAAGGATGCCATCAAGATATGCAGGCGTATTATAGCTACCATGAAAGAAAGCTCAAGCGAGGATCATCATGATCTGCTAGTGGCAGAGCAGCAGTTAGGAGCAGCATATTACCAAGATAAGCAGTATGAGAAGGCACTCGAGATACATGATCGCATCATGCCCATCATGAGAAGGACTCTCGCGGAAGACGATCCTTTATACCTAGAATCACAAGTATGGCGTGCCGCAGTATACCTTGCACTTAATCGAGGTAAAGAGGCAATCGAGTCGTTCGAGCATGTCCATGCCCATATGGAAAAGGCAGCAACAGAAGACGACGAATTTCTACTTCAAGTAAAAGGATCCCTAGCGATAGCTTATGCTAAAAACGGGCATGCTAAAAAAGCCATTATCTTACTTGAGCACATGAGGACTTTTCGGAAGATGATGTGGGGTGAGAATAATGAAAGCCTCCTTGCATTAGAGTACGACTTAGGAATGCTTTATGGAAATAACGGGCAGATTAAAAGAGCAATTGCTATGTTCGAGCACGTCGCCGCCGTTCATAAGAAAATATCACCTGAGGGGCATCGAAATCGGTTAATGGCGGAACACGCTCTGGCAATTGCAAACTATGAAGATGGCAAGATTGAGGATGCAATCAAGATACTCGAGCACGTGGTTGCGATATTATCAACCGCAGGTAAAGATGAGGATGTCATGGCCAATGCGCAACGTTTACTTGGCATATATAAACAGCGTTGAAGGGTTTGTTTGATATTTCTATTTCTTTGGGGCCGTAACGTAAGTTGTATAGGTCATTTAAGGAATAGTATAACTAATGAGACTATCCTTAGGTATAATAGTTACTCATTGGACTTATTGATTAACATTGGCTTAAACATGTAATAACAACCATCTTTGGACGTTGGCTTATTTTACTGCCATCACTGGACTTTCGGCTCACTTAACGTGTCTTCGTTCATACCTAATAGACAACTAAGACCGCGCAGTGTCCCAGGAACTGATGATAGAATCATGATTTTCTAATCCATGTCTTCGTTCGAAAAGAATACAGTACAAGCGACGTAACCCCCTTAACCTGCCACCCAAAGCCGTGTAAGTGCGTACCGCAACTCCCTAGGTCCAAGGAGCGAGTAGCCAACCCCATTCCTTACCCGTTCCTCTCTTTCTCTCCCACTCTCCGAACAACCCCTATTAGTTTCCTAACCCCCTACCCCCTACCCCTCCTCCTCCCACGACCAAGCCCACCCTCTCTCACCCACCAACATCAACAACCCCACGCTCGCTACCTACCAAGGAAACACGATCTTCAACAGCACGGTGCTCACGGCGAGGGGCTCCCACCACCTCCAGCTGCGGCTGGCGTCGACGTAGAACCAGACCATGAACAGGCAGGCGACGAGCTGGCCGGCGACGACGACGGAGCGCCCGCGCGCCCACTGCCGCGGCAGCACGAAGATCTGCCACCACTGCAGCACCAGCACCCCCGCGAACCGCAGCAGCCCCCAGTCCCGCCCGTACACCGCCGCGTTGAGGAGCGCCAGCCCGCCGATCGACGGCACCGCCTCGCACGCCGCGAAGAGCACTATTAGCGCGCGCGCGTGCGTGTACCGGCAGTACGGACTGCTGCAGTGGCGGGGGTTAGTGGTGGTGGTGCTGGTGGAGGTGGCGGAAGGAGGGGGTTTGTTGGTGTTGTCGTCGCTCGAGGCTGAGGACGTGGAGGGTGATGCTGGGGGTTCCCGCAGCTGCGTGATAGGCAGCGGGAGGGAGTCTGGTGCCGGTCCATGACTGTTGCTATCGACTGCGTTGGGGGTTGGGATGTGCTGGATGATCCCGAGACATACGGCGCAGCAGTTGAAGTAACTCAGCAGAAGAGTGTTGCGGCAGACGAAGCAGGATTTCCTCGAAGATGCGTACGGAGTTTCCTGGCTTCTTTGGTAGAGAGTCGGTGATGGCGATGGTGATGGTATTGCCGTGCTCGGCGTGCCGCTCTCGGTGGATCGGTCATACTCCTGCTTTCCGAGTTCAATAGTGATTACATGAAGGTCTCGGTCCATGGTGGTTGTCTTGTGATAATACCGGGTGAGTTGTATTTCTAACTTTGTTTTTTTTAACGAGAACGGCAGTAAGATGAGTTTATTTATTTTTCCGAGGATGCTACTTGTTTCGTTTCTTATCCAGCCGGCAAGAGAATGTAGATAGTTTAGTTGGATTAATCAGGCCGATTTGAGAAGAGGGTGCCTAGCTAGATAGTCGTCTACTCGGGGACTTGAGAAAGAGTAGAAGAACATGAGAGCTTCATGGTAAGTCATTGTAGGTGAGCAATACGGGAAACTGTAGCTGCTTGTTTTGAGGATCAAGGAGGCACGATGATGAGATCTGAATAACTACTACGTAGGCTGGAGCTTCTCAATTATACTACTATGACCTTTTTAGATTGTCTTGGGTCTAGTAAAGTAAGTGCAATACATATTATCACATGTAGAGAAACGGTCGATCCACTTCTCACTCGACAGGAGACACTAGGGATCAATGATATTTAACAGATACCTAAATATAATATTTTATCCTTTCAACTTATAGCAAAACTTAGGTAAAGAGAAGCAGTGCTTGTATTAAGTTCTAATGTTAACGAGACCAAAAGAGATACTTAGTATTACTTGATTAACTATCCATATAGTATAGTTTACCTTTAAGGATAAAAAAATATATACGACTATTTTTACTTGGTCAAAAGTTTAATATCATATCCCTGAGTAAACTCTTAACTTGACTTACCAGAAGAATAATTAAGCATTTTCTCTTAGTCGTTACAATAGTATTAAGTGTAGTAAGGTAACTGCCTACATAGACAATTTTTTTATTTTATTTTATTTTATTTTTTATTTTTTTAACGTATAACCTGTGATACTTCACCGCATGTATTTACTTCTTCTCTAAGGTTCTTAGTTCCAAATATGGGCTTCGATGTTATCATAAGCAATATTATAATAGCTTGAAACGTTCCCAACTTAGTAATGGACGAAACAATTAAACCAGATTAGCTCTATCAACACCAAGAAACCCCTAAATCTTAGGTACATATATAAACATTTACCCAAATGATATACATACTCTAACCTACTAACCTAGTAAAATCCAACAGCATCACATATATAATAAAATCCCTCCTCGTATCCCCAAACAAAGTCGCATCAGGCCGTTTCAGGCCGCTGACACCATCCACCTATCCTATCCTATCCTATCCTATCCTATCCTATCCTATCCTATCCTATGCTACACCCAAGCGCGACGCCGAATACCTTATCCCCACACAATTATTCTACATATACCCCCAACTCACCAGCTTCCCGAATAAGCCATTCCTTCACCGTTCCACCGTCGCGGATACCCGCCCCCGCCAGGAATCAGATCTAGGTACGGACCAATATTCGTCATCGCCAAGCTATCGTGATATACCTAACCTAACCTAGGTACCTAGTTAGGTAGGAACACCTAAATATAGCCCTTGTCCTACATAAACAGAAAACCCACAGAAGGATTCCTTCCGGGGGCAAGGGTACGTGGTGGGTTTTTTTTTTTCTTTTTCTTTCTTTTTTTCTTTCTTTTTTTTCTTTTTCGGCCGTGATTAGTTAAACATAATATTTCTAGAAACATGCAAGTTTCAACAACTTAAGCCTTGCGGTGACTCCGAGCTCAGCCGATTCGCGGAGCTGCTCAACCGCGTCTGGAACCTTGATGGTAGTAAATACCAACGACACGTGTATCGCAACCAATTTGAATAATATCACAACATAGCGACGAGCTAGGTACCCATCTGCAGTATAGCTAGCGAAATTATTTTCATGAACATGTGTCAAATGATCACTTCGCTATAGGTAGTATCACCAAGTTAAAATACGAACGCGATATGCAGTAATATCTAAGTGTAATATAGTAACACACGTTGTTACGTGACACAAGAGTAACAATTACCTAGATATTCAATTATTGGACAAAGCCTTCATGTCACAATCCGGTTACTCTGAAAGCCAAGTGTATGTATGTTGTGAAGCTATATACATTTGATTTATTACTATTACAAGGATCTATATACTAACACTAACAACTAATCGTACAAACCTCTCAACACCAATGGCTAGAGTGCCGTAATTCAATCACAACTGTAAAAATGCAAATCACCAAGACCAAGCGGGCCAAACAATTGAGTGGGTAACTTCTGGTATTCTTCAATAATCTGGAGATATCTAATACCTAGAGAGCGAGTTGATGCTAGATCAATCCACCGGGTGCTTCTGCTGCGTGAAAAGGGTATATTGTATGCGTGTGTAAGTCGTTGCTTGCTTGCTGCTGCCGAACATGAATTTTTGTAATGCCAAACTGCGAAAAAAAATAATCATGATTGATTCCGTGATCCCAACCAAGAACCAAAAGAAGAAAGCCAAAGTAATTTTTTTCTCGTCCTCTCCCTCGTATGTTGTCTGTTGAGGGGAAAAGTAAATAGCCGTCATCTTTTTCAACCTCCTCGTCTCCTTTGCCTGGAGGCGACCACCAAATTTAATTATTAAGAACAAGACGTGGCGGGCAGAGAATACAACGAAAGAAAGCAGCAAGCAGGCCGACATCCCGAGTCAGACAAGAAAAACATCCCGTGTGGTAGTGGAAAGATGAGCACAACTACAAGTGGCGACACCGGCGAGGAGTTTGAAAAGAAGAAAAATATGCTCTAATGAGCCTCCTGCCAGTGGCCAACCCACTCGACGTCACTGAAATCGTGGCGTCTCTCCTTACGCCAGTTCCAGTCTCGACCTTTGTTCCATGGGCAGTCGCGGGAAGTGGAGCGATGGTCCCGATTCCATTTGTGGTTTTGCTGATTGATTTGGTCCCAAAATCCCATCCCTCCTGGTAGAGTATTAAATCCGATACCAAACTGTCGTCGGGATTTCGTTGAGTAATCCGGCGACTTGGGCTCCGGTGCTCCTGCGTATGCCCGGCGGCGTTCCCCAAGAACCGCCCACTTGTCGACGCCGTTACGCTTCGACGGAGGCGAGTAGCGAGCGGGGAAGTGCTGAGGCTGCACAACAGCAACAGGCTCGTGAAAGAAAAATCCATCCGCAACTAGGTCCCCATCAATGTCATTTGAAATGGTATCGTTCACAGGCGAAGCCTCTGGCTTCTCATTATCAGACGCTGGCGCCTGGTGCAAGGATACCTGATCCTGCCGCGGAGTCCTAGTAGCCTCCTTGCTCTCCTGACTCCAGGTCCTAGAGTTAAGTTCCTTGAGCGCTTGTAGTTGACGGGCGCGCTCTTCTTCGTCCTCCTCAACATCCTCATCCCACATGTCGCTCCAGCTCTTGGATACGGTATCCTTCTGGCGACCGAACACCATCGACATGGCACTAAGAGTGGGCCTAGGCTTCGACATAGTGATGGGCAACGATCCAGCCGTCGGGGACACCTTGGCAACAGTGCGTGCGGGCATATCCATGGGTCGCGACACGTTGAGCGAATTCATAGAGGCCGCGAGGTTCGAGGTCAGGACAGACGAGATCGAAGGCGTCAGCGCAGAACCGGACATCCAGTCCGTGGTAGCTGCCGACTTGGAGAATAGATCCTCCGTGTAACTCTCGTCGTCCGGAATGGCGCTGAGTTGACGAATGGCCTGGGGCTGGGTCGCATGCAGAGCTTTGGCCCATGGGAAGGTGCCCTGGTCCAACTGGGGGCTCTGGATCGAAGGGGTCCGGAGCGGCTCGCGGTTGGCGGTGGCGACAGTCGATCGTTCGTTTGTGCAGAAGTCATCCAGAGCCTCCTCAAGGGTGGTGAAGCTGACAACACGGCGGAGGGCGCTCTTAGCACCAACCAGAGACCGCTTGGTGGGATCTAGATTCATGCAGTGGACGATGACTTCGTACGTGTCCTGGGACATGGTAGGGAAGACATCGAAAAGAGATTGCTTGTCACGCGAGAAATCCAAAAACAAGGGATCAGCCTCGGTCGGGGTAGTGAAGGGGTTTCGAGAGAAGAGAATGTTCAGCAGGCAGATACCAATCGCCCAAATGTCAGCCTGGGCCGGCGAGTATCCAGCTCCGGCCGAGTCATATTGCTCAGGTGACATGTATCTGTCGCTTCCAACCGTACTCTCGTAGCTCCATCGGTCCGTAGTAGCCAGCCCAAAATCGCCGAGCTTCATCGAACCCGACTCGGTGAGGAAAATGTTCTCGGGCTTGATGTCTCGGTGGTAGATCCCTTTCGAGTGCATGTAGGCAACAGCATCGACCAGCTCAATCATAAACTGGCGGACGTGTTCCGTCTCCAGGGGGCCAGATCCAATGCGGATGGCCTCATAGAGATCACCACGCGAGCAGTATTCGAGGACAAGGTAGACGTGGGAATCGGTCTCGAACGAGTGGATTAGGTTGACGATATTGGGATGCGCACCTAGTCGGCGATGGCAAAGGAGCTCCTCGGATCTCTCGTCGACCGCAAATTCGATTCCGGCCCCGTCGGCAGCTGCCTTCTTAGTCAAGCACTTGATGGCAACGAGCTCATTGGTTTGCAAGTCCTTTGCCATGAAGACCATTCCGAAGGATCCATGATTAAGAGGGGAGATGGTTTGAAATCTCCCGTCGAGCACAACGCCATTTTGAAACTTGTTTCTCAAGCATTCCATGACCGTTGTCTCGACGTGAGACAAATAATCGAGATGAGATGGAAGTAAACCGGATGTAACCACGAATGATCGTACAAACTGTATAATGCTTTTCCCCCTTGCCTGATGTCTATTTGGAAAGGGAGAAAAGGGGTATCGGATGCTTCTTGAAGAAATTGATGGGAAACTTATGTGAGTGCTTGTACAGAGAGAGCTAGGAGCCGTCGGGAGCGAGGAAGGTAACAGTCGATAGATAAAAAAAAGTAAAGGTTGCCAATCCAATCCAAGAAGTGGGTTAAAGTCGAGAGTAGGAATCGATATACAAGATGCCGGTTATGGGAAAAGGAAAACAAATAACTCCAGGTCGTCAACAGGTCAGAGGCTCATCCAGGGTATGTGAAAATTTGTCGGACAAATGAAAGCAAGTGAAATAATCGTGAATGGTAGTTGGACCTTTGGTCCTGAAAGAGTGAAAGGAAAAAGTTCGTTATAAGGACATCGGATACGATAGTCTCAATCTTGAAAGAGTGTGGTTTTATATTTGTTGTCACAAGCCTCGGGTTTGGCGGAGCTTGAGAAACGATTTATGTTATCTTGTGTTGCTGTTCGTTTATGCTGATGTTGTATTGGTGGTTGAGTCAACAATCGATCGATGCAACTTGTGTCCGAAGGCGGCGTGCGTCCCAGGGGTTTATCGAGCAGATGAACTACTCGTCGGCTCTAAATATCATCTAAGCTAGATGGTAATTCGAGATAAGACGCTCGTGTATTGAAGGATACGGCGGGATGATAGATATTTTGCGAAGGTGGCTCTTTTAATGACCAAGCCTTTCGATGACTGGTCGGCCACGAGATCGGAGCTGACAAAACGGGATACTGGTGGCTATGTAGGGTGTACCAAAATAGGAGCTTCACGGCAGTCGACTCCCGCCAACTCGGCTCGATAGTTCACTAATTAGGGAGCGAAGTTATGACTCCTCGTGACCTTGTTTAACAAGTGTGGATTTAGCTATGGCCGTTGTTCCAAGGTGGACCTGGTTCGGTGCGGATCCAGGCAATCAAATTACGAGTCAAGGCGGGTGTGACGTGGTGAACGCGCTATCAAGTCAAGTATCCGGACTTTCTGGTGGTTGAAAAAGTAGCTGAGCAGAGTTACGGCACTGGGTTTATTGTTCGTCGTTGTTTTTGTCAGTTGTTTGTTTTTTATTCACTGGCTCGACTGGAACAAAGACCGCTGGCCGGGTTTGAATGGATCAGATCAGGTATGCGGAGAGATGTCGTGACCGATTAGAGGGGATTCGAGTGGAAAGAGGAGCAAGAGTTAAGAAAGAGACCAATGGTCACTCTCAAAGGAAGGAGAGCTTTCTATTAATTAGGATAATGGATATTTAGGGGATAGGAAGCTAAGATCCAGATCCCTTTCTCTCGTTATGTTGGTTGGCACTTTTTTGGGAAAACGGAAGCAGGGAATCAACAGCTTTAGTGGATAAGAGAGAACGGGATAGAGAGCGACGGAACGAAGATTAAGATAGAGAGATGAGTAAGTAAGGTTTATTGAGGACGATCGGTAAAGAAGAAGCGGTAGGAAATGGATGGATGAATTGGATTGGATTGGGGGAAGAGAACAAAGTGAGAAAGAGAATAATAGCAAAAGCCTAGTATGACTGTGACCCGAAGGGGAGATTGGAACAACGAACTTGGCTTGTGTGGAGGTGGATTTGGCTCGACCTCACTGGAGGATCCACAGGTAGACCACTGGTCCACTAGCTCCACTGGGCTGCTGGGCTGGACTTTTTTGGGTGGTGGGACGACCATAGAGCGATGCAGGCAGTCAATGGATGGCGTGAATGGGTAGTGAAAAGAATACTTGTGCTGCGCCTGGGTGGAGAACCTTTCATGTACGTACATACGTTTATGTACGTATATACGTAGTTTGTGACCGGGGGCAAGGACAAGGAAGGACAAGGGGGACCTAAAGGGACCCAAAAGGGACCCAAAAGGGGAGTGCAAGAACAGAAAGCAGCAGTAGCAGTACAATCAGTAGCAGTAGCAAGGAACAACGGGCAAGTGCTTCTGGGTCTTTGTCTAATCGTATTAGGTAGTTTCAACAGTTTCTTGGTTACTTTAAGTTTAAGGGGACAGTGTCTATACAGTAAAAGGAGTAAGCAATGGAAGGCAATGACGATAGAAGTACTGGATCATTTTATCATTTTAATATCCTTTTATCATTTTAACAGCGTGCCACGCTTTCTGATAGCAAGGTACGTTCCTGAACAAGACCTGAATGGTGGAACTCCCGTGTAAACGCTTGGGGTGCATAAGGTACCGAGATAGCTGTTTCGTCAGACGCGATGCTGAAATTCGGCTCGGCCGTAAACTTATTTACAGTATAAAGGTTTTAATATGGACACTGAGTAGGCAACTTGAGGCAACTGATAAATTCGATCGGGTCTGTAATGTAATCTTCTCAATCACCTAATCTCCCAAGCTCTGTAGCGGCAGGCCAACTAGAACCTCATCGAATCATGGGCCACGAGGACAGGCACGGACTCCAGTAGGAATGTCGCTAGCGGATGCACCGTATACAATAGCTCTGATGAAACTACTACCTTTAAGGACCGACTGATCTAGGATCGCCACACCGCCATCTACCTAACAAGAGAGTACCACCATAACAGATTCTCACTGCAGAAAAGCTGGCAGCCGGGGTAGAGAAGACCAGACACGAATGTATCCCTCCTTCCTAGTTGGAGGGATCTACATGTACACTCTATATCTTTGACAAGGTACTGCATTAAATAACCATTAGAATCATTGGAACCATTCGAACAGCATTAAAAAAAAAGCCTGCTGATGATTTCCAGGCACAAAGGTAGAAAAGGGAGACTTGAACACGTTGCTACAAGACCCCACGATCATCTCTGATGGCGTCCAATGATTTGCGTCTCAACTCTTCCAGCATATTCGGTTTCACTTAGAATACAGATTGCTTAGGTATTTATTGGTTCAAAGGTTTATGCACTCCTTTCTGCCTGCATTAACACATTTATCAGTTACATTATATTATGTATTTACATCTTAGGTAGTTCCATATCTCTTATTAAGTTACGTAGTTGACCTAACCTAACATAGTTATTTACTTGACTTCCAAGCTTTGCCTAGTTAGACTTTTATTCTAGATGGATGCTAAATAGATACGTTTCTTTTTTTGCTCCAACTTTGACCGCCTTTGTGTAATTTCAATTGCTGCACGACACCATCATCGTGGTCGGGTCGGCGCATTTAAGGAAGGCCAGCGAGTTTAAAACATGTACCGGTGCTCGCCAACTTCCAAGTCGGCCGTAGCGTCGCACGTAGGAAATTATTAAAAAGAAGTCACAGATTCTTTATTAACTAAAAAAAAAAAAAAAAAAAAAAGAGGAATCACAGCCCAGCCCAAGGTTTGACGAGCGCGAAAACTTAAGCAGCTCAAATGCCCTCGTGGCCATTAACAGCGTTTGAACGATTGAACGATAGAGAATTGCGAATTCAAAGTTACCCGACATTGGATGGCACCCTACGGCGTCAGAAGCGTATCGCGACCCCCGAATTGTTGGGCCCTCCATGGTCTTCTTGGTCTTCTTGGTATTTGCCGGATGAATCTGGGGCAATCCTAGTCGGACTTTAATTGATACGTCTGATGCGAGCTGGCATCATATTTCCTATTAAGGCGAATATCTATAGTTCAATCCTACGCAATACGCAAGAGCAGATCTCACGATGGGAGACACTACACAGTAGTGTATGTATAAAACGTACCTACATAACAATCTCAATTGAGCATGATGCAATAACGAGGGCAAGATGACTGATCGTCTCGCCCCCTTTTTTTTTTCGGCAAGCCTGGAGGGGAGACATTCCACAGTGGTGTGTACTATTGTCACTATTGTCTGACGGTAGAACAGTTGTGTTCCCAAGACCCGAGACTTAGGACGAATCTCTGTCGTGTGACCTTAAAACGGCAGTGTCTGAGTATCTTCCACTTACATTCCAGTAGGAAACAATACATCCTTCGTACACATTCGTACACATCTGTATACCTAACTTTAGTTTGTACCCGATATCTACCTAGGCAGTCAGTAGAGGTATAGTGTTCATAATAGACCGGAAACAGTAGTGTCTTCCTACCCTTTCCGACATGGCCGAAGATGCCGTCGTCATGCATAACTAACAACGTAAAGACGCGTTTAACGGTTTCGAGCCCAAAAATATTTTGGATCTCGTCCGAAAAGCATACCCCCAAATAATACACGAGCGAGTCAGTCTCATGCCGCAAACGGCTTTAAAGGTAATGCGTTACGAAACCCACTTAATTGAATCGAACGGCTTTGAAGATCGCTTGTATTGCGTGAGGGGGGAAGACCCCACGCGGGCTCGGGCAACGTCGAAATACCCAGCGACACGCTGCCCGAAACACATTCGATCTGTTACAACAAGCGAAACGTGGTTGATTAACAGAACACATATAGAGCCGATCCGGCGGTGAAGACGGGGATGGACAGATGATGGGCAGATTAGCAGCGCTATGTCGCTAGGCCGAAGACTTATCAAGTTTCCCGTCAGTTATGATTGCGCTAAGTAGATAAGTCAACGGAACTTGGCGTTGAATGACACGATAGCATCATATTAGATATCTATTAGATATCATATCAGAGGTAGACGGACCTGAACTGAGTTGTTGTTTGTCCGCCGTCCCTAGTTAGAGGTGGACCATGTCTACAAACGCCGTGGCTGATGGCTAAGTATGGCTGAGATGCATCGTGCAGTTAGCCTCTAGGCGTAGGCGTAGGCGTGCGTGTCTTGGAGCAAGTTCCCTTCGTGCATAAAGGTTCGCTGCAAGCATGAATGACAAGGTGCCGATACTAGTAAGTCAACATGTAGGTACTAGACGGATAATACCAAATTGGCGATGGACTTTCCTAGCTAAGACAATAGTCAACCCGTAAACGAAGACACATGATAACTGAAAATAGTCGAGTTGACTTACTGTCTCAGACTTGTTTATTGATATTACTACGACACCATACATTGGCCGTGGAACCAAGCGTACCAGTTATCCAGTTGGATGGACACACGTTGTACCATAGCCTTCCCGTAATACCAATCAAGTGATTTGTTTACTTGGTTTATTTTGGAGGTTGGCATGTTGCAAGTTGGGTTGGCTGGACTCCAACATTTCCGGCTAAGTAGCCGGTATGCAGAAAGGATGCAAAGAGGATGCAAGAAGACGCAACCACGCAAACCCACGATGTACAAAGATGCACAAGATGCAGTAGTCTCCTCGATCTTAAGTGGCTGATTCTGTTTTTAGCCTTATCGATTTGGTCCACTAGCGGATTATATGTCGTTGATAGACCCGCTTAGTTACGTATCTGTACCCGCTTAGCACGCTGCCCTTTCCAGTTTCTTCAGATTTCAAGATTCGTTATCATGGTTTATCGTTATCTGCCCCTGTCCCGTAATCCCCATCTACCCCTCCATTTACCATCTTCATATCTCTAACTTTTCCCATTTTGGAGTTCGTCAAATCATCTATCCTCCGCTTGGAAAATCTTGGGGACTGCTGATACTTAACTTGATCGCATCAAACTCTGCCGAGACCTTACTGGTGCAGTAGCGTGATACGGAGTGCGTTCCTGGGGACAAGGCTAGGGATCCATTCGACTTTACTACCTTACCATTCGAGGACTTTTATTTCTTGACCGCCTTCTCAACTACACGCATCAAGACGCGGTGTGCCGTACGGTTTTTTTTTTTTTTTTTTTTTCCTTCCCTTAAACATTTGATATCCTATTCGGTGTTATCCTCGGTCGGAGCTGAAGCAAGAAGAGAAGGAAAATTTTGCTCCTGCACGTCAAATTATTATTTCATGCTCTTATCACCACGTTTTTCACCTTCGCCTTCACCGCTCTGCACCGACGGGTAGACTAGTGTTGGTTTCCGCCCCCAGCCCGATAGAATTTTTCGCAGAGATCTTAAGATCTCGAAGACGCGATATTCCAAGAGAACGGGAGACCCACGGTCCCATTTACCGTCATGGCCCCATCCAGCCCTGTGAAAGTTGTGCTTTTGGACATTGGTAAGGATAGCTTCTGAGCCTGAGCTTGCCCTTGCTTTGCTTCATATATTTCGTCTAGTAGTTTTAGACATCTGGGCGCATTAGCCTGGGCATGCTCGCTAATACGTATCCTTCTAGAGGGCACAGTTTGTCCAATCTCCTTTGTCAAAGATGTCCTGGTAAGACATTCCGTTCGGAAACCCTCGTGTCTCCAACTCTCAAAATCCCCCAACCCTACCACCCTTGTAGCATGACCCTGTATACCCAACTATGGCGATCGACTGCCCAGATAGTGGATGTAATGCGCCGCTCTTCTACAGCAGTCTCGGACCACTATACTATTATTATGTAACCTTGGGTCAAGTTGGTTTGGGATGTGTCTGCCCGATTATTACGAATTACGTCGCTCGGTATCTCAGCATCTAGCTAACCTAGCAACGTTGCTACGCTGGATCATTTTTCGTTGGCTTACCGGAATATCGATTAGGGAGAACACGTTAACTAATACGTGGTTCTAGTTTCCTTACGCACTAAGAGTTCTCCCGGAGACATTGAAAACCCAATGGGATAGTCCAGACTTTTCAAAGTATAGAGACGCGTTTCCATCGGAATATTCCTCGTCTAAGGACGCGTTAGAGGCACATGTCAGGGACCTTGTGGAAAAGGATGTAAAAATCTCTTATCTCAAAAGCCTCCAGGGCTACCTATGGGCGGAGGGTTACGCTTCAGGTGACTTGAAAGCCCCTCTATTCCCGGATGTTGCCGCAAAACTATCAGAATGGCAACGCAAGGGCCTCAAAATAATGATCTATTCGTCTGGATCTGTAGCGGCACAGAAGTTGTTCTTTGGGCATACAGACACTTCCCCGTCCGATCTGACACCACGGATTTCAGACTGGTTCGACACTGTCAACGCCGGGCTGAAGACGGAAACAGAGAGCTACAAGAAAATCGCCAATCAACACCCCGAATTTTTGCCAGGGGAGTGGTTGTTCCTAAGCGATAACGTCAAGGAAGTGGAGGCTGCCATCCAAGCTGGCATGCAGAGCGTCGTCGTTCAACGTCCTGGGAATGCACCTTTATCGCCCGAGGTACCACAACGGTTACGAGTCATAGAGACCTTTGATTCCCTCGACGATGATCTAAACGTGCGCACAAAGTAACTGCGCCGCACGAGAAGGGCCAGCAGTGCTAGCCAACTAGCACAACACCGCCCCCGATACAGGGGCGCTTACAACGAGTCGAGAGGAGGACAAGCAAATCGGACTAAAAGGAAAAGATTGAGTGCAACTTGGCTAGACCGGCGGGCCAATCCGAGCTGATCCCCTCCGGTTGATGGTGTCTAAAGGACTTGCAAATCGGTCGGCACTCGATTAGACGTGGGGGAACTCACGATTTGTAGGCTAGTCAGCAGACCGATCGTTCTTTAGAGGATCCAAGTGTTCCCTATTTTCCAAGCGTGACAAATGAAAGCCAGCAACCCGTAGTTCGAAGCGGACCGTAGTTATGCGGCTATTGCTTTAGTAGGTTGAGAGACCGTGTATCTTCTTGGAATTACCGGTCGTCCTAGCATCGGGGTTGAAACATAGGGATTGACACCTCTTGGGGCCGATCAAAGATAAGTACGCCCGTGTCCCATCTAACCTCGACTGGTTATTGGTGTCTCGGGATTGTAGATGGGTTTCTCCAACATAAAGATCGCTGGTAACCCTCTTACAACCGGCACTATCAAAGCAACTTCCCGCATCGTTTTGGGAGGCGAGTAACGCTTGATGATAACTATTGCATTTAGTCCATCAAAAATTCCGGCAATAATGTACGAGTATACACAAGACTCGCATTGATTCCGTGAAGCTGGAGTTAGCTCGTCCAAAACCGGCCTCCCCCAGCCCCGCAGCGCCCCAGCGATCTCCAACACAGGCGCACGCGTGATGATAAACTAGTGGGTAGTTTCACGACGGCCCCGGCTAGGTCTAATTTAAAAGAAGGTCGGCGATCGTGGCTGGGAAATCGTCTCCGTGCTACAGAGTGAAATCCGGGGTAAACGAACGACTCATACGTATGGACAACTACTACATACATTACATGACTCGTCATTCCCCAAAGCAGTCCGCTCCTCTCAACCGCCAAGAGAGCTGTGGACATTGGACAACGAACGGCGTCTTGAATTTGATTGCTTGATCGACCCTCCGTCATCTGACCAAAGCGGGGTCTAGTCTTCATCAACTGGAGCCAAGACCCATCTCCATATGTACCGTACGTATGTATGTCTATGCGTGCATTAGTAAAGAGAGCCACCCGCCTTCGTCGTTGCCGCTGGCGACTCCGGTCCATTCTATGAATCGTAAAATCGTGACATCGTGACTGGGTTCCTGGTTGGAGTGACGCCGCCTCAACGTACGCAGGGACTATTCCCACGAGGTCCTGAATGGAGGTTGTCGTCGACCTACCGGTCTAGAACGCATTCTAGGAACGCCATCTTGACAAATAAGAGGCGCAACTGGCCAATTAGGCGTCTGGGAGATGCCGCTATTATGTAGCTTAGGAAACAATGACCCTTAGATGCCATTGAGCTCAACAGTTGCTTCCAATCGCATTGGTCCATTGTTGACTAGGAACTTGCTTCTATTTGGAGTTGCCCTGACTAAGGCAAATCGGCAGACAGCATTATACATGCTGAAACGATAGATACGCTCACCTGGTCCGATGCCGTCGTCGCTATGACATACCCATAGTACAATAGTCCCAGGGGCGAGACACGGCCATAATGAAGCTTCCGGATAAAATTGCCGCGCGGAACGCTAGCGATTGTGGGAGAAGCCATAGTATGCGTTTCCAATCATGATCGCCAATATATTCTCCAATATCACACTAGCTCAGGTAATCACATACGACCGAAGGAGTTGCTGCATATTGGGAACTTAACAATTGATCCTTGCGGTGGGTGAGATGTGTGTCTCCTGTCACCAATCGTCAGGTAACGGATCGTCAGATATCTCAACCGTTCTCCTTAGACGTAATACCCAGAGTGCCCCAGAAGCCGTTAACTCGGCCCCCCTTTAAATGGTTCGGACGTCGCCTGACCGGAATTATGTAGGGTCGTTGGCGGTGACGGGTTTCAATTCAAGCCTATCGGGTGGATAAACGACAAGACTGCGGGGTAGGCCCCCTTTTCCCCCCAGGACCACACGAGTCCACTGACTGACGATCTCGATAGATAGATAGAAAGGTGCCCTCCCTTTCTCATCTAGCCATCAGAAGAGTGTATCCTAGTTGGATACGCGTCGGACAGTTTGAGAGACAATAAAGTAAGGGGTAGGGCGGAAAAAGAGTCTGCCACTGGTCTTCAAGGTGGTAGCGCACGCATGATGTAACCCTCCCCCCTCCCCCCCGAGAGGATAAGCGACGAGAGCGTTATCAGATTGACGCGGCGACGGTACCCACCATCGCAAGTTATGCCGACATGTTCGAATCGATTAGGAGGTTGCGTGTTGTAATGTCTCATTTGCGCGAGACTGGTGCGTGTGAATGCCACTTTAAAGTTAATTAAGAGAACCGGCTGTCACCCTGATGAGCCACGAATCACGATGGCGAAGTTGTTTCTCGAGTGGCCAGATCGAAGCTCTAATTTCTTGAACGTCGTAAGAGGCGATTGGAGAGAGGACTTCCTGACCCAGAGGTAGTATACAAGTTTTTGCGTTGTCTTGCTCTGCGCTTTCACGTATCCCAGCGTGCTCATGATAGAGTCCATATGAGCCTCGTTCATGTACCTCGAGTTGGTGATGCACTATCGTGTTTATTGGTTAGCAATGTTTGTAGTAGTAGCAAACTGACATATGAGAAATTGCTTGCATGTATCACATGCAGATACTAATATCTATACGCTCCTAGGAGGCGGCGAACCCCGAAAGGATAGGAGGTAGTTTTGATATTGGGATATGACTTACGGGCGCTGGTAGAACCAGGAACAAACTTGGGAAAATACCACGTAGCTGAGACGAGTAGTTCGTATTAGGCCCCTTTAGAAATTCCAAAGTTCTGAGAAGCATTTCGCCTCGTCCTATAGCATCTGGAACGAAATTCAGGACTAACGAAAGACTAATAATATCGAAACGCTCCGACCCATCCTTAGGCAGTGGTCTTTTCATAAAGTCCTGTTGTAAAATGCCATCACTCTGGCTGTTTAAATCTATCCTTTTCATATCAAATATTCCGCTCTTGGAGCATGCATTCGTAGTGCTTAACGCACCCACTTCGAGCATTTTCAGCCGAGGTTCTGTAGTAATATCAAGGCTTGGGTCCATCGTCTTAAGCCATTCCATGAGCACACGGGAACTGTCTCCCCCGCGGTCAAGACGCTGGCCCTGGAGACTGGCTTGCTGGTACTTTTCGAGGCCGCCTAGAGCAGTAATCTCAGCTTCAACAGCAGCCTGCATGGCTATGTCTCCTTTAGCTATAGCTTGTGCTTTCTTCTTCTCTAGCACGTGGTGAGAATTGATTAATGTTCTGGTAGCTTTCCTTGATATCGATTTGGGCTTTAGGATAGTTGGAGGCCGTCCTGCAGTCAGGCTTTTCACACGGCCTTTTTTGTTCACCCCCATGATGCCGGCCACTCCCAAGTTGGATTATAGTGGCATAGTCGCTGTTCCGTTGTAAAAGTCGTAGTCTGTTTAAAGGTTGAGATAAGAAAAGTTCTGGAGGTCTGGTATTCGAAAAGTATAAAGACAGTACATAGCATTTGTAAAACACTGTACTACAAATACTGAAAACCAATGAGAAAACACAGTGCGCGTAGTTCTAAGAAGTCCATATGCGTCACGTGCAACGCTTGAATCTTTGGCTAGGTTAGTAGATTAACTAACCAATCCAAGCTCCCCGAAGTTTTACAGAAGTTTATCCAGAAAATTGCAGCAGGCCCACAACGCAAAACATACCCTAAGCGAATTTTGCAAAATCTAATTTTCGAACTTCGCTCGATCTTTTTCAACCTCCTCTCGAGACGACAACCGCGAAGTCATACTAACAGCCAACATCCACCAGCACAATCACAATGGGTCCCAAGGTTCCTGCGAAGAAAGGTACATTACCACCATCACTACCACCAACATGATTTAAAGTCTCCAGTCGTTTTCGACAAAATTTCCCACGCGATGATTATTCGTCGGAATTGGCGCTGTTCCCCCGCGCGCGCCTCCCCGGCCGATGCATCGAGCAGAGCAGATTTTGCGAGTTCTGATTAAAAGAGCGATTGCTGATGCGTTTTTTCTGTGTATAGGCGGTGCCTCCAAGGCGCCGAAGGGTCTGAAGCAAGCCAATGCTGCTGCTAAGGCTGCCCTCCGAGGTGTAAGTTGAACAAAATCAATAATTATCGATCATGATTAATGATCGACTACTCCTATGAAAACAAAAGTGTCTC
Organism: Entonaema liquescens; assembly: GCA_902805475.1. Lineage (NCBI taxonomy): Eukaryota > Fungi > Ascomycota > Sordariomycetes > Xylariales > Xylariaceae > Entonaema > Entonaema liquescens. The sequence continues at coordinate 2,317,339 of CADCSX010000007.1, forward strand.
TTGGAATACTAATGGCCACCGCAGGACAACTCGCACAAGAAGCGCAAGGTTCGCACCTCGACGACTTTCCACCGCCCCAAGACCCTCCAGCTCTCGCGCTCCCCAAGTACCACCGCAAATCTTTCCCCCACGAGCCCCGTCTGGATGAGCACAAGATCATCATTCACCCGCTCAACACCGAGAGCGCCATGAAGAAGATCGAGGAGAACAACACCCTCGTCTTCATCGTCGATCCCAAGTCCAACAAGGCTCAGATCAAGCAGTCCCTCAAGAAGCTCTACGACATCGACACTGTCAAGATCAACACTCTCATCCGGTAGGTTTCCCGCCCGTTGTCGAGTTTTGGTTTTCGGCGATGCTCCGATATGGCTCGAATATTTGGTCCTGGTTTTCTTTTACTGACTACGTGATACAGACCTAATGGCTCCAAGAAGGCTTACTGCCGTCTGACCGCTGACGTGGATGCCCTCGACATCGCGGCTACCAAGCTCGCCCTTGTTTAAATTGACTAGCGGCTTCGAGAGGAGTGGGAGAAATACCCGATTCGCGCGGTGGTTCGGCAATGATTTGGCAAGTGATGACATGGCAGATTGTGCTGATTAGATGCACATTCTCGAGTCCAGGTGGACTGTATGCATAAAAAGGCCGGCGTTGCGTTTGCCTATAGGAATGGCTTAGGCTTATGAGATCAACGGAAAAGAATTGATTTCTCAAGACACGAATTAAAATCGTCGCGAATGATTTGACTGCTTTCTTTTTTCTGATTGTACATTTCCAGTGACCTATTAGTGGTGATTCTATGGCCATATGGTTTCTATACGTCCATCTGGCGCCTTTGCCCTAGACCCGGTCCCCGGATACTGCGTTCAAGACAGTTCGTTCCACGCAGATGCGCATCCAGACCTTAGATCCTGATCCTCGTAGCTATTCGTACAATGCCTTATCTCCATCCATTCGCACAAGGTTGCCTAAAATCCATTTCCCCATGGCCAGCTAGCCAGCGTGCGAAGATCGTAAAAATCCCATCCCATCCATACCACCGATTTTCTTTTTGTACCGTCCAGGTATGCAGGTGGGTAGGTAGGTAAAGTCTAGCCCTGGCGCAGGTTCTGCAGGTGCTTGACGGTCAACTGGGTGACGTCGATGAAGCGGTCGGCGCAGTTGGCCATGCAGCCCTCCTCGCCCTTGTCCAGCTTGCCGCTGCGGATCGCGCCCGTGACGCATTTCCGGAAACACATGTCGGTTAGGTTGTGCACGGCTGCCAGACAATGAATGCTGTTGTTAGTAGTAGTAGTAGTAGTAGTAGTAGACCGAAGATTGGGTTGAATAGGGAGTTGTGCGGGTAGGAAAAGGGGAAAAGGGGAAAAGGGGAAAAGGGGAAAAGGGGAAAAAGGAAAAGGGGAAGTTGGGAGGAGATCCTACGTACTGGTCTGGATGCGAGCCTTCTGGTCCTCGTTCGTGAAGAACTGCCGCAGCTCCGCCTTGTCGGCCTCGTTGAGCTTGCCGAGATCGAAGTTGTTGAGGTTGATACCGCTGCCGTCGGCCATTTTTGCGCGGGGGTGTGTGTGTATGTGTGTAGGTGTATATTATGTATGTATATACCTGGGTATACTGGCTGCGAGGAAGAGCAGGGGTGGCGGGGTCGTCTCTGTTAAAAGGGAGTGTAATGGTGATGACGATATTCTACCTGTAGACGAAGCAAATTTCTAGAGGAGCTCTTTTGTCTTGTTAAAATCCCAAGTGTGCTGCTTATCGATAAGACTTATACCCACCCCTTGTACTCTGTATAGTTACCAAAATTCAAAATTCAAAATTCAAGAGTTTAGGGGTATGAGGGTTTGAGGCTTCTTATATCAAATAGGTAGAAGTAAATGGGTACAATTTTACATGAATTCATTTAGACTGTTTTTTTTGGGTAATGTCCTGGAAACCCTAGGCATATACTCTATGTGTATAAAAGGACCAACTTACATGACGTTCGTTACCTGTTGAGTTTCCGTAGACTATTCACGAGATATCCTTTTTATTTTCCAACTCCTTTTGAGCCCATATTTACAAAAGTCCAGCACAAAGCTACCCTAGAACTACCCTAGATTCATCTGTTGAAGAAGCCATAACGTTCTAAACGGCCCACGGGTATAATTCATCTCTATATGTACTTGTAAGGATTCATAATACCATTCTAGCGATTGTGTTAGTATAATTGTAAGACCAAAGAGTTAGAAGGAAGGGATACTCACCGGATCGTAGAGGCTCTTGATTTGCTTCATCAACCCTATCGTCGTGTCGTTTCGGCTGTATCCGATATACTTCTTCTTGGCAATACCTAAGCCGTGTTCGGCACTAATGCTACCGTTCCTCTTGCTGATCCACTCGTAAACAAACGGCTCGAGGGCCTCTTCAACCTTCTTGTCGTATCTCCGTACCGCAATGTTCAGGTGTAGATTACAGTCTCCCATGTGACCGTACCCAACAACATCGACGACAGGGGACTCGTCGGTCCCGTCCTTCAGGCCTGCGTCCTCTAACCTCTTCCTGGTATCTTCCACAAGCTGGTACATTTCCTTTATGGGAATCGACACGTCGTATTTATAAACCCCGCCCCAATGTCCAAGAGTTTCCGTAATGCCTTCTCTTTGGCTCCATATAGACCGGAATTGAGTCTCATCCTGCGCCATAACACCATCGCTAACAATTTCCTTGGTCATAAGATCTTCAAGAAAACTTTCTAGTTTCTCGCTATCATGTTCCGAGTTCGAGCCGCTTGTCTCTATCAGACAGTAGAATGGATGCTCACCGTCAAGTGGTCGCTTGTTTCCCTTAACCTTGTGGAATATGTCCTGGCTCTGGGAATCCATCAGCTCGAAAGCGGATAGAATCTCACCAAGTTGCGTCTTAGCCTCTCGGAAAGCCTGTAAGAGCTTATCGTAAGATTCAACGCCGAGGAAGGCAACATTGACAGCCTTAGATCGTTGAGGGCAATGTATAGAGACCGCGGTAATCATGCCAATAGTCCCTTCTGCGCCGATGAAGAGCTGCTTCAAGTCATACCCAGTGTTGTTCTTCCGCAGTCTGCTCAAATCATTTAAGATTGTCCCATCAGGAAGAACAGCTTCGACACCTAGGACAGTCCCGTGCAAACTTCCGTACCGTAATAACCGAAGACCGCCAGCATTTGTGGAAACATTGCCGCCGATGTGGCAAGAGCCCTTAGCACCTAAGTCTAGGGGGAAGATATAGCCTTTCTCGGCAAGGAACTGGTCGGCTACTTCCAGTACGACACCAGCATCCGCAACCAGAACACCAGTTACTTCATCGAAGAATCGGATCTGGTTCATTCGGCCGGTACTGACGACGATCTCGTCGAATACAGGTACAGAGCCACCGACAAGGCCGGTGTTACCGCCTTGAGGGACGACAGCCAACATGTTCTCATTGCAATACTTCAGGACTTTACTGACTTCCTCGGTCGACCCCGGCTTCAACACCAACTTGCAGTGGCCCTTGTACTTCCGCATCCAGTCGAGATTGAATGGTTCTATCTCGTCCTCGGCAGCAGCACCGGTTACACCGTCGATCACTGCCGAGTCCTTGCCGAGAAGCTGTTTGAAATAGTCCACGTGCTCATTTGTTATCTGAGCAAACCGGTTGTCCCGTTTGATTTCCGGGTAGGAATCGGTCGTGAACCCGGCGCATGTTACGCTGGATTCTCGGAACCGCCTCGGAGCTGTACTTGATATGCATCTCGTAGCGGGTATGGCCAGATTGGTAACCGCCACAGATCTTCTTAAGCTCGGTATCGCTACCCGCTTCAAAACGGGGGCGAGTCTTGACCTACAAGCCATGTTGGAAGGTCTTCAAACCGCTGTCATGGACCACGGACGACGGACGACGGACGACGGTTATAAAGTGAAGAACATTCAATTGGGTTTTAGACTTTTAAATTTATTAGACTTTTAAGTTTACTGGGATGACGCAGCAAAAAATAATTCCAATTAGGCAATTCCTAGATGGCGGCGAAACTCTATTCCCGGGTTGAACCTTTTTTTAAGTATGGTCTTGGTCTAAGTACATCCGATGTACGCAGCAGCCCTTAGTGGAGATAGGTATAGGTATACATATGTGATGTACGTACTTTAGGTATGTACCGTAGATCTTACGAGTGGCTCTCAGCCCTCAGCCCACAAAACCCACTTCCAATTTAGGAGTCTGAGATATGTACACTAGAGCCGAGACCCTGTGTTTATCTCCTTATCGATAATAATATAGGACCCTCGTAGGGCGGGGCGGGAAAATAAGGGGGGATCCCCTTGGCAACCAATTGTAGACGTAGAATAGAAAGAAGAACGGGAAGGAGTACACAATCGCCGAAGCATTCCCAACTCAGCACCTGCAGTTCCATGCAACCTTAAGCAACCTTAAGCAACACCACGAGGAGAGGGAAGAAACTCTAGTTTATGCAAGTTAATTTGTATTTACTACTCTTTTTTTCTTCCCCAGCCTCTTAATTGTTGTTCGACTTTTAAAGACCAAGCCACCAGCTTTTTTTTTTTTCTTTTTTGAACCCGATCCCTGCGCCGCGCCCGCGTCCCGCTAGAACATTTCTACAACGCCGAGATCCCGCAATTTAGGAGACTGTCATCCGAAATACTTCTTACCCAGCAGACCGCAACTCGATTCAAAGTATTCGCAATTTATGCTCGCCGCATTTATTATCTAGTCTTCGACTTCTTCGGAAAAGCGATAAATAGTCGAAGGCGAAAGAGTTACCGAAAACACACGAGGCGGAATTGAGTCGTGCTCGCTTGCTCTTCTAAGCTGCCCCTGAGCGGCCGAGGGGCCTCACCTATCCAAGATGGCTCACCAATGGATCAACGTCCAACAGAAGACGTTTACAAAATGGTTAGCTTTAATCCACGATGAGACATTGTTTCTTGATTAATAGCCGCGGGAACTGACATGCCTTGGAATGTTAGGATGAACACCAAGATTTTGCCGAGGGGCTTAGTGGTTAAGGACCTCGTAGCTGACCTCAGCGATGCCGTAGGTGTATTTCCTACCACGACAGCTATCCCCCAGCTAACGATTCTTACTCGTAGGTACTTCTAATACACTTGCTCGAATGTTTATCTAGCGAATCTTTGGGTCGATATGCGGCGAAACCAAAGTTGCGAGTACAAAAGTTCGAGAATGCCAATACGGCGCTCAACTTTATTAAGTCGAGGGGGATTCAGATGACCAATATCGGCGCAGAAGATGTAGTTGATGGCAATCGCAAAATCATTTTAGGTCTTATTTGGACTCTCATTCTACGATTCACCATTAGCGACATTAACGAGGAGGGTATGACGGCCAAGGAGGGTCTTCTGCTGTGGTGTCAACGTAAAACAGCATGTTACGAAGAAGTAGATGTCCGGGATTTCAGTAGTAGCTGGAATGATGGCCTCGCCTTCTGTGCGCTGTTAGACATCCATCGACCCGATCTGATCGACTATGACTCCTTGGATAAATCAGACCACCGCGGTAACATGCAACTAGCATTCGACATCGCTAATAAGGAGATCGGTATCCCCGACTTGTTGGATGTTGAAGATGTTTGTGACGTTGCTAAGCCTGATGAAAGGAGTTTGATGACGTATATCGCCTACTGGTTTCATGCCTTCTCACAGATGGAGAAGGTCGAAAATGCCGGTCGACGAGTAGAGAAGTTTGTTAATAACATGCAAGGCGCGTGGGAGATGCAGAGCGCTTACGAGAAGCGGATGGCCGAGTTGTTGAGACAGATCAGGGAGCAAGTAATACAATGGCAGCAAGCGACTTTCGAAGGAACTTATGTCGACGCAAAGAGGCAAGCAGCTGAGTTCGCATCTTATAAAAGGGGGAAGAAGAGAGAATGGGTTGCTGAGAAGAGTGACCTGGCTACCTTATTAGGAAACATCAAGACCAAGCTCGGCACGTACCGACTAAGAGCTTACGAGCCCCCTCCAGAGTTGTCGTTGGAGACTACCGATAAGGAATGGGCTAAGTTAACAGAGGCCGAGATGATGCGCGCCCAGCTGATTAACGAGACTATTCGAGAGTAAGTTCGCCAACCATTTGCAATCGTCATTCGCTAACCATAACCACAGTATCAAGAACGCCCTGCGTAAGTCCTTCGCCGACAAGGCCAACGATTTTGCGCTAGCTCTTAATACGATGCAAATCGCCATCTCAGGTCTCGAAGGTGATGTAGAGGACCAACTCCTGCATGTTAGGAGACTAAGTGACAGTTTACCGCCCTTGGACGCGTACCTGGAAAAGATCGCGGCTGTTGACGCCAAGTGTCAAGAAGCCAACATCGAAGAAAATGACTTCACAACTTATACGTATGACGAGCTGCTATACGAGCTAGGACTTGTTAAGTCATCCGTACAGAAGAAGCTTGCTTTCTTGGAGAACCAGATGGTGGCGCGTAGCATGACGAACCTAACGCCAATCCAATTGGAGGAGTTCGAATCTGTATTCCGACACTTCGACAGGGACGACACGAACTCGTTGTCAGAACTAGAATTCTCGGCGGCGTTGGCATCGCTCGGTTTAGTGTTCAGCGAGGACGAGATGCACGACTACTTCGTGGAGACATCGCGGGGCCGCGACAGAGTGACGTTCGAGCAGTTCATCCGGTTCATGGTAGACGTGACGGAGGACCAGAACACAGCTGAGCAGGTATTCCAGAGCTTCCGCGAGGTTGCCGATGGCAAACCGTACGTGACGGAGATGGACCTACGCCACTCCCTTGTCCCTGACGACGTCATTGAGAAGCTCTGCGAAATCGTTCCACCTCACAATGGCCCCGATATGGCCCAAGATCGTGGTCAGCCCCAGTACGATTACATCAGCTTCATGGAGAAACTAATATCGGGGCCCGAGCGCCGCGGTAGCGACAGCGGTGCTGCGGCAGACGCCGAGGGGGGCGGACCGCTTCAGGATATTACGAATGGGAGAGCGAGTCCGACTAAGAAGGCTAACGGATACCATTAACCAAGCTCCCATTCGAGTCGAGCGTAGCCTAGCTTATAAGAGCTACGAAGTTGTCTGTCCAAGTTCATACGAAGCGCATATATATACAGACGTATTTAATAATAAGCAAGGCAGACGAGGGAGCTTGAAAACAACCAGCTACGTTAGACTACATTTTGTACTTTTTTTTTATCGTTGTCGCAAACTCACACCACCAACTATGTAACTGTGGGGTGCTAGGAACAACGGTCGGAGGAGAAGGAGGTGGTGGAATTGCGGTCGGGTCAAAAAGGAAAACCTTCGCAGGGACGACAACGACAACAAACGGCTAGCTGGAGTTTACCATGCCGCTACGGGAGTTAAGTTAATACAGAGGAGGGAAAGACATATGAGGCGGGGAGAAAAACGTGGAAGACAGAAGGAAACCTGACTCGCTAGCTGCGGCTATCGAGCGGTACCTAGCACCGGAGCCTTGAATGCTTAACCTGTGCTACTCATGCTATGGGGATCTGAGCTTGAAGAGAAAGGGAGATTAGGTTAGGCTAGGCTACTCTCTCTTTTTTTTTTTTGTTTTGTTTTTTCAGGGAAAACCGCATTGACAAGGGATGCGATGTGGTTATGTTGGAACCGATGATGCTGCTGCTACTGCTGCTGCTGCTGCTGCGAATAACTAGTATAAAAAGGCCAGCCCACCCCGTTTCACTAACTATAACCACCACCTACATAGGTACCGGTGGTGGGATGTTTTTCGTTTTCTCGAAAGTCGGCGTTTGCTTTGGCTTTTCTCGAGTCGAGCCGGACTGAAGTCAGGGTCCTGTCGATAGGTAGTTATATCCCCCTTGATTAATACAATACCAAGATAATAATCGCACGACCCATCGTTTCGCTTCTCAGTGGTGCTATTTGATTTTGTTTGTTTGTATTTTATTTGATAGGTAATTTGTGGTGGATACGTTCGTAGATGGGAGTTGCTAATCAGCGTCTCACTTAGATACCTTAGATTCCCCTTCATTCCAACTCCCATTGCCTTCTTCCTCTATATAAGACCAAAACCCTTCTCGATGTCCCCCGAAAGAAAGAAGAAAAACTCCAAAGCCATGCAAAATGCGCTATAGATGGGATCGCATGAACCGCACACGTGTATGATCGTAGTAAAGTTTCTATAAAGAACGAACTAGTCGCCAGTGCTTATTCCTTGAAAGCATCCATATCTTTAAGAGCACCAGCCAAGCGGCGATAATCCCGTAGAAGTTCTAAAACATCACCAATCCTTAGGTCCGTAGGGTTCTGAAGTTCCATGAATTTCTTCTTGGGTGGATCTAATTTTGGTATGTCTTTTGGCGGTAGCGATGCGGCGATGTCAGGGAACGCCTAGATGGGCATGTTAGTATAATATACCTCTCATTATAAAAACTCTTTATGAAATTCATACCGTAGCCAGATCTCCCCCGTCTGTCCCCTTGGCGGTATCACTCTTTGTGGGTGTCACAGGAATCGTCGCCGCACGGCCAAACCCGCGCATCATGCTCATTCCTGCGAAGCGGTTCATGGGGTTTAGAGAGTTGCCCAGATTCCGCATCGACTCGACCAAAGCCGGGTTGGAGGATGAAGGTGGTGGCGTTGCTGTTGTAGTAGGGGGTTTCTCCCCATTATCCCCCGCAAACAATACCTTTTTAGAACTACTTGCACTCCGAGCACTTCTTGTACTATCCGTGCTTCGATCCCTTGCCGGCTTTTTACCGCCAACAAGGGACAGTAACTTATCATCCTTTCCAGGTGCCGGCCGCTCGGGATCCTCGCCTCCCTGTGCGGAACCCCCATCAACGGAGGTATCATCTTCTGGAGGTGGGGTGCCTATGAGCTTCCGTGCTTCGTCTAGTGTTCGTGGGACAACTAGTTCCCGTCCGCTAGCGGAACTGTCTCGAAGTTTACCAAGTAGAAATTTATAGCTATCGCCCAGGCTGGTACCAATGTTCTTGAACCCTTGGTCAGCGGTGCTAAACAGCGAGTCGCTTGCATTTCCAAAAGCCTGGGCTGGACTTTGAATAAGGTCACTTAACCTGCGGCGTTGAATAGCGGCCCGCAAGCTGTCTGACGACGGTGAGAGTTTAGCGCTCTTAGCATTTTCGGGAGATGCGGCAACTGGACTTGATGTAGCGGATAAGCCTGCCGTATAAGCAGGCGGGAAGGTCTCCGTCCTTTGCGCCTCAGGCCGGCTCTCTGTTTTTATGGGGCCCGACGACGCCTCATCCGCTCTAAGACTAGCAAGATCTACTGTTTGGAGGAAAGTAATTGCGGCCTCAAGATTTGTTAAGCAGTACGCAGCTTCTCCTTCGAGCTTTTCTTCCCATCGGAATCTCTGTATGAAATTCGAATCGCTGATTACGCTGAGCTTCTCGGGTGGCATGGTTATCAGTGTGTAGATGAGCATGGGCATGATCTCATCAGCTGACGAAGAAGGATGGAAGTTGGACAACGTGTCAACAATACTCTTGTGAGCGGCCTTGAGATGATTGAGCTTGCCTAAAGGGTACCTCTTCTCGTGCATTAACATCAAATCTTTCCGGGCTTGGTCTAAGTATTCTCGGATCTGCTCTTGCTTCTGGGCGCGGGCCTCAGGGGTGTCCTCAGGAGTCTCTCCGAGATCAACACCCAAGTCCGCGGGCCCGATACCAACAAGAGCCAACGCAGCCGTCTTGGATCTAAGCTTGTCGTCTTGGGCCTCGTCTTGGGTAGTCCGATGCCGGTATATGCGGTCATATATCCCTTCGCAAAGCCGTCTTTCAACCGCCTCTTCAAGTAAGACTCTCTTCTGTTCCAGAGCTTTCTTAGCTCGCTTTCTATCAGCAAACTCCTCGGCTGTGAGCATTTGTTGCTCTCCCGTGGTCGGCGTTTCTTTCGATTTCTCTCTGTTGCTAAAGGAAGCTGCCTTAGCTCTCAACAAGCTGGCTGGTGAGGATTTGGAAAAGCTCGACGGAGTTGGAGTGGTTTCCCGCATTTGTCGGCTGGCAAGGCTGTCGATATGTGTCCGGATGTGCGAGGCAGCAACATGGTAGAAATCTTGAAATAGCCGAGACAGGTTCTCTATATTTGGTGGTGAGGGGTGAACCTTAGCAGAAAGCGAGTCGATGAAGCTGAGGCAAAGGTATTAGTCGCGTTCGGTCCAGACCAAGATTCGTCTGAACTCAACTTGTCCGTTTTGCTGACCAGCTCGATAGGTATATCTTCCATGTCCACCGAAGCGCGGGGTGCTTCAACTACATCATCAGTAGTTTCCGACTCGAACGTATCGGTCTTCTCCTTCTGCCCCTCCGGTGACATTTCTTGTGTGATAGTAACGGGTGGGACAGAACCGTTCTCTGTAGTATTTGCGCGTTGAAGCGCAGGTCGAGGTTCTTTCGTTTGCGGAGGAGAGTGACGAGGGAATGTGGCCGAGGTCGCAAGTGAGCCGGGTTTCGGCTCGGAGCCTTTAGAAGGGGTAGTAGGCGCCATCAAGGAAAGTGAGAAAGCTTCATGGCATGTTATATTAGTTAAGAAGCTAAGTTAGGGGTTAGGGAAAGCATGAAATATTAGGCAAAGCTATGAAACATGCTGCAGGGACACCATACCTCTCTCTCTCTACTATAGACACAGAAGATGCGAGTTGCCTCGGGGTATATATTAAGACAATATGTGTGGAATTATGTCTCTATTTGACAGTGGTAGAGAAAAGGAGAGCCATTAAGGCTGAGAAGGACGAAACAATGAGTAATAGCTAGGATGATGAGAGACGTGAGCCGGTGAGCGAATGTGTTATGTCCCAGCACTTTTGTGTGTGTAGATGTAAGAAGGAGTTGGCTATTCCGGGAAGCTCTATTCTGCATGTACAAGTTACCGCCCACTTAGAGTCTAAGATACTTGTAGCACCTTAGCTAAGGATAAGGTGGTGCAAGTTGATGATAGAAGCTGAGCTCCACATTGATTATGAGGTACATGATACCTATGATAATTGATAACGGTCTAATAATGGAAGTACCTAGGTTAGCCTACCTACCTAGTCTACGGGCATGTACTTAACGTCAACTGCTAGACCTTGTTGTCCCCTAGTTATCCCCTATTACAAGTAACAGCACATGATAATTAGGAAGTTACCAACTTCCCTTATCCTTGTAAGCTTCCATTGCATGTACTGTACAGGACTTTCTTATGTACATAAGACCAGCGTTCATGCAAGCATTCAAATATTGTTACAATAGATTGTGTAGGATATATATATGTATGAGTGCAGCCTGCGAGGTAGATCAGCAAAATAGGCAATACATATTAGATGACACCTATGTGAAATGTCCGTATTTGGATCTTTAACCCGAGGACATATTTCTAATATTTCTATGCTGCCTGAAGGTCTTATTCCTGCATTAATACGTGTACGCAAGCGGTAGTCGGTACCTCTTAAAAGTTACCTAAACAAGGTTCTAATATAGGTACCAAAGTACATGTCCAACCTGAATGGTTGGGGTAAGGCTCGGTGATCGGAACTTTCATAGCCAGCCAGCCAGCCAGCCAGCCAGCCTAGGTTATGCAACTATGTACACTAAGGCTGTTAGGCTGGACCAATGTTGTCATAGGGAGATAACCCGATAGGCAGTGCCACAGTCCACGCGATAACGGCCCCTAGGTTCATGTGGGGATTAACAGGTGCCGTGACCACTGCATCTACACCTACCTTACCTTTATCCCATCATTCAACGTTTTTGGACCTCACCTCCTATCAAGACTTCTTTTCTTCTTTTTCATCTGCTCATTATCTAACTTATCCCATCAGAAGCTTCTTCGAAAGCATCCACGTTCCTTTATCCTGTTGTTGCCCCTAACTCTGATATAGAAGCAGACATGGGTTCAAGGCGGAAACGCCAGGCTTCGACTTGTCATTCCGCTGGCAGAGTGACAGCTCAACTGCTCTTATCATTCCTTGCCATATCCGCCTCTCCGACGGCTGCCAGCCTCCAGAACCAAGGGGCAACCTTTCCAGATACGCCGTTATTAACGCCCTTGATACCGGAACCGCCGCAACCGGCCGAACATACCTTCACACTACGCCACATATTCCATCATGGAACATACCGCCATCCTGGGCTTCACCGAAGGAAAGATATCCTTGAGCCAGAGGCAGAGGTATGGCTGGCTGGTGGGGATGGGCATGCTGCGGAGCGAATAATGCCCTTGAAGGCAAAGAGTCAACCTCGGAAGATTGAACGTTTGGTTGATCGACGACCGAGTACTGTGGACCCGTTGGTCGCCGAGGCCCGCCAACGCGGTTATGTTATCGCGAGCGGCCCATCCGCATGGGCCGTCGACGACGTCCCGGGTCCCGATATCACCGATAAAGAAACCGTCTTAACGATGGCGTTGGTCGCGTCTGATGCATACGTGGAGAAACCCGGTATGCCGGATTGGGACGAGGTTGGAGAGCCATTCAACAGGAGTGCTGATTTTGGCTGGGAGAGCGATGGACTTAGGGGGCATATTTGGGGTGACGAGAATAATTCTACGATTATCATTGGTCTCAAGGGAACGTCGCCGGCTGTTTTCGATGGAGAGGGTACGACCACTAATGACAAGATCAATGATAACCTCTTCTTCAGTTGCTGCTGTGCTCAGCAAGGCCAATGGTCGTGGCATCAAGTCTGCGATTGTGCAACTAGCACTTATAGTTGCAATAATACCTGCGTAAAGACCGCTTTACGTGAAGAAAACCGGTACTACCAGGCAGTGAGGGAGTTATACGCAAATGTTACTGAGATTTACCCAGAATCAAACGTCTGGGTTTCCGGTCATTCATTGGGTGGAGCAGTTAGCTCTCTCCTTGGTCTAACATACGGTCTTCCTGTTGTGACGTTTGAGGCCGTCCCCGAGGCGTTAGCAGCCGGAAGGCTGGGTCTTCCCGTCCCACCACATGCTGACCCCAACTTTCCTCAGACGCGGCAATACACGGGAACGTACCATTTCGGACATACGGCCGATCCTATTTATATAGGGACCTGTAATGGCGCAACCGCCTCGTGTTCCTTCGCGGGATATGCGATGGAGTCGGCCTGTCACACCGGCTACGAGTGCACTTACGACACGGTTGCAGACCATGGCTGGCGAGTAGGAATCGGCACTCACAAGATACGATCTGTGATTAACGATGTTATTCGAAAGTATGACGACGTTCCTGAGTGCAAGTTCACCCCGGACTGCAGAGATTGCGCGAACTGGAAAATGTACGAGAGCAACAGTACCGATGGGACAACGTCCTCGAGCAGTTCCACAACAACCAAAACGCGTACCCGAACTGCCACTTGCCAAACCCCTGGATGGTGAGCATACCCCTTTTCTCCTTTTGAGTTAACATGACTAACAACTTATATAGGTGGGGTTGTCTTGACGAAACTACTACTACAACAGGTACACCCAGCACCACCACCTCAAGCAGCTCGACTTCAACCTGCAAGACCCCAGGATGGTTCGGCTGCAAGGACGAGGTTACCACCACCACCACAAGTACTACAACTTCCACCTCTGTCACCACAACGTCGACTACCACCTGCGCAACACCCGGGTGGTGGGGATGTAAGGACAAAACCACTTCAACCATCAGTACCACTGTCCCGACCTCGCCGGCCCATCTTATCACTTCGCCGCCTCCTACACCTACGCCTACATCCGTCGCCCCTGAGCCCGCACCTACGTCGTCCCGCTGCGTAGAGCGGAACTGGGTCGGCAAGTGCAAGGAATGGGAGAAATGCAGCGAGGACGGTACCGGCGCTGTTGTCTGTGAGGAGTGGACAAACGACGAGATATAGGTGCATACCTACATAATGTATGTGCCTTGTGTTGATTAGCAGCATAGATCAACGTTGCTTTATTACTTGCTTTATTCAGCTGGATTAGATTGGGATACATCACGGGCTCATCGGCATCAGCCTGTTTTTTTACTTGGATCGCATTGTTCGAGTGCTGTTTTTTGGTACTATTATTATTGTTATTATTCGAACTACGACTGTAGTCGAAGGCGCAGATGTGGATTCAGTACCGTCGTTATTCGCCGTCATGATAAATATGATCGGAGCATGAGCATAAGCATCGTATCATTTTATATATACACACAAATACACACATATATATATCATATCGTCTTATTGACTTGTCACCGATGTAGCATGTAGCTACAGACTGAGCTATCTATTTATTTGCTTATTTATATACGCAGTTCAGTTAGATATAACCTACAAGTACTGAATAAGAATCATCTGTGAAATTTTAGTATAAATTCCTACCTCCCTCCCTACTGACCATATCCTTTCAGCTCAACTAATACATAACCCCTTTTTGCATTTTTAATTCCCCTATTTTACCCTAACGCCAAGATTCCAGATTCTTCAGCACACAAGCCGGCGCGCCCTCCGCCCTAGCCGTCAACTTGCCAATGGTATACACCGTCTCGCCGCTCTCCCGGAACTTCGCCGCTACGGCTTCCGCGTCGCCGGGACTGACTACAGCCACCATACCAACGCCGTTGTTGAACGTCCGCGCCATCTCGCTAGGCGCGACGTTGCCCGCGGCACGTAGCCAGCGGAATACGGGAGGGAGTTGCCACGTGCTGACGTCGATCTCGGCGGCGAGGCGAGAGGGGAGCATGCGTGGGACGTTTTCGGTTAGGCCGCCGCCGGTGATGTGTGCAAGACCCTTGAGTTGTGGGAGGGAGGCTAGGACGGAGCGGACGTAGATGCGGGTGGGCGTTAGGAGGGCTTCGCCGACGCTCTTGGCAGGAGTGTCCCAGGGGGCGGGGCTCGCATAGTCTAGCTTCTCTCGTGCAAGGATACGGCGTACGAGAGAGAACCCGTTAGAATGAACGCCAGATGAGGCGAGGCCTAGCAACACGTCGCCATCGGCCATAGCATCGAGGCGAGGGAGTCGGCTGCTAGCGCGCATGACGCCGATAGCGGCGCCAGCAGCGTCGTAGTCGTCTTCCTTGTACATTCCCGGCATCTCAGCAGTCTCACCGCCGACGAGGGCACATCCAGCATCCCGGCAACCAGCAGCCACGCTTTCGACGAATACGGCGGCGACCTCGGGGTCGAGGCGGCTACATCCGAAGTAGTCGAGGAACATGACGGGCTCGGCGCCCTGAACGACAAGGT
The DNA here is from genome assembly GCA_902805475.1 of Entonaema liquescens. Taxonomy (NCBI): domain Eukaryota; kingdom Fungi; phylum Ascomycota; class Sordariomycetes; order Xylariales; family Xylariaceae; genus Entonaema; species Entonaema liquescens. The sequence goes on from CADCSX010000007.1 coordinate 2,332,503, forward strand.
CGTTGACGTTCATGGCGACAAGATCGATTCCCACAGTACTATGGTTCTTGGTAGCTTGTGCAATCATGAGTTTAGTGCCAACGCCGTCGATAGCGCCGACCATGATGGGGGCATCGCTCGAGAAGCCGGCTTTGGATAGATCGACTTCACCTCCGAAACCACCAATTTCGGCGTCCGCGCCGGCCCGCCTAGTTGATCGGACGGCGGTTCGTATCCTCTCGACAAGCTGGTTTCCGGCATCAATGCTAACTCCCGCCTCGGCGTATGTCAGGGCTTCCTTAGTATCGGCCGTCGGCTTGAAGGCGCGGTGTGCGATGTCCCTACGGTAGTACATCTTGTTAAACTGGATGAGCTTCACTCCTTCATACGCCTTGTCTACAGCAGCTCGGAGGCTCTCTGGAGCGGTAGCACTGGCAGCTATTACTCGGCCACCCGCAGTCTGCAATTTGCCATTCGATAGTTTTGTGCCGGCGTGGAAAATGTTGATATCTTGAGGAGGGTTTTGTACGATAATCTCGTCTCCCTTGGCATATGACTCGGGATAACCGCCGGCAGCAACGACGACGGTTGCGCTGAACCTAGGCTCGACTTTAATCAAAACGCTGTCTAGATAGCGCTCTGAACAGGCCACCATGATCTTAGCCAAGTCTGTGTCTTGCGATAATAGGGGTAAGACGGTCTGAGTCTCCGGGTCTCCGAACCGGACGTTATACTCAAGTACCTTAGGACCGGTCTTAGTGATCATGAGTCCAGTGAAAAGAACACCAACAAAAGGCATCTCGTCCTTGCGCATACCGTCGATAGTTGGTTGAATGATATCTCGGTCGATTTGCGCTACGAGGTCTGGTGTAGCAATGTTGGTCGGCGCATAGCATCCCATGCCGCCCGTGTTCAGGCCTGTATCTCCTTCTCCTATTCTCTTATGGTCTTGCGCAGGAGGTAGCGATTTTATTGTGTATCCATCACTGAAAGTCAGGATGCTAAGCTCATCACCGGTCAAGAATTCTTCAATAACAACCTCATCGCCCGCAGAACCAAACTCCTTGTTTTGCATGATATCCTTGAGAGCCTGATGCGCCTCCTGCTTCGATGTGGGTATAATAACACCTTTTCCAGCTGCTAGTCCGCTTGCCTTGATCACGACATCGTGTTGTACGCGGTCGAGGTATTCTCGAGCCTTTTCGTAGTCGGAGAAGTTCTCGTAAGTGGCGGTGGGTATTCCATGCTTCTTCATGAAGTCCTTGGAGAAGGTTTTGCTGCCCTCCATCTGGGCAGCCTTTTTTGAGGGACCGAAGCTTTTAATACCCGCATTCTCGAAGAAGTCAACAGCTCCAGCGACGAGGGGAGCCTCAGGTCCAGGAATCACGTAGTTGACATTGTTCGCTTTTGCTAATTCAAGCAAGGCCGGGAAGTCTTCTGCTGAGACTGAAGTGTTGTTGGTGACTTTGGGGCAAGTAGCTGTGCCTCCGTTTCCTGGCACAGCTATAATTGACTCTACCAGAGACGACTGGCTGAGCTTCCACGCGATTGCGTGTTCTCTCCCGCCATTGCCAATGAGAAGAACACGAAGTGGGTATTCAATTCCCATGACTAAATCGTACGATATGTCGCGATATGGGATCGATTGATATAAGGACTATAAACCTAGCCCAACCCTGGGTTTTGAGCGGAGTGACAAGTATGTGTGTACATGTTGTAACCCTCCCAAAATTTTCTGATCATGAAAATGCCCCTCACCTGAGAAGTTACCCCTCCCCCGCACTCTAGCGGGTCCGCTACATACCTGCATCGCGGTCTGCTTAATGCACTTACGTACCTAGACATGTATAATACAGTGCCTATTGTATGCAGGTAATTGCCGGGTGAACAGTTCCATTACATGTAAGCGACTTAGAAACGCAACCTTCCTTTGAAACCGGCTATCTGCACGTTTGAGTTACTGGCTTCGAGTCTAAACTTAGGTACCTAGGTACCTATGTAAGCACTACAAACTTAAAGGGGATTATGATGAGGCTAGGCTAAAATAGAGTTGACTTAGATATTTATACTGAAGCTTATACATCATCTATTATACCTCTTACTAAAAAAGACTTGACATTTATTACTACATTCTGCAGCGTTAGGTACACAACTTGCATGCATTTGCATTATCTAATAGAAGCACCTGATATGTACATGTGATACTTTACTCAGATGAGGAACTCAGTTGATCAAACACTAGCGTAGATTAGATAAGGTACGCTTAGCCCAGATGAGACAAGGATTATGCGGCTCCTCGGTTCATCTATCAGGAGGACAGGAGGGGTGAATCCTTTAGTCCAAACTATACGAGATAACATAAAGCTCATTCTATCAATCTAACTTTAATTCATGTATCCTTCTATTTGATACATGTACCACTCCAATGTTTTGATTGACTAAGAGCCTAAGCATCTACAAACAATACAACTTCTACCGGAACCATTGACTGGTAGTCAACCATCATCAATATGCTCTTCATTGGCTTGACAGGTTCGATTGCCACTGGCAAATCAACCGTGTCTTCTATCCTATCATCGCCACCTCACTCACTTCCAATCATTGACGCGGATATCCTTGCGCGCAAAGTTGTAGAGCCTGGAAGCGGTGGCTATAAAGCTATCGTAAAGCACTTCGGCCCTACGACACCGGACTTATTGGTTCCCGTCTCTGAATCTATGCCTGCCGATGGTCCCGACGGCAAAGGCAGACCACTAAACAGACCGGCTCTAGGTAGACGCGTCTTCGGTAACAGCGATGAGCGCAAGAGAGACCGAGAAGTTCTAAATCATATCGTACACCCAGCTGTGAGGAAGGAGGTGTACAGATCCATCTTCCGAAATTATGTGAAAGGCCATTGGGCCGTCGTCCTAGACGTTCCGCTACTGTTCGAAAGCGGTTGGGATAGGCTATCCGGCGTGGTAATGGTAGTTGCCGTCAGAGACCCCGAGGTACAAATGCGCAGGCTTAGGCAGCGTGACCGTCACTTGAGCAAAGAAGATGCGCAAAATCGTGTCCTGAGCCAGACGGACGTGAGACTGAAAGCAAAGAGATGCGAGGCAAGAGGAAAAGGAAAGGGGGTAGTAATATGGAACGACGGTTCGAAAGAGGAGTTGAAAGCCAAGGTAGATGCCGCACTCGCAGAAATCAGAAAGGGTAGTCCGCCATGGTGGAATTGGATATGTCTTCTAGTTCCTCCGGTAGGCGTTGCTGCAGGAGCGTGGGTGTATTGGCAGAATCTCCGCGCCAACAAGAGGTGGAAAGAGATTGAGCTGGATGAGAAGTCGAAGCTATAATTGAAGCTATAATTGGAATGGAATTTCACGTGGGAGTTTATGGAGTATATCAGCCGTATCGAGATATCCGATACAGGATACAGCAAGTACCTATACTTATACGTATACGTATATGTACGTTGTTACCGTGGATATAGTGTGGAAAGTGTGGAAAGCGCAACGCGACGCGAGGAAACGCTTATCATTCACAATTGAGGAAACAAGGACTTAACCTAGGTCAATTCGCAATTCACCTTTATTTATCTAATGTTAGGTTAAGTTAGGTTAGATAGTCTACGTACACAAATACTGCTAACTTGCAAAATTCTACTTCAGTTTCCAGACAAATTATTTGTTCTTGATAAACAAACCCAACCTCATCACACAACTTTGACCATCTTAAACGACCACCTCTTAACTTAACTTTGGAATCTTCTCCATTTCTTTTCTAATCCCATCAATCCTAACCCTATTCCTCTTTTTCATACTTTACTACGAAATTGAATATTTACCGTATGGTTTAATCATATCCATCTGGTGTCGGTTACCACCTTTGACTCCCCCCCTTTATTCCCACATCAAGGTGCTACCCGACACAATCCAGGATTCCAGACGAATAATCGGACAATTTAAATCGACCTATCAATATGCCACCAAATTCATTCTGTGAGTGGGCAGCTGGCCGAAACGTACCCCAGCGGTTGGCACCTGGGAAACCTCGTCCGGTCTTTGCGGTCCAACTTGAGACTGACGATGAATACGAATCCGACGTTTTGAAAATCACCTATCCCAGAACGGGACGAACTAAACGACCACATGGAAAGAAGGTTCGATTCAAAGACGACGCCCATAGGGTTGAGGCAAAGGAAGCGCCTGTTCCACCTTCACTCGATTCAGACTCGGATGCGAGCAGTACAGCAGTTGAAGTTAACAGCAGCGATGATGAAGCATCTATGGACGAAGATCTGGTCCTGGATTGCCCTTGTATAAACTGTATCACAGCGCAGAGGAGATTGAAGAAGACGAATCAGACTAAAGAAAGGAGCAAGAAGCACCAAATCGATCCGTCTACGAATAGAAGCAAGAACGATGCAGCTACTGTACATGCCAGACACAAAGCGAAAAAAGCTAAGGAGGCAAAGGCATTGAGGTCCAAAAGAAGAAGTAGCAAACGAAGAACCAAGCCAAAGGCCAGAAAAGTCCATAAGAAGCCGAGTAGTGAAGGAGATACGAATGAGTCTACGACTGGAACTGAAACTGACACCGAGGACGACACTAGCGAAGAGACTGAAAGTGAAAGTGAAGGCGAAAGTCAGTCCGAGTCCGAGAGAGGACACCACAAGAAAAGGGGCAAGAAGAAGGGCAAGAGCCAAAGGTCGAGGCAGGACAAGCAGCGGAGACACAGCAGTCACAACAAGAAATCAAAGAAGAGAGAGCATAAAAGGGAACATAATAAGCAGGACAGCTGGAATAGGAATAACGAGAGAAGCTTGGACAGCAGGGACAAGAATGAAAATCAAGATAAGCAGGAGGACGGTCGTGGGCGTGATTTTCAAGAGAAAGAACAAGCATACCAGAAAGGCATTTCATTTGAAGATAGGGGTTTCCAGCAGGCCGATGAAATCAACAATAATCGAGTCGAGGCCGGGTTTCCGACTAAGATGGACGAAGCGAACCAATGTCCACCTCAGAATCGACAATATGCACCACAACAAGCAAACTTCCTCATGCCACCTCATTCTCGTATGTTGCAGGTTGAGCACGCCGTCGAATTACCTAATGATCCTCGGCCTAATGCTTTCTTTGATGGGGTACACGGAATCATGCGAGTATATCATGGGCCACATTACGGTAATGCATATGGACAGCTCTATCCCAATGCGCCATATGTAAACCAGAATCCAACTGTTAACGTGTCACAACCAATACATAATCCGTGGCAGGCCGCTGGGTTCCAGCCCTTCCCTATGAGACAGCCTCCGCTACCTGCACAACCACCAGCACCTTATCCACATGACCCTTCTCAACAACCCCCAGCCGCAACTCGAGGGGCGCCTGGAGAGAATCCTTGGCTCCAAGGATACGGCAGCGTGACAATTGGTAAGCCCCCTGAAGAGGCCCAGGAAGCCAAGGGCTCTAATTTTACACCGGATACCAACCAAAAGATCAACGAAGCCTGGTCTGAACAACACAGCACACCTACCAAGAGGCCTACAAATCCTGTAGGCGCAAACTCAAGAAGTGATCGTGGCGGAAAATCAAACGTCATTCCGAGTATCGAGGTGACTAGCTCCGAGAAACCTCAGAGTGGTGGAAGGGGTAGGAACAAGCCTTGGGGCACTCAGAGTGTCCACGGCTCGCAGGGAACCCCAGAATCCAAAGAAAACGATAAGAATGATACCAATGATACCAACAAGCCCGGAGATTCTAGGGATACGTCCTTGGATGATGTGATCGCAAAGGCAGAGGCATTTCTTAAGACTAGCTCGGAACGCTTCAGTCCTGCACCACAAAACGATAGTAACCAACCCGGCGACGGGGTCTTTGGCGATAACAACGACGGCGGTTGGGGAGGTGGCGGTAGCTGGGGTAACGGCAATAATGAGGCTAACGCTGGCGATAATTCATGGGGCGAAAAAGATGCGCAAGAAACTGCTACAGGTGGTACAGATCCCTCCAGACCGACAGAAGAAAATAGCAACGACAATTCTTCCGGACAGGCTGGAGGCAATGCTAGTATTGATAATGTGGTTCATGGTGATCCAAGTGGCAATAACAATGACAGCAAGAAAGACGGCGACAACGGTAGTAATCATGGTGGCAACAAAGGCGGCAAGAAATCTAAAGCTGGTCCTAAGCGCGGTACTCCAACTAAAGGACCGCCTGGGTGTTGGGTCAGTAACCCGCCATCAGAGAACGAGGAGCATAAACCTCCCACTAGTCTAGATAACGTGGGCCCCCATCCCAGCGGAAACGGCAACGGCAAGAAAGATAAGGGGAAGGGGAAGCAGAAAGGAAAAGGCAACCCCGGAAACAACCAGACTTCCGGGAGCGGTAGCGGTAATGGCAACGGCAACGGCAACGGCGGCTGGGGCGGTACGGGCTGGGGAGACCCGGACGTGGCGCAAAGCTCCGGCGGCGCTTTCGATAACGATGACGATGAGAACAAGGACGGCAAGGAGCAGCAGGGCGTCGAATGGTAGAGCTTATACGATTGGGCCCGCTCTTCTTTCAAACTGTGGAAGTAGTCGCTCCATAGTCATCCTTCATCCCTTTCTTCGCCGAATTGGTCGCTTGGGAAGCCTATGGTCTGGCGCTTTTCCTGTTTGGAATTAGAGCTGCTATGAATTACTTGTATTGTTTTTTCCCCTTTGCTGTTACTGCATATTCGGATAGGCAGGACAGGTATCTCGGGCCGTGGTCATACAGAATCAGGGGCTAGGGGTTAGGGGTTAGGAGTCAGGAGTTAAGGAGACGGCTGCCTGGGTTAAGTGACTAATTTAGTCATGGGCATAAGTAGAGAAATATACTACGATTAAGCCCTTCGGTATATGAATACCTAATAATGCATAGTCATACCCGAACAGTAAATGGACTTAGGCATAGTATACCCGAGTGGACTGCTAGAAAATCCTTGTCCTCGCCTACAGTAATGAGGTAATGAGGTATAGTATCTCTCAAGACGCTTAATAATCAGACGACTCCTTTAGCCAGAAACTATCTGGCTGAGGATAAATACTTATTCCGTATAGGAAAGCTAGGTAACGTTCTTTATAATATAATGGTGCCAACAGTGCTAAGAAAAGACAAAAAATAGAATAAGGGGGGAACATTCTATATATACCTGCCTACCTATGTAGTTGGCACTCCACGGGAAACCGGGCTAGCTAAGCGTAGCAGATACATGCCACAAAACTACCAAATGTTAGGTAAATAAAAGCAATGATCACGTTCCGTTTGTGGTTGCACTAGCTACCTGCGTCGAGGTGGCTCACCCGGTATAAAAATGTCTCAACATATCAGAACTCACATCATTAGACAAAATACGTAACTACGTTACTTACCAATAAGCATTCCGGCTTGACGTTACACCCAGCCCTAATCGAATTCACATTTCACAAGTTATTGTCTACCGCAAAATTCATATTTTATTTGGAGAGGAGTGGAATAGTTGTTTATTAATTCAGCTCAGCAAGACTAACAAAGCAACTCATCTCTGCATACAAGCAAAGCAGAAAGATATGCACCATCTGTATTCGCCGGTCGAAACCGCTGTAGTTTTTCTCTACGCAGAGAAGCCGAGAAAAGAAGTAGTTCACCAGAGCAAAACTTTTTCGAGTCAAAAATTCACAAAAAGGGGGGTGGGTTAAAAGAGAACTTCAGAGAGACACCATCGCGAAGAATAAAGCACGGGAAATCAAATCGACAATCTGCTAGTGATATCCATCGAACCACGGCTACACGATTAATTCAAGTATTGCTTATTCCTCGTCGGAATCTTCCTCTGCCTCGTCTAGCCACTTGATGAAGGGCTCGGCAGCGCGGCGGATCTTCTTGGATGTAGAGAGATCCACGTATTTCTTGCTTGCCTTGGATCCCCACTTCTTGATTATATCCTCGCTGACGAGGAGGTCCTTGTCGTAGAGCTGGTGAAGGATCTTGACGATCTTGTCGCTGGTAAGCAGCTCGGGGTGCTCCTTGCCCTGAGCAGCAAGGAGGCGTTCGAGACCGCCCAGTAAGGCCTTCTCATGGCGTTCCGACGTCACGATCTAGAGAACAGTCAGTATATAATTCACAGGGTAAGCTTAGAAAGTCTTGTAAAACATACCTGCTTAAGCATAGCAGCGCGCTTGGGGATCTGAGTGAGGATGTTCTCATCAAACAGAGTCTGAATAAGGACTAAGACAGTCTTGTGCTTGGTCTCGATTCCAAGCTCTTTAGCTTTCACATAAATCTGAATATCATCAACCTTGTTAATGCTACCAGCCTTGGCAGCTTCCTCCTGGATCCAGTCACCCAGGGTGTCGTAGACGGTGTGACCACCGCCTTCTCCCTCATCGTCGTCCTCATCGCCGCCGAGGACGAGTTTCTGGCGGAACTCGCTAGGGAGTTGGCTCTGACGGGCCTTGACGGCCTTTTCGGACATATCAACGGCCCAGTCGTCATCTCTGACAACAGCAGGGGCGTCAATAACTTGTGCGTCAGCATTAATCTTGCGAGTAAACTCGTCATCGCTACCAGCATCATCCTCGTCTTCGTTCTTGTCACCGCTCCCGTTGGAACCGTTCTCGGAATTCTCACCGCCGCTTCCCTGACCGTTCTCTTTGTTACCGTTCTGCAGAGCTTGCTGCTTGGCCTTGCGGGCAGCCTTGCGCTCGGCCTTGTCTTTCTTGCCGCCTTTCTTAGGCTGGTTCTTCAGAATGAAACCACTAAGTTTCAGACGAAGATCAACATCGGTGCGCTGGCCGCAGGCTTTGCAGTCAAGTACAATGCGGCCATCCTTGATGACGACGTCTGTCTCAGGATTCTTGCACTTCTTGCAAAGGACAAACTTGTTGATAAAGCCGTCAAGATGGTCCTGCAGCTTGGAGGCTTCATGAGCACCGTTGATGATCCAGCGGTCATCGGGAGGGTCAATATTGGTCTGAGCACCAAGCTCGAAACCGAAGTATTTAATGACATATGACCCTGGGCGGGCAAGAGACTGAGCAACACTGCTCAGATTGACGACGACAGTCTTGATACCATTGCCTTTGCCTTCAATCTTTGTCTGAATTCTTTCCATCTTGTAGCGATAGAAGGCATCGGTGACATCACGACGAACGTTGACGAGCGCCATTTTTGCGGTATTGTGTTAGATAGGCTGTCGAAGTAGAGACACGGTTATAATTTTTGATGGGTCGGGAGGATCGAATTCCTTGAATATAGGGGACGAGGGGACTAGATAGTCATTCGTAGTTGACGATGACGAGCGAAGCAGGAAGGGGTTGAGCGAGCCAGGATCTCAGTAGAGAGGACTGTTCCTAGTGGACATAGGGAAGACTGGATTATAGTTGCCAGCGTTGGAAGGCATTAACTCGGGCGATTCGTAGTCGATTCGATTTCAACCAACGGAGCTGATATTGGGGCTACAAGGTTTTCGCGGTATGCGAAACGACTGCAGCGTGAGAGGGGGAAGGTGTCTAAACACAGCGGGCTTGTCGTGCTGATACATAAACAACAGTGTATCCTGTTACCCTTTTATGTGTAGGGTGTATTTTTTGGTCGAGGGATCGAGATAATAAGCAGAGAAGCAGACCTTTGAATCCCTAAAGGTTGTTCGCAAGGCCTCTTTTAATCTGTGCGCCTGGAGCGTAGTTGTGTGTCAAGCCTAGGTGGTTATTAGGAATGGTGTGCGTGTGTGGTTTTACTGAAAATTGGCGTCAGATGCCCAAATGCAAAAAAAGAAAACAGGAAATGGCAGCGATTGCCGTAGATTTTAAATCCTGTTGTCAAGTAATGAGCAGAGCTGGAAAAACACAGCTGTGGTCTGGTGCGAGTTGTGCTACTTGGTTGCTGTGATGGTGGTTGTTGTTGGAAGGATGAAAAGAAAAAAGAGGGAAGTTGTTGGGAAATGTAAAAGAAATGGAAGTGGGAGGCTAGAAAATAAGAGGAGGGCAATCAAAGAAATGGCCCTGGAAGGAAATCGCGGCGTGGTGCGTGGTGCGTGGTGGATGAATAATGAAAACTGTGCAAAAGCACCGCCCTCGGCGCCCGCAGACCAGATTTCGTACCCATTTTCTGCCACTCTGCCACTCTACCACTCTACCACTTTTACAGGCGAAGACAGGAACACATCCCACCTAAAGTGCAAACTTTTAGCACGAAAAAGCCTTCCCGTAGGTGGGGCTTAAGACGCCTAGAATTGCATCTTTGCCCATTAGCGTGCCTATGTCGGTACCTAGCCCTTGGACCCGTGCTTTTAGCGGGTACATCTTACCATTAACTCGCGGAAGCCTCTACATCAAGTACCACCTGTTTTTTAGGTACGCATTGCATGTAGTGGCGATTTGGAAGGCTTAAGAAACAACCCGCGGATTACTATGGGAAAGGGAATGCCGAGGGATAGAAAAAACCGAGAAGCATCTCGGAGCTAAACCCCTAAACTCGCTGCAATGCTAATGTAGCATAATGGCTTTATTCTTTATTGGCTAGGCCCACGGGAGCGAGGCGAACAGTTTTTTTTTTTTTTTTTTTTTTTTTGGTATTTGAGGCTTCAGCCGGTAGAAAATACCTAGGGCTGCTAAGTACCTGGGTACGTGTGTACTTCTGTATGTACGAGTCTATGGAAGTTAGCAAAGTTAAACTTTACGAGGTCGTGTCCAAAACTTATGAGAAGGGAATAATTATTGCGTACATGTATTACTTGAATAATAATTCCTACCTTAGCGTCCGTCCCTACATGTGTAGTAACATTCGTAACCATCATCATCACACGCATCACCGTTTGGGTTGGGCACATCTTATATTAAGTAGTATGCTTGGGAAGGACCATAGAAAACACTTTGTACTAATATAGACATATCGCTTTTTAGGACGTCACTATGACTTCTGAATAGGATCATTCCCGCAGCATATATTGATATCTCATTTCTCCAATGTGAGCGGCACAGCGCCGGATGCATATAAACTCCTCTACCGGACTTTGTCTAATACCCGGGAGCTGACGTTATATATAGGTATATATATACCTATACCCAAATAGGTATATTTTATAGTAAACGGAAAGTATTCTTTTACCCAGATTCGCGAATTCTATCTTGCCGAGGCATCTGTAAAGCCTTACTCAAGGTCGGGCATGTATCCCCCTATGTAATTTATAGCTATAAGGCACTCTCCGCCTTACATACAGTCTGCAGCTGTCTTGCATTATATTTGTACATCTGGCACCAATCATCCACACCGTGGTCTGTTAACTGCGATTGATTAGTTTGTTCTGCCTGGGTCTCCCTTGGTCGACCGGGATGCACGATCCCAGATTTCCATCCGCACGTCTCTTGGCGACCTGGAGGGATGCATCTACAGTATTTGAGATAGCCTAGTTGTATTAATCTCGAGCTGCGCAACGAAAAACTTGTGGGATGTACAGGCATTAAAAGTAGGTATCCGTTATGGCCCTCTTATTCATAGGCCAGAGGACGTCCTTTTTGAGATCCCGTCCCCCGGCTCTTGCTTCTGCTTTCCCTAGTCCTACATTATCGTCAAGGTCTTTAAAGAGACCGGTTTCTTCCGCCTCGCAAGAACCCGTGGCAGCCCGCATATGCACAATGCAGCATGTAGATGCATGGTACACCTTGCCAAGATGTCAGCGTTTGAATTCCTGTACAAATAAATATAATTCACAATTGGCCCAAGGCTTGTATTCTTGGGGAAACCCCTCTAGTTTGGCGTCCGTACCAGGGGCGAAGTAAACAAGTTTTCCACCAACGCCTGTGCCTTAAGAATCATTCCAACCAGTTGCCAACCAAAATCCCTGAGCCCGACATCCAGCACTACTTGACGTTGCAAATAAGGCCACCTAAACATGAATGATGTTGGCTTGCGTGTTGGCGATAGTCAATCCTGCGCGGAGCACCAAGATTCTCGCATACGATTGCGGATATGGCAATCGGAGAAGCATCAGCGCCGCGATAGAACAGAAGCCGTTGGGGGTATAGAAGGGATAACGCCAAGTAATAAAGATCATCGAGTCTGTCCACAGCCAAACTAATATCATGAAGAAGATTCTTCCTTAGACTGAGGAGGCTGGAGTCCTGCGTTCTGTGCCACTTGCTTCCATATGGCTAGTTCTCGGTAAGCCCTCTCACACTCCTGCTTGAGCTTATCATTAGAGGCACTGAGCTCCTGAATAGCCTGCTCGGTTAATAGTTTCTCTAAAGTCCACTTCTCTAAGTTCTGTGCCTCGTTCTCTTTAAGCTGAGTGATGAACATGACTGCGCGTTGCAAGATTGAACCCTTGTTTTTCTCACATCCAGGGACGATCTTGGCAAGCTCGTTGATGCCCTCATTAATAGTTTCGCGACGCCGACGTTCAACTGAAGCAAAATCAGCACGAATTCTCCCATGTTGTGGTAGGAATGCAACTCACCTTCCTTGTGGTTATCCTTTCGCAGCTTGTGCCACTCTTCTGAGCCTACGGCGGGTTTAGAGGTGGATGTGGAGGTAGTTGTATATGGCGGCTGAGTAGACCGGACGCCGTTCTGAGATTGTTGGAGTCCATTAGCGGACGTGTCGGCAAGGCCGTCTGCATGGAGCATGTCGTTATGACCGAATGACGGATCTTGGTGGTGTTCTGCTTCTGCCGCAGCCTGCGCAGCGAAGGTCTCTTCTGTAGATTGAGGGACGTGGATGGTAGGATATAAGGTTCCTAAAGCAGCGGCAGCTGTGCTGGATGCATTGGCGTGGTCTGAAGTGTCGTGGTGATCGGCTGTAGCCTGCTGTAGAGCCGAAAAGTCGGCATTAGTTGCTGCCTGTGCGGCTGCCTGCGCAGCTTCGACAGCGCTCTCAACATATGCTGCGTCCGGGGTGCTTGAAATGTTCTGAGGCACACGCTTAGCGCGTCGCAAATCGGGAGAGGAATCCGGTGCGCCACGTTTTCTCTTCTGACTAGGACTGGACGGGGACGACGCGTTAAAGTCGTTCTGGTCCGCAATAGCCGCGTCCGCCATGGTAGCTAAATGCTCTCGATTGATATGAGTTAAAGGCTCGAGGAGTGCCTCCGTATGAGCGTAACCGTTTGACTCCATAGTCGCTTAGCTGAAGGAAGTGTTGTAGTCGATTGACGACACCTACAGTAGGCCCTAAGCACCTATGCGATCCGTCCACGTAAAAGGTGCGTGATGGACTTTAGGGTTGTCACGAGAGGTCTGCCGATGTCAGTATATGTGCGTGATACTATAGGTATGAAACATGAACAACTAAAATTGCATTGCCGCCATCACTTGTGAATTTATAGAACTGTTAAATGAGCCTTGTCACGGGTTTTTTTTTTTTTTTTTTTTAACGAAATTGTCCGATAGAAATAGTGACAAGGAGCGTAAGGTATCCTTTGATACACCAGTGATCCGATAGGGAATATATCGTAGAGGGTCTACGAGAAGGTCGGTCTGGCATAGATAATACCAAAAAGAAAGAAGATCAAATGAACACGGCGATTCTGAAACTCGGGAGGCTTCTCCTCAGAACCGGCTGTGATTGTGGATGAATGTGGTCGCATCTGAATGCTTGCGACAGAAATAGACCTCACGTCATTCCAAGACGGGATCTGCAACGAGATACTGTTCTTCGTTTTCTTCGCATTCAAAGTAGACGATAGAACAGATCGCGACGAGATGATAAACGCGAAAATTTTCGCATTAACGGCGATGAGGGTATTGTTGCGCGCGCAGAGAAATTGTCCGTCGCGTTCGGGAATAGGAATGATGAGATTGAGGAAAAAGCTGCGATAGGAAATTGGAATACTTACTAGGTAAATCACTAGATCATGTGAGCTAGATCTCGTGAGTTTTTATGCTGGGAGCTGGCGCAAGTGCTTGGACTTCACGTGGTTTCGAGGTTTCGAGAGAAATAGCCTCGAATGAAAATGTGGAAATTATGGGCAATGAACTAAAGCTGCGAATCAACAATTCCGGTGGAACAACTTTAACGAGGGAACCTTAACGAGGCAAATAAAACCGGAAGAATTTCGAGCTAAGGTTCTAGGAGTTAGATGTGGTCAAGTAGATTTCTTTAATCGAAGTCGAGGAAGAATAGTACCTAGGGTAGGAGAATTGGGGGTGCCTTCCTAAGGACCATATGGACCATTTGGACCATTTGGACCATCGACCATATGACAACCCCCCGCCAAAAAGACGCACGGTCCACCACCAGCAACTTCCCAACTTCCTTGGCCGGAACCCTCTTATTATTGAACACTAAAAAAGAAGACCTAAAAGTTCCTGATTGTCAACCAATCAACGTATCGTAAGTACCTTTTTATTGTATTTACCTTACTGATTTGCCTTGTCTCTCGTATTTTATCTACCCAGACTTTATTAGTTTAGCGATGGCAAATATTGAATTTACTGAATTGAAATCAAACGGTTTTTTGGCGCAACTCAGCTCTATATATTTGAAACTCTCCAAAACTTGGATACAACTTAATAACTTAACTTGCAAATTACTATGAACAAGTTATCATATTCTCTTAATAGGAATTGGAGGTATTGAAACCCCTTGAACGATTTCAATAACAACTTTTGGGTTGTCTCAAGAGCGATATGTGTTTCATCGGGTTTGATTTAGCAACAGAATATGCATAACTGCGCATACTGCAGATAGGATGGGGATGGGGATGGGATGGGATGGGATGGTTTCTTGCTTCGTATGATACCGTGGGGCAGAATGCCTGATTTCGGGGGCTCGGCAAATGGATTTCGTTCTGCATATCTCCTCCCTTGTCTTCTATTGAGTACCTCTTAGCAGGTTTAGATTATAGCGAAGAGACGGTATAAAGTCTCAGACCAACAAGTCAAGTGACCTCCTTGAGCTTAACCTACCTTCTATTTCTCTATTAGATGCAGTTTAACCAACCCCTATAATGGTTATCTTGGTGTTAGCGCCTAGGTCCCGTGAGCCCCCGACCCGACTGCTACTTGTTCCTGTGACCATCAACGAATGTGTGTGACTGCATATAAGTCGCACTAAGCAATTTGTGACTATCGAGGAGACCACTCGGGAGTATCCGCCTCCACAGAAGCACGAAGGGAAGATAGGCGCCACTACGATGTGGTATTAATATATTAGCATAAACAGGAACAGGGGAGTTTACATACGCGCCTAGATGAAGTGTAGTATTCATATCGCCAGGACGTATTTATAGAATGGATTATGTACGTATGAAGTAAGCAGGCAAAGCAGAGAAGAATCGTATCTTTTGGTTGCTGCACGATCAGCCACTCACTATGACGATATCTATACAGGAGTATATTTGTAATTACAAAGATACACAGGAATACCGAAGCAAGGAACCGAAGCAAGGGCCTAGGTAATTACGGAAGATAAAAAGTGTATATACATATGATATGATATGATAGTTATGACTTGTATGACTTGTAAGAATCATTTCGACCAACTGATAAAAACTAAGGAAATGAAGGAATGAAATATCACTTTTACCAGGGTGTCAAAACGACGTTGGTGAGAAAGGTAGAAAGTGATTGACCTTGGCGTTGACCGAGCCTTGCCTGGTTAATATTGACATGATCGACAAATCGAAGCTATACGAAAAAGGTAGGTATGTAAGTATGTAGACATCGTATAATCAACCCAGAACCAGAAAACTACGCCGTTGCGGCATAATAAGTCTACTATGTGCAGGTATGTTTAAGTACCTAGGTAGGTAAGTTATGTATGTAAGCTATCGTGTACCACCTCAATAAGAATTCCAAGATAAACGGTCGACTAAGAGGGGTTTATTCACACCCCCTCCTTCCCTTCTCAACTCTGGGGAAGCCGGGCCGTAGTGGAGTCATGACAGCCACCCCCACTTGCCCACCGCGGTCTAACGATTAGGAAGCTACCTAACCCTTCAACCTTTGAAAACGGTCAATTGTCATCCGACTAGAAAAGTACAACATATCCGATACCACACCCTTTACATTCAAACATCGTCATTTTTTTTTAAAAAAAACCTGGAAAGATGGGCGACATTGTAGCGAGAAAACTAGATCACGAGAGTCATCTTCTCCTCGTGAGTAACACCACCCCTCTTCTTTTTTGTTTTTTTCTACAGTGTTAGGGAACGTGATGTTACGTACGCCGGGCGTCCATTGGGTTACATCATAGCTGCCGTTGTCCTTACGCCCCGGACCAGCCCAGCCCAGCCTAACCCAACCAGCCTGACAGGAAATCAAGGAAGGAAGGAAGTAAGCTAACACGAGATATTTCTGTTCCGTAGGACCAACCTCTCCTCCGGCTGCCTATTGAGCTGCTGCGGAAGAACTTCCGGTCTGCACACTTCGAGGTCGAGAAGGATGGCACGTACGTCAAGAACACGCTGAAGGAGACGGCCACGGCGTGTGTGAACGGGGCGCCTCGCAGGCCGATGTGCTCAAGAATCTCGATACCATGATCGCCCGGATGCGCGGCGTCAAGCGGAAGCTAACCGCCTTCGCCGACGAGGAGCAGCGGCTTCACCGCCACGAGGAGGCCCGTGTCCGTCACCTTAACGAGGTATATTCCATGCACACCGTCGACGACGTCAAGTACGAGGCTTGGAGCCGGGTTCGGCTCGACCGACTTCTAGTTGATTATCTCCTACGCCACGGCTACAACCAGAGCGCGAGGGCCCTCGCCCAAGAGAAGGGCATCGAGCCGCTCGTCGACCTCGACACCTTCGAGCAGATGAGTAGGATCCGGAAATGCATTCTAAACCGGAGCGTCACGGAGGCGTTGGCGTGGTGTACGGCAGGAGACACAAAGAAAGAGCTTCGGAAGATGGACGTGAGTTATTCTACTCATTCCTTGGTCAATAGGCCCTAACTATATTCAATGCTAACTTTCATCGCCAGAGTAACCTGGAGTTCATGCTCCGCTTCCAGCAATACATCGAATTAGTTAGAGACCACTCGACGAAACCAACCGAGATCCTCTCCTACGCCCGGAAATTCCTCCTCCCGTACCAAAATACCTACAAGAAAGAAGTCATGCAAGCCTGCGGCATGCTGGCCGTGCGTCCCAGCGCCGAAACCAACGTCTACGCGGAGTTATACTCGCACGATCGGTGGGAAATGCTCGCGAACCTGTTCACGTCAACACACAACGCGCTTCTCTCCCTCCCCGTCCCCTCCTCCACGTCGCTCTAAGCTCCGGCCTCTCCGCCCTCAAGACGCCCGCCTGCCACTCCTCGCACCCCTCCTCCGCCGCCGGCCCCCTCGCACTCGACATCCCTATCCCTCGCGTCCAGCGTCTGTCCCATCTGCAGCACGGAGCTCAACGAGCTCGCCCGCGGCGTGCCCTACGCCTTCCACAGCAAGAGCCACGTCGAGCCCGACCTACTGCTTCTCCCCAACGGCCGCGCCTACGGCAAAGCTCGCCTCGACGAGTACGCTCGTAAGGCCGGGTTGCTCGACGGCCAGGTCAAAGATCTGCGCACCGGAGAGGTGTTTGGCGATGATCGGTTGAAGAAGGTGTATATTACCTGATGAGGGGAAGAGAAGAAGAAGAAGAAAAAAAAAAGGAAAGAAAGAAAGAGGTTAAATCTGATGAACGGCGATGAAGTTTGATATGGGATGGGATGGGATATATATAGTAAATGGTTTGTAATGGTTAATGATGCGGTGGTCCGTGTATTCTTACTTCCCCCCTTCTCTAGGTGTCTAGGGCAGAGTACAGGCGCTCATCCCCTAGAATGGTTCTTCTACGTGTATGACTACGTAGGTAGTTTTTTTTTTTTTGTTCTTGTTTTTCTTTTTAATCGTCTACGAGACAGCAGGCAGAGAGAGAGAGAGAAGCACCTGTCGCTATCGACATCGGCATCGGCATCGGCATCGTCATTGTCATTTTGGGGGCGGGTATAACGGCGTAAATGCGTGCATGGAATGGAATCTGGAAAATTTTACGATCACTTTTTGGGGTTTGGATATGAAGCGAGTGTGCTGAGCTTGTTGACATGTATATGTATGTGATGTGATGTGATGTGATGTGAAATACGGTTTTACTTGAAATGTGGTTATTTCCTAAATTTGCTTTGTAGCGCCTGGTTATATACTGATATCTGGTAGAAACTGATCTATAGTACTATAAGTTGCACGGAATCTAGTCTTTTGAATGGGAGTTCGTCAAATATTGAATATATTGGTAGTTTGTTGCTCAATCGCCGTATGGTCTAAAAAGTTGTTTGTTGGTATAGTTACCTATCGTTACCTATACAAATCCCAATCCAGAAAAGGGGATCGGGGAATATCTTGGTCTACATCTTATACCTATACGGTTCTAAATCGTCACTCATCTCATATTACACACGGCAAAGTATAAGACTTCAGAAAATATAGCACAATATCGGCGGAATCAACTAACGTGTGATCCTCGCCGAGCATATGTATTTGGCAAGCATTTCCATATCCGACCAGCCAAGTGTCAAGCCAACCTCCTGAAGTTCGCCTCCCTCCCCCAGACCACTATAGTACATGTGCGTATGCAGAGATTAAACGCCCCGAAAAGAAGAAAGAAACCATTCGCATCGCATACTCCTCATTTCAGATAATTGCCTCCGGCTCGTATCTTTAGTTATAGGAAACCCACCCTCACCGAAAGCAGATGGTGCCGACCAGTCCACACTTGGTCATTAAGGTACAAAGAACCGTCCGAGATCTCATAATCGCGGGACGTGAAAACCAGAACGCAGGTACAAACAAGAGAATTGCATATTCCCGTGATCTTCGTGAAGAAATTAATGCCCACTGTCAACTATGAATTGGAAACTAGATTCTTGTTGTTATTTCCGCATCAATAGTGATGCTTGCAGTCATGCTGGAAACGACGTGTTGAAAACTGAAATGCTGCACAAACACAAAATACTAGCTGGATTATAGACGATTTATTTGAGATGATGTGAGAACTTGTGCACGTGTACTCGACGCTCAGACAGTAAGACGACCGGTAGCTTTCTCTAGCAAACCTAAATCTCTGAATGTTGGAGAGGGTTCAGGGGAACGGTCTCGCTGTGCCGGTGGTGTCTTAGGCGCCCCAGGGATTATAAGTGCTTGAGAAGTGATAGCTGTCTGAGGCTTGGGGGAAGATTCTTTAGAGGCGTCCGGTGTTGGTGGTCGATTTGATGGCCGCTTAGGGATTAAACGGGCCGAACGTGAACTTGCACTCCCTCGAACAGATTTAGGTCTGGATCGGCTAGTATCCTTGATGGTGGGACGTCTAGAGCGGCTTCGAGACTGACCTCTGCGTCCACGGACCTGAGCAAGCAAATGTCGTGATAAAGGCAGCTGTGGTACCATAACGAAAGGTACTGGGGCTGGAACATTTGGTAGATATGTCATCGGTCCAAACGATGTAACCGGTCCAATAGAAGGATGTGGCCCCATAGTCAATTGGGTTTGAGTTGCCGGCGGCTGTTGTTCAGTTGTCCGTTGTGATCCGGGTGGCGGAGGCGGTCCCATTAGTGGTGTTGACCCGGGTGCTGACTGAAGACCGGGTACCGAGAAGTTCCAAGGACGAATTAATTGCGGTAAGAATGGCGTAGGAAAGACAGGTAGGTTAATGTTAGGCGGAAGACCAAAGGGAGCTGGTAAGGCGTAATCTAATTCTATCGGCGTACCAAAGCAATTTCCGAAATTCGGATTCTATCTAGGATTCCCTGGAAAGTTGAAGGCTCCAAAAACACCTCCTCCGCCACCTGGGGTCATAGGTCCCATCCCTATTCCATTCGTGTTGTGCGCCTGCGCAGCTGGGGTGCTAGCGAGCCCGGCGCTCACCGTGCTAGGCGTCGTAGGACCACCGTTCACATTCCCATTACCGTTACTGTTACCAGGCGAGGCGTTACCTGCATTATTTGTCTGATTCTGTGTTGGGATAGGCATTTCCATTCCTGAGAATCCGAGACCCCAGACTTTACCGATGTGGTCGTCCGAAATCTCACCGTTGTAGATTCGCTCACGTAGCTGGAAAAATACTCTTCCGGTCAAGAGACTGTCCGAACCGGCTTGGTGAGCGGCGCCAACTCTCTTAATCTTCAGCGCATCTGCGATACTCTCTAGGCCTGACTTCTGCTCAAACTTCTGCATGATCTCGGCAGTAGCGGGATCTGAAGGAGTGAGATGACCAGTACTGTGAAGCTTGACTGCATACTTCATGAGGTGCTTAACATCATATGTCGTCGGGAACCACTTCTTCATAATCTTGTCGAATTCGCTCTCGTCATTGGCCAGCTTTTCGTTGGAAAGAAGCTTGGTAAGGTAACCAAAGTCGTAGCCGCCGTGGAACGAGATCCACTTCACATTATCGAAGCAAACGAACCCAGAAGGTATGAAGAGGGCTGCAAACTTCTGCGGGTCGATTCCGTCACGCTCTAGTTGGTTGAAATCAATACCGGCCTGCTGCAGGGACTCGATCGAGGTCTGGTTGTACATGTCCTCCTTGAGAGAGAAGTTGAAGTTGAACTGCCACGCAAGAGGCATTTGCGATTGACTTCCTCGACCTCGGGCATTGGGGCCAACTTCGTTCGACGCATTAGCTCGGTCGGCGGGGTCTCTCCCTTCTCGTTGAATAAACTGAGTCCTATCTGGATCACCTTAAGCAAGTCGACATTGACCCGTAGGCACTGGTAATGATAGTCGCTCTTTCCTCGGAAGTTGCCCATGGGACGACCTACGATACCAGGGAATTCGGTGTCCTATTTCTAAGAGGTCAGTGGGTGCGATGCTTTCACCGTGGACGCTCTAAGCAAGTAACGAACCATAGCTACGTAAGGGTAGTCGTCGACAAGATCCATTATGATAGCCATCTCTTCGTTAAAGTTGTGCTTCCAGACCTCGCGTACACGGGGCCTACCCGCACCGCCGGATCGCGCCTGTCGATCACCTCCCATGGCGTGGGCTTGGTGAGCGTGCTGTTGCTGCTGCTGTAGTTGCGCTGCGTGTTGGAAGCCCGATCGGGCAGCATGGCTGGCAAATCCTGTCTGATCCCCAACACCAAAGCCGGCGGCAGCGTTGATACCGCCACCAAGTCCTAATCCACTCGCCGCGAAAGGGCTCATCTGTGTATTTCCCAGGTAGGCAGAGTTTCCCAGTGCGGGGGGTTGGTGACCGGTCGCATGGCCTTGCGACGGGTGAGAGGGGAACTGGTGTTGATAAGGCGCCATGTTCGGAGGGCCACCCCCGAATCTTGAGGGGGGAGCCATTGAGTGAAGGACCGCGTGTCGCGGGAGTGTTTAGTTACGTTTTCTGGTCGTTGGTATGAAGGGAGGAGTATAATCGGTCGGCATTAGGGAGCTTTACAACAACTAGATGACCTTAGCCAAAGGTGGCTGTTGTAGCCGTTGACGCGTGCAGAAGCGTGGTTGATACTGCCCGTGTTAGTTTTTTTTTTTTTCAACTATTAAATCAACCACGTCGGAGCCTTTAAATATTCTTGTAAGCTTAAGGTTGAATCGCGGAGGAGAAACCAAGTAAGAGCGGGAAGACGTTAGTAAATTTGGTCGAGCCTTCCAAAAAAAGCCTTAAAGTGAATCGTCACTGAAAAGCGGCAGGTGTAACGTTAGGTAGATCGGCGCGGAGTAGGTACAGTGTGCACTATATCCCTTTTAGACATATAATTCTCAAAATATGAAGTTACCCCTCTCAAGTAAACTCGCTTTTTCCCTTTAGAATCCAATTACCCACCCAGGTACCTAAGATACTCTCCCGGGGATATATTAGGTAATTAGGTAATTTACGGAAACCACCTGAACGTCGACCGGTGATTTGAGCTTTCGTCGACTTGCTTCGAGAGAGCTCTTGCAAGCCAACTTCCCACATCAGCATACACAATATTACCCACAATGTATCCCTCAAGGTAAACTTACATTTTCGACCATTCCAAAGCCGAACAGGCCCGCAATTGCTAATCATGTGCGCTGCAAAATAGGATACTCCGAGCGCAGCACGGCGAGAAGCCGAACATTACCGGCTTCGACATCAGGAAGTTCGCGCACTCGGCCGGCCAGCCGAGATACGATCCCTGGGAGCGAGCGTTAGTTTTGTCTTCTCCCTCTCTCTCTCTCCCTCTTTCCCGCTATACCTCTCGCCTGGCTAGTAGCAACAATTCGGCACGAAGCTAGAGTCAATTCTACGGACAATCTGCTAACACAGGCCTTCGTGAAGTGAAGCGTGGCGATACACAGGCCAATTCTCGCGCTGGAACCGCTTTAAGGGCGCTTTCCCGGGGCTAGGAATTGCTACCGTGGCCTTTGTCGCATACCTCGGATTCGAGAAGCTATTCCTTAACGATGAGCACCACGGAGATGGACATGGGGAGAGCCACCATTAAACGAAACCAAAAAGGCAGAAGCAACTAGTTAGATGAAATTGAATGCTATAGAGGGGATAGATACGGCATTGTACATATATACTCATCCGACATGTCCGCGATGAGGTTCAGATGAAGAAGTAGCTCGCAATATACTTGATCACAACCAACGAGACACCTGAGAAACATTCGTCACATATCATATTTAGGCGCAGGATATATATTTACGACGTTGATATTGAACATGGATAAGTGGCTAGCTTCTTGCCATTCCACAATCCATCTCATCTATCCTGAAAATATTTACATCGAATGTAGTAATGTCATACTGTAGCCATATGCCGAAATCTGCAAAATCCCGAAAGATCTCTGCAACTCTATTTCAATGACGTTGATAGTGCTAATGAGCACGAGCGTTATATGCCAGTGATGCATGCAAGTGTGTGCAAAACTCCCAACCGGGCCATGCCAGATCA
This sequence comes from Entonaema liquescens, assembly GCA_902805475.1. Classification (NCBI taxonomy): domain Eukaryota; kingdom Fungi; phylum Ascomycota; class Sordariomycetes; order Xylariales; family Xylariaceae; genus Entonaema; species Entonaema liquescens. The sequence continues at coordinate 2,355,307 of CADCSX010000007.1, forward strand.
TGCCATCACACGCCCCTATCCAATCTACCCATAATACAAACCTACACAACATACAAACATACGTAGGTGACGTGGCCGTTTCCCCCAGCCTTCCCCCCAATCCATTTTGGCACATAGTAAATTTCAAGTATCCCCTGAAGAAGATGATAGTTGATGAGATGCCTACGCCCCAATCCCATTAACAACATCCAACGCGCCCTCCACCACGACCTCTAGCTGTGCCACGCGGTGCTTTAGGCTCTTATTCTCATCACGTAGGAGACTCACCGTATCCCACGCGACGCTCGCGTCCTGGCCCTGGCAATTGCCGCACCCGTCCACCCCTTCCCCGCTTCCGCCCGAGATCCCCTTAACCAGCTTCTGGAACGTCGATAGCTGCTGCTTGGGCCTCGGAGACAGGTTGGGTGTGTGCGGGGACCGGATCGCCAGGAGCTCCGCCTGAGGCGTTGGTGGGATCTCGCTCTCCGTTGTTACGGTCGCCGTGGGACTCCGGCTGCGACTGAATATACTATCGGCCTCGACGCTCTCCCCGTCCGTCACGCTCGTCCCCGCCGACGTATCGATGCTGAGATCCGAGCGCACCGTGCCGTCGCTATTACGCCAACGCTTGCGCTTCTCATCCGCGTCCGCCTCGTCGACGCACAAGTCCTCCGTGATCAGCGGTCCTTCCACAAGCACTCTTCCTCCCCGGGCGGCGCGCTCCTCGGCCTCCCGCCGTGCCATCTTCTCCGCCTGCAGTTCTATCACGAGCTCCTGCATGGCCTTCTCCTGCTCCGCGGCCTTCGCCGCCATGCTTTCTAATTGGCTCTTGAAACTGCGGATCCGCAGCTCCGTCTCCGCCATCTCTTCCACCTGCGCCTCGCGCTCTGCTTCGAGCTCCTGGATGGTGGCGGTACGTTGCCGGTACGCGTCCTGCATCTTATGCAGGAGCCCCGCGGCGTTGGCCTGCAGGTTCTTGTACGCGGCTGGCGAGAAGGTGTCGCGGTCGATCGGCGACGGAAACAGCGCAGCCTCAACGTCCATGTTGCAGATCTCGTCGTCGACTTCCTGGGGTGTCTGGGTCGGCGCCGCGCTGGTAAGCCGCGTAGTCAGCGACGCGAAGAAGCCGAGGCGGGTCGGTGGCGCGCTCTTGGGCGTGATGTTGTCGAGCGTTCCACCGACACTGCGTCTAGATTTAGGTGTAGTGTTTGGAGACGATAATGACGACGCAGCCTCGTCTGCGGGTGTAGGGCTTAGCCAGGTGCCGTACCTCGCTGGGGAGATATCCGAGCGTCGGCTGGCTCGCCCGTCGCCGGTAAGCGGCATGCCTTGAGACTGACGCCTGGCGTGACCTGATTTAGGAGATGGCGATCGCGAGTCCGCGATGGAGAAGTCGAAGTTGGGGGCAGATTGCTGTCGCTGATGGCGTATATTCGATAGCAAGGTATTGCTTCTATCGGCGAGCGGTGTAAGGGTAGGTGGTTTTAATGAGGTGGGAGAGTATTCCAAAGGTTCGAATGTCATAGTTGGTTCGTGATACCCGTGTGATCTCCCAGGTTCGTCGCTTGCCGCGTACGCCTCAGTATCCATCCTTGTTTGTTGAACGGGTGGTCTTAGGAACGGCGGTACTCCTTAGCATAATCGAGTATTGTTTCGGGGTGTGGGACGACGCAGGGAATCGTCGGGGGGACGATAGGACCCCTTTCTGGCTCAGGAGCAGAACCCTGATTTTTGTATGCTAGGGTCTTAAAAGAAAGAAATTCGATATTTGATGAGGTTTGGTTCTGTGTAGTTATTCGAGTTGGTTCGAAACTTTTCCCAACTGACTTCTATTGAAAATAAAGACGAAATCCCAAGAAATAATATTTTTTTTTATCTTTCTTAAACTCGGTTGAAGAAAGTAAGAAAGTAAGAAAGTAAAAAAGGTGAAAAATGACATATGTCGTCTATGCGACCAGCCACGAGGGTTGATCAGCAAAACAATAACACTAAGACTGGAGACCAGCAAAAACAAGGTCTCCCACTATTTCTGCAGCAATATGAATTGTATGGCAGGTCGCACGTACAGACGTAATGTAGGCTGCGTAGGTACCTAGTTAGTGGATCGTCCGGTACTCCGGGATTCCAGATTTAGGTGTAAGACGGGTGGTTGGCAAGGGTTGGCAATGGTTGGCAATGGTTGGCAAGGGTGATTAAACAGGATCAGGATTCAGAACCAATCATTTGAACATCTCTGCTCGATACGGTATGTAGTACTGTAGAGAGGCACAGTGTTTAAAGCTCAGGACAACTCCTCTATTGCTCCTCTCCCCAAAGATCCACAAGCCAAGACTTTTGAAGTAGAAGCAGGGATCACGCGGGAGATCTTCTAGGATTGGGTTGGGTTGGGAAGACAAAGGACAAAGGACAAAGGACAAAGGATAAAGAGAAACGGCAGAATACCGATGGTCTTGTTTCGAGTTCATTAGTACCTCTCAGCCTTATGTAGGACGGAGAAGTTTTGTATTTCTTGAATTCGAGACTCGAACGTTTAAAAAAAAAAAAAAAAAAAATATGAAGAAAAGGATCATTTGTAAAAGACGGTTTAGGATGAGCAAGTAACACTTACATAGCATTAGGTACTTCGTAGCTCCATTTAACCAGCCATCTCTTAACATGTGGATGTGGGTCTTGTATCCTCGAATCCCTGGCTTGTGATAGGTGATAAGCAATTGTTCAACAGACAGAGTCTTGCATAAACTGGAACTCTTCAGCAGCACTTACGTAGTGATTAAATCGCTTTGTAGCGCTAAAACTATCAGCTCTAGACCCCTCGAACAAAAACATGACCACTGATACTCAGCCTAGCTGTACCGCTTTATTATCCATCTAGGTATGTACCTTAGGTGAGTAAGCCCGCGTAACATATCTACGTCTGTACCGAGCCTGATTCGAGCCTGATTTATACGAATTCAATTTCCCATTGATCTATTCAAGATCACAAAAGGTTTCGATATATGGATACGATGCTTCCAACCTTGAGTCTATGAGGTTACAATCGCATTTTAGTCGACGCACGGTTGATGCACGTGGCACATCTAACCGCATACCGCACCGTTTCGGTTAGGTATGGTATGTATTTTGGATAGATATGTGTACCTACATATCTCGCCGGATGGATATCAGATACGTAACGATTTTAAATACGAGAAGATTCACTCGTGCAAAAGACGGATGTTTTACTAAGACAGAGTAACTAGTTATACTTAAGTAACTATCGTCATAAGAATCTTACGTATGAGTTGACCCTACGATGGCATGTCACCAGGGAAAGGAACTCATATAATAGCCATTGACTTCATCTTATGAGTTAGTACATCTGTGAGCTTCACTGAACGCAGACTACAACATATAAATCTCAACATTGTCTCAACGGCCTCAGCACCCTTACAGGAGGTTCCTAGTAGACTTCATAGTACAACAAGACCAGTCTCACTTATACGTATCCAACCGGTGCTAAGACTAAATCAATGTTTTGTTTATTGTATCACCTCGACGTATACACTGCGTCGATGTTTCAACTCACTTTTCACAATTCACACGATGCCAGTTTCCCTGACCTGAACCTTAGTCATGCATTCGAGGAATCCTCATTTCCAGGTGGCCGGAATGCTTCATTGAATAACTAAATACTATGCCCTTCTCCTGGCATAACAACCATAAAGCTGATAATACTATTATTCAGCTGTCCGTTATACTAGTATGGGCGACTGGTATATTCATCCGCAATAAGACGGCAAACTGCTTCCATCCGCGGAAACTCGCATTCTTTAAGGAATCCTTAGGATCCCATGAATGACAATACCCATTATGAAGCCAACTCCTGACCAACCATAAGATTTGGTTCTTCAGTAGAAACTCTCCACCATGGTATCCTTCAAGTTGCCGCCGATGTTGCCAGGTGCGGCACCCTCGCCCAACCTAAAGACACTCTCAATAACACTCAGCTCCGTCGCCGTCGTATCTAATCCCGTCACTGCCAGCCAGTCGTTGACCACCATACCAGCTCCAACCACGTTGCTGCCTCGGTTCACACTGCCCGCGACTAGAGGTACTTGCAGGAGACTGCTTAGTTCGTCCTGGTCCTGGATACTGGTCTTGGGGTGTACTAGTCCGCCTTGATTACTCAATGCCATATAGCTTCCGACTAGTACATTGTCTGCGACCGTCTGTCGGAAGACTTCAACCCCTAGAACATCTGAAATAATCTCCTCCGTCTCGCGCTCTAGATCCGGATGGACTAGAGCTATGTGATCATTTGTTACGATAACATTGCCCAAGGCGGATAGACGTTCTTCTATTCTTTGGATCTTGATCTCGTCAGGTAAGGAATTGCGCAGATGTTGCAGCTCTTGATCTGTTGTAGAAGTAGGTACTAAAAGACCCTTGCGGTTTCTAAAGAAGATAGACTAGTTAGTCCCAAGCTACCATATAGATACCTATATATAATGCGATGGCATATTTCTCACCCTGCGGTTAACCGGCCGATGATGCGCGTGCCTGCGATTGTAGTTCGGCAGATGGGAATAACATCTTGCAATTCAGCTTCGAAGACGCTGTAAAAGTTTTCGCTCGCGCCGACGGCAGTCAGAGCGTAGGAATTGGTGAGTGTCGCGAAGACGCCGACCCTATATATCAAAATTGCATCATTAGCAACTTTTTGCTTCCTACCACACAAATTTGCTTTCGCGGGGTCCAAATGGCGGGGCTTACTCGTTGGAGTTCTCGAATTGAGCGCGCACAGACATGATTTGTCCACCACAAGTTGTAGCACTAGACACTATGTCGGTTGGAATTGTGAAGGAAAAGAAGGTTGTTTAAATTCTAGAGGTTAAAAAAAATAAGGTAGTTGTTGAAAACAGTAAGAAATATGTTGTCTGTTGTCTGGTATGCAGAAGTATGTAGGTAAAAAGGCACTAAGGCTCGGGATAACGCTGAATATTAATCTAAAATATTCATGTGGGGCTATACCAGTACAATCTGATTATTTCGTACTACAAAGAAGCTCTAGAACTAAGAGCATAGGTAGAGCTAACTTTCCCGGCTGTGACTCAATTATCTGCCATTCGGGCATTGCCACAAATGATGACTCCAGCAGCTCTAGACAGGGGTGTCCGTACCAAATACTTTGTCCACATAGGCTTGATCCATATCTATGATATGTACCAGCTACCTCTATGGTGCATTCCTTAGCCACTATGAATCATTTTCACTCATACATAGAACATTGAATTTCATTCATGCGCATTTCATATTGTTCCCTCAATTTCTCACGCCGGCTAAGCCCTAAACTCTTCATGATACATAGAGCTTATATTGGTAAAACCTCTCCCTTATTGGGGATTAAGTACCAAGTAGGTAACGAGTTCCGGGTAAGTTAGGTTGTTACCTAAAGCGCAATGAATTACTTTCATAAGCCTATAAAAAGTCTTTAGGTAGGCTCTTAGCCTCTATAAAACCACTTATACACAACAATGTACCTAGGTACTATAAAACATGCACAAATCAAAGAGGATAAGCAATAGCATATACGGAGTATCAAGTCAATGCTTATGCATTCTAGGTAGAGCCAATGAAGCTACATCATTGCTAAGTCTGTTTATATAATGGACTATTCCTCCCCCGGGAATACCACCTTTGACTCCCATGATTTCATCACCGTAACTCCACCGACGGGAAATATCTCGGTCCCGCAAACCCTTTGGCGATGACCGCCTGTATGTCGATATTTTCGCTCGGATCACGATGCGGGTTCCACATCTTCAATAATATGAACCGTCCAGAAACCGGAGGGTCAAACTTGATCGTACATTTGCTTTTGTTTCGCTCAATAAAAAATCGTGCGTGAGGAGCCATCATCTCCCCGCCTACCGCGCGAACGGCCTCCTGTGTAGCGACCTGCGCAGCTTCCACTGCCTCTGCTAGTGCAGTACTTGATCGATTGCGATGTCGTCGGTAACTCTGATATGCTGAGCTGAATGAATAATCATTCGTGTTACCCTCATCGTCGCTTGTTTCACTCTCGAATGGCAAGGACCCAATCCTATTGGGTGGTCGCCAATCCCCCCTCGGAGATGGATCATCCGTCTCGTCGTCGCTACATTCCGTAGTGACCCTAAAAGGGGGCGGTGCAACATTGAATTCAGAGGGAATCTGAGCAACGCGGACGTTATTGTCTTCATCGTCCATGCCTATATTATATAGACGTCTCGCCCTGATCTGCGCGTGAGTCATGGTACTTCCATCCTCATTATGTCTGATAGACACAATTGGTGTCAGGGGTTGGCTATCTCGTTCCGCGCGCCTGGGTGAACTTCTAGTCGTCGAGTACTGGATTTGGTACTGAGCCGTCCGTGTCAGGAGATGGTCAGACGTCATCGAAACGAAGACCATACCTTCCTGTACACTACGAAATCAATTAGCGAGAGGCTGAATAGGAAAAGGAAAACACTCACGGAGAAGTAAAATTGGACCGAGGAGCTTTTATAATTAATTCCTTTAGCGTGAAGATGGTGCTCCCTTGGTGCCTCAGTATGATATTGCATCTTGGTCCTTCGGTGCAGTAGACGCTCTGGTCGTTTTTGAGGATGTTCTCAGCGGCGTACCTCTGGCCATCGTCCGAATACATGCCACCATCACAGCTTACCAACTCCATGGTCAGCTGACCCGGCTCCACCTGTCCATACTTCCCATACCGGAAACCTTGAAAACCGCTAGGTAGACGATCGGAGTCTAATTTGCGCCTCTTTACTCGTCGATTCTCCTCTGCCGGATCTTGTGGCGGCGGCGGCGGCGGCGGCGGTGGCGGTAGCGTTGAGAATGTAAGGTCAGAATAGGGATGGCCAGGAGGATGAGTAAAATCTAAGAGCGCCCGTAATTCAGAATTGGTGTCTTGCCCGTAGGCGTTCCTCATCCAAGGGAGATTGCGAATCAGCTACCTGGCCGTTGGCGGAACGGCGAGTGCCACGTGAACCTCTATCAAAAGGTTCAAATTGCCAGGCCTCACTCCCTTCATCGTTAGTCTCGCTTCGATTCCATGGCATATTCCGCAACCTCGCGTAGCGATCCATCCCCGTGCTGCTCGCGCACCCGCTGCACTAGATGGGGGCATTGCCGAAGGTCGTCGGGTACTGGTTAAAGATCGTAGTGGCGGCAGGTAAGGAGCAGAGGGGGTAAGTTATAGCGGGGCGATGCGTCAGAGCTTTGCGGCTCCCTCGAGAATCTTCGTTGCGCTTCCGGGTTAAGCTCGAACGGCATACTGTTCCGGGACGAGGAGCGCTGACCCAGGCGGGTTAAATGGCTGCGGACGATATCCGGCCGGGAGCGATTAGGTGGCCGAGGATAAGGATAATACCTCTCTATAGCCCGATATAACTCTCCAGAGGGGCTGATGTCGGTAGGTGTAAAATCACCATCGAGTATGGAACGTACTATCTCGTCGGCGGTGCGAAAAGGTCTTGCGTTTGATGGAGGTTGTTCGGAAGAATCGTCCGACTATCGAAGAGCGATATGGTCAATATAATAAATGATCTTGGGGCGCTCAAAAGCATATAAGGGCGGGGAAGTGAGTTGCTATTTCAGCGCAAACGAAAGGTAGAAGTCGGCGCCGGAGGAAATATGGTGGGTGAAGCTGAAGCTTACCATTAAGAGACTAGGAACTTTGTACGTATTTGTCAAAGACAGATAGACTGTGCGTCAGCGGACCAGACCGCAGCTGATGTGTACCTGCTTAAGCGAAGAAGGGCCTAGTCAGTGATATAGTGATGAATTGGTACTATCAGGGGTTGCAACTGGTATATGTTAAGATGATCAAAGTCGATGGGTTGGGGGACAGGGAGGGATATCAAATGGAGTTGATCAATGGAGTGTAGTTGGGAGTTGAAATGGGAAATCCCTTGGGAATAAGGAATGGGACATGCAGGCGTGGGATGTTGTGTGAAAGGGCATTGGTGAGTCTGGAGCGGGTAAGCCAGTTCATTGGGTTTTAGGCGGGGTTTTTTTTACTTCTAAAGTGTACCAAGTAGTGATGGAAGTAACGATCTAATAGGCGAAAATGATAAGATATACAACGATATTATAGGATGATTACCCGATCATTCGGGTACCTCTTAAACAGGAGCCACTAAAAGGCTATGCTCACACGCAGCCTGCAGTAACAACCCACCCCCTAGGATGTACCCGTGGACCTAAGGTTCGGTATGTAAAAGGTACATGAGGATCCGTAAACACATGCATGTGGACAGCAGGGTTATTTAGTTATTTACCTCTTTGCTTTGTACCTCAGCTTTATTCGGACCTTGTCACACTCTCTGTGTATCCATTCAATTTCTTTCAGGCAGCGATAGTATCACTTTTGATTGAGTAAGAGGACCAATATGTACTTCCTATCTACTACCTTCTTCTTTCTTGTAAGCCTCCTTGTAAGCCACGAGTTAGATTATTGAGTTTGGGTGCGCCTGCACTTACACGAAAGGACTATGATAAGGATACCTAGGTAGGTATGTACCTCAGGTATGTAGTACGTATAATTGTATTACCTAAGGAGTCATCTCCATTGGCAACTTCCTCAAACTTCATGCCTGTGACTTCATACTATGCTTATACCAGGATTGTTATGATCTTCATCTCAGTCTTGGCTTTTACACTAGGGGACCCCAACGTACCTTCCATATGTGTAGGTGACGAGAATTATTCTATTATCCAGACATAGATACCCACATTGATTTACCTAATGCAAGTTACACATGTAGTGTTACATGTACCTAAAAGACCTGAGTGACCTAAGGAGAGGCAAGGCTGGCTTGTCGCATCTTGCCTTGGTAAATGTACATACGTGATTTATATTCATCACATCCAGTTATTAACAAACGAATACCTATTTCCAACATTCAGTAAAAGTACACTTAAGGGTTAAAGGCCATCAAATCATTCAAATACCCAGAAACACCTTCTTACATATTCCCAATATTTACGGAATAGGAAAGAGAGGTTTGTTAGTCAGCATCGCAAGTAACAAGCAAGTCGCGCGCCGCGCATACTTTCTCGTCTCATCTTCACGCATTATCACTTTTGAAGGCGTTCAGCTCAGCCACCAGACTTGACAAGTCACCAACATTTCATGCCTTCAGCCTTCATCACAGTATACCTACCTGCACCTTCCCGTCATTAACTTCCATTTACCTTTACATTTGGACATCTATAACTCATCTCGAAATGGAGCCTCAAGACCAAACTGCTGTTCCAAATCAGCAACCTATCCCAGCTGAAGCTCAAGTTTCCGACCCGAATCAACCAATTCAGGATGGCAGAATATCCGGACAAGATCCATTACCAATATCAACCTCTGGCATGCCTTTACCACCTAACAACTCGATACCGGGAAATGGTGTTCCGATATTTCCTAATGCAGATGATACCTTTGCCGCGCTTCAGCAAACGGTCTTCAACAACGGCAACTTTACTAATCCAGGCTTGATAATACCCCCAAATCAACCACACATTATACCCGATTTCAGCAATCCCACTATACCTCAGCCAACTAACGGAAATGCCCTAAGTGCAGGTAAGATAGCAACTCACTTTATTACCCAAGTTCCTATCTAATACTGCTGCCAGATGACATCGCGCTATATGACCGCCAACTGCGGTTATGGGGTATGGAAGCGCAACAAAAGATTCTGAAGAATGTTGCTAAAAATCTAGTGATCGGTTCAAAGTCACGGAAGCGGATCTTGTCGTCGTCGCGCTTGTCGGTGTTGCTTCATTGCAGATTCTGGAAGTATTATGACCAAAGGCGCGTCGTTTTTTGGTGGCTTCGATATCGTCATCGCAACGGATCTTAGCCCCACAGTACTCGCTTTCATCAACACCGCCACTCGCCTCCATAACCGCCAATTTTACGCAGCGGCCACCTACGGCTTGTACGGTTACATATTCTGTGATCTAATCGAGCATGACTACGTCCTGCAGCGAGACAAGCCCAATGTGCCGACGGCAGTAGGTCCAGAGACCCGGACTCGCAGTGTCATCAAGGTAGAAAGTGAGAAGGAAGGCGGTAAGACCATTGAGAAGGTGCAAAAGCGCGAGTTATACTCTACGTGGGACCTCGCATCCGAGACGAGCTTACTGCCTTCCGAGTACCTTAAGTCTAAACGCCGTCTTAAAGCCGTGTCACCAGCTTTATCCTGCCTGCGCGCCCTCTGGGCCTTTCAACAAGCCCACAATGACCGCTTCCCTGAGCATAACAAGCAGGACTTGGAGGCTTTCACCAGATCTGCCACGCATAACCACCAACTATTATCTCTCCCCGCCGAAACGCTCCGCTCCGAGTTCCTGCGCAGCTTCCTACAGAATATAGGTAGCGAGATCGCGCCCGTGACAGCTATCCTCGGTGGCCAGCTCGCACAGGACGTCATAAATGTCCGTGGGCAGCGCCAACAACCTATCCAAAACATGGTCGTGTTCGACGGCGATAAGATGGAGGCTGAGATGTACCCGCTCCATCCCGAGGGTAATCTTGGCAGGGCGCAGCTCGAACTGTCGACGGGCCCGGGCATAATGCCGCTGGGTCACCTTGATGCCTCGCAGATGCTTCCTATGGATCCAGCGGCTATGATGATGGCGCCTGCTCCCGGTATATGATGAGACGGGTAACGCATGGGAAGGTCATACAGAAGGAGCAAAGCAAAGTTTACTTGCGTTTGGACACGGTGGGGGCCGAATCCTAGGCGTTTTTTCAGAGTTGGCATAGCAGATTTCCACGTTTCCCGAATCCTAGTGATATTCCGGTTCGATTATTTCCATTTTCCTGGGGATTAGCAGGCGGGATTCCAATGAAAATTTATTTTTCTTCGCGAGAGGCTAAAAAGAGAAGGGGGAGTACATCCGATAGTGTGAGCATGGATCTATCACTTACAGATTTTTTTTTTTTTTTCGGTGTGCTGTGGTCATGAAGACATACGGAAACTACTTGAGCTAGTTAGAAGAGAGTGAGAAGGAAAGAATAAGAGAAAAGGCAAGGGAAGAAACAGAGAAGACAAAACTCAGACGGTGCTGTATAATAATAATAGGCGGCCATCTGAAATGCTTTGCGATTCTAACAAATCGGTGTCTTTGGAGTGATCTATTAAATTAAAATATGGTGATGGCTAACCTTCGCCTAGACATATACTTATGAATTATTCAATTTCCCTTGCAAAGGGCTTTTCCATATCGTACACCTAATCTATGATACACAACTATGCTGAGGCCGGTGCGGCAAGGCTGTGGCCTTGCCTCTTCCTAGGTTACTATAAGTTGCGTATATACGTACCTCATGTAGATACTCAGATTAGATAGTAAGCCAGTACTCCGCCAAGCATGGGAAGAAATAGGCCGGGGATACCACATCTTCTACTTAGGAAATATTCTTACTAGTTGTACAATCATTAGTTTATGTGGTATTTTAATATTGCTTAGTTTATGGAAGAAGCAGGCCTGCCCGAAGTCTACTAGGCAGCATTATAACCACCCATTAACTAGAATCACGAGACAAGTCACAATACCAAAGGCTTTAAGTTTTATGTGCAACACCAGAAAATTCATTTGATCCCTCTATACAAGGTTCGCTATCCTTAGATACGACCAGGCCACAACCCGTGGCTCTATCTCGGTAACTCGCTGCCTTCCTCGCGCCTCGCTCTTCTATATCCCTCGTCCTCCCTTCTCCGCCAAGGGGAATCATACCAAACGACCAACGACCAACGACCAACTCTTCCTGACTTATTACAATGCAAACCCCCTCCCTCTTCTATCGAGCACCTCTCCCCTAACCCGTGCCAGATACACAAGATATAGTAGGAGGAAAAATAACAAAAAACACAAGACGACGAAAAATAATTCCTCTCTGCTTATCCCTGAACTCCAAATTTTTATGCAATCGTGTATTTTTGGGGGACGGTATGCGAATTCCCCCGTCCAATGCAGCCAGCCAGCCCTATCCGGCGCCAATGCTGTGGGTACCAAAGTGATACTATGACGAAGAATACAAAGTTTCCTAGTAGTAATTTCAAAAATTAAGGCTAAAAAACGCCGAGATGTATGCGAGAAAGGTAATAGTGTAGGCGGACGGTTGTCATGAATAATGTCGTATAGTAATCAATAAGGTATGCTAATAGTTTTCCCGTATCCGATATTCTATCATGCGGATTGTTCATCTCCCAGATGTATGGGATTTCGATTCGTAAAATCGGCTCGGTCGATATATAGGGGGGGCAGAGCCACCCGAGCTCTAGTTTCGCTCGGAGGCGTTCCATTTGCTGATATAGGGTTGTATCATGCTGTGAAACGACAATGGTCAACGCGGTGGTCTTTATATAATAGTTGTTTCGGGCTGAGACCTACTTTGGAGACTCCTTCTCCTCGGAGTCCTCCTTCTTCACACTCCTGTTTCGACTCTTCGAAACGTTGTTGACGTTCCATCCCCTAATAGTTGTGGGGCCGGTTCGCGGGGGCGGCTCGTTGGCTCGGTAGTCCTTGATTGCCTCCTTGTGGTCATAATGAGCGAGCCTCAACTCGGAACCGCCACTGGATGGCCAGGGTCGGTTGTGGGGGATAGGTGCAGCAGCAATTTTGCGGTACTTTCCATTGCTGCTGCCATTCGATGAAGAACCCTTGCCGCGGGGTGTATGGGCGGGCGACGAAGGAGACGTTAGAGGTGGGCCAGTCGGAGATGTCGAAGGTATAGGAATTTCCATCTGTGTCGAAAGAGGCGCTAGGTGTGGTTGGCCCTGTAGGGGCGGAGACATTTCGAGGGGATATGCGGACATGTGGGGAGGTATATGAGGTTGGTTTAGTAGCATACCAGACCCTGACATAGGTGGACCTTGCTGGGCAGATATCGGCATTAGGGTTGACTCATGGTGGAAGCTAAGACCCTGGTGAAAGGGCCGTGATGGTGCAGGTGCAAAGAAAACCCCGAGTTGGAGTGAACTAGACCACGGGGTGAATCGAACTCTTGCGCCCGATGAATAGATTGAGATAAAGGTGGCTGTTGAGCCAGGTTCAAGCCCTTTCCCAAGCCATCTGATCTGTTGGGTCGTAAAGGAGGTAGAATAGGGCTATCTCTCACGCTGCTCTGGTTCGAAAATGGAATCCTAGGTGGTGCAGGTTGTTGCGGCACTTCCATTACCGGAGTGGGAGCTGGTGCGATATGCGCGAAAGACGAGGCGGGGTTCAACGCAGTCTGCAAGAATGCATTGGGAGGAGCCGGAGGTTGAGTAGGTAGGCCAAGAAGGCGAGGGTCGATCATAGAAGAATCGCTCATAAGCATAGCATCTGTTTGATGATGATGATGTTGCGGCTGCTGTTGAAATGTTTCCAAGGCAGCGTCTGCAAAGATAGAAAGTGCGGTGGCACTACCGTCGGAATAGCGTTCTGGGCGGGTAGGGGCCGGCTCTGCGCTCGTAAAGACATCTCTCACGGCATCATAAGGGCGAGATGGACGCATAGTAGGAGATGGTTGTATGGGCTTGCCTAAGTCTGAGACTTCGGCAGCCTGGAGAAGAAGAGACATATTGTCTCTGCAGGTAGAGTCATCCGCTTCCGCCGATTGGGCATAAACTGGTGTAGCATTGGAGGACATAGTTAGTCTCTCACGGACCCTGCGTTCGCGATCCCGCATCTCATCGGTGACAATTTCTTCGGGGTCGAGTTCTTCATTTTCACAATAGCTCTGAAGCATTCCTGACATGGAACCCTTGATTCTATCCTCCTTCAGCATCATGTCCATTTTCATAGGTCTGGTCGAGCGAGATGCATGGATGATTGTATTTTCGTTAGGTACGACAACGATAGGACGCGTTCCATCGACACGCTCATGGCTATATTCTGGCTCATTTGTAGAGCTAGGAAGGAACATGCCATACTTCGGATGCAGTCCGTGCTTCTTTATAACTTCCGGGTCTAGGGTATCTTCCTTGTAGTCTCGGACGTCATAGTCCTTGACCGTGTGGTCCCAATGCCAGGTATTAGAATTAGGTGAGTCGAGGAATATGCCTCTAACGGCACGGGTAGCCTTCCGGGTTGAGTCGTTGGTAGAATCACGGAACCCTATCTCGTTGTCGTCAAACTGGAATAGAGGCGGGACAATAAATCTATTACGGGGACTCTTTGCCCGTTTGTTAACGCTGCGAACGCCGTACTCATCAGGATCGCCAGCGCCGGCAGGAAGATCGGGAAAGTTTTTGCCGGAAACAATAAATTCTTGCTCATCAGCCGGCGTCGGTGTTGCAACATTGGACTCCGGGACGCCATCAGGCTGCTGCTCTGAGGCGAGTAGGCCACCGGTATGTCGGGGCTTCTTGGAGTCGGCCTGCCCATTAGGCTGATCATCCGCTTTCCGCTTGCCAGCGACCTTCCCTTTACGGCCCTTGCCTGAGGTGACAGCATCATCTGATTGACCGGTAAATGAGATGTAGGGTATGTGGTCAACATAATTATAAGTCAGGTCGAGCGTCTGAGTGGGCTTGTTAATATTAGTTAGGATTAGAACAAAGATGTGGGCGGAGAGATTATATCCGAGTTTACTCACATCAGTAGCTTGGCCTTCACGGTGGAGCTCTGCAAGAATGCTGGCGCGGTTCTCAGCACCGTCGTAGAGTTCTTCGGTTTCATACTCAAAGGAGTCCTAATAGCGATTGTGAGTAAGCGAGTTAAATTTAAGATGGGAATATATGTAATGTTAGAGTAGAAGAGGAAGAGGAAGAGGAAGAGGAATAGTTCTTACCATAAAAGTTTTATGGGTACAGATACAATCAAGCTCGTAACCGCGTTCAGCGATTTCGTCTCTAGTGCGTTGTTCACGGTCAGCAGTCTTAATGACATGCTGAAGCTGTTGGTCAAGTTGTGCTTGAACGGCGTAGTATTCAGGTACACCCTTATGGCCATCCATGGATTCTATCAGCTTCTTGAGGGTTTGATCGGCGATCTCCTCGAGAGCCGGCTTGACAGCGAGAGCAACTTGTGAGTAGAGATCTCTCAGTTCTCTCTGGCGTTCATAAGCAGCCTGAACGCGTGGATCACTATAAACTTTCTTCTGGCCTCTTCCCTTACCACGACCACCACCTTTCTTGGAGGCGGGCTTGCGTCCGGGTCGCTTGGTAACACCATTCGCGGAAGGTTTCTTGGTGGTTGTGAGGGTGCCGGCAGCAGCTTTTCCCTTTGCGGGACTCGCCGCTACGGACGGGGTGACTTTGGGCGTACTGCCCATCGTGAAAAAAGAGGGTATAGAAATTGTAGAAAGTGTATGAGTGATGATTGGATTAGATGGATTTGAGGATTAGAAAGGGTGTGAGACGTGTAAGAGTTGAAGGATGCGTGAAATTCGTTAGGGGTTGAATTACACAGAAATTTGAAGTAAAAGGTAGGCTGCTTCGGCATATGCTTCACAGATAGAAAAAAAAAGAAGGGGTTAAAAAAAGGAGTGAAGATAAGAAGAAAACCTGTTTCCTATGTTCTGATTTGCAGTTGTAGAGGTTGCAGGTGAATTGAAAAAAAGGTCGTTGTGGAAAAGTAATGTTGTAATATGTTTGCGTGTCAGTGAGAGAGATGTGTCGTGTGTTGATGGTAAAAAAAAAAAAAAAAAAAGGCGGAAATGTTTAGTTCAGTAAACTTCGTA
The DNA here is from genome assembly GCA_902805475.1 of Entonaema liquescens. Classification (NCBI taxonomy): domain Eukaryota; kingdom Fungi; phylum Ascomycota; class Sordariomycetes; order Xylariales; family Xylariaceae; genus Entonaema; species Entonaema liquescens. The sequence goes on from CADCSX010000007.1 coordinate 2,370,980, forward strand.
ACTTTGACCCAAAACAAAATTAAAATAGTTGCAGGCTGTAAAGGAAAAAAAAGTAGATGGACAATCGAGAATAGAATTCGTCGAACCAGTCCATCCGATATCTAAGTTATTGTCTAAGGTGACGAAGTCGTGGCAACAGGAATAAATCCGAAAAGCTCACTTTCATATCACCATAAGATTTTCTCCCAAGTTCCCAGCACAATTAAACAGCAAAGACATCCTGGACTTCCCGATGCAGTCAAGTCCCTGTGCTGTCTAGTTGCGCTTGGCCCTCTGCGGCGAGCTAAGTCGTAATTGATTGGTCCGGAGAAACCCCTGACCCGCTCCCGCTTTCGGCTCAGAGAGGTTTTAGGTACCTAGGTAAACTACCTACATACCTACAAATTTAACACTATAGGTACTACACTACAAAACCAGCCACTTGTATCGCTAACTAAACTGAAAACTGGAATAACAAGCACGTTAATTTTTCATAGGACTTAGCAAATTTACTATTTAAGTACCACCTAGATAGTCAGACCTAACTTAGAGCATACCTAGGTACATGTGTTTTCCTTCAAGTTGATAGAAGAGCTAAGCGATAATATAGGTAGCAAAAAACTGTAGCCGCCTATACGCATGTACCTAGGTACTCCTAAAAGCCGGGCCTCGTTTTTATCTACCACTTATAATTCAATCAACCGTACCCTGTATTCTTCACCGCCAGCCAACGCAGAAGCAGGAATACGTGTAAATATAATCTATCTGTCAGTATATGGCTATAGTGAATAGCCAGCGCTATCTTTAAACTACGCCGGTACCTATCTAACCACTCCAAAAGCTGGGTAAGATTTATACGTGTAGTCATTAAGTTACCTACTATGGTCCATAGCCTTATGTGAATGAGTAATAAACAAATCGAAATGTTCGACAAGTGTTAGTTTACTAGTTTGTGTATCCTCTTGTGTATCCATGAGAAAGGGTAGCTTGCATTTACACGTAAAGTAAGACCTTAGGCCCCTACGCTAACAGTTTAGGTGGGAGTATGCTTAGACATGCTCGCTATGATATTGGTTTTGGCCTTTTTTTTTTTTTTTTTTTTTCAAAGATAACTGTACCGATCTATCATATCTGTACATGCTACGCATGGTAGATGTCCAACTTAAATGCTGTTTAGGTCGTTTAGTAAAGTGTCAGCTTTATGGCATTACTACATACATATGGGCTTAACTTGGTTGCAGTTGATATACATTGATATATATATATTCACCCTAGTTAAAGGTATTTAATACCTAAGTAGTAATAATCTTACTCATGCGGTCTAACCATTAAATTCTTATTGTAATCATATCATATATTGTGTCTGATTGTCTGATGTAAGGCACCATAATATTTACAATTATACAAATATATCTTACGTCTTGGTGTGAGGTAGTAAATAAGGCGCCTCACGCGGACCTCAACGGGAATGGCCGAATCTGTAGATTACCTACTAAGGTATGTATGTATGTACATGAAATTAGGTACATATGTACGTGTAGCCGTAGTGACGTACCTCATGTACCTAGATATGTCAATAATATGACGTCTCATTGGCCAAAAATAAACCCCATCCATCTTAAATCCCCGGAATTCCTATATTAAGACTAGCCCGGTTCCATGCTTCGTCCCGCGAAGGGACCTAGCCGCAAGAAAGTGGGATGGTCATGTCCCGCGGTTTCTGAGCCACTAATTTTTCTTCCTTTCCTTCGGAGCTACACCTCAACCCAACATCACCTCACCTCACCTCAAAACCTCCCACCTTACCTTACCTACCTTACCTTACCTTACCTTAGGTAGCTTAGGTACCTACCTCAAACTTAGTGGTTATTCCATTCCACTCACACTTACACCCCGAAGATTACTTACTCACCAATCTCAATAATTTGTATACACTTCATTGCTTTTGCGGCAGGTCCGCGTCTATCATTTGTACTACACGCGACACCATGCGCCATTGGTAGCTCATAAGTTAGGGGAACATGGGGAAGCGGCGGAAGGTCGCGCACAATGCTCGACCGGCACAGAAATATAATGCTGGCAACAACCAAAAGCCGCAAGGCGTAACAAAGCCGAAGCCTCAGAAGCAAAAACAACCAAATCCGCAACATGACGAACCCACGATACCCTTCGCGCCCGAAGACAAGATCCTGCTGGTCGGCGACGGTGACCTCAGCTTCGCCGCCTCCCTGGTCGAACACCACTACTGCGCCGACGTGACCGCCACAGTCCTCGAGAAGTCCCTTGAGGAGCTGGTAGAGAAGTACCCCCACGTGCCGGAGAATATCGCCAAAATCGAAGCCGAGGACAGTAAGGTGCTGTACGGTGTTGACGCCACCAAGATGGCGCCATTCGTAGACAAGAAAGGCAAAGATGCCGTGGGCGTGATGGACCGGATTATTTTCAACTTCCCGCATGTCGGCGGGAAGAGCACCGATGTGAATCGACAAGTCCGGTACAACCAGGAACTGCTGGTGGAGTTCTTCAAGCACGCGATGCCGTCCCTGGCGCCGGGAGGCTCGATCATCGTTACGCTATTCGAGCGCGAGCCGTATACGCTGTGGAATATTCGAGACCTTGCTAGACACACAGGTCTCCAAGTCGAGCGCAGCTTTAAATTCCAGGCGAGCGCGTATCCGGGCTATCACCATGCGAGGACGCTGGGCGTAGTGAAGAGTAAAAGTGGCGAGACTGGCGGCGGTTGGAAAGGCGAAGATCGAGCCGCGAGAAGCTATATATTTGTTCGGAAAGATGACGAAACTCGACCGCGTCCGAGTAGTACTAAGAAGCGCTCGAGGGCTCAGGATGATGAGTCTTCAGATGATGACTGATGTAGAAATTGCATATATATAATGCCCTTGTGAATTTGCCTTGATATTTAAGACGATATGACCTTTAGAATGAGGTCTTTGCACCTATCGGCATTTCTAAATCCCTAGGACTGCGCAGATTCTAATCCTATGTCACTTATGACTTAACCTCTAGGTACTTTCAGATTACAGCATCCAAGGTTCGGGAAGGTATAGAAATTAGAAAATTGCTTTGAAAATGTAACAACCAATTATAATATTTAAGAGCATCCTGGTATGAGATATGGTAGGTACGGCAGAGGGTTTGGGGCATATTTACCCAGATATTATAGTAACGTCTTGGGTTTCACTATTCTTTCACTACGATAGTTTCGGCGTAACAACCGACTTAGAGATTTAGGTATCATAGCTATTCTTAGGGATATTAAGTTCAAAGCCAAAGAAGAGTATAGAAAGCATCATAGATCGTATCCTAATATCTTAGGGTAACGTATTGCCAAAGTTGTAATTTCTCTTTGGCAAACGCCTGTTTGCTAAGAGTATTCGAACAATGCATTAGTAGTTTTGGTCAAGTCCACTATGGAACAATACTCTCGAGAATCCTCCTGTCAAATAGGTATCTAGAGCGAAGATACCACTCACATACCTATCTTATTGTTAACCCAGCACTTCGAATTATTAAGGACATGACACGTCTTTCCTAGACGCCCATACTATATATCTAGCATATAGTTGATGTTTACTCTAATTAGTACAACCTGGGATATATCCTATGATACTTCCAAGTTTGACGCCAATGAAGCCCCAAGCTTCGCACCTATCCGGCCATATTCCAAGAACGATGTTATGCATTTCCCTCCATTTCAACAGTGTTGTTTAATTAAGCATTGTCAGGCATCGCCATGCAACCACTATATCCATCTCTGTATACACGAACTGCCTCGAAAGCCAAGAGCAACATCCCGTGTCAGAAGACCACCCGTACTCTCTTAAGACGTAGATTTATAACACCAAACATTTCTTAATAATCCCAAAGCAGGCCCTTTTGTATGCATGTATGTAACCCCCATTATCGAATAATACCCAGCGGCGCCAAAATAAATTACCCTACCTACCGCTCTCACCTGTTCGCAGCCGAAGTTAAGCTTCAAAAGCAAGCAACTATATTAATCCCCGTAGCTGCAAAGGCGGCTGCTGAAGTTCTGGCCTATCACGGCGCCCGGGTTATATCTTGCAGCTTGACGTTTGATATTATCCTATTGGCCCGCCATACTTATACCTCCCTACTTGTGAAACCATCCCTCGTTCCGTTCCGCTCGTGTAGCATTGCCGCATACTAGGCCAAGACTATCTGGATATCTGCGCCCGCGTAATTGTCTCTGATCATGGAAGACCTCATAGTTACATTACATGATGCTGGGCTATGCGAGATATATACGAATGTTGAATTATATGGGGGTTTTGTGTGGGCGCACGTCTGGAGTAGCTGGCATTGATAGAGAATGCCTGGATAGAATGTCCTCAGGGGCTGAGTATCCTATGGGGGTCTCGAGAGTGATCAGTATACCTTCAACCACAACTTGCACATTTTCCGATAGTAGTAGTCTCGATATTTTTAATAGTATAACTTTTGTTCCTAGTTGTATTTGCTTGTAAACGTACACTCAGCCATGCGTACATACGTGCGGTATGTATCATCATTTCCATCCACCATAACCCCCTATATAACCAAGAACGCCACGGAAAATCGTACACGAATAAAACGGCATTTGCCAACTGCCAGGAGTAAGGACTCTTAATCCAATAACCCCGTCAATAGAACTGCGCCAGCAAATGCCCAAGACAAAGGCCGAACCAAATTTTAGTTGTCCATCTGACCAGCTGCCCTTAGAATGGAGTTATCGAGCCGAGTTAAAGTTAACAAAGCCTGAACTCTCGCTAGAAGTGGAGAAGAGGAGAAAATGTAATACAGATAGCCGCCGTCCAGCAGTAGAACAGAATAAAAAGCCGTGTGGGTATATCATGAAGCAGTATCCTATCCTTCTCGAAGACGTGAAATGCCTAGAACATGCGAGGGATATGTGTTAGTCCCTCAAGGCTTTGAAAAAAAAAAAGAATAAAATGCCTCCCAACCAAACAAAAACATTCCTCTATGAGCCCAAGCCACCCGAAAGAGATTGTGACACCGTGTGACCAAATTGGTCGTCTAATATACTACACTCTTCTTTAACTCCGATTCGATACCGTGGTTACCGGGGGATGGGCGTCTTTCAGCGGTTCTGGGATATTTCTCGACCTATCTCTATTCGGAAATATGGGATCAATGCCCCTATTGGATTCATACGTATGTGAAGTTCGTGGAGATGGCGAGAAAGGAGGCGGGTGTAGAGGTTGCGTTCGAGGTTGTAGGGGAGGAAGTCCTTGTGAAGTGTCCTGTTGCTGCGGGTGTGGAGCGAGTGGTGGTGATCGTGAATCCAATGCAAGTGACCCTCGATCTCGAGGCGATAAGTTAGCTCTCTCCACTTGCTCGAGAGGTTCCGGGAGAGCACGAGGCGTATCCGTAGTCGAAGCTGGAGAAGTCAACGGGAAGGAGAGATTCGCTTGCTGAGGACTGTCAACTGCACCGAAGCCCCGCTTCCTCGTTTTCTGATCGCCTGGGTTGCTTGAGATCTCGTATCCAGGCGAGGATGCGTATTCGCGCTGGGGTTGAACTGGGATAGGAGCTAGAGGGGCAGGTGTGATGGGCGCGTACTCTGTTAGCCTCGAATAGAATGCTCGAGCCTGAGCTTCCTTGTCGGCCTTGGAAGGCCGGCCGCGCTTTTTGCCCGTCGAAGTTACAGGCGGACTGATGCTAACCGGCACGGGGGGCGGATAACCATTTGGAGGGGGGCGCGGCTGAATAGTGCGCGCTGTAGCTAAATGAGGCTCGATAGGGGCCATCATCGCTTGCCTTTTTGCGGGGTGTTCGGTCAAATCGTTTAGGGACTTGCGCTTGAAGCTTGTTAAGTTCGGCGGCGGATATTTAGTCTGGAACATATTTTCGACCGCACCAAAACACTGGTTCATATTTCGGCCTGCTATCATTAGGGTGAGGTCTCATGGAGGCGGGCCCGTTATACATACCACCGGGGAGTTGCATCGACATCCAGTTTGGCTCGACCTGGTGAGCCTTGATGAAGTCGACGAGAGTGGAGACATCTATGGTGCTGACTTTAATTATTTCACCTAAGACGAACCGCTATAACATGCGGAAATTAGTTACTCTGAAGGTAACATAATAGTGGCCAGATAATATTACCTTCTCGTCGTCTGAAAACGTAGTATCCATGGTGGGCGACCACGTCTGACACCGGTAAAGACGATTTATGGGGGGGAGGGGAAAAGAAGACAAGGGATATGCCAGCAGAGCTGCGAGAAAGTCATTTGAATGCAAAAAAATGGTCGAAGATATCACACTTTGGGAGGCAACTGGTCGTAAGGCAGATGCTGAGGCGGCGTAGTGTATGAAATGCGATAGACGCCTATTGTGCCCGAAGTTCTAGGCCATCAGGTGGCAGTGATGGGCTGGGTAAACTTCAGATAGCAGGGAGGGTGGTGTACGGCGCCGGGATGCTAAGTAGGGTAAAGGAGGGCGCGGGAGTATCGCAAGAGGATAAAGAGACGCGCGCAAAAAAATAGAGTACGACGCAAGCGCGCGTCTTGGGCGAAGAGAGAACCGAGAAGCAAAGCGAGCGTGTCTCGGTTGAGTAAGTTGACTAACGAAACCGTTTAAGTTGTACAAACGAGGGAGTATGAGCCGTGGTCGTTAAGAATGCGCGGCGATCTCCTAGGTTGCGTTGCGTCTACAAGGGTAGCGCGGTGGAACAGGGTGTGGTCTTCTGTTAACCAGGGCCTCCTTGGTACTCCGTATTGTACATCTGAGGGCAAAATAATAATAAATTGTTAAGATGGACTGGATTTCCCTAGTCTGTCTTTGTCCAAAAAAGAGTCCCGAGCTTTTTCACGCCATCAAGCGAGCGCCCTCTCTTACAGAGACCCAACAATGTAATAAAACCAACCCGGGAAAAAATCCTTAGCGATGAGGCGCTGGTGCCGAATTTCTTTTTTTTTTTCCCTTCTCTTAATGTCCCTCTCTCTTTATTCCCTTTTGCGTCTGAACACCGGCATATAATTCTGGACAAGCCCACCCGCGTTGCATGAGTCGCGAACTGCAGCGCTAGATCGAGATAGACAAGCGATCGATATGAATGCTAAGCTCTAGAGCTGGCTGTCCCCATTCCCCTCCAGATCTGGGTTCGGAGGCTTTCCTGACTTTCCTGTACTTTCCTGGCTCACCTTAGCACATGCAAGAGCACGAGCAGAGAGATGTGAGCTTGCGAGACGCGCAGATTTGGTGTAGTGCCTCCGCTACTAGCCAGCAGGTCATATGCTGAAAATATATGCCATTAAGGAAGTATCGTGCATAACCACTGCAACCATCACGATTTTGGCTCGATAGTTGACTGGACTGTCGATATGCAGCTCTCTCCCTCTTGCAGATGGGCAAATACATCCATGTCGTTGGCTGTTTAAGCCAATCCCGCTGACCACTTAGACAAATCGGGTCGCCTGACTAGGCTCTTCTTGCATTGGTCTGGTAAGAATCGAGAAACATTGAATCTCGTCCTCCCTCATAGAGGCTAATTTCCACACCACCATTATCATTAAGAGGTTCTCTCTGCTAGCAGTGTTTTCTACACCGCCAAAAGTGCAAATAGCAAAGGAGACCAACAGATTAATGGCGAGAGATGTAATGTGATCGAAAAGGCAACAAAATAGCATAAGCCATAAGCACGGAACTGAGAATCCCATTAGCTCCCGCGTAACTAAGGACATTTCCTAGGTGGATTTGAAATCTCATTGGTCGTCCTTCCCCTGCCTCCGTTGGCTCGTTTTTGTAGTAGCTCTCGAAGTCATCTCCGCTCTTCGGTAGCGACCTTCTCGGGGGTCGCTTGACTGGTCGAGAGTCACTGAAATCTCGCCAATCGCAGTCGCGGGGAAGTGCTCCTAGAGCATTCACACGTTTAGCGACAAGCACAGATCAAGAGTTCGTTACATATGACGATCTATGAGCCGCGAAGCTGCATAGGGGTTTGAGTTGATCCATCCAGGGCTATAAAAGATGGCTAGATTGCCCTCGAGCAATAGATATTTTCTCGATTTGAAGAATTGAAATGCATCAAATGCATCATTTTGCGGAGCGCCACGTTTTTTTTTACGACCTGGGGATTGCGTAGCTCCGGACGCCAGCCCTTTATATTTATATATGTATGCTTGCTCCGACAACCCAGACACCCCATACCGCCTTTTTCCTACCTCAACTTCAGGCTCTGTTCTATGCATAATGAGTTGGCAATTCCTCATAGGGGACCCACCCACTTAGGTATAACCCGTCATTGTTCGCATACCAAAGATCCCAGACGTTGATCTTGACACGATGCAAGACAGATCGATAAGAACAATGATATTTTCCTAGCGTTGCGGCCGGGTTTATCATATAAGTGCTGAACGCTATTACGTATGTCAAGGTCGAGAGTCCTGACAGCTGTTCCTTGGGATGCCTTTGTTGCAACCATCACCGCGGCTTCGCGGGCCCTTGATAGTGCTTGTACCACGTTCCCATGTCGATGGGCCCGGTTCTAAAGATTTGAATCTAATAGCCCGGACTTGCTGGATTCGAGAATGGTGTGGTTCGATGATTCACATCTCTTGCCCTCTCGTTCCAGTAGTTGTCCAGGCTTTTTGTCATTCATAATTCTTAAGGCGTGGGTGCAGTGGTGACAACTGGTGGTGGTGTTCTTGGTATTAAAACAAGATACCGAATATATATATATATATATAACTGATCGACAAGAGCAGCACGGCATATTCTGCTTCTTTTTCTTGATATGCGGAACATCGCCGGAGTCTTGAAAGTCTTGGGATGCCTATTCTTCTCACTTACCATATAACTTTATACCTTCAAATAGCATTTTTCTAATGCTGCAAGGTGGTAAATATCTGCATCCCTGCCATTAGGAGCTTTCCCGTATATCACGCATTGCACATTGTCTAGGGTCAGACATGAGGCAATGGGTGAAGATAAGAAGGAAATAAAATTAACACGTAGATAGGTTAGGTCTGGAACTTGGACTTGGAATATCTTCCAAGTTTATGGAAGAATATGACTTATTTGCTACATGCACCTACTAATCTGAAGTTTAAAAAGAGCAAGTACATACCTCTATCCATGCACTAAGATATGGGTACCTACCTACCTAGGTATCCTCTTCTCAGTAAGCCATAATTAAGGTTTGCAAGTACACGCTTGGATAACGTCCCTTACCAACATAAAAAAGTTTACGTCTACATCTGCGACGCCTTAACCCACATAACGGTCTGCATAGTTCCAAACTGGTACAGGGCATGTACGGGGGCAGTGTTGTACAAAATACCATGCTATATAGCGCTAAGGACCAATGATTAGTGGGATTAGTGCGAAATAGTGGGACGAGGCCGCAAACCGTAGGCGTCGGATAATTGAATTCTGCCCCCGAATTTACAAAGGCTGGCGCGCCACGCTTTCGCTTTCACGTACCAGTGCAGCGCTTTTGCAGGTTGAGTGGGTGTATTGAGTACTTCCATACTTCCATACTTCCAGCACTCTCTCATTTGGAGGACGCAACCTGCAAGCAACACTTTTTTTTTTTCCTTCGGCGATGACAGCGCCGTCACGATATTTTCTTTCTTCGCAACCTTAAACAACTAACTTCCCCAGACGTCAAGTCTTGTTGTTCCCATATGTTCAGCGCATGTTCACGACCCTTTTGATAACAAGATAAATTGACGAATTATCCGCTTGCAATGTCACAGGCTCCGTACACGAGATAGCACCGACCTTCCGCCCTCTCTCACCTAAGTTTCGTTCATCTTTCGTCCTAATTCTACATTTCTCCCTCCTACCTTCTCGGCTTTCTCTACATGTTCGCGAACGAGACATTGGAGTCGCGTAACCTTGATAGTTTCGAAACCCTATCAAATTCGACACATCTGTTCCAACCGCGTCTCCAGCCCTCCAATTACACCATCTTGCAACATAATTCTATTCATCCACTATTTGGTGCATTGTGACAACAGAACAGGAGAGCCTCTCTTGGCTTTGTCGCCATCATGGAAGATGAGGAGCGTATCAAAGATGGCTTAGAAAGTCTTGTCGTCAACACTGCGCCCGCCTCGGAGCAGACGCAGCAGACTATCGTGAAGAAGGAGAGTGATAGTACTGCTTCGTCGCCAAATGCCAGCAAGGATTCCCATTCCCAATCAGGAGCTTATCACCTGATGATTTAAAAGATCGCAGTGATAGTGCATCTACTCCCGACGGGCACCCGCCCAAGCTCTCTCGCAAGGCATCTCGAAAAGTGGTGGCTCCACCTCAACTTTTCAACGACTTACCGGACGTTACCTCGGAATCTTGCAGCCATTTCCAGTTGATCCCAGACTGTTTATATGGCTCCAAATCTCTTGGGTCGACAGAGCATGACGCGCTGGATTGCGACTGTAGCGAAGAATGGCGTACGTATTATTACACATCTTAACCCGTTGGTAATGTCTACAGAGTACTGACAGGGATTATTCAGGGGATGGCATGAACCATGCTTGCGGTGAAGACTCGGATTGCATTAATCGAGCCACTAAAATGGAGTGTGTTGATGGTGATTGCAACTGTGGCGAAGGCTGCCAGAACCAACGATTCCAGCGCAAGCAGTATGCTGACGTTTCAGTAATTCGGACTGAAAAGAAAGGTTTCGGTCTCCGAGCAAACGTATCTCTAGAAGCTCATGATTTCATTTTTGAGTATATCGGAGAAGTCATCAACGAACCGACCTTCCGGAGGCGAATGCTCCAATACGACAAAGAAGGCATTCGCCATTTCTACTTCATGTCACTGACAAAAAATGAATTTGTAGACGCAACCAAAAAGGGTAACCTGGGCCGCTTCTGCAACCACTCGTGCAATCCCAACTGCTATGTAGACAAATGGGTAGTAGGTAACAAACTTCGCATGGGCATATTCGCCTCGAGGAGGATTCAACCTGGCGAGGAACTCGTTTTCAACTACAATGTGGATAGGTACGGAGCCGATCCTCAACCCTGCTACTGCGGGGAACCCAATTGTATTGGTTTCATCGGTGGCAAGACACAAACCGAGCGCGCGACGAAATTGTCCGACGCGACCATCGAAGCTCTCGGGATTGATGATGCCGACGGCTGGGATACGACGGTCGCGAAGAAGCCCCGCAAGAAGAAGATTACTGAAGACGATGAGGAGTACGTTAACAGTGTACAAGCTCGCGGACTGGATGAAAAGGATGTTACCAAGGTTATGGCAACGCTCATGCAGTGCAAAGAGAAGTGGATTGCAGTCAAATTACTTGAGCGAATCCAGCGCTCTGATGACGATCGGGTCCGCAATCGAGTTGTGCAAATGCACGGATATCAAATTCTTAAGACCGCACTGAACACGTTTATGGATGACAACAACGTGGTCCTTCAGATCCTCGATATCCTCTATAAGTTCCCTCGCCTGACTAAGAATAAGATATCCGATTCCAAGATCGAGTCAACTATTCAGCCGTTGACGAAATCCGAGCACGAAGATGTCTCTGCGGAAGCTACCCGATTACTGGAGGAATGGAGCAAGTTAGAGGTCGCGTACCGAATTCCCCGAAAAAAGCTGGACCCGAATGCTCAATCAACGGCTAATGCACAGTCTGTCAACTCTTTCGAGGAACGTCGCGCAAATCGCCCCGAGGAGCCGCTCATCAAGAGTGTTTTCACCCTTCCCGAGAATATTCCCAAGGGTCCACGGAGTAATGTTCCTCAACGCAACCAGAATTATTTCAACAACCAACGGTTTCGACGTCCTCAGGGCCAGAACTTACCCCCTGGTTGGTTTACCGCCACCGATAAGCGTGGCAACTTGTACTACTACACCCGGACTGGCATTACAACATGGCAAAAACCGACTGCGCCACCCGAGTCAGGCCCTCCGCAGCCCAAGGGACCGTCTAAGGCAGCACAGGAGCAGAAGACGTTGCAAGACATCATTGATTCTGTTACCAGACCGGAAAATGTGCCCAGACGATCAGCATCACAAACCCCGCAGACTAGCACTCCTACTCAGGAACCTAAGAAGGAGAAATGGCGTTCTCTGCCAATTGAGAAACAAATGAAGATTTATGAGAATACGGTAAGCATTATACTACCCGATAGTCTTACGTTGCTGGATCGCTAATTATACCAAGCTCTTCCCTCACGTGAAATCTGTCGTAGATAGGTTCCATAAGAAGCTTCCCAAGGATGATCTAAAGAAGTTCAGCAAGGAGATCAATAAGAAGCTCGTCGCATCCGACTACAAAAATAACCGTGTAGATGATCCAACCACAATCAGTGAGAAGCAGCAGAGGAAGGTCAAAGAATACGTCAAGGATTTCTTCAACCGTGCAGTTGAGAAGTACAGAGCTCGCGAGCAGAAGAAGGCTGATCGGACTACCGAGTACAATGACTTGCAAGCAACTCAAGATACCGATTTGACCGCGACACCAGCCGCCAAAGACGAAGATATCGCAATGACAGACGACGAAGGGGTGAGCTCGACCCCCGGCAGTCTCGATCGTAAACGAAAACGCGAGGATGACGCGTGCGTCTCACCAAGCTTAACCCCTTCTGAGACGCCTTCGATGAAGCGTGTTAAAGAGGACGAAAGCGATGTCCCAAGCCCACCCCCTCCGCCTCCTCCGCCGCTTGACGGTGAAGCTGCGATGGACATCACGAATGGATTAGATAAGATATTCGGAGAACAGGACAGTGCCTTGGTAGAAGAGAAGGAAGAAGCACAGCGTGTAGCTGCCGAAGTTGAACGACAGAAGCTTCGAGAGGAAGAAGCAGCACTTGAGCGAGAGAATGAGCTTAATATGCTCGCTTTCGAAAAGGAGCAACATGAGAAGTTGGTAAATGGTAATGGCCATGTCGCTCCAGAAGGGCTTTCCCAGCCCCATGAAAACGCAAACGGTGGATTAGACTCAACGAGCGAGGATGGAACTCCAATTCAGCACAGCACCAGGAAGCATGAGGTCATGAGCCACTAATATTTCTGTAGCTGCATCTGGATGCTTGGGGACTTAGCATCATTGATCTAGGCATGTTGGGTCATATTCATTATCAACTTCCAATCGGCCCTATCGACCAGGGTGTTTGGGATAATTTTCTTCGGGAACTTACCTCGCCCCTTAATTCCACCTACTTATATTAGTTTCAACAATCGTCCTAAGTACGATATGTATCATCGCCATTCTATGTTCATTACCTCGCACACCGGTATCCCGATTCAATTCTAAGGAAGGGCGTCGTTTGTTTTGTTCAATTTTTCAGTTATTATGCTATACAGAGGTGTTTATGATTGCATTTTCCCGGTAAAAAGTACGCGGTTTTAGGGGTTCTGGCTCATTCGGTGGCGTTCGGTAAAGGGCCAGCTGCACTTTGTTTGCATTTCAATCATCCATCCACCATCAAACGTCAGGTCGCGGAGCAACGCACAAATAAAGGAGTGTTTCGAATTTTTCAAAGAGGCGGCATATTCCATGCAGTCGACTAATAGGGGCATAGACCCCGGAGAGGAGAGGAAATGAAGGATGAGGCCCGGTCTGCCAGACGGTTATGTCGTGGCTGCTTAGGATAACAAGAGAGGGGAAATGGCACTAATACACAGACTTCCCAGAGTCTTCAATTCGGCATGGCCATTTGGGGGAGCAGCAAGCAACGGTGTCAGGCGATAGTCGAGAGCAAGGTCTTTGTGCCATAATAGAGAAGGGAGGCAAACGGCCGGGTTCTATGGTCCAGTATATACCTCCGGTGATCCATACCACCGTCCATCCTGTCAATAAAAGGGACAAAGGGGCTTCTTCGTTGAGAGAGCCTCAGTTTGCAATTTCTTGTGCAAGTAGGTCTTCGATGTGTGGAAGTCGGGTACCTAGTGATTTTGCTATGCTTTAATCTGATGTAGCAGGTTTCTAATTCATCGAGAACCTGCGAATATACGCTGTGCTTTGCTTATAGCAAGCGAAGTTATTGATAATAAAGCAAACACGTTGCTAATCTCATGAGTTCGAGTATAACGACCCTCGGGCTTATTTGCTAACGAGTCTTCAAGTCTATACTATTTCTCAAGAAACGCTGCGCAATCTATGACGGCCACCATTACTTCCCAGAACAGGAGCAAGCAAGCTAACATCCGAATTCTGCATTTCTAGCCGACCGATTCGAAGCGCTTTCTTCTATCTCACCTCCCCCACACGTAAGGGTAGGTAGGTAATCCTCTCGCGTGTAACCATCGTCCCGAATATAACGATGAAAGCTGACAAGCACCTACATAACTCGTAGGTAACACCGAAATCAAATACCTATAAGCGAAAAATACATACGGCTATGTAGGTAAGCACGGAGGTATAGTAGCACCCGGATCAACATAACCTCCATTTGCCCCCCCCCCCAGGATGACCTTTCCCTTCCTTTCCTTTCCCCTCTTCTCCTTACATTTCCTTTCATAAATTCATGGGGTGCGCATCATACCTAGTTATCCCTTATTAACCCTCCCCTTCTGATTTATCATGTAATTCCAAACCCATCTAAGGAAACCTCATCGCGTGGCAAAGCAAATAAAACCACCCGCTGTCCAATTAGCTCGAAACAACCTTCTCCAGCGCCTCGACGAGGATATCGGCATGGTGCTTCTCGAAGATAAGCATCGGCCTTAAGCGCACGGCAGTCGCACCGCTGCCCCCGATATTCACGCCGAACTTCTTGGCCTTCTTGAGGAACTCGTCGCGGTGCGGGTTATCGAAGGCGATAAACGTGCCCTGGCCCTTGCCGCGCAGGTTGTCGAACTGGCCGGGGTATTTCTTCGCCAGGCCCTCGAGCTTGCCGAAGAGGTAGTCGCCGACGCGCGCCGTGTTGGCGACCAGGTCGTGGCGCTGGATCTCGTCGATGATGGCGCGGAAGAGCAGCGCGCGGGCGGGGTCGCCCATCCACGTGTTGAATTGCCGGTAGGGCTTGTTGGGGCGGAGCGTCGGGTCCCCGTAGTAGAAGCCCGCCGTCTGGGCTTTCTTGCTGAAGGTCACCATGTCCGGAGGCTCGGGGAGGTCCCAGTGGTCGTGGGCCCAGAACTTTCCTGTGGCGCCGACACCGGTCTGCACTTCATCGACGATGAGCAGGACTCCGTGCTTCTTAGTTATCGCGCGAAGACCCCGGAAGAAAGCCGGCGAGGCATGGTTGTCACCACCCTCGGATTGGATAGGCTCTACGATCACGGCAGCCGGAGGTACGTGGTAGTTCTTGATGAGGTGTTCGACTTCGGCAAGGGAGTCGGCTTCAGCCTTAGCATTCTCTTCGGCGTGCTCCTCTAGAGGGTACTTAAGTTGAGGAAAGGTAGCATGAGGCCAGTCAAAAGCAGGGATATCGAGCTTATGGATAGGCTTCGATCTAGTTGTTGAAAGAGTACCAAACAAGCGGCCGTGGAAGGCAGTCTTGAATGACAGAATGGAGAGCTCGGATGCACCCGGAGTTTTGTTCAGCATGGACGACTCCATCTCCTCTTCGGTGAACTCAACGGCAGGGCCACCCCGATCGCGTTGACGCCTCCACATGAAGGCTGCTTTATAGGCCGTTTCGTTCGCATCTGATCCAGCCATACCCGTAAATACCTGGTTAAGTCCCTTAGGTGCTACCTTGAGGATACCGGTCTCTAAGACCTCGGCCCAGTCGTGAGAAGGGAAGTTACCCAAAGCAGGTCGGTTGATTAGAGCTGTGACCATCTCCGGGCTTTCGGCGGCTTTTCTCAGAACCGGGTTGTTATACCCGACGGGTATCGAGGCAATTTGAGCATAACTTAATAACCAATGGTTAGCTTCTATCGAGTAATGGAAGAGATAGGTCCTATATGTGACGACTTACACATCAAGCAGAGCATTTCCATCCGGGTCGATGATGTAGTTGCCAACGCTCTTCGTGTAGTCCGCAAGCATGTTTAAGCTTCGGGTATCGAAGACCTGAGTCAATTTGGTAATGTACTCTTTAGACACCGGCCCGGGGATCTCCGTCTTCAGGACGGGACGCTCTGGCTCTCCGGGAAGATAACTCGAAGCCATCCTAGCGCTAGATGCCATGAACTGGCGTGTTAGAGTCCGAGAGAAAGGTTGTCTCGATATCGATGCGGCGGACACGGATCTCGAAACCGTAGTGAGGGGTCGCAAGGCGACTCCATGGCGAAGAACACCCATCTTTATTATTTATCTATATCCGGACTGGGCTCTCACTAAGCCCAGATCACGAAAAAAGGTAATCAAATTTGGGGGTAATAATTGGTCGTCTATTCCGATTCCGAGTCCACGGGGAATTGTTACACCTCGACAACAAAGAAAGAGAAATCTCGAGGGGTCCCGAGGATGTTTTAAAGGAAAGGGACTCGGATGAGATAATAAAGCTTAAAAGCTATCGAGCTCTTATCGCAGCGGCCGAATCCCAGCAAACCAAGCTTTGCGGGGTCCTTCATAACCCTTTGTGATTGGACAATGAGTCGTTGACAAGTTACGTCAGCGATATCCGGTCTATACTTATTTACGTAATGATGCGTTCCTGTCCTATCGTTGGTCCCTGCCCCGCAACGCGAGAGAACAGATCCGGGTCCGTGCCGAGCGCCAGCGTCCCGGCTCCTGGAGAAGCTCGAATTAGCAATTGCGGAATCCGGAAGGTCCATGCGATATCACCTCAACGCCCTTAAGCGCGTATCCACTAATCAACTTCCCGACATCGCTGCTGGTAGCCGACGTTCGATGTTATGATGAGAGCATAAGAATCGTATCTTTACGAATTGAGATAGATATTTGTAAGTATATCCTTTCTGAAGAGGGGTTGACTTTTGGGGAGGAATGACAGAAAGATAAAGGTGCATGTAACTCGTGCCAACGTACAATATCTGTGTTACTCACAGCCAGCCAGTACGAGCATCAGCAAGCTGTATTGCCGGGTTATCGTTTATATTGTGCTCACGCGGCTGTCGTATGCATGCAATGTCTTTAGCAGGTTGGTTGTAATTGGATGTATTACTATACAGGGTGCATAGATATGGTGGTATAAGAGAGAAAAGGGGGTATAACTTCTGTCTACCCTACGCATCTCAACACCATATTTTGAATATACTAAAACTGCATACCTTTTGAGGAGGAATAAACGTAGCACACCAAATAACGAATTATAACTTTCAAACAATCATTCATGTTCACGGGAGACCAGGTAGATATTATGCATATTGTTTGTACCTGCTAAAGACTATGATGCAGGCGTATATTTCTATCTTCCCTCTTCTACTTAAGAAGTAGTCATCCAGAAAGGTTTACATTACGAAATCGTATTCCTCTTGGTTAGCATTGCTAGTCTTGCTTAACTACCTACTAGGACTACAAGTCTACTCTGAAGTAGGTACTAGGTATCGTAAGATATGCCAGGTATCAGGTAGAGTCATGTAACTGCAATCACGTTGATGCCGCATGCTCAACCAACGACGGAGTAGGGGGCCGTTACGTACCAGGGAACTTGACTTGGTCCTTTCGTAACGACGGACTCATAGGTTATCAAACCCGAGGTAGGTTTTGAAACGTCCCGGTTAAACTATCGTCTTCCTCCATGTCCTAACTTTATGCCCCTAAGCTTCACAACAGTTTCCACGTAGGTTACTTTTATATCGACAGCTTGCCTTCGTTAGCTGGCTAAAGCTAATCTGAAACGTCGTTCAACAAATCATAGATGCCTAAACATGATCGTTTCACTGTATTCTTCGTGCTTCCCAGGTGAGTATTGCTGCTAGATTTTTCCGTAAGTCGCAAGTTTGATGAGATCGGTAGGCCGAGATGAAAACACATGAGTTGAACTGCAAAAAGCCATTAAGGTGGCAAACTTATACAGGCCAACTTTTAAATATCGACCGCCTACTTAGATAACATATATGGCCAAAGCTAGACATAGAAAACATATAACTATTCTAATATAACTTGTTGAATGGATATTGGCCTGAACGAGCTCAAGGCGATCAAGGAAAGAAAAGACATAGGTTGGCGTGATTGAGGCATTCAAGGATCTGGCCACCGAGTCTATAGGCGATAAGTACCAGAGCATGAGATAGTCGGACGACAATTAGTCATTTCGAACCTGCATTTTCGAGGCGTCGTAGGTTTGAGGCTAAACTTCAGCTCATTTATGCGTACATAACGTGGGACATCGCAATCAATAGCAAGTAAACTATCACGGATTAGGTGGTAGATGACGAGGTCCTGGAGGTGCCCTTCATCTCCACCAGAATCACTTGTAAACCACTCTCAGCGGACAAGGGCTAAGATAAGGGGATGACGTAGTAAGGGATCTAGTTTGGTTCGAAGCTTACTACTACCTAGCTAGTTGCTTGCCATTTGTGTATAAAGGGAATATAATGCCCTTCGATTTGGAAAGGGGTAGGCTTTGAGCATGAAATATATGCATATACTTGAGCTGTTTACCAGCTAGTTACGCTGCCGCTTCGTAGGTGGTATATCATATTGAGGATCACTTCTGACGACCAGGCTATTTTTTCTTATTTACTCGAGATTTAGTTTCTGCCTTCCTTTGACTAGTCTTTCCTGTTTCCCTTAAATCTTATCTCTCTGTGGGATATTTATCTAGCATACACGAGGGACAGGACGAAGCCAAAGCTGAAGAGACATCTATAACGTACGTAGAATTGTGTGCCTGATTGTCAATTGTGTGTGCTACCCAAGCGCTTCTGTATTATTTATGTCGAGATAGACAATGCCTAGTTTCCTTGCGCTGTCTCATACATTCTTGTGGTATACCCCCTTTCCCGTATTTTATTAAATACGACACCGAGAATTGATCTAGTTTCAAGTAACAGACTTGCATGTATGATTGGAGACAATAAGGAACATGATCGATTACATGTATGCAAGCCTTGATACGGCAGTAGTATGAATCTGTTGGACACTGAGAAATCCTTCAGCCACTCAAACTAGCCATGATATGCTTGCCAGAGATACCCATTAGTTAATACTTATGATTAAAAGAACCGAAGAGATTACTAGTCAGGAGAAAATATTGATTTACCACGTTGCTCTGCTTAAGAGATCAAGTGATGTAAGAGGCTGATATATATCGTTGGTTACCTATTTTAATATACTGTAGTAAATAAAATATGCTGTTGGTTCAACAGAAACAGAAAGCAACCGTCGATAACGAATATAAAACAACATCAGCTCCAGCCTCACAGCCTAACCCCGCCATATTCTCTGCATACCCTACCTACATACCATAAACCCGACTGGGGTGGAAGTGAACGGTTATAACCGAAAGGCACAGCTGAAAGGCCAAGGCGTAGAGGTTCATTTCGCTGACATATGTGTATTTGTGTATTTCCGTATGCAGACGTCCAATATCTAATGCTGTCAGTAACTGTCTTACGAAGCGTTAATATCCCCCCACATGAAACCGTCCTTGCGAACGCACACGATTCCTACTCCTACTGCTACTGCTTGCTGCAAGGTACCACCGCAGCGCAGGACTTGATCTATCATATTTTCCACCGTCGCACAGCAGATGTGTGCGCAATGCGGGATACACCCGCAGCCCAGAAGTCCTAGCTGATACGTAGTACAACCAACTATTTTGCGTCGTAGAGCCAATCATAGCGGCTCCGTGCCTTATTTTTACTAAATTTCTTTTTTTTCTTTTTTTTTCTTTTCTTCTTCTTCAACGGCACACAGTAATCGATACATGCCTAGACAAAACCTAGCCATGCCATGCAAATAATCGAAAAGGATTCCCGCCGGAAGGATCGCAAGCTAGGCCGCAAACTGGTTAGCACGGACGGAGTATTCGGAAATTTGATCTCTGGAACTGCCAATGGGCCATGCATGGCATGGGCACGTAGCGACGATGGGGGGAGAAAAGGGCGAAACGTGGCCGCGTAGAGCGTCCCGTGGTCCCGGGGCCAATTTGCTGAGATTCGAATGGGTGGCATTGACTGCTAAATTGCTTTGGGCCGAATTCGCCGTTCTTCTTGGCTTATATGAAACTTCTATTATATATACCTACTTATTACTGGTGTTGTTGTTTACTTTTTCTCCATCTTGGGAAAACTGTTTACGACGAATATTAGATGGGAAAATAATAACTACCTAACCTATGGACTAGGTAGGGTAGGGATATGTGCTGTTCGAATATCGATGCCAATTTACCTACCGTCTTCTAGCGCACAAGTTATCTTTTACACTGCCGCGACCTCGATCGCCCTAACGCAAGAAGACATCGGTGAAAAATATCCAATATATGCAAAGGAAAAAAAAAAAAAAAAAAAAGGGAGAGAGAAAGACTTGGCCTCACCAGCGTAGGTAGTACATTAGTCCAGACCGACGAAACCCTTAGCGCTTGCGGAGGACATGGCAAAGCGAAATTGCAGTGGACCTAGGTAGGGCTACTAGCTTGCACGGCTTGGGCTCGTGTTGTAAAAAGTCTTTGACGTATTATACTAACCAACTAGGTACTAACTAACTATTAGTATGGGTTCCTGGTTTGAGGCTCAGATCGCGAGACGATCTTGGTTGAAGAAAACCGAAACCCGGACCGTCGGGTGCGGCTTGGACGGCCCTAAGTATGTATAATCCTAAGTATAATAGGCGAGAAACTAAACCATACATATATACACGTGCTGCATACTATGTCTCAGAAACTTGGTACCGAGGGCAGGTTTAAGAGATATATAGGTATGTATGTAGGTGTGTATGTATGTCTGTCTTCGACGGGGACGGTGACACGTGAATCCCACGAGGCTTTCCTCGGTGATGGCACCGGCAGGTGTGTACATTGACTTGTGACACCGTGAAGATCCTGCGTGGACCGATAGCGCTCACCGTCTGTCGGTGGTGGACCTGCTGCGGCCTCTTTGCCCCTCCGACTAGAGCGTTGAGCGTGAAGATCTCGGGATCTTCCCTGACAGACTCATCATTCGGGGTTTGTTGAATAATAGAAATTACTGTATGGGTATCACATTACTTGGAGTTGGAGCTTCTCGGGCTAGGTATTCATGAGATGAGTAACACATATCTTTATCGTATGCTATTATATATTTACCTACCTAGTTAGATCTTGGATATACGGCTAAGTTACGTTTGATATGTGAGATAGAGCGTGTCCTGGTGTTTGGTAAATATCCTCGTCGACATGCCTTGATATAACTAACTATGTGAAATATGAAATATGCCGTGTTAGTTTGGCAGCTCGAGACGATACTAATTACTGGCATGCCGAATGAGAGAGCTATGCGTGTTAGAAAAAGATATTGGGTTCCGCATGGATAATTCTTGGTCCATTGCCTAATGAAGACATATGAAGACATATAGAGAGTTGTGGGCTAAGAGTTCGGAATGTGACTTGCACAGACAAGTCGTGTTAGTGACAGTGTCTTCTTCTGGCAGCTACTATTTAGTATTAACTACCTAAGTCAAGATGATGGTTAGGCCCTAGGGCAGATTTCAGCGGTCAGAAATCTGGGTCAATCAAAGCAGCTAAAGCCAGGCGGACCTTGCCAGCCGTGGCTCTGGGCTCGAATAGTCTAGAAGCTCATTGGCGAAATGTTGTCGCATCGGAGATTATTCTTTTATTTTTCCCTGTCGGGCTAAGATAGCAACGCTGATCGCCAGGGCCTTCAGTAAACCCCCCGGTTCTTCTCTCCCTTGCATTTCGCATATGCAAAATATTTTCGTGTGCTCTGTGCTCTATTAATAAGTCGAATTTATCATCGTCATCATTCTGATGTACACAACAATGTTGTTGTAGTGGTATGTTGTAACACCAATGGGTGATTCGGTGCTTATATCCGGTCGGTTCATGATTTTGTTGAGGAATTATATTGTATATAGTTATTTCCATTATCTTATGAACTTTCCAACTATTACCTATTATTGCTATGATAGTTAAGCAGTCATCATGAACCCGGCATCCCACCGGTACATGTGAAACAAACCGGGGGAGACTGGAAATACACTACAAACGTACCTAGGGATACGCCAATATTCTTACTATTCTTACTATTCTTACTACTGTTTTGTTTCGTGTGAGCTCGTAACAGCTGGGGAATTAATCCGGCCGTCATATTATTCGTCTGATATGACGACCCTAATTTGTTAGGCTTGTCCCTGATACGAACCTTTTGGAATGGGTATGAAGTCAGGAAAAAAGACGTCTGGTATGAGAGACTACGTAGTAGTCATTTAATGGGCGAAGCCATAGCAAACAACGATGCCCCTGGCATGAAAACGAGCAATCCATCGTGATCAGTGACTGTATCACGATTGGAATATCCGACTAGATGCGCAAGAAGGTGGAGAAACAAGACCTTTAGGGCTTTGCTGCCAGCTTTTCAAAGAGGCTCAGAGTGTCAGATGGTAAGGTCCGCGAGGCCACGCCAGCAAGTGGATTTCCTCTCACAGACCCATATCATCAAACCCAATGCTACCGGGGCTTTTACTAGTGAAGTTCGAAAAAGAGACCACCAACTTTTCTGTAGCTATTAGTCATGGAGTAACAGTTAATAACAATAATAACAGCAACGATAATACTACTAATAAGACGAAGTTATTTCCGCTTACCGTTTTGTTGGTCTTGAAATCTTTTTTACTCTTTTACTCCTTTTTTTTTTTCCTTCTTTCTTTCTCTTGGCCTCAGGTAGAAGGGTCAGACAAGCTTACTTTTTCATATTCCTTCGCCGCAATTCTTACGATCCTTCCGTATTGGGCAAGCAGGCTGAGTAGTCCAAGACCTCATACACTCATTCCATTCGTTCTTGGATACGTCGGTACCTGCGTCCTTTTTTTTTCTCCCACTGCCGAGGCCATTGACGAAAGTCCGGGACCTCGGACAAACTGACCTATCTGGTGTCGACCAACTCAACTATCGTATCCGTCGTAATCAATTAAAAGCCCCAAAGAGGCTTTACCAAGGAATACGTGGTTTCAATTGGAAACTTTTCACAGTGACACCGATATTCAAGGGGGAATTGAGGCTTGACGTTCAAACGGTAGAAGATACAAAAAAAAAGAAGCCAAAAGAAGCAACATTTGCGGGAGAAGAAAAAAAAAGGGTGAACTTGGGGGCTGAATAAAACAAGGACTGAGATCGATCCACGACAAGGCAACCCTTTCCAATACCAATACCAATACCAGTACCCAGTACCCAGTACCATAGAAGTCGAAGCTGCAAATCATATTGGTTAATTCAGCCCAACGGAGCCAGCCAGGCACGAATCCTGTCAGCCTATCCGTGCCCTTGTCCAACGGTAGATTCCTACCTTCTCAGCGGCATTAGCCATCTCAAAGGAGGGGCAGATACGGGGTCGTCTCCCGGGTGTCTCGCCTTCATGATAGGCTGTTATACCTGCATACCCCTGCCAACATCTCCAAGAGGAAAAGGAAAAAAAGGTTTCCCAAAAGGACGGGAATACAAGGGTCGTGTTCTGTCTGTCTGTCTGTCTGTCTGTATGTGTTGTGTGCATCCATTCAATACCACCTACACCAACATACGCGACAATTCCTCAGAACGCGTCCAACCGGTTCTTTTCTTTTATTCTGACTGGTCCGCCGTATAGCAAACAAGCCCCTCTTCGACTCCGTCCCATTTTCTCGACCCTCTACTTCTCTTATCCTCTCGTCCTGTCCTGTCCTTCACCTCATACCTTGGGAACTTACAACTAATATTATATTTTCTTCGTTTTGCCCCTTGCCAGATCTTGGAACTAGGCGACCGGTAATACCGGCCCTCTATCTGGTCCCGTCATCTCCATTCCTTCCCGTTTATTCCTTCGCTTATAACCTACCTACACTACATATCACGGCCTTAGGCCCGTCATTCGTTTGCCCTAAACTCGCTTGGGTCTTTTGCTTTGCTTTGCTTTTACTAGCCCGGCAAATATAGACCCTCTTTCTCTATCAAAGAGGTTCTGCACTTCCCCGGGACACATCGCCTCATGTATATCCCGGTTGGTCTGCTGCATCTACTATATACTAACGACGCGCGGGCACGGCTATCGACTGACCTGACCGCTAATTCTTTTGTCTTGGAACCTTCTGCTGCTCTGCCCGCAGCGGCCCGGTCCCTTTACCGTTACCTTGGTATTCAACCTGGGGGATCATCATCTGGAGTACTCTGGTAGCCTCAACTTCGGACCTCATCGACGGGAGGTAAAATCTACCAGAGCCTTAGCTTTGCGACTCTGGCTTTATCTTAGCCAGCAGGAATAGAAACAAGCCCGGCTTGTGTTGACTTCGTTGCTGGTCTCTCAAACGTTAGTGGGCCTTGCTGCCCCTAACCGATACACCGACCTTTAGTGCGTCTACGCGCATATTTCGACTCATCTCAGGTGATTCAGAGTCGTTCGACCATTGAGATATTTCGATACAACAGGCTTGGGTTCCATGTGCTAGCCTACGATTAATTCTACCTACCCACGACACTCGCTTGAATATGGCAAGAGCTCGCATTATCGGAGCTTCTCTAGGTGCCGTTGCTCTGTTGGCAACGGCATCCATCCTGGCCCTTGAAGTCATCGTAGCTCAAGGGCTTTGGGGATCGACCTCCCCAGCTCAAATCGCGGCGGTTGTCGCATCGGCGTTCGAAATAATAATACTCATATTACTAATTATTCTTTTTGCCAAATGTGTCGGAACGGGAATGGAGTTTGGTATAAGGAAGTCTAATGGGGTGTGGTTTGCGTTGGGACTCATTGCAAGTGTATTGGCATCTGCTGCGTCCGTTGTAACGCTGGTAATGATGGGAAGATCAGAGGGAATGCCTGAGAAGATATTACAAACGCCATTAACGAATTGGCGTATTGGGACCTCAGTCGCACTTGTCAGCGCTTTCGTGGGACAACTCGCCTTCATCGTCGTCTATTTCGTTACCCACCGATTACCCGACTCTGAGCAGGCACTGTCACTTCACACTAACGAAGACAGCTCTCGACAGTTGCCGAGACACGTGAAGTCTATCCCTTACAGCCGAACAGTACCTGCCACAAGCCAAACGACAATCGGGAAACGTACACTGGCGGACTACCCAACCCCACCTGGCTCTAGTGCTGGCCGGTCGATGGCCGAGACTATGAGTTCCATTCGGTCTTCTGTTTCTCAGGCCGTACGTCCGATCGGTGCTAGTACCAGGTTGCTATCAACAAGTTCTAGAACCGGACGTCGCCCTCCTTCTATCGACTCGAATGGCTATCACGAGCGAGCGAGCGTGACCGTATCGGAGGATGGCTTCGACTCCTGGGACACTTCCTCGGTCGACACTCAGAACCGACAATTAATCGTGGAAACTAGCCCACCAATTCGCCCAGGCCGATTTCTGGAAACCATTCCCGCAAGCCCGACAACCAGTCGAAGCCCAAGCCCAGGAAACGCCTTGGACTTTGAGCCTCCAAATCTGAATCGCAATCGCAGGAGCCGGAGTTATAGTCCACTTCCTAAGCCACACCACGAGCGTAGCATGACACCTCAGTCGATTTCGGGCGAGCTACATATTCATCCCCTCTTTCGATCTGATTCGCCAGTACCTCCACCTGCAGCTACTCCCGGAACAGTGGTCATTGCTGCGCCTAATGCGGGACAGACTATTTCGGAAAAGTCTCTTACTCGAATGCGCAGCAGCAGTCTTATAGCGGGATCGGGGCCCCTGAGCCGGCAAGGTAGCTACGACAGTTTCCGGAAGACACCAAGCCCCAATACGGATCGTCTTCGCGTAGAGGACCTTGCTGCAGAGAGGAAAATGACACCCCCGATTCCCGACTGGATCCTGAACGCTGGCTCAACGACAAGCTTGTCCGATTATCAGACGAAGAGACAGCGGGAGGCTACAGGAGAGACCTCAAGTCTCCGCTGAGGGCAGTCATGACTACTACTGATGATGATGAATATGACTGGGGACTCTTTATTGTAGAGGCCTTGGAATGTGGAATTGGGTTTGGGGGACTTGGAAGATACCACTGTCTTTTTTTTATCAGCGCGGCGTTGAACTACCTTCTCAGCCTTAGAAAAGGGCTCTGTCAGTCTCTCCTTACGGATGCGAGATAGAAGATAGATGTTGAAGTGAGAAATAAGTAAAAATAATAAATAAAGCTACCTAGTCTAAACTTATTTGATACGAGTAAGGTGACTCTGAATTAGCTTGAGATGACCAGAGTGGCATGCTGTATATTGAGGTTATCTAGAATCAGGGAGGGAGGACTTGGACAATATGTGGTTGGTAATAGATAGTAGACGATAGACAATAGACAATAGACAATAGAGATCAGTATTAATATTATCTTATTTAGTAGTAAGTCCGTATGTGTAAGTTAGTTAGGTCGTGTCTCGTATTATTAGTTTTAAGTTGCATTTTCTTCTAATTATGATTGAAGATGCTATCTACATAGGTATAATGTGTATATTACGAGGGGAATGTACAGTACTACCAGGAATAGTATTTAAGGTAGATCCACCAATTGGACCCCGCATGTCTAGCGGGTAACACGTCCATTAGGCACGTAACTGAAAAAGTTTGAAAATGTTCAAACTCAGGCACCTTTTGAACCTCAAAAGTGGAGTAATGTCCTACTACGGTAGGTGCAGGTAGGGTACATGTATGTATGTATGTAAGCAGGCATTACCTAAAATTCCAAGCCCATACTTAGGTACATAGGTAGGTACATATTACATGTAGGTAGGTACGGGCTCCTAAAGGTTAGGTACGTACATGTATGTGGTAAGCAGACAAGCAGGCTAGTAACCCAGCAGCGCTAGCCGCCGCCACTGCCCGCCGCGACACATCATAAACTGCTACCTGAAATTCAAGACTCAAATCAGACTTTCTACTCCCGTTACTTTCCACCCAAAAACCCAGTTTCTCTTTTTCTCTGGTTAAACAACAAAAGCTTTCCGAAGCTCCACTGGTTTTTAATCACATTTACGCACAATACCAGAGGATTGCTGGAGATAATTTTTCTTCAGCCAACTCAGCCTTTTCTACCCCTCTTTAATTCCCACCATCGTTATCGTAAACCCTAGTCGCAGCTATTTTGAAGCTGCCCGCCGCCACCATGAAGGTCACCTTCAAGGTAAGCATCGCCTATTGGCGGCAGAGAGGGTTCACACCCGACTCGAGCTGCTCTTCATCCTTGCACTTCGTCATAATTGAATATGCTAACACTTTTTACCCCATCTATAGGAGCTCTCGAACCAAAAGTTCACGCTCGATATAGAGCCTACCGATCTTGTATGTCGTCATGTTATCGCCGACAGTTACACCCCCCAAAACTTAAACTCCGTAATCTACCACAACATATCGTGTTCTAACTATGATAAAGATTTCTACCTTGAAGCAAAGAGTCGCCGAAGAGAAGGGATGGGATGCTAAGGCTCTGAAGCTCATCTACTCCGGTATGTTCTCTCATTCCTGTTGTATCTGGATTACAGTCGGATATATGGCCTAGTTACCTGAATGCTAACCTGGGCGCAGGCAAGATTCTCAAGGATGAAGACACAGTCGCCGCCCACAAGATCGAGGAGAAGGGCTACGTCGTCTGTATGGTGAGCAAGGTATGTTGTCGCATCCGAGTTGGCTGAAGCATATGAAATCTTCTATTAACACCTGGTAGCCTAAGCCCACCCCCGCTGCTTCTACCGCGGCCTCTTCATCAAGCGCTCCTCCCGAGACGCCCGCCCGACCCGTCGCGGCAACTCCTGCCGCCCCGGCTGCCCCGACTCACTCATCTACCGCTGCCGCTGCGGTGCCGGCAACACCATCGCCTGCGCCTCCCGCTGGTGGTAATGATGACAACTCCATGGCTATGGGCGAAGCACGAGCTGGCGTGATCGCTAATATGGAAGCCATGGGATTCGAGCGCTCTCAAATCGAGGCTGCTCTGCGTGCTGCTTTCTACAACCCAGACCGTGCCGTCGAATACCTCTTGAATGTAAGTGCGTGAACGGGGTACTGATTTCTTGTCTGACACTGTATAGGGTATTCCAGAAACCGCCCGTCAACCGGAGCCCCAGCGTGAGGCGGCTCCCGCTCAGGCTGCACCCGGCGCTGCTACTGCTGCCGTCGCGAGCCAACCGGCCGAGGGTGAGGGCGAGGGAGGTAATGTCAACCTCTTCGATCTAGCTGCGCAACATGGCCGAGGAGGTAGCCGCGGAGGATCAGGTGGCTCTTCCCAAGCAGCAGCTGCAGCCGCTGCCGCCGCTGCTGCAGGTGGTCAGACTCTAGGCAACCTGGACTGGCTACGTAACAACGCCCAGTTCCAGCAGCTCAGACAGGTGGTTCAACAGCAACCCCAGATGTTGGAGCCCATCCTGCAGCAACTTGGCGCCGGAAACCCTCAGCTTGCGCAACTGATCTCTTCAAACCCTGAACAGTTTCTGAACCTATTGGGTGAGGCCGGCGATGATGACGCACCTCTGCCCCCTGGCGCCCAGACAATTTCTGTCACCGAAGAAGAGCGCGATGCCATTGAGAGAGTATGTATTTACCTTACGAGTATGTGTGCCATATAGGAAGCTAATCGAATATAGCTATGCCGATTAGGCTTTGACCGAGATGCTGCGATCCAGGCTTATTTTGCTTGTGATAAGAACGAAGAGTTGGCCGCGAATTTCCTGTTCGACCAACCAGAAGACGATGAGCCCCTCAGAACTGATTGGCATGATGTCCTAATATGTCATCCTCGTCTCGCGCTCTTACGATCTCAATAAGCCAGCCTCCTTACGATATCCGAAGTGGCGTCTCACCCCCACGCCGTCACATATCCCTTCTGTGTTAATGGCTATTATTCACTCTCCATAATGCGTTATTCTACCAGGAGAAGGAACTTTAAAAGACCCCGTTGAGGTACACTGCATGGGTCTTACGACTTTCCCCCACCCTTTCTCTGCCCAAGAAAAAAAACCTGAAATACGTAGTTTCGGGCTGAGGCATCCATCTTGGTTCAGTGACCTGCAGGTCCTCCGTTTCGCGAGGAAGATGATGAGGAAAAACGATGGCTAGATGAACCAAGTCCGTAGCTTAGTTCTGAATTCTACATGCTGATTTCCCAGACTTTGACTTCTGTGCACCATAGCAGTTAAATAATTCTCTTTTAATCAAGTGATACTATTGTGTACTTGTGACTACTTGGGATGCCGTAGAATGAATTCTTGATTGTGCAATCGTTTGCAACAAACGCTTCTTCTCGGCTAACCATAGCCGCCCTGGAACTTGCTATTTCATCGTAAACACAGCTAACCTTAGGATAGGCTTGCAGTAAACGTAAAAATAAAGATCAAGTTGAAAGAAACAAGCCGAGCCGAGCCAAAGTAACATAACATGCCTTCATCAATGCTATTGCAGATCGCCTCCCTCCTTTTTTTTAATGTCCATTACGCCGGTGTACCGCGAATTCCCTTTGATCTTTGACCTTTGACCCTTCGCGGGATAATCTCGTCTGTCCGGCTCGTATAAGCAAGGCAACCAAGCAAGCTAAGGAAATGGGGTATCAAAAACAAGCTTGCGGGTGTTGCTGCTCGGGCCATCGGTCCATCCATTCACGCCTCCCCCTTTTAACCCTCAACCACCACCTCTTCCGTGACCGCAAACGGATCATTTCTTTCTGTATCCCCTTGATTTCCCTGACCAGCCCCTTGTTCCTGCTGCTTCTCAGCATTCTGCTGCTGTCCCTGCTGTCCACCCCCCTCATCGTCATCATCAATCAACCCGGCCGCACGTCTCTCCTCCCTTAGTCGACGAATATCCTCCTCGTGTTCGCGAACGAGCTCCGCATGCTCGGCGAGGATAGCGTCGCTCTCGCGCCACTCGGGCTGGTGGGCCTTGTATTCCTCTAGGTCGATGCCGACGCGTTTCTCGCCGCGGACCATGACGGCGGCGTTGATGCGGCGCGGACGCTGGGCCTCCTCCCGGTTGAACTTGAGCTTGATCGCGCGCCGCGTCTTGCCGGGAAACATGCTCGCGATGGTCTCGAAGTCCGTGCCGAACATGCTGAGGAGGCGGTAGAAGCGTTCCTAAGTAGGGAGAAATTAGAATTTGGGGGTTTTCTTGGGAAATTGTGAGAAAGATAAGAGGGGGGAAGGGCTAAGGGGAATATAACGACTTACGGTATCCTCGTCTGTCCAGTGGTTTGCGCCCGTTCTGCGGCTTTCACGCCTAAACGATGCCGAGGTGGTTAAGTGGGAGAACTCATCTTCTTCAACTGTTTCGAGGGACGACATGTCTCGGTGCGCTGCGTGTCGATCTACCACGAGCGACTCTTGGTTGATGATAATCTGACCATCTACAACTTCGTAACCAACGGATTGCGCGCCTGCATCGACCGAAGCCCCTAAATTCCTAGCCCGCGCAATGGCAGACTCTCTTCCATTTTCCTCGCCTTCCGCTGGGGTGCTAGCACGCGAAGGCTCTTCTCCGTCGGGAAGCAGCCCCATAGCCTGTCTCTGCTTCGCTAATCTCTTTTGGCGGAACCTTTCGCGTGCTTCTCGCGCGCGCTCCTCTATAGCGTCTGCATGCTTGAACTTTTTCCCAATTCCCAGGTCCTTGGTCAGGTCGGCCATTTTCATTGTACTGTGGTCAACTGTTTGATTTTCAGGGTCCTCGGGGGTGGGTGAACGTCTGCGACGTTTATATATCCTTTTGGCTGGGGGAGCCCCATCCGTTCTGTCGGCTCCTTCCCCTGACACTGCTCCATTGCCTTCGACGGTAGGATTCTTACGAGGGCGCCTTTTCTTCGGCCCAGAGCCCTCTACAGCAGTAGCATCGTCACCTGTAGCAGACTTGCGCTTCCGGTAAACCCTTTTCTGCTTCGGGGCAGCAACAGCAACGGGTTCGTCAGTCGGGGAGACGGCAATTGTGTCGGAAACGGGGGCGGGGGATGGAGGCGCAGTGGGTGGTGCAAGTCGGCTCTGTACGGAAGCGGACGGGCGTGGTATCGGTATACGTGCTGTAGCAGCGGGCCTTGAGTCAACAGAATTTGATGTATTAAGCGTAGGCTTATCTGGGCTCGACGTTGCTGGACTCGTTGATGTGGAAGTCTCTGGTGCTGGTGTCGGTTGTACCGGTCGGTCTATGGGAGGCGAGATGGAAATCGAAGACGACTGTCGTGGAGGTTCATCTGCGACTGGGGCTGGTGTTGGTGCTGCTGTTCTGGTAGTAACTTCCTCAGTAGATGCTGACGTCGGTGCTGATGGTATTTCGACAACTGTGGAAGAAGCTGTTGGAGGTGGAGTTGGCCCAGACGCATTAGATACTATAGGATCTTGTCGAGCTAAAGTAGATAGCTGTTCTGGTTCAATTTGGGGCGTCTCCCTGGGGGCTTCTCTCGAGCTCTCTTGTGTTCCGGTTTGACTAGGTGACTCAACTGAGGGAGTGGGAGGAACGGTAGGCGCGGGAGTTGATGCTTGCGAAGGAACCTCGGTGGCGGGAGCTTTTGTAATACTAGCAGACGCAGACGTAGTAGGTGCCTGCGATGATGAGGCAGCACCACCTGGTCGACGGGGAGCAACCTTCGGCTTGAAGGACAAGCCTCCGGTCTTCTTCAGCATAGAACTCATGGCTGCTGATGCCTACGGTTGCTATGCCTGATATATTATCTTGCGCATTGCCTTGTCAATTATTTTCGAACCCCTTCTCTTGATGCCAAAATTGGTAATCTGATTGGTTCCTCAAATTTCGAAATGTATGCCTGGTCGAAGTTGTTCGTTCATCTGTAGAAGGAATCGAGTTGTATTTAGTAAAAGTGATTGAGTGATTGAGAAAGAGAAATACTTGGGTGGGGTTAGTGGGATAATAACTATAAGCCGGGATTGGATAACGGACTGTACCTTTTTTTTTAGTGGATACTTTTAAACTGGAAGTTTAGTGTAGAGACGCGCATGCACACGGGCCACCGCTACCGCTACCGCTACCGCTGTTCGCTGTCTAATAGGCGTTCTGAATCTGAAGTAGGTGCCTACCTCCTAGGCTTGTTTGACTTGTTATGTTATCAAGCCTGGGCAAGTGTTGACTGTATTGACCAGGAAGGCACGCTCTTGCCTGTCCCAATTCAGATTAGTGGGTTTCTGTGGCTTCGACTTCGACTTTTTCCAAAGTTCGTTCTACAACTCCTGGAGCCCAGGCTCGTTTCTTCTCCCATCACTTTCCCGCCCAATTCCTTGACGACAGTTTGCATCTATCGGCGCGAAAGGCACGCTTTCCTCTAGCTACCTCTGGGTCAGCACACAAATTTTCACTAGGGGAGGCACTTGTACTATTTAATTTTCCAGCCTTTCTCACGCCTACTTCGCCCTTCTATTTTCATTGCAACTCCTCCTTTTCGCCGATCCGTTCGTTCGCCTATTTCCCACCTCTCGTTTGTTCAGGCCTACCGCTCTACGCCTTCTGCAACTAGATTTTTCTATCCCCCCATTCAATTTATTCATTCTCATGCCTCTGTCCACTTCGCCTACAACCGCGCCTCTATCGACTCGCATCAAGATGGAGGACCGTAAGCGTCCTGCTATGAGCAGCGCTGATGACATCGCCCCTCCCAGCAAGCGACAGGCTGTGAACGGCAGTAGTAAATCTAAGGACGACGCTGACGCGAAGGATGAAGCCTGGATCGAGGTAAGTCTCGCGGCTGCGACTTATTTCCCTTGAAACAATACCGCCTACCGAAACACGGCTTCCAACGTCTTATCGTCGCTGTTATCAGGGCGGCTTCACCCTAGCACGAGACCTTCGTAGCCTTTGTTTCAAGTCGTCATCGGAATATTCTACTCACCATTTCAGTACTGATGCGCGGCTCTGCTGTCATCGGCATTCAATCTTTCCACCATCCCATGCTCTAAATATCCTTCCGTACTTTATTATACAACCTGACCCGAGTTGCCTCGTTATCACGTATACTCGCGCCACCCAACATGATACATATAAGAGGAATGGAGTCGCTGACAGATAGGGATTGGTTAGGATTATCAAAAAGATGCTATCTACCGACAGATGCTCGAGTACAAACGCGAGAAGAATACCCTTGAAACTCAACTGGGCGAGGTTAAGAAGCGATCGGCCCATCATGACGACCACATCCGAATTGTTGACAACTGGTGGATACAGGTATGTTTAGTCTACAAAAGGCGAGTTCAATAAGAAGATACTAAACCCAATGACAGTTACTCCAGGAGATAGAGTTACTGGTTGAGGGAACCGTGCCTTTCCAAGAAGGTTCCGATAGTGAGAAAGCCCTCTGCCCGGCGTTTTGGATTAACCATACTAAGACTATACCTAGGTCAACCGTTTTCCACCCATACCCAATTCAAAGATCTAGAAGAATTCGAGTCGCACTTAAGCGATAAGACTTCTACCATTAAGAAGATGGTCGAGGCGATACTTGGTCGTCTTAACGGGACTCGTGGCAAGGTGGCTCCTGACATTACTGACCTAGAGAAAAAGGTCAATGCGCTCCTATCCCAGCAGAAAGAATACCTCGTAAAACTTGATCGCCTCTCCAGTGACAAAGAGAGTCTTTCCGAGCAACTGAACATCGCGACACTCCGATATATGAAGGCAGAGAGAAGACTCGACCGGGCTAAAAGTGCTCAAGTACAGAAACTCGAGCAACAGGCATTAAACCATGTATCTACTAGACCTGTGGGTGTGGTTCAGGAGAATGGTGTGTCTTCGGATGAGACCAATACGAACAGTGAAGCATTGCAATTAGCCCTCCGCGAAGCCAATGCTGTTGCAGAGCAACAAAAGGGACAGCTAGAATCCGCGTTAGCTCAAAATAAGAGCTTGCAAGAAGAGCTTACTTCTGTACAGACCCGACTGACGAACCTAACCGACGAGGACTATTCTCGCACCGAAGTATTCAAGGTGTTCAAGAGCCAAATGGAAGAGCTTCTCCGCAAGGTTAACAGTTTGGAAGCAGATAATAAGAGCCTCAGGGCAGCGGCTGAAAAACTGGAGGCTGAGCGCGAGTCTAGCCGTCGAAAAGTTGAGAGCGAAGCGCAGGCACTGATTGCAGAACTCGAAGACCAGCTTCAACAAGCAGATACAACCCTCGCACGAGTGAGATCCGCGCGAGATGAACTTCATGCCGACGTTACGATGCTTAGAGCGAGCAAGGAGCAAGAAAAATCAGCCATAGAGCACATGAAGGAACTAGTTAATGCCAAAGAGGACCGAATTACCGCCCTGGAGTCGGAAGTGCAACGACTACAACCCAGCGAGGATGTAGACATGACACAACGCCCGGAAATAGACGCACTCAGCTCCGAGGAACTACGAGAGAAGTACAAGAAGCTATTGAAGGATTACAATTCGATCGAGAGCGAGTTACCGGGCATGACGCATGCAGTCAAGAAGTTTCAGGCTCTTGCGCATAAAAAGGTTATGGATCAAGCAGCTATGGAAGAGAGGGTGGCGTTAGCTATTGCTGAGAAGAGCAAGGCGGATCAAAAGTACTTCACGGCGCGAAAGGATGGTGACCTGAAGGCTGAAGCGATTCAGAAGCTACGTACCCAGAACAGCAAGAGCACGGAAATCATCTCACAGTTGAAGGAGGTAGAGGCCCATAATCGAACGCTGGTGACGAACCTAGATAAGCAACTTGCCGATTTGAAGCAGACGAACGCTTCGGTCATGGCCGAAAACAGGAAGCTCGAGACGTCAAGCACCGAGATGTTGCGACGATTCGACGTACTGAAGCAACAAGTTACCGAACTGACCAATTTGGCAAAGTCGAAAGACTCGACTACTGCGGCCGCTAAAGAGCGCGCTGCTACGTTGGAATCCGACGTAGAGAAGCTCAAGGTGCGCCTCGAATCCGTATCGAAGGATCGCGACAAGTGGAAGGTCAAGTGCTTGAGTAACTCTTCGGAGGAAGAGGAAATGCTGAGAGTGAGTACAATTCCCTACAGTCGATAAGTATCACAAGTTTCTAACGAATTTCTAGAGCATGGCAACGTGTTCAATCTGCAAAAAGGATTTCAAGAACACAGTTTTACGAACTTGCGGGCACATTTTTTGCAGAGGATGCATTGACGATAGAATCTCTAACCGAATGCGAAAGTGCCCCGCATGTAGCAAGGCCTTCGACAAGTCGGACGCCATGACCGTCCACCTATAATAGACGCAGAGGAAATTTCTGGAACCATGAACGGGGGACGTATTGTAAAGTATCGTTAAGAGGAAACGGCGTTGCTACATGTAAGAGTTGATGTACATACTAGTGTTTATTCGCAGACGTGCGTTCTGCCTTGAGAGCTGAAGAGAGCAGTCTCAATTTTAGTTCTACGAGGTTTTTTAGGTGTTTCGAGGACTCGAGCCCGACCTGTTTTGCCTGTGAAGTATGAGGCTTCAAGTTTGCGTCTGCACAAGGGGTTGGTGGCTCATCGAGTGTATAGCTACACCACTCGCGTTTCGCGACGAGCTACAACACAGGATAGCAACCGCAAACAAATAGAGACCTAATAAGTTACTTGACGACTTGCAAAAGCTTCTGTTCTACGTAAGATCCGGTGACTGATGCTGTTATTCCGTATCCATCACCGTCGGCTTGTTGATCCAAATCCTGTGCCTTCATATCTAGCCGAGGATGTCGATGCTGACGGGCTAGACGGCCCCGGCCTAGATTCATAACCAGAACTGCGTCTTTCCTGGCCAGACCGTCGGCCACCGGCCATATATCCTGCTGCAGCTCCAGTTGCAGCACCAGTCCAGAATCCAGGACGCCAACCTTGGTTCCTCGTCGTAGATGAATACTTGGGCCCCGGATAAGGCGGCGGCGGGTCAGAGTCGTAACCACCACCTCCGGGTCCGAAGCCAGGATCAAAGCCGCCGCCACCGCCGCCTCCCCACCGACGATTATCCCTCGGTCTTCGTGGAGCATTGGTATTATTCCCAGCGTTTGTGCAAGCCGAGTAAATAATAAGTAGACAGATAGACACAAACAGCAAGCCAAATAAAACACCAGCGACGCTTTCCCAGAGCCCTTTAGGCCCAGCGTCCTGTTGCTGCTGCTTATGGATATCCGGGAACCTAGCCTCGCCGGACTCAGTGAGAAGCAGGCGATACTCGACACCACAACTGCCCTTGAGAACGTAGGGGTCGTCGGGGGAGTCGTAGCCCTCGCAGACGACGTCGGTGCTGCCGAGCTTGAGCTCGGGGGGCAGGGAGGCGGTGCAGGACCACTGGATGTCCTCGGCGTCGTAGCCGGCGCCCTGGTTCGCGCAGCGCATGACGTCGATGTCGTGCAGGGCGCATAGCGCGGGGGACGAGACGCAGCGCAGCTGGGGGATGGCGGACACGCGCCTGTGCGCGGTCTGGGCGCCGGCGCCGCGGAGCGTGAGGGATTGCACGTCCGAGAGGAGGATGGCGTTTTTGGGCTTGGCTGCGGAGGTGGGGTCTAGGAAGAGCGCGGTCCAGAGGAGGAGGAGGGACGGGGGTAAGGAGTGCGTAAGATGATGATGATGATGCATTATGGCTAGCTAGCTCGATTTTTTTTAATTCATACGTAAACCCAATATCGAATTATGACCGAAAGGAGCTAGAGATAACGGCTTGATGATGACGTTGCATAGAATAGGAAGAACCCAGTTGGGTATTTCGATCAACGATATCGAGTAAATATAAGCCGTATGTTTCACTCCAGAAACATTGGAAAATTTGAGGAAGTTGATCGGTGAACTTTTGACTTGTTACTTTTGCTCTCTACCCAAAAACATAGAGTCACAGATCCTTTATTTTCTTATCGTTAGGTCGTGTAACTGTCGATCACATTCGAAAGGACACCTGTCAGCTCAACTTTATTGAAGCATCAGTCCATCGAGTATACTACCTGAGTAGTGTATCCGTTTTATCATTAGCTGTAAACTTGCGGCGTTGGCAAGGCTGAAAGACTGAAGCGGGGAACCTGATGTAAGGCGATATTTAGGCCTTCATAAGAGTTATGCATACAATACAATAATAATGTTACAGGTGATATGTGCTTTGTTAAGGTTAAAGTATCTACGTACCGGACATTAGCTCCATGTCGCCTCGTGCTGCGTACTTACCCTCGGCTTCAGCCGCACTATATGCAACTCTATAAGTTACGTAAGCTTCTTTTTTTTTTTCTAATCGAACGCTTAAAGCGGCCCGGTCAGAGTCAATTGGTTCAATGTCTCGTTGCCAATTGTTTCTTGTACTCGGCTCAACCGAGAAAATGTATAACTTATGAAAAATTGGGTTCGTCACGTTATTGGATTATGCGACGCGTCATTCATTCTAAGGAGCAATATTGCAGGCAAAAGTCTCGAAAAATGGAAATCTCTACTGGAATCCGGCCTCTAGGAGTTCCGACGCGCCGAAGGTATAGAGAGCTTGGGATAGGTCCCAAGCAACGCAAGCTTCTGCCCCTTGTGTTATATGTTCGGCGCATCCCGGCGATGATCCACATGCCTAATACCGTTGGTTACGGGGTTGGTTTGTATTTATAATGGGATGAGAAGATTAACGAGATCAGAGAGTGAGAAGCGACATGCACTTTCTTATCTCGGTGTATATATACCAGTTACGGACCCGGACAGCGGGCTTTATTAATGCTATTTACATAAGTTCGACGTAGCACTCTTAAGGGGGTGCTGCGCATTAATTAAAGAAACAAGCAAGATTCGAGATTTAACCGAAATTTACTTTATATATACGATTTTGCTGGGAACTTTATATAATTTAAATATATCTTTTTTAATATATATATTTTTTTTATAATAATATTTTATAATTTATATAATTATATAATTACGTTATATTTTTATTATAATATATATTTACGTATTAATTTATTATAATTTTTTATATTTTATTAATTTATTATAATTATTTATATTTTAATATTTATTTACGTATTAATTTTTTATATTTTAATATATATTTGTGTATTAATTTGTTATAATTCATTATAATTATTTATATTTTAATATTTTTTTACATATTAATTTTTTATATTTTAATATATATTTATATATTAATTTATTATAATTTTTTATATTTTATTAATTTATTATAATTATTTATATTTTAATACTTATTTACGTATTAATTTTTTATATTTTAATATATATTTATATATTAATTTATTATAATTATTTATATTTTAACGTTTATTTATTTATTTATATATTTAATTTAATTTATTTTTATATTATATAATTTATTAAAAAATATTTTTACGTATTTAAATTTTTATTTTTTTATTATATATTTAAATATATTTAATAAATATATAAAAAATTAATAATTAATAATTAATTTTTAAAAAAATTTTAATTACGGTAATACGGTTATAAAAAATTTCGGTTACGAGTTAAAAATTTTAAATAAATTTTAATTACGGTATAAAAATTTTAAATAAATTTTAATTACGGGTTAAAAATTTTAAATAAATTTTAATTATAATTTTAAAATTATATAATATATAATGGTTAATTATATATATTTTTAAACTTATTTTTAATTATTTTAAAAAAAAAATTTTTTTAAATTTTTTTTAAATTTTTTTTTTAATATTTTTTTAAAAATAAAATCATTAATATTTTTATTTATTAAAGTTTTTAAAGTAATTTAAATATCGTTATATATTAACGTAATTAAATTAATTTTATCGAAATTAAAAATTTTTAAATTTATTTATTATTTAAAATAAAATGTTTTAACACGTTGATAAAT
This sequence comes from Entonaema liquescens, assembly GCA_902805475.1. Taxonomy (NCBI): domain Eukaryota; kingdom Fungi; phylum Ascomycota; class Sordariomycetes; order Xylariales; family Xylariaceae; genus Entonaema; species Entonaema liquescens. Next base: position 2,409,676 of record CADCSX010000007.1, read on the forward strand.
ATAAATAATTATTTTTTAATAATATTCTTCGATAATTTTATTAATTAAAAATTAATTAAATTTATAAAATAATAAATAAATAAAAACATTTTTTAAAAGTTTTTTTATTAATTGTTAAATTTTATTTTATTTATTAAATTTAATTTATTTAAGTTAATTTTTAATTTTTTAATAAATTCGTTAAGTTTTATAACGTATATTTTTATAACGCCGTTTTTATAAAAATAAAAATCTTTTTATAATTCGCGTTAAAAATAATAATAAAATTATAATACGTTATTATAATTTAAAAAAAATTTATAATAATTATATATTTTAAAATTTATAAGTATTTTAAATATTACTCGAATATTAATAAATCATTTGTATAATGCGGCGTTTTTTTATTACCGTATTTTCTTTTTTTTTCTTTTAGCAATTTAACGTTAACGGTTATATTATTTCGTATTATTAATAATAAAACGGAACTAGTTATTTCCCATTATAAATAATTTAATATAATTTAAAATACGTTTTTTTAATTAACGTTATTATTATTCGATAATTGTTATACGTAAGTTATATAATTTTTTTATAATTATAAATTTATTTATAATTATTATATACGTAATTTTTTTAAATTTTCGATAAACGCGTATTATAATAAAAAATATTAATATTTAATTAATTTTTAAAATTTTTAAACGAAAACGAATAAATTTAAAAAATTTATTAATAATTTGTAAATTTATTATTAATATATGTATAATTGTTTAATCGATTTTTTCGCGTGGAAATAAAGTTATTAAAATTTTATTTTTTTAATTAAAAATAAATATTATATAATTAAATTTATTATAATATAAAATAATTACGAGAATTAACGATAACAAGTTTTGGAAATAATTTAATATTATTTATAATTTATAAAAATATATTTTATATTTACGTTAAATATTTTTAATATTATTACGCGTAAATATGCAATTATAAATAAAACGGTATTTAATTAAAAAGTTAGTTTTAATATAATTATATGCGTTAATTTTAATAATTTAAATAAATTATTATTAATATTTTAATTTTAATACGTTAAAAAGTTTAAAATTAAATGGTTGGAATTTATACGTAAAATAAAATAATAAAGAAAATATAATAATTTTTAATTTAATAATTCGTTTATAAAATTAAACCGTTAAATAATTACCGTAATTATTTAATATTAAAAAACGTTTTTTATTAAAGTTTTTTAATATTATATATCGGTTAAAATGTTTAAATTAATTTAAATTAATTATATTATTAATTTAACCATTTTTATTAATAATTAATATTATATCGTTAATTAATTTATTAAGTATTTAATTTTCCGATATTTAACGATTAAGTAAAATTAAAAACGGGGTTATTATTACTTTTATAATAAAATAAATTTCGATTGTTATAATAAATATCTTAAAATCGGGGTTAATTAAATGGAATTTCGGAAAATTATTTTAAATTTATAATTATATTTTATTTAAATAACCGATTTTTATATTAATTTTATTTATATTATATATATATTAAAATTTAATATAATAATTTTATTATATTTAACGTAATTTATTAAATTAACAAATAATAATGGTAATATTATAAATTAATTTACGAGTAATTGATATTAATTAACTTCGAATTTATTTAAAAATATAGTAATTTTATTTTAAAAACCGGGTTATTTATTATTATCGAATATATTTAAAATAAAAATATATATTATAATTAAATAAAATGATTTAATTAATAATACGTTAAATAATATTTACGTTAATATAATAATTAATTTTAATTAATTAATAAAATTATATATAAAAAATTATTTTTTAAAAATTAATAAAAATAATATTATTATTATTATTTTTATTATAAAAGTAAAATTTATTATATTAATTTAAAATATGTTTATATAATGCGTTAAAATATTTAATAACGTTTTTAACCAATGTAAATTAATTTTTAAAAAAAGTTTAAATTATTAATTAAATTTTAATTTTAATGAAATTATTAAAAATTATAATAAATAAAGTAAAAATAATAAATAAAAAAATAAAAATAATATTAATTAAAATTAAAATAAAAACATTAATTATCGTTTCGGATATTATAATAATTTTAAAGTTATTTATATTATTAATATATAAAAAATATTAATAAAATATATAATTTATAAATAAATAATAATAATTAATATTAAATATAAAAAAAAAAAAAAAACGATTAAAGTTTTAACGTTAAATATTATAATTTATATAATTTTTTAAAATTTTTATAATTTTATTTTAATTATTATATACGTATATTTTATTAATATTAATAATTAAATTTATTATATAAATTACGTAAATTGCTTTAAATATTTTAAATAAAATAATGTTAATAAAATAAAAAAAAATAATTTAAAATAATAATATTTAATAAAAATAAAAAAAATAAAACGTTAAAAGAATATATTTTATATTAATAATTACGAGATTAAAATTTAAAATTTTATCGTTATTTAAATAAATTTATAAAATTAATTTTCGGTTAAATTATATTAAATAAATGTTATTAATAAAGTTTAAAATATAATAAATTTTATAAAAATTATTAAAAATGAAATATAAATGCGTTTTATTAAAAAGGTTGTTTATTTTATTCCATTTTAACTTTACGTTTTTTTATTTTTATTTTTTATATTTTTCGAAATTTTTGTTTTTACAGTTTTTTTATTAAATATAATAATATATTTTTCGAATATGGTAGTATTTTTATTATAATTTAAATTAAAATGTTTAATTAATATAAAAAGATATTTTTTAAAATTATTAAATTTTTATATTTTAAAATTTTTTTTAATATTTAATAATTGTATATCGATTTTTTATTATATGATATTTTATATTATTAAATATAAATTTAAAAAATCTTTAAATAAAAATAAAACAAATTTTTTAACATATTAAATATAATAAATAAAGTTTTTAATTAATATATTAGTAATTTTAATTTTTTTATATATAATTTTTATAAATTTTTATATTATAAAAATTAAAATATATATTAATTAATAAACGTAAAAAAAAACCATATTTTACAATAGAAAAATTAATTAAATTATATTTAAAATAATTTAATTATTAATGAAAACTTGGTTTTTATTTATTAATTAAAAACTTAAATTTTTTTTATTTTTTATAATTAAATATAAAATAAAATAAATACTTTATATATAATAATAAAAATCGAGATTTTTATTTTTTTAATTTATTAAAAAAAAATTTATTGTTTTAATAATATATTTAATAAATAAATTAAGTTTTAAATTATGTAAAATTAAACTTTTTTTAACGGAAAATAATAAAAATTATTATTATTATAAAGTTTAATTATTTATAATAATTGGTAATATTATTATTATAAAATTTATAACGTTTTTAAAATTATTAAAAATAACATTTTCGTATATTATTAAAAATGTAAATAAAAAATAAATATTATATTATATTTTTATATTATTAAATAATTTTTGTTTTTATATATTATTTATTATTTTTTAAATTTTTTTATTAATTTAAATAAAAAACTTTTATATTAATTAATAAAAATTTTATAATTTTATTAAATTTATTTTTAATATATAATTTTGGAAAATTAATATTATTAATATAATAAAAAAAATAAAAATACGGTGTACGGATTTGTTATTTTAAATTTTGTTATTTTAAGTTTTAAAATTTAAAGTATTTTATAAATAATTTATTATAAAAATAAAAGTTTTTAATAAATGAGAAATTTTTAACGGTAATAAATTTAATTTAATAACGTTAAAAATATTAAATTACGTAATTATTTTATTTTTTTTTAATTAATAAATATTTATTTTTTAAGTAAAAAAACGTAATATGTTAATGGATATGTTCGAAGATTTTTTAAATAATATCGAAGTTTCGTAAAAAAAACGGGATTAAATTTATATTATATTATTAATATAACGGGTATTATTACATTAAAATTTTTTTATTTTATTTTTTAAAAACTTATATATTATTATATATAACGCAAATTTATCTTTAATTATAAAAGTAAAAAAACAATTAAAATAAATAAATAAAATTATAATAATGGCGAAAAAAAAAACAATAAAAAACGGTATAAATAAACGTAAAATTTATATAAAACGGTAAGATTTCATTAAATTAATATAATTTTTTACGGAAAAATTTGTAAAAATATAAATTAATAATTAATATTATATATAAATATAAAATTTTAATTAATATAATAAATATATATTTAAATTTTAATTAATATAATTATAAAAAGTTAAATAATATTATAAATAAATTAATAAAAAAAATTTATATTTTTATTTTAATTATTAAAAATATTAAATATTTAAATTATTAATATTTTTATAATATAATTATTTTTAATTTTTATAAATTTTTATAAAAAACAAAATTTTTTAATTAAATAATATTATTATTAAAATTAATAATAAAATCGTAAAATCGATAAATATATTTTTATTTTATTTTCGAGTTTTTTAAAAACTTTTAATATTATAACTTTTAATTAATTTTTAAAAACCTTTAATATTATAATTTTTAATTAATTTTTAAAAACCTTTAATATTATAACTTTTAATTAACTTTTAAAAACCTTTAATATTATAATTTTTAATTAATTTTTAAAAACCTTTAATATTATAACTTTTAATTAACTTTTAAAAACCTTTAATATTATAATTTTTAATTAATTTTTAAAAACCTTTAATATTATAATTTTTAATTAATTTTCGAAAACTTTTAATATTATAATTTTTAATTAACTTTTAAAAACTTTTAATATTTATTTAAAATTTTTAATAATTAAAAACCTTTTTATAACACATAAATCCGTTTAAACAATTTCTTAACGTTAATTTTATTATATTATAACCGTTAAAATTATAAACGTTAAAAATAAAATCACATAAACAAATATCAAATCGAATTAAATATAAATATAAAAAAGTTTTATAAATAACATTACTCGTTTTTATTTAAATAATTTTATCAATTTTATATTTAATAATTTAATTATTTTATTTCATTTCTTTATATATTTATTAAATTTAATTAAATATAAAATATAATATTAATATTTTTTATACACATAAAAATATTTTAACAAATTTATTTATATATTAAATTTTAAAAATTAATTTATAATTATATATATTAATTTTTATCCCGCATAATTAAAAACTTCATTATAATTTATAAAATTTTAATTAAACTTTTTTTTTTTATTTTAAATAATATATTATATTTTTAACTATTTTATTATTAAATAATAATTAATTATTAAAATATATATTTTAATATATCATTTTATAATAAATATAAAATTATTTTTTCGAAAAATTTTTATACGTATAAAAAACCTTAATATTATATTTTTAATTTAATAATATTTAATGATTATATAAGAAAATAATATAAAAATAAATTATAATTATAATAAATAATTGCGCATTTATAATGTTATAATTATTTAAATTATAATGGACATTTACGTATTTATAATATTATAATTATTTAAATTATAATAAATATTTACGTATTTTAAAAATATTATAATTATATTTATTATAAACATTTATTATAATAATTATAATTATATTTATTAAAATGTATATTTACGTACGTAATTATAATTTATAATTTAAAAAATTTTTATAAATATTAATAAATAATTATAATTAATTTATTTTATTTATAAACTTAAATATATTATATAATAAAATTTCTTATTTATTATTAATAATTTCGTTAATTTTTTTTTTTAAAAAATAATTATTACGTACGTTATTATTTATTTTTTTTTTTTTACGGTAAATAACGTTGTTAATTTATTTTTAAAATTAATTCGAATATTAACCCGCTTTTATTTAAATATAAATTTATATAAATTTATATAATAAATTATTTTTAAATTAATAATAATAATTATAAATTTTATTAACGTAAAAATAAAAAATAAAATAAAAGTAAAAAATAAAATAAAAATAAAAAATAAAATAAATATTAATTTAAATATTAATGTTAATGTTAATGAAATTGTTAATTTTTAATTAATATATATATATAATATATTATATTATTAAAAACTTTATATATTTATAAAAAAATAACGTACTTCGTTATTATTATAATAATAACAAACGTAAACATTATTTATTAAATTAATATTTCGATTTAATATCATTACCGGGGATATCACGTATTTTTACCATAAACCATAATTATTTATATATTAATTATATTAATAATTATTAACATGTAAACGATTATAAATTTAAATATATAAAATTAAAATGTTTTTTAAATTTATATTAATTATATTTTAATATAATTATATATTATAAAATTTATAATTACTTTATTAATTAATGATTAAAAAAAATTTAATATAACCGGTATAATAATTGTTTTTTTTAAATTGGCGGCGGGAAAAAAAGTTTAATAAAAAAAAAATATTATTATAAAAAAAATGCGGGAAAATAACGATATAAATGTAAGTTTTTTAAACCGTTTTTTATATAATTTAAGAAATTATATATTTATTAATTATATAAATATATTTTATAATATATATAATTATTAATAAACGTATATAATAAAACGTTTTTTTTATTAAAATTAAATATATTTTAAATATTACGTTTATAAACCATTTTAATTATAACGTTATTATTATTATTATTATTATTATTAATGGTAATAATAATGGTAATAATAATGATAATAAACACGTTTAAATTAAAAAAACAAAATTTATAAAAAAAATTTTTAATTAAAAATACTTTTAATAATTTATTTTATAAAAATAATAATAATTTAATAATTTTAAATAAAAAAAAAACATTAATTAATTAAATTATTTAATTATTTAAAAATAAATTTAAAAATATATTATTAAACTTTTAAAATTAAATAATAAAATGTTTTTCGAAATAATTAAATTTTTAATAAAATTTTATTTTTTATATAAATTAATATAAAAAATAAAATTTATATAAAATTATATTTTATTAAATATTATATAATTATTAATTAATAAATACTTTATTAATATATTAAAAAAAGAATTAATAAAAGTGGGTTTTTTTATTATTTTTTTTTTTAAATTGAAATTTATTTATTTTTTTTTAAATATAAAAAATAGTAAATTTAAAAATTATTATTAATAATTTTAAAATAACGTAATTATTATAAAATTTTATTTTATATTAATATTATTAAAGGAAAAAAAGTTTAAGTTTAATTTTTTTTTTTAAAAATTTTCCCGAAAAATTAAAAAAAATTATTATAAAATATAAATATTTAAATCGATTAATAAATAACATTATTATTTTAAAAATAACATTTCTTAATTATTTAAATTAATTTTACATTATAATAACAATATTTAATCTTTTATTAATAATTATAAAAAATTAATAATATAAATAAAAAAAATAATAAATGTAATAAAAAGTTTAATTATTAAAAAAATATATATATATTATTTTAAATATATATATTAATATGTATAATTTTACCTTTATTTTACGTTTATTATAATTTAATTTTACATAAAAAAAATAATTGCTAAAAAAATAATATTTTTTAATTATAATTTATTTTTAATATTTAAATTTTATTATTAAAAATCAATATATTAAATATAATATAATAAACTTTCTTTAATAAATATTTAATATACGTTAATTATAAATATGTTTTTATAATTTTAATATTATAAAATAAATTTATAAATTTATTAATATTACATAATAATTTTATAAATTATTAAATAACTTAAAACAATATTTTATCACTATTTTTACAAAACAATAATAACATTAAAAATATAAATAATAAATTATTAATTATTTAAAATTATAAATTTAATAATTTTAATTTAAATTTAATTTAATTATAAAAAAATGAAAATAATAATAATAATATTATAAAAAACAATAATAACGTATAAAGCAATATCGTAAATTACTTTTTTTATAATAAATTAATAATATAATTAATAAAAAAGTTAAAAATATTTATATTTAAAAATATATTTGTAAAAAAATATCTTATTTATATAAAATGTATAAAAATAATTTTAAATATATATAATAAATTAAATTTAAATAATTTTAACATAATTATATTTAATAAATTTATTAATTTAAAAAAAAACTTTTTAAATAATTAAATGTTAATTGTAAAATGTGTTATTTATAAATTAAACGAAAATTAAAAATTATTTAAAATTATATTAAATAAAATTAATATATTTTTTAAAATTTAAACATTAAAATTATACGTAATATATAATTATATTTAAATTATAAAAGTTAAATTTAACAAAATTATTAAATATTATTATTTAAAAAAGTTTTTTTAATAATATTTATTTTCGAAATTTTTTTTATTAATTTTTAAATATTATAAATTAATAATTAATTTAAACGTTGAAATTACGGGTAAATTAACATATTTAAATTATTTTAAATTAATTTAAATAAATATTATAAATAACGAACTTATTTTAATTAATAATAATAAAATTTTTTTATAACGTTTAAAAAATGTTAATAAAAATTTAACTTTAAAATACGTGGTTTAAATTAATTTAAAAAAAATTAAATAATTTTCCAAATAAAAATAAACTTTTAAATAAACGAGTTTAACGATAATTAATAATTTTTTAATTATAAAAATTTTTTAATTATTTAAAAAAATTTAAAAATTAATAATATTAAATTAATATTTTAATAAATAAATTTTAAAATTTTTATATTTAATAATTAAAAATATTATTTTAATTAATGTTATTTAATTTTTAATAAAAAATATATTTAAACGGAAATACTTCGGTTAAATCCTTAATTATTACCCATTTCTTTAATTAATGCGCAGTATCTTTTTAAAAGTGCTATGTCGAACTTGTGTAGATAGCACTAATAATAATAAATAAGCTTCTAGACCGCCTACAACGAATCTAGAGTACACCCAACCAAGGATTAGTCTCATGCGCGTGTTGGTCCTAAACTAGGTGCCGAAGTCAGCATTGCTACGCGGTCGGGCGCCGGGATCCCTAAGAAATCCGAGTTCCGAATCGCTGTTTTACTCATCTCGGCCATCTGATAATCCTATAGGTTATCGGTGCTGCTGCGCTCGTTTACGCTTTCCATCAGAAAAAGCGGATCCATTGACTAGATGACGCACATCATTCTTGCGCGTATGGGTGCCTAATGCAGTGAAGAAGTAAGCAGTTGTAACAGTCGTATCATATCAGTTGCAGAACATTGATCGTAGGTTTCTATCAACAAACGGTGTGACTCTTAGGTATGACTCTGCTGACTTGCCCGATAAGATAACTGCCGGGGGTATACGAAGATCCTATCATACACACCCTATTCAAATTCCTACCCAAATATTCGTCATTGCAAGATCGCATCGGGTAGTTATTATAGTCAAGCAGATCTAGTTATAGTTAAAGTCATGTAGTATCTAGGTAATTCCAAGTAACTAGGTACGTAGTTGATGAACTAACCAATCTGCCAATCTGCCAATATAGTTTAAAGTTAGCGCCAAAGCATGCGGTGTCAGGTTACTGGGATGTGGGGTAGCCTGGTTTAATAGCGTGTGGTTAGCACCTGTCCTGTAATAAACGGAATTGAAGAAGCACAAAGTACCAGTTCCGTAGTACACACGTACGACTGCTACATTAACAGATCAGAATCTCGTGCAACGGCGGAGTGGACCCTTTATATCCCAGCCGGGGTTCTGAGATGACAAGGCACGATATTTTTCGTTGGCCCCATCCAATTTTCAACGTGGTTTCATATTCGGATCCCGCTGCCGTTGCGAAAGAGTATAGAATACTATTAATGGAAGTTGAATGGAAGTCGAATGGTTGGTTGCATTGCTTGCTGCCCCTTTAACAGGTGCGCGATAGAGCTTCGCGTAGCTTAGTCTTTCTTTAGTAACTCCTTAGCTCGGTATGTATACATCATAGATTCCATTACATAAGGTACCTCAGCTACTTTTATATATGTATGTAGACAAATAATAAGACAATGAGTCAATGGAAATCTCAGAAGGAACGGATCGATAGAACTAAACTAGATATCATTGAAGCTAGAAGTATACGTCGTATAAGTTAGTACGTGATATGCAGTGTACTTCGTATATCTCGTTTTCCAGAATGCTCGCATTCAGCCCACGTACCCAACACCGAATTGACTCCATGCGGTACCCCACTTCGGTACATACCTTAATACTGCGCAACAGTTACCGGTTGCGAGCCTAGCCTAGGTAGCGTTAACGTTGTGCTCGGGTTTCTAGCATTCCGCGCCCGGCCTGTATAATTCCCATCAGATTAGAATCTTCCACGGGCACCTACCCAAGTTGGAATCGCATGCACCCGTTAGGACCCATCTTACCCTGTTCCCTTTTTTTTTTTCGCCTTTCGAAATTTACGTAGAAAAAGGACAAGCTTACCCGGAATTCGCGTGTCAATCCCGTGCGGTGAATCATTAAGTGGGAAATTATATTACAACCCCCGTCCATGTTTATTATATACAGAGCATCTGGATAAGAAGCGAACATCGCATTTATCAAAAAAATGTCTAGATTGTCACGCTAAAATTCCAACTAAAGCAATCGACAAGGCGACTCTTTAAAAAAAAAGAACAAGGTCTGGGCGCGCCGCAGTAACGGTCTATCGGTTCGAGAACCGCCCCTTTCCTTTACCTTTTGTAAATATCTCGTCCGGCGCGCGAGAACCCTCAACATCACCGGTTCTCCAATCTCACCTAAAGCGCAGCCATGGCTAACGAGATATCGGAAAAGCCTCAAATGGCTACGGCGGAAGGTCCCTCAAGTCGCAATTCCAGTCAACGCGACTCGGAAAAGGGACGAAACTCTACTGGATCCGGGACGGCACTGGAGAAGGCGGATTCTAAAGTCGTGAAGGCATCTAAAGATCTGAACAATGATCCCTTCAAGCACCTTCCCGCCGATGAGGCTGAAATTCTCAAGAAGCAAGTCATAACACCGGAAGTAAAGACCGGTGTCCTCACATTATATCGATACTCCTCTCGCAATGATCTCATAATTATGGCCGTGAGCTCTGTATGCGCTATCGCAGGTGGTGCCGCCTTGCCACTAATGACAGTCATTTTCGGTAACCTTCAAAACAGCTTTCAGGGTTTCTTTCTCAACACCACCTCGTACGATGCTTTTATGGATGAGATGACCAGACTTGTCTTGTACTTTGTGTACCTAGCTATCGGTGAATTTGTAACCATCTACGTTGCCACCGTCGGCTTCATCTACACAGGCGAACATATCAGTGCCAAGATTCGCGAACACTACCTGGAGAGTTGCATGCGCCAGAACATCGGTTTCTTCGACAAGCTCGGTGCTGGTGAGGTTACTACCCGTATCACCGCCGACACGAACCTTATCCAGGAAGGTATTTCTGAGAAAGTTGGGTTGACATTGACGGCAATGGCAACATTCGTGTCTGCCTTCGTCATTGGCTTCGTCTTCTACTGGAAATTGACACTAATTCTGTGCTCTACCCTCGTTGCCCTGTTTCTCGTCATGGGAACCGGGTCTCGTTTCGTCGTTAAATTCACCAAGGACTCGATCCAGGCCTATGCGGCAGGAGGTAGCGTCGCCGAGGAGGTCATCAGCTCAATTCGAAATGCGGTCGCCTTCGGTACCCAGGGGACGCTATCCAAGCAGTACGACGCCCATCTTATCCGAGCCGAATATTTCGGATTCAGGAAGTCAGCTTCGGTTGCCTGTATGGTTGGTGGCATGTTCTGGATTATATACATGAACTATGGTTTGAGTTTCTGGATGGGCAGCAAATACCTTGTTGACGGTGTTATCCCGCTATCTACAGTCCTCATCATCATGATGTCGATTATCATTGGTGCTTTCAACTTGGGTAATATAGCCCCCAACCTCCAAGCTTTTGGCACTGGGCTTGCGGCTGCAGCGAAGATCTTTAACACCATCGACCGTGCGTCCCCGTTAGACCCCACTTCCGACAATGGCGAAAAACTGGAGAAGGTAGTAGGTACGATCCGTCTGGAGAACGTCAAGCACATATATCCTTCGCGGCCCGAGGTTGTTGTCATGAAGGATGTCACCCTAGAGATCCCAGCGGGTAAGACGACGGCATTGGTTGGAACATCTGGATCCGGAAAGAGTACTATTGTTGGGCTTGTGGAACGATTCTACGATCCTGTGGCGGGCAGAGTGTTACTAGATGGACACGATATTAGCACCCTGAACCTCCGGTGGTTACGCCAACAAATGTCACTAGTCAGCCAGGAACCTACCCTGTTCGGTACCACGATCTATAACAACATCAGACATGGTCTTATCGGCACCAAATACGAAAACGAGAGCGAGGAGAAACAGAGGGAAATGATTTTCGATGCGGCTAAGAAGGCTAATGCTCACGACTTCATCTCGTCTTTGCCAGAAGGATACGAAACAAATGTTGGCGAACGAGGATTTTTATTGTCCGGAGGTCAAAAGCAACGTATCGCCATTGCCAGAGCCGTCGTTTCGGACCCTAAGAGTAAGTCAGCGCGTTAGGAAATACAAAATCTTATCTAACTTTAATCCCAGTTCTCCTGCTCGACGAAGCTACAAGCGCATTAGATACCAAGTCAGAAGGCGTTGTCCAGGCTGCATTAGAGGCCGCCGCTGAGGGTCGAACCACCATTACTATCGCTCACCGTCTTTCTACCATCAAAGATGCTCACAATATTGTATGCATGTCACAAGGAACTATTGTCGAACAAGGAACGCACGATGAACTTTTGGAACGCAACGGTGCATACGCAAAGCTTGTTAACGCGCAGAACATCGCTGTCGTAAATGAATTGACTGAGGAGGAGCAACAGGCCATTGATGCCAAGGACGAGACTCTCATTCGTACGGCTTCTAAGGGGAGCAAGGCTGGCTATATCGAGGATCCTGATGACAATATCCGCGATAAATTGAACCGATCAACAACTCAGGGATCCGCATCTAGCAGGGCTCTTCAAAACCGTAAACCCGAGGAAGAGATGAGATATTCACTGTGGACTCTGATCAGCCTGATTGCGTCGTTCAACAAGGAAGAATGGAAACTAATGCTCTACGGCTTGTTCTGGTCTATCATCTGTGGAGGTGGTAACCCGACGCAAGCTGTCTTCTTCGCCAAGCAAATCCTAGTAAGTACCTCTAGGTGTTCTGGATACCGTCGTCATTAACTAACTTCACATAGACGTTGGCTGTGCCTATTACCCCTGAGAACAAATACCAGATCAAGAAGGATAGCGACTTCTGGAGTGCTATGTTTCTTATGCTTGCTTTTGTCATGCTCATCGCTCAGATATCCCAGGGTGTTGCTTTCGCCAAGTGTTCCGAGAGGTTAATCCACCGCGTTAGGGACAGGGCCTTCCGAACTATGTTGCGCCAGGACGTTGCCTTCTTTGATCGAGACGAGAATACGGCCGGCGCTTTGACCTCGTTCCTCAGCACGGAGACTACTCACGTAGCCGGACTTAGCGGCGTTACTCTCGGTACTTTACTCATGGTTACCACCACACTTGTATCCGCAATGGTTGTCGCTCTGGCCTTTGGCTGGAAACTGGCTCTCGTCTGCATTGCTACAATTCCTCTTCTGCTAGGGTGCGGTTACTTCCGCTTTTATATGCTTGCGCACTTCCAACGTCGCTCTAAGAAAGCCTACGAGCAGAGTGCTACATATGCATCTGAAGCCATCTCCGCAATTCGCACCGTTGCTTCTCTAACTAGGGAGGATGACGTTATGTTGCAGTACAGGAGATCTCTTGCCATCCAGCAGAGAGCAAGTCTGATATCGGTATTAAGGTCTTCGACACTATACGCCGCTTCTCAGTCGCTTACGTTCCTGATCTTCGCCCTTGGTTTCTGGTACGGTGGTACTTTGATCGGCAAGCGCGAGTACTCGCTGTTCCAATTTTTCATTGTATTTATGACTACAATCTTCTCAGCTCAGTCTGCTGGTACTGTCTTTTCCTTTGCCCCCGATATGGGCAAGGCGCACAGTGCGGCTGGAGAACTCAAGACGCTGTTTGACCGGCAACCCAAAATCGACACATGGTCTGAGGAGGGTATTCCAGTTGAATCCGTCGAAGGCAACATCGAGTTCCGGATGTCCATTTCCGCTACCCGACTAGACCTGAGCAGCCGGTGCTTCGTGGTCTGGACTTGACCATTCGTCCTGGACAGTACGTTGCTCTAGTTGGTGCTTCTGGTTGCGGAAAGAGTACTACAATTGCTCTGTTGGAACGATTCTACGATCCTCTCGTCGGTGGCGTATTCGTCGACGGAAAGGAGATTAGCACACTCAATGTCAACCAGTACCGATCTTTCATTGCTCTTGTATCCCAGGAACCGACTCTATACCAGGGCACGATTAAGGAGAACATCCTACTCGGATCTTCGTCCGAAACGGTTTCGGACGAAGCGATTGAGTTCGCCTGCAGAGAAGCCAACATCTTCGAATTCATCCTATCTCTACCAGACGGTTTCAATACGATCGTCGGTAGCAAGGGTGCCCTACTGTCCGGAGGTCAGAAGCAGCGTATCGCCATTGCGCGTGCGCTTATTCGTGATCCGAAGATTTTACTTCTGGACGAAGCTACTAGTGCGTTAGACTCGGAGTCAGAGCACGTTGTCCAGGCAGCTCTTGACAAAGCTGCGAAGGGCCGAACCACGATTGCCGTGGCGCACCGTCTTAGCACTATCCAGAAGGCTGATGTTATCTACGTGTTTGACCAAGGACGCATTGTTGAAGAGGGCACACATATCGAGCTCATGCGGAAGAATGGCCGATACGCCGAGTTGGTCAACCTGCAGAGTCTGGAGAAGACTCGATAGTGCGGGGATGGTTGATGATACAGCGATGTTTTCCCTCTCGTTTTGATATATAAAAAGATTCCCCCTTTTGCTATTCAGTGCAGTTGGTAAACGAGTTAGAAGAGGGCTACGCCGTCGCACGAGTGGGCGATGGAGGCGTAGGCCGACTTTATAGCATCGTATTGGCGTTTCATTTTTGGGGATCTAGACGTGCATACGAAGATCAAGTAGCCAGATACAGATATATATGATATGGGCAGCGATGTATGGAGCTCAAAGGAACAAAAAACTCTTGTCACCTAGTTTAATTGTAAAACGTAATGAACCACTCGGAACTTATTCATGGGGCTTTGATGCCTGGGTATTTGTTAAGTGACTGTACGTCTATGCTCATAAGTGTTTATTAACTATAGTATACAACTCTATTTATATAAACATGGATATCAAGACCTCGAGATGACTCGAGATGTATTGCTTTAGGAATAAGATGACGGCAAGCTCAGATGATCATATTTCAATGAGCAGTGCATCATACTCAGCTGACATTTAAACATATGAAGTGACTTAACTACCTGATGTTTATTAGTGCACCTGTTGAAATAGCAAGTCCATACATGTACACACTTAAGGTCCTATTTTGTTCTATTATTAAGTTTACCCTGATCTCAGGTTTTGTGGAAGGTGTCTCTCATATGAGGAAACTGGAATCTCGTCTATCCTCGTTACGAGTTGACACAACTAGTAATATTAACCACTCTATACTGAGACCGACACTATGACATTAGCCAAAAGTTTACGTGGTCTGTGTATGAGAGGTATTGTATATCGCCTGATACTACCAATTCCGGCTTCTTCCAAGTTGCAAATGTCTGACTTGCATACCTCCCGTAGACATGCATGCGCGACGTGCGGAGATATACGAGGAAATATTAGGCCCAAAAGCTTCGCCTGTTTCAGGCGAGACGAGATATTGCTGGTTGAAACCCGACGTCGTTCTAAGAGTAGTGCGACTACATACATACATACATACATACATACATGTCTATCCCCCGGCGAGCACAGACACGGAATACTAGTAGGCGTGTCTTGGATTAGGAGCGGGTAGCTACGTGTCGAACTAGACCGCTGTCTCACGTCGACCACGCGGATGGGGAGGGTGGTGCATGCGTCGTGCCTACGCGCATGTGTGGGTTAGGATGTTTAGGTATTAGACGGCAGACGTCTCGAACCTCGGGTCGGGGGTGGGTATTACATACGCCTGAGTCGTACGCAGACCCTGTTTTGCATCGTCGGAAGGAGATGCGAGAGCTGAGGTTAGACTTTTGGTGAGATGTTCGGATATTGGTTTTATATCTAACATTATGGATAGGGAATGGAAGCTATACACCATTGGATAAATACTAACTTTGATTGAATCTATAATCTATTATGCCGACGGGATGAAAAGGGTAGGGACGCGTAATAACGGACTCATAACCCGTATAAGTGAGTGAGTGAGTGAGTGAGTGAGTGAGTGGTCTTCATCCAACACTGAAACTTGGATGATGTTGGCTTAACTAACATTAATTAACATTTACTATGGAGCAGAAATCGCAGACGTCGATCCACGATGTAAGGCTAGATCGTTTCAACTTAAAGTGACGATCTCTCTGTCGATCGCTAACTATTAACGGTTATGAGATTGACGATCGATCTGCTCGAAATAGTTTTCACGTTTTAGCCACTTCACAAATAACTAACCTTACATACTTTTTTTTATTACTTTTTACTTTATTTGTTCTCATACAATGCAATACGCCTCCGTCGGAAAGAGATTGAGTCTGCGGTGATTTGGGAACTCATATTGCGAAATGATTAGGCGCGAGACGAGGTCGGTGAAGATATAAATGAAGTGCATGATGGATGCATTGGAAAGCCGCGTGCTTGCAGCAATCACGCGTATGACTTATATTAAGCTTAGTTACATGAATTGTTCATCTCAATATGGTCGAGGGTCTGAAATCTGCGCAACGTTATATATTCCGAGGCCTCTTTGTGATACATACACTCGGGCAAATCGAGCTGCAACCGGCTTCTTCACGAGTTGTCTCGAACGAACGGCTAAGGTAATAAGACTTTTCGTTTACCTATGGCAAAAAAAGGGAATCGGTCTCTCTCTCCATATCATTGGTAAGAAAGGGAACCCGGGATCCTGGGTCTATAATATGTACGAAATGAAGAGAAATCATGGGTAAGCGAACCCAATTAATGGGCCGTCTTGGCTCGAGGCAAGGAAGATATATGTATGTAAGGTATGTGAGGTAGGTATGTAGGTATGTAGGTATATATGTATGTACGCGTCTGGCTTTGTGATATTGCGACCCGATACTACCTTACACTACCGATCGTGATGATCCGGGCGGATGAACCGGAGCTGAAAAAGGAAAGCTGTACTGTAGTTTGGTAGCACATCATTATTTCTTATTTCTTATTTCTTATTTCTTATTTCTTAATATCTAATTGACTTTATATTTATTTATTACGTATGATGCCCTTTATTTAGTCGTGTAGAGATGATGTGGTAATCTGACCAATTTGGAAATAGTGACAATAGTGACAACTAAAGTTACGTGTAAGTGAATTGTCGCGTGTAAGTGAGAAGAAACTAATATGGACTTGGCATGTGCATTAGGGACTTTCCTATGTACGATACCAGCAGTAACTCCGCTGCGCTAGAAACAAAATAACCCTAATGGCTGTTAGTGGTCCAGGTAGGCACGAGGAAAAGCTGCAAGAGCTGCAAGAGCTGCGGCTGTGCCTGGCATTAGTGTTTATTAGTGTTAAATAATGCAAGCCTAGCACGTTTTAAGCAAATTCTCTAATGAATCTAATGAACAACAAGCGTAATCCGCACACAAACTTATCTAAGCTCTATCTGATGATTGGCTGTGATTCGTTGGAAAGTCTATTCCTACCTGTCGTGTTCAGCAACTACGAGCGAAGTGAGCGAAGGTGCGAAGTTAGCGAATTTGCTTTAAAATTTCGCTTATGCAACCCCCGTCCAATCCCTTGACCAATCCCTTAACCAACTTCCTAACTCTATCAACAACACCCCATGCATCATCAATCGGGATCGAGTCGACTCGGAGAAAAAAAAGACTCGGTTCTAGACTATGCTAGCTAAGCCAAGCTCCCTAATCCTCAGCTTACAATCTTACTGGTCGAACAGGTTGGGTAAGTAAATATTTCATCAAGCAAGGAAGTCCTTGTCCTTGTCCCCTTACTGGCTTCACCTCCTGAGATGTGCCGATGTGATAAGATTTCCGCACCTCTCTTGAAGAAATGACATGTCGCCTGTGCTATGTTACTCATGGCTGTGTGGTCATATTGGCTATACCTATCGAGGCAGGCTAAGCGGCACACAAGGAAATCGCACCACGACGGCGGGACTTATTATGGCTTATTTGGGGGGTCGGTCCTTTATGAAAGGGCAACCAAAGGGCGGGCCAAGTGTTATAGGCCACCACTTATTACGCTACGGACCCCAATTACGATATTCTCTCCGTTGCATTCTTGACAGACGCCCGGCCTAGACTAGCGTCTTATCCCTCTTGGATCTTGGGAAACACCGGATAGGCCAACCGGCCTGAAGACCCAAAATGGGGAACGCTCGGGACCGCTTGTACATACGCCGTTGCGCCATGACCAGTGTCGCTTCGAGCAGAATTTCATTGAAAAGGCTCGGGTCTGCTGCTGTTGCTGCTTATGAGCCTGATCCCCCTGCTCTTTCCGTTGTTGGGTTTCCATAGTATTATTTACTCCCATTTACTCTGATAGTAACCAATATCTATCACGGGGTGGATTTTCCAAGCTTCAACCTAATCCCCGCACGGCTGCTTTGGATTTGCTACGGCATTTTCGTTGCATAGAAGCGCCATATCCCATTGGTATTCTACTCTTCGCTACGGGCTGCGCTCATTTACCCGTCAGTTCATTATATTGGCCAACTCGTCCCCGCAACGGAGCTATTTGTTTTCACCGTCCGTAGGATCATAACGGGTTCCGGTGGTCAAGGGTCTATTGAATATAATACCCAGGGCGAGCGGTGGAAACAGCCAGACTTTTTCCTATCGCAACCTTCACTTAAAGCTTCAAACCGCAATTAGCTATCGTAGTATTCGCCGGGGGCACTGCCGGCCGGAGGCTCTTGCACCACCAAGTGATGTACGAACGAGCCGCTGATCGGTTACCTGCTTCGGGGACATAATAATGCTTTCGAATCGTTCCTTCAGGCCCCAGTGGTCACTGCGCCGCGGGGACCCGCCATACCCTGCTGCCGTTTCACCATACCACAAACAATGGATATATATGGCAGTGATCATCCTGATCATTTCCTCTTGGATCCCCCTAGTTGCTGCTATTTCACTGGAGGACACCCCACGATCGACCGAGACAAATCTACTAATTGATACGCGCATACCGATTTTTGTCGACGGTCACTGGCAGATCATGTCGGAAGACGAGCATCGCCAACTCGTCCGCAGACAGCAAGAGACTTTTACATTTGGTGTCTCGACAGCTACGGCCACTGCAGACACATCTGCTCAAACAACAACCGTCGCGACAGGCCCTCTTCCATCACCTTTCGACGGCGCACTCGCTGCAAACTTCTCTGGCGAAGATGGGGAAGGATCGTGCCTCGATTTTATCAACAGCTTTTTGCAAGACAAGACTTTTCAGGACTGTTATCCTGTTTCATTACTCCTGAAGGTTTGTTTTAAAATATTACCCAGGTTGTTGAATTGTAATTGACAAATTTTCTTAGAACTCCAATTCATTTTTCCAGGCTATGAAATCCGTGGTCAAAATTACCCAGGTCATCGAAACATCGTGTAAAGCAGACAAGCAAACTTGCACTGCTTATCTCAATGACCTCGCTGAGAAGCTCAAAGCCGACGAAAATTGCGGGCAGGATTACCTTAAGGAAAATGCCTTGGTTATCCAGGCTTATAAGGGAATGAAATCGTACGAAGAAATATACGGCGCAACGTGTTTATATAATGCGGATACTTCGACGTATTGCTTTGTCAATGCGGTTACGAACCTAACGACTGCTTCCAACGTCTATCTTTACAGTTTACCTTTCAATTTATCCCTCCCAGAAACAGCCGTACCTGCATGTGACATGTGCACAAGCGAAACGATGAAGATATATCAAGCAGCGGCGGCTGACCGAAAGAAATGGATATCGAGCACGTACGTTAATGCGGCAGAGCAAATAGACGAAAACTGCGGTGGGAACTTTGTCAGTGCAGCGCTTCCCGATCCACTTCCGGATAGCGCTGCGATATCTACAGCACAGACACCATCTTTGCTCATGCTGTCATTTTTATTCGTGCTCGTTTCACGCTGGCTTCGATAGCATTCTACAGGCCCATGGTTGATATCTCGACCCGGCAATAATTCACTTCTTGGGCGTCTTCGGAATAGGGCTAGGCATACAATATGCTTGTTTGGATACAGGCTTCGGTTACTGGATTGGGACGACTGCTTTTACGAATCGGTAAAAAACTACACACCGGCGCTTTTTTGATACCCACTCGATATTCTCGGCTTTCTTTTCTCATGCAGAATAAGACCAATTTTTATTTTCATTTCTATTTATATTGTTAATCAACGCCAAATTTCTTACTACTATTATGGAATAATAGATGGAGGAATAAATTAGGAGATATCACACGAGCAGATACGAGGCACATCTTACCCTCAAGGCTCCCGCCTAGGTAGGCGGGCTTGTTAGACTTGTGGTGGTTGTCGTCGATCCGGATGTGTGTCTGAGACATGGGGCGAAGCACGCTCACCCAACGCCATCCTACGACAAAAATAGGATTCCTGTACATAATTGCAGCCTACATACATATTAGTACTTGGTACTAGACACGTGGATACACTAGTCAAATAGTAAAAATACAACTGAACATCTGTACATACGCCAATGATGATCCGACACTATATATAATACGTCGCCCGTGCATTACAATCTCGAGCTGCCTCTACACATAAGAGGCAGATGATTTAAGTTTAGGACTGATGCTGCATGATTGCGAGAGATTAGAGCATCGCATCATCTCACATAACTTTTATCGTACACCTAAGTAGGCAGATATCTGACTGCACGTTGACACAGGAATCATCACACGCGTGTAGGTAGATTACGGGTATTCGCGGGCTACCCGGGAGGATCCACGCTCGTCTTCGTGAAACCTCTAGGCGAACAAATATCGTATCCGGCATGTAGCTCGATCGATACATCTACCTGCGACGACTTTTTGTAGTAATAGCTGGGCAATGGATTTTAAAACGTTGCGTACAATTGCATTTGAACAGGTCAATTATGTACATGAGGATAGCATACCACATGCGCGTGCGGCCTTACGGATACTTGGGCTTACACACTTGTATAGTTCCTAATGGGCGTTGTTTGAAGGTCTCGTTGAGACTTCTTATACACACCTAAGATAGATAGGTAGATAGGTAGGTATTCTACTGATATAACATCCGCAAAACGAAGCATTGAACATGGCAAGATCTGTTTTCATTGATTTGCTTATCTTACGTATTTACATCATATCCTATCATCTCCTATTCTATCCTATCCTATCCACATCCCCCCTAATCCCACTGTCCCACACGCGTATACACATACGCTCCTTGCGCATTCACCCCTATAAACATCCACCACGTATGCACCACGGCTGTCATAACAGCGACCTCGGTCCCCCATGGGGGGTACGCGACCATCTAGTCCGCGAACCCAAACACCTCGCCGATAGCGAGGACGTTCGTCCTGACGCCCAATAGCGCCACGCCGATGGCCACCAGGTCCACGACCACGAGGACCGCAGCCGCCATCATGAACCGCGGGTTGAACACGCGGTATAGCATGAGGTGTCTTCGGAGATGGCCCGCCCACGCCATGGTTGCGAGACTCTGGACAGCGTAGAACGCGACGAGCGCAGCGAGCGCGCGACTGGTAGTCTCAAGGACACCGCGGCGTTTGGGAGAGGTTTTCCACAGTGCCAGTAGGGGCGCTGACGTGACGGCTAGGATCTGGCCGGCGAAGGTGTTGAGGGCGACGGCGAGGGGGCTCCAGGGGTAACGCAGGGTGAGAAGGGGGATGAAAGCGCTGTCCCATTGGATGGACGCTAGGACGGCCTGGTGGCCCGTTTTGAAGAAGTGGAAGTTGCCTAGGAGGGCGAGGGTTACGGGGCCGATGGTTTCGGCGGAGAGGTCGTTGAGGTCAATGATCTCGGCGAGAGAGAGGATTTGCCAGAGCATGATGGCGATCGCGCCGCCGCCCATGGGTTTGGAGAGGAGGATGCAGGCGGCTGCGATGTTGAGGGGTAGGAAGAGGTATCGCGCGCCGTGGACATTGCCAAAGCCGAGGACGGTGATTTGTGCTCTACTACTGCTGTTGGCTGCGGTTGTGAAGATATTGACGCAGGGAGGAGCCCAGATGAAAGCTGTAGTACCGGCTACGAAGGCTACGGCTAGAACGAGTTGCGCAATGGAGACATGGATGGTCTTTAGCAGTTTCTCTGGAACCGAGGTAAGCCAGTCTCCGTTATCCGCCGCATCGAGGGTCCAGTATACAGCGGCGAGGAAAAGGCCAGTTCGGAAGACGTAGCCGATCCACATGGGCGCAAGACCCTCGTATGACCGCGAGCTTTGCAAATATGATTTGATGATGGACGGGAGAATGAGGAACACGATGAATGGAATGACCAATTGCCAAGGGGCTGAGGTTGATGAGTTGGCAGATGCGTAGTATGTCGACGTGCAGTAGGGCATTTGCTCGTCTCTGCATAGCTTCGAGAAAGAAGCTACTCGTGCAAGGATAACAAACAGGATGGAGTGGTAAACACCCAAAGCCCGGTCGCGTACTGATAGCAGTTGGAGCGAGGCAATTGCGCTTGCGAAACCAAACGTCGAGAGGAAGAATAGAGAAATTGAATCTTCCCAGATAGTATACGAGTTAGATGCAAAGCCGATAGATTGGCTCAGCGTAAAGATGACGGATAGCCATCCCCAAGATGTGTTTGGCAGAAGATTGAGTACGCGTATCCCACGGATCTGTAATAAAACACCAGTCACAAGAAGCATGCTTCCAATAGCCGTTGCGGCGGCAGCTAATAGCCACTCGCCAGATCCGGTGATCTGAACGAATTCCAAACTTAAAGCCCCTATTATCCCGCCGCTTAGAAGTCCAGTCTTGGCAAGCGATTTGCTAAAGCTTTTGTAAGATGCAACGTCTGGCTCTGCCAACGAATTTTGCAGTTCCAAGCTCCTCTCGGCAAAGTCCAACTCGGCGTTATCCAAGACGGCAAAATCTTCATCTTCATCTCTCGAGACATAGAGTAGTAATACGACTACTCCAAATGCCATGGTTACGATGCCTAGTATCATCTTCGGGATATTGAAGCTAGCCCATAGATCTTTACAGATTCTTAACGTCTCCACTTGATACGCAGTATAAGCATCGTACAGAGCTTTCCATGGCCCAGATTTAGTACCTGCTTGGACAAGAGCCTCGGCATCATTCCACAATGTAGCGGGAGATCCAGGCTTCGTACTCTGCTCAATACCTCTAGCATTGAAGTATGACGCTTGATATCTCCTAATTCCAGCGGAAGTGACCCTGGAAGCAGCCGCAAGAACATCCCATGCACTTCCTTTAAGGCCAATAAATGCTTCCTCGATCGGTCGACCAAGATTATTGAATGGTATAGGAATACCTAAAAGAAGGGCCAGAGTGGGGACCAGATCAATCTGGTTTACTGGCCGAATCTTGGCTGTTGCTGGAGGGGTTTTAAATTCAGGCTGCGTACGGCCAAAAACGGGCTTCTTGGAATACATCCATAGCGCAGCCTCAACTTCATCGTCACTTTCACCACCATGGTCACCCTTGCTGTCCATTCCATGATCGCCCATAACAACTAGTAGCGTGTCATCATCGATCTCCTTCGTAAGATTTTGAATGAAGCCATTCATCTGCTGGAGCTTGGCGGTCATAGCGGCATGATTGGGTCCGTACCGATGGCCAGCATGGTCCACGCCAAGAAGATGCCCTATGAGAACGTCCCATTTTTGTGTTTGATCAGGTTTTAACAACGGGAATATGTGGTCCAAGACTCCATTATCGACAGTATGTAAATCCCAAACATTAAAGCTGTCGTAGGCTCTGCTGATATTAGGTTGGAAATAATCGGGGAAGAGTGCAGTCCAAGTGTCGTCTCCTAAATGGGCTATTCGCTTTCCTTGTGCCCTCCACTGTATTAATAAGTTATCCTCCTCTATGGCCGTCCCGGCAAAACTAGAACCTATATCAATAAACGTAGGCAAAGTGCCCGTGGTTAGACCTTTCAGTCTTTGGAGAGTAGAAGTCGGGGGATCCGCAATGAATGGTCGTAGAAAGGCATTTCCTGGCGATTGAACTGAACTTTCGTAGAGAAAAGGAAGCGCATTATGATAAACTTCAGCATGATCACCCTCCTCAACCGGCACCGTGAAATCGTACCGCAAAGCGTCAACCAGGACAATAACAGCTTTGTCGAAAGTCTTCGGGTGCCAACATCCACCATCCACTGTACCCTTTCCTTTCCATTCTAATAATGGCTCAATAGGTGGGCTGTCGCATTTCGATTGTTCGTCCAAGACCAATCTAGTCAAGAGGAAACCGCTAGTAAAGAGTAATATGCCAATGATGTGAATGCAGAGTAGCCAGCCCCAAAAGCCTATTGTCCAAAAACAGCGGCGCTCGAAACCCTTCTTTCGTTGAGCCTCAAGAGCTAGACGTCGCGCATCGTCAGGCGTGGATGGTTCTGGTATCTTCTTTGCGGTATTCTCAAGCTCTTTTAATTGCTTTGCGCGGGCCCATTCCGCGGCAATGGCCTTGAATTCGGTCGGGGAGATTTTGGGCGGGCATTGCGGGAGGGCATCGTGGGTCTTGGGGGGTTAATATTAACGCGTCGTGTAAGGATCAAGCGCGGCCATTGGTTTCCATGTAAAACATTTATAGGTGAAAATACGGACAAAAGGAAGGTTAGAAGAAAGTTGCAAGTAGCTCAACTTCAGATGCGAAAGGGAATAGGTATCATAATGCAAAAAAAACACCGCAAGGTTTAAAAACACATTTCTGAAGCTGTCAATGAGAAAAAGAGCTTACGGGTTACTTGTGGGACCCTTAAAGTTTAGTGGTACCCAAGTCTTGCAGCTACATAGCAAGTGCGTCTGGTGTGTGTAACTGTAACTCTCCACTATGACGAACCCTAGCACGTAAGCGTAAGGGTACCTGGGCAGATTACTTAAGGCAACCAATAAGATACCTGTATTAGGGAATTATTAGGTACAGGTAACTCTCACCATCATTTGTTACTTCTACATAATATAACTTTTTTTTTTGACGGGCATAAGACGGGAACACTTTTGGTATACTTATCTACTTAATTCTATACTGCTCCGAGAAGAGATATGGTAAAATGTACAGCAAGGCCTAAGTAAAGAAGCTAGGCTGAAGTTGTCAACCTAAACTTGAACAAGTCACCCTTAACAATCTCGTCCTTTTTAGCCTCGAGCTCTTTCATATCCCACTTAACGTTAATGAATCTCCCGTTCATCCACGGTCGACTCTCAGCTCCCAGCCATGCGAGGGTATCTGCAGGGAGCGCCAACTCATCAACCAAGACATGATGCATTTCCTTGGGCATGTTAACCGCCAGTTCCGTCTTGATTCCTCCTGGGTGGATCGAGTAGCAGATCAGGCCTTTGTCCTGGTATTCCGCTGCTATATATTCTGCGAGTCGGCTAGCAACAAATTTGCTGGATTGGTAGGCCGAACCAGTAGGGCTAACAGCAATAGCGCCCATGCTTGACGTGAGGATATTGGTCTTGGTCTCACTTGCGAGGAGGAGCGGTATGAAATATTTGCTGCATAGGAAGACTCCCTTCACGTTAACTTCGTACGTCTGCCACCAGTGATACGAGCTCCCTTCGGCCAGGGGCGCCCAACCGTCGAGATAGCCAGCATTGTTAATCAATATATCCAACTTCCCTCCAAACTTAGCCGAAACGGCGTCTGCGGCGGCCTTGACGCTGTCCTCTGACGTCACATCAAGCTTCACGGCGAGAACTGTCGGTTCAGTCTTGCGGCCAGCACTTTTCGCTGCTTCTTTGATCTCAGTCACTAAACTTGACAGATCTGACCGGGCTCCAATGGCGACCCCAGAAGCACCGGCCCTAGCATAGCTGAGTGCTGTCTCCTTCCCAACACCCTTGGATGCTCCTGTGATGAAGACTGATTTCCCATTCAGGTCTAAGTTCTTGGGATCGATGAACTCGTAGGTATCTGTGCGTGTTGTCGCAGTGAATGAACTCACCGCTGCCATATTTGCTGCTGCTGTCGCCATGGTGATGGATTAGGTTAAGTTAGATTCGATAATAACGCTCGGGTTTCGGATGTACAGGATAGTAAAGTTTGCTTGCTTGGTATACGTTAACACAAAGTGGTCCGGTCCGTACCATGTCTTTATAACAAACAACGGATCAGCTACTGTCGTAGTAATACGCTAATATATTTCTACATGCCATAACTTACGACATGGGAGATACTGGTACTAGTCGGACTTACTATTTTTAGTCAAAAGGTGCGACTACTTTATTAGCTTAGTAACCAACTCTTAATACTAGTCCAATTGAGGCTATTCATACATCCGCTAACACCTATATCCGTGAAAGCATGAATATCCTTAGGTATGGTTTTTTAATCTTCACGAGTTACTGCAAACAAATGTTCTGTTCTGTTCAAGTTGAAAATACCTCAATAACTCATACTCGGCCCAGATGTTGGGACAGATGTGCTTGGCGTGCGTCGGTGATGCAGTGAAGTCACTCGTAGCTCGGTCACATCGGATGTATCTAGTTATGGATCTACTGGATTTGCCTAACACGGAACAACCTCACAGTTATTCAGCCAATCTTTCTACGCGTGAAGGAAGAATTATTTCGCGGACCGATAAACTGGTCGTTACTCGCTCTCTTCGCGACTACTCGTTGTCCGAGTGGCTTGTTGACGGAGTTTCTGTATTTAGATTTCTGAATTTCGTACGAAATGTGGATATAATTCATGACGTTCCGTTCAACCTAAGCCTTATATTGTAATTTAGTCGTCGGTGTTTGCGGAGAAGCTCTGTGACGAAACTTATCTCCTGTTGCATTGCATCCATATGCTCGTATACTCCTACACTATCACCGTTGACAACTCAGAGGTCGTGTCTCGTGAGCATATGACACTTCCACGATGTTCTTATCGCCGGTGTTTCCTAATACTTCCCGGGGATTGACTGTTATTCCCATCTCTTTAGACAACCAGAACCAACATCTAGTGGTACACTAACTCCATACCTCATACCGTTCATCCCTTCCTAGCTTCATCCTCCCTTCCTTCTCCTAGTTCTTTTTTCTTTTTTCTTTCATGTAGTCGTTCACTTACATCAGCACAGAAGAAAAAGAAATACTACTCGTGTTTTACAGCTGCGGGATCAGAGACAAGCTTCGGTTGTGCTACAGCTAGTACCTCTTCCCTATGGCCACTCTTCGATACCGGGAAAGATGGCTGAGATCTTTAAAAGCCATGTCTTACATGGTACCTGGATGTATACGTAATTTGACAGTTTGATATTTGTCTGGGTCGTATGTCATGACGGTATACTAGAGCTCATTTATAGTGTTGATAGGATCACTAGTTGCACGTTTTCATTACGTATAAGTATAAATCTAGGCCGTAAATATACTCGAACACATGATTCTTCCGTCAATGAGGGAGAATGAGATGTGAACAGCATGGTTCTACAACTTTCAACCCTAACTTCTCTCTTCTAGTCATATCTTGAACAACTATATATTTAAATATACACCTCTATGAAGCCGAGAACTCATAGAAACCTTTAAAGACCACAACTCCGAGTGCCCTGAAGCCGAATATACCAACGGCCTAAAATATATGGCGTTGGATCGGTGTCACAACTGGCAGGCTGCAGAAGCATGTCTCGGATAACTTTGTCCAATGGAAATTGCCGTGACATCTCACCGGCTCACCGATAGTGGCGACTAAGAAGTCGTCATACCGGTAAGGAACGCCGCCACCGCTGCTCAGCAAGCCACATGCATGCATGCCGAGCCTCGCTGAGCTATCAAAGAATGATAGCTACGGAGAGGTGGGATGGTTTGCTAAGGATGTACGTCTTCCATCTCGAGTTTCTTTATCTATATTCTGATTGGCTTCCTGGATAGAGGTGATAGGGTACAGATATAATGACTGTAGATATTTTATGACTGTTGTCTCTTCCTGGGGATGGCAGTATATTGGTTGTTTCGATAGGTGTCGTCTTATAAGTAGTGATCAACCAGTATGTGCCTGCTCCCAGGTCGCCGAAAGGGATCATTTGGGACGTCTCGATTCTGAAGGCGGTGTCTCAATTCGTCCTATGTCTGATGGCTTAGCTAAGATGTATGTCTCGAACTGGATATAATCTTTACGTTATAATTATCAAGCACTCAAGAGGAAGACTTCGGCAAAAATGAACGCAAATAAGATGAATCAAGCATTGCCAGCAGGAAATGATACTAATGAGTTGGATGACGGAACTAATTTAGCTATACAACTGAGAATATGTACCGCGACTGGTGGTCTCGTTTATATCACTCGCACTGGAAGGCTTAATTGTCCGTGGCGGCCCCGGAAAAGTGAAGACAAAAAAGCAAAGGGGTATCGTTATATACAGGACCGATATGTACCTAGAGCGCCGGATGGTAAACAGATGGCCATCCAGACTCGCCTTCCACCGCGGTCCGTCCTTCCGCATCCCCGCCTCTTCCTAGAGGTACTTATAGAAGGGAAATATAGACATTTGCTTTGTAATAGGTACACCATTATTCATGCATATGTATATATATCGTCCAAACTCCCCCATCATGTTAAATTAAGTCGGTTACTAGCGATTAAGTAGCGTTTCTGATCCCCGCAAGGCTTCGGCAGTAAGGTCAGTCCAATCGTGGCTTAAGAGAACTGGCTTCGATCTTTCTCCTTTAGCCCGCCGATTTGGTCCATGTCGATCGAGTAAAACCCGGTGCTGCTCTCCTTCTCATATGCTGGCAGTTGTTCTTCCTTTACGGGCTCAAGACCCACGGTAGTTTCGCCAACCCGAACAACGACAACTCGGCCGCCCTTGTTGTGGCCTTGCTCATCCTGTTCATCAGGGAAGGTGATGTGAATCTCGGGGATATTGTTTGGTGAGTAAGGTGGCGAGTTTGGGTCGTTTAGCATTGGGCGACCATTCAAAACCAGAATACTTGATCGGCCGTCAGCGGTCTGGATGGTGAGGCGACGAGTGGTACCATCGTCGTGCTTGATATCGTTATACTGCGGCAAGGTGTCCTTCTGAAGCTGTCGTTCGCGCTTTGCACGGCGCATCATGAATAATAAGGCTACCAGAACAAGAGCGAAGAAAGCTACGCCAAGAAATGCAATCATAAGGTCGATGACCTTGTCCGGCTCGCCTCCCATCTCAAGGTCCCGCCTAGAAAGAATTGCATTGCCACGGGCGATAAGGTTGCTGAAAGTAGACATATTGACGACAAGTACTGATTTGACGATATGAGTATTGTTGTTGTTTAATGCCGGGCGTCAAGTCAAGTCAAGGGATTTTCGTCGGTCCAGTTGAATAATCAATGAATAGCTCGGCTACATTGAAACATCAGTTAGATATTTGACTCAATACTGTAAGGAATATAGAAAGATAGATAGATAGTGAATGAGTATCGCCATCTTATCTCCTATATTGATTCAAGACATCGATGAACGTACGTAAGGGAGAATAAAGGTCTCTCGACTTCGGAAGGCTTCGGAGAAGTTCAGAAATCAGAAAAAGGACCGGACGGAATCAAACCAAAAAAGAGTGAAGCTGAAACCAAATAATGAGTGAATGAGAGAGGTAAGGGCACAAAGCCAAAGGAATGGACTCTCTGAACCGACAGAGCAACAACGAGACGGCAACGACAACGACGACGAAGATCGTGAAGAGAGAGGAAGGAAAGGGAGGGGGGGGACACGGAGAGTTGAAGAGGATGAGCGAGATCAACAGACAGTGGAGCTCATCTTAGGGGGAGCCATGAAAAATGATTGGATATAGACGAATCTCATGAACAAGGGAATAATGGTTATCATTCACACGTTGCGGAAGGGGTTCGACAGGCACAGGCTTCTGATTCGGTGCATCCATCGAGAAGCCCCAAACTAAACGCTGCTTAATTTCAAGATCGACCAATAAAATATGAGACGGCTGCAGGAAAAGTGGATTGCAAAGCACAGAAACGGTTAAGATCCAATGACGCTACGAACGTGTACATGGGTGAACTACCTAAAACAGGACGGAATAATATCTTAAAATGGTCTTCTAGACTTTTTTAGGAATCTACCCAATCACACACAAGTCCTATTTCTCCTAAGCTCACCAGTAACAAGTAAAATGGGTGCCCACATACATCCACCAGCATCCACTTACGCCCACATACTATTTCAACATTTCAATGCGATACCGGTAACGTTAAAATCAAAGGTAAATTTTAATAAAATCAAAACCCATCCACTTTTCACGTGATATACTACAACCACCATGACAACTCGATTATTATTATAATTATTTAAAAAAAAAAAATATTAAATATATTTATATTAAATCGAATAATAATTTAAAAATTATATAAAAAATATTTTAATTTTATTAATAATATATTAAAAAATAATAAAATTAATTTAAAAATTTCCGAAATTTTTCCGATTTTTTTTTATAATTATATATAATATATTTATTTTATAAAAATTTTAAAATAAATATTTAAATTATAAAAAAATTAAAATATAATATAATTTTTAATTATTAAATTTATTTATTTAATTTTTTTATATTTTTAAATAATTTATTTCTTTTTATATAACTTTTTTTATTAAATTTAAAAAATTAAAAATTTCGAAAACATATTACCGTTACAATGCGAGTGGAGTACGTACATGGGGAAACGTAAATGAACGGGCTTTTTTTACGTGGCTGTGGTGGCTTTCCGTGGCTTATGTCACGTGGAAAAGTGGATGGGTTTTGATTTTATTAAAATTTACCTTTGATTTTAAGGTTACCGATGCGATACCCACACTAAGAGAACATTCGATGGTTGGGATCAGTTCCGTCTCCATCTGACGAACATTGCAGGATAATTCTACGAGATCGAGCTTTCAATCCACCCTTGACTTAGGTACCTGGTACCTGGCACTAATTACAGCAACATTTATGCAGATCTAGCTTTGTTTCTGGAAGCTATCGATAAGCTACCTTGTCTGTTAAAGTGGGATTAACAAAACTACAGCGAATCAGCTTACCTCAACTTTAGAGACCTCAATTCTATTCTTAGCTTTTTTTCAAGTTAGAGATAAATGAAAGAAGAGCCACGTACAAAAGGATCAAGTAACGTAGGAAGCAAACTCTCTCACGGGACCACTTCTTTAGTCTCAATCAAGTAAAATCAAGTTCAACAACTCATACAAAATGGCTACCTAGATAATATGTATGCGCCAGTGGAGAGGATTCTAAGAGTATCACAGCCAGCAACTTGTGATCATTCAACGTCAGTTTGAGTTCCCCTTGCTCAATTCACGATGCTTCAGTGTCCACCAAGCTCAAGCTTACCCGATCTAGGATAACGTCAACGAAGAGTATCACTCTAAAGTGGCAAGGCTGACCAGCAATAATGATCAGCGGGTCTATGTCGCAGCCACTGCGAATACTCTTGCATAACTTCACCGGTGAACAGTCACTGACCCATACACCGGCGATGTCAATATGCATATCCGCCCGTATAATTCAGAACGCTTTCAATATTCCCCCGCAATGGCGTCGGTACTTGATTGCAGTTAAGACATGCCAGAGGTCTTGCCGAACGATGTACCCGGTGTCATCTCTTGTTTTGGGGCCACTATTTCCCCGGTTGTGGCAATATTCCAGCATGAGAAATCTACGATGAGAGATGAAATCTGTGGGCCACTAGCTTGCTCGTCCCTATTCATCATCACGAAGTTTTCTTGTGTTACTAGGGACTCCGTTCGATAATCAGGTTTGCTAGTCGACTAACTAGTCAACATTCTCCGTTCAGTTCTTCGTCGGCCCGGAGAGCAGTTCTGTGCACATAAACCAGGCCATCCCACGTCAAATGTCTCACAGAGATCGGCTGGAGACGCCTTCTCTATGGCTCGAAAAGCCTGCAGCTATCCGTGGAAGGGGCGTGCGCTCTGCGCTTGTACAATACGTTTCATTCCTAGGCGCGCGTCGGATACACGAGAATCGTAAGCAACAAACAGGAGACCAAGGCTGCCGGTACGAAGCCGCTGCAGGACTCACGCCTCGGATCTTCGATCGGGAAGCCACATCCAAATCAACCGCAATTATACCTTACTACGAGTGGGTACGTCCTACCTACCGTATGCCTATGCCTAGGTATCTACTTACCTTAATATATGTTACGTACAAACGAGGTAAGGCAGAATATAATGATTATACTGTAGCATCGAATAATCCGACGGGTAGTTCCAGGGGCGTGTATATTCCTACTCGTCTTGGTATACTGGCATAGCTTAGACAGCCTCGCTGCTACTAGGACATCACCGCCCTAAGTCCCAACCGTTAGAGAGGGATGATCTAGACACGTATAGCTTTGAAGCGTGGGACTTGTGTTACACCAAAAGGGAACGTAAGGCAAAGTCGTCAGGCTCCCACTATTAGCGACAATCGATACTACAACTTCAGTTGACATGCTCCCTACTTCCTACTATACAAGAGGGATGGCGAGCCAACGAATTCGCTAGTCGAGGCGAGTGTGAGCTGTGGTGCGACGGTTTAAGAGTGACAATGAAGTTGACAAGAGTTCATAATGCCGAAACTAACGGGGAGCACGGTGTCACGGAGAGGCGGACGAAGGATCACTTAGGTGAGGTGAGACCGCGACACGTCGTTCCATAACGGGAGATTGGCAGCAGGCTACATTCCCCAAGATAGTCATCTTCGTTCCTGCAATGGGTGATGAAGATTACGACATTCCTAAATCACCGACGGCCGGCCAGGTGGGGTCTGGAACTGGCATCCCTTTGCTCTACCTCTACGGTTGTATGGAGGGCACCTCACGTCTCAGGGCGAAACCGTAAGGTAGAGCGACTGGCGTACATACCAAAAAGAGTTGATCTATCATAGTTTTCGCCGCATTGATTTTTGTATCCTGGGCGCGGATAATTCTAGGGCGCAAATACGGATAACCGGTAGAGAAAAGTAACTTGGGCAGACTTTGCCAACGAACTCTCACTACCTAGGTCAGGCTGGCTGTAAGTTATTACGTGATATCTCCAGCGAGTTCCTGTCCTTGCCGCGGAAGAGTATGCGGTAGGGTGTTGACCAATACTACTACGATGCTACTGCGATGCATCATTCGAAGAGAATGTCGTTCTCCCAGACTGCTGGGCTCGACGAGTCGGTCCAATTGGGTGGACAACAAGCAAGCGGTTGTCTCCAAGACATGTAGGGGAGCCACATAAGTGATCTGCCCCGTGCATCCGCAGTTGCCCCTGTACCACCAGCTTTTATTATACATGCTTTGCTCGTAACTGCGGCAATAGTGCATCTTGGCCATAACAACTAGGACCTGATAGACTTGATAGATAGAATATTAGTATCATAGGCCGCCTACCCGTCTATTCCCCCGGTTCCTCCCTTTAAGTTGAATATATCACTTTTTTTCCCCTTCGCCCTTGGCTAGTCGAAGTCATTTATTCGCAAAAGGGAGCGCGGCTCGAGGACAGGTGACGCTTAAGTGTCGATAAGAGGATATTTCGCATCGTATAAAACAATTACTCGTTCCTTATAGTTTCTGCCCCTGTTGAGTTGTGCCTTTCGTCCTGTACGACCTATTTTCTGTTGTATCAAATTCGAGGCGATGTCAATGTAAAACAAGTCGAGGACATATACCAAAACATCGACAGCCCCCAAACGCACATATTAGACGGCGCAGCAACAAAAAAAACCTGCATGTTACTATTCGCATATACATAAACGCTACCTCTTATATATTAACATTACGACTACACGGAGTTTGAGAGTATTTCGATAGCCAGCAGTAGGCTAACACCGCCACCAACGGCCCCCGATTCTTTGTTCAGAGGTTGCAGACACACTTCCGTAACCCGGCGTCTAATATATTACGGATTGGTATTCTCTCATTCGAGCACGAGATAGAACCGTAAAAGCGGACAGCTTACTCATTTAATATACTCGCAACAGAGATTAGAATTGTCTTTGTTCGCGGCAGCTTCAAAATACCACAATTCGGTCTAAACGGAGCAACACCCAAGCTGGCCGGCACGGAGGTCTTGGCTGCAGTAAGGCTTTGCCTATCAAATCCAACCTAGACTCTGGTCGCGAAAGGAATATCCCGTCATCGACATCGACTTTAACGAATCAGATACTAGTATTCGAACCAAGTATACCGCGCGATACTTAGTTGACTCCGACTCGGTAGACAGCACCCGCCTGTACCTGTCAAAAATATCCTGGTACCTAAGACGGGGAAAAGCTAAAATATCTTAAACCAGGTTGCATCTCTTGTCGAATAATACAAGAGTGCTAAAATCGGGGTTACGAGGTTTAAGTGGTTTTTAAATGGTGGGTGTCGCGCGACCATCGGGACAGCCATCTTGGAAACCACGCCACTAAAAAGAAGGGAGATACTTAGCGTACCTACCTAATCTGCCTAAGTCGCCAAGTACCTCTTAACTACCTAAGAGAAGGAGACGGCAAGACGACGGGAACGGGAGTCCCATCAAGACCCATCGCCCCATCTGCACCCGCGCCTTGTCGATTCGCACCTGCATTTTTTGGTCCTTCAAGAAAAAAACGAAGAGAAAGAAGGGAAATAATTTTGGATCTTAGCTTCGTTTTTAACTCTATTAGGGGAAAAGGGAAAGACTTGAAACTACTAAATCAACTAAAGCAAAGCAAAGCAAAGCAATTATAGACATAAGACACTTCCACTTATACCAACTCCGCGGAGCTGTCTTAAGCTATCTTATAAGCTATTTTCCAAAGTTCGACAAGTTTCAACTTCTTTATCGATCTGACCCGTCTTCCCCCCCCTACTGGTCTTTCCCTCAAGCTGGCGCCAGCTCTTCCTTCTTGTAACAGGTCACTACAAGAGAGAAGCTGGGCTATAACTATTCATCACCTACAGCCCGCAAACGCTAAAGAGTTTAAGTTACGCTTGAGGATTCGGCTCAGATTCGAGTCTGCATTTCTGCATCTGCATCTGCATATTTCTGCCTACTCTGCATAGTTTGCATCCGTCAAATTCAGAATCCTCTCACGCAACATATTACTATTTCAAACAACCTGGGGTTTGCTGCGTGAAGTACATAGTATCCACGAAAAAAGCACGGACGGTACCAATTATCCCAAGTTGCAGGTACCAATCGAGGTACATTCGATACATACGATACATTCGCCCATACCTAAGCCAAAAAAGCCATATTGAGGGGAAGTCGCACTTGAAAGTGCTTGCCTGTCGCCGAACTACACATGTACCCCCGCCGTACACTGGAGCCAGGTCGTCGCACAAAGCACGAGCAAGAAGCGCATTAGGACCCGTAACTGATAACACCTTACAGCCCAACCTGAATCGCTGCAGCATTTACATTTGCATTGCCCGCGTCGCCTAAAAAAAATAAAAATAAAAATAAAAAATATTAACAACATACCTACTACATACCTACATACTTACATATATACATCCGTATAATACACAGAGGTACCTTCAAACTCAGGTACATACTTCCAATTGTTTTAACGCCTACCTCTTTTTCTACCCTACTCTACCCTACCCTGCCCTGCCCTGTCCTGTCCTGTCCCTGCCCTGCCTTGCCATTACCGTCAAGTTGGCTGCAACCCTCCCCCCCCGAACATCTTTTCCCCCAGATCTATCAGATTTACACACTGCCAACTCCGTGAATCGTCTCTTTTTTGGGGGTCCACCCCCCTACCACATCTAGCATCTTACCCTATTCTAAGTTTGGCCCTAGACCAGACTCGAGGCCTTCTACGACCTCTGGGCACAGTTGGTTTGGGACTGATTTCTTTTTTGGGGCTGGATAATATCCCTGCCTAGCTCTTAGGCTGGTCAAGGAACTGGTAGACTGGCTAACTCTGGTTAACTCTAGTTAACTCTGGCTAACTGGGGCAAAGTTTCGCAAGATTGTAACTTGAGCCCGTTGAGTTTTACCAAAGAAGTCCAACACCCATTTCATAAGCCAAATAATAAGCCAACCAATCCAAAGCACAAAACACATCCTCCGGCTTTGCGCAAAACACGCCCCAAAAGAGCGTGGGGCTCATTGCTCGTTCATCGTTCAAATAAGGCCCTCTTACGTTTCTCATTGAAACTTAACATAGTTTTAGCATTTTATCACAACGGCCTGGACGGCCTGACCTACCGTTATCTGTTCACGTTCAGTTGCGTTCAGTTGAGGCCAGCCCTCACGGGGTAACCTAACGATCCTTTGCCTGTACAATCCATTTTTAAACCGTTCAAGGCCTTGCGAGCGAGACCGTGCCGCATCTGCACTAAATAACTTTCGGTACTTAGTCCGTCAACTTCGAACGAACACCTCTACCCACGGCCATCTTCAGAACCGTTTCTGCGCTCGGCTGCCGAAAACGACCTCTTGTCATCCCTCTTTCTGGCCAATCCACGCCTACCCGCGCACCACCTACCATACGTACATTAACCTACCTCAGCCCTTCCTTCGACTGCCTTCCGCCTGCCTGCCTACTCGACTATTCATTTACTCCGGTAGTCTCGCTCCTCATCATCGATCCTCTCCTCTCCTTACCTCACCTATTCCCCTTTGCTGTCTTGCCAACAGAACACGGCACCTTATCTGCATAATCCATTTTACCCTTGGAACATATGTATACAGCGATTATATTGCATTAGAACTTAGGTCGAGCTCTAGCTATTCGCGAACGAACCTTTGGCGACCGCAGTATAGACACCCAATATCAGAGCAATCTGGGTAGGTACATCTCTGATTTATATTATAGCCTTGCCTAATTTATACCTCGTCCTCCCGAGATTTTGAAATCCCTTGAAGCATCCCATCGGCTTGCACATCGTGCTTGATTCTCCCCTATTTAAACCCCAAACATATAGGCTCACAATCTAATATGCTCTTTGTCTTATAGTTCCACGACTAGCAGAACGTTCTCGCATACATTCAGCGTATATAGTAGATTTTATCTTATTATTTCAATTCGCCGACATCCGGGAAGGTTTACCGGACACCACGATCCTTCGACCAAGCGTACCATACTTCGAGCGCTCGAGCGCTATAGAACCCAACAAAGACGGCGCAGCATACCGATTTCTCGCACATATAAAATCCCCCTGTAGAATATAAACCGTTGGCTTGGGGCAGTGTGGAGTTATGACTACAGCAGTGAGTGTTCATCTCCTTATTGCTCCCTACGAAGATGCAGCTTGGCACGACCACGGTTTAGTATCTCATCACTTGGTGAAGTATAAATGATGGGCTATTCACGACCTTCGGCCACATAGCTAGTCGACTTCCAGGTCATGCATAGTTGTTTACCCTACCTGCTTAAGGTTGTTGTAGACCTCTGTTACCATGCTGACATGTGGCTGCATATAGACCCGACCCAACGGCTTTCCTAACCTCGCCATGTCGAATGCCCCGAACGACGAGGCCTCACGGCCTATTGGATCAGGTTTCAGTCATACCACCTGGGCACCGGGTGGTATTTGGGGAAGTGCCATTGGTGGCTCATTTCATTCACGACGGGATATGACAGGCTCAAGAGGTATGTAAAGCGACGCCGGGAAAAAAGCAAAAGCATACCCCACCGCCATCTCTAACAAGCATTATAGAACCAGATGAATACTCGCCAGGCGCAACCTCTGGTTCTGCGCAACTGAGTGCACGCGCACCAGCTGCTCCGTGGAGCTCTCGGGGTGGTATATGGCCTCAGGGAAATAGCACACACCCGAATCCAGCGCCATCTGGAAGCACTTCGCCGACACGCACGAGGGATGGATTCCAACACAGCTACCCCGACCCTTCAAGCAACTCTCAGCTCTTCCCGCTCCGGTCGTCAGGGGGTCGAAATGGGTCGGTTCCAACCGGAACATTACCGCCTGGCCCTGCAGATCACCCAACGTCGTCCTTGAGATACCCGACAAGTTTTGGGGATTCGGCAAGCGATGAGAGGGGTGCCTCCAACTTATATGCGTCAAACAGCAACACGCACATAGAATATGAAGCTTCCAGTATCTATCGACGCAACTCGAATGATCCATCATTCCTCAGTCTTGGTCATAGTCGAACCGTCAGCTCAAGGCAGCAGCCCGAGCCCGACGTACAGAACTCTCATCGTTACAATGATACCTCTGGCTATTTTTCGAACGTCCCTGGTCGTTCTAATCCTCAACCTCAACGGCCTTCTATTTCTGGAGCTTCAGTCACCTTATCATCGGAACAGGGACGACCTAACCCTTTCGGTTACGGGACGGCGGATTCTTCTAGTCACGACCTCGATGAAGCCTTCGGTCGCGTTACCTTGGATGATCCCGCTGACGCCATTACCAGCGCTCTTGCGTCCAACGGACACTACAATACAACCGGCCAACCTTTCCAGCTCAACACGGGGTCTCAGCCCTGGCAGCAGGACTCAGGAAATAACGCGAGGGTATTCAACAACCTACCAGAGCCTTGGGCAGACTCTCTTTCCGCTACACTCTACACGGCTAGGAGGGGTCTAGGTGAAAGAGGATCATCTGCCGGAAGCTCGTATCGTCCTAGCGTTAATAGCCCCAGGGCTCTCTCAGGAACTCCAAACCCGAGAGCCGATGTATGGACTAGACCAAGTTCGCGGGACCCGAGGGTACCTCAAGATGCCGAGCGGGCATCTCAGGGCTCTCAGTATGTACAACCACAGTCGGGTTTCTATCCAGCACATTTCTACGGTAACAACGTCCCCCAGTTCTCAGGCCCTTACGACCAATATCTACAGAACCCGGGCTACCAATCTCAAGTGCCGCTTCCAAGATACGGTTATCAGGTGAACTATCCTAGCGTTGCAGTTCCGGCGCGACCTGGCAGGGACCAGGATCCTGGCAAAGGTGTTCGTAGCATGCTTCTCGAAGAGTTTCGGAGCAACGCCAAATCTAATAAACGCTACGAGTTAAAGGTACGTTGCAGTATACATATAAGTAATAGGCATAGTTACATATTAACGCAAAGATAGGACATCTACAACCACATCGTCGAGTTTAGCGGCGACCAGCATGGCTCACGATTCATTCAGGAGAAACTCCAGACTGCTAACAGCGACGAAAAAGATCAAGTCTTCCGAGAAATCGAACCTAACACACTTCAACTCATGAAAGATGTGTTTGGTAACTACGTCATACAGAAGTTCTTCGAGCATGGAAATCAAGTCCAGAAGAAGATAATTGCATCACAGATGAAAGGAAAGGTTGCAGAGCTCTCGACTCAGATGTACGCGTGCAGGGTCGTCCAGAAGGTAAGGCTAATGTGAACAATGTTGCATCAGAAGCAAGCTGCTAACTAGCTTATAGGCACTCGAGCATGTGCTTGTCGAGCAACAGCACGAGATTGTGGAAGAACTTAAACCTGACATTATGCGGATCGTAAAGGACCAGAATGGGAACCACGTGATTCAAAAAATCATCCAGATGGTACCCTTGCAATGCATTCCTTTCATTATGGATGCTTTCCAAAATCAAATTGAATCCTTGGCGTCCCATAATTACGGGTGCAGAGTTATCCAGCGGATCCTTGAGCACGGCACCGAGGCAGAGAAGAAGACTCTCATGACGGATCTTCATGCTTGCGCGGCTAGACTTATAACGGACCAGTACGGGAATTATGTTACCCAACACATCATCGCCCAGGGGGAACCAGAAGATCGACGACAAATAATTCAACTGGTGCTTCAAAAGCTGATATTCTTCTCGAAGCACAAGTTCGCATCGAATGTAGTTGAGAAGTCGATAGAGTATGGAACAACAG
The DNA here is from genome assembly GCA_902805475.1 of Entonaema liquescens. NCBI lineage: Eukaryota > Fungi > Ascomycota > Sordariomycetes > Xylariales > Xylariaceae > Entonaema > Entonaema liquescens. The sequence continues at coordinate 2,449,855 of CADCSX010000007.1, forward strand.
AGGACCGCAGGGCAATCAGGAGCCAAATCACGGCCTTGCACAGTGATGGCAGTAGCCCACTCCAGCTCATGATGAAAGACCAATTTGGAAATTACGTGATCCGTAAGTTTCAAGTCCTATTATCTTCGATAAGCCTCATACCTAACCCATCCGCAGAGAAACTCATGCAACACCTAGAGGGTGCAGACCGTGAGTCGTTCATCGAAGAGATGAGGCCTCACTTTGCGAACTTGAAAAAGTACAGCACTGGGCGACAGATTACGGCCCTGGATAGGCTGATGTCCGCAAGCTCGGCTCCGGGGAGTACGGCCACTACTAGCCCCACGACCCCGAATCTAGTAGTCGATGTTAATTCGGCTGTGCCTACTCCCTCGCTCACCATGGAGCAGAACAGTCCGGAAAGCAGCAGTCCGCCGAGCACAAACGCAAGCATGGAGGAGTCTATGGATGAGAAGAATAGCAAGGCCCCGCCCCTAAAACAACCTTGCCGGCCAGTTGAGGTCAAGGAGCCATAAGGCGCTGAAGACAGGTTTGCCACGTATCAACCGAGCTTTGCACCCCTCATCTCCGACAACGAGCTCATCGAGTCGCATTATGGACCGCATGATATTATCGCCTGCAAACGCTTCTGTCCGTCAATTTCCTTCAGCAAGTTGAGAATGGTCCTGGTTCATAAAAAAAAAAAAAAAAAAAACAAGAATTCATAACCCTGCAAATAACGCGAGATGAGAAAATTCTCAGGTCGGTTGACGCGACACTACAACATACAACATAGTAGCACATAATATTTGATTTAATGGTCTCCTCCCGCATCGACGGATTCCCTTCTTACCTGTCCTTTTTTCCTTCTCAATTTGGTTTATTGGTGCCTGCGGCTGGCTTGGGAGACGGCCATCGGCTCTCGTTTATGCGGGGTTAGGCGTAAGGAGTTATCGGGGTGAAGATTGGGAAATATGGGCAGATCATAAGGCATTCGGCGCGAGGTATGGGAAGGAAATAAAGAGCGGCGAGCCGTCGTGAGGGAAACGTAACGACGGCCAGGCGAGCACACAAAAAGCGAGAATTCACAGAGCAGCGTTTGTATTTTTCTATCTACTTCGACAGCATGTATTTCCCCCTCCTACCGGTGTTGAAAGGTAGGTGCACCTAGATATGACACATAGAATCGAATGCCTTATTCAGTGGGTTGCATTTTTGCTGGGTTCACTTTTATTTGTTCTCTTCTCTTTTTGATGGTGATGACGAGCAAGTTTAGTGGGAAAAGGTGATTTTCCCCTACTACGTAAATGGTGAAGTTAGGTTGTGCCGCCAGTAAGCAAACGCCAAGGCGATAGGGCATTATAGGGCTGGCACATTAGGTAAATTCCTGTTAACGTTTGGTTCTAGACTGGGGGAAAGCCGTATGAGGATCAGAAGGATGTAAGTGAAACAGAGGCTTGGGGCCACAAACGTCATTAGGTGTTTATCGATGGAGAAACGATGTGCTTTGGTCAGGTGGTTGGATAGCCTGCCGCGATACATATTGGGAAAGGCGTAGTATTGGGGGGGCGTTTTGCGTTACGTAGCACGACGAAATAGATGAATGTAAGTCTGAGGTAACCCATCCGGTCCGTTGTTAGAGAGATTCCCTACAAGCGCCTTTTTTTGTGTTTCTTGTTTCTCAGCCCTACGTTAGAGATTTGAATCAACTTATAAGTTAGGTAAACTTTGAGGTAAAACTCAGCCCGCACTAAAGTAGTGAACTCTAAAATAGGGTTAGGTTCGCAAGCGCAACAAGACGTTTCAGACGTATCTTGGTTGATGCTAGGCATATGCGATGCATGTACACTCCGAGACCCGAAAATAGAATGGGGAAAGTTTGTCTTGGGGGGGACCTGGAGGTACATAAGGTGCTGTGTTTAGTTGTTGGAGCACGATGCCTATGCCTAAGTATGTACTATACATGTAGCTAGATACATTGACTCTTATCTAATGAATGTGCATAATTAACTGATGAGGTAGGTAAGTAAGTACCTAAGATAGGGCTTAGTTTAGGCGTATTCAACTGCCTAGCTAGAGAGAAGTAGTAAGCTCTTAACAACATTATAAAATACAACTGTGTATTTTAGCAATTGTATACAATACAGTCTTAACAAAGATGGGTACTATGCAGTACCTATACTCACATGCATGTAACCCTACCGAGCCCCCGTCCCGGATCCTTCCCCCCAATTCCTTTTTCCTCTTTCCGGTATCCGACGGACGGGGGCCAAAACCCAGCCCTACGCGATGTAATGTGTGTATGTATGTATTATACCTTCAATAGTAGATGAGCAAAAAAGTGGCGAAGTGTTTAGGTATATATGTATATCGGGTTGGTTGCGCGACGTGAAAGACCTACAGATTATGTAGGGTAGGTATGCGCTTCTAGACTTTTCGGACGATGGGAATATTTATTTGTTTCCGGCGCATACCTACCTAGGTAGTCAGTCAGTCAGCCACTGACTTTGGGGATAAGCAAACGGCATTGGCCTAGGCGCACTCGTGGCGAATAAGAACCTAAAGTAAGTCAGTCGATTGCTAACTTGTTCTAGTCAGATATCTCGAATACCTGATAAAAAAGTGCACTTCACTTATACGTTGGTTAATCCCAACCCAGGTTCTAGACTCGGGCTTCATGACGACGACCTATATTCCCATTCGCCGTCCGGGATCTGGTTCAACGCACGATGTGGTGGAAGGAGTCATTGCTGCCTGGCATATTGCATGCTTTGCATCACTTGATATGTGAGATATCACAGAGCACGACGGGACGTTGGTGAGCGAATGCAAGCGAAGGGTGATATACGTCGGATGCGGTGCTGCCTTTCAGCGTTTACATGTTTATGTCGTGGCACCGCGCTCGAGGTTGTGTAACGTAGGTAGTCATCGTTAACTTATCTGCCCTTTTTTTGTGTGTATTACAACCGCGTGTCTGCCTATACTTACGTATTGAGTGACAACGGCCCCGAGCGCGCCGAGCCGTCGTGGTACCGCTCTCGGCGGATGACGGGTGAAGAGTCGGATATAAGGCAAGGGTATACGTAGGCAGGAACGCTATCGATGGTAAGGGTGGCTTTCGGAGTTAGGGGTAGACTGATAGGATATAGGATAGACTGCGGAGGATCTCGGGCTTTGGGGACAGAACAGTAAGCAGCTAGGTTAGGATTAATAGGTCCGACTAAGATTCCGTGGAGTTCCTATAGATACAATCTTCTTCAAGCCCTCAAATCGTCGGTTAGGTCTTCAGCCCCTGAATGACTTTAGATACAGTATTCTTAAACTGTTAGATGTACTCAGCAAACGGATAGTCAACTCAAGCTATTAATAGAACTATGTAGCTCATACTACGGATAGTGCCATTGTAAGTCATATCCAAGGTTATAGTGACTGGCTGTCATATTAAACCCGTGATTCAAAACCCGATGCTGGTAAGTGATAGGCAGGATCTCTATTGGTCTTTAGTGTCGTCTTCGCTCGAGTGCTTGGACTATTCAATAAGTCAACATATTGATAATCATTTTATTATAATATTAATTTACTCGTCGCGATATATTACCATTCTAATATTTCCTCAACAGCAGACTCTTTGACTCACCTTTATCTATAGTTATAAGAAACTATATACAGCTCTGGCAGGCAACGTCACTTCCACTACTTTCAGTATAATAGGTAGGGATTGGCTACGAGAGACTGGTTCGTCCATTGTCAGATATGCTAACTAACTATGTCTATTACTCGTAGTTTTTGGAAGACTATTTCCTACCATGCTAATGAGTCTTACATACTGTAAGGGGTTGGTTGATGTTATCTGCCAATCAGGGAGAAGCTACGTAAGGATATTATCCTACGATGAAACAGCAACATAAACAATGACTCAATAGAGCAACAACACTAACAAATGAGGGTTCTTCAGATATTTCATCTTCTTGATATTTATTATGCTTAGTTTCACGATGACTCAAAAGGACTGAAACAACCCTTGCCCTTCTAACGTAGTACTCGCAGGACTTTTCCTTTCTGGTAACGTATTAAGCATTCCGTAATGTCGCGATCCAAGCTAAGCTAACAAATTCTCAATAACCACAACTCGAACCGATATTCTAAATCCATTAACTAGGTAGTTATGCGACCAAAGGAGAGAATGGATTTGTCAATGTTTTATATTTCCAGGCTGAGAAAAAGATGTCAGACGAGAAAACCAATCGTTACATCGTACATCAACAAGCGGGCTTTTTGTTGTCTGTTAGCCAATCATCACTCACGCAACCCCGGGCTCGGGGGATCTTCAACAGCGAACAATCATGGAGGACTGGGATTCGGACTCGTCGTCGAACCGCTAACGGTCGGTAGGCTGTACAGCCGTACAGTCTACGGAGCAATTACCGAAACAACGGTATTTTGGCTCGCCAATAGGCAGGGAAGATACATGCAATACACCTTCAGCTCAAACTCCTGAACGTGGGGTTATGGCGTGTTCTGACGGCTCGCTTTCGGGCTGCGGGGGCGACGTCGCGTTCAGCCCTGTTTGCTTGCTACCAAGGTCGAGGCAGGGGAGTATGTTGTGAATAGATGAACGAGGTCTAGAGATGTATACACACGTAATGTATATATATATATAAGTGTATAAAGAAGCCATATAAATCCCAAAGCTGTTATACTTCATCTTTGCCTTTGCCATTACCACTACTACTTTCCTACGATATAGAAATTCAGCGGATAGGGGCATACCTATTCACACCCAAGTCCACCACAACATCAACATCAACACCAATACCAAAACACCACTCTTCCCGCCAAAATGGTCAAAGTCCTCGTCCTCGCCGCAACAGGCCAACAAGGCGCCGCCACCGTGCGCGCACTCCTCTCCTCCAAAGACACACCACACTCGGTGCGCGTGCTCGTCCGCGACCCCTCGTCGCCCGCCTCGCAAGCCCTCGCCGCGCTAGGTGCCGAGGTCGTAGTCGGCGGGAACTGGGAGGCGGACGTCGAGGCCCTGGACAGGGCGTTTGCGGGCGGCGTCGAGGCGGTGTTCTTCGTGTCGATCCCGTCGTTCGTCGACGGCGTGACCGAGCTTAGGGGCGCGACGAACGTGGTTGAGGCTGCGAAGCGCGCCGGCACGGTGCGGCATGTGGTGTATAGCAGTGTTGGGGGCGTGGAGAGGTACGAGACGTTTAAGGGGTGGGATGCTACGCCTCTGTTTGCGAATTATTGGATTGCGAAGTGTACGTCGTGTTATACCTCCCCCTTTCTCCCGGAGTCACTTATTCTCGCCGGTATGGGAATATGCTAACGTGGTGAATAGCCAAGACCGAGGACCTCGTTAGGAAGGCTGGCTTCGAGCACTACACGCTCCTGCGCCCGAGCGAGTTCATGTCCAACTACACCGGCAAACTAGCACATTTCCAAGTCCCAACTCGTAAGCCTCATCCAACCCCTTCTCCCCTCTCCCACCTGAATTAACTAACTAGCTAACTAACTTCCTCTCCCCCCCCTTTAGTCATCAAAGAGGGCGTCCTCCGCACCGCCCTCCCCGCCTCCTTCGTCCTGCGGCTCATCGACACAGACGACATCGGGCGCGTCGCCGCGGCGAGCATCAGCGCGCCCACGACCTTCGCCTCCGGCTCGCGCGAGCTATTCGTAACAGGCGAGGTACTAACACTAGGCGAGGCGGTGGAGCAGCTGAGCGCGGCGCTAGGCAAGAAGCTGACCATCAGCACGTGGACGCGGGAGCAGGCTCTCGAGGAGGTCAAGACGAACCCGATCGTCGCGGGCCAGCTCATGAGGCTGGATTCCGAGTGGTCGACGTCGCCGCCGGATCACTTCGGGCTCGGGTTCAAGACGTTTAAGCAGCATTTGGAGGAGCATAAGGAGGAGGTTAAGGAGCTGTATAAGGAGGTGCCTTAGAGAGGGCTGGTTTGTGGTATGGTATGGTGTTGGCTATCTGAACGTGCGATGGTGTGACTACCTAGGTAGTTGGGGACTTGGGAATAAAGATTATGATGCGCAATAGGGTTGTAACTTAGCTGTTGGTGTCTTTAAGAGGTAGAATGTGTTAAATTATATAGCCGACGTTATCTTAGGAACGTCTCGTAGCGTATATAGAGAGGAATGGAGAATATTCCAAAGCATCAATATGTTACTTACATTTCGAGAAATGCTGTGTGAGCCCCAATCCTTTTTTTCTGATACCCATGGAAGATATTAGCTGATCGGGTTATCTTTGCCAACACTTCAGTATCATCGGATTAGTTTTCATGGCCTCCCTCGATTAGGTAAACCGGCCCCCAAGACGATAGTGTGTAGACAAGCCGCAACAAAAAACCCGCAGGACACGATGTAAGATGAGACATTCCTCTAGACTTTCATATCTAACATTCATACATTTCTCATGCGTTCTCCTTCTGATGCAGAAAATCAACAAACGCCAGTGGGTATACACAACGCCCTCTATGAGCCATGTATCGTCACCAACACTACTATTTACCTATTTACCTATTTACTTCACCTCACTTCCCCTTTCCGCCCGCAGGAGCAAAGAACACAACTTGCACGGTAATATCGTCCCTGATATCCCTCGAATTCGGGTACCTGAACGTCAGCGCGCCCTGCACCATCTTCTCGTCGCCACCCCCCAGGCCGTTGCGCACGAGATGTACAGCCGCGTTGTTATCCTGCAGCGTGAGTTTCTTCTCCTCGAATTTGCACTGCTGCTTCCTGCCCAGGACCACCTCGCCAAACTCTTCCGGGTTCGGCTTCACCGGCTTGCCGTGCCCTTGGGCTTGCCACTCGACCCATTTGCCTACCAGATCAACGGCCTGGTTGCTCGTCATCGCGTCCCAGAGGCCGTCCGTCGCGAGGATGAGAAACGACGGCCCGGATTCCGGGATCTGGGTCGTGGTCACCAGCGGCTCGGCGGTTAGGTATGGGCCCTCTTTGTAAGCGCCGTACCGCACGGCAGACGGTAGGCTCAGCCCGTTGTAGTAGTCCCGCAGGGTCTCCTTGAGCGCCGCCGGCCACTTCCACATGCCGTCGCCGAACGTCCGCGACGGCTGCATGCCCCAGATTCGCCCGGCCTTGACTATTTCAGGTTCGTCGGGGAACTGCGCCTGGATGCGGGCGGCCTCGCTCGGAGTAGCGCCCGTGCAGTCGGTTGTGAGCTGCGTGGCGGTCCACTTACCGTCCGCGGCCTTGTGACCGAGGATGGCTCGACAATCTCCCGTCGACGCCACCGTGAGCTTCCTGCTTTGCGGGTCGAGGAGAGCCAAGAGAGCGCATGAGCCTGCGTATGCGGCCTCTAGTCTTCTCACCTTTTCTGCAAAGGACAGATTACTCTCGATTGTTGCCACGGCGGATTTAACCAGGGTATCGTCGAGAGATGTGAAAGCCGATTTGATGGCTTCTTGGATGTCCTCATCGCTAAGCTGGCCTCCATCCTTAGGCTTGGCGTTATCTAGGGAACGCCGCACGTAGGGGATTAGTTGTTTAGTTAGAAGATTTGATAATTGCCAGCCGCAGTGGCCATCGAAGACACCCCACGCGAGCCAATCCTCGCTGGTTTTGTTAAGGGGATTAGAGAAACTGCCATGTATGAAGGCATCTTCACAGGGGCTATTTGAGGCCAACTGGACACCGTCGTATCTCCTCACAGGCTTTCCACCTCCGGGCACGGAGAAGGCATGCTCATTCAAATGACGTGTGATATCCTCTGAAGTAGGAATAGGGCTATAAGCAATCTGATCAGATAATCCAAGCTTGTTTAGGTCTGGAATACCAGTGCCCTTATATTCTGAAGTCTTGGGTGGCTCTGTGAGACTTGGGGTTGGGGTCTGGTCGCTATGAGATGTAGCCCAATATATAGCCGTAGCTGATACAAGCCCAGCCGCGAAGGAGATAGCAGTAGTGCTGGTCCAGAAGGGTTTAGTCTGTGTCCCTGTGCTTGCGAAGCGTGCCAGAGGTTTCGGTATGGGATGAGACAGATGTGCTATCGCAATGCGACGTGACCGTTGACGAAGTAATAACTGACGAGAGAACATATTTGCAGATAATGCATGTAGTTAAGCTTAATATAACTAACGTATGGACTAACCTTCGAATATAAGAAACTCTTGTTAGCTTCTAACTGGTTAGCTGATTGACGAATGAGAATGTAGAATTGAAAAGAGAACGTTGTTAGACATGAAATATCGGTGAGTAAACGCATGTACTATGTATTCTTGATAGGATCTATTCCCCGATGTAGTCCCTTGGACATATGTCTTTAATGATATGTTAGGTTAACTGGAATCAAATAATTTCCCCGTATCAATTGTCTTTTTTTCTTTTTTTATAAATACTTTTGAATTGATGTTGTGTACCCTTCGTTACCAAGTTTGCATTGCATATCTTTTTAATGCAACAGTGGGAGAATGACGTCTATTAGATAAACACGAAGAAAAAAAAAAGAGACATTCAAGACGTACCTTAATTAGTCACCCAAGCAGCCAAGATCTAAGATGCTAAGATGACAATGCTCTAACCGATAATACCGAGTTTGGGTACGGAGTCTGGAGTAAATCATGGGGAAGTCGACGGGATGCGGCATGGCTACACAGGCGGGTCGGGGGGGGGACCCCTAACAAACAACCGAGGTACCCACTTAATACCTACAGAAATATGTGGGACGCGGGGGACTTCAGCTGCTTAAGAAGCCCCCAAGAAGCTCCATCTTACAAGGTAACCACCCGCTCTTTACCTATCAAAGATCAAAGGGGAAGCTATTCCACAAAGCCAAGGTAGTAGCATCACCCAGTATCTTGGTATTTATATATATATATAAGTCCCAATGATCTGGGTCGATACAGATAGACTTAAATATCTTATATAATTATAGTTAATATTGTATATGATATACGTAATACGTAATACGTATATACATATCAACAAACTATTAGCAGCAGTATAACAGGCAGAAGATAGCTACAGCCATGGCCGACGTAATCAAAGTCCAATACGCCGGCCGCATCGCCACCATCACCATAGACAACGACAAGAAGCTCAACGCTCTGGGATTCCAAGGATACTATGCGATAGCCAAAGCACTACGCGAGATCGCTACGCGCGACGACATATACATCACGATTTTGACGGGTAAAGGGCGGTATTTCTCCGCGTAAGTCTAAGTATATCTTCTAACTAGCTCATCTTTTATTCTCTTCTATACATATCTAGCACTCACCCACTCCCTCGTCTCATCTCATCCCATCCATATATATCTATACACATATACAAAGTCCACAAACTCACCTCTCCTCCCAGCGGCGCCGACGTCTCCGTCGCCGCCAAGAAACCCCCCGCAACCACCACCACCCCCTCGTCCTCGTCGGAGTCCCCGTCGGCGTTAGAGTCCGACACGTACGCGCACTGGCTGCGGAACTTCGCCGCCAACAACCTGAACCTGACGCGGGCGCTGTACACGCACCCCAAGATCCTCATCGCGGCGCTCAACGGCCCCGCCGTCGGGCTCTCGGCGGCCATGACCGCGCACGCCGACTTCGTGTACTGCGCGCCGCACGCCTTCCTGCTGATGCCCTTCTCGTCGCTGGGCCTGGTCGCCGAGGGCGGCGCCTCCCACGCCATGGTCCAGCGCCTGGGCATCAGCAAGGCGAACGAGGCCCTCATCCAGTCCAGGCGCATCCCGTGCGAGGACCTCGTGCGCACCGGCTTCGTCAACAAGGTGTTTGACTGCGCCAAGGGGGACAGCGACGGGTTTCTGACGCAGGTCATGAGGGAGATTGAGGATACGATGGGCGATCACTTGAACAACGACAGTCTGTTGGGCATCAAAGAGCTGATACGGAAGCCGTATAGGCAGACGTTAGAAAAGCAGAATGTGGCTGAGGTTTTCGCTGGCCTGGACCGGTTCATTAGTGGTGTCCCGGAGCAGGAGTTTGAGAAGATCGCGTCGGGAAAGAAGAGGCATAAGTTATGAATAGAAGACACGATCTTCCTTTTCAATGTATTGGATGTTTGTAGTTTCTCTATAGCTCTTCGGTTCTTTTTATGGGTATCACGCGAGCAGCCCGAATAATAAGCTTGTTCTCTTCCAATACTCCTGCGATGCCTTCTCTAGTCTTTCTTTAGCACTGCCCTCCAAGCCAGTCCTTTTGAATACCTCCTCTGCAAATTCCTTAAATGAATCCTCCGTGTAGACATCGGCACCGAGACATTGTTGGAGGAGATGGATATCATACAACCACTGGATGAGGACCTCCTTGCTCTTCCCAGACTTTCCCTCTTCAGTCTCTTCTTTTATTGGTAGATCTTCATTGGTTTCTACGGGTTTCTCCTCCGTCTCTTCTTTTGACTGCTCTTCTGTTGCCTGCTCCTCTGCTGCCTGTTCCTCCTTTGATTGCTCCTCTGTTGATTTCTTTTCTTCATTTGTTTCTTCCGCTTCCTGGGCATTCGCTGCTTCCGCATTGTCAAGTTCCTTACGCCATACTTCGACAAGCTGTTTACCAAACGCCCGCTTGAGGACGCTCACGGCGGCTGGTGTCCAGAGATCTAAACCGGCGTTTCCCATAGACAGGATGAGATTGCGTAGGAGTTTAAACGTGCCAGGGGACGGTTGCGCCGGTAAAGCAGGTTCACCTTCCCATAGGGCTCGGCCAGCCACCCGTTTGCGTGTCAAAGCTGTCGAAGAGAATTCTTCAAGGGGTGCGATGGAAACATGAACTGCGAGTTTTTCGTGGAGGGATGGGACGCCTTCTAAGCCAAAGGATTTGATGCCTTCCAGCTTAGGCAGACGACCACGAATATCCCTGAGGATCCTCAAAATGTACATCGAAATAGGCCCATTATCTGCACTCTCCGATCTGGATTTCCAGGCAGCTGCCAGATGTTCATCTAGGTCCTTAAACGCTGCTGTAATGGCTTCGTTGAGTTTGTTTTGTAGTAGTTCGGGATCGTCTTTGCTTAAAAGCTTTTGGCGTTCTGCAATGACATCTTCATCTTCTATCTCGTCGACATCGTTATCCCAGCGTTGACGTCTAAGCTGCTCGATCGAGTCGCCAACACTATCTATAAGACGGCGCCACGATTCATAGCTCGTAACTACTCGAGCTACCGCGTCGTTTCTCCCGTATAGGCGAGAGGTGACTTCGTGAGTGATCTGGTTAGCACTGCTCGAGGTGTCTATGTCCAACATATCCTCGTCCCATAAGCCGCGACGTTGGTCGGTGGTACCAGGCTGCCATACGTCGAGCGTCGCGGTTACCTCGGAACCGACGAGCTTGAGCTTGGCTACCTTGTTTTCTAGAATTTGCAAAAGCCGGTTGTTGATAGCCTCCCGTAATCCATTAAGCAAAACAGATGGGTCGAACCCCTTAGCTTTCCCGCCGTCCTTAATCCAGTGCTGAAGGACATTTGTTCGCAGGTCCACAATGGTCTTAAACTCGGAAACATGCTCGAGGGTGCTTTGTAGACCCCGGAGGAGGGTCTCGCCGCCTTTAGTCGCCCAATTCGTAAGCATTTCTCTGGCCTGTTTACCCTCCAAGTCATCGTGCCGGATGAACGGAGTGAAGTACTGGATCTCATCTCCGCACCACTTCTCGAATACATCTAGTCGAAGTCCCTCTAGTTCTTGAAGTGACTTATCTGCCAACAAGTGCTGCTTTTTTAGCTGAAGCAATGCGTCCGAGAGTTTATTTGGTACTAGGGCTTGTACATCTAGTAACGTCCTCGTATACAGATCAAGGCCCTTTAGGACATTCTTAGCGCCTTTTTCTTTCTCATGGTCCTCGAGGTCGAACTCGCATGTTATAGCTTCTGCCCTGACACTTAGAAAGTGCCTCAGAATGTCCCTTGCACCGGAGCTAGAAGCCAGGCTATACGCAGTCAAAGCCTTCAGAATATCACCTCGGTCGACTTCGTCACTGATCTTCTCCAGTACCTTCTCGACAGCTCTGAGTAGTCTCCGTCGTAGACTACTTAAACTTTTCTTCCCTCCTTCGACTGCGGTCCGAATATCTTCGCTGGAACTATCGACGGATCCGAAACTCGAGACCAGCAGGCGTTTCAAGACGAGGACCTTGGCTGCTAGCACTAACCGATCTCCTCTACCCTCTCCGCCCTGCTTCAACAGGCGTCCTACGGCAAGTCCACACGCATTCAACAGCTTAACCCTTGCGACCTGGCTCAAATGCGCCTCAGCGTCCTCCCTGCCGCGGAACTTGCTCAGTCCCGAGATCTTTGCGCCGACAACGGTGCGCCCGCATATGCCACCCATATGGTTCAGGACATCCTGAGCGGCTAGCATATCGCCCCGCATCTGCACAATCGTATCGGCCGTTCCGAGCAGTTCCCTATAGCTATTTCCGACCTGCGTGCGCAGGCGCGCAGACTTCTCGTCGATCTGGACATGGAGGCTTTTGTGGATGGCGCGGATCTGGGGCAGGGTGTGCGAGGTAAAGACCTGGGCCGAGTCGGTGAACGACGATGTGTCGGGAGCTGCCATTGTATGTCCGAAAGAGAGTTTACGGAACGGCGGGGAATAAGAGAGTTGGCTATTGCATCGAATTCCTGGGGCTGGACTTGGTTGAGTTTCTAAGATAATGTTGCCTGCGTTTTGCATCCAACTTTAAACTTTGAGGTGCTGGCGTTTTGACACATGCAGCTTTAGGTGGATGCTTTAGGTGGATGCTTTAGGTGGGTGCTTTAGGTGGGTGCATAAGAGGTACCTAGGTACATCGGTGTTTAAGCTTAGGTAGGTACAGGATCCAGGTCTGGTATCTATCTTAACACCAGCGATTATTCTTGATTGCCATCTCACATTTACTAACAGTAAACTATAGCAAGTGAAGACTCTTATGCTTATTCTAGAGTGGTATTGCTCAATTATGAGTTATTTATCATATTTCGTCTGTAAAGTTTTAAGCATTAACGATATATCCTCACTATTGTACTGCTATTATCACAACAAATCGTTGCAACCCGATGAGACAAATTTAAGATAATGAACTGAGATGTGTTGAGCGACTCATCCTGGAGATTATCGTATCCTCATCAGCTCATACCTCTTTATCAGTCCTTCTCTTAGATGTGAGCTCTTAATATGATACTTTCCGGACAGACAAAACCAGGAAACAAGTGTCACAAACGGCATGCCTCTTCCATGCTCACACATAGCCGTCAAGGCCGGTTTGCGTGTTACCTTTTACAGGGCTCCTATCAAATTGCCATTCCTTCCCGGTGTAGCTGCAGTGGTAATTGTGCCTGATTCACAAAGAACTTGGAATTACCTCCGATAGGATTAGTGAGCCCTTCGCGTAAGAAACCCGTGGGCCACAAGACCTGCAATACGACGGACCCAGTTGTTAATAGACTTATCTACCCCGATAACCCGATTTAGGATGAGAATTAGATGTTAGATTTTGTCAAATCTAGTTATGAGCGAGGGTGTTATCAACGTCCTGTTCCACGCGACACCGGAGAATCTTGGCGAGCTGGGCAATATACTAGAGAGCTCGTTCAGAGGTCTCGTAATTAGAACGTTTCAGTTCCTGATAGTGGCGCTTGAGATGGCTTGCTCGATCTTGCCGCATCCTCCTATAGTTATACATATAATATAACCAACCACTTGGAAATGCTGCGCGTGGAATTAAATGTCCTACCTGTATGCTGTGCAACCAACTCCTCCGATAAATACGATGCTGATATGGATAAGGTAGCATGGATAAGTTGATAGCCAGCTACACTGTGCTGCTTTTGCGTTCCAGACTATCCTCTTCCTATAACCGACGCCTGTATGATCTACAGGGCCAAGTCTGCGTTGAGATCAGAATATAAGCATTCAGTCTCCGGAGTCCGGATACTAGGCCGATACCTGGAGGTATCTAGCGTCCCGCGGAGAAGCGCCCCTACTAGCTTAGGCTAACAACGTCATCTCGCGGCTGTTGGCCTCCTGATTTGGTAACGAGACCTTGCTAATGCGTTAGTCATCGAGTCCGTCCCAAAGACTCGTGATGACCAGAAGCATCGTGAACAATGGCGTCTTACAATAGGCGCAAGGATTAGCTCGACAAATTCCGGGGTCCCCAGATTAGTTGGCTGTTTGGAGTTATAATCTATGCTCATCAGCTCTTTCGCCATATCCCCGCACTCTTGGTATATCTTCAGACGAGACAATCAGAAGTCTAAGGTTCGAGGCGTGGGCGCTGATTAATGCTGAATTCTGCCATGAGGGTCCACCTACGCTAGTATGGCGTATGCTTGTCGCATGTGAAGGTCTTGTCTGAAAGATTGGTTTGCTAATATGCGGGGGACGAATCAGGATATCGTGATAAGAGCACGGCTGAATGGGACTTGGACTGGACTACGCAGTATGAAGTCCAATATGCATTAGGCCAGTTTCGCCTTGGGCCACTAAATCTTTATAATAGACCCTTTGTTTGTCCGTATGATGTAAAACAGTGTTCAGAATGCTGCAGCTAGTCATCCACTCACAGCAAAAAGAGTCAGGTAGGGTTGCAGGCATGCAAGATATGGTAGGGGCACCGAAGTCTGGAGTTACCAGAACGCGGTAGGGACGGCGTAGTGTTGAGCTGCTACGAGCTACTGCGCTCAGGGACACGGTAGTTCGGGATGTCTATGCGTAGTCATATTGGATGTGTGAGTTGGCGAGATGCGACTCGTGGCCTTTAGCACCAATCGCAATATAAAGCTCAAACCCTTCGGGCGAGAAGGTAGGGAAAGAAGGGCCTTATTCATAGAATCGCAATTTGTCTCGCCGGAAGATGAGTTTGCTACGTAGATATAGGATTCCGGTATCTACCGTAGACATGACTCACGGGTGCCTTTCAAAGCCCGACATTCTTCAACGACGATACCTATGAGAATGCTATGCTCAGGGTTCCCCACAGAATCTTGTTTAATAAATTGACTTACAAGTAATGGTTGCATGGATTATCCGTGCGATACTACCCAAGCGTAGCATGGACTAGACCGACTTACTACTAGAGTAACCTGATAGACAACGTAGCTTCGAATAGGTATTTGTTCTACAGCCTGATTTCCGCATTCTCGTGAATGGGGAAATTTGATGTATATCGGCCTTGCGAAGTAGGGATAGCGCTTTCGGGCGTTGGCTCCGAATACGACTTGGATTTGATTTCTCTTAACTCGACATATCGTGATCTCCATGTTTGGAAATAACCTCCTTAATAATGGTATGTGAACGAGGCTGGTGGTTAATATTCAGGGTCCTAACCCCAACAAAACCCCCAAGCTCACCGTCCTGCAAGGGCGGAAAGTGGCAACGGCAAGACATGTTGTAGACCCCCAGAGGAGGCAGGAATAGCGGCTTGAAATACGGTGAAGTTGATTTGTGGGGTGCTTGGGTACCTTGGCTTTGACTTGGGTGCCACGCCTGGGCATCCCACGAGGCAAAAAGGTTGTAAGTTGTAAGTTAAGGGGTATCGGATCAGCCGATCAGCTACCACACCCGCAGTCTTTCATCAACGTAAGTCCAGTGACAACGCATACATAAAGACGAATCCTGGTTTGGGATTTGAGATACATTTAGAATACATGATATAGCCTAGATCGTCGGAGATCATCTTTAAGAGTCTCTCTTTCCTTTTTGGGCCCGTAAGTCGGAGTTGAGAGGTGTTTTGATGGCTCTAATGTTTGAGCGCATGTAAAAGTGTACAAGGTGACGAAGTAATAAGTGTGTGCGCTGATTCGATATCGAACAAACTGGAAGCTTTTTTGATCTGAGCCAATTCCGATCGAATTTAGGTTGGTACCAAAGTATCTCGGTAGCATTGCCTTATCAGCAAGCTGGAGCTTCTGCATTCCAGTGGTTACAGCGCCTCACCTGTGTTGGACGTCAACGGACCCCACTCTTGGAAGAAAGTAGGGTACGGTACTTAGGTACATACCTAGGTAATGCACGTACCTGTACGAAATACCTACCTAGATACATCAGTACGAGCTGTCCCTGAGCTGGCGTTGTGTCTGGGATTTCTAGGATGTCCAGGGTAGTAGAAGGCACTATGACACTACCTGACTCGAGCTAGAACATCATTAGTAGAACAAGTGACTATCTTGCTTGTTCTTTTTTATCTTTAACCCAAATCGGGCAGGCCACATTTTAACTCTCTTACAAGTTACAAGTTACAAGTTACAAGACCCTATGGAAGTCACTAAAAACTCGAGATGAGGGTCAGTCGGAATCCTGTTCGACAAGTCATAGCGATTGAGCGATAGATATGTCACCCCCCGTGTTGTCCGTGTTATCTGCTTGGCTCGCTTGCAAGGTAGTCCTGGTCTTGGCTGTCATCAATATCCGTTGTTCCCGTCCTGTTAGATCATTGGTATTATTTTACCTAAAGGTACCTAATCAGTAGACAATCAGAACAGCTCAGCTGTACTTGGGTTATGCTGTATAATATACCTATTCATCCTCCCTACCTCACCTCCTTCGTCATTGTAATCTTTTTTTATTTTTATCACGTTCCCTTCGATAATACTAACCTAATACAACTTTTGACCATTAAAGGGGTCTAATCCTAAGGATTCCGAGGAGAGACGACGTATACCTTTATCTACCACAATACGCATTGTCGTCATCACACATCCGACCATATCAGCTCGGCCCCCATCTGAGCGTGAGCGTTAGCGTTCGTTTTGGGTGTCTTCGTCGTCGTGTTTCTTGTAATGCATCAGTATTTCCATCAGACCCAGCTACTTAAAGAGCTGATGCGCCCAGGAGAGGACCGGTGGTAATAGACAAAACCGAAACCGAGAGTTGCAAAGATCTGCAAAAAAGCGACATCATTCTACTTTATATTCTATTTCCACGTCTCTGGGTTCCTGCCGTGCATCTAGGCTGCATCCCGCGTTCGACGAAGGTCCTTCGCTATTACGTACAAGAATCGTGAACCCCTGACGAAGGCTGCACACGACCACCAATACAATCTTCAGTACTGTACAATCTTCATTTAGCATACAATTCCAATCGCGGTAACTGACTTCCGATTCGGCGAGCGCGACGGGAAAAAGAAAGAACTACAGTGCACTTTAGATCCACGTTCCTTGCGGCCCCGCTGGAACTGATTAATTGCTGCAATAGGGTGACGGATATTTCTTGTTACTAACGGGAACCGTTTAAAAAGCCGGGTCTAGTTCGAAATTCGAGTAATGATGATGGTCCCGAGATCTTTTTTATATTCGAGAAAACAACCTGTTGTCTCAACATCCGGAACGACTACAACTCCGAAAGTGTCTTCACCTAAGAGAAAGGATGCAACATCGACGGAGAAGGACGTCGCCTCTTCTAAACCTCTCAACGCTAAAATAACCTCGAAAGAGAGAACCATGGGTAAGCGGAAAGGTTTACAATCAGACAAATTGTCTCCACCAAGCGGCAGCCCGCCAAGTACGACCACGACAAATGCTGTCGCGCGACCAAATACTCCTTCGAGCGCAGTACAGATACCCATTAAATCGAAGCATGACACCGCGCATCCGCATAGGTCGCGACACCATGCCCACGCCTATCGAGCTAACTCATCCCCAAGCCGAAACTCGAGAGATGTGCACTCCCCTGATGCTATCCCTCCGTCTGTGGCGGCATTGCTCGCCGTCACTACTATTCCCCCACCTAGGCGACGTGGGGGTCCACGACAAAGGCAATCCAGGGACTCATCTAGGGATTCGAGGATGACAGTTAACTCAATTGTACCTCGGTCTCAGGTCTCCGAGAAGGAGTTAAGCCAGGAACTAAGTGAAGAATTCGCACAGGATTTGAGCGATATCAGCTTTACATCCTATGATCGTAGCCCGATGGAAGTGTTGCTCAGCCCGCCCGATGAGCTCGACGAGGACGAAGCATCATTTAATAGTGATAGTGCGTTTGCGTCACCCTTCTCGACTCGCGCGGCTTCATTCGAGAGTGTACCTTCTTTAGGCGATTCGCTTGGAACTAGTTTGGTTACTTCTATCGACTCTCCCGTGACTCCACGTGGAAGAAGGATACGGCCACCGATCCGTTCATTAGAGCCGGTATCTTCACCTCCAGGTCAACAGTTGGAACATCCGCTTTCTACTAAGAACAATTTGGACGTCGACGAACTTGATTTTAGAGTGTTCAGCCCAAAATCAAGTCCAACGGAGCAGAAACAGAGCACTGGGCTTATGCCACTTAAATCCGTTTTTAAATCCAACCTCACAGCATCGCTTCGTGCACTACGCTCTGCGGCTCGGTCGTTGTCTAGTTTCACTTCCGCGTCGATACCTCCAGATGACTTCCTTACTAGATCTATACTTACAATCGACCCGAGAGTCCCATTTACCGATGAGAGGATGCCCCCTGTTTTGGGAGAAGAGCCCAGCGAAGCAATGCGTCGTTACTTGAACCCAACTAGTGTACGCCCAGAGTCGCGCGTACGGCCGACGGTTCGCAGCTATACAGCGTCTATTCAGATGCAAACATATAAAGTGCAACGATCAAGGAGCGCCCCGGCAGCCAGTCGTTCAGGCAGCCAGGCGGGAAATTCTAGCAAATCACCAAACGCATACGTCTTTCCACCAGGTCCTCGCCAGCGGGAGATTCGGGAAAACTCGGATTTCATTCGCATCGCTGTCTTAGAACACCTAATGCGCAAGCGTGGAAAATTAGACGATCAACGCGAAGGGCATGCACGCTGGCTTTTGCCGCCAAGAAAGTCTACAACAAAACCCTACGAGATCGGACCCGACGGTGTTCCCGCGAGATGGGTTCCTATTTCACAGGAGACTGTCTAAGTTCGGATAAAAAAGACTTTATTCACTCGATATTCCCTGTTATCATCATACCGCTACGAGCTACATTACGATCATCAGGAGAGCACAATCTATGACTACATTCGAGCGCACTCGTGGAGATAGTTATAATTCGAATTTTGGGGATTCAGTGGCGTGGGTTACCTATTCTGTCTAACAAGTGGTCGAGACTTGGTGGAGATGGAAAAAGAGCATTCGAAGCTTTGTCCCACATCCTACGTCAACGGCGAATACCGAAAAATACGTAAGCTTTGTGTCCCGACGAATCCTAGATAATTCATTACTCCATCCTGCCGACATCGCCAATTCAACAGGATCCACAATGGAATTCTGGAATCTACAAGCTCAACAACGCTATCTTAGTTCACAGGCTGTGGAGTATATTCCCTGCCTCTTTCTTCTCTCTAGTTAGGGCACTGCCGAGGAATACTTCGACATGCGACTTAAGCGACCCCATTTACTTTGCGACCCATTTTGGGAGTTTGGGATAGGCAATGGTTTATCTCATCCTATCGTCTCGAATTGTCGAATTGGGCATCCCTTGGGTCGTCGCATGCGCATAGAGTGCACATTATCTCGCAGGGAACTTCCAATCAATCAAATCTATGACGACCGTCGAGCCCCGCAACATGAACTTGGCGGACACGAGATAGATCTTTTGCAGGCGCCGACTTCTTCTAGACCCACGGGAGATGGAACGTTCCTGAACGGTGGAACGTATCAGCGGTCAGAACAAGAAAAATTGCGCATTCAACAATGCCATCCCGCGCTCCTTGATATTTACGTCGAAACGGAGTATGCATACGGCCAGTTCCAGTTTCGATCACGTAGCAGCCGTTGCTACCGTTGATTTTGAACTTTCTTTCGGCGCCGTGTACAATTACGAAAATACCCTTTGACAACTTCATTTCATTTCATGTTTACGAATTGGTATCCTTATGGATTCACATATGTTTTTTAGTACTTCATTTAGAGCATGTTCTATCGGCGAGCGAAATTCTTGATACGCATTTGGGTGGAGTGGAATAGCTTCTATTCTTTTAACGCATTGAGAAGGCATTATTCGGATCGGTTGGGTAGCCACTGCATTCTCCGGCGTTGGACGCGAAGGTCAACATTTTTATTCTTTCTTTTAATATATATTTTTTGGGCAGCTTGGAGCGGCATAAATTGGGGTTCAGACACAACCAACCTGAGACTTTTATTAATTGTGCGCACATAGCGGAAGTTTAGATCCGCCCTAGAGAGATGCAGGGACTTTCAATGGGTCACTTTTGGACCATAAAGAGTTTTAGGGAGGAGAAATCCGGGACTCGTCCTGCATGAGTGCCCAACCAGGCAGGAGATTTGAAGTGCGATTATAACGCGACGAGAATATCTTTTTGTTAGAGGCCTAGATATCAGAGAAGGATACACTCAGGTGCTCTAGACAGGGCGTGAGCCCTAGCAAGTAAAGCAAGCAATTTGCGTTGTAGGATAGCCATACTCGGGATATGAGAATGCTATTTCACGAATTGATAATTAAGTCCAACTCTCTTGATTTTATGTGATGAGACTTTAGTTTCACAGAAAGTGGGCGCTTATCCATACACCTAGAAGGAAATATGTACGTATTTATTATTTATCTCATGGTTGACATTGTCTCATGAGATTCTTATAGATGACAGTGTGAAAATGTTGCAATGTAGCATGACTCTTGCAACAAGTCCAGACTAGGTCTATACTAAGGAATTCCGAGTATATTGCTCTTATGCATACACGTTCCTACTTTATAACAACGTCGTGTGCTTCATCGTCACACCGCGCTAGGCTTCACTCCCGGTATTGGCAAGTGTAATTACCTTGACACGCGACAATTATTTTATTTTGTTATCAGCTACTCGAGTGAGATCTCGAATAGGAATTAAGATATCCTTGCCTTAGTGTTATGTCTCACGGCCTACGCATCCTTGCGTCGCTCCCTTACTGTGTGTCCCTGATATACTTACATACCGAAAGCCTTACACCACAGGAGCGCTTGTGCACTTGTGCACTTTAGGCAATCAATCACGAGCCTATTTCAACACGAAGTAAATACGAGTATGCAAGATCCAAAACATAGGTATATATATATATATATATATATATAGTGTAAATAAGTGGTTATATGGCAAAAAAATGTGAGAGACGTGAACATGACTATCCAAGCCCAAGCCCAAGCTTTAAGATATCAACTCATACCCGCTTAAAACGCCCGTCCAACAGAACCACTCGCGCTACAGCTTCAAGCAAGGTAATGCCGATACACCTTCTTAGCCTCACGGCGCACCCGCCGCCCAACCTTGCGAATACCTCTCCACACCTTCTCCGTAGTCGCAATCTCGCGCTTCTCGCCGGCAGTCGCAGCCGCGGACCGAATATGGTCAGCCATCCAGGCGGCCCACTCCCAGGGGGAATTCGTGCCGCCGGGCAGCGAGTTAAAGTACTCCCAGCCCGACACGCCGCCGAACCTCGGGTTTTCGCTAGTGAGTTCCTGGAGGACGGGAGCCTCGGCGTCTAGATTAACGTAGCCGCCGCCGTTCGACGGGTCCGTGACTAGGCCCAGAACGACCTTTTCGGCGGGGAACCCGTCGTCGAGGATGGCCTCGTAGTCGGCGGCGCTGCTGGCGTCGCCCCAGCCGTAGTAGAACTGCGCGTTGTAGAAGGCGATGGAGCTGCCGCGCTGCTTCTCGAGGTCGAAGTAGTTGAAGCCGCTGAGGTTGCCGCCGCCCTCGGTGAGCGCGGACGCTACGGGCGCGAGCGAGATGATGAAGCTGTCGCCGAAGTCCTGCTTAAGCCTGTCGATGAGCCGGATGACACCGTCCAGGGAGAAGTTCTCCTCGACGTCCAGGTCGAGACCCTGAAGGTTGTAGGTGCCGATCATGTCGTGGAGAGGGGCGTAGAACTTCTCGAACGAGGCGTCGTCGCCGTCGAGACGCTTGTAGGAGCCTGCGGCGGCACCGCCCAGCATGCCCATCACGGTGACGCCCTTGGCTTGTAGCTGTGCCGCGTCGCTCCAGACCGCATCAAACATGGCGTTGTCCGGGGGTTCGTTGTTGAGATGGATGGTGGCGTCATCCTGAATGTGGATTGCGGCGATCAGTACGTGGGTTACAGAGACCTCGGGCTCGCTTTCAACAAGTGGGAGAAGCGAGATGTGAGCTGTGGCACTGTTGTTGGCTTGGGTCGTCTGGTAGTAAACCACGACGCGGTGGTCGTTGGCTACAGCCGCAGAAACACATGCTGCTGGGACGAGGAGCGGCATGAACTTCGCCATCCATGTGGAAACTTTGCAGAACAACATCTTGGGCAGTTGTTATCACTATCCTTCGAGAGTGATGTGGTAGGTTGTTGGATGTCCTCAATCAATGAGGGCCTCTTGATGCTGCTCAGCTATGGCAAAGCTTCTCACGGTCTGATCTGCCTGGGACTCCTCTCCTCTAAGTACCTGAGGGATGCCTCGCAGTTCGAATAAGCTCTTGCTGCGTGGATCCTCCAGGATAGGGCTATGCATCGAGGGAGCGCAGCAAGCTACTTTAAGTAGTCCCTAGAGAGGCGGTATGGCGGCCGCTCCGTTCCATGGGGATCTACGCAGCAGTATAATTCAGCAGACATGGGTAATGCCGGACGATCAGTTGAAACATTTTGTCAGCCGCGGGGTGAGTTTTTCATGGCGTCGGTATGCAGGTAACCTATTTCCTACGAACAAGCTTGACGGTTACTTGCCATGATGCCTGTCATGTAATCCACTTTGGCGCGGGAGTTTACTGAGACCACCAATAGAATGAGGTGCCTCGCGCGCAGCTAACAGGAACGGCAGGTAGTTCATTTTGGAGATCGATTCATCCCATCACATCTGCATCCAGGCTAACCCCGGTGATAGGAAACATACTTGAGGGTGGTTTCTGTTCTTGGTCGGACCAAGCCATGCATAACCATCGAGGGGTTCTGTTATATCAATTAGAGGCGTTCGATTCGGGCCTTTCTAACCATGCTCTGTAGTAATTCCCTGCTGCTGCCTGTTGCCTACCGCATTCGCGGAAAAGCGGATGCTTCCCAATTATATAACTATACCACAATGGAGAGAGATATCTAGACCTGGGGTAAGTACCTAAGGTATGTGTATATCTCCGAACATGAACTTCGGTCGGCATCAAGTCTTTCACCGCATATGTTATTTTACCGTTCTGACTGCATCAGGTATCATTATTCATGAGGAGAAGGTAATGAAATTGGCCGAGGTGACGTAGCATTCTATTGGACTGATTGGTTTGAAACAATAAAAAAAAAACCTAGATATTTATTACATGTATCCTGACTGGGATTGATTGACATGCTCATACATGCTCATATTAACAAAAGTTCGAGCTGAGGTTTGTTAATATTAATGTTAATGATCAAGTAAGTACCTAAGAACTAAAAATCCTACCAGGGGCCGACGCTAAATATGCTATTCTTGGAATATAAAGCTTCGCCCTGAGCAGATTCCCTAGCAGCCTTAGCAGCCCTAGGGACATTAGGTAATTTGTAACCCTATTGGTTTATACCTTATTGCACCAGGGGGATATTTGAAAATAATTATAGTTATTATATCACATCCTTAAAATGTTTTTAAATAAGTATGGTAATAAAACGCTTATAAATTTAAAATGTTATTTAAATTTATAACTGTTTTTCGTTATAATTAAATATTTCGTTTTTAAAATTATATTATAATTATAATAATTATAAATTTATAAAATTTTCATTTAAAAATGATTTTAATTTAAAATAATATTATATAATTATTATAATTGTAAATAAATATAATTTAGTTTATATAATATTATATTAATATATTAATTAAATTTTATATATTATAATTTATTTTTTTATAATATTAATTTTTAAATTTAAATTTACGTTTTAAATTAAAATTATTTATATAATAATATTATATTATTAATAATTTAATATTTAATTTAATATTTATTTTATTTATAAATTTTTTCGAATTATAATATAATTTTAATATTTTAATAATATTTTACGTTTATAAAATTTATTTTAATTATAAAATAAAATTAATATAAAATTATTTTTAATTTTTAATTTATTTTTTTAATTATGATATATTTATAAAGTAAAAATTATGTTAATTATATAATGATTTTTATTTTAAAAACGTTTTTTAATATTTAAAAAATTTTTTTAAAATTAAAAAGTATATTAAATTGAATTATTATTTATTATAATATTATATTATATATTATTAAATATTTTTATAATAAAAAAAATATAATAATATAATAAATTATTAATTTTATTTTATTTAAATTAATTTGGAATAATTATATATAAGTTTTATTGTAATTATTTAATTTTTTATTTTATTAATTATTAATAATTAATAAAAATTTATATATTAATTAAGATTAAAGGTTTTTTTTATATATTTATTAGTTTGATATTATTATATTATATTATATTTTGTTTTATTGTAATAAATTTATAATTAAGTTTTTTTAATAAAATAATAATTTAAAATTTATAAGTTTATTTAATTTAATTTTGTGTTAATTATTTATATAAAAATTATAAAATTGCGGAAATATAAGTTACGTTATTGTAAATGGAATTTTAAATTGTTATGAAGGTTTTAAAGCGTATTTTTTAATATTATAAAGTAAATGTAAAATAAGTAAAGTTTTAAAAGGTAATAAATTTGTAATTATTTTAATATAAAATATATAATAATATATTTATAAATATTTTAAGAAATATTAAAATGGTAAAATTTTATAGTTAATGTAAATGATTTAATGTTATAGTATAATAAATAATGTTTAATTTTATATTATTTTAATAAAGTTAAAATGTATAGTTACGAACTTTTATTAATTTTAATAATTTTAATTTTTATTTTTTAATATTTATATTATTATATTTTTATTTAATTTAAGATATTAAAGAAAATTAATAAGTAAATATATAATTAAAATTAATATATATGATATATAATTATAAATATTTTAATAATTAAGTAAATAAATAAAATAGTAAATAAATAAATAAATATAAAATTAATAAATAAATTTTATAAAGGTTTAATAAATAAATATAAAATATAATATAATGTTAATATATTTAAAAAATATTTTAATATAAATATTTAAATTAAATATAAAATGGTATTAATAAAATGTAAAATAAATATATTATATTAATAAAATAAAATATAAATAAATTTTTAATATTTTAAATAATAAAATATTATAATTATAAATAAAGAAATATAATGATTAATAAAAGTTTTATTTAAGTTAAACAATATATTTAATTTTTTTTTATAAAAGAAAATTTAGAATTAATTAATATATTTATTAAAATAGTAATTATTTAATTTATTATTATATATTTATTAAAGTAGTAATTATTAATATATAGTAGATTAAGTTATTATTATTTTAATAAATATATTAAAGTATATTAATTGATTGTTATTTTAATAGATAAATATATTAAAATAAATTAAGTAATTTAATTAAGTTATTAATATTAAATATAATTTAAAATTATAAAAAATTTAAAAGTTTTGTAATTAAGGGGAAATTATGGTATAATATTATTTAAAATCTTTAATTGAAAATATTTTTATTTTTTAATTTGTAAAAAAAATAATAAAAAGGTTTTGATAAAAAAAATAATTTGGAATATTAATATTATATATTAAATAATAAATTGTTTAAAAAAGGATATATATTAATATTTAAATAATAAATTATTATTTTAAATATAGTTTGAAATATAATTAATAAAGTTTAATAATATTATATATAAATGTAATTATATTTTATATTAATATTTTTTGTTAAATAATAAAAATTATTTTATGTTTTTAAGTTAATAAATTAAGATTGGTATATATATATATTATAAAAAATATGGTAAATTTAAAATTAAATAGTAATTAATAAATAAGTTGAATATTTGTTAAGTTAATAAGTTAAAGTTGGTAAAATTGTAATTATTATTATTATAATAATAGTAATTTTTATTATTTTTATTGATATATATATTATAATTATATTAAATAATTATAAATTGCTTGTATTTTAAGTATAAATTATTATTATTAATATTATTTTCTTTTGTTATATTTTATAAAAAAGGGTTTAATAAAATGTAAATGATAATATAATAGTTTTTTTTGGATTTTTTAATATATTTTAAAAAAAATTAAATAAATTAAATTATAAAATTTATTACGTATAATAAAGTTATATTATTTATAATTAAATAAAGAATATATTATAATTTATAAATAAAAAAAAATTATTTAATTTTAATATTAATTATATTTTTTTCGTTTTTACGTAATTTAATTTAATAATTTTTTGTTTTTTAATTAATTTATAAAAAGGATATTATATTAAATAATTTATATTAAAATGTTGTACGTATTTTAAAATTGGGTTTATAATAAAGAATAATTAAAAAGTATTTATTTTTTCATGGACGAATAAGTTATTTAAGTATGTTAAGGTAATGTTGTTTAAAACTTTGTTATTAATACGAATAAAATTGTTAATTAAAAAATATATTTGTTTTTTATAATTATAGATTTATTAGTAAGATTTTGTTTATATATATGGGACTTATATATAATTTTTTTTTATTTATTAATAAACGAAATTTTTTTTTATTATATTAAGTTTTTAATATTAAATTTTATTATTAAATTATTATAATTTTTAAAATAAGTTTTTGTAAATATGGTAGCGAATTTATTTTTTTTATTTAATATTTGTAACTTTTTTATATTTAATAATGGGTTGTTTTTACGGTTAATAAGGTAAGGTAAAAAACGGTATAAAGATAAAAGTAATTAATAAGTAAAATTTTTTTTTAATTTTTTTGTATTTTTTTCGTTTTTAAATAGCGTTATTACGTATTAAAATTGGAAGTTAAAAGTATAAGTTAATATAAAATATTCTTTATTAATTTATTAAAAAAGTAAATAAAGTTTAAGGGTAATATTTTTAAAATTGTTAGCGAATAAAAAAGTTATAATTTAATTAATATTTTTTTTTGTAAAAAGTGTAATATATATATTACGATAATTTATTATTATGATTAAAGATTTATATTTGTTATATATTATTAATTTTAAAATTTATTATATTAATATTTAAATTTATTATATTTTTATTAATATTTATTTTTGTTTAATAATATTTATATTAATTAATATAAATCATATTTTCGGATTACGTTTAATAAATAAAAACCGAAATAAATATTAAAAATATTTTTTATATTAATGAATAAATTGTATTTATTTTTGGAATTTGTTTAACGTTTTTTAAATATAGTTTCGGTAACGTTTATTTATAAATCCGCGTTGCCGTCGCGATGATTATTTTTTAGGAAAATATTTTTTATATTTGGGGCCCGGTTTATTATTTTTTTCGGTATTAGTATTTTTTATATTTTTATTATAATTTTTTCTTTATTTGTTTATTTAGCTATGGATTGTTGTTAGGTAATATTTATATTAATTTAATAGAAAAATTAGATAATTTTGCAATTTGCGATGATAATTTTTATTAAGTTTGTAACATTTTCCATGGTTAATTTGCGATTAAATAATGTAATAACGGAACGGGTAAATATTTAAATAATTATAATAATTTAATTAACGGTTATGAAATTTATTATAAGTATTAAAAAGTTTTTTTTATTTAAATATTTATAATTAATTTATTTAATTATAAAATTATAATTACTTTTTATATAATATTATTTTAATTAATATTATAAAATAAATAGAAAAATAATTATATTATAAATAAATTTTTACATTTTTTAAGAATTTAAATAACATTTAAAAAATTGTAAGCAATTTTAATTAAATAATATTATAAAACTTTAATAAATGAAATAAATTTTATTTAAAATAAATAATATTAAAATTAATATATCATTTTTAAATATTATATTATATATTAATTAACTTAACCTTTAATATTTAAAATAAACAACATCCATTAAATAATTTTAAATAATATTAAATATTAAATATAATTAAATAAAAGTATAAAAAAAGTTTTTATTTTTATATAAATTAATAAAATTTAAACATATTTTTTTATTATAAATTAATTTTGCCATAATTTTATATTTTTTTTTTATAATTATAATTTAATAATAATAATAATTATTATTTAAAATATTAAAATTAAAATTTATTTTATTTATACTTTTTATAACATAATATTAATATAATATATTAATTATAAAACCTTAATATTTTAATA
Source organism: Entonaema liquescens (assembly GCA_902805475.1). NCBI lineage: Eukaryota > Fungi > Ascomycota > Sordariomycetes > Xylariales > Xylariaceae > Entonaema > Entonaema liquescens. The sequence continues at coordinate 2,477,991 of CADCSX010000007.1, forward strand.
TTTTTTATTATAATAATAGGTTTTTGGTAATGTAATTTATAAATGTGTAAATAAAGATAAGTTTTTTATTTATAATTAATTTTATTTTACCGTTAAAATTTAACGTATGAAATAAAGTTTTGAAAATATTTATTATATTAAAATTATATAAATTTAAAATTAAGGAATATATATTTGATTTTTATAATTTTATTTTTTCGGAAAAAAATTTGGTAATAAAGTATATTTTAATTAATAAATAATATATATTTTTATATAATTTAAAAATATTTATAAATATTTAAAAAAATAATAAAAATATATTTTTCTTTATAAAATTTTATATTAAATATTTTTTTTTATATATATTAAATTTTAATTCTTTACGTAATAATAAAATAAATTTAATTATTTAAAATTGTTAACAATTTTAGTTATATATTAATTAAATATTATATATTAATATAAAAAAAGGCAGGTAATTATTATAAATCAAATTATAATAATAATTTATTTAAACGTTAAGAATTTATTTAATTATTTATTTAAAAAAAATTATAAATTTTAAATTTTTCATTAAAATAAATTTTATATAATTTTAAATAAAGGGTGGGAACGGGTTAATTTTAAATATATTAGTTAAATTATAAAATAATTAATTATAATAATATATTATTTATATTTATAATAAAGATTTTTTTAAGTTTTTATTAATTAGCAAGTTATTTTTTCGAAAATTTTTACCGGTTTATTAAATATGGTTTAAATATATTTTACGTAATTTAAGGGTATTTTTTTATTATATAAAATTTAATAAGAAAATTAAAATATTATTTAAATAATAATAATATTAATTAAACGTAATTTAAATGGATTTTTTTTATTAATTTATTTCTTAAAGATTATTTATAAATTTATTAATGAATTAAGTTATTTTTTAATACATTTAATTATATATTAATGGAAAAGATATAATAGTGGCGATAAGGTTATTTATATTGAAAATAAATAGATTTTTAATAAATTTAATTTTAATTAAAAGAATTTTATAATTAAGTTTTATGGTAGTTTTTTGAAATTTACGTAATGGAAAATATTTCATTACATAATTAAAAGCAATATTTTTTTTTTTTAAAAATAGATTTAATATTTTCAATATTTATTACAAATTAAAAAATTTTAATTAATTATATATATATATTTTTTAAAATATTATATTTATTTTTTTATATTAATAATATAAAATAAAAAATTAATATATTTAATTATTTAAAAATATAAATAATTTTTTTAATATTATTTTTTATATTTAAATTATTAATTTAGAATGTATAAAAAGTTATATTAATGATAAAAATATTTTTATTCTTAAACTTAATATTTGCAACATTTATATTATACACAATTTCAATTACTTTTATAATATATTCATCAACTACCATATCGTTATCCGCCGTTTTTAACTTATTACCATTAACTTTTCGTAATATAACATTATATATTATTATTAAAATATTCTATTTATTAAAGGCATTATTATTTATTTTAACGTTAATTAAAACGTTTTTAATTAATAACATATTTTTTATAAATTAATTTAAAAAAACATTATTAATATTAAAATTGGTTTTTTTTAATTATATATTTATTTTATTTTTAATCGAAATAAACGCAAATTATTAATTAATATTATTTAATTATAACAATTTAATAAAATTATAATTAATTTCATTAAAAAACGTTAAAAAATTAAATATTATTAAATTAATAGCTTATTATTTTTTTTGTTTTTTAATAATAAAACTTTTATATATAAAGTTAATTTTAACAAATAAACGTAATATATTTAACTTTTACCGTTTATTAATTTCGTAATTTATATAAAATTAATTAATAAATTATATCGTTAATATTTTAAATATAAATTAATTATTTATAAAATTATTATATTTATTTTTAAAATTAAATTAAATTTTTTTAATATATTATATATTTTTATAATTTTTTATTATAATATTTAAATATAAAAATTAAAATCAATATTAACTTTAAAATTATTTTAAGTTAATAAAATAGTTTTTAATATTAATATTTTTATAATTTTATATAAATAAATTAAATTTTATGATTAAATATATTTAATAATTAATTACGTTTAAAATAAATAATTAATAAAAAATTGTGATTTTTTAAATTTTTATTTATTTATAATATCGGATTTTTCTTTTTTTCTTTCGTTTTATAATAGTTAAAAAACCGGTTTTACTTATAATAAAATTTAGGTTATAATAGTTAATATTTTATTTAAATTTAATAAAAATTTGGTAAATTATATTATAAGATATAAGGTTTGTTTCGTAATAAATAACTTTAATGTTTTAGTTTTTTATAAAGTTTAATAAAAAATATTATAAAAGCGTTTCGTTGAATAGGGAACTATTATATCGTTTTGCGATATTGTAAAAAAATGCTTTTATAATTTTACGATTATTGATAAATTGGTTAAGGAATATTTAAATTATATTTAATTATCGGATAAAATTATTTTTAAGCTTTAACTTAATTAAAGTTTTATTTAATTTATAATATTTATTATTTTTAATAGTTTTAATAAATTGTTAAAAGTAAAAAAGTGGGGAAAAATGGAAGTTATTAAATAATTAAAATAAAATTACATAATTTAAAAATGTTAAAATATTAATAAATTAAAGATATTATAATTAAATATTTTTTTTATTATAATATATTAATAATATTTTAGGGATATGTTTGTAATATTTTTCAATTTGAAACCGTTATTTATATCGTTAAATTTAAAAATATCTTTACTTTAATATTATTTTTTTAAATAATATTTAATTAAAATAAATATTTAAAAATATTTAAATTTTGGAAAAAAACGGTAAATATAAAAAAATTAAAATGTTTAATTAAATAGTGGTATAAAAATAAATATTTAAAATGGAAATAATATTTAATATTTTATAATTAATAATAAAGATAAATATTTACGTAAATTTAATTATTAAGATAAAATTATATATAAATTAATTAAATATATTAGTTAATAAATAATTGGTTTAATATAAATAAAATTATAAAGGTATTTTAAACCGTTTTAATACGGTGATTAACGTTTTTTAATTTAATTAAATAAAGTTTTTTAGAAATAATATAAAAGTTATAATAGTTATTATAATTGGGTTAATAAAAAAGAAAAAATGTTGGAAAATGGAAAATGTTAATGTAGTAAATAATTTTAATATTACTTTTAATAATTTAGAAAATAAAAATAATGGGGGTATTATAAGTGGTACCATGGAAATATAATTGATTAAAAATATAAAAAACTTAAATAAATTTTTAATAATTATTAAATTTTAAATTATAATAATAATATTTTTTTTTTATATTTAATAACGTTAATATTTAATAATAAATTAATATATTTAATAAAATATATAAATATCCGGGGATAATATTATATAGTTAATTAATTAATACTTATTTTGGACGTAATTAAACGTTATTTTTGGAAATATAAAAAAAGGATTTTTATTTTTTCTTTTCTTTTTTTTTTTTTTAATTTTTTTTTTATTTCGGTTATTAATAAATATTATAAATTAAAGTTAAAATACCTTTTAATAAATTTTAAAATTATTTTATAATAGAAAATTTAATTTTTATAATATTTTTATTTATAATAATTTAAAAAATCGTATTAATTTATATAATATATAAATTATATAAATAATTATTTATTAATTAAATTTTTAAACGTTATAATATAAAAGGAGAAAGTTATAATTTATATTGTAAAATAATTATATAATATAGTTTATTATTAAATATATTATATTTTTTTATTATTTTAAATAAATTTTAGGTATATTTAAAACCGTATTAAAAATTTTTTTTAATTATATAAAATAACATTATTGGAAATATATTTATTTTTATATAAATTAATTTATAATTGCTTTATTAAATAAATAGTTAAAAAGTTAAAATTATTTAATTAAATAAATAATTAAAAAATTAAAATTATTTAATTAAATAAATAGTTAGAAAATTAAAATTATTTAGCCAAATAAATAATTAAAAAATTGAAATTATTTAATTAAATAAATAGTTGGAAAGTTAAGATTATTTAACTAAATAAATAGTTAAAAAATTAAGATTATTTAATTAAATATAATAAAAAAAATAATTATAAAATTTATAAAAAATTGAGTTTTAATAAATAATACGTAATTTTAATATATTTATTATTTTTGTAATGATATATTTAAGGGTTTAATTAACGTTTTACCAGAATTAAAGTTGTAATTAAATAAATCCTTTTTAAAATTAATATTAAAACGAATATTAGTATTATGAATTTTGAATTTTTAATTTAATTTAAGGAATAAGTATTAATGTATTAAAATAATATATAATAATGAATTAATTAATTTTATTTAATATATAAAAATATAATTAATTTTTAATAAATTTAACGAAAAAGTAAGAGTTAAAAAGTATTAATTGTGTATAAATGTGCGTAAGTTTTTTTTAATAAATTTAAAAAAATTAAAACGTTTAATTTACTTAAGATATTAATTATAAATTAATAAAATAGTAAGATTTTATAAGGTTTTAAATTTATATTAAAAATTATAAAAAATCGATTTTTTAAATTTATAATTATATATTTAATTTTAAAGTTTATTTAATTATATTATTAATTTGCAATTTTTAAATATTTTTTATCCATTTTATTATTCCTTTTAAAACTTATAAGTTTAATAAATTAAATTAAGTAAATAATATAGATTTATTTTTAGTAATTAAAATATTAAATTTTATTAAATATAAAATTTAATTTAATTTTATTTTTTAAATTTATTGTTTTTTTTATATTATCATTTTAAAAGATTTATTAATTATTATTTATATAAATATGCGCTTTTAATATATAAATTACTTAATTAATAAAGTTATTATAATTTTTTATAATTTATAAAGTTAATATTTAAAATTATTAATATTATAATATAATATAATATATATGTAAATGTTTTTTGTTAATTTAATTAAATATAAAAAAATTTAATTATTGTTAATAGTAATTAAAATTTATATTATAATTATTATTAAAAATTATTAAAAAAAATTAAAAGTGTATTATATCTTAAATTATTAAAGTTAAAATAAATTAAAATACGAAAATAAAATATTATTATAATATTATATTAAATAAATTAAGGGGGGGTTTTGATTTAAAGTTATTAAATAAATGGCGAATTAAAATACGAACGTTATATTTTATTATAAAATGATTATATAAAAAGATTGTAATAACTTTAAGTTATTCATTATTAAAAGTAAAAAAAGTTTACGTTAATTTTCTTAATATAAAGGAAAAGATTTATGGTTTTATTTTACTTTTACGGTTTTTTTTACTTTATTAAAAGTTAAAAAACTATACCTTTATAATAAAAAATAAAATGATTTCGTTTATAAAGTAATAATTAATGTTTAATTTAATATTATAGGAAAAATTAAGATTTTTTATTTTTAAAATATGGAATTTAAATAATATATTTTTTGTAAAAAATATATAAATTTATTATAAAATTAAATTTTTTAAATAATAGTTTAATAATAATATAATGTGTAAATAATAAAAAAAATATATTATTTATGTTTATAAGTTTTTACGGTTTTAATTATATTTAAATATTTAGGTTACGGATTTTTTTTTTATTAATATTATATTTGTTTATGTTAATTAAATGTTTAAAGATTAGATTATAGTTTATGATTATAAAAACTTTATTAAATAGGAATTTTTTATATAAAAAGGTTATGGTTAAATGTTTTAATTTTTTTTTAATAATAAAAAATAAAATTTTTATATTTTTAATTTAAATATTTAATTTATTTTGCCTCGGTTTAATAATTAAGTTACGGAATATTTATTTACGATTATATTATTAAATTTAATTTTAAACTTTTTTTTTTATTATATAACGTTTAAATTAAATAAATAAAGGATATAAAATTATTTTTTATTTTGGGAAAATTTAAATTTTAATTTGATAAAGTGTATATGGTGATAAATGAATAAGTAAATGTATAATATAAATATAAATAAATATTTTTTAAAAGATATTAAGTTAATATTAAATAAATATTATAAAAAAATACTTTAAAAGTTTTTAAAATATTATATTAAATGTATTTTAAATAAATTTTATAATGTTATTAATAATAATAGTATAATAATAATAATTAAATAAAGGTATAATATATTTTTAATATATATAATTTTATATTTATAAATATAAATAAATATAAAATATATTAATAATATTTTTATATATTATAATTATTATTTATTAATATTTTATATTAAATTATTTTTATTATTATTTTATTTAATATTTAAACGAACGAATATAAATTTTTTATTATAATTTCTTTAAAAGTAAAAAATTTAATTATTTAACTTTAATATATATAATATTATTAATATTAATAATATTATATATTATAATATTAAATTTTATTTTTAAAGATTTAATATTTTTTAATTAATAATTATTATTTATTAATTGGTTTAATTTTAAATTTTATAATTTTATAAATCTTAATTAAATAATTAATTATAAAATTTTACGTTTTATAATTTTATTTTATAAATATTTTTAATTATATTATTAATTTTATATGTATTTTTTTAAAAAATTATATTTTATATTTTTAAATTTTTTAATATATAATTTTTCTTTTTTTTAATTTATATTTTTTAATGTTTATATAAAAGAAATATTAATAAAATAAATAACTTTATTAAATAAGTTTTATAAAGGTTATAAATTCTAATTTATTCTTTTTTTACTTTTTTTAACTTTCTAGTTTTTTTAAGTTTTACGTTTTTTTATATTTTTTATATATAATATTATTTCTTTTTTTTTATAAACGCTAAATATATTTTTTTAAAATAATTAATAATTTCATAGAATTTCTTAAATTATAATAGATCTTTATACCTTTATATATAAATAAATTATAAGGTATTATAATTTTAATTTTTTAATATTAATTAAATGTTTAAAAATTTAAAATGTTAAGTTTATAAGTATATTAAAATTATATAAAATTATTATAAAAAAAAATAAAAAGAAATATAAATTAATATAATTATTTTAAAGGATATTTTATATATTAATTATAAGTTATTTATTAATAATATTATTTAAATTTATTATTTTATTATTATAATTAAAAATTTTAATTAAAAATTATTTATATAAAGGATTAGTTTTGTTAATTATTTATATAATTTAGTTTTTATATATATAAGGTTTTATAATAAGTTATATAATTTTTAATATTTTAAGGTTTTTTTAAAAAAAAAACTTTTTTTTTAATAATATTTTAGTTTTATAATATATATAGTTTTATATTTTGATTTAATTTTATATTAATTATTATTATAATATTAATATTAATTTTATTTATAATATGATTTTATTTTTATTTTTATTTAATTTATATATTATATTTATTATAATTATTAAAATATTATAATTATTTAAAATAATATTATTATAATTTTATTTTTTTTTTATTTTTATTTTATATTTAATATAATTATGTTATTTTAATATAATTTTAATAATTAAATTAAATTTATTTTTTTAATATTATAATATAATAATTTTAAAATAAAAAAATATAATGTTAAAATTATATTATATTAAATTTAATTAAATATAAAAAGTTTTTTATTAATAAAAATAAAATTAAAATATAAAATGGTTTTTTATTAAAATGATTTTTAATTTAAAATAATATTGTAATAAAAAAATTATTATTAATAAATTAACGTTTTAAATTATATTAATTTTTAAATTAATAATAAAATTAAATTTTAATATTTAAATATATTATATATAAATATTTTTTAAATTTTTCATTTATAAATTAATATTTTTACGTTACGAAAAAATTTACTGTAATAATTTTTAAAAAATATAATAGTTTAATATTATTAATATAATATTAGAAATATTTTATATATTAAAATAATAATGGTAAGTATTTTTAAATATTCCCTCTGCGCGTTAAGGTACGTATTTAAGGTGGACTTTTGTGTGATCCATCTAAGGAAATCCCAACTTATTATATAATAACTAATTCCGCCATGTAACCTCCCTTGAATTTATCAAATAAACTGTCGTGAGAATGAACCATGTTCTAATAGCTTTAACGGTATTGATTTAGCGAGATGAAGTGGTTTTGTTTTAGATGTTTTACTGCAAGTAAATCCTAATCGACTAGCTCTTCAGTCCGTTAATGCTGGATCAAGCTCCGGCTCCTATATATTTCCTCTATATTTCACGATCTAGAGAACTATAGGATCGAGGGTTTCGGTCTCTTACAGCGGTCAGACTTTCTACGACTTGTCTCACCTAGCTACCCATGTACGGTACTTCACTTATATTCAAAGCTCTCTAGTTGATGCGGCTTTCTTGTAGGTGGATACCGTGACTTTTGATACCATGAATTATTCTACTGTCCTAATGGGCTTAGTTGAGGGAACACTATATATTACGGAGTTGTGATGTTGCTTTTTACACTATCCTTTGCTATAAAGAGTTTTTGTCTTCTGAATCATATTTATACTTCTGGTAGGCCAGTCAGGCTCTATCCTTCCTTAGTATTTGTCATTTAAAATACCTTAGGTAATTATAATGACTTGTGAATGAGAGCCTTGGTGTTCCTCAGCGGAAAATCCAGCACTAGCTCTTCTAATTGACAAGCAATATCTGGAATTTACATAAAGAGGTAGAGGTAGGTAAGGGTACCTAGGTACCTAAAGTAGTGACTACCTTACCTGCATGTAAGTACCTGTACGTAAGATCTGGGGCGGCGTTTGGAAGCTACTCCCTGGGTTTTATTTTATTTATCGATAAGACGCGGTAGCTTCTGACGCTAATTTATTTGACTCATAGGAGCTAAATCAATCGTACTGCGTCATTCCCAGTTCGTAATTCGAAGCATCCTGCATATCCGACCCAAGGTAGTGGCGTCGGGCATTCTACATCTACGAAGAGCCTCAATTCGTTATCTCAGTTTTTATCGGCGCTGGTGCCTATTTTGCCTTACCTAACCATTTTCACTTTGCGCATTGTTCTTTTGGGCGGCTGTCTTTTTTTTTTTGAAGTTACCGATTGCCATACAAATTCTCATGCGCCTTCTTTCGCGCCGTTACCTATCTTCCCAGGTACACACATTCACATTCTTTGTGCTCCTGCGCCGGCACGTATCAACGCTTTCACGTGGTCTATCCCCTTATTTCTTGAAACCTCATTCTTAATTCTCATGGCCGTTCTTTCTACCGAATTGCATCATGACGCCTAATCCCAGTAATGAGGATGGCCCAAAGGCAGAACCGGACAATGCTCGGCAGTCCGAGGGATCAATATCTGAACAGATAACTACAATCGCACAGGAAGCTTCTGTTATCGACGCTGGCCGTGATAATGATATCATCGACATCACAGACGAGGACTCTGCACTGAGGAACCTTACGGCAGGTGTACGCGACCAAGACGACCTCGAGCGAGATATTACTTATAAAGCGAACCTTGCCTTGATTGATGCCGAAGATAAGCGAGACGAAAAGCGTATCGAAAAAGTACAAGCCACTATTCAGAAGCTTAACGCTCAAAAGAAGACACAAGAGGAACAATTCCGCAAGGCAATCGGTAGACCCCAATTAAAGCAAACTATACGAGAGAAGATTGCCCAAATAGATGCGGATATTGTAATAGCGAACAAAGACATAGCAGATCTCCGTGCTCGCATTGAGGGACGACATCAGGATAGCGAACATGCCGAGCATGTCCAGGGTGGGAACAAGAAGTTACCCAATGAGACACACCGTGAATTCTTAATTCGCACCGGAAAAATTACCCCCTTTGCCAATTTTGGAGGACCTCGACCTCAGGGCGTTGAGGGTGAGTTAGCAGACGCTTTGATTGATGCGGAGGACGAGGCTGCAGCAGAGCAGTTGGAAGAGCAAGGCAGCTATGAGCCACAATCCCACCAAAATCTACGCGCCCCTGGATTCGATGAAAAGCCTGATTTAGTGACTGCAACCGCAGAGACCGAGTTCTCGTTGCGCCCACGAAAGAAGCGAAGAGTACAGCGTGATGCCGCGTCATCGGATGAATTTGCGCCACACGCTTCTTCTGATGCACTTGACGCGGACTCTATTGCTGGCCAAGAGTCGGAGGACTCTGAACTTGAACGACCTCGTAAAAAATCTAAGAAGGTAGTAAAGGATGAAGGCAAGGTAGACCTCAGCAAAATTGACGATGGGAACGAGGCTAGCTACCAGGCTCGACTTGCAGATTGGGTGGACAGGCGTAGTAGAGCCCGGCGCAGAAGACGACAAGAACGAAGGGAGGAAGGTCATGATGAACCTGATAGCGGAGACGAGGAAGAGTGGTTCAAATCTTCTCCGGACCATACCGATCATCACTTTGAAAACGACTTGAAGTTACCCGGTGATATATTCCCTGCCCTGTTTGACTATCAGAAGACTGGCGTGAAGTGGCTAGCCGAGCTTTATCATCAAAAAGTAGGGGGTATTGTTGGTGACGAGATGGGCCTTGGAAAGACTATCCAACTCATCTCGTTTGTCGCCACTCTCCATCATAGCAAGCAGCTTGACAAACCAGTCATCGTTGTGGCACCAGCCACCGTCTTAAGACAATGGGTAAACGAATTTCATCGCTGGTGGCCTCCTCTGCGTGTGTCGATTCTCCATTCTTCTGGCAGTGGCATGCTCAACATGAGAGCCGAGGGCAGAATTGAGGATGAAGAAGAGATGTGGGATGAAAGAGAGAACAAGAGAGTTAACCAAGCCGCCAAGAAGATTGTGGATCGGGTGGTCAAACATGGCCACGTCCTAGTCACTACCTACGCTGGCCTGCAGACTTACGGACGGATCTTAACCCCTATCGAATGGGGCTACGCGGTTTTAGACGAAGGTCACAAAATCCGGAACCCAAACAGCGCGGTTACGGTATACTGCAAAGAGTTGCGGACACCGAATAGAGTCATTCTTTCCGGTACTCCGATGCAAAACAATCTTATGGAATTGTGGTCATTGTTTGACTTCATCTTCCCAATGCGACTAGGGACACTTGTGGACTTCCGAAACCAATTTGAAATCCCTATACGGCTGGGAGGTTACGCCAACGCCACGAACCTCCAAATCATGACAGCTCAGAAGTGTGCCGAAATATTGAAAGACACAATAAGCCCGTTTCTACTTCAACGATTGAAAGTTGATGTTGCAGCTGATCTCCCGAAGAAGAAGGAACAGGTACTTTTCTGCAATCTCACAAGGCCGCAGCGAGATGCCTACGAGTTCTTCCTCCAATCCAAAGAGATGGGTGCTATTCTTGTCGGATCAAGGAACTCACTTTATGGAATTGACGTCCTCCGAAAGATTTGCAACCACCCTGACCTTGTTGATCCTAGGTTGAAAACAAAAGAAGGGTATGTGTGGGGAGCTGCTAAGAAATCAGGCAAGATGCAGATTGTAGAAGCACTTCTCCAAATGTGGAAACGATTCGGACATAAGACTCTTCTATTCAGCCAAGGTATCCAAATGCTTGATATCCTTGAGGCCTTTGTCAAGCGTTTGGGATACATACAGTATCTGCGAATGGATGGCGGCACTGCTATCAAAGATAGACAGAATCTGGTCGACCAGTTCAACAATAACCCCGAAATCGACCTCTTTTTACTAACCACGAAGGTTGGTGGTTTAGGCGTGAACTTGACTGGTGCGAACCGAGTCATCATCTTCGACCCTGATTGGAATCCTTCAACGGACGTTCAAGCTCGGGAACGAGCATGGCGTCTTGGCCAGAAGAAAGAAGTGACTATATACCGACTCATGACTGCGGGTACAATCGAGGAGAAGATGTACCATCGTCAGATCTTCAAGCAATTCTTAAGCAACAAGGTATTAAAGGACCCGAAACAGCGTACTACTTTCCAGCTCCAAGATCTCCATGACCTCTTTACCCTAGGATCATCTAAAGATAAGGTGACAGAAACAGGAAAACTATTTGAAGGCTCGGAAGTCCAATTCAGTAACACTTTAACTAAAGACGGCCGGAGCCAGAAAGCTGGCAAGACAGCCGAGCCCATGGAGATGCAAAGCAAACCAGCCAGTGAGGATGGCGATCGTGATCTTCATACCATAGAAGGCGTAGCTGGCCTCGAGGACTTTGAGCCTGACCCTGATACAAAACAGCCTCCAACAGAGGAAGACCGGATTATGGAAGGTCTTTTCGCCCGATCGGGTGTACATTCAGCCCTTGAGCATGACAAAATTGTTAATGGTAAGAAGCAACTCAGAGCGGACCCAAGAATACTTCAACAAGAGGCAGATCGTGTAGCGGCACAAGCAGCTGCATCCCTTCGACGGGCAGGTGAGCAGGCACATTCGGCGCCAATCGGCACTGTCACTTGGACCGGCGAAGTAGGCGAGGCGGGAAGACCGTCTAATATCCGTAGGGGCCGTGGCGGTCCTGGCTCGGCCAGTATCCTAGCTGGACTAGCCGATAGACAAGGCCTGAGCTCACCAGCGGGCAGTTCTCGCTCAGGATCAGCCACTCCTACGCCAGCCAGAGGTACGAACCTAGGAATCAGAGATTTCGTGAAGATGATACCGGATTTCATCAAAGCCCACGGAGGCAAGGTTCCTACAAAATTATTGGTTGACCATTTCAACCAGTTTTGCATCACAAAGAAGCAGTCAAGCGACTTCAAGACCGCCCTGGACAGGGTCGCTCAGATGGAGAAAAGGGGCTCAACTATGAGGGGTATCTGGGGTCTTAAACCGGGATACTAATTGATCGGCATTGACGTAATTCTTGATTCAGACAGCCTCGTTTCATATAGAGGACGCAGAGGGCAAGCCCTCATGATTGATTAGCAAGGCGTTGCGGTTTAGTCTAAATTCTCTAGCATAGCATAGATTCAAGATTGCCATTCGTGCATATATCTTGAGAGCTTACAGACAGCTACTTTGATAAACATCATGAGTTTAGATTCATGAGAATGAGTTCTAAGGGCTTTTCACAACAATGCTACGAAATTATCAATCAATCAATCACGTATGAAGATGAAATAAAAATAGAATTCTTGTTGGATCAACGTTTTCTCATTTCTGTAGCCGTGCCAAAAGGCATCATGTGACAATAAGCAAAGCTACCCTAAGTATCATGGAGACCAGGCATGTCTTATTCCTTTCTAGATGCACGCCGTTCTCCTCGTAATTGTCAACGCCACAGAGATGAAGAAGCCCTCGTACCAACCCTTGATTCCGCCGATCATTGCGTCCGGATCGCCCACCAAAACCACCAGCTGTCGCCGGTTGATATAAAGGTGAATATGGCGCGATCACAGACGACGACCACGGCGACCACCCTTTCTGCGGGTGCTGTCAGAGGGAGTGGGGGTCACGTCCTCGATACGGCCGATCTTCATTCCGGAGCGGGCAAGAGCACGGAGAGCAGACTGAGCACCGGGACCGGGAGTCTTGGTGCCATTACCACCGGTGGCACGGATCTTGATGTGGAGGGCGTTGATGCCGAGCTCCTTGCAGCGGGCGGCGACGTCCTGGGCTGCCAACATGGCGGCGTAGGGGGAGGACTCGTCACGGTCGGCCTTGACTTTCATACCACCGGTAACTCGGGTGATGGTTTCGCGGCCACTGGAATCACCCAGAATGTTAGCCTATGAACCATACACACGAAAATTCTCAAAGTCAAGGGCGGGTATGTATAATGCACATGGGTGTAGCGAGAGAAGGGCGTAGAATTTCGATTCCTCCTCATTCACTTATACCTCAAACCCTCGAGATAACAGGAATTGATATCGGGAAATTTGCTTAGACGAACCTGAGATCGGTGACATGGACGAAGGTATCGTTGAAAGATGCGAAGATACGGGCAACGCCAAAGACGAGCTCGCCTGTTAAGCGAGGGGCACGTTAGCAAAAAAAAAGAAAAGTGACGGCTGGCTGTTTTCTCAAGCGGATTTCGACTCACCTTCACGGACCTGAGGTCCAAGGGAGATGTTCTCCTGAGCGGGACGAGTAGTCTTCTTGGGAGGCATGGTGAATGATCTTTTGGTCTTGGGGTAGGGGAGTTGGACTTCGAGGGGAGGGTTGACGGTTGTTGAAGTGAAGCTTGACCGCGGGTTTTTTTTTCCTCTCGAGAAATCGGATTCACAATAATTGCAGTGTGTTTATTTGTGGGGTGTAAGAGAAGCGCAGAAAGGCGGCGGTGGGAGACGGCAGAAATAATTAAAAAGTGGATTAACCCTAACACCTTTCCAATTCTCGCTTGGGGCGGTGTACTTTAGTACAACACACAGCTTTGACCAAACCCCGCCTATACCCGTTTTGGTTACACCAGTCGAAGAGTCCCGCACTAAAACTTTACCAAATTTTCTCGTGCCTTTTTTTTCAATTTTCTGAACCTTTCATACTCCTCATTCCCAAACCCCGAGTCGACAAAACCCACGACCACAACGGCCATCGCCCAATTCGACAACAATGGCTGCCTCTACGTATGATATACCTCCCTAGTTTCTTGTTCTTGAACGAGCGAGACAAAAAAAATCCGGTCCTATGGATTTTGCAGATTGTCGTGGTCTTCTCGGCTGAGTTTGCGTTGTGTTCTCCTAAACACCTGAAAATGGTGCAAAGAGGCATCGCATACCAGCTCGATCTTTCCTAGGTTTCTCCCTCTGTTTTTCAGGCTTGAAATATAGCTTGGATGCTTAGAGATGTTGCTCTGGGGTGTTGGAGATGAAGGCTTAGTCCTTCTCTCTTAAATTCATCTGCCGCTTTCACTATCAGCGGACGGTCAAGAAATTGCTGTCCATCTAGCTGGTATATAGCGAGCACATCTCTTGGATTTAGGTCCGAGGCGTTGTCGGATGAGAGGGAATGCTTTGAACATGGCAATAATTCTCCACAGAGGTTATAGGCTCAAGCATCTCACCGATTAAATATTTCCCACCGAGTTAGCTACCGCTGAGAATGTCGCGTACAGTCGGCAATTCTCCAACCGGCGCTCTATTCATGCATTTATGTATGATTGTGGACTACGTACTAATCTGAGTTGAATACAGTTCCGTTCCCACTAAGGACCAGGTCCTCGTCCCCGAGACCCTTCTCAAGAAGCGCAAGAGCCAGGAGAAGGCTCGCGCTGAGAAGTCCGCCGAGCTTGAGCAGCGCAAGAAGGTTAGTCATTTCTATTAATTGGAAATTGAGATAGCGACGTGATGCATAAAAACCACTTGCAACTAGACAAGGTCGATGCTGTTGCAAAATACCATCTTTCGGGTCTGATCGACAAATCAATACATACATTGTTATAAGCCTTTATATGCATGGATTGCAGACTGACATTGTTGTGCAGCTCAACAAGGAGAAGCGCTCCGTCATCTTCAAGCGTGCTGAGAAGTACGTCAAGGAGTACCGTGATGCCGAGCGTGAGAAGGTCCGCCTCAACCGCCTCGCCAAGCAGGAGGGCAGCTTCCACGTCCCTGCTGAGGAGAAGTTGATCTTCGTTATCCGAATCAAGGGGTATGTTTATACTGGCGTATCTTAACTTACATATTTACTAACGAAAGAATAGTATCAACAAGATCGCCCCCAAGCCCCGCAAGATCCTCCAGCTTCTCCGTCTCCTCCAGATCAACAACGGTGTCTTCGTCCGTATTACCAAGGCCACCGCTGAGATGATCAAGATCGTCGAGCCTTGGGTTGCCTACGGTTATCCCAACCTCAAGAGCGTTAAGGAGCTCATTTACAAGCGCGGATACGGAAAGATCAACAAGCAGCGCATTCCCCTCACCGACAACTCCATCATCGAGGAGAACCTTGGCCAGTACGGCATTGTCTGCATTGAGGATCTCGTCCACGAGATCTACACTGTCGGCCCCAACTTCAAGCAGGCCTCCAACTTCCTATGGCCCTTCAAGCTCAGCAATCCCAACGGTGGTTTCCGAACACGCAAGTTCAAGCACTTCATTGAGGGTGGTGACCTTGGTAACCGGGAGGACAAGATCAACGCCCTCATCCGACAAATGAACTAAATTTAAGGGTCAAGGGTTATTAAATGGGTCTGGTTTTACGGGGTTTGCTTCTGTGCATGGTTCACGGCGTTCATAAAAGCTTCGGATACTACCAATGAGTGAATTGAGACTTTATGATCATGGCAACCCCATACCTTCGTCTGTCCCCCGTTATTTAGTTGTGAAAAGTAGTGTGCTCTCGTGAAGTCTGCTAGAATTATGACATGATGTCTTCTCAATACCAAACACTTCTTAACCCGTACTACGTCGCTCTCAGGTATCAAGTCAGTATAAGACCAATGATAATAACATATTATGTTATAACCAGAAGTCAGTAATTCTAAGTGAATAGTGATATTATTGAGTTCACTAGTACTATATGTGACCACAGCATTAATAAGCCCGCTGTCGCAAAGGAGTTGGGATTCTAGATTATGCAATTAGGGTATTCTATGTTGGCACCTGTGGCAATAAACATGTTATAGTAGTAGAATATACAACTGCCTCCCAAAAAGAAGCATGATGCCACCTCGAGTTCTCCACAGGACTCTGCTCTTCTATCCCAATGTTCTATGCCAGCCTTGAATAGCAAATGAATATACACCAAAACTCTCGTCCACCAAAGTACTATGTATAAGTCGGCAAGGGACCGAGATAAAAGATACTATATCTTGATGTCGAAGCTAGTACCGCATCCGCAACTACTCGTAGCAAGCGGATTATCCACGATCTTGAACTGGCTCCCGATCAGCTCCATGGTGTAGTCGACCTTGCTCCCCTTCAGCAGCTCGAGGCTCGGCGAGTCGAGGATGATCTTGGGGGTTCCGGGGCTCGGCAGGTCCTTCGGGGGTTCCGCGCCGACGGAGGGAGACGGTTCGGAAGAGGACGAGGGCGCCGAAGGGTCGGAAGAGGACGCGGGGGCTCGTCTTTCACGAAGGCGAATATGGTGTCGTCTTCCCCGATGCTGGGCGCCGACGGCGCGGCGCTGGTCGTTGTGGAGGGGGCGACTTCGGCGGCGGTGTTATGCCCCTCTGTGCCGGCGGGGGAGGGAGGGGTTGAGGAGGTTTCGGGGGGTGGGTGCGACGCCGTGGCTGAGTCGGGGGTGGAGGGTAGTGAGGGCGGGAGGGTGGTGAGGGACATGAGGTATTGGAACCCGTGGCACCCGCCGGATTCGACGGAGATGCGCAGCGCTAAGTTGGGGTTCTTGTCTTTGACCATGATTTGGGAGAGTTTCTATTTTGGAAAAAGCGAAGGGAATTTATCAGCTAGCTATTTCGAAAGGCAGTGGGGATGAGGAGACTCACGTTGGCGGCGCGCGGGGTGATTTCCAGCAGCATGTCGTTCCCATCCTCATCTTTCTGCGGGTTATACACGACCTGCGTCTTGCGCCAGGGCGCCGTGGCACTAAAATGCCTTCGCACAGCGGCATACGGGGCGGCATGCGTGATGAGGTTCCGGGTTCGGGAGTGGGAATTTCGCGGTCGGCTGCGGATGTCCCGTGCGAGGTGAAATGCTCGGGTCCGCGGCGGCAGCAGGACGTCGAGAATAGAAGTGTTACTGCTGCTACTGCTACTGCTACTGCTATTACTCATAGGCGATGACGATGCGCATAACAAGCGCACGAATAATCTCGCAGCCGAGGTCGAGGACCCATGTGTGCAGCGTACGGCGAGCGGAGGCGGCATTTTCGGAGTTGGAGGTTTAAAGTTGAGTGGTAGCGGAAACCGGAAGAGATGCGGGCGTTTCTAAGCAAGATATTTTTTTTCCTTTTTCTTTTGGAGGTGGGATGATGTCAAGGGTCAAATTTAAGCTCGGGTGAAAAATGGCACAGAAACTCAATTGTATTAAGTGCTGAGTGTCCCTAAAGGTTGCTGTATTAGTAATTAGATAGCCAATTATGTAACTGCGATTGTAAATGCAGGAACGTTGATTATAGTTCGTGATTCACCTTGGACAGGTGAGGATTCGGTTAAGAGACTATCTACTATCTTGATATAGTAGCTAACTGTTATGCATTTGAGAGGGACATTATACAAGTAGGTACCAGTGAACAAATCCATACCTATCTTTCGCTTCTTCAATCTTCAAGAGTACATATGTTCTGACTTCACTATTGTCAAGATGTGTTGACTTATACGATATGTACTATGTACGAATGACAAATACATATGAATAACCACATGGATGTATAAGACTTTCTCCAACTCATCTCCAAATTCAAGATCCATCTCATTGGAGATACGTTATCAAATTCCAATCTCATATGAGAAAAGATGGTATCCATGTGTAGAGGAGGGGAGAATCCTCGAAGCGAAAGATGCTCTCCAAATACCCATACTCACGCAGGTAAAGAGGAGAAGCGAACCCCCATTCCAACCATCAATAAACATCATCAAGTACTATATTGACGCTCGCTTTAGTCTCCCAAAATAAGAAAGACCCCTATCCCTCGCATCTGGACCCTTAAACGATCATATCTCAATCAGGCATCCCGCCGTGGCTATTATCCAACTTTACTGCGACGTCGACGGTCTTGAATATAACTCATCCCGCGTCCAGCAAACGAGATATATTTCAAGGCATCTCGGCGTTTGCTGTCGGCGATTACGTGCTAGCAACGAACAAGCTCATCAGAGACAAAAATTTCTTATCGACCGCGTCTAGCCTATGTAGTTAAGACACCCAGGGAGGAATGTATGATGCGTTATTGACCCTTCTAGCGTGCATCGCTCCCGCCGGAAACAGGTCGTTCCGCGGGAGTATCGAGTCCATATGCAGGGACGAAGATACCTTGACGGGGCGCGGCCTACGTGCCGGACATGGATTGAATTGGGGCACTTTATGGCCGTTCACTGTTAAGCATATCTCTCCTTTTACCCGCGATCCAGTACCACGACGTTCCTTATTTTGCCGGCTATATGGGCGTCTAGCTTCCTAGCATCTAAACAACCCTCCGTCCCCCCCCACGAACAGGGTCCGCCTCTCCAAATATATTGTCTGCCGGACGAACAGGAAACATCCTGGACGTTGGACAGTTTTGATTAAATCTCCTACCAGAGACAGGGTTTCGAGCGGAGGTATTTGGAATCAAGTGGTAGACACTAAGGGGTTACAAAAGAGCTCTTACGCCCTGCTGGTTTAGACGTCGTGTGAGATACGGACTTGGATATAAGCGCCTCGACCACTCTTCTCTTGCGACTAGGATTTACTCTTTACCTTTAATCACCACTTCGTATTAGCAAAATGTACTCGCAACTTCTTCCCTCGCCGCCCTCGCCGCCACCGTCTCCGGCCACGGGCTCATCACGAAGCCCACTCCCCGCGGCCCAGGCGACGCATCGTCCGCGGCATGCGGATCCTCTGTCGTCGCCAACATCAAGGGCGACCTGACCTCGCACGTCGAGGGCTCCCCGAGCTCGCGGCCAAGGACACGGGCTACCACGGCGAGCTGTGCAACCTGTGGCTCTGCCGGGGCCTGCAATACGCCGACAACGCGGCCAACGTGCAGGCGTACAAGCCCGGGCAGAAGGTCACCGTCGAAGTCCAGCTGACCATCCCGCACGTCGGCGCCGCCAACGTCTCCATCGTCGACACCAAGACCAACACCATCATCGGCGAACCCCTGCTTAACTGGCCCTCCGGCTACGCCGACGAGCGCCAGTTCTACAACCACGAGACCCCTGCAAACCAGACCAAGTTCGATGTTATCATCCCCGAGGACCTTGGCTCCAAGTGCGCCGACGCCGGTAATTGTGTAAGTTTTCCTTTTAATGAAATATCATCCTTGGAGTTATGGTCCAGTTATATATATATATATATATATATATGTATACAAATAGACAAAATATGACTGACATGGCTTGCAATATAGGTTATCCAGTGGTGGTGGTACGGCACCGGAGCGAAGCAGACCTACGAAAGCTGCATCGACTTCACTGCGTAAGGGCCGCTGTATCGATGGTACGGCGAAACAAAGGAGAGAGGAGTGACTTCGGACGGAATCAATATATGAACATAAGAATAGACAACGGATAGATATTTCTTGTAGGAAAATACTGAATATTAGCGCCAGCAAGCAGTCTTCATGTCAGATGTAACTGCCTTATAAGTGTCAATAGCGATAATACCGAAAGCTCATAATGATATCATCCTTATCACAAAGACTGAAGAGAATTCTGTTTTCAATGTTTTATTCTGTTTATGAGCTACTCGAGGAAATATTTTAGTACTGCAAAAAACAGGACGAAAGCAAATTATATAAAGCGCGGATACTCCTGAACACATCACGGATCGTCCCAAGATATAACCCCAAACCTCCCTATTTTCCCTCGTTACATTGTGTACGACGTTATGTGAAGTAGCATCCCCGATATTAAGTCGAGTGAGTCGGCCTCCGGGCCATCCTCAATACCTACAGATTTTCACATTTCATCCCACACAATACCCCCCATCCATATCCCCTTTCCCGACAGTTAATTCACAAGTTAGTATGGTGGGTTAGGTCCACCGATCGAAGAGGGAGGAGGGCCGTACTCCGACTCGGGTCGTCCGCCTGCAACGGAGCCCCCTCGTCCGTCGCCAAAGTGCTTCTTACGCAGGGCAGCAAGACGCTTCTTCTTGGTCATAGTGTTAATATACGTGCCGATGGTGAAGGCGACGACGTTAAAGAAGGGAACCCATGCGGCTTCAGGCAAGAAGGCCTGTGCGAAAGCAAGGCACAGCGGGGAACTAATCCAGGATACCTTCATGACCTTCATGAAGCTGACGCGTACCGTTGCTCGGACCTGGTGATAGGTTCGGGCGCCGGCGATGAGAGCCATAGCGACGAGGTAGACCACGTTTTGGATCGGAGCGACCTAGTTGATGCACGTCAGTCATGTAGTTAATTTAGAGCGGTCTGGGGAACGTACTATAAGGTTGCTGATAAGAATCTGGAGAATCTTGGCACGGAGACTCGTGCGGCCCTTGAAGGTTTTCTGAAGACACCAGATCAGGAAGTGACCTAGGGGTGCGCTGACCAGGGCGCCGTATGCCGCCATCTTTGGGACACGGGCCGTGAAATAGTTTCCATGCTTGTTGCGGTCTCTGGCTAACCACGACGCGAGAAGCTCTTGGAGACCGGCGAGAGTACCAGCCGTGAGCATCTTAGTCCGTAGCGGGTTTTTCTCCAGCTGATTGATGTAGGCCTAAGAAAAGCCGAGGTCAGCTCGGTTGCGACTGGGCGGGTCTCGCAGTTAATCATAAAAAAAAGACATACCATCAAGTAGCCCCTCGTGCCGGCATTTCGTTTGCCTCCAGTGATCGCGGTACCGATCGCTTCGGCGATGGGATGCTTGCCGGTCGTGCCTGGTAGAGGGCCGTCACGAGGAATGTGCGCGAGGGCGCCGGGCACGGTCTCGGTCGCATGGCGTATCGTATCTTTCTCGATCTTGAGCGACATGATCGCCTAATTTTAATCGATAACAAATGGTCTAAGTCCGAAAATTCTAAGCAAATTTCGTGTTAGTGATGAAAGTGCGGTCGGGAAAGAATGATGTTCGAAGGTGGACGGCGGGTACTCGGGACTGTGCTGGTGTCAATTGATTTGTTTACCTTGAGCTGACGGGGGGGCCTCGGTAGGATTATTTCGGATTTCGGACGTGAATTGCAGGCTTTCGCGTTATCTATTAAACCAGAAGAATATTCTCGCAAATAGAAGAAACGATAGCTAGCATTATCGATGAAGGCAGAGTCACCGGGAGGGAATTGCGGGTCTTTGGAAGCTCATCCGTATCGGTCGATTTTTGAAAGATGGACAGTGGACAGCAGTAGCAGATTTGGTGGCAGATTGTGAAAGTGGAAGATGTGGAGGAGGTTGGTGAGGATGAGGTTGGACAAGGTTGGACAACAGGTCGGGCAAGTCTGGGGCCGCCAGCAGCCATCAAAAGCCAGAAGCACCTGCTGAACCTTGCTGAACCTTCCTGAACCTTGCTGGGTACCTTTCGTCCTTGCATTTTCATTCGCCCATCCTTCCCTCTCGTTCGCTCTCATTTGCTCGTAAGTCGCGACCAGGAGATGACCACACCCCGGTGGGTCCCTTGCTTTTTTAGCAACCATGAACCAAGGGGGATCCAGGGGGGGCTATTTACTGCACGACAGCTGCGATCCATAAAATCCACAAAACACTCGGGCTCGATCTATCTTGACCTTGAACGTGCCCCTCTCCTCATTGGTTCGATTAGCCGGTACGTTTGTTCGCCCGCGGTCTGGCTACTGCTTCAGTAAGGATACACATGTATCTTCCTTTTTGGGTACGCAGCTAGAACCACAAAAAACCACTAAGAACCAAAATCGCTTTACATGCACACCTTGGAGAATATCCTCTAATTGGTAAGCTAATAGCATATGGAGCAAGAATATGGAGAGCTATCAGGTACGATTACAGTGCCTATCACGCCACTAATGCATTCCCTGTACCTAAGAAGAGGGAGGGGGAGTAAACTTTAAAAAGACGGTATTATGACAGATGACAGGTGATACCTATCACCGTAAAATAGGGTTTAACCACGCGGCACAACCCACGAGCTCGGGAAGTCAAAAGGAAACTTCGGATCGGACAACGTCGTCGGGAATAGCTTCAATATGTAAGTCATTCGGCGCTAGTAGGAATGCTATACAGGAAGGGAAAGAGTCTAGCTTACTAGTCAATTAGTTAGTAGGTAGTTGCTACTATCTTAATCTAAAGAGCAGCACCTACCTAAACTTTACCCACATACCTATGTAGGTAGCTTCATCGCATACGTGCATAGAAGTACCTTAGTAGATATACCTATTACCTTAGGCACCTAAAAGGCCCGTACGCACCCAGTCAAAACTAGCAATCGGAATAAACATTCGTAATTATTTCATCATTAGTTCTTTAAGCAACCTTGTCTCCCCCATCTATCCACAAATTCGCATCCCCGTTCGTGGGCCTCAAGTTGTTTAACATTCATTTTCAATTTTAATAACTACAAAGTGCAGAATACAAAGTACATAACTACAGAATTTCCTGAAAACCACTTTCGTTTTTGGTTTCTTTACTTTGTATTGTTGCTTTACCAAGTACATATATGGTAGGGTATTTCCCCTATCAATGGCACTTTCGTTCGTATTGACAGTGATGGTAGAAGCTTGGTTGTTTTGATCAGGCTGTTGTTCAACAACTCGGGTATTCTTTTCGCAGTGAACCAATCGATGCTTTTTCTTTCCCCTTGACACAAAATATCAACATAACAACTTCTATTCAATATCTTTCTTTTGGTAGTTATATCTTCACGGGCCGGTACTCAAACCATGAACAGAGAATTTCAGCAGCCGGGTCCATCGACCCAGGGGACTCAGGGAACTCAGGGAAATCAGGGAATCCAGGGAACTCAGGGGGCTCAGTTACCCCCGTGGCGGATGAATCGTGTAACTATAGCTGCGCAACTACCTCAGCGCCGGCGAAAGGTGGCTCAATGCACTCACCTAACTATGACACGCAATTTCGATCCCGAGATAGTTTGTGTTGTGTGTCATCAACCGGGCCAGTAGGGATGGTTATGGAGATGCACCGAGGACCGGGAAGTTCTAATCGAAGACGCCGTAGCGAAGCAGCGCCCAGTATGATTTCTTTTCATTGCAATCTCTTTTCCTTGCACATATGATAGTTAACCATCTTGTTCCAGGTGTGTTTCGACCGTCTTGGACTATTATTCTATAATCAGTTGAAGAAGATTCGACCTCGAAGTGCTCGGAGCAGAGCAGGGGAGTTCAGCATATTCGAAGAGACCACAAGCGAGCAGATAAAAAGCTACGAAACTGGTCAACTTCTCACCATCATTGAGCAGAGAGGCCACGTATGTTGATGTTGCCGATATGCGAGGACAATACGCACGCTAACGTGCAAAAATAGGCTCGCCGTGCTGCGCTGGCAGCAACACGCCCTGTCCAACCACCGCCGGGATTCCTTTTCTTGGAGAGAACAGAACCCTGGGTCCCCAGTGCCGCTGCGGAATGCCGTTTCACATGCTGTCAGAGATGCCGTCCTTCATGCGAATCCAGGTCCTACCTGAGCCTAGATGG
Organism: Entonaema liquescens; assembly: GCA_902805475.1. Lineage (NCBI taxonomy): Eukaryota > Fungi > Ascomycota > Sordariomycetes > Xylariales > Xylariaceae > Entonaema > Entonaema liquescens. The sequence continues at coordinate 2,502,225 of CADCSX010000007.1, forward strand.
TATCGCGAATGGTGATATACCGCCCACTGCAGCCATTGGCTACGGCTTCCACCGTTTTAAATATAGGCCGGTTATCCATCCATCCAGACTAGAGAACATTGGCCTGAGAGCCGTACGCTGGGTATGATCTCCCCCTTTCTACCACGCCCTGCATATTGCTAACCCCGGTATCAGCCAGCAGCGTATGCCATGGATACATCCAGCGAGGCCTCATGGCACAGCTCAGGGGACCGTTCATGGGCAAGATTGTCCATTGTTGACGATGATCGAATGGATGAGACTGAGGATGGCGAGGATGTCGAGGATGTCAAGTACATTGAACATGTTGAACACGCTGAGCACGTCGAGCACGTCGAGCACGTCGAGCACGTCGAGCATGTTGAAAATACTGGACATGTTGAGCCCATCGAGCCTCAACCCTTAGGAGACAACCCGGCCGCCAAATATACAACCTCGAACAAGCCTATAAGGCCTGCAAAGGGCAAGGGCAAGGGTACCCTATTAAGCCAGCCCATTTCTCGTAATCAGTCTCAGGAGAATCATGGCTTCACCGTATCTGTTGGATATGCGATGCAACTCCTTCCTTCCATACAGGAAGAACAGGCACGTCACCGCGAGCAGAGTTCTCGAACAACCAGGGGGGGCTCGGAAAACCCTCCGGATGTTGACCACGGCACAGTAGTCTCGGAAGAAGGTGTCGGCGCAGGACTGTCCGATATGATCACTCAACTATAGTCAAAAACGTGTTATCGTTGGAGCGATACCCGGTTGATCCTAGGCCCCCCCCCCCGGCGCGTCAGGTTAGTTGTAGAGCGTTTGTCTGATATTATAGGATATGGGATGTCTCGCATTGCAACGTTTACTTGGCTCGCTGTGCAGCTTTACGTGCAAAATACATGGTATTAATCATTGGACAGCAGGTGTAATTACTAGCGATTATGATGAGCGTAATTTTTAATTCTCACGATATGAGCTTCTACTCCTCTCTGGAACGTCGTGGCCTTGATACCATGTATATACCTCGGTAAGGTGGTAGTATATGCGACTAACCGAAGAATTGATGGTACCTATCGCACGTGATACCCTAAGCTTACATAGGTAGTTGCCTAAGTAGGGAAGATCCGAGGGTTTTGTTAGGTTGTCTGGTTGTTAAAGGTCGTTAGTGCGTTTGAGACGCTGCAATGTTTCATAAGCTTTGCCAAATCAAAACGATGGATCGGTGGTTGGGGTATATCCTAGCATATCCTAGCATACCCTAGCATCCAATTGACTTTTAATTGGACCTTGTCAAGTTGAGATTTTCGTAAAGCCTATTCCAATCTTAAAGAGGAATAGTTGATCCGCATCTGGACGCAATGCGGTACATCGTAATATCCTAGGAGACCTCTAAGGCTCTAACCTTACATGGCTACGAGAGCTATCATAAAGTTTACATCCGACTTCCGATGAATCATGAACATGAACATGAACAGCTTCAAAGTTAGTTGGTGTAGACGCTCTCTACGTATGGTGTCGCCTTATTCTACGGACTCACGACGGATACCAGCAGAATGGCTGCGACAAGTCGTGGAGGACAAATCGGAACCACCGAGATTATACGCTTGGCGCCTCGCAAACTTACCTGATGGCGCAAGCTACGACCGTAAATCGCCCGAGGTAGGCAAGATAACAAACCCGGATGATGAGCGTCGCCGGATATACATCCTAGGCGTCGGCAATATCGGTCGTCTGTACGCGAGCTTCCTGGCTAAAAATGACCTCCGGGCACCGATTACTCTGGTCGTCCATCGGAGAGAACTCTTAGACCAGTGGAAAGCGCATCCCGGCATCGAGCTGTTGCGCGACGGCAAGTCACAGCGAAACCCCTCGTTCCGAATCGAGTGGTGGACCGATACTCAGCCGACGCACGGTCCTGTAAGCGAACCAGGCTCGGGCTGTGGCGTCAGCAATCTGATTATAGCCACCAAGGCGCCCGACGCTATCCCGCAAGTCGACCGCGTAAGACGCTATCTCAGCAGCAGCTCGACGGTCGCGTTCGCGCAGAACGGCTTGTGTAAGCTCTGGCCGCCGCTGGGAGAAACGTACGTCGCGGCGCGGTTTGGAGGGGATAAAGCGCCTGGGCCGCACTGGCTCGCGTGCGTGACGACCCATGGCGTCACGTCGATCGGGCCCTTTCGCAGCGTCCATGCGTCGCCTGCGTACGTGCTCGTGGGGTCCGTGATGGCGCCGGGGGCCCGCAATGGAGACGGCCGGGATGGCAATGACAAAGACCGAAATAACTACCTGGTCAAGCAGATCATCAGTGCCCCGGGGTTGAATGGCCGGGAGGTTGGGAAGCGGGAGCTGTGGGCGGCGCAGCTGGAGAAGCTGGTGGTTAACGCTGTGATTAATCCGCTGACGGCAGTGCTACGGTGTAAGAATAAAGAGATTTTCGAGGAGCGCGGGGATGGTTTGAAGGATGTTGTTGAGATGTTGGTGGATGAAGCGAGTCGTACGCTAAGAGCGCTTGTGGCACATCCGAGTAGTGATGAGATATTACTTGCGCAAGGTATTGATGGGGAGGATAAAGGAACAGCCACGGAAACGAAGCTTGAGGAAACGAGAGAAGAGCTCTTAGAAAGGTTTTCTCCCGCGCGGTTGCGCAAGATGCTCTACACTATTGGCAAGAAGGTGGCAACAAACACGAGCTCGATGCTCCAAGACGTGCGGGCCGGCAAGAAGACAGAGATCGAGCACTTCAACGGCTGGCTCGTGGAAACGGCGAAGTATCTCGGCGACGAGAGTGGATTACCAGTAAACGAGAAGTTGATCTCGCTTGTTGTGAATGGTGCGGAGCGGACGAGAGATGAGCTAGTCAAAGAACTTCAAAATGACCAAAGTTAAATCTATACCAATTTATTCGACATAAAGTCACTATGAAGGTTGTACCTAGAGTCTCATAAGATGTACACTGCTATAAACCAAGCGTCTAGGTTAGGCGATAAATATGAGATGTGACATGGAATTTTCGATACCTAACACTCAATATCGAGGCCATATGTTCGGTCCTGGTTCCGATTCTTATTTCTCTGTCTTCTTCTCTATATACCAATAACCAACGATCATTGGGAATCGCAAATCCCACGCTAAAGGCCCATATCCCGCAACACGACCAGACATGGCGGAAATCGAAGTTGGGGATTAAGACTGAATCTCTATAGTTGTGCAGGTTGCTCTGGTAATGGTTATATATTCAATATTTAGGATTAAAGCATCGATATGGATATTTGTTAAACTATAAATGACCATGTCTAGGCTCTGTGTGTAGTTAACAGTTAGTAGGTCTGACTAGCAAAAGGTTGTGCAGGTTTTTATGCTTTCTTCTTACGCCTTGTAAAGCTTTATGTTCAATAACTCTCTGAATCACTAAGAATATAGACACAACTGGAGTTGTTAACGTTAGTTTTGAAATACCATCATATAAACTAGGTAATGTTATCCATTAACCACAGGTGCTTCTAAGTGTTTACTTCGAGTATCTTCTCCCAATCACTCATATATACTACGTGCCATGATCCTCAGGTCTTTTTATTTAGCCTTCAACACTATGCGTGGGGAATGTCTGTCCAGTCTGTTGCTTGTTCCAATACTGATCACAAGAAGGTATCCAGGTAGTTCCGTGGAGACGAAAGGCAACGACTAAATTAATTTGCCGACTACCAGGAAGTCTTGGAGATAGCAACTCATAAATTAGAACTAGGTTCAACAAACATGACGAAACATTGTACATACTACTCAGACATTTAAGTATTAATTTTATAGTGTTACGTAGGACTTAAGGGGTGGGAGAGCACTTCGTTGTTCCCCAAGGAACTTAGGCCTAACTATGGGTGAACTGTATTACCTAACGCTTACTCCTACCTCAAACTTAAAGGCTGAAAATAGACAATACTCTTTAAAACTAATATATAGCAAGATTACCCGAAACGACATCTACCGCCTTGCTCTGGCTCTACCTACCTCTTGTCTCCTGGCGAAGCGATCTGATGGCCCTATACGCTCTAGGCTGCTATGTTTTAGCCCTACGATAGTTAGGGATATGTAAATATATCATGAAGTGACTTGTTGCTCGATTAGTGCAGCCATGATAATATGGTTTGATACCCGTAAAACGACCCGGGGCTTAGAGAACTCAACAGTTATGTCTGCCACCGAAACCGGTAATATAAAGAAAGGAGAAGTATAGAGTACGTGTGAGTGGGTTTGAAACCTAGGTAGTTTTCTACCTTGAGAAGGATAAGATGAATCCCTTATGCGGTCTATGGGTGGCTGCTGGAAACTCTACCCCCAAGCTTCGGGAATGATTAGGGCAAGCGCCTTGCTTGTATGTATGCCATTTGTACTGCATTAGTTGGGTTGTAGCTGTTTACGCGACTATTTACATTCTACAATTGCCCCCTGGCTTCTAATCATGGTTGAGTAAACATAGACACACTTTAATTCCTCCTATACTTGAACAAGGACGCTCATAGTACAACATACAATGTCTACAAAAGCAAGATGTTGGTAAAGGAAGTGGCCTAGTGCATCATTCAGATACTAGGTGGACATGATTATGAGTACGTAACGTAGTAAGATATACGTCACCCGTGCCAGCTTATAGGTGTTTCTATCAAGTTCTAAGAAGCTATATCTCTCTACTACATCTGTCACGCGGTTGAAGCATAGCCTCAGTTATGAAAACCTAGACAACCGTAGTTGGTTGAGCAAATAGTATATAAATCCAGTAACTTCTTCATAAGGGATAGATCGGATTTCAATAACCCAAGAAGTTTAAGCTTCGACTCGTTTCCTATTTCTTATAGTGTTACTTTGTTCTTGGTGCCACATCGGCTTCTAGGTATTAGACAGTTGGCTTCCTAGAATATAATCGCCATTTCCATAATTGCAACTTATTAAGAACATCGCCGGAACTGTCACGAGACACACCGATAGATGGGGACACAACTTCGTTGTTCCGCAAGGAACTCTAACTAAGGTAGCTCTGAAGTCAGAGCTATACATACAAAATAGGAACATATACAGTCAACACGGGAATAGGTAGTTGTATTGGGATGAAGCTGCGTTACAAAGTCGCTATAAGTCAATAGGCACCACTGGGTTAAGTTGTACAGGCTTAATAAAATTCGAACCCGTCCCTCTAAGTAAGGTAATTACCTACCTAAGGTTTCAAATATAATAGTCTCTTCCTGTCTCTCTGATGCTTTTTCTGACAATATTTGTTTGAAGTATCTAGGAGATGAGGAGTAAATTGTTTAGACACGGTTAGGTAGAAAGTATGGCCTCGTTACTATATATTTGATGTGATAACGGTACCAGAACAATTAATTAGAACAACGTTATTTACGGAACTACGAAGTCGTCCTAAAGAGTTTGAATAATTATTTGATGATAAAAGCTTCGTCGGGAGTAATCTAAAACTGGTAATAAGAGCTAAGTTCCCCATGGTCCCGAGTAAGAGTTTAGCGGTTATAACTACCTAATAAATCTAATAACAACCATTTTATTGGGTATTAGTGCTGTCTACACAAGTTCGACGTAGCACCCCTAAGGGGTGCTGCGCATTGATTAAGGAAACGGGCAGTAATTAGGGATAGCGTACCAAACTTTGAATACCAATAAGAAGTTATTCCGACCCTTGCTAATTCTGGAAAAGGAAAAAGAATAATGAAATTTTATGAAATATCATAAGATACATCAAAATACGTGGGAAACACGCTTATTCGGAAGTATTTCGGTTAAATCCCGAATCTTGCCCGTTTCCTTAATCAATGCGCAGCACCCCCTTGGGGGTGCTACGTCGAACTTGTGTAGACAGCACTAATACATGTAATTAAGGCTTATCAAGTTACATATACATACCTAGGTATTATGTTATGCTGCCAACAGTATATGTATAGGTACTTATTTACGTGAGACTTTATGTCAATAGGGGAAGTGCGAAAGTGTCTAATAAAGGTTTATAGAGTTCAACTAGTTAACTATTAGGTAAACCTAAACCTTCAGGTAATTAGGTACGTTAGAAACAACTACTTCCCGTTTCCTAAGACAAAACCTTCTTCTTTTTCATACACGTTTGCATTTATCCCAATAACAAGACCGACAAATACGACTCTAGATCGACCTTGAACACGTTGGTCTAAGCTCTATAACAAAACATCGCACTCTTATCACACCAGAAAATCTGGGGAAACCAATAAGGGGCATGAGATGTACTATGTATGTAATTGTCGCATGACGCTACCTTCTCACATACGACACATACGATAAAAGGCCCCCAAACGAAGAGACCCACAGCTTTTGTCGAATTTGGCAGGTTATCCGCGATGCTGTTATGCGATGCTGTTATGCGATGGAAGTACTCCGGTGTGGAACTGATGCCCGGTAGAAGTCGTAGTCTGGCAAGGAGTTCAAACTTGATCCCCATTCGCCTTCTACGTATGCACCCAGACTTCACTCTCATCAATCAATCCTGTTTGGCTACGTCTGACAATGGGGGTCAACCACTGTTCACCGCATGGTGTCGCATAAACCCGGAAATGCGTATTTGTCAGGTAACAGCTGCAGAGGACCCCCATCATTCTACGACTGACGGTCTTTTGAGTTGCCAAGCATCCTCTCGTCTCCTGCAAGCTGTCAAAGAAGCAAGGTTTCGTGAATATTTCGTGGAGCCGGGCGAGCTGACCCGCCTGCAGGCTGTCGAACCTGGACAGCTTGTCTTTGGTGAGGCGTGGAGGTTTTCTTAATACGAGATCGATATAGGTTGTCGACGACAGGGTCGAGAGCTTAACATGCCTATTATATCCCCCATCCCCTAGCACGGTTCTTTCGTCCGCCTAGGACTCTTCGCCATGGAGAGGTACAAGTACGAATAGGTACTACGAAGACACTTAGCCCAGGCAGATCCCAGGCCTCGTCTTACCTCGCACACCATCACCCGTTTCGCTCGTTAGGCCTCAAGAGCCAGACAGGGTACGTCGCCCTTTCAGCCTGACGAGCACTAGTGAACAAGCTTGTCCAAGGAGTCGACCCTGTCATAGTATCGCACTATTCTCCTCCAAGGACCGAATCCATCACTGCGCGAACGCTGTAAAATGCTGCGCGGACTCTCACGTTAACGTCTGACCACCTTTGGACACGTACAAGCTATACTGCGATCACGTTCCGAGGGACATCGGAGTATGTGTCAGGATGGAGTTCGAATGTTAGAAAGACTTATGTTCCCACACTGACGCTACGTAGCTCCGGTAGAGCCTGGATGTCGCGGCCCACTGAAATGAGGGTCTAACGCGATATTTTTTCTATCGTTCTGGAGCCTTTGTGGATTAATTTCTACGTTCTACGAAATATTCATCTCGATGCGCTTGTTGAGCAGGCAATTGAGGAAGATGCACGCCCGCAGAAGTCGAACGTCGTGCGAATTGAAGTTTCCAGATGCCACTTAGTCCCTAAAAACCAAGCCCTATGCTACGTTCGCGTCGTGGGTATGAAGTCGGAGATTTTGATTAAGCTAGTCTACACGGGCCTCATCACGATAACCACGGACACTCAGATCTGAACATTGCAACACGATAATAGTGTCTTGCATATGGCGATGTCAAATGGAAATCTCCGATTGGTCGTGCAGATCGGAGCGGATACACCAAGCATTGACATTCAACGTCCTATCGAGGTAGTTTTATGAGCGTAATTAAAGAATTCACCAACAGGCCATTCAATTTGAGAGGGAGGTTTGTCTCGAAGCATTTCTATGGCTGGCCGGGCCTTTTGCTAGGAGCCGCGAGCAGATCACCATCCAATCAAACAAAAAAGATATCCTTATAAGGAGATCCCTATTTTCAGCCTCAACTTACTCAGGCAATTATAGCAACTTTAGGTAAGGGAACTGGGGCGGTATTCAGGCGCGTTATGCAAATACGCATAGCAATCATCTCATTTCCGTAGCCTAGCCCCCTTCCAAGTTAGGACCTCAACTGCCTATCAAACGGCATTGGCAATTATACGTGCATGGCGTGGCGCATAAAGCGAGCCCAAAGCGGTTGAAAGGCTCGGCCTTTGGACTCGCGCCGATCATGGGGACACCGCTCAGCCTTTTGGATCTCGAAAGCCCTCGATGGGACTATAACAGCTACATAGGTGCTAAGTGCTAGGCTACCTGCTAGGTTAGGTAGAAGACCTCCGTGCGCCGCGATTTGACATGACAGATCCGGATCGATCGGAATCTGCTGTGCGCTACCAAATCGGATTCTGTCATATTGGCCCCAAGAGATCCGAGCTTCAACTCTAATCTAACTTGTGAACAGAAACGACGCCGGAAGCGATAAGCCCCATTCGGTCCCCTAATAACTATCTATCCCCCAGCATGTCTTCTAAGGTAGGTGTGATAGTTAATTGGCACTGCGGGAATGTGTCGCATACTGCAGTCTGCATTGCCGAGAGCTGACTGGCTGGTAATGGCTGGCTGGATGGAATGACAGGCCAGACCTAGCCATCATCCATGTTCACATTGCAGCATGGCTTTCGTGCAGCCAAATTCCCCTAAACGTGCAAATGATCGCTTCTTATAAGCTGCAGCAACAGGGGCGCTCGTTAAGGACCCCTCACTGTAAGGCCGGCGGCAGTTGAAACGAGATCCCACACCGCTGGAATATATTACTAGGTAACGTATATCGCTTGTGCAGAACCACGTCAGCATTGACAGCAGGGGCGGCACGGTACGCGACGGGTAAATCAGCCATCCATCGTGGTCGCCATGCTTAAGTTGCTGCAAAGCCTGCAAAGCCTGCAAAGGTCTTGGAGATCCTGCAACGACAATGGCAGCGGTAACAGGGATTCTATCAACCCTGCTGCATCTACACGTCTTGGGGATAAACACTGACTGAACTTGTCGACATATTACACTAACAACCAGCTTCACAGAGCTTCCTAAAAGTCATACCATTTCGTCTCTTACTATATCGTGCATGATACGATCCGATCCGACTCAAATTATAAATCATCAAAACATGGCATAACGTTTCCTTTTCCCGAGATAGATTCCTGGGCATGGATATTTATCCCAAATGACAGTGGTGGGTTAATGCTACGGGAATCTTACGGGAATCTTGATGGCGCATCTTCGTAGATAGCTTCTGGGATACCACGTGCGTATCAGAACAAGCGATGAAGCACAGTACAACATATACCGCTGGGCATGACAGGCAAACGGACGAATGATATGACAATGTCTCCGCCAACAGAGGAATATGGGCGGCGCCATATGCACCAGAGACATAATCTCACCGCAAGACGAGACAGCTGTTAGTCGAGTCAACAAACACCCGTAGACTTGTCAGCACCTGACTAGCCGTCTGCCGGGATTCTAGATCAGGAGGTCCCGGCCGAATCTAGCTGACGGCAACATATCAAGTTAAGGCTTAGGCACGACAGCAACAGTAACCTAACGGGCGGGAGGCTATATTACCGCGTTGGTCGTATTGCTCGTAGATGTCAGAGTAGCACCGCCATATACAGCTTCCTAAGAGAAAATGCCTCTCGAAGAGGGGAAAAACAGAGGTGAGGTCGAGCTGTATCTCATCGGTAGCGTGTTAGAGCCTTCCGCAATGCGTTCTGTACGAGTACGTGTAAGTTTCGAATCTATATGAGACCACGCAGGCCACGGCTGGCCAACGGCATGAACGAATTCGAACATCTCGACTCCCCACGGTCTCCGCAATCATTGCGTGCCAGGGGCAGCCGAGAGCCAGGAAGCTGAACCATTGGAGGGGTGGGAGAGCAGCAGCTCTGCTCGCAGGGGAAACTAGGAATAGTGGATTTGGGGGTTATATCGCAGCCGTGTTATATGTGACAATGACAGCGCACACACCACACACACCACAAACCACAGGCACACAGACGCACACAAGACAATTAACACAACTGCTGCTCAGGGCCAATCCGCTGTCTCGGTGGCGAACCTCGGAACCAACCCCCCCTAACATACCCCCAGAAGCAACAAGAGCCGGCGTGATTAGCGTGCAGCCCTCTCGAAGGGTACTGTAGATCGAAGTTCCCAGATCAAGAGAACGTGGTACCCAGCGTCCCTTTTTGCACGTTTTTCCTTCTCTTCTTAGCTAGTTGCTGTTGGCTTGCTGCTGCTGTACCTCCGGCTCGAGGGTACTGTACATGGCATGCCTATCGGTTTACCGCAACTATATTATGCGTGTGAAAGCAAGTCGAGACTCTTTGCACGCACGACTACGCGTATATATGTAATACGTATATGGTATGTGTAAGTGTGTGTGTGTATGTGTGTATGTACATACAACACCGGGACCGCAAGGCGGTGAATCCGGTTTCCGGAATCAGGCCATCTAAGGAGTCGTGCCCTTCGAGTTTCGAAACTCGAGGCTACTTTATGTATGTATGTATTTTCTGTGCTGTTACGGCTGGCTGGTGACAAAGTAGGCAAGCCATGCGCCGCCTCGTCCTGCCGCTCCGCTTTGCTCTGGCTTTACTTCGCTTTTTTCATGCACAGTATCAACATGTCGCCGGGGTACCCACGGAGAATCCGCGTGGTCCTGGGAGCACAGCACAGCCTTTGTGTGAACGTGAGCCTGTTATAATGCGTGTACTGCGTATATGTCATGTACGTATGTACGTGGTATGTATGTATGTATGCAAATGTTAGGCATCTATCAGCTTGCTTTGTAGTGTGTAGGGGGAGGGTGGTTTATTATTATTATTAGTAGTATTATTTTGCGGAGTTAGGAGAAGGGGAAAAGAGAATAAGAAACAGTAAGTGAGAGAGCCACAACACGCTTCATGTTTCACGCCCAAAAGCTTTCCAGGGGAGGGAGAGGGGGGCAAAAAAATCCCGTGCACACAAATAAGTGGCTGGTATTATAGACAGCAATATGACAACAATTCATCGCCTGGAACTCCCTCGTTCCCTTATCGGGACGGGATTCGACGGACAAGCTCCGCAGTAAGCTCGTCGCGATGTAACACGAGTCGGTACAAATTTACTAACTACTATGTATACTACTTTTGCACGCCTTGTCGAGATTAATACCAAGCGAAAAAAAAAAAAAAAAAAGGAACTAACAAATACTAAAACCTTGGAAACATATGTACGAATTCCATGTGCGGGCCGTTTCAACACCACCACCGCATGTTAGAACGTTTCAAACTCAGCAAACGTGACCTCCGCAAGTGGGAATATCATATCGCGAACATCTTGCGACCAATTGGCAATTATTATTAGGGTAGTTAAAAGTAGATCCAGAAGGTAGTTTAGTCATGAAATATCGTATACGGATACTTTTCCTTTTGGGGGGTCATTGGTTTTCCGCCCATGATCCCCTAGTTCTTTCACCAGTGTCCAGAAAAAAGTTTCTCTCTCAGTCCCACGCCTAGATGTCATCGACTCTCTGTAAGCCCGGGCTCTGATTCGTTCCTCGCTCCCTCCCGTTTATGCTCCTACGCACTCAAATGGGGCCAAAAAGTATTTTGGCCGAAACGTTTTACCTAGCATGGCTAGGCGTGCTTCTCGAAAAGTACGGTGAGACGAGTCTCTCTCTCACGTCCTGCCGTACTTCTGTTTTTTTTTATCCCGTGGGTATCTTCTGCCAACTCCTCGACCCGTTGTCTTCTCTTGGATCCTCGCTTCCCAATCTGCCCGAACCTGCCGCCAAGTTGCGGTCAACGTAAAAATAAGCTGTAGGTGTCTTCTTCCCTATACTCTCGCGCCCCCCCTGCTCCGGTAGAGTACTATCGTCGTAGTTAAATGGTGATGATGATCGAAAAAGGACAAAGTAGAGTAGAAGCGTTCTTCGTCTCGAAACGCATGCGTAGTAAATGTATTGACTTGAGTTATTCTGTAAATCAAACGAGTTTCAAAGCAGTTCCCCCCAACCCCCTTCCCCTTTCCCCATGATCTCTAGATTTAGTCGTCAATGTGTCAATATTACGAATAAAAAGGCATGCCCGTCGTGGTTTGGTATCTCTAGTATTAAGCAATTACCCGCCCCGGAGACCAGGAGAAGGTAAAACCCTGGCCTATTACTATTGTTGTACAGTATTCGATAGGTGATAACAGTAAAGATGTGTTCGCAAATATGCTTGGTGCGTCGCGCGTTTTAGAATCGGTAATTCCGTAAGGCTAATTAGTCGTGGAGGCATAATATAATTTCCTCCCTCTTCGTTACTTTTGCCGAGTCGACAACATTTCATGGCTAATCCCCGAATCACCGCCTCCGATACAAAGAAACGTATTATATAGCATTTGACCACGGCGCCAAAACGTGTTCGTCATGTTGGTCACCCTGGTCATAGAGTGTCGGTATGGTAGTAGCGTGCGCTTCAGGTAACTCCCTAGCCTTGAAGCTGTTGCGGATAGATGGTGTCCCCAGCCCCAGGAGCAGAAACTCCTGGTGGGGACGCTGATTGCTATAAGTTTTCCTCCCCAACATCTGCGACCTCTCCAGACAATTGCGCGGCTCGCTCTCGGCAAGCCTGGGGAGTAAACCCGGGGCCAACTTTGTTGGAAACGAAGCGCCACTTCTCGTTTTCGTAGTCCTGAAGTGCTGTTCGAAGCTTTTGATCCTGTGTATCCGTAATTAATACCTGCGTTCTGCGAATTTTGTGTAAATTGAGCGCGTTAGTCGAGGTGAACTTACTGTCTCGTCTGTCCATTGGGTCGTCTTGGCTTTAAGCTTCGTACAATATCGGACTTGGAGCGTACCCGAGGAGCGCCCGGGGAAGAAGTCGGCAATCTGCTTCCACGTCAAGCTTTTGTTTTCCTTCAGATCGATAAGTAGTGCGTCGTCTTCCGGTGTGAACTTTAGCTTCGGCCCTCTTGGCCTCGGTGCCGGTGCTGGCATTCCGGCTTGTCCTACTACGCTCGGAGCGCCGCCCCCAGCGGCCCCCATGCTTCCGTCGCCTTCGCGTCTCATCATCTTCGAAGGTGGCCCTTGATCCGGTAAGCGGTGGTGATGGTGAGTTGGAGCTGAACCGGCGGCTTGCGCATACGCAGCGCCCATGGACTGCTGCATGCTATCGAGCTCGCCGGATTCAAGTTCGGACATACCACCAGATAAGTCTAGGTCGTCTGGACGACTGCGTTTCGTCCCGGCGCTGTGCGGCTGAGTGGGCGTCATAGCCGGATATAACGGCGGGCCAACTACAGTGTGAGGCGACTGCGTTTGGCCGTAGTGCGAAGGCTGATGAGCCATGTGGCGAGCGGCCGGATGGCCGCCGAGATGCGCCGGATCCATCAGGATCTGGTGGTGATGGGCGGGGTGATGCTGCGACATGGTGTGGTGAGAATGTGACGGAGCTGGTTCATGTAAGCTCCCGTGTCCCGCGTGCTGCATTGGATTTCCTCTGTGGTGATGCGTGTCGTATGCGTGTTGAGTCTGGCTCTGCTCGCCCGGATGCGACTCTTGTGGGGAGTAATCGACATTGTAGTCCGGCCCTACTCGATAGTTGCCCGCCAGTGTGCCGTCGATACATGGGGTCCGCCAGAGCGAACCGCTCTGGACGGTCGCCGGAGTCTGTATAGAAAGAATTTGATGGACTGGAGCCCCTCGGGGCTGCTGATGCGCGGGCGGTTGTGAGTTGGGAGTGCGAGTCTCGCGCGTGGGATCGATGATGATGCCCGTCCTGTCGGATTGGGGTTGAATAATTAATGGGCTGAGCACTTACTTGCTCAGCAGCCGAGTACATGTACTGGTGCAGCGGTAGTCGTCGGTGAGCTGGTCAGGTGCGGGACGTTGTAGGATTGTGTGGTGTTAAGGTAAGATCGTCTTGCAGGGCGGCGAATTTCCGTAAGCCAAAGAAATAAAAACAAGTTCGGGGCAGCCCGCGCAGACTCTTTAACAACTCACTGGCACCTTAGCCTGGCCGAGTTGTATGGGGATCCGTCCTTTTTCTTGGATTCCTTAGCTGGCTCTATTATATGGTGACAAAACATCAAAGTGGAAAATGAACAGCAGCGGGCAAGGGATGCATTATATCGTCTGATCTTCTTTCTCGTTTCTGTCCAGGCAGGGACGAGCTAGGGAACGACCCGCAAGTACTTTGACAACCTGGAACTACCTCTCTTTTTTTCATCCACAGGTTAAAGCACTTGACCTGATTTGCCATGTGCGAGACAAGTATCGTTCCTGAACGGGTGTGGAGATTCGGTTACCTCGCCCGGCGATGACGGTAGCATAATTTGGTGATCTTATGCCATGGTCAGCTTGCCGGATATAGAAGATACCCCAGCCGGAGGTTATGATGCAACTGGGGCAACGACAAACCCACAACGGGTGAGGTACTCGGACACTGACAGGGTGAGAAAGTACCAGTTGTCTTCCTGTGACCCCGGTCGAGTTCTTCCCCAAATAAGATTGCTAACGGTCTAAGTAATTCCAAAGAGAGGAACGTCTGGAAAACGCATAGAAGCTTACAAAACGAGACGGCCGAATAGAGAAATGAAAAGCTGAAACGGGCCCTACCACGCAGTTGGGCAGTGTCTGTAGAGCATGACAAGCGAATTATCGAGGTGGGCCGCACCCAGGCTCACGACAGAGAGGACCCCCCTGTTCAACCTTTTTTTTCACCCAGGGAAGCCAAGGCAATGGGCAATCCCCGGAGGGTCAGAATGCAGGTTGACTGGATGTACTGTATGTGTATGTACGTGTATTGGGTGGCGCGCCCAAGCTCGGCTGCTAGGGCAGTTAGAAAGGAATGGGTCACTCTCTCCCTCGCCCGCTTGGGAGGGGATATATTGAACTGGGGTGGGCTATAATAAGAATTAAGAGAGCTCTGATCCCTGACACGCCATAGGGCGAGTGAAATTGGCAAGGTAGCAAGTAGCCACAGAACGCGCTTGATAGATTGCCGAGTAAAAAAACAAGGGAAAATATGACACTAGAGCCACTAACGGCCTTGTCCCCCAGGGTAATCTGTAATCTGGCAGCGCAACAGGCGACCTTCGTAGTCGCAGCACCCCCATGTATACCGAGACCTGGTTTTCTATGTCAGCAGATTTGTCGAGCTATGTTGGGTCGTGTAGGGATATGTAGGAGGTAGGGGTTAAGGGGGTTTAGTAGATGGAGATGGAAAGAGAAACAATAGCGGCCAACAGAGATTAGCAGACTCACGTTTCGGGAGATACTATGACGATGCTTGGATCATCAAGCGGGAACGATGGGGCCTGGAGATACTTGGCATGATAGTTGTAGCTAGGTTAGTAGCTAGGCAGGGTCATATTGAACACGGTTCTCTCCCAGTCCTCTCTCGTCTAAGGTCCAAGGTACATGTCAAGTGACTAAAAGTCGTCATCGTATCGTTAATCTAGAAATGATACCTTACCGAATGCTAGCAGACGGACCAGAGATTGAGGGTAAGCAGTCCCAATTCTCTGGATCCAGGTTCTAGGGCATCGTAATATTGCGCGATTCAATGCGATGGACGTGGGAGGTCCAATAGGCGGTGGGGACCTCGAGGCTTGTTAAGTTGGTTAGGCTGGTTCGGCTGGTCCATTGACAAATTGACAACGGTGTGGTAGAAAGCTGATGGTTCTAGAGGGACAGGAGCTTCGCGGATGGAGCTCTCGCATGAACGAAACACGTTTCAATACTTCCAGGCAATTAAAAGCTCAATTATGCAATTTGACCATTATGTCGGCTTCTAGAAGAATGGAAATTGCTTCTAGGGCGTGACCAGGGGTGTTTCAGACGTCTGAGCCGCCCCGTTCTAGTACCAGTTCGTATTGTAGCTGCGACGTCGAACGGAAGCGCATAGATGTTAAGTTTGACAATTGCGAAATAGAAGCAGAAGTGAAATCGCGGCTAAGAGAGACGATAAGCAAAAAGACAGCCGTATAGAAGAGCTGCAAGATCGGAAATTGCGAACGATCTGCAGTATAGGCAGGTACGGAAGGTAAAGTTTGGCTAGTCCATGTACATAATACACTACGTAAAGTTCGGCCCTAATCCGAGGGTAAGGTACAGAACTATCCTCAACCGGGCTATTATTAGAAATCCCCCTACTAGTCTAGTCTATAGCATGTCATGTTAGGTACCTACCTAACCCTAACCTTAGGTAGCTCTCTCAGCTTCGATAGCTACCCGTACCTTGCTTCGTGCACGGAAGGAAAGAACAAAGACCCTGGTTCTATCAAAACAATTCGAACCTTCTTTGGCTTGTCTGTTTCTCTTGGAGTCTCGGAGGTGGGAAAGGGCATATGGAGATGGAGACGTCTGCAGTTTCTGATTTCTGATTTCTGATTTCTGAACGAATAGAATAAAACTTAGTTGTTTGGTAGTTTTTTCCCCTTGCCCCTGAGAATCAACTCATTCTTCTTACAACTACCGAATGCACCCGAATACACCGAAGAATGCATTGCACATACACGAGGACGAAATAGAGCATTATCTCCATATTCGGATAATGCACGAGCATTGGCCCGTTAATTATAGGACGCATAGGACGCATAGGGACGCATTGTTCAATTACGGTCTTCTCGGCCTTTCTTCTAGAAGAATTCTATTCGACGAGCCCTGTCAATTTGTCTTGTTCCCCCCCCTGCATCCGGACCGCATGGGTGGACCGCTGCGGCCCATAGCATGTCCTGCTTTGCATGCACGCAAGGGACAATGCAGCCAATTTAAAGCTCTTCTGTCTGTTGTGTAGCGTCGTGTGGTTGGAGATAGCTTCAAGTTGGAGATGGATTCGCGCAGCTCATTGATTTTTACGAGTACGGCATTTGCATTTGGTTTATGCGCTATCTCCTTGCGACCTTAATGGCCTTATGGCCTTATGACCTTACCATAGCGCGATGCAGCGTTTGTTTCTCTAAGCGCTTAGTTCGGGAGCATTGTCGGTGAGGAATTAGCATTGTTCATCAATGCTCTATCTTCTGACGCTCGCAAGTTGTTACCGCCAACATCCGTGTCTCCTGATCTGCGCAACCGGGTAGCTGGTCATCAGACGAGAATCCTTCTACGGAATGCCTGCAATTCTGGATAGCAAACCCCAATCCGTATCGAATCAACACTCTAATTATTTTACGGAGGTTGTAGTTTTCTGCTGATGAGACGCGTGATGGATACATGTTCTCCGTCTCCGTCTCCTTCATGTTTTGGACCGTTTCAAGCTCCACTTTCACCTGGGAGCTCCGTGTATACCAAGAGACCCACATCTCTATACCGCTGGTTCATCAGCCTCACAGCTGAAGCTCAATTATGGTTGAGAGAGATTGTATCGGACTGGCCGCAATTACACGGGGCATCGCTGGATATCTCAACAAATCTTAGCGTGGCAGATGAGTTATATGACTCTATTGTTGCATCTCAATAATTCGAATTCGAAATGACTCGACGTTACGTGTGCGGATACCGGTTCTCAATAAAGGACTGAGGGAACATCCGGCTCTTTACCTAACCGGTAGTATAACCTCTCTGCGAGAACCGGGAAGCTCCGTTTGTTACTTGAATCGTAAATGGTTTATACAACGTTAGGTATACAGCGTCAGGTCAGCCTCACTCCAGGTGGTTGCTTGCCGAATAACCATGTCGATAATGCGCATCCCACTGGGGAAACGCTCCTTGACAGGTACATGTGGGGATCACAGACCTTAACTGCTGCGCATGGACGGCGGGTATGAAAAGTACAGAAGTACACGGCCTGCGGCGCTATCTACATGTGGCCCTGGCTAGAAAATCTCCGCAACATTCACGACCCTCGCCCGCCCAGAGATCCGGTTAGATATATTTCGTACTGGTACATGTGAGCAGGACGACGCAGACTTTCCCCAGCTGGCCAGTACATACGACGTAACGAAGTGGGCTCTCTGGAATGACTAGCCCAAGCTAGCAATAGATCAAATGTCTAATAAGATCCGTAAAGGGGATCTAACCTGATCTACACGAGAGCCCAGGTATGCGCGCATGAACGCATAAAGAAGAGCAATTTGCTTTCTTATACCCTCTTCGCTCGATTTAGTATCCCCATTTCGGCGGCGCCATAACTTCGGCACTATGAGCTGTCCCAAGCTCCTTGCTTAAACCGGCATCTTTCATCTCAACTCTTCATCTCCATTGCGGCGAGACGAGCGTGAATCTCCCCAATCAATTGCTGATCTCCAATTAACTATGCATTTCGTCCCAAAGCTCGCCCCCCTGCTAACTCACCCAACCCCCACCTATCCTCCCCTCCCGCCGATTTATCAAGCTACTAACCCGTCCCATAGTACATGCGCGTGCTCATCCCGCGCTAAGACGACGAGCCAGTTGCCCGGCTCGGAGAACCTGCCTTTGCCTGCCCAGCGCGGAGGATTTATCAGTTCTGCGTAGTACGATTACGATACGGGCGGCCCAGGGATTATCAAATTCAACATGTCCCGCTTTTTGTCTTCCTGGACTGCTGGGACCGCCAAGTTGAGCCAGCTCGTAGGATTTTAAGTACACATGGCTACGGGATTGGGCAGCGATCAAAACTACTTGAACCTTTGGTTTTGCTTTTCCCCCTTCTTCCTGCCGCCGAGATCCCGCTGCTCTGCGTTCGCCAGCGCGAAAGTTGGAGGTGGGATAGCTTAGCTTAGCCTTCATGCGAAGTGCCTGCATACGGTAGTAGACCGTATGCGACCAGCCGGCCTAGGGACGGCCTCTATGTAACCAACTTCCTGCGGCCTCTTTCTTAACCGCTTTGCGCCGCATCTACATGCCCTATCCGGGTTTGGCTTGAGCTAGTAACGTCGTTCATCAAGAAAAATCTATGATAGACCTGACTAGTGGCAAAAGCTCCGCTACTCCACCCCAGAGTCGGGTGCGCAATCCAGATCTATGCTCGAGCGGGCAACCTGTCAAAATCTTGCAGGCTATCAGCCTTGATCTCCACATCCGCCTCATTTGATAATTGACGGGCGGGCACGAGCTCGGCGTGGTACATGCTTAACCTGGGCCGAGCCTGGGTAGCATTAGCCCTCGAGGATTTCTGGGGAGGGGGAAGGGGGCCCAAGCTTCCTTTTAAACAAGATTATATCGCAATGCGGAATAATGGTGATCGCAAAGTCACGCACATGCACTTTCGGTTCCGAGTCCATGGTTGTGGGGGTATTATCGCATTCTCGTATACATAAGGTACTACATATAATAAGTAGCTGATGTTACAATGAGGTACGTACCGTCCCGGCATAATACCTTTAAGATAAGCAAGTAGGAATAGCAATATGAAAAAATACATCAATGCTCTTGGGTCAGAGCTGAGCCTTTATCCCTGATCTTCGTAATTCAATCCATTTTTCTTAAACGCCATAGAAAAATACTGGTAAGCACACCACCATCACCTCGCCGGTTTTGGAATTGTTATTGTAATGCATCATTTCATCTCGTCCACCATCCTATTATCATCTCCCATCCATAGATGACGATTTGCTTTCTAATCCACAGCCTCCCTCGAAATAGCCAAGGTAATTTTAAGCAAAGTTGTCGCTTCTGTCAACACCCGGGTCTTCCATCTCTGTGAAGTCGTGGAAGTGCTCGGGGCGGTGCTGATCGTTGTAGAACGGCAGCGGTATGTCAAGCTTGACGTGCACCGGCTTCTTTTCCAGGCCGATGAAGTTGCTGCCCATGAAATTGTAATTCCACTTGCCGTCCTCCGGTACGAGGAAGAATCCTCTATACCGTGGACTGAGTAGAAGCTTGCGCTTAACTCCCATAGAAGTTGTGAATCCTGCCGGCGAGTCGCTACCGAGGTCCTTGTTTTCGGCACCCCATCGGTATCCCGCGGGGGTCAACGCCCAAGCAGATAAGGAGACGGAGCCGGGCGTGAAAGATACGTCAATCGTCACGGTCTTTTCCTTGTCCCACTTTTGATGCCGGTCGAGGTTCTGAGCATGCATAGTGACATCAACCGCAGACATGTACGGAAGTTCGTTACCGGCCATCGTGTGGATGACACCGAGAGGTTCCATGTTGGAGAGGTACTCGTGCTGCGGCAGTTGCTGAGGAGTTTGAGTATAGCGCAGATTGCCTATCTGAGGAACCATAACAATGCAACGGATTTCCTTGACTTGATCGTTATCTGGTGCGGAAACACCATACAAGTACCCTGCGATTTGTACACGAAGATCGGCAATAGTAATAAACTTCTTCAGGATGTTATTAGGCATGACATAAGTGATGTCGTCTAAATCATTATCGACAGACGAGACGTAGATATTGTTGGCTCGGGTCCGTAGGTTCGACGTGGCGATGGCTCTGGTACGCCATTCCGTCTTGGACGAAAACTTCTCCTGTTCAAACCTTGAAGTGGTCGTGACGATAAGCTCTTCACCATGGACGTTTTGAGTCTTCGTGGTAACGGCAGTAATTTGTTGCTGTTCCTGTTGCTGCTTCTCTATCTCTGCCGCTTGCTGTCGTTGCATAGACGGTGCAGAAATCTCCATACCCAAGATGATGTCTCGGACTTCGCTGCTCGTCAAACTGGAGACGTTGACATTGTTCTTCTTTCCATAGTCGTGCAGAATTAAATCTCGCAGCTGCGTTTCAACCTTAATCCAGTCTTCATCCGACAAGGTGGGCCAAATGTGGTGCACTTGGGTTATAACAGTCTTATCAGGCCGTAGAATGAGTTTCGTCTTGTCTGGGTTGACGTGGAGGGCACGCAGGATAAGAACTAGACGCGAGAATGCCGTGTAAGACGAGATACTCTTGAGCCATTCATCGTAGAGGTTGAACAGGACCATCTGGGGTTCCGTAGCACGGAGAATCATATCTCCCAACTTCTCAACCTTCATTGCTGCTTGGAAGGGTAACTGCAGTTCTGACGCCCGGATGGAGATGTTGGGGAAATCTAATAAGTGAACTTCGAGAGGATCTAATAGACCTTTGCGGGTGACGATAAGCTCCTTCGGCTGCTCTTCCACCGGTAGTGATCGGATAAGAGCTGCGACTTCTTCTGCTGTCTTCCACTTGGCTAGTTGACCGAGACGCTTTTGTCCGGCCCAGACGCTAGTGTGAATGATCTTCAGGAACAACTGGCCAGTTCGAGGATTGAAGATGAAAATCGCTCCGTTGATTGGCTTTGTGGTCAAGTTACCTTCGAAGGTCTTATGAATAGTGACTCGGTACACATTGGTATCATCAATAAAAAGTTTCGTTTGGTTACTGAACAGTTCGGAGTAGTTCTGAGAGTTGAGGAACTCTTGGTTGCTCTCCGAAGCGTAAAGTTGGAGACCCTTCCTGATACGCTCGCGGAGAACATAGAGCGCCGGGTTAGCCTTCATAATCTTAGCCATAGCCTGCTGTACCAGGACCTTCAAACCCGGGAAGTATTGTCCGTAGGCAGAGTAAAGGTTGTAGGCGAGATCGATACCAATCATGAGACCTGTAGCTGAGGGGTAGATACTCATGCTGTCCTGAGTGTAGTCTAGATATTTCGCACGAGTATAGCGCTCAATATCGTGCGAGTCGTAGTCACCATATCGAAGTTGGATATCGAGCCAGAACTTGTTGGTCGTGGTGGGCTCAATGATGTCCTTAGTGTCGTGCAGAAGAGATGGGCGAGTGACGTTCCATTTGTTGCTGGCGAAAAGAAGAATATCGGCACAGGAGCTATTCATCTTGTACGACTTTCGAGGATGGATGGTCTCCTTCTGTACCGTCTCGATTCCAAGAGACTCTAATTCCTGGTCGAATACCTGACAGAAATCCATTACGACGGATTCGTGAATCTTCTGCCACAAGTGGGCACGGAAAATTTGAATGAGGGAGATTTTCAAGGTAGGAATTTTACCGTGTAAGAAGATTCCTGTAAGATCAAGTTGGACCTGGAAACCCACATAGACGTTTGCTCTGTTGATAGTTGGCGACCACCAAAGCGTGAATCGACGGTTAGGAATCTGGTTGAGACCGGATCTCTGAGCGTTGGTTAACTTCTTGAATTTCATGGATTCTTCGAAACCACTGTTGTGGAGCACGAGGTAGTCATGCCGCAAGTAGAGCTGATCTTTATCGACGCGGAAACCAGCCCATTCGGTAGCTTCTGCTTCAAGGACGATGTCTTTGACAGTAAAGCTATGGGTTTGAGGGATGAGCTCCGTAACGCTTATCTTGCGCGCGAGGAGGCATGGAATTTCGCTTAGATTTCCGGATATTTCGGCGGATAACTGACAGTATTGTTGTTTGGTCGAGACACCAAGACCTAGTGAGCGTGCGAGGGCGACGGTATCCCAGAATCGAGCAGACTGCTCGAGATCAGTTTCACTGAAAGCAAACACATTCTCAGGGGAAATGAACGAGCCATTAGTGTCTAGCAAGCCAGCAAGAACACCAAGACGAATGGAGCGTGAGTTGCTCATAAATAGAGAGGGGATGCCTCTTCGGTCAACGCTAAGTTTGCTGAGAGCCAAGATGAGTGTATCAATACCAGAGGCATCCTTAGAATCATTGACAATCCTGCTGGCCAACTGCTCCGCTTTCTCTTGCTGCAGACTTCCGTATACTCGACGGCCAGCCTGCAGACGAATGACGTGTTGGCGGTTATGATCCTCAGAGCTGTCTTCCTCTCCAGAGCTGATCTCTTCGTCGTCACTAGTTACATCTAGGATATCTAAGTCGGCGTCGGAATCTTTATAAAGGTCAAGCTCAGCCGCAAACCTGGCTAAGAATTCGACAACCTCTACTTCATAGTTTGTCTGTTTTGTGGTGCTGGCACGGTTTTTATCTCCCAGCCAGAGGCCTAAGAAATAGGGGTCGAACGGTACAGTCTTCTCGGGTAATTCAAAACCCGAAGATCTGAAGAGCTTGTATTGGCTCCTCTCTCTAGGCTCTAGGGATGCAAACTCGGCAGCAGTCATCTCCACAGTTTCGTAGCGCTTGGCTGCTGAACCAGAGGATTTTGGCGACGACGACGCATGGTAACGGCCGTATTTCTTGTGCTCGCGGGAGTTGTACACTTGCTTATACCCTTGAGGATCAGACTCCTCACATTCGTCAGCAGGACCCTTCTTATAGAAGACTAGAATATGGTTTGGCGTGACAACAAGATCCTCCTGGTGGCCTCCAATCTTAATACGATAAAGGCGGTCATTTCCATTGACTATGTTGAAAGCGCGTCGTGGTGTTCCGTCGGGACCCAGAAGCAGGTCTCCTTCCTTGACGTCCTCGACGGCGATCTGAGTATGATCGTACCGTAGGAGCTTTGTCCCCTTAGCAAGACAAGCCTTCTCCCAGAACAGACCCTCCCAAGAGGGGAAGCCAGTAGCTTTGAACAGTGTGTGCTCAAGGATCGTTTCGACACCGCCAAGGGCTTGGATGACATCTGAACGGTAGGCATTTAGGTTCCAAAGCTTTCCGTCGTGCCGCTGGCTCGTCCACCAGAAAGGATTGCTCTTCATCAGCTGGTAAATCTTGAACTCGCTTCTTGTTCGGAAGCCCTTATCGAAACTAAGCGTACTTCTATCTTTTTGGAATAGAGTGTTGATACGGGGCAATCCACGGTCCCAGCTGTCCTCCAAGTCTTCTAAGGTCAAACGCCTATTCTGCTGGTTTGCCTCTAATCGCTTTTGGGAGTACTCGGTCCAAACTCTTTGCGAGTCGATAAATTCAGCTTCCCACGGGATAATATATCTGAAAATGTTGGGGATGAGCGTCTCCTCGTCATGCGTCATACCAGCTCTGAAATGGCTGACCCCAACGTCCGTCTGCTGTGAATAACGCTTGTCACTAGCTGGAATAAGAATGTGCGAACCAGAAATCATTCCGAGACCACCCAACTCTTTCGGCGTGTAGAAAACAGCAGGGGGAAAACGTGAAGGCATCTTTGAATTCAATCCGATCTTTACACGAGTCTGGATTTTGGTCTCACACTTCACGATAGTATCCAGCAAATTGACCGTCGACACGGCAGCCTCACGATAATAAGTAAAGAGCGCGATGAGAGCTGTGTTCCACTTATTGGCGATCTTCGTAAAGGTTGTTGACCCCGAGGACATAAGAATTTGACGAATCCTATTGTTGAACTTTTGAATGTCCTCCTCTGTAACTTGCAGGAAGGCATGTGCAGTCCTCTCTTTAGTAGTGTTATCCACGAGAGACCAAACACTATCCTTGATGGGGAATTCGTCATTCTGGTTTCTAATCTTTGGTAGAATGCGAACCTCGAATCCACACATGGAGAAGAGTAAATTTGGATTATCACGGCTGTACACGCTGGCGAAGGTATCATCCCACTCGATCGTAGTGACAGATCGAGGGAGACGGTTCTTCAAATCCCAAAAGACGGCTCGGCCAAGGTTAACGTCATGCCTCATCAACCGCATGCGGGAATCCCTCGGCCAGCACTTCTTGCTCTTGTAACCGATAACGTTCTCAAAGTTCGGATCCGGCTGCTCGGTGAGGAACCGCTGGATGAGGTCTCGCGACTCCTCCGCAGAGAAACGTAAGAAGACCCATATCTTGTCGATATATCTTGTATATAAGCGGATAGGGTGCTTGGTCTCTGTCTCACGGTCACGGAACTGAAGGAAGTCGTTAGGGGCAGACGGCGGGCCAGCAATCTCGCTAGCCCGGTTTAGACCAAGGAGCAAGAGGTCGAGAACGAGACCGTAGTACTGGAAGACAAAGCCCGAGAACTGGAGACCGCGAATCATACCATAACTGTTGACATGATTCATATCCTTGTAAGTGAGCTGGACGTTGTTCTTGGAGCTGATGTAATCCGCTAAGTTATGGTCCATGATTAATCGTAAAAGTCTGTTTAGGAGGGTGAGGTCTATCTTTTCGTAGACTTTGGAGAGTTCGGTTTCGATCATCACGTTGCATTCGCCGTCCGCAGTCTCCCATACCTTTTCCAGATTGTTGATGCCCTGAGCCCACTTGTACACCAGTAGGGGAGGAACTTCCGAATCTGAAGGCTTGATCCAGGCAGGGAAGAGATGCCGCTGATCGGCTTGGTACCACAGATACTGGTCAAGGTAGGCATCGCTAATCTTCTCTATAGGCTCTATGTCGTAAACGGGATTAATTGTGCTGTAATTATCGTTCATGTCGATCTGTACTTCCTTGAAGGCTCGCTGAGTGAGTAGGAATCGCTTGATCCTTTCTAGAGTTGTGCCCGGGCTGTCGTAAGCCTGCTCGATCAGAGCCAACTCTTCTCTTTGACTTTGATTGAGGCGCCCTTTCACGGAGTACGCCTCTCGTAGTCTTTCGAGAGCAAGAATTAGTATTTTTGTGTCGTGCTTGTACGATACACTCGGGAAGGGGATTGGTGTGAATTTTCGCGATTCGAGCCAGTGCACCGTAGTCGTATAGATCGCCACGGCTTCTTCGGATGATACATATGGCCCATCCTTCATGTAATTATGCTGTCGTTCTTGTTCGGCTTTAAGCCAGAGACGCGTCAAACGACCCACATTCTTTTTGGCAACCGTCTTATCGACGGTGGCACCTCGCCGAATACGCTCACGATTGTAGTGAGCAACGGAGATCCACCAGTCTGCCTTCGACTTGACGTAGCGGAGGATAATGTTTTCAATGGGCGCAGGCAAACCGGGAACCTTCCACGGAATGTTACTCTTCCAACACCTCCATGCTTCGGATAAATGCTGAAGAACGGTGTTGACTTTGTTTTGCTTGATACCCTCGGGCATCATGTCCATTAGGTCGGCCATTACGGAGGCTCGGAGTTCAAGGTCAAAATGCGACTCAACACGTTGCTTCGTTACAGTCTTAGCCACGCCCTTACTATGACGTCCCTCGAATTGACGCGATAGCAAGTTTCCAAGCCAGCGCTCAAGAAGAGGAATGATACCTCGCATGAAGAAAAGCCAGACACGCCAGGCAGGTGCCCAGAAACCACATCCAGGGCCCTTTCCAACGGGTCCGCTGTTGAACCGGTAGTAAATAAGATGCTTCAGATCTTTACATGATCGGATCTGATGCATAAGCTTATACTTGTAACGGTACATACCAGTCAACTGGCCAACGTGGTTGAAGGCGTAGAGGATACCATCCGCCAATTGGAAAGCATCAATGTTACCTAAACGATATTGCACCTGCGCATCGACGATGAGCTTAGTCAAGCGCAATATCTCACGCATCAGGTGGAACGCATTTCCGAATCGCGACTTCTTTCGCTCCTTCGTCGTTAGCGTCTTCACGGGTTTAAGATTGAAATTGTAATCTAGATGGAGGTATGTAAGATTCTTTCGGTGGATTAGGAGGTTTAGCATGTTAAATCCCTGTCGACAAACTTGAAGACCAGCTTCAACCCAGTCAATCGTCGTCTGCTGGAAGAACTTGGTCTGCTTCAAGCTCTTTAGGAGACTCTGGCGATTCAGCGCCTTCGGTTTCTTCTTGTGAAGCTCATTGAGAACGTAAGTCTTGAGGAGCTTCTGGTACGATACTCGGACTTTGACGGGCTGCTTCGGAGGGCAGTGCTCAAGATACCACTGCTTCACAAGCGGGACGTCTTGCGCACGAACCATACGGCCTGATCGACGATCAAAAGGGAAGGGAGCCCACCAGAGGGCAATGGCAGATGACGTATCTTCAGTGTAGAGATCTTCATCGGCTAAGAAAGGTTCAACGCCGGCTGGCAGCTCGAAAGCATCTTCTTCGGGCTCTTCGAGATTACCGGCACCGAATATCTCGTCCTCGTGGCTGATCGTAATGTTCTTCGGGGCAACAGAGCGGGAGGAAATGGGGTTGATCATGGGATCGAAATGAAATGCGGGCAAATTAGGGTCTTCAGATTTAGTGTACACGATTTGGGGATGAGAGTACCAGTTGAACTGGACACTCCGGGGAAGGGAGTTATAAAGGTAGGGATAGGCGACCCGGTACTCGGTTCGGATGGGAAAGCGGAAGATGATTCTGTCGATGGCGTTGAACTCTCCGAAATCCTCATCATTCGGGTCGATATCCTTGTATAACGGCTCGAACCGAGGACCGCCGGGTAGCGCAACATTTAGCGCTTTGGCGGTAAGGAAACTCTTCAAGTCAAAAAGGTAGAAATAGTTTTGGTCTACTATCTCGCTCAGCAGCGGGCGACTAAGCCGGTGAAGAGCAGCCATCTGTGGTAGACTAAGATTCCACTGCTTATAACTAGGCCCATTGACGTGTCCAGTATCGACCAAGGGTCGATGGTCATAGAACCATTCGTATACGGCACCATCTTCTTCCTCGTCGAGTTCCATCTGAATTGGTTCTAACGGTTCCACATCCTCGATATTTTCCGACCATGACAACGGAGGTTCTTCGTCATCAAACGGTGGGAATCTCATCCTCTTGAACAGCCTTCGGTCACTCTTCTCCTTCCTCATGGTCAACCACATAGTAGCCCATTGTGCATGGAACACGGGCGGAATAACTCGAGGAATCTCGTTTACGAGCGTCAGACAACCGTTAACGTGGTACAACACCTTAACTTCCCTTGCCGATTCCCACGGCATGGGCATGTTCTCTAGCAACTTCATAACCGCGTGCGGCATGAATTTCAGCGCACCGAGATAGCTTCGCTTATCACTAGTATATTTTTTCTGGGACACATCTCCGATATCCTTCACGATCTTACGCAGATGCTCAGGAGGCATATCAGCCTTCTGAGTTTCCACGAAGCCTCCCTTGCGCTTCTCGCCGAAGCGGTTTCGCTGATTCCGGAGCCATTCCTTCTTCTTCTGCGCGAACTTCGCGGTCTGCAGGTCGGTTGGAGGCCGGTATCCAGGGGGAGGAGGAGCTGGAGCTCCAGGCGGTGGAGGAAGGAAATCCGATGGGGGACCTGGAGGAGGAGGAGGAGGCGGCGGCGGTGGCCCCCATCCGGGAGGAGGTGGAGGGGGTGGGAAAGACGACATCTCGAAGCTGATAGATATCGATATTACGCGACTTTTTTGATGCTGTCGCTATCGCGGCGCGATCTGTCGCGCGATGATGCTAAGGACGCCAAATACAGCCGGATAAAGGCGTCGGCTCCTAGCAATCCCGAAATAGAAAATTAGAATTAAGTTCGTACTCTAGCGCGTCGTCTCCCTAATTGACCAACGCGAAAGATCGTTGTGAAGGTTAAAGTTGATGAAATGATAGAATTGCCTAGGGGCAATTTTTCCTATGACCCAGTTCGGGAATCCTAGGTCTCCACCCAATTCTTTGAACTTTTGAACATGCTGGGATGAGACTCGAGTGATTACATAAGGACTTGAAACTTTAGTCTTCAGGTAGTCACGTGGCTTGAGATATGTGGCTTCACAAAAGGCTAGTGAATGTGGCTAAGTAGATAACCCCACACTTGATTTTTCATTGGTTCAATCCATAAGCGGGCTAAAGATCCATCCCACACATCTCTTCCGTAAAAAACACCAAAATTCCACATCCCTCACAAAAAAAGTTGCAAAGGAAGAAGTTAAACCATTCCATCAGCAACAGCAGTCACAATGGCCAACAACCGAGTCACCTACCGCCGTCGCAACCCGTACGTCTTCTAATACAATTGAAATATTCGTCGAATTCGAGTAATTCCTACTGCTAGGAACGCGCAAGGCTAACGTGTCGCTTAAAGGTACAACACCACCTCCAACAAGACCCGTGTCGTCAAGACTCCCGGTGGTCAGTTGCGAGCTCTTCACATCAAGAAGCGAGGAACCGCTCCCAAATGTGGTGACTGCGGTGTCAAGCTCCCTGGCGTAAGTAAATTCGTTTTCTTCGGGTTTATAGGTACTATAGAGATGGTGGAATAGAAGTTAGAGAGTTCGGGTCAACACCGCCTTCTACGACAACAACTACCATGTTCCTATCGCCTGGAACGTACTGGTATTTTGGCACAGGACCAGATTTTCGCAACTCTATCAACTGGGGCGCAGATTTTGTTGCATTCGATGAAACATCTACAAAGACAACATGGTGGTCAAATTCAAGCTTATCAAACTGATACTAACTATCAAATAACAGATTCCCGCCCTCCGACCCCGCGAATACTCCCAGATCTCCCACCCCAAGAAGACCGTCCAGCGAGCGTACGGCGGTTCAAGATGCGGTAACTGCGTGCGAGACAGAATCGTGCGCGCTTTCCTGATTGAGGAGCAGAAGATCGTGAAGAAGGTGCTGAAGGAGCAGAGCGAGGGTTCCAAGAAGAAATAAACTACCGAATGACTCTGGGATGGAATGGTTCGGCCTTCATTGATTTGGTGTTCAGAGGGACAGGGCTGCATGTCATGCGAGCGGCTACTAAATAGCCCGTATCTGTTTCTAGGGCTTCTAGGGCTTCTTCTCATGGTCTAGATGATCGGAATGGTATAAACGACATCAGGACTACCACTATTCGTATCGTTCCTACGCATTAATGCGAATATGCCGACTTGATGAATGTGGTAGTTTATTTCTAGTGGTAGCGTACGCTTGCCCTATATTTTTAACTGCGAGACCACATCGGTATCAACTCTCTTTCTCCATTCATGTGATTCTACAGAAGACGTAGGCATCCTTCTCGGATTATAGTATCTCGTAATTCATTAGACCTGCTTTCCAACTTTACTGACAGTAACGCCAAACTTAAGACCCAAATATGGTATTTGTTCTAGTTTTCTGATGAGCTTATGAACAACTACACTTTGGAATTAAATGCCTATAATATGATTATATAATAATATGATAATTAGGATTGTATTTTAACTTAAATATCTTGTAATTCATGAAATAGCGAGCTAATTTGAACTTGAACAGCTAATAAGTCTGTTATAGACATGAGTTGAGCGTCTACCAGTGATAGTGCTATAATTTGTGCTTACGCATATTAATACAGTATAAACTACTCACGGTGTATACAGTGCAAGCTTCAACATGATGACGTTCAACCCACCATCTTTTTGCGCAAGCTCTAGCTCCCCCGAATGAAAAAGATAGGAAACTCCAGATAGTATAACGCAATGGGATTTGATATTAAAAGTTAATATATATAATATATATGAATTACGGCCATGGTTTCTGCAACACGGGCTTCTCGGCCTTTAAATCGATTTACCACAATTTTGCGCCAGCCGGGCCTCCAAAGCCGCCGGCCACTTTTCATAACAAATGCGCTCCGTACTGCGGCGAACCGCAGGGTTTCCCCGTGCGCGACATCGCAGTTCCACACGACTGCCTCGCGCTGTGCAGACGAAGAGCCATCCCGTGCCGACCTTTCGGCCCTAGATGTGCTAGGCAATACGCCGGTGCCCGCTACTTCTGTGGACGTCTGCACGTCAAACGGCTTCCACCTCAACAGCGGCGCAAAAGTCACCGACGGCTCCGGCGTCCTCTTAGTGAACGGCGAAGCCTTCACGTGGCGCCCGTGGGTAGCCCGCGGCGAGAAGCGACTGCTAAATAAGAAGGGGCAGTGGGAAGTGCCTAACGATGCCTTCGGCGTGCTTGGATTGCTTTGGCCTCGACCAGGTGAGCATTCCGGCTACGTCCTGAGGAGTTTGCTACTGACCAGGGTACGCAGATCTCTTAATACTTGGCCTCGGTCCCGAGATCCGGCCAATAAGTCCGGAACTAAGAAGGCACATAAGCAGCTTGGGTATAAGGGTAGATATTCTAGACACGCAAAATGCAGCCGCGCAGTATAACCTGCTGGCAACCGAGAGAGGAGTTGACGATGTTGCGGCCGCTCTGATACCCATTGGCTGGAAGGAGAGCTTGGGTGCTGCTTGAGCGATGCACGGGTGTCAATAGCAAAGGCCATAACTCTACACTCGGGGATGAAACGACGCAACGCACATAACCCGAAACGACTGGTCGGTTTATATGAAGGGCTTACTATATTACTAAGTAGTTAAGAGGTTAAGTCGTCACTTTGGTCTCATTCTAGGCTATGCCATTATCTATATCTAAAGAATACACAAGTCCGATTTTACAAGACTCGGCAGGTGGCCGAGGCAAACATAGGTAGGTGTACTATATTGTACTACGGAGTATGTATATTAGACGAAAACTCAAATACCACTCGGATATAGGTACGTGTTAGCATGACTCGAGTAAAAGGGGACTTTGGGCAAATCGTCAACGCTGGTACTCCAACGACGAACTTAGAAGTTTCATATCTTGTAATTTACCATGACCTGTCTGAATATTTATTTCAAGTAAAATATAGGGTTTAGTTATTATGCCAGCATTTTGTGCAAATACGATTTAGAAGACGGGTTCCATCCTGACGGATAACTCATTGCCGTCTTGGCGAAGTAGTCGGAGTACCAAGCCTGAGTTAAGGTTGATATTGAGTCATTTGGTATAACTATACATGAGAATACATGAATTTAATGTATTTTTCCATCCCAACTTATAGACCACTCTTTTCGTCCTCCCAGATTTCTTAGACATTTCCATGTCTCACTACTAAACCAAAGTCGGATTCAGGAGAAACAAGAACGCAGGTACATGATTGAACTTGACTCAGCCTTGCATTTTGTGGCTGATGCAATTCATTTTACAAGTTTTAATAGGTCAATCGGAACAATCCAATAACAGCCTTCTCGAGAAACACGTTGAGGCGCTATGACGATTCAGTGGCTGAAAGGGATGTTGAGTTATGACATATTTTCTCTCTCATCCGATATAATTGGTCTTGGCCGTTCGGGTGCTAAAAGTTTAGCTTAGTTTTTCAGGTATTCCGTACCCAATACCAATACCGTATCTGATAGTCGAATCACTTCCTCGAATCGCTACTCACCTCACATATGCTGTACGACCATAGCCAAACGGGTGATATCTTATTATTAGATATCCCAGTATCTCCCAGTATCTCCCAGTATCTGACAATTCATGGCTTTTTAATTTGACTTGCATCGCACCACCACATATATATATTTCCCTAAGGGGGCGTCGTTATCTTATTTCATCATCTCCTTTGTCGGTTTTTGAATTGCAGCCCAACGAATGAATCATCTGGAGACGATATTTTCATCTGTCGCGGAAGCTTTGAATATTGCATGAGAGTCGCATGCGATCTCCTCTCTCCTTAGAGGGAGAGAACTAATCAACGCCGGGGCCGTCACGCACGATAAGATTCCTAAACATCCAAGTCATTACTTACACGCATTGCACTCTACCTTACCCACCTACCTATATATAACGTCGAGATTCCTCGTATTTCATCTGTGCTCTTTCGCTTCGAACGCCATTATCTAACACCTTTTAAGTGGTAAGTCGCATCGCATATTCAACAATCTCCTTACATCCCATCCGCCTCCCTGAAATGGTGCGCAACAGCAAACCGATTCCTTCGACTCGGTCAAGGTCCACTATCATTGCCACTTTGGGCGCATCACATCTTTCATTAATAACTACTTTATCTCGTACATTTTCCTTCTCGCAGGATTGAGTTGTTCCCAATGACTTATTCCCACGCAGCGGACGCTTTCGTCGAAGCCAGGCGGAACGTCCTCGGCCTCATCATCTTCTTAGGGGGGAGTGTATGGTTTCTCTATCTACGAAATCGAATGGCCAAGACCCGAGCCGACGGGGCCGAGTCGAAAGATGCGGACGCCACGGATCCCCCGCTGCTCCGGAAGCACTCCGAGATAGTGTCATACACCGCTAACCGGAGCGGTATTACTTATCCTGGTATTCGCGTCTTCTACCGCCGCCATCCCAAGGCAGAAGAGCTTCCTCAAGATCCGGCTCCCTTGCCTCTCGTGGTATTTATTCATGGTCTCGGAGGTTCCATCGCCCAATTCCACCCCCTTCTCACTAGCCTCGTCAATTCCGCATCATGCCTAGCTGTGGACCTACCCGGTTGCGGTCGATCCCAGTTTGCCCCGACGTCGTGGGACGCGTACACTACGGGCGCCCTCGCCGACTTGCTCGAGACCGTCATAGACGGCTATCGGGAAAAGAACCAAGGGCTTGTCCTAGTCGCTCATAGTATGGGGACCGCAATCGCAGCCCGCATCGCCAACAAGCAGTCTCACGTGATGGGATTGATCGCAGTATGCCCCGTGTCAGGGCCGGTACCGCAGCGCGCCGTGCGTAGCATCCGCGTGCTCCTCTCGCTTCCGGATTTCATCTTTAATCTCTGGCGGGCTTGGGATAGATGGGGCGGCCCCGAGAGCGCCAGCGTCAAGCGCTTCGTCGGTCCCGGAGCGGACCTCGAGACCCGGCAGCTTCAAGACAAATTTAATACCCAGAGTCGGACGCCCGTATTCCGTCGAATGGCATGGGGCGCATTGCCGACGTACTCCAAAGATGGGAAGTTTGTTGGGGGTCTGTTTGGCGAGCCTACCTGGGCCGGCCTCAACATTCCCGTCTACCTCATCGGTGGCAAGTATGATACGGTAACACCACCTACGGAAATAGAAAAGATTCGCAGCCTCCTCGAATCGACAACAAAACCGGCCGTAGCCTCTGGAGCCGCGTCTCCTGACAAGACCCGGTCCGCACGCTCAAAGACGCCAGTCGACGATAGTTCCCCTGACGATCTGTCCAGCACCAGCGAGGCGGGCGCTATCGTAGACGCCGCAGCCCCGGTAAACACTACATCTGCTTCACGAGCGCGCGTACCAGACTCGATCGAGGCTATTACCGATGACGATTTTACGCGGAAGCAACAGCAGACAGCGCACGTAGAAGAACATTACGAAGACCCTACTACACCCAGGGAGGATTCTATCGGCGGCATCCCCCCGCAGCCGCGACACCCAGCCAAGATCGTCAAAACTACGATATTACCAGCCGGACATGCCATGCTTTACACGCCAAATACGGTTCGCACCTTAGCGGGGCTCATTGGCGACTTTATGAACGATCACATCACCGGTCGATTTTCTCTGTAAGTTGGCCCCCGTCTCTTTGATAATCTTATCCTTTTAACATAGGCAAAACAGCGGCTGGCAATTGCAACACCTCTCGCGCGACGGTAAGTGGGATGTAAAAAATCTTGCCAAGTGGAAAAGCGTCCAGCCCGTCTCCGAGCCTATCGGCGGCGTCTTTCGTGCCATGAAGACGCTGCGCGAGGTCGACGAAGAGCACTCACCTCAAGTCTTTACGGCTAAGTGGTAAATTCTATCCCGTTCTCCGTTCGTAACTTCCTACTAACCCTTTCCAGGGGCCATATCGTCAAGGATATTATAGATATCAGTCATGCAGACCCCGTCTACGACCCTAAGAGTTTCGGGGAGGGAATCAAGTATCACAAATTCCCAACGGTATCTAAAATTCCACCGACGAATGCCGAGGTGGCCAGCTTCATCAAACTAGTAGACCAGATCCGAGAGGAGAAAGCGGAACGTGGAGATGACGAGCACCACATGATCGGCGTTCATTGTCACTACGGATTCAACCGCACCGGTTACTTCGTCGTGTGCTACCTCGTCGAACGCTGCGGATACGGAGTCCAACAAGCTATCGACGAGTTCGCGGCGAAGCGGCCGAACGGCATCAGACACTCGCACTTTCTCGACCGCCTTTTCGTTCGCTACGCTCCTGCAACGCAGAAGTGATTTTCTACGGATCCCATCGCATCTCTCGGGTACTTTTCGCTGGAGTTAGCTCGTTTGGCGTTAGGATAATCGTAAAGCTCGGGTTTAGAACTGGGTCGGCGCGAGGATTTTCTACTTCGTATCTTCTCTTTTCTCCTCTTTTCTAGAGTTCACCCTGTACCACTACTGGAGCGTTTCTATCTCGACAGTATAGGCGTTTACCTAATAGAGAGCTACCTACTTGTTCTGCGTTATGGCTGTACTTGGGTGTCTCACTGGGATTGATTCGTTCGATGGAATTTAACAGATAGGGCGCGCTTATCGCGAAGCTGTGTAAATTCTCATGAATGCAAATGACATAAGACAGCCAAGTCTCGCCTAATATAGTTTATCACTATACAGACCAGATTGAACTCAACCATAGCTAGTATCCCGGCCTGATATTTCACATCACATATACGATGGACTAAAAGATGTCTGCCATGCTACTTCGTATATTGAGAATCTATCATAACGTCTTCGCTAAAGATACCGCAGCTCGCTATCCCAGTGCTTGCTCTAAGCCAAACCAGATGGGTATCATAAGGTGTGCAAGTCTATGCAATATGACGAGATTCCGGAATAAACCGCTTCGCTCTTAAGTGAATCCAACCAACGCCAACTCTAGGACAATAAAAAGACACTCTACTCCGGGGTGAAAACCCCACTTCCCCTAATCAAATATTATTGCGTCCCCCTATCTTTCTCTCAGCGCATAACTCCCTTCTCCTATTGTTGAGCACATTTCGCGAGACTGCGCCGATTAGGTACCTGTGTACCGCCGGATCGAAGCTAGCGATTCCTATGGGGATGCTCGATGCGGCACTGGGGCTCTGACCTGATTTCTTGCTAGTGTCAGGACTCTCTGCGATGTTCTGTGCTTGAGGCTGCGCAGGTCCTTCTTGTCGGGACTCTTTACCCTCGTGGGCAGGACCAGAGTTCGGAAGAGGTCCCTGTTGGTCTGGGTTCTCTGGCACATTTCCAGGCCAGGTAGAGGTAACGCCAGGGATGCTTAAGAGAGTGGTAGGAAGACGTAGCGCGCTATCGGTCTGAGTCTGAACGGGGCGCGTCTGGGAGGAGGGGGTATGGCTGGCGCCTGCTTTGATGGACGAGGAGGCGATCTTACCCGACGTCGATATTTCCTGGCTACCCGACCCGACGGCAACTATTGTTGGTGTGGTGGCGGTCGCTATATCCTTGCTTGCATCTTGTGCGTTCCTGTCTGCTTGCCGGGTCTCAGTGCTCACAGGCGCGCGAGGTGGTGTGTATAGCGCAGGATTTGGCCGCTCCCACGGGACCCAGGAGGTAGATCTACGCTGATATGTTTGGGGAGTCTAGGGGATAGTTAATGGTCGCGCATGAAGAAGGATATGGAGATTAGTATTAATTTACCAGAAAAGCAGTAGCAAATCGCGGGCCGCGTCGGCAAAGAGCTCCAGAGATGACCCTCATTATGTCAGGTATGGTTAATTAACGGTGATGCTAGGTAGTGGGGATGTTGAAAGATGACGAGGGCGATGAAGAGGGTAAAGAATAATTAAAATAGACTTGTTCGTTGAAAAACGAGGGAACGTGTATTCTTGGAAGTCCCGAGACGCTACTATATGTATTTGGTTTGACAGATAGAAAGGAACAGTGGACTAGCTAGGTGCTACCTGGCTACCTTGGTTAATAGACTCTATATAATACCTAGGTATTCTCGACGGTCGACTTGATATAAACCTTAAATATTTACTATGAAGAAGGACTAGGTCGTAGCGTATGTGATGAGGTAGCCAATGTTACCAATTTGTGTGATAAGGAGATGCTACACAATGTCGGATGAATAAATATGTGACAAACTACCTAAGGAGTTCTATCATGCCACCAGGAGTGACTTGTGGTATTATTGTTGTAACGATCTCGGGAAAAGAGCAAAACAACCGTTGATTTAATAGAGTACCTAGGTATGCAAGCGTGTGCATACCTAGGTATACTTTGGGTTGGATCGAATGGGGTGGTTATGGATATACATATATACTTTGTTGCCTAGATAATTTTCTGAGCTGAACTAAAGGTAAGGTAGGTAGCTAAACGCTTATATAGAGCTCAAGGCGCCTCATTAGGTTATGCCTCAGCCCATGACTGAGAAGTATGAGATGATGTTTAGGGGTTAAGGGGATGGGGGATGGGGGATGCGGGCAAGAGATGAGGATACCTATAAACTATATCGAAACACAAAGCATTATGTAACTTAGATAAGACTAGGAAACTGGATGTATAGGTAACTATAATCCCTAGGTAAGGTACCTATGTTCCATTGTTTACGGTGACTCGGAAAACAAGTAGTCCGCGCTTACCTATGACTCAGGCTATACACAAGGAAATGTATATCTAAGGTGTATTCAATGGATATATAATAGTAGATTCTCAACTTTCACCTTTTTCTGTATATTCGGTTGGAAACTCATACATCCATATAGCTTAGGTACCTACCTACTTATACCTATAGGTAACTAATAGAACATAAAATGAAAAATATCGGAGACAATGCCCGAGATAGGTATCTGAATAGGGGGACTATACATACCTAGGTATAGTGCACTACGTTCCCAAGCAGTTAGGAATTTGAATACGTACCTATCTACCTATCGAGTATAATACCTAGTTACACGCATAAATATCCTAGCCTACCTAGGTACCTACCTATTTCTTCGAAGCCATGGAGCCGAACTTCCTAAAGTCCTCGAAGATCGCTCGCGGAAACACCAGTGGAAATCAGTATCTTACGTGGTTGCAAAACTAGAAGAAGGTTTACAAGAGAAGGAAATAAGTTGGGGATTGCAAGCAAAACTACAGGTTCCATCTGACCATTTCAAACCAAGGCTGCCGCATACTACGGGCAAGGTACCTCTTAATGTAGCTGATCGTTGTTTCAAGGCGCAGGAAGGTATTGACATGTGTAGCGCCTCCGGTTTGTTGTAGTGCAGCTGCCCAAAACACTTTTCGTGCAAGTAGGTACCTACACCATGCGTCTAGGTGCGACGTAATACCTCTCAACGGAAAGTGCCTAGTTC
Source organism: Entonaema liquescens (assembly GCA_902805475.1). NCBI lineage: Eukaryota > Fungi > Ascomycota > Sordariomycetes > Xylariales > Xylariaceae > Entonaema > Entonaema liquescens. The sequence goes on from CADCSX010000007.1 coordinate 2,539,776, forward strand.
TATATAGGTAGGTGCCTAGCCTTCTATCCTCTTACAAGGTGGTGCGCGCTTTATATACTCGATGTACCTCTGTATATCCTGTATACCCACCATTCCCTGGCTGCTGCCACCAACACGGCCGGCAATGGGACTGCTGCCACAAACACGGCTGACAATGGGAGACCGTCGTCAACGCCCCTGCCAACGGGGCTGCCACAACCGAATGGGTACCGCTGGAAATATAGCTGATACTAGAATCTACCGCCACCACAACTGATACCTGTCAGGATTCTTCTCTTGTCTAATTCAATCAACTTCAACATTAAGGCTGGCCTCACAATTTGGTAGCCTGGATAGCCTTTGCTGGGTACCTAGTTGTTCATGCAGAGCCGTAGGCTTTGATAGCTAGGTAGACTTAGAGCAATTATCGAAAACTAGCAATCCACGCAAACCTCTCTTTAGTTTACAAAAGGATTCGGCGTAGTTACTTCCCTTGATTGTAGCTGTGCACTGATAGGGGCACTTATAATCTATTATCTAGGTACCTATACCTAGGCAGGTATAAGGGCGTCCTTGACAGCCTTTCACCCAGTATAGAATCGACCTCTTAAACCTGACACCTATAGGGACGTATGCAGATAACTCTACACTGCGTGTCTAGATACCTACATATGTAAGTTGCTGAAGCGTTTGTACGTATACAATTATATCTTCTTGTAATTACCTAGGTTGTCCCGAAAAGAGTACCTATCTGCATCGTCTTCAACGCTGTTGTCGACATTGTTGTCAACCATAGTGTCGTCGACCTCGTCGGCGCTGTCGTCAGCCATTTCGCGTGATTTGAGATCGCTGAATCGTAGGCTTTTTATAGGAATGAAAGCGCCAGTAACTTATTGGTGAAGTAATTGAGAATGTAACAGAGACCTATTGCAGGATGTCACAATTAAATTATGATGCACAGGCTTATTGTGATACTCACCAATGAATATTTATCAGATACCAGTCCAGAGAAAAAAGATATAGGTGTGAAGAAGTAGGAAAGAACTTTGCGAGATATGACAATCCTTTGTGAAGAATCACAAAAGAATCTGCACACCCTGCTTATGCGATGAGACTTTTGCTGAGGAAAGCAAAATCAAGTGCTATATTGCAATGCTTTACCAAGTTGTCGCAACGAGGACGTTGCGATTCTCTCGAAAGGGGGCATTTGCTAGGATTGTTATCAATTGTATCGATTATATATCGATAATTGCTGATAGCTATAAACCTTAACCATAGCCCTGAGATAGTATTGCCTACACAGTAAAGAGAGAATATCTCCATTCTCTAAGTCAACGCAATCAAGTTCATGCATCATTGAAAGTCTACCTAACAATTGGTAGCCTCACATATTCTAGGAAGGAATGGTCTTTTAGACATCGTCACCAACGATAGTTACGATGACTAAGCCAACCTATGTCAAGGCCTGACATAATGTCAACCTAATATATATATATGTATAAAAGAATAGAATAGAATACAGGGAATTTTAGTACAGGGCCTTGAAGGCCTTATATAAAAGACATTGCAGTATAAGTACGCACACGCAAAAGTCAATTGAAAAGATTACGGGTTACGGGCTACTACGGGCTACAGGTTACGGCTACTGCTATTTGTTTTACCACTACACTATAAGGTTGACGATTAAAAATATAAAGTAATTAAAGCTTGCCATATTGGAATATATGAAGTCTATTTCGGGGATATACAAACTACCCGTACATACCCAAGCTTGACATTGTTAAATCTTACATGTAAGGTACCTACCTAGGTAACATCCATTATATTGAATCATGACATAAATTATTACTTATAAACTGACTGCCTGGTTACCGTCACTAGGGCTAGTAATAATTACGATTCGGAAACTACTATTGACATAATGAATATTTAGAAATAGTGTTTAGTTCTACTGGGTTGTAAGTACCTGTTACATAACTGGTACAACAAGCCTTACAGATAGTGTGAACAGGGTGTTGGAGGCCTGTAATTATGTAATTATACTGACATTATTGCTGTATGTGGCCGCCTCCTACGGATAAGGTTGGATGTACCTGCCAACATGCCTAACTTCCCGTACATGTAAGGAAAGCACAATGTTAGGCGGCTACCTAGCTGGGAATACAGGCTGGGCCAGTAATTATGTTAGGTAAATTTCGTGAGCACTCTTCTATTTTGAATTTCCCTCCCTTCTTCCGCAAATTCAACATAATGAAGTAAGTATATGACCTCATACTGTTGGTGCGCTTTCCATTCAATATCTAATCCGGCTACACTCTGATGTCCTAGCATGCTTTTTATCACGCTTTATTCGTATCATCAAGTTGTAATAACTTCCAATTGCTTTCACACTTGCATGCCGCCTAACACATCCCGTTTCCCGCAACCAAAAGCACCATTAGAAACGCACCCAGTCACATATCAAAATGCTGGATAAAGACATATGCCAACTATGGTAATTATAGCACCGTAAATACATATATCAGATACGCTCATTATTGCGGCGGCGGCCGGGGTCCCCCCCCGTAAGAACGGAGGGGGTGGGCGCACCCATCCGACTTCGAATAAGAAAGTAAGTAACTTGCCTACGATATTAATAAATTTACCTAAATTGAATAACTACCTAGGTATTCAGTTATTAATAATACACTTAGAAACGAACGAAGTCGAGAAGACAATTAGAGCATGAGCTCCGGAGGCTTGAAGAACGGTTGAGTGTTCTCGAGCGGCAGGTTGGTTTATCATTATCCTTTCTTAAATTACGCATATCTCATTCATGGTATAGGTATTTGGCGGGGCCAACGCCGATACTATCAAGACTGAGAGAGCCATTGCCGACACAGAGATAAAGGCAGAATAGGCACGTGAGGGATCTCCGCCGATAAAGAGAGAAGATAATGAGTAAATTAATGCCAAAAGTATACGTTTTTCTATCTGATCTCACCAGACCGTGTTCTTTATGGTGATTCTTATGTGACCTGTATCGATTCGTGATGGTCTCTCTGACTGATATTGATGGAATCTAGGGTAACTGGGTATGGATGGACTGAGCTAGATTTTCCCACCTATAGGTGATTTCAAACCATAAGGCATTGCTAATTGTATCCACAGACAGCGAGCTGACAGGTGGAAATTGCATCGTTGGAGTAGGCGACTAGGCCCCTTGGCGAATGTCACCTAGTAGTTCAACAGCTATCTACGTTTATAAATAAGTCGAGTTTATGGCACTAGGCTTGACAATACCTATAGAAAAAGAGCCTATGAGAATGCTACATATAGCTACGTCTCTGTTAATATGAAGTTTTTACTCCTTATCTTTGCCACTGGGACCGTAGCCTCCAGATCATATCTGACATGGACAGCAGACTCTTTTATCCAACACGGCGTGAAGCCGACACAGGGATATGGTGAAGCGACCCTTTACTCAGGGTACGAGGCTGCGTACGATCTAACTCAGTCTGAGAGGTATGCAAAGTGGTACCGGGGGCAGATTGACGGCGCCGTAGTGTTAGAAAACGGCACAATCAAGGATTGGAAAAGCGAGTTTTATTCTTTGGACAACTATCGGATCGGCAACAACATCCTGTGGTGGTACGAGCACACGCAGCTTGCAAAATACAAGCAGGCCGCAGATGTCATTCGTAGGCAGTTGGATCGGCACCCGCGAACTGTTACGGGCGGCTTCTGGCACCGCAAGCCCAACTATCCTAACCAGATGTGGCTCGATGGCATCTTCATGGCGGATAGCTTCTATGCGAAGTGGACGCGCTTATTTGACGCGGAGAACGGGACTGCATGGGACGATATCGCGCTCCAGTACGACAATATTGACGCGCATACACGAAACCAGACATCGCAGCTCTTAGTTCACGGATATGATGAAAGCAAACAAGCAGTCTGGGCCGACCCGGTGACGGGTGCCGCGCCGTTGGTATGGGGCAGAGCCGTTGGCTGGTACTTTATGAGTTTGCTCGAAGTGATCCCCCTATTCCCGTTAGAACACCCTGGCCGCGAACGGCTTATTCGCTATTTTACGACCCTCGCGGCGGGTCTGAAGGAAGCGCAGGATAGCGATTCTGGGGGCTGGTGGCTTATTATGAGCCAGCCGTATCAAGGGGCGCCGGGGAATTACATCGAGAGCAGCGCTGCGGCCATGTTTACATTCGGTTGGCTGAAGGGACTCCGGCTGGGTTTACTCGACGAGAGCGAGTACCTCGAGCCGGCGCGCAAGGCGTACAACGGACTTGTGGAGAAGTTCGTGAGGGTGGATGACGAGGGCGTTCTCAATTGGGAGGGGACGGTGGAAGTTGGTTCACTGAGCAGCAATGGCACTTACGAGGTAAAGTTTGGGAATTACCTATCAAGCTGATATATGCATGCTAACTGTGATCTGTGTAGTACTACATCTCGGTACCCCTGGTTGAAAATGACCACAGGGGAGCGGGATCGTTCATGCTTGCGTCCTATGAAATGGAGAGGCGTTCAGATGTTGAAGGCTAGGCGAGGATTCTGACGCGATCGCATTCTACGAACCGTTTGAATACCTTTATGCATAGTATGGAGTAAGACTTGCTCTAAAGAGAGAGACTACCTGTGTGCATACCTGGCAAGCGAGTGTCGCATCTCGTCGCGTCGCGCAGTAGCCGGTTTTATTTCTTAAGATGAATTAGCAGTGTCTCTAGCACATCGGTTTTCGAGCTCGTCTCTATTGGAAGCAATCTTAAGTGCTTCCTAAGCCTTCTAGTGTGAAATGGTCGTATGGCATGCGAGCTTGTCAGAATTCTGTGATTAAAACTATGATTGGCCTGAACTTGAGAGTCTCAGCATGAGCTTCGATACTTCGGCACGTCTAAAAGGACATGGGGTAAACCAAGGCACCGCGTCTTTTTGTATGAACCAAGCCCGAAGGATTTCTGGCTCAATGCTACGCTGGCTAAGCCATAGTATTAGGTAGTTGAAAATCAAGTTAACTGAACGTAAGGAATGAAAAGAAGAAAAGAAGAACATGCTGTCATGCTGACGATGGGCAATATGTCAGTTGAAATTGAAATTGTATTGCATTGGGTACCTATCTGGTATCTATTGAGTTGGAGTTCTGCGCCAGGCGTTCGTTGTTGACAGCGGGGAAAAAAAATTTAAAAAAAAATACGGGGATATGCCTTAACCGGAGATATCCGATCACAGATGGCTGTGGGGAAAAGGAGCATTAGCGCTTGTAAGATGAAAACTACAGGGGCCAGACACGGCTGGAGTTGTCCTAGCTCCTTTTTCATACAGCACACAAAACTTTTCACTCATCGACGAATACCACCTACGCTCACAGAGTCGTGAATAGTTCACCTTCGACAGCAATGATAGTTATATTAAATTAATCATAATCCATTTATCAACTCCGAGCGTTCTCCTCGTCGGCGGCATCATCGCTAATAGTGCTGGTTCCTCCCCCTTGCCCCTCAGCTATAACTTGTGTCCTCACTACTTGTCCCGCTGGCGTCACATAAATATTTGCGACGGCCTCCAGACCTGGGAACGGCTTGTATTCGTAAGACAATTCGTATTCTGTCTTCCCATCAATCGTAATAGTTCTGTTATGTCCGGTGAACGTCATGTCTCGGCTGTAGTAACCCACTACTTGGCGGCCATGCTCGTCTCCGTTGTTATCAAGCAGGGAATCATAGATGCTACCGTTCTGTGCCAGAATACGGTTAGTGTGTGTTTGGCCGGAATAGTCGTTAACAGAGTAGAGGATATTGTAGGCTAGGTTGTAATCTAGTAGGTCTCGCTTGGAGTTGGTTGCGGAAGCCGTACTTGATGACGATGTTGAGCTCTCCCCCAGCTCGTCGGTAAGGTTCCCGACGATATTTCCAACGCTCTTCCCAAGAGTCGCGACGATAGGATTCAAATCAACAGTATTCAACACATCTCCCACCATCTGGACAACATTTCCAAGTCTGGCTTCCAGTTCCACTTTCGCGCTCACGTTCTCGATCTTTAAAGACACTCTATCGATCGAAGCAGCCACACCAGCTGTGAAATGCAGCAGATTTAACACTCTGGCGTCGAGATTTATCTTGGCGGTTATGTTGTCAACCTCGATGTCGATTTCGCCTACAGATACGGAAGCGTTGAGGTAAACATCTGGTTCTTCGGGAAGGTCGACACCGGGAGTATCTGCCGTTTCGTAATTGACTGATTCCGGATCCCCGCGCTTTCTGAGGTCATAGCCAATATAGCCGTCATCTTGTGCTATGCCAAAAGCTAGTAGCGAGGAGCTACAGAGCAACGAAAGTAACAAATGGTTGCGCATCTTTCCTAGAGAGCGAATGTATGACAGAGCGACAGCATCCTACGAAACCATCGAGACACCGAGGGCTTACTGGCACACGGATCTCATATAAGGTCGAATCGTAGATGTGGGCGCTTCAAGCATCAATACCGCTAGTCTTATACCCCTGCTTGAGCTAGAGGCTTCATTCCAAGTTTTAAGAGATTGCACATAATGCGATGACAACTCAATCCTAGGTTTCGATTCGACAAGATATGCCGGAGCGCGTTCTAGCCACTAGAAAACCATCTAACCCCTGACTAGCACGGAGAATATCCCAGAACGGTTTCCGTGACAAGTGTCGCCCCCAAGCTATCGTCCTATGCCATTGTTCGTGCTAGGTATCATCTAGACTAACAACAAGGATTATTCAAGGCTAGTAGAGCGCAGACGGGCCCCTAGCTATAATTTGTATGCAGTCTTAAGCTAAAATACGCTTACGGGACTTCTATCATTTCAAAATGACAGTCCTCCCTCGATGTAAGCTCCGGTTTGATCCTCGCGAGGATGTACGGTATTTTGAATCAAGTCTTTTAATCTTCTGTTTCCTTTACTAGGCAGAAGGTTCCTGTCTCCAGACCTTCTCTCAGTTTACCGTCGTCTTATTCCCCAAAATGAAGTCGTTCATTTCTAAGGCTATTATTGCCTTTGTGCTATTTGCACTATTTTCCGTCACACTAGCGCAGACTGCTTCCTCAACATCAGATGCAGGCCCAACAGAGACACCATCCGAAGGGATCACGTCGCAACCGCAAGTGACGCCTACGGATACTATCACAGGGACTGACTCCAGCACGGCGGTGTCGTCGTCATCCACGACAACAGGCGAAAGTAGTGGAAGCGAGACTACAACGAGTGCCCCTTCATACGGCAGTATGCCACCGGATGTTCTTTTGAAGGTCCCAGAACTCCATGTTGGAAGGATTGAGCTAGACGTGGACAACTTGAATGCGGAAATTAACCTTGCCGCGCAAGTAGCAAACCTGGTAGAACTCAACGCTGGCATTCAGGTCGGCGTGACCAAGGTGAACATCACTATCGCTGACGTCAATGCCAACTTGGACCTGGTAATCAGGTTAGGCAACCTAGCCGATATAGTCAACAGGACGTTAGAGTCGCTAAATCTAAACCCGCTGCTCATCAACGTGCTCAACGAGGCTACGGATCTCGTTGATGTCGTGATCGGAGCTGTGGATGGTCTGCTCGGCTCGATCGTCAATGGGGACTCAAAGATCAACTTCCTTATAGACAACCTCGGAAACATCGTACAAGAGGTTGAAGGAACAGCAGGAAAATTGTTGAGCTCGATCGTGGGTAATTACGAGCAGAACATGACGTATACTGGCGCGCAAGAAATCTTGGACAATGGCCTCATCCAAAAGACATACAAGTACGACGCGCTTTCTGCGCTTGTTAATATCGTGTTCAACGCTGCTGGGCAAGTAGTCCAGGCGGTCGTCGTAAAGGGCAATGGGGGCAATGGGGGCAGCAGCACGTCAACAGCTACGGCTGTACCTACAGGCGGAGCTAGAAGATAGTTGGGATAAGAAATTAATTGATATACCACCATATTGGAAGAATACACATCGAAAGGAGGAACGTGGGGGAGCAAGCAATATCATCAACGTTTCAAGCCATCCGCCCCTTTATGAAGAATGTAAAGTTTTGCCGAAGTCTTCTTATAAGGTTCCATCTCTTGTGAACGCATTTCCATTTTTTACTAACTCCCGCCCGTAACACAGAAACGCTTGAGGTCTAATATTGTTTCCATATTAAGTACGCCTATGGTTGCGCCTCAACTACTTCAATAACTTTATGGTCCACCCATGCGGCGATTGTGCGTTCAGCAAAGACATCTACGCGCTCCTTGGTCTGCAAGATATACCCACAGACGGGCCATATCAAGTTCGTCAAGTAGGACTTCTTATACTCAATCATGAGTTCCTCGTCGTTTCTATCAAGTCTTGGCCCACCCAGCTTGTGTAGAGTTGAAAGGTAGTAATCTAGTATTGCCATCTCATGGGTTCGTCGATCCTCAACGGTCATCATAGTTGACACGAAGTAGACGAGGTCGTGGAAGCATGAAGCAAAATGAAACACCGACCAGTCTAGGAAGCGTATGTGGCCCTCCGCTGTGAAGTAGGTATTTCCCATATGAGTATCGCCGTGCAGCAGCGTGCGAAACTTGGGATTCCGTTGCGCATAATACTTCTTCTGTGCCCTCCTAACACGTTCGCCATCCATCCAGTGCTCTGGTAGCGTAGGCCGCCCAGGCTCCCGCACGACGCTATCCCAGGGCTGAGTAACGAACGTCATAGCTGGGTCGTAGTTGTTATCGATCCCTAGGTGTTCGTTAATTATTACATGCCTCGATCCTAGCTCTCGAAGCCGCCCGGGAATACTTACAAGGATAGTCCTCCTGACTCTTCCCCCAGAACTGGGCGTGTAAGCCAGCTATCTGGTAGACACCTTCGAGCACTGTTTCAAGGGGATAAGAGGCAGCCTCGGCTGGAAACGTGCATCCCTCATGCACCAAATCCGACATGATGGTAATGCCTTGCTGGTCATTTCTCCCTCCCCACCATCCCTTTGGATAACCCATGTGCTTGATAACCGGCGCGATTTTGGCGAAGAAATCGGCTTCGCGCTGCGCCAGGCTCAGAGTCCATGGCTGTGACTTGAACGTTGCAGGGTCAAATATACCCTTAATACAGATGTGCGATGGCCGTGTGCTTTGATCGTCTGCTTCATTTTCGTATTCGATAAAGTAGAACAGCTTGCTGCCCGTACCAAACTTGGACCGCGTCAAGGTAACGGACTTGATATCGTGTCCTAATTTAGACCCGAGCCACTTAGCTGTAAGCTCATCAGGGAGTAAAGGGAGACTTTCGGTAGGCGTCTCGTTCTCGGATGCCATACTTGTAATCCTCTTGGCAAGAAAGAGGGAGAATCCTGAAGGGGGCAGCCCACAAGAAGCGTCTAATGGCAACGTGAATTACCGGCCGGGACGAAGCATATTATAGCTCTGGGTCATGATCCAAGGCCACTTGACCTACTATCTTTTGAATGAGCGGTGTAAGCAAGGAGGTCAGGTTCTACTACAACTCATATTTATAAACATTGAAGACTGAATTTGACGATGATTGGGGATATGGAAGGTGAGCGCGGTCACTACTGGCCCCGCATGTAAGCTGTATAGCGACTTATCACATTTCACTCAACTCCTATGGTGGTCAGTTTCTTGATCCTAATCAATCCATAGTCTTTTAGATGCAGGACCTAAACCCAAAGGACTATACCTGATATCTCAATAGTTACTGGGGAGTAGTTAGTTCATTAGGTAATTATGTATACCAATGTCTTCCAAGAAGTTATTTCCCGCTGTCACTAGGACGTGGTTTTTAGGTGAAGTATTATACTGCTACTTGAAAGGGGTGTGATGTGTCAGCGTTAGCTCTAATAGGAAGTTCGTTCCTTATTGTACCGCCACACCTTTTCCAACTCTATCAAGAAGAGCCGCTGATTAGTCTAGGTTAACGCGTAACTCCCGATGAGACTCGGGGCGTAAGATGCAGCTTTGATGGGTCTCGGGAGAATTTTCGGAGAGAGTAATAGCTTCCGTGTAACGACGGAGAAGACATACGGCTATAAATAATTTAGTCTCACATTATGTGGCAATCATTGGTGATGAATAGAGTGTCTCCAGATGCTTGTACCATCATCTATATGCTCCGAGGAAGTGTCGGAATACGATAATTGAGAGGGAGAATGCGAACACTAGAAACTCGCATGAGATGATTTTGATCTGTTGTCTTAATCTGTCGTAATATCTGTCGTAATATCTGTGTGTACTGCACCTTATACTTGCATTTCACTTATTCAAAGTGAAGCCCGGCTTTTGGGACGACTAATATTTCTAATCTTTATCCATACCTTATTGAGGGCTACCTTACGATATATATACCCTTGTGCTACTCTCACTATCTCTTATTCGTTTATTAGCATATACCTTTCTAGTTTTATTAGAATATGGTAGTGAAGTGAATCTTTCTTGAGTTAACTCACCATACCATGAATATGATTAGGCGGGGTGTTACTTGGGTATATTTTTTCTGTATTTAATTAACTAAGCAGTTTTCAGTTCCGCACCACAACCCCATACACTACCTCTTAAACCTAAGATAAACTGTAATAATCTTATAGAAGCTAATAATATCATATAGTACAAGTATATGTTAACTAATAGAATAATGTTGTCTATAGTCTAGGTACGAAGTACATACATCCCCTAAGAGGCTAACGGATTACATAATTATGAGGTACCTAGATACTCAGCCAAGGGAACTAAATATGAATCATTTTTACTCATCCCTTGTCATTTCTTGTCACCTCACTTTTTGTCTTTTGAGTCACATCATTGGTCTTAACGGAGAGTTTAGGCTTGTAAAATGAAAATCGCCTCGTTATGCCTAGATGTAGAGTGGCATGCCGAAAGGCTGCCTGCGAAAGAATGTATCTATTTAATGATCTATCGCACGCTCCCATGGTAGAGTTGACTTGAATATTTGTATAATAATATAATAATCTTACGAACAATAACCCGACGACTCTTCACGACATCTCAACAACTAGACCTATTGTGCCAAGTTCTGAAACTGACGACGCCACACACGCACCAGGACATACATACAGTTAACATGACCGACACAACGGACGCAAGCGCTGTCGCGGACCAACCGACACTGAGTATTGCAAAAGCCCCTTCATACTGTAGACTCTGTAATGTAGAGCTGAGCGTCGAGCAAACGTGGAAGGCCCATCTTAAAAGTGATGAGCAGTAAGTCATCCGTTTCTTGACTAAGAACTGCTTTAAGCTAATACTTTTCATTGTAGTGTGTATAAACTTCGATTGAAGGTAGCTGAGCCTGGAAGTGTCACATCGCCACTACCACCCCCCTTTTCAACAGATGCTAGTCAAACAAAAAGCACGGCATCATCACGCGCTCAGAAGCAAGGTGATCCCCATGCTAGTGCTGCCCGAGACCAAAATGTCACCAGCGACACAGAATATGAAACAGAAGATGAACTGGAAGACGAGTTGGAAGAAGAACCACCAGCGCCGGATTTTGACCCTGGCACATGCCTGTTCTGCACGCAAGAGTCCGACATATTGGACAATAACATGTCACATATGGCTACTATGCATGGCTTCAGCGTACCGTTCCAAGATTTTCTGGCCGTTGACCTCGAGATGCTCGTGGAGTACTTACACTTTATTATCTACGGTTATCGAGAGTGCATATGCTGTGGTAAGCGGCGGAGCACTGTTGAGGGTATTCAGCAACACATGGTAGCTAAGAGCCACTGCCGATTCGACATATCTGCGGAGACCGAGGAATTCTATGAAATGCCACAGTCAGAAAATACCATAACTGAGCAGGCGCAACATGATGGCATAATGCCCGTGCGCTTACCATCCGGAAAGCTTATCTCACATCGGAAGAATCCCGACGCCCAAGATCCTCACGCCAAACCCCGACCCGCTCGCAGGGAAACACCAGAGCAACATCCAAACCGCCCTCTAGACTCGACCACCCCACCCCCAGGGACCTCCTCGAGCCCTAGCCTCGAGGTTGCCCAACGGGGAGGGAACGGGAGCGGTGAAGTCGTGCGTAGCAGCGAGGCTATACTTGCCGCGCAGCTGTCTAAGCTGAGAATTGCGGGTGATAGGATACAGCACAAGGAAGAGAAGCGGAGACGATGGAGGCTAGAACGGGCACAGAATATCATTTCGCTCAAACGTTTTAAGCTAGATAGTGCTGATGGTCGGATGGGTCGCCAATTTTAGGCACCACCTGGCTGTAAATTTGGTTCTCATGTCAATCTGTACCTATGATAGTGCCATTCTTAGTTAATGCCTTGGTATAATAGTGCCAGAAATCTAGGTGATGTTGATATGACTACCTATTTAGGCCGCAAGAAATGACTCTAGGTGCTTCATGTACGCCTCCCGTTGATCGACATGTGAGAAATGCGCAGCATTGTCTAGCGTTATCCATTTAACCTTCTCAATTTTATCGAAGAATGGCTGCATTGCGACATCCTGTGCTTCGTCCTGCGCTCCATTGATCAAGAGTGTTGGTACCTGGATTTTGTGTAGCAACGGAATACAAGTCCAGTCGCGAAGGGAACCAGAGATATACATCTCGCTTGGGCCGTACCTTTTCATGAGGTTAGTCGATCTGTTTGCCTAGGTACATAGTTTTGGGTAAAAGTATTAGATCTTACATAGTGCCGTAAGTCGTAGAGTCTTTGGCAAGCCAATTGAGAGCAGCCTGGACCTCGGGCGCTGGCCACGGTCTCGCGAGACTGAAATGCCGCTTGTAGAAGACTTCCATAGCCGCCTCGTATTCCGGAGTCTCAAACTCCTCCTTCTCCTCTGCGCGGTCAAGGGTTTCCTGGATGTCCGGAGGGAGCTGCTTTCTCAGGGCATTGATACCTTCTCGCCACGCATCCATACTAGCAAGACTGTTAGAGAAGACCAGGCGTCGGAGATTCCCCGAACTTGTTGGTGTTGACGCCCACTCTGCAGCAAGCATGCCGCCCCACGAATGTCCATAGACATCAATCGGTCGCGACTTGAGATTCAGCTTAGTAATGAGATTGTCGAGCTCGTTCTTGAACAAGTCCACGGACCAAAAGGCTTCGTCGCCATTTTTCTCTGGCAGATGGGTCGAGCGCCCATTTCCGATTTGGTCATAAAATATGAGCGGCCTCGAGGATGAAAGATCACTCAAGGGAAGCAGGTAATCATGACATGCTCCTGGTCCTCCATGCAGCACAACTAGAGGGGGGGCAGATGATTCGAGATCACCAACAATCTTGTACCAAGTATGGCAAGGCTTGGAGAGGCCGGGAACGTCGAACTGAACAGTGCCCTCTGCCATTTTCCGACCCGAAATTCCAGAAACCTTATAATTGAAAGCCTTGCTTATAGTGTCATACAGTATGCATTTGTGACAATAAGCAGTGAGGGTGTAAATGTGTAGTAAATCGCAAAGATGGCGGGAGCCGTATGAGAAGAAATAGCTATGAAAGGGATGTGTTTAATTACTCAAGTCTTGTGATGGTTGTACATAAGGGATGGACTTGGACCGGGTACATAAAGCATTCACTAAATTCCTTTATGTGTGTTTGTTATTACTTGAAGCGCCTTAAGATGCGTGTTGGTCATTCTTGAACGGGCCGGGCCTGACGTTGTAACCCGCTAGCAAGCCTATTGCTCTCGATCATACATCAATGGTTTTCTAATTTACGCATATAGTATCCGGGTTCGACAGAAATTCTTTTCTAGGAAGAACATTCTAATCGCCAATTCGTTAGATGGTATATATATCCCGATTTTTTGGTATCTCTTCCGGGGAAATATGAATATCGCGGGCCGGTCGTTGAGGTGGAGTTTCCGTAAAGTGTGGAGGTGATGCCGTCGAACCGCTAAGCTGCGGCTGAAATAGTCATAATACTACCTACGAGGAGGAAGACTCGCATTGATGTTCGGGGTAGCCGGAAATATTCCACTTTGGCATCCCTGGATGAGGATGACATAAGAGATCCTTCTCGCCTTGTGCCGCGCAGGTACTGAGGGAAGACAGCTCGGGCGGTATTGGTTTGACCAATCATGTTTGCTAATTAAAAGGATAGCATTTTACCGACCCCGTGTTATGCAAGTAGCTTTTGACTAGGGAAACCCTTGGATACAACTATAGCCTTCATTGGTTTACGCGAGTAAAATAGCTGGACCGGATCGGTGGGGTTATAGGATGGTGGGATTGAACACACCAGGCAGCAAGTGGGCTGCCTTGACCATCGTTCTCGAAATATAAAATCAAACTCCGTGTGCATTCGGACGTTTTATTTCACCTAGAATTTCTCCTGATATTTATATCGAAATATCACATCAATCATGGTACGAGGAGTAGGTCAACTTCTGACATTTGGCTGGAAGAGAACGCCGAACGAAATGTCACAGCCAACGGAAGCGTCCGTGCCTATTGATGCTACGCGACGCAAAATGGAACTGAGGGTACCGCTCGCAAGCAAGATTCTAGAACACCCCGACTCAATTGACTCCCAATTGCAATCCCCTCTCTTTGGAAAGCTCCCAAGGGAATTGCGCGACCTGGTCTGGCGCTACTCTTTAACGCGCTATGAGGATCTCGACCACCTCTACGATGTTACAAAGAGGTATGCTAGACCCGGACAAGCCGCCCCGCTACGAGTCGCAGTTCAGCTGCTTGAAACGTGCCGGGCGGTATACGTTGAGGCTTACCTTACACCCTTCCAAGTCAACCCTCTAAAGGTATTCCACGGGGATAACGAGGACATTCCCCCGCCAATCCCACTCACACGCACGACGGAGGACCAGTTCCTATGTAAGAAGTTAAAATATTGGCAATTTGCGAATATATCATCCGTAGAGACAACACTGCAGCAGCTTAATTTAGAAGGAGGTAAGTCAGCCTAGACAATTATGAACCAAGAGTGTCTTATAGTCTCTAACGTGGATGCCAGGTGGGCTTGAGCGGATATCTCGTCTGGTCGGGACGATAGGTCGACACCACGGACAGGAGAGCCGAGGTCACGCGGCGTTAACTGGCTACGCCTGTTTCGTAGCACCTACAGATTCCGATGAAAGCACTGATGAAGCCGGCTTTGAAGGAAAAGTTGATAGTCCGCTGCCATCTCTGCCGAACCCACTCATCGGTAGAAAGATTACTCACTTATCTATCCGCATGTCTCGCACCGACTGGTGGGGTTGGAGCAGCAGTCCTGAGCAGTACCTCTTTTCCTCCCGGGAGAAGCTTCGTTTGGAGCCTATGATTAATGTGACACTCCTTGGGGGGAGGTCAGAAAACTACTTAGCTATGACAAAGGGGTATGAAGCGCGGAAAGCGGGTAACGAGCCAGACTTCGGACTGGACGATTTCGAAAAGCAGGGGCGCTGGGGCTTACAGGTTGGAGAGTATTGGCCAGACCTCACGACTCTCGAGCTTGTCCTGGAAACGTTTTCATGCAAGAAGAATCAGCTGGACCGTGTCATCCAGTGTGCTAAACTCTGGACTTTTCCGCTGGAAGATGGATTTTACCTTGCGTGGAACGGTAAAGAAGAAGAAGAAATTCGATGGCGCGGTGCCGATATTTATGGGTATGAGCATGGTCAGGACTGGTTCATAACCGACAATGTACCCCAAGGTACTGAAACTGAAGACCCGGCAACGATCCAATGTAGGCCCTCTCAAGGTGCCCAGGGAAGCGATCCGAACAGTCAGAAATTCATTATCCAAACGTTGACTTTTGAACGGAAAAGAAATGAAGAACGCGTCGACGCGGATACCTAGGTGTTTAAGCATTGCGCGAGAAGTAGTGGAGGAAAGATGTTGAGCTCAGGGGTTAAGGTGAGGTTACATACTTTCCATCTTTTCTCTCTAATATCTAACATCCTAATAGGAACGAAATATCATATAACTACCTCTTAGAGTTATCTATCAAATCTTCAACATATTAAAACAGACCCAAGCAATATGTATATCGTTGATAAAGCCCGAGTGTTGTCGTCCATTCATTTTAAGTTTAAATCCAAGTATTAGGTAAAGTTATACCTCCAACTGGATGACAGTTGCTCACTTGGTGCCTGCCTGCTACTCCAGAAGTCACTCGACTATAAGGTAGTCGCGTATTTACTTAGGTATGCGTCTCTCAGGTAGGTACCCAGGTTTTACGTAACCATTAACTCTAATCGGGTGTCTGTTAAAAGTCGGACGCACCTTACTCTTCGTATGCGAAGCTAGAAACGTGGATAGTACTTTCTCTCCGTATGAATAACCGCATAGATGTGCGTCTCATGTCATGTCTCCTTCTTCTTCTTCTCTCTCAAACTTTAATGGAATGAGTCAATCTTCATCCCACTTCGATTGTTTAACCATTTCTTCCATCTACACTACTCATCTCATACCAATCTCATACCATCTCATACCCATCTCAAGCGCGTCTTAAGTGATAGGGATTACCTATTGTCACATTCCTAAGTCCTAAGCATCGTGAATAAGCAAAGATGGGCCGTTGGGGAATGCGTAAGATTTTGTGCCCATCTTGTGACGCTTGCCCTAGTCTCAACTTCGGTTCTGACCCTACTTATAGGTCTCTTCGAGGGCGATCAGGACCTTGATCTCGCGTCGGAGATTGATGAAGCTTTTAGAGACGGCACAGATTGCATGGGCTTGTTCGTCATGGTCAATCAAATCACCATAGTTCCTCCTGCGGTGGCACAAATGCATTACCATTCAGCGGAGCATCAAGAGGCAGTAGCCGAGCATGTTATCGAAATGCGCGCGAAGCTAGACACGGACGGGTTTGGCCAGAAGTTGATTCGTTACTGGCGTGCGAAGGAGTCGGAATACAATGGTAAATACCGTGTCATCATTGTCGCCGCGTTGATGATGGGCACTGGTGCTAAGATCCATGAGTTGGTCGACCCCCTTTCCCCACAGAGCTAGCTTCTACAGACACTAACAGCAGCTCTTTAAGATCGGACATGCAACATTTTCGCGAACTTGTCCCACAGGTCAATTGCAACGCACATTATACACTACCTCTATTTGATCAAGGCTTTCGTCAGCCAGGCCGAGCTCAGTTTCTTGCTGCCCTTGACAATTATAAGCCAGGAGAGCCTCGAAGCTTCCAAGAGCGCAGTTGCTTCTATTGCGGTAAAATCCGAGTAGATGTCGGAAAGGCATTAATGACGTGTGGTGGATGTAAGGGTGCTTGGTACTGCAATAAGGTCAGTTATCAATCCACATCTTTATGGGTTTAGCTTACGCGTAGCGGTATCAGGACTGCCAGAAGGCTCATTGGAAAACTCATAAGCCCACCTGCACTGATCCTCGACGAACCTGGTGCCTGAACGTGTGATATTGACCAACGCCAGTCAGATCGTTCGTCATCTCTTATCTGATGTAATTGCTGGGTCACAAGTAGAAAGGTTATAATTGGGACTGTGGCATAAATGGTACAATATCTGATTAGCTATGTCGAGAAACAACATTGAAAGAGGTACCTAGTCGCTAGAAATTCAACTAATATGAGTCTCATCTCGTTGAACCCTTCGTATATCAGTGATTGAACATTCGAGGGTATAGTTGAAAGCAACTATAAGTCACAGAGCGATATTTGATAAAGAATACGCAACTCAATGGTGAATCAAGAAGTCAAGAAGCATACGAAGTAATTACATAAGAGATTTATTCTAGTTAGTTAACTACCAGTATTATAAACTCGGAATTTCCAATCAAAATTGCCGAGATCTCCCGTCCAAGCTAACAAAGTGGATTCTACCCAATGTTTAAAAATACGAGCCTGAACCCTTACCTTAAAGACTTAGCTAACTGTTGTAACTCGACGGTATGGGCTTTGACAGTTCACCTAGTTAAACAACCTCCGTAAGACTTTTATTAATGTGTACCTACGCATTGATACTAACTAGGTAGATATTATAACTAGTTAGTAATCTAGTAGGTAAACGTTAATGTTTATCCGACGTAATTATTTTTTATGTACAGTAGATAAACTCAATAACCACCTCTTAAGACTTTATTATGACTTCATCAAGCAAAGCAACAATTCAAAAGGTAACTAAAGCAATAGTGGTACGAGATTTAATCCTGCTCTCGGCTTCTACCCCGCCTAACCCCGCATAACTACCAGGTAGGTACCCGTAATACTTGACCGTATCGAGACCTTCCCCGCACAATAACCCCGAGCTTCCCCAACGGAGACAACGTTACCTGCTTGAGGAATTTATTTTTCATTCCGCCTTTTTGCTACCGACGCCCTGGACCTACGTATACGAAGAGCTAGATTCTCCAAAACAGGCTGTGGCTAATAAAAGGGCCGATAGAAAACGAGACGACGAATCGATTGCTAGCAACGACGGGTATTCTTCGGAATAAGAAATATGGATTATGGAGTAGATCAAATAGAGTTGGATACTTGCCGTCATACGACTTTTTGCTGGGTAAGTCACTTATGCTGTGATACAATAGCTACCTACTTATCCTTTAAGCTTAATATTACCTAGTTAGTTCTAAGTTACAACTGAATAGAAGAGAGAATAGATCTAAATACATGAATAACATTCGGTCACTTCCATGAGTTAGGTGGTCATTTAATTCTATTCAACTCTAGTTATACACTCAAACAAGTACAACTTTTAGAGGCTATAGAGAATGTAGAAAAAAACGCACATAGGGTGGAGCAGCGTTGCAGAGAGCTATGTATCCAGTGGTTCCGGCACCTTGGCACCCTAAATTACAGTGCAACTCAACTCATATAGGAGTAGTGACGCGGATGATGGCTCAAGAATGCGTACCTAACTCACCACTTTTGTTCAATAGTGCTTTTTGTAAATGCCCATATGTAGAATAGTACATCTTCTAAACAAGATTATCTATACGCGTTTAGCCCTGGAACATATGTTATTAAGAGATTATGAGTAATAAATATATGCGGTGGCCCGATTTCCCCTGCAGATCTTTCCTTAACTCGTTATATAGGGTATGTACCTTAAAGCTCTAATTAACAGATGCGTCATAATAATCCTTCGGGGAAGAGAACTGTCGGTGCTTCCCTTTGCGGTCCTCCCTGTCTTTGACTGCCCCATGGACGCTTTGTTAAGGAAATGTACCCGTTCTTGGGAAGCTTCGATGATTGTTATGACGCCACAACACGCGTATTTCTTAATGATTAGCAGCTACATAACAGCGTCTATTGTCACAACGCCCAACGTAGAACTTTGTCCGTAGAATTCCAACTCACGGGGCTCTATTCGTATTCAACTTCGTCCTATCCGGTCTGGCTTCCTAATTTCGAATTAGATCCTCTGCTGTTTGTTTTCCTTAAATACGGCACAGCAGCGTAGCTAGGTAGTTTTCCTCCAAGCGGAGAACCCTGCTCTCTGTGGGTTGACCGTAACCTTGCAGCGTGGAGAATCTCAAGAGTCCAATCTCTCACCTCGATTAGTCGCATGCAAACTGTTGATCACTTGATCCATAGGCTTACAGGGGAAGTAATTGCTTCGGAAAGTTATTAATAGGGAGACCAGTACTCGATTTTATCGTCCCTTGATGGTCTATCCCTCTCGGACATCACCCTGCCTTCTCATCGGATAGTAAACTGCGGCCGCTCCCGCGTCCCACTACGGCCCGTTAACTCGAGTTCAAGTCCTACGAGCGAACTTCATCCACCGTTACTACCGTATGATAGCCGCGATGCGTCTTGCTCCGTGGGTCGCCGTATTGGCGGTGGCCAAGTCTACTGTAGCGAATGCGGTTAGTCATCCCATCCATGCATCCTCTGTATTTTCCTCAGCCGTCTTCGCAGCCCCTCTTCATATCGTCCATAATACCCCGTAAATTGTCATCGAATTTATCTCTGCCGATTGAGCATTGAGACCCGAGTCCTTTGGGCAGCCTCTATCTCATACGAGGCTCAGCAGCTTGATTTGGTCCCTTTAACAAATGAATTTTTACAATGCAGCTCTACAGACCTTTGGCGCAAATACTACCGATTTCGCAGTTCGTTATATCTGACAGTTCTCAGGTTGAAAAGCGAGATCTCGCCTTCTCAGAGCCACACTATCCTTCTCCTTGGATGAACCCTACTGCTCAAGGATGGGAAGATGCCTATGTCAAAGCTAAGGAATTCGTCTCCCAGCTCACGCTGGCAGAAAAGGTCAATTTGACGACCGGCGTCGGGTGAGTAGTTGCGTTACAAAAGGTAGCTATAGAACTGTATCGGCTGATAAAATGTTAGCTGGCAAGGAGAGCAATGTGTTGGCCAGGTCGGTGCTATTCCCCGACTAGGCTTTCGTAGTCTCTGTATGCAAGACTCTCCATTGGGCATCCGTTTTGCGGACTACGTCTCAGCCTTCTCGTCTGGTCAAACCGTGGCAGCTTCGTTTGATAGGGACCTTATCTACAGGCGAGGTAAAGCCATAGGTGAAGAGAATAAGATTAAAGGCGTCGACGTTGTTCTTGGGCCGGTAGCAGGGCCTATTGGCCGCGCCCCAGCTAGTGGGCGTAACTGGGAAGGGTTTTCTCCTGACCCCTATTTAACTGGAATCGCTATGGCCGAAACAATTAAAGGAATTCAAGATGTTGGTGTGGTTGCTTGCGCTAAGCACTTCATCGGCAATGAGCAAGGTTAGAAGGATACAGTTACCCGCCCCTGAGGAGTAATTGTTAACATAAGCACAGAGCACTTCAGACAAGTCGGTGAATCCCAGGACCGTGGCTACAACATATCCGACACTCTCTCATCAAACATCGATGACAAGACAATGCATGAACTATATCTGTGGCCGTTCGCAGATGCGGTGCGTGCAGGCGTTGGTTCTATCATGTGTGCGTACACGCAACTTAACAATTCGTATTCTTGTCAGAAGTAGGTGCCAAATAGTCGACTACGGTTTGGGTTCCATGCTGACATGGTTATTCTATAGCTCCAAGGCGCTAAATGGCCTTCTAAAGAGTGAATTAGGGTTCCAAGGATTTGTAATGACCGATTGGCAAGCCCATCACTCTGGCGCGGCCAGCGCCGTCGCCGGGCTTGACATGTCGATGCCCGGAGATACCGTCTTCAACTCCGGGTTTAGCTTCTGGGGTACGAATCTTACTCTCGCGGTGCTAAATGGAACAGTACCTCAGTACCGACTTGACGACATGGCAATGAGGATAATGGCAGCGTACTTCAAGGTCGGTAGGACCTTGGACCAGGTCCCGATTAATTTTGATTCGTGGACTCGAGATACCTTTGGACCTATCCACTACGCGGCTAACGAGGGCCATCAACAAATCAATTGGCACGTGGACGCCCGAGAAGATCATGGCGATCTTATCCGAGAGATAGCAGCCAAATCGACTGTGTTACTCAAGAACGACGGTGTTCTCCCGCTAAAGAAGCCCAAGTTTCTTGCAGTCATCGGCGAGGATGCTGGCCCCAGCCCGCTAGGCCCGAATGGATGTGCGGACCATGGTTGTAATTTGGGAACTCTCGCAATGGGATGGGGCTCGGGAACTTCCGACTTCCCTTACCTTATCACTCCTCTCGAGGCTTTACAGGCACAGGCACTCGAAGACCGCACCCGTATCGAGTCCGTTTTGAACAATTCTGCATCAACGACGATCGAATCGCTAGTCAAGCAAGAAGGCGCGACTGCCCTAGTCTTCGTCAATGCCGACTCTGGCGAAGGTTACATCAGTGTCGACGGCAATGAAGGAGACCGTCAAAACCTAACGCTTTGGGGCAACGGTGACGAGCTCATCAAGAATGTGTCTTCTTTGTGCAATAACACGATAGTTGTGATTCACTCGGTCGGACCAACACTTGTGTCGGACTGGTACGACTCACCAAACGTTACAGCTATCCTATGGGCTGGTTTGCCCGGTCAAGAAAGCGGCCGCTCAATCGTCGACGTGCTATACGGCAAGGTTAATCCGGCTGCCCGAACTCCCTTCACGTGGGCGGTGAAGCGAGAAGACTACGGTGCCGACATTCTATATGAGCCCAACAATGGCAATGGCGCGCCCCAACAGGATTTTACTGAAGGCATCTTTATCGACTACCGAGCTTTAGATCGTGCCGAGATTGATCCTATCTTCGAATTCGGGTTCGGGTTGTCATACACGACATTCGAGTACTCGGACATCCAAGTCGAGAAGGCCAATGCTGAGGAATATAAGCCTACTACCGGCAAAAGCGCTGAAGCCCCAACTTTCGGCAACTACTCGACGGAGCTTGAGGATTACCTCTTCCCAAAGTCCTCTTTCCCTTACATCTGGCAGTATATCTATCCGTACGTTAACACTACATCATCGCTCGCGGATGCATCCATGGATCCTGAGTTCGGTAAGACCGCAGAGGAGTTCCTCCCTCCAGGGGCTCTAGAGTCCGCCGCGCAAAACCTAGACCCCGCCGGACCAGCCCTTAAGGATCAACCAGGTGGCAACTCCCATCTATTCGACGATTTGTACACGGTAACTGCTAAAATTACCAACACTGGTGATGTTGCGGGTGATGAGGTCCCTCAGCTCTATGTTTCCTTGGGTGGAAAGGATGATCCTCCAGTAGTCCTTCGTGGCTTTGATCGGATTCGGATTGAGCCAGGCTGCACCGAAGTCTTCTCGGCAACCTTGACGCGACGCGATGTCAGCAACTGGGATGTTGAATCTCAGAACTGGGTTATTACCAGTGCCCCTAAGACCGTATTCGTCGGTCCTAGCAGTCGCAAGTTGCCGTTAAGCGCTCCGCTAGCTTAGGATGCGATATAACAACTGATAGAGTTGCTGATTGGCAATAGCGGCGTAAAAATAGTCTTGTATATAATCTATAATACTAATCCTTGGACTACAACTTAAAGACTATGTCCCCTTGGCGAATAACGTGGTTGTGTAAGCTTGTGTTGAGGGTCGTGGATTGCCAATGTGATTGTTAGGAAAAGATTATAATCGCCCAGGTCAGTTGACGAAATAGAGTTTTTGGAATATTACCTAAGGTACCTTAGATGGTAGGTTTTATACATAGCACTTTCCTTCTGTAGTTCACTTAGGGAGTATTTTGAAACTAGGTAAGTGTCTAATAGTGGAAGGTAAGGTACCTATGAAAGAAGTTGCTGACAAACATTGTAGTTAGTCCGAAGCCAAAGTAAACATAAGGTTCCGGACGCTAGCGCGGACCCACCCCCGGAACCTAATACAACGCCGCATCTTCAACTCAATCAGTACATAGGTATAGGTACCTAGTTCCGTATATAATTGCCAGTCTTATACAACAATATCTCTTTTCATACCCAATACATATTTCTCATGAGGAGTAAGGGGGCTGTTTACCAGCCAGGGAGGCCAGGGAGCCCTGAGTAGAGAGGTCAGAATTTATCTTATAACTAGTCTTATAACTATAAGAATAGGGGGACCACTTACAGTCGTCGCCAATGTCTTCTTTAACGCTCTGTGACTTAACACAGTCTACAGCGGCCTGATCTGTTTGTCTCTTTAGCGGCGAGCAGCGGTCGCCAGAGCACTTTCCATCCATGGCTCGCTGGAGAGCATCGCCCTGCCATCCGAATAGATAATCCCCGTGTAGACCGTATCCCGTAGTGTCGTTCATACTCCATACGAAAGGCTGAGAGCCATCCGCGGGCCACTCGGCTTTGTTGTTAAAGGCACGCGTGTCGAACATAATTTCATACATAATTTGCGGAACTTTAACAGGATGTGTTGAAGGGCAAGCACCTCCACTTTCGAAGGTACCTGATGCCGGATAGGCAACGTGAGACTTATGGTCAGGCGAGTCCAAGTTCTTGCCATCTATTTATCTTATTAGAGTAGTCACATTAATTAGTAGTTTTGGGGTTTCACCAACCCCAGCATGTAGGGAAATGTACGGATACTCTCCATCCTCCTCCGCAGGCGTCTTTAGGAAAGGCTTGTGTGTCGGATCCCGTGCAAGGAGCCCTATATAGATGTAGATTTAGTCCTGTTCAACACAAAGGAATGAAAAAGATTTTTACACCTAACCATCAAATGTAGGTATGTAGTAGGTATTTATATAAGAAGAAAAATATAGAAAATAACTACAACTCACCCACCAAATGGAACCTGTTCCATATTAAACTCGCATCTATAGCAGAGGCCACGCTGCATCGTGCTGGCTTGTCTGTTCATCGGGTCGCCGACTAGCATGCGAAAACCCTGAGAAATGGTCAAAATAGGGGATATTTTTTCCGGGAGCTTCAGGACCCACTTACGGGCGGGAATGCGGTCACTTTAGCGTTAGGCTGGTAGCCACGGATGTAATAGACAGTCATTCCTGCCTCAACGTTAAGTCCTAGGTTGGCGAACTGAGGAACTCTCTTATATGTGCCGTTTCGGGCGCGGAAATATAAGTTGGCAGTCCAGTAGTTGGAGAAGTCCTCAGAATAGGTACAACTAGTACAAGTAGAGACCTTAGGTGGGTCGTGGTCCACGGGTTTCATGGAAGCGTTAAGGGAATTTCCTCCGATAATTTGGTGCATGTGTGCGGAGGGCATATTACCCGGCTCTACGAGCGGATCGATTCTGTCGATGGTAAGCTGGGAACATCCGAAGCGCATAAGCTCCTGCGCAGCAGCCATGTGGACGGCTGCCGCCGCTGGCAGAAGAGATTTCAGCAGCATGTTGGCTCAGAATATGAAAACGTGCTTGGGGAAGGCAGAAGGGTCAGAATAGCCAGCCGGGGAAGCAAGCAGGCCATTATGCTTTTATTCTTCGCCGAGACGGCGGAAGCTATGGCTCTCCGGATAAAGCCAAGACGGACTGGGTAGCTGGACTCGGCGGTTATTGGCTGGGGGGCTATGGTAATGCAACTGCCGCTCAACGAGGCCTTGCCGGTTAATATAACCCTAGGGTCTGGGGGACAGGGCCGGACAGCAAATCTGATGCGAAGTCCAAATTACCTGTGGCGGACGCATTCCTCTTCCGACATATTAAGCGGGGGTAGAGGACTCGGTAGTGTTCCAGCGACCGAATCAAGCCTTCGCCTCAGTAGCCCAACGTCATTGAGCATCAGCTCAAGGCTGCGCGAAAACCGTTTCTGGGTGAGACGGAGCAGGGCTTCCTTAGAACGTACGGGTGTGGGCGCATACCAGCATATGCCGAGACCCCTTTTCTAAATTATTTATATCATCCCAGGAGCAGAAATAGAGGTGCGACCATCCAGCCCAGACATTCTCTAGGTGATGATATTGAGGCAGGCGAATCGCCCACGTTTGGGCGTATGTACAATTTAATATCCTGCACGACCTATAAGCGATTATAAATCTACCAGATCAGGAAAACTTTAGACACCGAGACGTACAGGTAGTATATGCATCTATGACATCCCTCCCCTCTTACACCTATAGCCCCAGAAATGGCCGAGAAGTATGTCACCGCCTCATATAACATGACAAATTCATGTAGCGAATAGGAGACATTCTAGCCGCTAGAATTATTGAGAGGTTCAGTCCTAGGGCTGGTCCAATCTCGGGCGTACGACAATGAAGCGCCATTATAAGATAACGGATATCAAGTCTTAGGGATGTACATATCAAAACATGACAAAAACAGTAGAGGTGTCAGTACTCATTTCTTGCCGTTTTCATGCAACAACTCCCAATATCAGAGGAAGTCCCCTCATTGATACACTACAAGCAGAGTCCCACGTTGGCTTGAAAACACAAATAAGCATCTTAAATGACAACTTCGGTAATTCGGGTCTGTGTTCATACACTTAGCAACACCTGCCTACCTACCTACCTGGGCATGCTACTAGATACGTGAGGAATGAAAATAGTATAAGAAAAGAAAATTGGTTTCCCCTAAAAGTAGCATTACTTTTAAACACATTCTATGGATTACCACCGGTATGATTAACTGTCTTGAACCCCCCTGGCTATACTAGCAGAAAGAAGAAGCTACTGATACTATGTTTTAAGACATTCATCCTACTATGACTATTATTCAAATCAAGTGCAAGATTTTGTGAGAGTGCAACGATAACTAGCTCAGAGGGTAGTATCATCGTCCAGTATTACTTGATGAGCGAAACTAAATTCCTAACACCTTTTCATTATTGTAATAATTATAGGTAAACCCTAATGATAGTACGTAGTACGTATGCGAAGCTTCTATACTCCAGACTACCCCTTTAATGGTTAGATAAGTCTTATGGCTGGACGAGCAAGCTAGAAACGGGCATCCAAGCTACCTAAAGTACTTCAAAAAGTTTTACATAAACTATTCACCCCCACGATTCTTTACAATTCGGATGAAAATTGAGGTAGAGAATGCCGCTTTCACGGCTCAACCGATCCTCTAAGCCTATAATTACTACATCTACCTATGCATATGACCACGACGGCGCATTGCTAGAAAAACATCTCAACTCAACCAGCAATGAACCTGTCTGTTGTAGTACATAGAAATCATATCCAACGCTTCTCATCGCGGAAGCAATCAAAAGAACTAGCATGCCAGGCAACAGACTATCAACAGACTATGAGTATTAGAAATAAAATAAAAGTATGCCAACCTACAGTAAAGAGGTGAGTTGATAGGTATAAGTGGTACAAAGTAAACACAAATATTAAAAATATCCGACTAAATTGCTCCCATAGAATTCACAATCTAAACTTCCTTTACCCAACTCCCCGTCACCAATTTCACTTAACCATTCTTCCCGCCCCTCACCCTAGTCCTAACCCACCGGACAGGAAACGCGTTACAGCTTAAGCTCAGGATACTCCGGCAGACGCCACGCGTAATCTCCCTCTGGCTTCGGTCGATATGTTAGAGGTTCGATCTTGGACACCGCCCATAACACGTTTTGCAGGATCCAAATGCCCAACTTGGAAGACGGGAAGAAAGTACCCATCAGCTCCGTGGGAAGTTTCTGGATCTCGTCGATGCCAGGCCGCACTACCGTATTGTACCCTTTTAGGGCATTGGGGACGTCGTTCTTATGTCGCGCTAGCTCTCCCGCAAGGACGTAAGCGCCGATGAGACATCCTGTCACCCCATACCGGTAAACGGGTAGGGCAATAGCCTGCGTCTCCAAGCAATGCGACCCGGCCCGTATATAGTTGCTTCATTTTGATTTGCGCTAGCTCGTGCGCCCAAAAGTCTGTTGTCGTCTTCATACCGTCTAGCAATCGATCGGTCTGCCAGCCAGCGCCTTTGAATGTCTTCGCAAAGGCTTCCTTCTGCTTCTCGACGGACTCTTCATCCGATTTCCTTAGATTTTCTGCGTCTGCCATGGTGAAGAGCAATACCTGCGTAACCGGGCGCCCACTAGTTCTAGTGAGTAGCATTCTTCTTCCAGGGGCATTATAGAGCCTTGCGAGCGTCCCCTCATCTTCGCTACGTGGAATGGCGTAGTAGGCGGCGTGGACTCCAATTGACTTGAAGGCTTCATCGTTAGCCTCTTGACCAAAAGCCATGCGTCTAGTACGCGATGCCTGGCCGTCTGCCGCTACGACTAAATCGTAGGTTTGCTTCTGCCCGTTGGAGAAAGTGACTTCTACCCCTTTATCGGTCTGGACAAGTTCTGTAAGTTCCTTACTAAACTCGTACGTCAGACCCCCTTTCCCTCCAAGCTGTTTCAATTGTTCATTTTGCTTGATGCTTGCGTCGTATAGCACTCTAACCATGTCACCACGCATGATCTCAAACTCGGATGTCAGAGTCCGACGGCGTTGGCCAGCAGGATTGATGCCTATGAGTGCCTTTCGTCGCCCGCTCGAGTCTAAGACCTCAAGGCCTGTTTCGTCGACGCACGCGTCTTTGATCGCATCGAAGATTCCCATCTTCTTCAAGATATCAACACCTTGGTTCTTGATATCAATTTGCTGACCCGCCACACGCAGGGAGGGAAACCGCTCTATTATGGTAATCTTGTAATTAGGGTCGGTTTTCTGTAGTAAAATTGCAAGGGCCGGACCGGCAACACCTGCACCTACGATCAAGATGTTTAAAGACATCCCGACCGATGAACGTAGCGTCTTGCTATTTTTGTAGCTACAACTACGCTGGGAACTGTTCGTGGTGAAGAATCGGGAGGTTGACAACGGGGTTTGTCGACTAATGCGTCGACTTGATATGAATATATTTCTTTTTACTTTGAAGGTTCTGGAAAGTCTGGATGGGCTTGGAAGAATATGTTCCATGCCGTACTGGGTTGATTGTTGACAAGCCTATGTTTCAGGAACGTAGGTAGAGTAGATATTGCTAGATGGTATGAAACTGGTCCTCGATTAAACAGTCTTATTCTTTCAGAAGTATGGTATTATATACCTAAGAAGACCAATAATCATATATGATATAAAAGCGAATATCACCGAAGGAGATTTGCTTGACCATGCGAGACCGCCTGTTACCTCCGCCCATCCCCGCTTACGGCCGCTTAGGACCGTCTCTCGTTTCTAGGGCCGTAATGCATCTCCTGACTCGGGTTGAAATTTCCTACCTTCGGTACTTCATCTAGAATGTTCTAGCGCGGATTAAAGGTGTTTTAATTCCGAGAAGTTTTGGTGATGGTTCTGCTCACTCGATTTTGTCGGACATATGTAGTGATATAGGATCAGGGGCTACGGGTCCGTTCGCACTCACCAACGAAGAATCCGGCCGTCTTTTCCTCCTCCTTAGTCTTCCGCATAGAGTGTTGCGCAACTCCTAACAAGCCGAAGGGCCTTCTTAAGACCTTACGGTAAACCGAACATCAAGTAATAGCATAGTACTTAAAAATTCGTAGCACCGGACATAGACAATAAGCGATGGATGGCAATCCTTACAATTATATTCGTTATAGGGGATTTTTATCATACGTACCATTTATATTTTTATTATGTATAAGTGCCTATAAAGTAGTCATGAACTGGGTGACTACCTGTCTGAATGGACATGTATAATCAGCGATGTCGTAGTAGGCCTTGACGACTACAGCGCTTATGATCTCAAGGACATTAGGATCTTCGGACCTCAACAGGACCAGCACGGACAACTTCATATTCACATGATTACTTGTATACCTACCTCATAGCTAGCGTTCACATCCCCCTTAACCAAAAATATAGGTAATTACTATACGAAAGAGACAATTTCGGAAGGGGTTCCCTCCCATTGTTAGTCTCGGGTATACCCACCGAAGGCTTGGAAAAGGTTACACTAAACTCTACGCTCATCAGCCCATATGCTTCTATGAGGCCAATCAGATTGAGTAAAGCAAAAGATCAAACTCTAGTCTTTATTATAGACCTTACTACGTTATCCCATAACTCACCTTTCTTAGCTATGGCGATAATACGACAGCTAGTAGGAGACGTTTACCCCTTACATACCTACATATCTCACCGACTTAGAATAGTTCTTTGGGTACTCTTTACTCAAACTTAATTCATGCCAAGCTACATTTTACACGTTACAGGCCTCAAGTTTGCAGTGGTGGTATATTCAGGGCTATCTGTCCAATTGATGGCAATTTTCAACTCTACATGCAGTTCCTCTCGCTCAACCGACGTGAATCATATGCTTAAGCAAATTCACCTATTCACCCCATTGTACGCCACACCACGCTCTTCGCCATGCATAACAGAAAGAATACAGAATCAGGGATCGCACCAGAGGGATGTTAATTAGACTAGTGTGGAGATAGGGTATCGGTGGAATGCAGCAAATCTTTCACATTCCTGTGTCAACGCACGCCCGCCAAGTGATATCCCATAAATACCCAGGACCCGAATGAATGCCGTTCTGAATCACCAGCCAAACATGTCGAGAATACCCTGTGCTTCAGTCTTCGCCATACACTGAATACCTAGTTGCCGATGTTGGGTGCCCTGGAAGAGCTTTCGCAAGCCCTGCGCGACCTTCCAGCCCTCATCTTCGTCAACGATGAATAAATGTCTTCTCCCGTCTTGATCTCGGATTGTAGCGCGGAGGATATGGAGACCGCGACGTCTCGAGTTACTAATATTCGATGATGTAGCATCCCGTCTTCCGTTAGGCGCATGGCGGCAAATATCACTGCACGAATGCAGAAGCTCATTGACACATGTCTCGGCATCGTCGCCTGTTAGCGTTTTCGGATCACCTCGAATTGACGATCGAAAGCGACCTTTAGGTGGTACTTTAGGAGTGATGTTGGACTCGGCAACGCAATGTGCCGGACACCATATCTCCATCGTCTTGAGTGTCCAGGCCTTGACGTCCCAATCTCGCTGCGGCTCGTTGCGGATATCGTCGTCGATGAAGATACCAGCAGATGAGATACGAAGAATCAAACCGTCTGTAACCGGTGCCATACCATTGATGAGTTGAGAAGCTGGTGTTTTAGAGAATTGGTTGAGGAAGCTGTAAACTGCCTTGATGACGATCTTATCCGGGTCATTGGTCTGATAAGGAGGATGCTCAGAGGGCGGAGGCGTTGTCCTTGCTGTTGACTGAGACGCAGCGTACGATGACTCAGTGAAAGTCGTTTCGCCCGACCTTCTTCGAGCATGACTCTTAGGCTGATCGTATGGTCGGAACGAGTAAGTCTCTTCACTAACACCGCTAACACCGCTGACACCACTCGAGTTCTTTGACGTCGTACTTGCCGCTGGAGGTGGTCGCTTGGTAGAAGTACTGCTGGGCCTACTGGATGTAGTACTTGGACTTGGCCTCGGAGGGCTTGGCCTAGCAGGACTTGACTGAGCGGGAGACGGAGGCCTAACCGGCGGTTTTCCATTTGGCCAAGGGTTTGTCTTCTCTCCGACTGACGAGTAAGCGTATGCCCCTCGTCTGTTCTCAGCTTCCCTCAACCTGGCTTCTTCTGCTTCCCTTATCCTAGCTTCTTCGGCCTCTCTTAACCTGGCAGCTTCTTCCCTCTGTCTAGCTGCCTCCAATTCCCTCAGCCTTTCAGCTTCTCTTTGTCTCTCAGCCTCTCGCTGCCTCTCGGCTTCCCTTTCTCTGGCGGCCTCTTCTTCTTTTCGCTTGGCGGCTTCTGCTTCTCTTAGCTTAGCAGCAGCTTCGGCTTCTCTCTGCATGGCAGCCTCTGCCTCCTTTAGCTTCGCCCTCAACGTAGCAGCCTCTTCCTCTCTTAACCGAGCTGCCTCTGCCACTGCCTTAAGCCTAGCTGCTTCAATTGCTTCTTTGACCCGGATAGCCTCCTTTTCTTTAACTTCCCTCTCAAGCTTCTCTCTAAGGGCCCTCTCCTGGTTCAACCGTTCGTGCAGTATACGTTCCCTAGCTTCCCGTATTCTGGCTTCTCTCTGTTCCTTCTCCCGGCGCTCCTTCTCCTGCTGCTCCTTTTCGCGTTGCTCTCTCTCTCGTTCTTCCTTTTCACGCGCCTCGCGTTCCTGTTTCTCCTTCGCTTCTTGCTGACGCCTGGCCTTCTCGCGAGCATCTTTCTCGCGCAGTTCCTTCAGGCGTTTCGCCAACTCCTCTTTCTTGCGCCGTTCAGCTTCCTTAGCCTTTTGCTCCTCTTCTCTAGCCTTGCGTTCCTCTTCCTTTCGTCGCGTCTCTTCTCTAGCCTTTTCCCATGCGCCTTTAGGAGGGTCCTTAGGAGGCTCTCTGGGAGGTTCTTTTGGTGCCTCTTTAGGTGCCTCTTTAGGTGCCTCTTTAGGTGTCTCTTTAGGCGTCTCTTTAGGGAGTTCTGGGGGAATCACCTTGGGCTCCCTAGATGGCTTCTTGGGAGACTCCTTAGATGGTTCCTTTGGGACTTCTTTGTGAACCTGTTTAGGAGCTTCCTTAGGGGCTTCCTTGGGGGCTTCTCGAGGTACTTCTCTAGAGGCTTCTCTGGGGGTTTCTCTGGGTACCTCCCTGGGCTTGGGCTTGGGCTTGGGCTTGGGCTTGGGAGGTTCCTGAGGGGGCTCTTTCGGAGGCTCTGGAGACGGGGCTTGGGGTGGTTCTCGAGGGGGTTCCCGGGGTGGTTCAGGTCGCTGCTCTGGCTGTGGATGTTTCTTCGGCTGTCGTCTCGGCTCTCGCTTCGGCTCCCGTGGCGGTTCTCGCGGAGGCTCACGCGATGGTTCCTGCGGTGATCGTCGTCGAGACTCCGGGGGTGGTTCTGACGCCGCGTCTTCGGGTTCCTTGCCTCGTGCATGCTCTTGCCATGATTGTTTAGGTCGACCCCCGCCGGGTGTCCCAGGTGTTGACCCATGCCGAGGAGGTGGTGGCGCGCCATGAGGTGGAGGCGGCGGAGGAACATCATCATTAGGTGCAGGTCCAGGATTGGGGTTTGGGCCGCTGGAGAAGCCTCCGGTTCCGGGACCATATCCCCAAGAATTTCCGTTATTTCCCCCCGACGCCGGACCACCGCTTTGTTGTGTTCTCCCCAGAGACCACGCCCCAAGCCCAATTGCGATCATCAACAACATCACACCTATATTCCCTAATCCTTGGAAACCACCCAACCACATCTGGAAAACTGGCGCCATGGCCTGGCCTATAACGACCAGGACCAAAGCACTGGCAAATCCCGCGACGAAGCTGTTCAGGTTTGGTTGCAGAGAGGGGAGATACAGGAAACCTGATCCCGAGGAGTGGGGCGGTATGATGAATATGTCATATTTGCCTGGGGGCAGGTTAGGGTTCGCCGGTCGAGGGATATTGCCATGCGGCGGCGGAGGAGGAGGTTGATCCATCGCGACGGTCTAGCCGCCAAGCGGTGAACCTATCGAAGTCGCGACCAAAAGGAAGGTGAACGTCGAACGCAATTGAGAGAATAGAAGAGTCAGGATTATAAAGAATATGGAGGCGAAAAGTGAGGGTATCTTGGAAAGGCCATGAAGGATCGTAACGTCGTAAAAGGTGCTGTCGCTATTACAGATTAGATTATTATCATGATCGCATTGATGGGTGAGTCAATAAGAAGGACAGATTTCCAAAATACAGGATGGAAAGTTGTGAGGTAAGAAAAATCTGCCAAGTTCCAAGAGTCATCTAAGACGGACAGGGGAAAGTGAAGGATAATGACCGAAAGAAGGTAAAGAAAATAAAAACGTAACGTACCGTAGACAGAAGAGAAATGAAGGTAGAAGTTCAAACAGCGCAACGCCTAACTTCCATGCAGATTAGATTAGATGAAGCAGCAAACAGCTTGTATTTTCTCTCAGTCGCAAATCAATCGCATAAATGCAAAGACGAGTATGTAGGATGTCATCAAAAAAAAAAGAGGAGTGGAATAAAGTGGCGGTCATGAAATTCATGAAGCCTTTGTGCAAGTCCTTTTTCTTTAATCTTGGCACCACTGTTTACTTGTGAATTGTTGATGCAGAGATTCTACCTACCGGTACTCGACCAGGTCTGACAGGTCACAACTTTGTGAAAATGGTTGCATCACGCTAAGGATATCTTGGCCAATCATATTTAACGTCTTGCAGGGACAGGTCTGAGCGCAGCGTTATTGTGTCCTATTTAGGTATAGCGTTTATCTATAAAAGGTATAGTGTCTATATGTTTTGTAATTAAGCGTCCCCCCGCAATGCACAACTCAACACCTTCAGCACCTTGCTCATCCTTGTCTACCTTTGTACAACTGTGCAAGTCTGCAGAAAAAAAGAGTTGGGCATAATTCATTTCTATCACAATTCAATTCTCATAGTTATCTAACTTATATTTTTATCTTTCCAATTCATTAGTTACCAAGTTTTGTGGTCCTATCTTAGAACTCGGACTCGAAGTCGAAGTCGAAGCCGAAGTCGAGGACACATACACGATTTACATTAAGTATAGGTATGATAAGCTAAGAGGGCGGAGTCATGACGCTAAGATTGGTTATCCTTCTAGGTATCTTCCTTTACTACCTCTCCGCTGCTCCGCAACGCGCAACGGTCAACCGCCGGCCTCTCGAAAATGAACGATGTTGAAACACGGCTCCAAAACATCGCTTCTAACTGCTGTCAATTGGCTCACGTAGCACCATAACGGTTAATAACCCGCCAGGTCAAATTGCCCAATCTCTTCCATCTGATAACGTTGAATTGTTATCACGAAAGTCCCCACTTCCACTGTCAACCCCATAACGAATCAAAAGTCAATTGGGCAACTCGCTTGTAAACATACCCCTGAGATGGCTGTCATCGGGGAGCTCCCCCGCTTCCGTGTTTACGGTTATCCGTCACATTCGATGAATGACATTCTTCATCACTCACCGAGTCAATTGTTATTATCTCATTGCGATCTTCTACTAAGAGCTAGGGTATCAATTACTGCCACCATTCGCTGATGCCCAAGCAGCCAAGTAGCTTATGTGGTTTTGATAGTGTAAGTGTATATATATTGTACCAAGGTTATAAGACAATCCTTCGGTCGCTTGAGGCTACATAAGCTGGTTGCTAGGCAACACCTTGGCGGCTCGTCCTGTTGTTGGTGCGGGGTTGCTGAGTTGTTTCTCGAAGCACAGCATGTTCATTACTTTATCTCAATCATCGACTAGTATTCTTTTCTCGGGTGTCATTTCAAGGTTATTTAGGTATGATATATATGATCGTAATTAAAATCTCACTGCATAGGTAATTAGAAAATCAATAAGTCTTCTATCAAGCGCATGAATTGCAGTTAGTTATCTACTATCTACCTAGGTAACTAGACTCTTATCACGTTTCATTCTCGGGATCTTGCATCATGGGTGGACGCCACAAAACCCAAGTTGCGGCCTGCATAAAGGGACGGACCGCGATAGCCTTACCGGGTTAATCCGAGCATGCATGTGGAACTTGAGCTCTTTGAGCTCCGTATAAAGAAACCCCCCGAACAGTCTTAAGTGAACAAGATAGGGGTTTCTTCATACTCTTATAAAATTCGAGTCTTTTGGTCAGTCATATCAGTAATATCCTCCATTAGCATATAGAGTAAAGATGAACAATGTCTATTTGATATAAAGTAAATGCAATATATGCAAATTGGGTAGTTACCAGCTATTGTGAGTAAGAATTGACGTATACTTAGGTCAACCAAAATTGACTACCTAATTATAAGATATCTCAGAACAATAATAACTCTAACTATCGGAATGCATAACTGCCTAGATATTAAATTGATACAGGCCTAGATCTACTAGTGTAATTCACTGTATTGCATGATCAGCTCGACCACTCCATAAGATCTCTGTTGTGTGTTTAGAGGAGATAGACTTGCATTCTTAGAATATACTATATAATTGGATCTCTGGTAATATCATATGACTGATTGTATTTCACCTTCGCTAAATATACTCTTATGTCAAAGAGATACTGAGCATTTCCTTGGATCTACCTATGAGAACTATTCCCTAATAAAATATAACTTATATAAGCGCATCATCGATCATTTCAAGTAGCCTAGGCCAGGGATCATCCCACGAATATAGCGGTGACATCAATGTGGTTTCTTATGTTGAAATATGACTTGAGTTTTACCCAATACCAATAGTGTTATCGGATCAATACCTAGGTAGCATCTTACTCTCACGTCCACAAACCCACCGCCACCACTCTACCGCAGTTCAAGAAAAAAAGACTTAACCTAGTGAATATTCAGAGTGTGTGCTTTAGTGATTGGCTCATTCAAG
Organism: Entonaema liquescens; assembly: GCA_902805475.1. Classification (NCBI taxonomy): domain Eukaryota; kingdom Fungi; phylum Ascomycota; class Sordariomycetes; order Xylariales; family Xylariaceae; genus Entonaema; species Entonaema liquescens. The sequence goes on from CADCSX010000007.1 coordinate 2,575,270, forward strand.
GTACTTCATACTACGATAGGGTAGGGTTACAGGATATATAGAAATGTCTTAAAAAGTATATCAACCCAGCGTAAGTCTTATATACCTATAAAGCCTAAGCTGATAGGTATTAGTTGGGCCTCACTACAACTAAGCTCCTTCTAGTAAAGCCATATGTAATTATATCTTTCTATTTATAACATCAACGTTAGTATTACAAGGTTAACAGCTTATTTGAGATTTGAAGTTCTCTATGACTTGAGTTCTTTCATATGGGTGCTCTACTTTATGTATTATCATTCAAAGCACATGCATCAATTCGGAAAATAGTTTCAAATTGAAAGATTTCTAATCATTGCGTTTAACCTAGAAGGTAAGAGAGCATAGTCATAGTGAACTTGAGTCTCAATATTGCCCACAAGTCTAATACCTATGGTTGTGAACCGTAACATAGGACATCTACTATAGTCAGACTTTAGTAAAGGTAGGTAGTCAATCAAACATGATATCAATTCAATCTCAAGATCACGCGGTTATCATGATCTCGAGAGTCTCGTACTTCATGATGCCTGTGACTCAGGCAGCTGCCAACCCCAACAGTTCACCTCCCATAACACATACCGGACCGATCATAAGTAGTGGCGTCTCCTTCGCGGACCGCGATCGGCGCACGGTCTAGAACACTTCTCCTAAAGCTAATGCTACTCTAGTTATTAGTGTCCGGCTCTGGAAGAGTTATGCTTAATTCTACCTATCGACGGTTTCAGTACTCCCCTTAACTACCAAGGTACGTACCTAGTTAGCGAATGATACTACGACAGTGGTTTGCGCTGTATACTGGACCCAGTATTGCTCAGTAGTATAATTCCAAAGCTCTGCAACGATACAACGTATATCATGCTATTATTAGGTGTGCAGGCGACTACATCTGTAGAATGGTATTCATATGAAAGGAATAGTCGCCGAGTAGGTATGAGATGTAATTATTTCCGAAGTTGGAGAATATCCCACACCTCATATCAGGTAATTTGAATATTTTGAAACCAGGAGTTAACGATTTACTAAGAGTATATTTAAAGCTTTTGTTCATTGTCCCGAAAGCGCTCACATATCAAGAGGGCTTTAAAAATATTATCCTCAAGGCTGATTTGCTCGCAGATACTTAATGGAAGTGTCGGACTTTCAATTTAAATCTAACCTCCAACGTCTATATTATTAGCCCAAGCTTTGACAAGACTATTAAAGCTTCTCTCTAAAGCCGGAGGATGTGTGGCAATCCACTTCCCAACAAAAGACTTATGCGCGTTAGATTACATTTCGGACTCTGCCTCGATGATAAATCGTATAAGGGGATTGGAGAAATTTTAAAGAGTAATACTATTTCAAAATTACCTTGCCGGGCCTACAATGCAAATTACCCCACCAAACACTTATAAATAACTGGCAACTAAAATTATTAATAAAATGACATAGCTCCACAACCCTCTTAAATCTCACGATATAAACAATAAAAAATAAACATTACCAAAACGCTACGTTTTTATTTTCTCATATTTAAAAAAAAATAAAAGTAAATGTTATAAATAACATTAAAGTTCGTTTTAAACTTATATTTATATAGAAAATTAGTTATATTTAAATATTTAACATCGTTAATAACATACGTAACACGTCACTTAATAAAACTTTATTTAATTTACATAATATATTTATAAAAATAATACCATTAAACGCGTTTAATTGCGCTAATTAAATTTATATAAATAATTTTTATTAAAAATGTTAATATTATAAAAAAATAATGTAAAAATATTATTATTTACAAATTATTAACTTTTATTTAAAAATTACCAACGTTTATTTATAAATTATTACTTTTTAATTACAAATTATTTCTAAAATAACTTTACGAAATATAATCGCATTTTTTTAAAATTAATATTAATTAATTAATTAAAATCTAAACAATAAAAATATTTTAAAATAAACGTAAATATTTATTATTATAATTAAAAAATATTAAATTTAATTTAAAATAATAAAGTAAAATTATAAAATTATCAATTTACAATAATATTTATACGCAACTGCTGGCAATTATAATTCCAAATAATCTACATTATAGGTCCGGCAAAGTAATCTTGAAATAACATCACTCATTTTAAATGCCGCAGAGAAAGCCCGCCGAAGACAAATTTGCTCTGTTATACGTCTGAATCACCTCAAGCCGAACTCGCTGGGTAGGTAGTCATATATGTAAGATTTTCTCATGTTCGGAACCTCGGAATGTTCGGTGTACGCTCCCTGGTGATTTTGGCAGTAGCCTTACCCTAGTTGTTAATCCTTTAGCAATTGCCAAAGCCCTAGTTTAATGCTAGATGACTGGAGGCGCTGCGGGAACCGGCGCGCTAATAGCTGAACGCAATCTCGAGTATCCGGTTCTAGTCTCAAGCCCGACGCTAATGAGGCTCCGCAAACTTGTCGTATTGATTAGCTTATCAGGCCTCGGTAATCGTATGTTAGCAGTCGAACGTGTAGGAATTTTTCGGATTATCTAGATGGCTGGTATGCCCTGAGCAAGAGGTGGGACTACCGTAATAGTGCGAATCACCTCATACACAATTATTCCTCTTCCAGCAGAAATCCGGTGCCCAGTCCGCGTTCAATCCGCAAGGATTTACGGCGCATTTTAGTAGTTTCACACCTAAGTGTGCTTTATAAGTGAATATCATCGTTGAGTTTTCGTTGGTGCGCAACTACTTGGATTGGTCTTGGCTACAGGGCTGAAGACTTCATATGTCAACTTAAGCTTCACGTTCTTTCTTGCATCATGCAGTGTTTGTCGATGTACACGCCACCTGTTGACGCTAGGAATGAGCCGTGCTTATCAACCAATTGGGACAACCGATCCCGAGCTCAGAACCATGCCCTTGGGACGATAAGGGTGAGGCGAATGATACTATGATAATACATCAGAGCGGAGCCGACTAGGAGGTTAGACCTATCGAGTGACGGAAGGAGGCAAACCAAACTGCGGGTAGAGGCTGGGGTTGGCATGATATCTCTGGCGATGCTCTTACGCCAGACTGGGGTAGTATCTACTTGGTCGTTAGAATCAAAAAGTACATCTATGTAGGTGAAATGCCATTAGCTGCGGAGCCGTATCTAAGTAAGTTGAAGATATCCGAAAATGATATATGTGACGATGGATGGATCCATGATCTACGCATAGAGATGAGTCCAAGCTTTTTATCTATGATATGATCAACGACATCTTTGATGATGATGTGAAGATGAACTTGTGACGTTCAAGATCTGACTCTTGAGGTAGATTATACAAGCTTATCAGCCACGGGCACACATCATGTCAGGGACAGCCGGGTTTAGAACCCATGATGCGATACGCTTCATTACTTTTCACTCGGCCGATGCGTAAGCAAGGGGCAACTATTTCGCCTTTTAGATCCACGATCGCGTGCTTATGAATTTGTAGGTGTAATTCTAGATCAGACCCAATAATTCTTTGAGAATGGCTTCATATGCAAATTGTATCTATTTCTGTGTAGCATGAGGCTACATACCTGAGGTTAAGGAACCTACATATGTGATATTGGAAAATGTTGGAAGTGAGGGCTATGTAAGCTGTTAATGTTCTATGCTAATATTTTAACCACCTAACTAAACTGTGCCGCTTCATAGTAGGTACTTTAATAAGGGGTGAGCCTTAACTTTTAATTGGTTGATAGTTACGTCTGTACAACCACCTTATCTGCACGGGTAAATGAATTTATATGGTTTACAGGTGTACCTGCTATAATAGGGCCGAGTGGACCTGCGAGTTACCCGACTTCCCTCCCAATTACCACTCAATAAACCATCCAATAGGTTATGAGCTTCCTACCCAACTTCTAACTGCTTCACCTGGTTAGGGCGTGTGTCAAAAAAAACAAGTCGCGTGAACAGGAATGGTTAGGAAAATACGGATAAAACAATTGCCTATTTTACCTGATCAAGAAAATGTTCCGTTATACCGCATTGCAATTGGATGCGCTCTATTGGCATTACTTACAGACATACATGACATGTGCAATAGAAATCGATGTGTAGGTGGTGCGGATGAGTTCCGGCTTGGCTACTTGACGTACGTATTAAAAGGATTCAAGAAAAAAAGGAAGGGTCCAATTTGTAATGAGCGGGATATCTCAAACAGCCTCGACTTTATAAGTTACACCGTCTTGAAGCTTGAGTAATCCAGGTAGGTAATCTTTGGAGTCTGGGGAATTAATTTATTTCCGATATCATTACCATGTCACACTTACCACGTTGGATGAATTGTAGCTTAGGTAGGTAGGTACTATGCATGTAGGTACGTTAGGTAATACATTATGTACTGCATCCATGTACTACGCTAAGGAACCGAGGTAAGACTTGACGTTGGAACCGAACGATTGCGAACATATAACATGGACACAATATAATACGTGCATAGTAGATTGATATGGGGTAGCCTATCGTTGCTAGATGCGTCTTTATGGTATTCGCTACCATTCATACTAATCCATACCAATTCATACTATGAATAGTAAAACATTTCATCATATGACTACCTTACCTATTCAGATGCCAGCTCGATCGGAAATAACTGAATCGGAATCTCGCGTGCTCAGGTAATGACCACGCGACCTCGCCCGTAGAAATTGCTCTAGGGGGAAGGATGATATTATAAGTTCCACAAAACTCGAGTTGGAACCCGGAGAAGGCTACTAAATGAGTCGTAGCTCAGCTTTAGAATTTGGTGCTAACGGTTCAATTGTAGCGATACTTGTGGGCGAGTGGAGTAAAGCTTACATCACGGAGTACACATACAGATCTGGATCTAGCATAATAGAGTTAGGTAGGTACATAGGTACCTACATAGGTTTATTTAGGTAGTTAGGTAGTCTTATCAGTTCTTTCCGTGTACTGATTAGGTGCTGATTCATGGAATTGTGGCAAAAGGAATGCCGCGACACCGATTCGAGATTTGGACTAGTGTTGGAATTCTGCCGAAAACAAGACTTTTGTTAGCCATGCTGCCCATGCTGCGACCATGCTGCCATGCGAGCCTCACCGGCTGGGCAGAAGCTTGATGAATCAACAAAAAGAAGCCGTTCAGCTTGGCTTGAAAGCTTGATCGAAGGCTGATGGTTGTTTCTTTTCCGTCTTTGGAGAATAGCGTGTCATGGCATACCATTGGCACGTCGTGGCATGCCGTGGCATATCATGGCATCGAATAATTCGGTTCAGCTTCCATGCAGGCAAAGCCAGGTGTGCCCATGCAATCTCATCCCTGCCAAGCCCGCCAATTGAAGCTTTTGGACCCTTTGCCAACCCGCGCAACCCTCGCAGCCCTCGCAGCCCTCGCTCAGCGTATATACATTCGTCTTGTTAATATGCGCGAGGCGATTGGGTCTTGTACACTAGGATACACTAGGACCGCCAATACAACGTAGCAGTCCCCTAGCAAAAGTCCCATGGGTTGGTTGCAGAAAATCACCTTCCCGTTCCGGCAGAGGTATTACCAGAATTACGAGGGTGCTCCCCCAGCCGTGCTCGACGGATGTAACTCGGTGATATGCGCTAGCTGGTTAAACCCAGTCAGATTTCTTTCACGACTCGGCCGGGGCCTCAAAAGACGATGGAGACGAAAGATACCGGGACAGGGGTAACTAAAACAAACCCCATCGCTAGACCCGCACGCCGCATGGGTGGCACGAAGATAACGGCTTTGTTCGTTCTAACTGGTTGCCGCACCATGCTCGAGACCGAGAGTAGAGAAATGTACTATGTAGAGATACGGAAAGTCCGATAATCTGGTCTCGTAGTCTGGTTCTTCGCTAGTGAGAGTAGTTTCTAAGAACCTGTAAAGATCCTCTCATCTTTTTCGCCCCTCGAGCCTCGCCGCACGCCGAGAACCATCTATAACATGGTTATTGCTTGATACGAGGGACTCACCTAGAGACCCAATCGAGTAGTTTAGATACTCGGTAGTATTTATCCGTGTTGAACCCCATATATACGGTTGCATACCTGGACCTAGTACATACTTAACATCCAGTACAAACGTACCTAGCATAGTTCCCGATAGTGCGGGCCAACCTGGGCTTTTTTAGCATAAATCCCACGGTCCCCTTCGCGGCCACCCTTTCTTGATTGATTCTTGCTTTCTCTGTTTTCTAGTATCGCACTCATCTGCGCAACTGTGAAAGCCGTCCAGAGACAAGGGATTAGCGATGGGTATGTTGAGCACCTGAGAGACTTCGTGTCGACGACGACGACGATGACGACGCCATTGGATTATTTGAACCTTCTCTAATATGTCTCAGGTAACGCAGCGGACCCCGTCGAGCGTGCCTCAGGCACTAGCTCACCCATTGATGAGGAGAAGATGTCAAAGACACCTCCGGGTGATGCCCACAACGCATACCTCGACCCCTCTATAATGGAGGCGGATTACGAGGGCAAGCCGACCGAAGAGGACCTGAAGACTCTTCGTCGAGTCCCCGGCAGCCTGCCTGTCGTCGCCTATCTAATCTGCATAGTAGAGTTCTGCGAAAGAGCTTCTTACTATGGTATTCAGCCCCTGATTAGCAACTATGTTAATCGGCCTTTACCTGAAAATGGTAACGGGTATGGTGCCCCACCGCAAGGGACCCAGCAAACCGCCGGTGCTCTAGGACTCGGAACCGTCACGGCCAATGCCGTCACTCAGTCCTTCAGCATGTTAGCGTATGCGCTGCCCATGCTTTTCGGCTGGCTTGCCGATGTCAAAACTGGACGTTTCAGCCTTATCTGCTGGGGTGTTGCCGTGTTCGGTGTTGCCCACGTCTTGATGGTTGCCGCAGGTGCCAAAGATCTCTTAGCGGCCGGCACGGCCAAGGTTCCCTACTTCCTTTCGGTGTATATTCTATCGATTGGTGCTGGTAAGCTTCTATAATCACGCATTGGTATTGATTGGCTAAGGCTAACGAAGTTTTAAAGCTATGTTCAAGCCCAACGTTTCTCCTCTTCTACTCGACCAAATGACTACGACTGTTCCCAAGGTCATGACGCTGGCTTCCGGAGAGCGTGTTATTCAAGACCCCGAGTCCACTACCGAACGAGTTATGCTTTGGTTTTACCTCTTGATTAACATCGGTGGTTTCATGGGAGTTGCTACATCATACTCGGAGAAGTACGTGGGGTGGTGGCTCGCATTCCTCATCCCTCTTCTACTCTACCTTCCCCTCCCAGTCCTTCTATGGTTCCTCTACAAGCGATTGATCCTTCATCCTCCTGGTGGAAGTGATTTGGGCAACGTTTTCCGTGTCCTCGGTATCTGCTTCCGTCGTGGTGGTTTCAGGAAATTTGGTCGCCATGGTTTCTGGGAGTTAGCTAAGCCGTCGAACTTGGAAGCTGCTGGTCTCGATTACAAGACCTCATGGAACGATGAATTCGTTGAGGACGTGCGACGAACATTTCAAGCTACCGGTATCTTCTGTTTTTCCCGATTCAGTATATTAACGACAATGGTCTGGGTGCCGCTGCCAGTTTCTTGTCTACTATGCTGACAACAAACGGTGTTCCCAACGACGTTATCAACAACTTTAACTCACTGAGTATCATCGCAATGGCACCTGTTTTAAATTATGGCTTATACCCTCTTCTACGAAAGTTCAACATTCATTATGGCCCCGTCGCCCGTATCACCACCGGTCTTGCAATGTCATCCCTTGGTGGTGCTGGTTATGCCATCCTGAACTACTACGCTTACCAGCAGTCTCCTTGCGGCGAGTACGGTTCCAGTAACTGTCTTGATGGTACCGGTGTAGCCCCCATCAGCATTTGGTGGATGGCTATCCCGTTCGCTGTCGGCGGTATCTCCGAGTTGTTTGTTAACGTGCCCGCTTACGGTATCGCTTATTCGCGTGCTCCCGTCAACATGCGTGGTTTAGTGTCTGCGCTGAACCTATTCAACACAGCCATTGCTTACGCTATCGGTTTGGCCTGCTCTTCCGTCATTACAGACCCGTACTTGACCTGGGATTTCGGAGGTCCGGCCATCGCCGGTGGTGTTCTCACCATCGTCTTCTACTTCACTTTCCGCCATATCGACAAAGAAGAGTACGTCCTTAGCCAGAACAAGGACTACCACCTTAAGCTTGAGGGTACTGTCAGCGTCGTTGGCGAGAATGAGCTCAACAAGTCCATTAACCGCCCGGCGCCTATTGCCGATAACGAGGAGATGATGATCTCACCAAAGCAATAAGCCTTTCTGTTTTCTCGGATGTTTCTGTTAACGTGCATGTTGTATGTGTATTATGAGTTGTTGATATCGATGCTTGGCCGGCAGTGCTATTAAAAGGGGAAGCATAATGACTGTTATGCCTGGCGCCTGCAATAGATACCGGCTTTGCTCTTGGATGAGAGCATATTTGCAGATAGCCACGATAATTAAAATATAATGTACTAAAAGATACCACATTTTTACTGGAAATCATGCGTTGCTAGTGAATATTCTTGCATAGCCGAAAGCTTGATTCGTTGAACCAATATGCCTGTAACCTAAACTATTCTAGCTACGCCGCAATACATGGAACAGCATTTTCTGCTGTGCTCAGTTTCTTCTGAGCTACAATAACTAGTACGCTAACCATAAATTTCGTATGATTTCTTGAGAACAACATATACATAATTCGTGTCTATCGGGCCTATGGTACAGTACATGTGCTACCACCTTACATACAGAGCATCCACAACCCTTCATACCACCAGTCATAAGACCGAGCTGGGTCTTACTCCCATTGACTCGAACTGCGCGCACTTATGTGCACTCCACGAAATTGTTACCACCTGCTCCGGTGTGTGTAATAGCACCTTGGAAGTCACCAGCTTCGTTGAAAACGACACGGTCCGCACCGGGGCTACCTCCAGTGTAGGGGTCGAAACTGCTTAGGATAGGGAATTCGTAGTATGGGGCTTGCCCAGGGAAATCAAAGCCCTCGCGGTTATTGAACTGGTGAGGGTAGTCGTTCGAACCTGTTATATAGGGAAAATGCTGTTAGATAGGTACATGAGACGAGGAGTATAGACGAATGTCCGACGTACCAACAGTTTTGCCGTCCTCGTGTAAAGAATACCCTTGTTGTACAGCTTCATCGATATCTTCTTGCCAGTAGCAAATCTTGCCGCACGTAGCCACGCATGTTTGGTCTTGTCTCGTAGCAACCTTTTCTACTGCGAGTGCCGATACGTTTACGATTGCTAGCAGAATGGTAGGGAAAATCTGATATAAAATGTACATAAGCAATCCTGTTAATTACGATACAGGAGAGGTTTAGATAGCAATCCATTCCTGTGGACTTACCTTGGAGCCAAACATAATGGGCAACGATAGTGGACGGTTTGATCGATTGATAGATGGAGATGATAACAGTTTCGGCCTACAGAACTAAGAGCAAATGCTAGTGAGATGTTGATGGTGGCATCTCGCCTACTTCTTATAACAGAGACCGAGAAATACGCATAAGCTCAGGTCAGCGGGTGAATACCCAATCCAAGACCCTTGACGGGACGAATGGGTCGAACCACTGGACAGGAGAGCCCATGTGAGATCTTCATGCAAGGCTTCGGCATTACTGACCCTGCGCGACATCGAACAAGGTCGTTTAGCAACGATGGGAAACGTAGATCCAAACACATCGTGACAGGGATGTACACCTGCCTTCCCCTTTAGGATCTCACGCACTTGGTATGCATCTACCGCCGTTAACACGGACGGAGTGGACTTGTCTCTTAACCCGTCCTCAGAAAGAAGAGTCCCCCGTCCGGGGTGGAAGAGACGCGGTATATGAAAGGGGCAGCCCGGAGGACAAAGTGGTTGCGCTGGTGCGGCACGATAATGAGTTTGACGATGTGATTGGATGGATAGCTCAGCTCATCGGGCGGCAGATCGGCAATGCTGCACGGACATCACCTGCCTATCAACGCAAGATCTACCGCCCTGGCAGGCCGTTGTAATCGTATCATCACGGACTAACGCGTAGTGCAACTTGGCCCCGCGACTTGTCCAGCCATGAACGTAGAACCGAAATCTTCAGAGCAATATGCTTCGATCTCAGATTGACGAGGGTTGCAATCACTACGTTTCGCAACTGCGGGTGCCGGCATCGAATATCTCGGCATTTTTAAGCGCGGACCACTTCGTCGGAGCAAGGATCAATACGGATATGACTTATTTCCGCAGTCAAACAAACAATAGCGCGAGCTTACTCTAGATTCTTTTCCCCTTATCTTCATTACCTCTTTTCAAATATCTGACTGTCAGAGCCACGTGGTGTACGTTAGAGAGCTTCTGTCACGAAAGTATGTCAGACTCTCCCACGGCTTTTGCGTTAGGTACTTGGTCAGAGCGCATCGACTTAGACAGCCTACACGTTAGACCGACTACTCCCAAATCGGAGAGGACCGCGTATGAAGCATAATGGCGGTTTCAGAGTCATACGAACTAATGACATGTGAATGCAAATGCACTTGGCTTGAATATATATCGGTAGGTAATAACAGAGGGAAGTTTGATGAGGTTGTCAATTGCTACCCGTTCTCTTTAAAAAGAAAAGAAGGCCTGTAGCTTATGGCTATGGTAATTACTCATGAGGCATATATGACAGTGAAGAACATCGCATATGAGCTTAACCATTACTCGAGTTCGATGACCCTAAGCTAAAACAAAAGTGTGGGCTATTATAATGGTCCAGATGAAATTACGAGTGACTTATCGCATTCTGGCTTCTCAGCCAGTCCTGTCCGGACCGACTGAATAAAAAGTCAGGAGAACGTTGCGCGATGAACATCTTCCCCGCAATCCTATCAAGACAGCCTCCGGATTAAGCGGTCTAAGGCGGCGAATGGTATGCAATGGGGCTGAAAATACCCCTGGGGATTCAGCTCTATTACGTACCGGAACGATAATCAACGCAGCAATTCGGCCCGCAGTGGTAATTCCCGTCAGCCAGCATGAGTCTAAGGAATCCTTACGTTGGATGCGGTGTGCTTCTTCTTCATAAGTCTAGCATGCGCATTCCGTAGAGTCTACCGTTGTCTTCTCATAGATAGGCGGTACCCTATGAGTTCTCTCTAAGCAATGAAACTAGCAATCCCTTTGATATGCATTGCTCTTGGTGTCGAGGTAAAATGCGAAACCGTTGACTATGTGATTGCTGGCGCTGGTACATGTGGACTTGTGCTAGCAAATCGATTATCGGAAGACCCGGGTATCAAGGTCGTAGTTATCGAGCCGGGTGACGATGTCCGCAATAACCCCAATGTCACAGATGTCGGCGGGTTCCCTCGTGCATTAGGTACAGAGATCGATTGGCAGTACGCCACAACGCCGCAGCTGGGAGCTGGTAACAAGTCAATCCCTTTCCATGCTGGCAAGGCCATTGGTGGAACTAGCACAATCAATGGTAAGCCTTATTGTTCTAATCTCTTGATCGAGACGACTGATCATCAGGTAGGTATGACTTATATCCGAGGCGACAAGGCCGAGTTTGACGTATGGGAATCTCTTGGGAATGACGGCTGGAATTGGGATACACTATATCCTTATTTCAAGCAGGTTGAACAGTTCTCGCCTCCTACAGCAGCTCAACGGGCTGCTGGCGCTGGTTTCAATGAAGAGTATCATGGAAGGGATGGTCCGGTAAAGACGGGGTTCCCATTCAGACTCCTAAATGGGTCGTTCTATGAGCAGGCGCAGCAGGCCTGGGAAAGCCTGGGCTATCCTTTGAACCCAGATGTCAACAGTGGCGAAACACGTGGATTTGACGTTTGGCCACAGACACTAGACAGAGACGCGAATATTCGGGAAGATGCTGCCCGAGCATATTACCACCCTATTGAGCAAAGACCTAACCTCAAAATCATCAAGGGGACGGTGACGAAATTAACTTGGGCGAAATCATCGGAAGATGGCAACTTAATTTCAACTGACGGTGTTGAATATCTAGACTCTACGGGCGAAACAGTTATCATTAGCGCAGTGAAAGAAGTTCTACTATCCGCCGGCTCTTTAAGAAGCCCTCTAATACTTGAGCGCTCAGGTGTCGGGAATCCAAGGTATGCTAGAGCGTTCATATATATGTCGACCATATATGCATACTAATACAACCAGTATACTCGAAGAGCATGGTATAGAAGCACGGATTAACCTTCCTGGGGTGGGTGAACATTTACAGGACCAGCCAAATGTGGTTCTCGAGTATACCTCAAATGCCAATCTTACAGGAACTGTACCATATGCGACTTTTGCTACAGCCCAGAACATATTTGACAAACGGACTTCCGCAGTAGCAGAAGCGACGCGTGCCCAACTATCCGAATGGGCTCAGAAGGTCTCCAACATCAATAAGGGAGCCATTGATGCCTACCAATTAGAAAGGATATTCCGCATACAGCACGATCTAATTTTCAAATCTAATGTTACCATTGCCGAAACCCTAACTTCAGCCTCCGGTAATATACTCTTGTCAGCATTTTGGCCTCTACTTCCTTTCTCTCGAGGTAGTGTTCACCTTAAATCAGGCGAGGCCGATGATCCTGCAATTGACCCAGAGTATTTCTTAATCGACTTTGATCTCGCTATCCAAACTGAGCTTGGGAGGCTCTCGCAAGACCTCTGGTATACGAGTCCGATAAAGGATGTTGTAGTTGGCAACTTGGTTCCCGGAGAAGAGATCCTACCTCGCAATGCTACCGACGCTCAGTGGGCGGCTTTCATCACGAGTACTGGTAAGAATTTCATGCTAGCGGACAAAGCACTCTAGCGGTACCAAACTGACCACATTTCATAGTCTCTCCTAATCATCATCCTATCGGGTCGGCCTCAATGATGTCTCGGGAGCTTGGAGGAGTTGTGGACCCCAAATTCAAGGTATACGGGACGTCTAATGTTCGTGTTATCGATGCGTCCGTGATACCAATGCAGATCAGCGGCCATCTGACTGCCACACTTTACGCCATGTCCGAAAGGGCTGCTGATTTAATCAAAAGTTCATAGAATGGAATGCTTGATTATATTTGACCTCTCTTATCTCATAAATAATGATTCATTTCGCGCTGAAGTGAGACGTGAATGCCACACTGACATATGACGGTGGCGCTCTAAACAACTTCTAACTTCGCCGAGTTATACAGCCACCGTAAGCCCAGGGTTTACCTATATTCATGTAATACAAGACCATATTTAGGATTCCGATTGGCCCGAATACAATGAAGTCCTAGATAGACACCAGTCCCTTTATTGCAAAAGCAAGTACAGAGGATCCTTCCATTGGTGTTGTGTTACCTCTAAATGAAGGCTACCCAAAGTCCTAGGCCCACATTAGAAGCCGCTTTTGTACCTATGGTTGGATAAATATTACACTTTTCCAGTACAAAACTCGGTGGTATGAGATAATAAGGCTACTTCTTAAAATAGTGGCTGAATGTTATGTTAAGTATATGAATAGAGCATCCCCCCTCTGCTCATCTGGACAAGGGACAGGGGCCAAGAAGTCACCAATACTACGTGCTACGCTTCTATCTATCACTCTACGCAGTGCGATACCTCAATATTCAGACGTTTAATACAATGGAAGAACAAGATTTTAGACGGGCATACCGGCCTATATCAACATTATCCACAGCTAGTGTCTGGACTGAGAGAACTCTGGCTGTGATGGGACTAAATATAGGTTAGTGATACTATGTCGCCTACGACATCTAATACTATGGTCGGCAATCACTTACTGAAGAACAGCTAACATTTAGAATAGGGCACTCGCCCAGAATTATTGCCACAGATAGAAGAGAGGACAACACGGAAAGCATCCCCCTGCGATCTCAGGATTGCCCAGTATCTTTACATGAGGGTCCACCAGACACAGCAGAAGAGATAGGAGACGCGCAAAATCCAGATAGAGGCAATAAAACTAAGAGCTACTTGGAAATAGATGCACCGTCGGGGCCCCTAGTTTCAGAGGCTGGAAATATCAGCCTTCTGAAGGTTTGGTGGCTTGAAAGAGTCTCATTCCTTCTAGTGCTTGCAATGGTTGCCGCACTGATTGGAACAGTTCGTCCTTACCAAGGCCTACCTCTACCACGGTGGCCTTACACACTTTCTATCAATACTATCGTATCATTTTACTCTGAGGTTATGAGAGCAGCAATGATTTTAGTGCTTGGAGAATGTGAGTCGCTAGCTCTCACTCGCTACCAAATAACTAATGCTTTTCAACTACCTAGGTATCAGTCAACTAAAATGGAGTTGGTTTGCCCATCCGCATCCTTTAGATCATATCGAGCATTATGACAATGCCTCTCGCGGACCATGGGTGTCTTTTATTTTGCTGTGGACAATACGTTTAGGGTAGGTAGGGCCTCAATTATTACCATAGTATTCTAATAGAGATGGTACCGTAAGGGCCATACTACCGTCGATAGGGGGAATCATGATGATACTAACACTTTTACTAGTCCCGTTCACGTATGTTGAGTCGATCATAAATCTTAGTCTCTTACAAGCTAACGAACTATATAGACAACAAATCGTTCAGTTTTATTCGTGTACAGTATCAGATACGACACTCCATGCATCCATTCCCAAGACAAACTTCGGATCTGCTGGCACTTCGTTACACAATGGCGCAAATTCTAATGCCATTAACCCTCGTGTACAAGCTGTAATGAATAGCGGGGTCTACGACAGTGAGCCTAAACAAGTATCAGTCACTTGCCCAACCGGGATGTGCACTTTTGAAGATGTATACCATTCGATGGGGTGGTGTAGCCACTGCGAAGACGTCTCTAGTCAACTGAAGTTCCACCAATCGAATAACGGGTCAGATGCCAGTTTTACCCTGCCTTCATCTAACCTATCTGCAGTGACGGGCTTCAGGACGTTTGTAATGGGACAGAGATTTCCAGGCGACCCAATACAAGCTATATTAGGATGGAGTCAAAACGCCACAGTGAGCGACCGTTTGTCAGACACGCCGTGGGGCAGACAAGGTCATGGAGCCGCAGAATGTAGCGTAAATCCTTGCATCAGAAGTTACAATAGTACGGTGGAGAGCGGCAACCTTACAGAGAATCTCATATCCATATCACAGACTTGGAACATAGATGAGTATTGGTTTAACTCTATCGACATTTCATGTCTGAATGCGAATGAGAGACAGATGCTATTTAATGCTGGATATAACTTCGATCCGGAGAAGACAGCGTGGCTTGCTTACAATCTGTCTAATCTTGCCGAAGATGCCTTTAACCCAACAGTCCTCAACACCACAAGAACGACAATACGTCCAGAGTGTATATATCAGACGCACCAGGGCTAGGTGAGCAGTCTATCCGCGTATCTTGGAACCATGTTCAGTGGCGAGGTTGGCTTTGGACCAGGTGCGCTTGCTGGACTAACCATTCTTCAGACCATATTCCAGGAGGGCAACGTCACTTTTTCTACTATCGACGACACATTTCATCGGCTCGCTCAAGCGCTAACTATATGGGGACGTGAACAGGGTGGCAATAAGACGGGACAGGTTATGAGGACCGACACGTGCGTCAACGCCCGATGGGGATGGCTGGCATATCCGCTGTCGCTCTTAGTCGGGACAATGGTCTTATTTGTGTGGACAATTGATAGAACAAGGAGATGCGATGGCAGCGCGCAAGACTACAAATCATCGCCCCTAGCATTACTATTCCACCGGCTTGGAGATGTGGGTAGTGAGGGGCCAACTTCTAGTATCAAGACTAGACGCGAGCTTCAAAACACAGCCAAGAAGATGGATGTAGTGTTTCGCCAAGGCTCCAACAGAATCTGGCGCTTTGTTGAGGTAGAGCAAAACACGCAGGGTAAACCATAACCAGACAATAGGACTAGACACTCCAGCATTTCTCTAGCTATGGAAGCCTATGTGAGAAGTGAAAGTACTTCTTAATCGCGGATACGATAATCCATGGGGAACTTAGTACCTATATGGGATGGATCTCGAAAGCCTTTTAAGAGATACAAAGGCGGGAAAAGACTACGTGCAGTAGGTAAATACTTCGTAAATTACCATTTCGACGTCTATCTAATATGCGATTAAGGTAGATCACCTATCTGCGAGCCTACCCCTGAACGAGCCACGATTTCCTATACAAAATCGCTAAAATACTATATTTCTATTTAATTTTAAAAACCCATCAACGTAATAATATAAATTTAAAATAATTAATATTTTTTAATATTTTATAATATTTAATAAAATATTTAAAAAAATTTATTAAATATTTAATAAAATATATATTTTTAAATATTTTATTAACATATAACATTTTTACATACAAATTATTAACAAATTTATTAAAAATTAATATCTTTAATAACTTTTCGAATATTTATTATATAAAAATATAAAAAATAGTTTAAAATAAAAAAAAATCTAAATTAATTAAAACAATTAAAATATTATATAATATAATTTTCTTTATTTATTTATATAATATTTTATTATATTAATATTTTAATTTAATTAAAATAATTATATTACGTAATAATATTAATTTATATTAAAAAAAAAAAATTTAAATAATTGAAATTTATTTTTCTTATTTTAATTAAAATTTTAATTAATTAATTATTTAATTTTGAAATTTATATAAAATATTAAATTATTTTAAAAAAAATTTAAATATTTTATATTTTTTTAACTATTAATAAATTAATTCTTTTTAAAATATATGTAATTATAATTTTAAAATATAATTTTAAATTAACTTTCCGATTTTTAATACCTATTTTATTTAATTAATTATAAATATATTGTTTTAGCGATTTTGTATAGGAAATCGTAGCTTGTTCAGGGGTAGGCTCGTAGATGGGTGATCTATTTTAGTACGAAAACTGCTAAGGTATATTTCATAACGATACGTATTATTGTAACTTACCTAGTAAGTGGTACGCGGCCACTGAAGAGCATTCCGTGAAGTTCTTTGTTCGGCTACCCACTCGCGGCACGGCTGATGAATCATAACCACAGCATCTTTCTAGCTTCTAGACTCGAGTCCGAGACATATGAGTCCGGATTAAATCGTGTTAATAGCAGTATAGAAGAATTTTCATATAGATACTTAAATTATACGGCATCTACAGCATCTTTTTGAAAATTGATTCCTGAAACTCAGGGGAATATATTGAATAACTTCAAGATTTCACATAAAGAGATGCAGTTATATGGAAAGACACTCATTATTGTCAGTAAGTCACCCTAATTGCCGTCTTCTAATTTGATTATGCTTATACTATTACTAGTTCCCTTACGTCTTCCTATCTTCGAGCTCTCCGTAAAGATGCGGCTCTACCAATTCCTCATGTGTCTCTCGGGCCTTGGCCTACTATACCTAACGGGTGCCGTCCTCTTAAAAGCCCCACCGCAAGCCAATATGTACAAACGGTACTACGCGGAGATGACTGTAGGGGACGCGGAATGGGTATTATGCATGAAGATATGCCAGATACAGAAGAACTCCAAGTTCGACGACGGGGAAAAGTATGATGCTTGCGTGGGACAGTGCAAGAGTACTATTGGCAAGGATTGGGAGATTGCAGACAGGAAATATGGTATCTTACGAGGATATGAAAGGAGTTTTCCGTCCCGCGATGAGGTCGATCAGGCTTTGGTGAAAGACAAGTAAACAAAGCCGTGACGTTGTGGTTCTCGAAGACATCGCGACGACCACTAGACTAGTATTTCCCATCAATCTAGCATACTAAGGCTTCAAGTGGCAAGCCATCATAGCTTACCGAATAGGGGCTTCTTTTTATCACAGGAAGGATTGTAGACTTACCTGAATTAAGACGAGATTACCTACTTGGGCAACTTACCTACCTCCCGGTTTATCTATGCCGTAGAGACATTCGCACCAATACACAAACATAAACAATGTGGAATTGACGGAGCTAAATACATAAACTCTTTGGTATATCCATCATGAAGTATCAACCTGACTTCCCTATAATGCCCCCGATACTCCCGGATCTATCAGTCGCTGTATTTCCAAAAACCAGCATCATTCGCTCACCAATTCCATGCAATCCCCGAAAAACGCCGTGCCCGAACACATAAATGCGTCGCAAACTCGTAGATGATTCTAGATAATTAAATCTAGAAGTATTCCCCTTCAAAGGGGACATGCGATGACCATCCCCGTCCATCCATAAATGCATCCATACCGAAAAAATGAGTTTGGCACTGTTTCATCGCTAATGACTGAACGATTCTCATAAAAGAGATCCCCCCTTTCCTCTATAAAGAACGTTGGACATATCTCCATGCCCGGGTATATATATGTTGACGCCGTATGAAAAAAAAAGTCATGATTTGAAT
This sequence comes from Entonaema liquescens, assembly GCA_902805475.1. Taxonomy (NCBI): domain Eukaryota; kingdom Fungi; phylum Ascomycota; class Sordariomycetes; order Xylariales; family Xylariaceae; genus Entonaema; species Entonaema liquescens. The sequence goes on from CADCSX010000007.1 coordinate 2,593,683, forward strand.
TTGATGTTTATGTGAGTTGATATAATGTCATAGTGGTAGGTGTATGTGAAAAGGTGGGTACCCTATAATTCAGCTGCCCGAAGGAAGTCCGAAGATGTTGTGATGAAGGTCTTGTTCATTCTAAGCAGTATATACTACGGCTGGGATGAAGATAATGAACTGAGCGGTTATGTTTATTCGTGTGAGGTTTTGAGGTCGGCAGGTAATCAAGTAATCTCAGATAATAACCAGGATAAGACGGCTCCGCACCCGCCTGGTTACAACCGTAATTCCATAATAATTCAAGGCGAACTTATGGCTAGATTGCGGTGTTAGGAATTATCTCGGAGTTTTGTGATCCCACGATGTTCGCAAGGATGTGGCGTTTTGTGTCTTGAGGCACATCTCACTCATGGGCAGCGTAGCTGTGGTCAACTTCTTCCCCATCTTCGGCGTTGACAATGGTAGCGAGTCTCCTAGACATGACTGTTCCTCCTCTCTTGCCTCTGCTCTCGCATCATTAGAATGATGCCGGCACCAATGAAGAGCACGGCGAGGACAATAACAGCGGGAATTAGAGCAGCGGCATAGGTTCTTTGTAACTCAGGTGAGACGCCGTTCCAAGCTTTTGCCCATTCAGGAAGGGGAATCGTCCCGCCTTGCACCAACCATGCGATGACAAAGATAGCGAATAGAGCAAGGGCAAATGTTACCTGGAGAAAGCCGAGGAGTGAATGTCGAAGGGATGAAGGTTGGCCTCCTATATTGGCCATGTTCGTCTTTTCCTGACCTTGGTGTAGGTCTCTGTCACATACTTTTGGTCTCAAAGCGAGAAAAGAAAGCGAGAGAAACCAAACGAGAGAAATGGTATGTAGGGCTGAGCGGGGGCTTTGAGGACCTTGGATACATATGCATAAGTTTTTGGCCGGAGCCCGAAGGCTGGCCGAGAAGCTGAGCGGTGGGTAGCTTCGGGTTGTTCGGACACTACGTGTTTGTCTTACTATGTAGGGCGGCTTTGTGATAATGTGATTGGTTGGATCAACTTAGTGGTGGTGTAGGACTTTGTACCATTTTCCATATTTTCCATATTTTCCATGTTTTCCATATATAGTACAAAGCAAATGTATCGTAGGATGATACGGATCCGGGCTTAGACGCGCAGCCTATTACAATTAAATCGATTTATCCAATGTCTTTTACCTATCAGCTAAGGTATCAATGAAATCAATGAACATTCCGATGGGCATCTTGAAGCAACGCGACCGGGATTTTATTGAAATATGCCTTACCATTCTATGTCTTCCTTTTTAAAATCGCATTTCCTTAAGTGAAGTACTTTGCATGACTTATATAAGTAGAGTTGCATGACACACCGAAAGATTTTAATCTTATAACTAGGTAGATTATAAATAACTACTACTAATAACCATTTCTTTAAGCAGTGAGTCAAAATTGGTTTAAGAATTCGGGCGGGGATTTGTATCGGTTGCTAATTTCAGCCTCAGCCACCGAAGAAACATAATATATGCTCGTAACACATGTAAAACGTATTACAATACAATAATGTAGTTGCCCGATATAATCTAAGGCTGATTATATATAAAGGGAGAATCTGTGTAACTCAGGTATCTCCGAGCAGTTGTGTGACGGTAAGTCTTGAAGAGAAACTTGGGTTAAGTACTTAGTTATTCGAAGCTACTTATGTACCTAATATACGTCATTATTCGGGTGTTGAGCGAATTAAAATGTATGTATTATTATGATGCCAGGTTATGTAATAATATGGAACTTGGTAATCCGTAGATCTACACTAATCCGTATCTAGTGGAGATCCTATTCGGATCCCTCTCGGCCGGCGGAGAACACAATTTCATAATACAAAATGGATAGTACTTTTGTACCTTAACATCGAATCGATCGGCGTTAAGGAGATCCCCCAGCACCAGTCTTGTTAAGCTTGAAAAAAAAAAAAAAGAAAAAAAAAAACCATAAAGAGTCTAGAATCAAAGTCCGAAATGGATAGTCCGTATTCTAAAGAGCTACAAGTTGCAATTGCGGCCGTCCAATCAGCTGCTAAGCTCAGTCAGGCCGTCATCTCGGTTGAAGACAAGGGAGTCATCGAAAAGATGACCTTAGTCCCGTCACAGTAGCCGACTTCGCTATCCAAGCACTATTAACTGCCACTATTCACCATGCTTTTCCTGATGATAAGTTTGTCGGGGAGGAGTCGGCAGCAGACTTACGCGCCAATCCTGTTTTGCTAGACCGGGTCTGGGGGTTGCTCCAGAGACTCCAGGATGATCAGGCAAAGTCTCTTTGCCAGTTACCTGAGACCCCTGACCAAATGTGTGAGATGATCGATTGGTGCGGGTTTGGCGAGCCTGGAGGCTCACAAGCTAGTCGAGTCTGGGTTTTCGATCCCATTGACGGCACGAAAACATTTGTTCGACGCGAAGCGTACGCGATAAATGTTGCGTTATTACAAGGGAGTAGCCAAGTCCTCAGCGTTGTTGGTTGTCCTACTATTTCTATCGATGCTGTAGCTCCCATCACAAATACGTCCCTTGATCCGACGGGCCGAGGATGCATTGTATTCGCCGTGAGAGGCCATGGCACCTACATTCGTACGTTGGTAGCGTCATTATCCGACGAAGTCCATGTCCGCAGGATCGAACCGCACGCTGAAGCCGAATCGTCTCAAGCCCTGCGGCCAGTGTCTTGTTATAACATGCTAGACTCAGGGGTAGACGACGTCCATCAATTGATTATGGATAAATTAAATATTGAAAACAGAGGGTGCGACTTGCTCGCATGGGTTCTTCGATGGGTAACCCTCGGTATTGGACTTGCAAATATGACGGTCTGGGTCTACAAGCAGCGAAGTCGGACAGGGAAAGTGTGGGATCACGCAGGAGCCAGTACGTGACATGCAAAGTTACTTTATTCCCCCTATTTTTGAGTTATCCTGGACACCAATGTCTCTCTTCTCAGTCGCTCAAGGTCTTGTCTACCCAGAACCATACTCAGTTCCTGAAAACCCATGATACAAGAAGCGAGTACTAACCTTAACTATCTAAAGTGCTTCTATTCGAAGAGGTTGGTGGCAAGATTACGGACATCGATGGGAAACCTATTGATCTTGGTGTGGGAAGAAAAATGAGTGCCAACCATGGCTTTGTCGCTGCACCCAAGGCGCTACACGCTACTGTACTGGATACTGTACAAAAGGTTCTACGCGAGCAGGGGAAGGGGCATTTACTCGGTTAAGCGAATGGAGAGCATAAACCCTTAGCCGTCCAGTCGATATTCATGAGGCATCCGGAGCAGGTAGATAAGGACTAATCAATCCTCGAGGCGCCCAGTAGGAAAGATCCAACGTAGCCTTTTCGAGGTAGTAAGTTCGCTTTTATTTTAAAAAGCCACTCGCATCATACATGAAGAGCATCGTCCCCTCAGAATCCCAATACAGTGAAGATACTGTACCCTTCTATCCTCGCTTGTTCTATACATCAAGCACTCACACTTTATGACTATATGGGATGTTTACTGAAAATGTTCATTCAACTCGTTAACCCAGATACTTAGGTGGCTTTCGAAATCATAATCTCGTATTCTCTAGTTCTAGTTTATTGATTCAAGAAGTGGATGGCAGATACAGTAAGTTCTATATAGTAGGAAACCCTACCTAGAGCCAGCTTTTGAACCTTTCCATAAAAGTCTTTCCGCGTCAAGGATATTTAATATTTAACATATTCCCAGTACAATTAGGTTAACCTATAGCAATCCCGAATCTAAGTTAATTTTGAAGAAGTGGACTAACAGATACTTCTTGTAGACTAGGTAGTACTTAAGATACTGACACTAGCCCCTTAGTCGTAAAGATCATCATTAGGCGGTGCATGATATCCTCCCAGAGGAACAGGAGGCTCGACTGGCGGCAAGGGAATACCTATAGGATGATGATGAGGCTCATCATGACCCTGAAAGACAGGCGGAGCATGAAGCTCTATTTCGGGGGCAGCGCCGAGATCAAATTCCTCGTCTTCGTCTTCATCGGCAGGCCCGTCAGGGCCATCACCAAATCCATCCGGTGCGGCGAAACCTAGTGGTAGTGGTGCCTCTGGTACCATTTCTATAAGTTCTATGTGTTCTTGCGGCGCACCATCCGCATCGTATATCATAAGCTGTAGAAATGCTCTAACAGACTCGTCTGTTTCTCGTGGTCTCCCAGCGTAAAACGCCTCGTCCCTCCTTTTGAACTCTTCTTCGACTCGCGGAAGCATATGCAGCAGGTTAATCTGCGGGCCAGGCTCGCTTGCCATCCAGTACCCGATAAGGTTCTTTAAATCCATGTCAATATTAGCATTCAGCTCATATAATAAGGTCGCAGTCGTCAAAATGCCGTTCTGCACCGTTGGGTTTGCAAGAGAATGATTGAGAAGGTCCCTCGTGTAGTCATTCATGGCTAAAACGAAGAGTACCTGAGAAATGAGGTCAGTACACTGCATCACAGTAGTGGTGGATGTTTGCTTACACGTCCCATCCGGCGTAGATTTTGCGTCGGGGCATTAGCGGGATGGACCATGATCGCTTGCGAGAAATCGATGAGTTTTAGGGGGGGCATGAGATCATGTTCCGGGAACCCGCCTATGTTACCGAATACGAAGTTTGTGGGATCTATAGACCCGTGAATCAGGTCTCTCGGAACACCCGCGTCCGGCGGGATAGTTTCCAATCGTGTTTCAGGGATTTCCCCTCTCATGTCGGCGTCGCGGTCTTCCCGCGATCGAGTCCCGTATGCCATTGCTACACACGATCTCACCACTTCGAGGGTTAGCATTCGATCGTTTAAATGTTTAAGAATGGAGAGGAGAGGGGTGGAGGGAAAAGGAAAAAAAAAAGTTTGACATACTGCAGAGGGCTAAAGACCAGAGGACTCGATTCGGGACGACATGTCGATGATACGCAACTCTATGCAGCATCCTCTCTAGACTGCCATTTTCGAGATACTCTGATATCATGTAAGGGTAATCCTCTAGTGCCACTAAATTCATTTCCTTAATGAGTCTTCGAGTAGTCATTTTACGATCTTCCGTCCCGCTCCTTAACACCGAGGGAACGTGAGGGTCTCGAATTTGTTCCCTAGCACGTACTCTGACTTGTCGAAATAGTCGAGTAAGATTTTCAACTGCATTTGGGGCAGGGGCGGGATCTCCTGCGTTTTCGACATCTTCTGGTAGAGGTGCGTATTCATGGACGACCAGGGGTTGTATGATGTGTTCTGCAGGATGCATGCCCTACTCTGATATTAGCATAGAGAAATTTTCATTAGAAATATTATGGAAAACAAACCTGTATCACTTCAATTTCATTCCTTAGACCTTCCTCGGCATCGTCACTGATTGCTCGCTTTATGACGAGTCTACGATACCGAGTCTTAGTTATCCTACCTTCCTTAACTCCCAAGCGAGCAATTACAGACCTGTTGCTAACACTTTCGAGTCCCTCATATTTCCATTTCGATAGATCGTTATGAAAATGACTCTTTAGTTCGTTCATATTCCTATGATACTCGGTAATTGAAAAGATATGATGCCTCATCCCTGGTGGGAGAGCAGGGACGTTTGCGTATATCGGTTCGGCCATCGTGCAGACAACTATTAGCTTATCTATTGACTTGTTAGGCGGGGCACAGGCGCCGAGATCGTGGGTTAGGGTTTAAGAGAAGATATAACTAGATTCTTATATCTATGCGAATATGACTAGTGAGATGGGTTGCTTTTCGACCGAAGGTTAGTAAAATGGTGTGCTACGAAACCATAAGCGTTTATGTAGGCACATAAATTCGCAGAAGTAACGAGTATATTAATACTTGATACTTCTTAAAGATGAATTAGGACGTTTGTGAAGAGTCCACACAAAGAGTTATCAACTAAGCTGTATGAGTCTAACAATGCCGTTGTACGAAAAGTAAGGAAAATTATCTTATAGTTAGTTAACCAAAGAACTTAGGTACTTGTTTTTCTCCATATGTTGCCATTCTTATATATTGGTGTCCAGGTATTCTATTGAACTGAATTATAACCATTTGCCTTTTGATGAGTTTGCATGCGTATCAGAACTATCTTATTGAATTGGAATAGCTTTTGTGATATAGATAATTAATAAAGCTGGGTAACATGTAGTTATGTGAAACTTCTGGGAAGTATATAGGTAGGTATCTACCTAAATTACCTTATGACCTAGGTACCTATTACGCTTGACTCAAACTTTTAGCAAAGTCCTTAGGTATTTCCCTCTAGTTAATCTACAAGATGTTGTTCTTAGATTTGTAGCATCTTAAGGATTAAATATAATATATCTGTTAAGGTTCTATTTATAGGTATCCGCACAAGCATTTGGAGCATGTACATATGTATCTAGGTACCTTAAGTAGGGGCATGGATTAGAAGCTCTGGTGCTACCTGGGTACTTTAAGAGGTACCTAAGGTAGGTAAGATGCCCATTAGCCAATTGGAAGGTACCTACATAGACCAACCCCCTGACTTTTATTTTTGTCCGGGCAACCAAAGCCGGCAACCGCGACAGCATTCTCTCTCTAATATTATTTGCGCTCACGTACAGGTCGAATTGGTAAATCCTCTCGTTTAGGTACATTAGTATCTTAGTCACAATCTACACTATACAGTTGCAGCAACACATTCCTTGATCAGCATTAGCTGCGACGCATCTTCCTACCATACTCTCTACCTACAATATTTTTTATACATATCTAAGCACATCATCCTCTAACCGCGAATATGGCAGAGGAATTTACCGAGGATCCCGTCGAGGAGCAGCAAGCCAACCCGGGCGCGGATATCGAAATGGCTGAGGGCGACGAGGCTGAAGGAACTGTTGCCAGAAACGGCAGCGGAGACCTACCCTTCCCTGAGGTTGCCGACGTTGAGCCTCGTACTAGTTTTATCAGTTACCTTACCAGCCCTGTCGTGACTCTAGTTGTTGGTAACGGCGAAACGGAGACTATTCTTGCTGCTCACCAGGCACTTCTTATCCAAAGCCCATTCTTCGCCGATGCCTGCGCGGCCTTCACCGACGACGGGAGTGTATGTCTCTAGCATTACTTTACTAGCTATTATTGCTCTATGTTTGACCATCTCCTAACGCTTTTACTTAGCCGCGACAAATCGAGCTCGCGCATGAGGAGCTAGACGCTGTCGGCTGCTTTCTAGAATTCCTTTATACCGGAGACTACTTCCCCAGGAAACTTCCTGGTCAGCGACTACTCGAACAAGATCCTTCCATCCCCGCCGTCGACGAGTCCGGTGAACAGCTCCTGAAGCATGCGCGCGTCTACACCTTGGCTGAGAAGTTCGGGATGGACAAGCTGAAGAGTCTCGCGAGCAGTAAAATTCACTGCGTCAACTCAACGGCCAAGGGAGAGATTACCTATGCTCGTTACATCTACCAATACACAAACAGGGAAGATACCACGGTCCGCGCTCCCGTAGCCAACTTCTGGGCCACCCGAAGCCATACGTTGCGCGCGGAAGCAGAGGAGGAATTCCGTTCGCTGTGCTTGGAATTCCCCCAATTTGGTTACGATGTGCTTAGTAAGTTTTTGAGCTATCTAGATATTTATGCGAGAAAGATCATGAGCCTAACAAAATGTAGCTCGCGTGTTGGACGAGAAGCTCAAGCGAGAGCGAAACGACAAACTTCATCCGGCAACAGGAAGCGGGCGCAAGAGGGCTCGCTACAGCAACGTATAGTTGTATTCTTCTCTCTAATCATACCTAAGATACTCGACCTTTAATTCCAGCTGAGACGGCACCGGCATCGCGTGCATACCCTAGATTACGTGACCGGAGCAATGTGCTCGTCTCTTTGTACCATCATCTGAGTTTCAGAGGAGGCTAAAATTTGGGAGTCTTCGGTATGTTTGCTTGCGGTAGAACCCGAGCAGAGGCATGGTGCTTAAAGGTCCGTTGGGAACAGGATGGAATTATGTATAATAATCAAGCGCATTTTCAGCATCACAATAAATTTTGATGGTCATTGATTTATACAAGATCTATTATTAATATTCATTTCATATTTATCTTCAAGCTGGAATGCAACATTACATATTAGGCTGCAATGCTCAGTCAAACCCCCTTTGCAATAGGTTACAGGCTTGAGAGAAACTCAGACGCTGTAAATTCGAAGCGGAATAACACGCTGGAATCTGATTGGGTCGGAGCTATATATACGTGGTGTTCCTATTACGTCTCCCTCTTCGCCATGCCCAACAAATTCTCTCCTTACATTTTTCATTTATAGCTGTAGGGCACCGAAAGCCGTTGCGGAGAAGAGTAGGGCCACAATGGTACAGCCCAGGGTGCTCACGGTAGTGTATTCGGGTCGGAGACCAGCGGCAGCGCCCGGGGATTCCGTCGAGTCCGGGCTGTCATCGTTGTCATCGTTGTTATCGCCAGTCTGAGTCGGGCGCGAGCCATGTGTTTCGACGATGCTAGCGTCGGCCGAGGTAGGTAGAGGTGCTGCCGTATCGGTAGCCGTAGCTGTTTCGTTTTGGGTGCAGAAGATGTGGCCAGGAAATAGCCCATTATCCTGTATACACTGGCTGAGAACGCCAACAGTCTGACCCGCGGCAAGACAGTAGAGCCCGCACCCGTCGTAGTAGGAGACGATGTCAGCGTCACCACAGCATTTGGCCAAGATGTCGGTGCTGTTGCCCGTCGCAGGCACCGCGCAGGCAGCGTCCTTTACTGGGATGACGTAGAGTTGCTCGCCGCATTTCCAGGACGGTGTCGGGCTAGGTGTGGATGGGGATGTGGATGAAGCCATTTTCTGAATTTGGATTGCTTTCGAATAGCGTTAGGGCGTTAGGGTGTTAAGGGTGTATATAATATAATAGCGGCGATTTCTTAGAGGCTATCGTTATGTGAGAGGAAATCCCTAACGTATGTTTAGTATATTCAGTTTTCGATCTGAAAAGGCTCTTAAATAGATATAAATTTTGAGACTATATATCGATAGATCCCGGCCGTCAGGAGGCTGAGCTGATTTGAATCTAACGCGACTATATATCTTTTTCATCAGTTTATCTCGTATCCTGCTCTCCATCTCGTGTCTAGTCTTGAGAAAACAAACACTTGTTTGCTTGGCTTGACAAGGATTAGCTAGAACAATTGGACGACGATAAAAATTAATAGCCTATCGACCGTCTCAAAACGCGTGGTTAATGCTCAATTTTATGCATGGCTAATGAAAACTTAAGCAATTTTTTACGAATTTCATTAAAGGCCTAAGGTAGATACGGACTACTTACCAGACAATGCTAGACAATGTGGCTCAAGAAGGCGCAGTCTATTAGTTTTAATGGTACCTGGCTTACAACTACCTAGGTAACTACATAGAAAGACGTCAGAACAAGTGCCCTTTTTAATTCCTTAATGGAGGATACTTCATATTACAACCCACGTAAATTCGCAACTTACCTATGGATGAGATCCTTTTAACCTTATCCCAGCTTGAAGTATCATGGCGCCCGTTCAATAGTGGATTTTTTTTTTTTTTTTTTGAAATATTGTTGTTTGCGTTTTGTTTGAGAAATAGGTTTACGGAAATTAGTATTTTGGTAGTGAGACGCAACCTGGAATCGGCACTTCGACATTTCTACTAAGACTAGGTAGGTAATAAGACAAATGAGGCGCGAAAAAGGGGCCGAAGGCTTTCTTCCCCTGGCGCGGTCGGCTTGGCAGTGTCACGTGATATTTAACCTTAGCCCTTATGTTTATCTCCTTAAATAATGGCAAGCAAGTGGCATGTTATTAACGGGCGCTAGGAATACCTTCATATTGCTTTCAGCTAACTCCCCCGTCCTCCCCGCCCTCCAAAAAAAAAAAAAAAAAAAGATTCCATCCATATGCGAAATTTTGCGTTTCTATTAAGTATGCCCTTAACCCACTGCAGTTTGAAATAGAATAGGTAGTTATACTTTACTTTATATATTCTTATTATTATTTAGCTATATAACACTAGCAGATAGTAAAGCTGTATTGCAGAACTCCTTTGTAAACCAAGGGTGCCTCTCATACTAATTACTATTGTACCTAAAATAGCATGCAGTAGCAACGTCCTTCGAATTGTATGTATGCCATCGTCCTCTTTTCTCCTCACCATCGCCATCGCCTAGTAACCGATGGAAAACCGGTTTTTCGCGGCTTGTTCCATCGACGACATTGGGGAGTATTGGGGAGCATTGGGGGGAGCCTTCTCAATGATTAAGAATCCCTCGGAGGATTTATAAAGTGATAAGCCACCATCTGCACCTTGGACATTCCCCCCGAGGGTTACAGCGGATGGACGTTGCCCCTGAAATATACCTTGTTATGGCATTATACTTATACCTAGTTGTAAATGATAGATGATAAGGCGAAGTACATATATCGTAGGCGGCGTGGCACGGTGTTGTACGAATTAGTCGAGCTGAAAAAGTTGGGTGGTGGTGAATTGCGATCACGCGGTCTTTCAGCGTAGCACAGAGCCGGAAACTTTAGAAGACTGCAACTGCAAGCACGCGCAAAGTAATACCCTTTTATGCTGACACACAGTACCTATTATGCGTAAGGCAACTGTAAGGTACACGTACCTATTTCAACCCTACCTTACCTACCTATGTACCTACCTTGTCTTTTTTCCTTACTTAGATACTTCCAATGTTAGAGATACACTAACTACATGTACAGGAGTTCTTGCCGGAGACCGGCATAATCAGTGTGGGGGTGGAACTTTAGTACTAGGTTAGTGTAAATGCTAAAAGAGAACACCACGAGGCAGTGGATCCAAAGAGGGCCGTCCCAGCCCTATGTGTTGCATACATTTTACATAACTCCCTGCGTTATGTGTTTGATCTATAGTTATACAAAAGTTCCATTGGACACTTACATGTTTCAAATATTCTTATCTTTCACTATCACCTCGGTGCCATCTTATTGTAGCACATACTGGTTACAGTTTTCTGACTTCTACTCATCGCTAAGAGAAGACGAGGAGGCGAGAAGGCGAGAAATAAGCGATACGCGTGAAATTGCGCCTTGTGCTACCCAAGGAATCCTTTATATATCATAAAGTGTTCTCGACTCGTCCGGCTTTAACGGAAGGTCTGAAGTTGCTGCCTGATATCGTATTATGAAGGCATCAGACTTCAGCCGTTACAGTATAACTTATATTCGACTAGTTACATATAATCCAGCAACCAAGAAGATGTCTAGTATTTCTGAATGGGTTCATAATTGAAACCGAACTCTCAAACCTAATTAGACAACGACAACCTTCGGCTACTTGATACCACTACACGCCTCTTGAAGAGTCTATTCCGAAGACTAAGAATAAGAACCCAAATCCTAGACTCTCAGTATACAATATTATAAAATATTATAGGCTGGGTTGATAGCAAGAACAAGACGGGCCGCGTTCGGTAGATTGGCTAACGGTATCGGTATCGCGAGAATACAAAGCCGGGGGCAGGGGTAACGTCGTATGTAACCCTCTTGCTGCAGATCTAGCGCACTCGTGATGTAGCAACAACTTGATGGTCTAATCACTTACAGCTCACTCATTGGCTTAATTCGTTCTCGTCAACTATTTTGTCATCACCAAACCCGACCGGATTTGGAGTCCACGTCCGACTCAGTTGACATCTCCTGAAATCTACCCAACTAAACGAGCACAGCCGCTTCTCTGATAAATGGCCACGCCTGGAACTTTATATGAACTACCACGCCTATTCTGCATGCTTCGATCCTATGGCCATGTCCTCTATATCATGAGATATGTCTGATTCAAAAACTGCAATTCAGCGCATTCTAAAATCATAGACATTTCCCCGCCTCGGCCCACAAGGCTATCTTAGGTACTTGATCATATCTTGAAGCGCATCAACCTACATCATCCACAACTCATCATGGTTGGCGTAGCTGGCAGGAGTAAGGGCTGTAATACGTGTCGGAAAAGGAGGGTTAAGTGTGGTATGAATAATTCCCTTCTGTCGGATACGGTCTAGTCTGGTAAGTTCTTGTTACTGACCCGAGAAATAGATGAGGCGAAACCCCAATGCTACCGCTGCATTAAGGCTGGTTTTGAATGTTTAGGCTATCAGAGAGCTACGCAATGGCGACACACTTCGCTGGCTCCGGTTCCAGCATCCCGCTTGCATATGCCGGAATTCGTGGACATCGTGCAGCCAGTGCCTACAAGCTTCGTGCCCCCACCAGAACTCAGCCTAGACGCCTTCGAAAGGGACATGTGCACTGCTCATATGTTCGGAAACTTTGTGTGGAGATCCTATGGGGCCCTTTGGCTCAACCACGCCTCCGAGGGTAAACTCGGTAACCTTTCTCTTGATGCCGTGACGGCCCTTTCTCAGTTAAGCTTCGGCTTAAATAATAGGGTGCAAGAACTCCAGCTGAAAGGGGCGGCCCAGTATGGAAGATGCTTAAGAATCCTAGCCGAAGAGCTTCGCAGAGAAAGTGCCACAGGTTATGATAACCGAAGGCTTATAGTACCTATTCTCGTCCTGATGATGGTTTCGGTAAGTCATTCTAAAAGAAAATACCATTTCAAGGTCACCAGTCTGATAGCACTAGGCAATTCAAACAGATAGAACCGGCGCGGTCTTCCACCTAAAGGCCATCGAGAAGGTTTTGATGCTATGTGGCCCAAGGGCCTTTCAGCAACAGCCCTTAAGGAACGCTTTCGAGGCCGCCAGGGCCACCTTGGTATGTAAATCCCATCTAGTACATATAGACTGATTAGCTAATATCTCATAGCTAACCGCCTCGCTATCTTCTAGGCGAAGAATATTCCTCGAAGATTCGTGTTGGCAAGATGTACCATACGCGCTAGACCCATACGCAAAACCCCAACAGTCACGGTTGCTTGACATCTTAGTCGCTATACCAGGTTTATTAGAAGAGAATGCCCGTATTGAAAGCATGGACTACTATCCAGGGGATGAATCTACGCCTTCTCGCATTTCAGACAAGTGTCCGGGCTACCGTGAGAACCTATGTGAATGTATCGTTGTTCTACTGGAGAAAGTTTTCCGCTGGCGCTGGGATTGGCAACACGAATACGGCCACTGCGTCTCATTGGAAAAATACGACCGACAATCAAATACCCCTCCTCCAACAGATCCAGATCTCATCGGCACTCCCAAGGAATTCGGTCGTCTGCGATTCGATCGCTCTGCACACGCTAATGACATCATGCTCTATAATTCCGCCTTGATGTGGCTGATAACCCTTTTATGGAAGCTAAAGCCGTTCCAAGCGAAATCCATTATACAAGGATGCGCACGACATGCTGCTACCTCTTTAGCTTTATCGCCACAGTCACCAACATTATCACATACCTCATTCGAACCGTTGTGTCAACCCGGTACCACCTTTTCTATCCGAGAGCCTGCCCTTGAAATATGTCGCGTTTTTGATTGGCAATGTCGGCACCACGATCAGTGTGGCGTTCTCGACGACCAAGCTTGCTTATATTTATTTCCGTTAGGAATGGCTCGAAGTGTCTTAGATTCCGAACCACATTACCAGCAATGGATCGATGATATGCTGGACTTAAGTCCTATTACAACAGGCTACGGTAGATATGGTGGAAGCATAGTTGGCTTTGGCACATACATTACAAGCTACGCTCTCAACCCTAACATCCGAGGTTGAGAAGGATCTCTACATGATATGGGCGAAGACATTATGAAATGCACATACCCAACGCGATTAGTCTCTAGGCTTTCATGACCCCGCACTACGTCTGAAAACACCATACCGGCGGCCCCATGCGAAAGCAAAGTCCCATTAAGGATAACCATAGGACTTGAGAGTTGCGTCATGCATTTTAAGACTTATTCATGGTAGTCAATGATAATGATGTATGCGAGTTTATGTACAAGTCTTGAAAGTCGTCCCTAGAAACTGAATCCATGCGAAACCGATCATGCCCATACCCATGCTTAAATACCCACTACCTAATCATATATACCACGAGAAACAAAAGTTACAACGCCATGTCGCTTATAACACCCACCCATTAAGGACAAGTGTTCTGTTCGTACCGACTACTGCTGGTAAGGCGCCTGGTATGGCTGTCCTGGATTCGGTGTGCCTTGCGTGTTATAAGGCGCCGGTGTACCCTGAGGGCTATACGGTTGTGTGGAAGCTGGCATTGCGTGTGGATTATACGGCTGTTCGGGTTGGCCGGTTTGCTGAGGGTATACACCCGTCGCACCAGCATATCCAGAGTTCTGCGATACGTAGGGGTCATATGCCTGCGGTTGACTGGCTTGAGGATATACCGCCTGCTGGCTCCATTGCTGGTTAGGTTGCTGGTGGGTGAGCGGTTGTGTTTGGTCCGTCGTGTAGTTCTGCGGCGGGATTCCCGTTTGCAGCTCCGTTGCGCCTGGGACACCAAGACCGGCATAGTTTACTCCAGTACCGGCGTTGGCCTTCTCAGGGTCATTGGCCGATGTGCCTGCGAACGAAAGGCGGAAATAGTGGCATACGTAAGCGAACGTAGGGACGAACAGTAGCATAGTAAGAGCACAGACGCCAGCTATCCCGCTTAGGATGTCTAGAGCACCATGCGTGGCGACACCGGCGCGCTTCCATACTGTACACTGGCCACTATTTATCATACTACCGTCGCTAGAGCAACTGGCGTTGACTGGGACAGTAAATCTGCTCCGTAGATTCGCAGTGGCGCCCATGGCTGCTAGCCAGAAGACGATCATAAGCCCGTCAAGCACAAGGATCGCCCACGTATTGTAAGCAGGCCGACATGACAACACCTTCTCGGCCAAGAGAGCGTACACAACTATGATCCAAGTGAATACGCCCTGTCCGTTGAGAGAATAGTATCAGTCACCAATTCATTCAGTTAGGGGTTTCATTGTTTTGAAAAGAAAGAATCGGAACATACGCTGGCGATGACGAAGCCGAGCTCGTCATAGTATAACCCATGGATCCACCAACCCGCCAAGGCGACTGCCACAAGACTGAAAACAATCTGGAAGACTCGCAGTGCTATAAACCATGCTGGAGTCGGGATGACGATCTTCCCTTTCTTATTTTCGTTTGCCGCTTCCATTTGAAGAGTTATTCTTAGTCTCGGCTCTGCTATTTGTCGCGCAACTACACAGTGCCCTCTTATTAACCTCCTTCACGGGGATTGCTGCTCTGGGGGCGTGCTGGATACTAGGTAAGCGGCGTCAAAGACTGTCCTTCTCAAGAGTCACCATGAGCTGCCAAATCTTCTGGGGAATATAAGCACTACTCTTGCGGGAGCGCAGACTCGGTATTTGTATAGATGGATCCCTCCCATCATCCTCCCGCTCCCGCATAGATACTGATCAGCCTACCTGGATATATAAGAGGGTATTTTAGTTGCTCTCAGCCCATATCCATACCTACCTACCTAACCTAAGTGCCATCGATTATCGTGCTTCAGCCAAGGAACTAGGAACCAAGGTCGCTATCGCGAGGAGTTGCAAAAGGAATGCCTGTCAGGTGCCTGTCCTAGCAGCTGTAGGGTCCTTTCAGCCGCACGAAGTCGGTAACTTACATCTAATTGGCTTCGCCTACGTTTCTCCCTGTACACGTTACAAACTATTGTTCAGCCGATCCCCAATTGAGAACCGACCTAGTTCAGCTAGCCACTCGTAACATGTCCTCAAGCGAAACTGTTACGCTAATTCTACCTAAAGCTGCGCTCAACTTCGGAGGCGCCTTGGCAAGGCGGAATCTCTATTCTTTCTCTGCCAAGTTGATAATGCTGGCAATTGGGCTGCCATGACGCCATGGCGGTGTGGCGCCCGTATTCCAATGGCTTTAATCTTAGTCAGTTGTATCCGGCTCGAGCTGGAACTCTTATATAGAGGCTATGTGGTCAGCGTTTCATTATTGTCTATCAAATATTACCGGTGGCTTATACACCATATTTAGGGTTTTCAATCAATTCATCATATTAAATGCGGTACTTTATGACTCTGCTATCCCATGTGAAGCTGTCTTGTGACTACTAGCCGCATTCGAAGAGCATGGTATTAGTCTAAGCTTAGGTAGATTTAAGTTAGAGTTATCCTGGGATTCCTTAATGGCCTTGTTAAATCAAGTCTAGCGCATTATCAGGACTGAGACTAGATGCTACCCGACTTGAATATAACATTTTTAAGTTCACAACCGGTATTATTAATAGACAGACGACCTATAAGTCCAATGAGAATATTTTGAACAAGGGGTTCTTGTAACACTCATCTTGTAGAAGGTGACATCTATATTCAGAAAATTGTGTTCAATACCTACCTCTTTAAATTAAGTCTAGGCCTAGGTGTGTAAGATAGTAAGACTTGCACGAATTATCAATACGCTACAGTTAAACGTTTGCAATTGGAGGTTTAGGTTCTTGTGAAATATCTAACGTAGAACATATAAAAAGGAGGTGTCGCACATGGATACGCAGTAAGCATCTAAAGTAGCACAAGTCAGCACGAAGCTGCTCAGATCAGTGTGGATTGACAGTATTTATCTAGGACAATGATATGTTCCAGCTGCTTGCGTATTTTTATAGCAGGTCTCCCTTTAAAGTATTTTGCCCATTCGGTATTAACTGTAGCAGCGCTGGGGCGCCTTTCTTCCGTAGGTGCAACCCATCTTCCTACCACAAGGAAACTCTCGTCTTTAACTATCATCTTGCCTCTAAATATCAGTTTTCCCTGGTCGTCTTTAGTGAATATGACCTCCGAGCCTTTATCGTCCTCTGCCATCGATTGTGAACTAGCGTCAGAGAACCCTCTCCAGCGCATCTCCCAATTCTGAGTGCCTTGCGGTTTGGGACCAACCCATACCCCCGGCTTCAGGACGCAAGCTTTCTCGAAAACCTCCACGGAGTCTTCTGATAGATTGCTAGGTGTAGGATTTGGTCGAAAACGTGCAAGGGCGAGCGTGTCGTCGGCCTCGATTATAGCCCAGAGTTGCCGCCCGGCTTTTTGGTGCTTTGAATTATTATCCATCTGTACCGTCATAGTCATGGCCACAGGCTTGCCTTCTGATATGCCCAAAGCCTTAGTTAGTCCAATAGTACTGATCTCATACTTCCCCATAACATCCCAGGCCCATTCGGGGCGTTCTTCGAGATAGCGCGATGTCGCGCTCGCGTTTACGACGAACCCAGGAATGGGACCGGGTTTATTCTTGGTTGTGATAACCCTCCCTGTACGAGGATTCTCCCATTTGTTGTGAGGCTTAGGTAGGGGTGCGCCAGCCTGTTGCAACTCAACCAATTCTCGCTCATCCTCTTCGGTATCCGAAGGGGGATTCTGTTCCCACTGTGGTTCATAAAGTTGCTTCCAATCCTCAAGCATCCGAGACGCTTCAGTTGTTGCCGTTGGGTCTTCGGCGGCAACCTTGCCCTCGTCAGTCTCCGGGCTCGTATCTTGCTGCGTTCCTTCTAGGATTAGATGCTTGCCCTTGTGTACCATGGCAAACTTGATCCGAATCTTAGGGCTCTTGTTGTTTTCGCCTGTGTCATTTTCCTCTTCGAATAGGAATTGTCCTTGCGCCCGAGTCTCCCCGCCTAACCGACAACCGTCTTCTTCGCCTCGCCACTGTTATATTGAATTAGTCACAAACATTATGATCAAGGAAAAGGCTCAAACGAATCCATTGTAAAGGCGGTATTGGTAAAAAATCCAACTTCCAGGGGGAGCCAAGAAGGAAGAGCCAAGAACTTTTGAGGTTACGTACCCTCATCAACCACTCTTTCGACTTCGGGCCCGGTTTTACATCCTCT
Organism: Entonaema liquescens; assembly: GCA_902805475.1. Taxonomy (NCBI): domain Eukaryota; kingdom Fungi; phylum Ascomycota; class Sordariomycetes; order Xylariales; family Xylariaceae; genus Entonaema; species Entonaema liquescens. The sequence goes on from CADCSX010000007.1 coordinate 2,611,518, forward strand.
GCCAATTCGCATGCGGCCTCGAAATCGGCGAGAAATAGTTTGCCGTTAGGATTTGACGTGATTGCGTTCTTTGGACACAACCGCATCCTGCCAGTCAGGTTCAGGTTTGGGAAATTAAAAAAGGCATATAGCTGGCAAGTATGAGAGCTTGTATGCGTATAACGCATATCCAGAACATAGTCGTTAGCATCCACAGGCTGATACTTATTTGCACAGCTAAGGTTGTAGCGGCCGGTCACGTCCCATACCGCCGTGCTCGTTTTGCTTGAACTCTTATGCCTGACGCGTTTTACCGGCGCGTTCTGTGCCTGAGGATTGCCGCTGGTGGCTTTGAGAGGCCTTTTTACACCTGAAGGCGATGTCATTGTGTTCGCATCAGAACCTAATTCCCTATAAGAGCAATCGATATAGAATCATAATTAAAGACATAGCTGACGGGCTGCTGGAAACAAGACCTGACCTGACCTGATTTACCTACATCGAATAAAATGAGGCGAGCGCTTATCCCCTTGAGCCCAAACCAGGTCGATCAACGCTAAAAAGGGGCCCGGGTTTTGTGCTCCGGGGATAAACCGTGCCCAGGCGCCTTTGACAGATGGGACTAAAACCAGGGGCTCAAAAGCTTAGACCAATGATGTCAATCTTCGAGATCATGAAGTAACAAATGCATCGAGTCTGGGTCCACCGCTAATTACTCTGAAATGATAGGTAGAAATTAAAAGTTATCGCGAGTAGAAGTAGAGAATAGAGAATAGAGAATAGAGCGAGTATTCATGATATTGTAAATAGTATAACCAGATGACTAGGTACCTACATATTGCTACTTGACGACCTTCCTTGATAGCTACCACATGTAGGTGCACAGTAGACAGACCCTCAGCCAACATCTATCTCTTTCAGTGTCTATATGATAGGGCGGATAAAAATAGTAGCAATCATGTCCCACGGGGATCGTCCGATCCAAGAAGATAACGAGCTATTGTTCTCTCAACTATTCCTATATTACAATTTCTGAATGACATATTTTGTGGGACTACTTCCTGTCATATTAAAAACATCACCACAGGAATCGGAAGAGAAATATATGTGGGTACATATAAAAAAGGGGTGAGGTAAAAGAGATAATACCTAGAGCAAAGTGGATAAATTTTGACAGAATATACGTATGTGACAGCACTCCTATAATGAATTATTTACTACGCCTGAAATGTAAATTAATAAGCTGGCCTGCAGTATATCCTTACTTGATAGCTATCAGATACCTTTCTTACAACATCTCTACGAACTATGCCCCACGAACCACGAAGTGTAGCTAATCTACATTTTCGCCCGTGCTTAGTCTCATTCGAGCTGGCCACGAGCTCTTTAATCCAAAGAGCGCCGTCATCATTGCCCTCGCAGTAACTCTCTTGCCCGGGTTAAGCACATCCATATCATTATCAAGCAGTGACCCATATACGACCCAGTTCCGCTGAGTCGATTCTTCTGTCTTGATTGATAGCCATGCGATATAGGAGACCCACAAGGGCCAACCGAGAGCGACGAACCATCTACAAGCATTTTTGATCAACCAGTGTGCAAACATAGTCCATACGCCGGCCCCTAAAGAAAACTCTATGTTGCTCCTCTTTGTTAATTTGTGGCCGATCGTGGAATCGTATAAAGCGTACATGTCGAATTGGAATGGGAGGGCTTGAGAAGCGATTACACAGCTGCAGGTGATTTGGTAGGCTGTGTATGCTAGCAAGTGCATGGAAGTCGCCCGAAGAAGCTGAAAAGTAAGTTTGGAAAAGGGATCTTGGCCACCCCGTCCCAGTATAATTGGTGTTTCTGCTCTCGACATGAACAGGAATACAGACAGGTACAAGAATGCCGCTGTCCAAACCTGTATTACCGAGGGGACACCGTACTCCCAAAGTAGAGTTGTAACGCCGGATAGACCATCCGTCCCAGGGGTCGGCAGAGCGAAGTAAGAAGGTAAGCTCCCAATAAGCTCAACTAAATCTCGTGAAACTAGTTTCGCTACCCAAATGATTATTGGGCCCGTTGCTAGTCGACCGGCTGATAAATTTATTGCAGCTGCATAATGGAAAATCAATATGACAATGCCACTGACCATTTCAATAATAGGCTCGTGAAGATAAGTGGTATCGTGGTAGAACGGAACATGATTCTCCCAGTCAGCATGTCCGTCTTCATCAACGGGTCCCCAACCTAGATGCTCAACGAACAAGGCTTTTATGCGAAGTGATATTCTGCCTACCATAGCTTCCCTCGCTAGATCAAGTATATTTCCAACAACTTCAAACACTAGCGTACTGAAGAAAGAGATAGCTACCGTGAGAGTTATTCTGAAAGATATTCGTAAAAGGTAGTGCCTGTATCCGTTTCGCAGCAACCATTCTGTATCTAACTCAGAGTGCGCGAGAAGTATAAGCACTAGCAGCGCCGTACAGTATTGTGTTTCGTCGAGGTTGAAGGGGAATGGGGCATCCTTATCATCTAGGCTCCAGGCATCATCTGGATACTCAGGTGGCTCGGCTTCTTGAATTCCTCCATCTCGATGTACTATAATCTGCCACCATGACTCCCAATCTATGCCCTGGTCTTCTTCAAGTCCGGTGTCGTCAAATTCGAAGACCAGCTCCGATCCTTCGGTTTGAGGTTCCTGATCTAGGTGACCATCCTCCCCTTGCGGTTCGTAATCCATCGCTGCGAATAAATGAAAGGCAGGCTTATAAGAACCAGTATAACACTAGGTAGTTACTATATGGTATGCACTGTGATGTTATCTGCTGGCGATAAACAATGGGGATTGACAGCACGCCCAAACACAGAATACTTAAAGAGAACCCGCCTTGTTAGTGTTGTTATGAAAGTATAAAGAAACAATGTCCACCCAGGCCTATGTGCGATGGAAGTACAAAGAAATAAGAGAAAGGATTAGAAACATGGCCATAGTATCATGCAGCAAGTGAATTCGACATACAAAGCGTAATTAAGAAAATGATTACCGATGTAAACTATTTTTCTTTTTTGCGAGGTTAAGAGTTGGGAATACTTGGGTGTTTACCCAGGTAGGATATGGAGTTTCTAAGATCTTCAGATTTCGATGTTTACCTTTAATGTTACTATGCGTTTAGTCTAACTACAATGTTCTTCATTTCTCTTAAAAAAAAAAAGAAAAGAAAAGAAAAAAATTAACTACCTACAATGTCAATATCTCTCGTAATATTTTATTAATTAGACAATTGAGATCTTTGGGTGTTTCGATGACCTGGGAACAATGCTGTGATATATTACGAGCGCCGGAGCTTCGTGAAGCTAAGATATGGAGAACAAAGAATTGCAGCGCCATGTGAAAAGTACGTTGTGTGATCAATGACAGGGTTAAGTAACTTTGCAATATATCCAAGGCTATGCAGTTATCTTTGCTTTATTCCTTGTCAACAGCTAGTTTTCAATCTTGACCCGCCTATCCATACCATGTTTTGTATCTGAGCAGTCTCCGAGGTTAATCCAAAGCGTTTATACTTCATACCTTCTCATACATGACATCTGTCCTCATAGTATACTTTGTGCCCTTCGTAACTTCTACCCCTTCGTGATACATATCTCTTTGCTGAAAAATTACTAGGCTTCCTGCCGTAGGGCTAATATCTAGCTTCCCTTCCCAAGGATCCTCAAAGTCTATCCCGAACCTCGTGGCACCGCCTTCCACTTGCTCGACACCGCTTAGATATAGATGCAATGTTAGATAGCTCTCGGCCCCGTCTTTATCAACGAAATGACCATCGCAATGTGGTTTAAAGTACTGCCCCGGGCCGTACTTTAGAAATCGTAGCTCATCTCTTAGTCGAGAGATCCGCCACGTCTCATTATTGATTACGGGGGATTGACCAGTGATATCAGGTGTGTCTTTCAAAGTCACTACATCAGGGGGTATATGTGGAAGTATGCGCTCCAGGAGGCGATCAGCGAGGGTTCGGGATGTGTAGAGAATCCGGTCACAGAACCGAGAATTCAAATCTAGAAATTGTACCCCATCGTATCTAGTCAACATAGCAACAGGCCATGGAGTGTCGTTGGGTGGGCTTATGAGTTTAAGCAGATCTGTGCATTCGCTTGGTGTGAGGACATCTTTGATGGTCATCGCGAAGTAACCCGCGTACTCTTTCAGGTCGGTTTCGTCAAAATTAATGATATGGGCCGAGATAGAGCTTGGAACTGGCCCGCTTAGGATGTCTCTATCTTCACCATCCACATTATGAGATGCCATTTTGAAGGATATAGCCGCTACGGTAGTTTAAGAGTTGAGAAGATGGAGACAGAGTTAAGAGATGAATTGTTCACACAAATGGTATAGCCACTTATACTTGAAGAATGCAGAAGCCTATAGTGGGTCGGTAGAAAATCAATATTACATCGGGATTAGCAGTTCTATGTAAGTAATGTAAGTCTCGTGCGTTTTGAGAATGACGATCAAATCTGATAGTATTGTATAGTATGTAATTCCTGAATCCAGTCCTGTCTATCCAGAGCATAGGTACCTAACCGGTTCGACCCATTTTTGGCACGTACCCGATTTTTGCAACGCAAAACCACCAAAACTACTACCTTTTCAACCTTAAATAATACCCCTAATATTGAAGCTACAAATTTAAGGATAAATATATAAAGAAATGATTATATTTTATTTAATTTTATGGTATTTAATTTAAATTGAAAAAATTATTAAAGTTAAAATTTTAAAATTTAAAAAAAAAATATAAAAATATAAAATTTTTATATATAAAATAAATACGAAAATAAGTAATTTCGATTATATTTAAAAAGTATAATATTTTAACGTAAAATTTTTATATTTTAAATTTAAAATATATAATTAAATATATATAATTTATTATTATTTTTAAAATTAATTAATAATTATAATTATTATTATTATTAAAATATTTAAGTTTTAAAATTTTTTATAATAAAATAAATAATATTTATTATAAATAAAATTATTAATTTTAATATTTTACCGTACGATTTTTTTACGATTATAATATTTCGTTAATATTTTTATAATAATTTTATTAATATATAAAAATAAAAGTTTAAATTATATATATTTATAAAATAAATAATTGTAAAAAATTTAAATTATTAAAATTATTTAATTTCGTATTTAATTTATATATACGAAATAAATATTTATTATAATATATATTATATTATAAATATTTTAACTTAAAATACGTTATATTTATAATAATTTATATTTAATTAAATAATTATCAATTACTTATTAAATTATAATACCATTAAGTCAATAGCTTTAATATTGGTGGTTTTATTCGAGGTTATAAAGGTAGTAGTTTTAGTGGTTTTGCGTTGCAAAAATCGGGTACGTGCCAAAAGACGTCCGAACCGGTTAGGTAATATTAGTTGTGACTGCTGCTATTATTAATTATGTCAATCAATTTTTACAGTGGGTAATAAGTTAACGTTAGAATTCACATGATAGGTAGTGGATATTTAAACCAAGGCTTGGCCTGGACAGTCCGTAGCAGGGCTAGACTTCTATAGCTGGCTTCAACTTCCAATTCTGTTCCTGTAGCGCGCATATTGTCGGCTTGCTAGTGCTTGTAAAGTGGGCTGGTGGGATGGTGGGGTGGATTCGTTTGTAAATTCTCGCCTCATGCCGAATGCAATGGCGAGATTCTGTCTGACCTGATCAAAACTTTAAATTCTTCTGTACTTCCCTTATTACCCATCTTCTTTTCCTCTTAACCACTAGATTTGGTCTTTACCCTCCAAAATCTGCGAGGCGGTCACTTTCACCTGTTTCATTCTGGTTAATAAATATCAACCATTCTAAAACTGCCCGCCATGACCGTCATAAATGGCACCCTACCTCACAACCCGCCGCATGCTGCGACTGTCATATCCGCGACCGAATTAATCGGCAACACGCCTTTAGTGCGCCTTAATAAAATTCCTCAGTCTTTAGGCATCGAGAGCGAAATTTATGCCAAAGTCGAGCTTTTCAATGCTGGTGGTTCCGTCAAGGACCGCATAGCCTTGCGGATGATCGAAGAGGCCGAGCGAAGTGGTCGTATTAAGCCAGGTGACACCTTGATCGAGCCTACCAGCGGAAACACTGGTATTGGCCTGGCATTGGTTGGAGCGATCAAGGGATACAAGACCATTATTACCTTGCCCGAGAAGATGTCTGCTGAAAAAGTGTCGGTGCTAAAAGCACTAGGAGCGACCATCATCCGCACACCGACTCAGGCGGCGTGGGATAGCCCGGAGAGCCATATTGGCGTAGCGAGGAGGTTGGTTAAGGAAATACCCAATGCGCATATCCTGGATCAATATTCAAACGAAAACAACCCGCTAGCCCACGAGTTTGGCACGGCAGAGGAGATCTGGGAACAAACCGGCGGCAAAATTACATGTATTGTAGCCGGTGCCGGAACTGGTGGTACCATTACGGGCTTGGCAAAAGGGTTGAAGAAACACAACAAGGATATCAAAGTTGTGGCTGCCGACCCCCAAGGGAGTATCTTGGCTTTACCCGAGGCGCTCAACGACGAGCACCGCGATGAGCCCTATAAGGTTGAAGGAATTGGCTACGATTTCATACCCGATGTGCTTGACCGGGAGAAAGTCGATAAATGGTACAAGACGGATGACAAAGATTCCTTTAAGCTTGCTCGACGATTGATCGCCGAGGAGGGACTGCTTGTCGGCGGAAGCTCCGGAAGTGCCCTGAGCGCTGCGTTGAAGGCGGTCAAAGATCTCGGATTGGGTAAGGATGATGTTGTCGTTGTCATTCTACCGGACAGCATCCGAAGCTATCTAACAAAGTTTGCGGATGACGATTGGCTGGCAGCTAATGATCTTCTACCACCTACCGACTCAGCTGCAAAGGAAGCAGCCGCTGATAGCAATTCCGTGAAGAAGTCCGAGGATCCTTACTCCGGAGCAACAGTCCGCTCGCTGAGACTGAAGCCTGTCCTCTCAGTCCTTGCTACCAGTCCATGCGCCGAGGCTATCGAGACCATGCGTGACAAGGGCTACGACCAGCTTCCGGTTCTTGCCAGTGCGGGAGGTAAGCTTGTGGGTCTCGTCACTCTTGGTAACCTACTCAGCTACGTATCCCGTGGACGAGCTAGTGGGCAAAGCCCAGTTAAGGATGTCATGTTCGACTTTAGCAAGATAGACGAGGTGGTTACCGACCCCAGAGAAGGAAAAGGAAGCAAGCGCCGCAAGTTTGTTGAGATTACACTGGACACCCCAATCACAGAACTCAGCAGATTTTTTGAGTGGAACAGCGCTGCTGTCGTCACTGAGCCTAGCCAAGGAAAAGCTAAGGCGCTTAGTAAACCAGTTGCGATCGTAACTAAGGTTGACTTGCTGACCTGGATGGTCAAGCAGGTAAAAGCTTGATTAAGATTGAATTTATTTTATAGCAGGGCTTTTCCTGACGGCTGCTAAGAAATAGAAGACAAATCATCGCATGGCGCTATGGTGGAATTGCATCCGGATCATCAACTTATTAATCTAGACTTGGGAATGGCGGGTTATAAATGGTAGACCCAACCTCAACAAGCAGCATTGGATATTCACTTGAGGTATTTACATAGACATCACCTACAGAACGCGCCGCCGTAATGAAATTATGTGTGCTATCCTATCAATGTGTTTTTCATAGGGTCGTTACGGTAGTGTTTGCTCTGACAGTGCACGAAAAAGTGTGGTAGTGGCATATTAGAGGATATTTGAAGCCAACCCCTATTAAACCTGGGGCGCGGTCTTTGCTGCTAAGGTTACAATAGGTGCGAAGCTGACGGCGATGAAATAGAAAGTTAGCTTATATAGCCACGACCCTTAACTAATAAGAGTACTCTTATTTTCATATATGAATAGGTACTCTGGTGGATATTAACGCTAAGCCCCCTCGATAGCATCTATATGCATTGAGACACCGTGGAAAGGAGAGCGCAGTTAAGAAAACTGCCAGGAATTGGTGATATTACCGCCCCCACCAAGTACGAAATTATTACATATTATAGCGACGTTCAGATTCTTTCTGATATCCAGTCCCACCACTTGTCTACCTTGCCATCAAGAACGCTCCCGCCGATTACGTCGACTTCGATATCGAACTCCCTCATCTGACCGAACGAAAACTTCTCGGAGCCGTACTGACCTAACCAATCGTCCTGTTCCTCGGATCCGATTTCATCTACGCCAACGCCCGAATCAAGCAACCCTTTGCTCCGAGACTGTCTTATCCGGCCGAGCTCGGCCTCGAGGTTGCTCTTGACGAGAGAGGCGGGTAGAGCAGTGAATAAGTCCAACTTGTTCGCAGCGATAAGGACATGGATCGCGGTAGGTGCTTTTGACGTCTTCCCGGCTCCCGTGCGTTTCTGCAATGCGAGGAGCACGTCGTATAAAAATGACGCCGCATCCACTAAACCATCGTCCAAGCTAGCAGCGTCAAGCATGTATATAATACCCCGCAGCGTGTTCGAAGCGATATGGGTCATAGCATGTTGGTTCCGCAATTTTCCGTGCCCCGGGGTGTCGACGAGTAGAAACTTGCGGTGAGACCCTGGGGCATCGTCACGCGCGGCCTCTCGAAAGGTGGAAGCGCCGTGATCATCGGAGACAGTAAGCTCGACGGATTGGGGAATCTGCGAGGTGTGGGTTGCGGCAGCAGAGTCACCACGTTCAAGTAGAGTGAGGAGAGAGGTCTTGCCGCCGGAAGGAGGTCCTGCGAGAAGAATCGACGGAAGAGAAGTGTAAGGAGTGGTTTGGACGATGTAGAAGTGTATGATTGTCGGTAGGAGGAAGACGATAAGTGCGCCGACGATGAAGATCTCGGTTGAGGGCGTGAGGAGGTACTCGAGGAATTGCTTGAGAACCTCCATTTTCACTGCGATACTTGCGATACTTGCGATGGCAGCGAGAAGGAAAGGTATCGGGAGAAAGGGGCGCTATTTAAAAGAAGTGTACCCAAGTAGCGCTTAGAGTTGCCAGATCATACATGTAGGAAGTCCAAGGTATCATGCCATATTGAGATTTGTTGTACCTTGCGATATGTACGATTTAACTTCGTTGGGTTACAGTGTCATCATTCGATGCCAAGTCTTAGAGTGTCCCCCTGTCTTTTAGCGTTTGTAGTGTTTTAGCGTTTTAGCGTTTTAGCGTCAGAAAAGCTTTGAGCATTTAAAGCATGTGCCGTTCTATCGGGAGAGGTACGTACTCGATAAGCCGGAAACAACACATTATCAGCCACTCATACTAACACGATAAGAGAAAAGGGTGGCTTAGCACTGACGACGGGCTGGACGGCAAGGCGGCACCGTGTAGTACCCAACCCAGCACCTGGGCAGCTGGGGCAGTTTACGCGGATTGCTGACCTGATCTGATATATGATCGTTGATAATTCGAGGCAACCAACAAGAATCAGTAATGCATTAATGAGTATTTGGCGCGAAACTGGTTATAGTGCCTGGCTTACTTTTTTGCCCTCTTCTAAAGATTGAAAAACACCATGTGTTTTTGAATCAGGCATCAAATTTATAAAGAATTATTTAATTCACTAATTCTCTGAATTATATAAGTTCAAGTGCCCAACTCTTCCCTCTACCAATTCATTCTTCTTTGGCGACTTATCGCGATACTTGTATCAGCGAATTATTTTCTTTTTTTTCTTCCTCTCCTTTTCTTCTCTTTTTTTTTTTCTTTATTGATCACTACGTCGGAAGCCTCGCGATCGTCCTAATTCACTATTAAGGACTAGCCACACGCGATGGCTCAAAATGCACTGCCAAATACGAATCCCGCCGGCGCCCCGATACAGCCGTCCTCCAAAGGTCCTGCAGCTGCTCCGAAGCTGAACTCGCAAGACATGGAGATGGGCAGCATTCCCGGCGGTGATCCACCCTCGTCCGAACCGGATATCATGCAAATCGCGAGAGTAGGAGATTTAGTAGCAATGGAAAAGCTCTTTGAGACCTCGGATCTTGACGCGACTTATACAGACGACGAAGGCATCACGCCGCTGCACGTATGCGCTGGCCCAGATATCCCCCTCTCTACCTTACCTTACTAACAATCCTTCTAGTGGGCAGCTATTAACAACCAGTATGCGATGTGCAAGTTCCTCATCGAGAAAGGCGCCGACATAAACAAAAAGGGAGGCGAAAGCATTGCAACGCCGTTGCAATGGGCTGCCCAACGATCAAATTACTACACCGTTAACCTTCTCCTCCAACACGGCGCCGACCCTCTTATTACAGACGCCCAAGGTTATAATACTCTACACATCTCGACTTTTAGTGGAAATGTCTTATTGGTAGTCTTATTATTACACCAGGGCATACCCGTCGATGTAGCCGATGCCTATGGACATACGTGTCTCATGTGGGCTGCGTATAAAGGCTTTCCGCAATGTGTCGACCTCTTCCTGCGGTGGGGCGCGAGCGTACATGCGACGGACGAACAGGGCTTTACAGCGTTGCACTGGGGTCTGGTCAAAGGTTCACCGCTATGTATACTTAAGCTTCTAGAATACGGCTCGGATCGCTTTGCAAAGACGGGTACGGGCAAGACTCCCGCGATAACAGCGAAGGATCTCAATACCGTCAACGCCTGGCATAGAGCTTTGAAAGAGTGTGGTTATGACGAGGATGGGCATGTCGTAACCCCCTGGTGGCCTGGGTCATCTTTCTTTCTCAAGGATAAACGCGGGTTCATGAACAAATCCTTGTTCCTCTTGCCCGTCCCGTTACTATTTACCGAGCTAATGGTGTTGGCTCACTTACCTATATTCTTATCCATACCCGTTGCGCTCTTGATAGGATTCGGCTTCCAGTGGATAACGAATCAAATTCTCGAGTATGCTCCCCCAGATATGAGACATCTACATAAGACGGTACGTATCCTCGGTCCAAGAAAAGGGATGCAGGGCTAATAGGTCTCAGCCTTGGTTAGCCGGCATATTTGCGGCGTCCTTGTTTTTGGTAGGGTTCAGATGGATTCTGACGATATTCCCTGGTGAGTTTCTTGGTTTCTTGGCAACTTCATATTCGGTAATGACGAGTTAACGACTTTTTTAGCGACATTTTCGCAACATCCGCTTCTTAACTTCACCTTCCTCTTCTTCTACGGTTTGACAGGCTACTTTTATGCGGCGTGTATGGTCTTTGACCCCGGATACGTTCCTAAGCTCAATGGGATCGCCGAGCAGAAAGCCGTCATTGACGAGTTGTTAAGTTTGTGGAAATTCGACGAGTCCAATTTTTGTGTTACTTGCATGATACGGACTCCTCTCAGGAGTAAACACTGTAGGCGGTGTCAACGGTGTGTTGCGAAGCATGACCAGTAAGTGCCATGATTTGAAACTATTTAATATTGATCCATATCTACTCACACGATATAGTCACTGCCCCTGGGTAAACAACTGCGTTGGCGTCAACAATCACCGACACTTCTTCCTCTACCTAATCAACCTTGTTTTCGGTATCGTCTCTATTGACTGGTTGCTGTATTATTACTTCTCCGAGCTCCCTAAATCGGCCTCCAAAGGAGAATGCTTAATTTTGGCGGAATCTATCTGTGCAGTTGTCAATAATGACCCGTATACAGTACTACTCGGGCTGTGGACGACGCTACAGCTTACATGGGTGGGCATGCTCATCTTTGTTCAATTCATCCAGGTCGCCCGTGCTATGACCACGTATGAAAATATGTATGGCGTGCAAGACGGCTCAGCATCATCGCTTGGTTCGGCCTTCACGAGCACCGGAGCGCCACTCGATCCGAACCATCCCGATGCTGCAACTCCTCCGTCCGCGGCTGCCGACCCGCTAGGAACCGGTAGGGGTGCGCATGCGCATAAGCATAAGAGTTTCTTACAGCAATGGGGCAGACTCCTCGGCGTTGATACGTTCATTGAGACGGCAACAGGTCGGGGCGCTGCCACAGGCAAAAAATTAAAGAAGAAACGTAATCCCTATAACAAGGGCTTGATACAAAACTGTCGCGATTTCTGGTGTGACCCAGCACCAATATTCGGACGTAGGGAGACGGGCGATGCCTTGCTAGGCGGTGAAAGGATAAACTACACGGAGGTTTATGAGAGCCCAGTAGCGATGAGCCTAGGGCTCGGTGGCGCAGTTTCAAGCGGCCGGAGGAGAGGCGGGTACGAAACTGTAGCCGGTGATGAGGTATAACGAGCGATTGTTTCGAGCAACGGCATGACATATTACTGGGGTTTACGACTTGGTGATGATGAACATCGGGTTCAAGACCCCACATCAATTGAGCGAGATACTATTCTTGAAGCGTTAGGAAATGAGGAAATAAAATGTACATTATTGACTTGCGATGTCCAAACCCCCTCTGGACCTTGCCGAGTTGTGTACAAATGAGAGCAGAGGCATCAAATCTATCATTAGAGTACTAGATTTACCTTGAGTTCTTTAGTCGGTATCAAATTAATCCCTTAAGGACCTATTATATGGTTTGATATTAGATCCATATCTTTTTTTACCTCCAAGCAAAACTCCCCCCTATTCGGTGGTACATCATCTCATTTGTTTACTCAACAGAGGAACCTTATTGCGGGTTCTAATAGTATATGTAATAATTTAAACGAGAGACTAAGAAGATAAAAGAAGTTTAAAAGGACCCAAGGTATATACATCCACATGGCTCAAAGGCTACTCATAACCGTTTACAATGAAGTGTCTTCTAAAATTTCGCAGGAATACAACAGTGTCAACTCAAGATTCAGTTGTCTTCATTTACCCAATGATTTTTGACCAGTCCTGCAGAGCATTGGCGTTGGAGGCGCCTTTTACGACCGACCCAATGTCGACGTCTCCTTCAACGAAGATTCCGAAGTGGTCACCGGAATCCTCTCTGGGGTCGTAGGAACAAGTCTTTTTTGGTAGGAACTGCCAATACAAGTTTGGTAGACCAACTTTGTTAATGTCATTGGCTTGGGCAGGCAGCTCGCTCTGAGCGCTGTTTGCCGCAGTGTTAACTCCCCATTCCTCGACGAAGATGAGCTTGCCGCCGGCCTGCTGAACCCATTTCTTGGCACCGCCGGACCATTGACCTGGTAGTATGATTAGCTTAGATACTCATACCAAAATTGGAAATAGTCTATAAATGTAATCAGAGCTGAGGAATGAACTTACCCGGGTTGTTAGACTGGCTACCCGCATACCGATGGATAGCGATCAGATCGATCTCAGGGCACTTCGTAGCAGCGTCGATGAAGGTGCAATCATGCGAAATGTCACCGCCAATGCCGCCAGTTGCAATTTGGATCTTGTTGTTGGCGCCAAGAACATTGCGAAACTTCTTAGCACGCCCGCAGAGCCAGTTCTTCTGGTCGTTGTTCTGACACACTGAAATGTCTGACGACATGGGCTCGTTCTAGATTTTTCGCTGGTGAGAACTCCTAGACACGAATAGAAAAGATGTATCACGTCCTAATATTCAGAGATGGAACTTACTTGAAGGTCAAACGCCATGATCGCGTCGCCCCAGTTCTTCCATACCTGGCCGGAGTGGGCTCCCTTGTAGTTGAGAATATGGTCGATTCGCTTATCGTAGGCTTTAATAGCTTCGTCTGAGGAGTAGAACCCAGACTTGCCAAATTTGGTGTACACGTCCCTATAGATTTATAAGTGTTAACCATCAGTCCAGATGTCTTAACTATTGCGCCTGAATCATGTAATGCTTACTTTCGATAGTCGTCAAGAAGCGAGTTCGCGTCGTGGGGCGAAATAATAGATTTGATGCCCTTCTTAGCTAGCTTGTTGACAACTTTATCGACGGCGTCCAGCGTCTTGTCGTCGAACTTGCCCAGTTCGGACTCCAACGGGCCTACATCTACCGCAATGTTACTGCCCTTTTCGCAATGACCTGCGGCTTGCCGGTTCACCCATACACGGACGACCTTGACGCCATAGTTGGAGAGATCCTTGATGTAATTGTCTTGGTCCTGGTCGGATAAGCCAGGAAGAAAGTCTGGGTTATGTGCGTTAGTATTCAATTCGGGCTTGGAACTTGTCCAAATGAATTGACTCGTTGATGTTACGTACACAGGTTGGAACCCATGAATGAGTGTGAGATCTTCCTGGGTTCGATCTCGTTCACGGGTGTTGCGAAAACTCCTGGAAGTGCTAGAGCTCCTAGACTAAGGAACAGCGAAGCCTTCATTTTCGCCGAATATGTAGTTGTCTTGTTTATGTTAATGTAGACTGTTTAATTCTTGGTGGTGAATCTTGAGTTGAAATTTGGGTCTATGCCTGAGTATTTATATAGAAAAGCGCTGGGTGCTTGTGGAATACATTCAACCCCTTTCCAGCTGGGCTCTTTACGCTGTAGATCGCAAGCTTACAGGCCGGAAGGAATACAGCGTTGCAACCCTGGTTCTGGACCTGATTCAATATGATATTAAAATGTAGTTTCAAGTCGCGACTTGAAGCTTATTGGTTTCTTGTGAAGTTAACTATGACCTACCTACTATGACCTCAACTCCCAAGCTGACCTACGTATAGGACTCTCATACTCAATAGTTAGGTACCTAGTTATTAGTGGGATGACATACCTCTTGACAGAAAGAGAAAGTATTGTGTATATTGCGAGGCTGGACCCAGCTTCCTCAGGTGGTACGCATGGTAGATCTAGATTTGGATGGGGGCTGGAAGTGATAGTTGTATTTCGCACTATCAAGACTAAACGGGATAAAATCTCATCAAGACCTCACTGGATAGGCCGTCGATCCATGACCAAACCCAGAGTCTATTTAAGATCAATAGCTAGGAATATTACCCCCTAATACCACAATACCTAAAAATAACTACAAAATGCAATTAATCCATCTCGTGTAGTTGTCTCTATTTCAAGAGCATCAATGCTTTGATCTCATCCTGTAAGCCCTTTTAAGCCTAGACTAGAGATTTTCTGGAAATTAAGCGCAAGATGGTGCCATTGCTGTACAAATGATCGAAAACTACTATGAATTTGATAATAGCAATAGGTCTTTCTCCTATTTATGGTATCCGAAAAATGAATACGAGACTTATAGCTTATAGGTAGATAACTTAGAGCGAAGATCAAAACAGGTCTTCGAGTACATCCAGCTTCCGGCCCCCGCATGCTAGGTACCTTAAAGAATTGATTGCCGATAGCGATCTAATGATTATCAGCCTAACCTGTCCCAAGTATTTCATGGTCTTACATGAATTAGAAGCTTCTGCGGCTTGAATCATTGTTAGGTACTAATAGTTACTCGCTTGCGTTTTGGTCCCTTGATGTCATTCTAACGTAAAATATTGAAAACGGTTGATAAAAATATTATCATTATATATTATATACTTAAATAAATAAATTATCATATATTTCATTATTTAAATTAATAATATTCTTAATGGTGATTCAATAGTAATAAGTGACTAACTTAACACGTATTTAACTATTATGGCGAGCGTTACTAGTGTCATTTATATACCTCACACGCTGCATCTAACTGAATGCCATTAACGAAAGGAACGCCAATTGTGCAGTATATGTTATACATTCTAGACTATCCCTAGCTATCATGGAACCCCAACTTTACATCTAATTCCTTATATTGACCAGGTTTCTGGGATAGAGGCTACCTACCTAAAAAGTGTACGATAATGCAATGAGCGGAATAGTGGTTATTAGGTTTAAGAGTAGGACGATTGTAGCTTTGGTTCTACTGATAGGAAATCATTATTTCAACCAGAGGTTAATATGTCTTCGACAACGTAAGGTTCTTTAATGTCTTGTTACGCACTATGCTTAAAATAATGGAACTCCTACGTTGATGATAAGACAACACATGGTCGTTCATACAATAGGTATTACTTAAAGTGCTATGGGTAATATAAGCATCGGCCTTATTATATGTATATATGGCAAAGTTTTAACTATATTTTTCTTGGGGACATATGAGGTGTAGAAGTGTTTTCAATCAATACGCTCGCACAAGAGCATAGGTATATTCACTCTATATATACCTAGGTACCTAATATTTTTAAAGCTGTATCTGGTAGGTCAATGTAGATTTTACCCATCCGTCAGTATCCCATATCGTGATTGGGGGATCCACCTCACATATACACGAATATACTAACAAGTCAGTCAACACCTCTACTAAGAGGGAGATAGAAATAAGGGGCAGCCCACTAGGTTCTCAAGAATTAATCCAGAGGTATAGAAATTCTTATCAATGGACTCTTAATATATATTTACAGATGTTTAGATCTCGTTTGCAGTATCGGTGCCTTAGATCGTTCTAAGCGAAAAGTTACTCCAGATAATTTCAGTAGTTTTGATATAGATTCCTTGTTTTATATATCTTAGCCTTCTTCTATGTTTCAATACCTAGCTTGCTTAGCTGCTGCAATATTGACCTCACATATCCGTATGTAGTTGAGTGAAGCAAGGTTGTATCGCAGTCTTACTCGTCCTTTATCATACTCAAAAGTCAGGATATATACCTAACTACGACCAACACGACGTCACAGACTACACAAAGTACCCAACCTATGTAAGTTATAGTAATATAACGTAATTACGTACCAAAGTCCGCCCATAATCTCCGTATCCTTCCCGTCTACTTCTCGTCTTAGCATTAAATCCTACTTAAGATTTATAGATGGCTGTATAAAATGCATTCCACCCCTCACTATGGAAGGCCTCTAGAGCTCTCATCTCTTACACACATATACTAAACCCCCACTATCTTTCAAACCAGCTGCTTCTAACTTTTATCTATATCTACTTCCTCAAGTCTCAGTTTTCCTCGACTACAAAGATGGTCCCTACAAACCGCTCCCTCTGGCAGGATAAGGCAGGCGTACCAGGAGTCATCCGCGAAAGTTTAATTCCCTCGAAGCTTGAAGATCACCAGATCTTAATCAAAGTACACGCCTGGGCCATCAATCCGTGCGATGCTATGATCCAGGACAAGGCGTTACCATTTTTCAAGTATCCAATCATTCTTGGGCAAGATGTTTCCGGCACGGTTGAGGCTGTCGGGTCTGGGGTCGCGGCCAGTTTCAAAGTCGGAGATCGCGTTTTTGGCTTTACGGTGAATAATGGCTTCAAGGAATATGTGGTACTCGACCAGAAGTTTACTGCAAAAATTCCAGATTCATTATCCTATGCCCAAGTTGCCGTCTTCCCTCTGTGTCTTAGTACATGCTCTATCTCACTCTTCAGCAAACACTATCTCGGTTTACCATTCCCCACCCTGAACCCTGCTCCTATCAATGAATCGATATTGATCTGGGGAGCTAGTTCGGCTTGTGGCAGTAATGGAATAC
Source organism: Entonaema liquescens (assembly GCA_902805475.1). Taxonomy (NCBI): domain Eukaryota; kingdom Fungi; phylum Ascomycota; class Sordariomycetes; order Xylariales; family Xylariaceae; genus Entonaema; species Entonaema liquescens. The sequence goes on from CADCSX010000007.1 coordinate 2,628,902, forward strand.
AGCTGGCCAAAGGTGCGGGTTTCCGAGTGATTGCCACCTGTTCTGCTAGTAGCTTTGACTATGTGAAAGGCCTCGGAGCCGACAAAGTCTTCGATCGTCATAGCCCCACAGTCATCGATGATGTTGCTACCGAGCTTGATAAGGGTACATGTACCGGAATCTATATGGCGGCCGGAAGTGTTACCGAAGCCTGTCAAGTTGCATATAAATCAAAACAGAAGCCACTCGTCGCTTCTACCAACCCTGTGGCACCGGGAGATGTCCCAGATGGTGTCACAGTTAAGTTCACCTTTGATACTGGTGATGGCGACCCCTTTGCGGAGACGTTACCTATCACATTCGGCGGATACTTTCGGGATGCGCTGCATAAAGGGGTATACCAAATTGCCCCCGTCCCAGAAGTAGTCTCAAGGAAGGGTCTTGACGGTATCCAGGACGCATTGGATGTTTATAAGAAGGGACTCTCGTCGAAGAAGTTGGTCGTAGAAATCGAGCAAACGAGCCCATAGGTAAATGAGATGACCGATCTGGGTCGACTAAGTTAATTCCGTTAGACTAGATAATTAATGATTTAACTGGGCATCTACCTTAGGTCCTATTAGTACAACCGATGTATTCAGACAGTACGTCTTGATCTCTCTATTATTTGACTTTAGTTGTGAAGACTGGGTCTTAACCAAGACTACAGTCCGTAAGTATCCAGGGAAATGTTTGATATATTAAGTACCCAAGTTACGCCTCATATCCATCCCTGGATAGGTCCACGGAACACAGCGCGCTGTCCAAACGAATATCTCTCATTAAATTTAGAGATGAACTTTATCATGACGTTAAGAAGACACAAAGGGAAACTTATGTATAGAGGGGGTGTTGGGCATTTTCCCCCATCTCATTGCTCGTTCTAAGCTGACCCTCCTATTCCTTAATACTAGATAGAGTCAAGGGAACTGTATTTACGAGGCCTGCATAATCCTTTACCCTTCAGTTTGAAAGCGTATGTCCGTATTGTCCGGCTCCTCCGCCCTTTTCCGCATGGGTCATATGAAGCTACATCGGGTTTTTACCTATTTTGGAAACTCTTGTAATGTCGACAGCATCCGATTGGTAGTTTCTAGCTTAACCTCCGAGTTTAAACTCCGGATTCTAAACTCCAAGTGGATCTATACCTTACTAAGTAATCATCAACTTCGGGCCGAAAGTCATTATACAACGCTGAGTATAATGTCCGAAACCTGGTATTCCCCGAGAGGACTGACTTGTGCAGCCTTGAATAAAGCACAGGAGACCAAAATATTTCAGCGGAAGCAGACAGGAGCAGTCACTAATGTGTAAGATACATAATACTCTAATACCTAGACATGGCGACCAGGGTTCAGCCGCGAGGAGACCAGCAACACCCATCTCGCCGGCCGCAGCCTTTTAAAAAACAGAATAAAAATTGAACGGATTAGAAACGACCGGAAATATACTTCGAAGCGCACTAGGACGTAGCGTAGAGTACTAGGGAAAACATAAAATATATTAAGGGTCTAAGCGTACTTACTTATTTGTCTCGGATCACATCTCTTGAAATATAAGGGGGCCGAAAGAAGCATGGTGCACCTTGTCCATCCCATCCAGTTGGTAATGCCCCAGTCTATGTAAACTCCTTTCCAAACACCCTCCACCTGAATACGTGGACAATAAATAATAATCTAACTTCAGATCGTTCTAGCAGCCCACATAGATTGTATGGACCATATGATTACAGAATCGAGATGCTGCACAAGCCTTATGTGTATGATGATTAATACGGTTGGCGCAGTTTGACATATATTGATCCGCCCTTGCCTGCTAATCACGACATATGTCTCTGTGTATCAGTTGAATTGTTGCTACAGCATCGTATGATGTAATGTAGGTAGTTGGAATATTCAATGATTTGTCTCGAGCACTTCCAATTTGCTCTTCCACATTTCTAATAAGTCAATAAGTATGTCATTTTATCATCTTGAGCAGGACTTGATGTTGCAGCATTATTCTGCTCGCCACAAAATGCCAACGATACGTTCAGCCAAGTCTCATTTACAGAACGTCATTGTCCCAAACGAGAACACACATGCATCGGTTGAACGACTGCCCAAAAGGAGTACCTCTCTTGTACCGCTATCTACGGATGACATCAGTTAGTACTTCTTCCAAATCAATATTCAATATTGACAGTGAACACGCTGACTCTCATTGAGCGGAAAGAACAGTCACAACTAAGCCCAGCACCTTTGAAGCTCTCGCCTGAGAGGCAGTCTAGCCCAATGAGGACCATGAGGCAAAAGCCGCCCCTGAGCTCTCTTGAGTTTCTTTTTCCTCTACCACCATCAAGATCAACTGATACTCTCCACTCTCCTATCCTGCCACCTTACTCTTCAGTCGCCCCACCTACATCCTCGTCCGCTGAGGACCTTCGACGAAATGCCAACAGCGAATTCGTAGAAAGGCCAGCTCATACTATCCGCCGTACTCAATCTGCGGCTGACATTCGGGGTACTGCCCAATGGAAGCCGCTGCCGGCTAGGCCACTAGAGTGCAGGGGGAAGCAAAGTAAGGCAGATGAGGCAAAGAAAACAAGTCCCCGACAAACACGGCCCCCAATAGAAGGCACCCTAGTAAGCACAAAAGGTAATCAGACGCTCTATACTCCTTGGTGGTCTCAATAATTATAAGGGGAAAGCTAATTGAGGAATAATTCGAGGGAAAAGAACGGCCAATTATAAAATCTCAGTCGAGGAGGAATGAAGACAGTAACGAGTACACAACTAGAAGCACATTGGACATAGAGACAGAGGATCAAGGGGGTAAGAATAGGCTCACGAAAGAACAGATATTATGGTTACATCGAAACTACAGGGGCGAAGCCACGTTCCTGAAGGCGTGGGGCCTCCATGTTACCAGGGACGCGGACCGAGAGCAGGGACTCGAAATCGTACGGGTGCTTATGGCTGCAGAGTCGACAAAGGGTAAAGAACGATTAAAGCACAAGAACCTTCAAAGTCAGGTTGACAAGTCACAGCATAGGATAATGTCAACCTCGGAATCAGGGGCAAAGGATATTTTAGAGATGATTGAAGAATAAAATAAGGGAAGGGGTGCTTAGCGTACATGGAAAGGATATCGGTCAAGTGGTTAGAGTAATAACTACCTCTGGTAAGGAGATTAACTGGTATTATATAACTTATAATTTTTATCATGAGTGCGTACGTTGTGGGGGGACTTCATTAGGTATCCTGCATTACTGATATATTACGCCGATGGAAGACTAAGTATAAAGTACATTTCACATATTCAAATAGCAGAGAATAGTTTTACGACCATTCTTTGGTTTTCTCAGCTAATTATTCACTACTCAATCTGGTTATTTCATTTCTTAACTTCATGATCCACAGTTAATATCATTACAAGTGCCTTGATTCTTTGGAGGCCGGAATAGCTACTAGAATAATTGAAAAAGCCAGTTCCATACTGTTACGGCATACTAGGCTAACTGGTGAGTCTTCTGCTAAGGCTGGGCAGCAATAGAAAATTAGCAGTGGTCATTGTTAAACCCCACCAGCATATTCCAATTATCGTCATTGAACTTTTGGCCCCTCACACGTTCACTCGCATCGTGAGTCTGGCAAGCATCCACAATATCTTGAGCATACTGGCTCCAGAGCGAGCAGTCGATGTAAATATCATGATCGTTGTCATTGCACCACGAAATTGCCGACTTGTAGCTGCAGCTCACTCGAGTACATACTCGGGGGCCAGGACCTACGTGGCATCTCCCCTTGATGCCTTTCAAGTAGTCGATCCCCTCGTTGATTCTAAAGACTTGAGCCCACCAGATATTATTCGGATCGCACGTCAGATGTGTATTGCCACTCTCGATCTGCGCTGTAGAATTGTCGTCGTCTTGCTTGTTCCATGAGAAATTAGGGTTCATCTCACGAATCTGCGCTTCAATATTCTGCATGCTAGAACCGGTTACCGAGGTATCAGGACCATTTTCGAAGACCTTTCCAACCCAAGTAAGATTTGTGAGCGAATAGCCATGTGGAAGTGCCGTATGGTTTCCAAGGACTTCTGTGTGGCCCTGAACCATAGCAGCTACTAATGAGATGACCGCTCCAAAAGTACTTGTAAGCCTCATTTTATCGATTGGTTAAACGAGAGAATTGTAGCTTTTTATGGAAAATTGGGTTTGAATAGTTGAAAGAGTAATGGTAGGATATGTTCGAAGCAATTTTGATCAAGTTTGATTGTACAGATGAAAAGGAAATAGCCAGCTATCGGTCTTCCCTACACATATATATACTAGCTTGAACAACATATTACCATAACTCTGGGAGATTTGTATTATATGACCATATACTGTGTTACAAGACATACCCGGTTTCTTTTGTGTGTCAACATGATAAGTGTAAAACGGTGATTTTATATCAGCCATATAATTCTTTAAACATACAACGCCTTTATTTATCACTAAGATTGAAATGGTCCTAGCAAGGTTGTGTTTCCATTTGTCACAAATTATTCCTTAAATTATCCTCAATAATAGTTCCGTCATTTCTTAATGTAGGTATTGTAATTACCTAGAAGGTGTTATGTTTTAAGTCAAAGCATAGTCATAGCCCATTACTTATAAAGCTGTTTTGCGGACTAAAGGCTCTTAATGAAATTTCCCTTTCTTGTGTGAGTTCTAGCTCTAATACAACATCTTTAGTACCTAGTCTTGCCCAGCTCAATCAAACCCAGCATCCTCTAGCTGTGCCTAGGTGAAGACCAAATAGGTTCTATAAGAGGTAAAGACTAATAATCACAAGCAAGCAGGTTAAGTACTAGAAAAGTATATATTTCCTATTTCTATTTAATAATTCAAAGATGGCCTAGAGGCTTTAATAATATTGATAAGTTACAACGATGTTATAACTACTAAACTTTCGGATCCTTGTTTGTTATTAGGATGCAGATAATTGATTTGGCTTCTTGACAGGATAACTATGGGGATTTAGGTATTATAAGAGTATATTTTAAGCCAAGCAATATGGGTTTCGAAGGCAACTTATAAAGGATAGATGAATAATACCTAACCTTTAAACCCAAGTACGCTTACACTCCATATGAGACCTTGCCGCTCTATGCGTGTGTGGCCTTGCCTCTTGCCGTTCACACGTCTCTTCATACCCACTGTTCTCAAAGCAAGAATCGTCATCTCTTACACTGTGTTTTGAATTAGACCGCCTCCTGGTAACCGGCTGGACACGGCAACTCTCGCACTCGCAACCACAGGTATTTGAATCGTACACCTGAATAGTATCTGCGATGTATTGGGTACGCCGGCGGACTTGGGAGCAATCGGTGCGAGCATTATGGTCATCGTAATTACATGGCAAAATTACCACCGTATGGCCGGCGTTAGACAAGGAATTGCTCTTCGATGAGTCTTGTTGGTTAAAGAGTGGTGGTATTAGAGGGCGCATATACATTATGGTGAGTATTAATGAGATTAATGTAATCCACGGTATTACCTCGGAGGGTTGCATTCTGTTACTAAATATTGTGGTTGCCAATGGTGAACTTTGAATTCTAATTATCAAAGGAATGATTGCGAAATCTGTTCAATGGACGATGGGTCTGGTGGATGTATCTGCTTGACCGAGGAAAAAAAAAAGTCAATTATATCATCGTCCTTTTTTAAGCATATATATATATATATATATATATATATATGACATGATAATATATTAGGCTTCGGTATAATTAAAGACTATGTTATGGTACATAATTTCTTGCCATCGAGTAACATGTTTGATATTAAACAATTACCTTATTAGCCTTAGGAAGTATATGACATAGCTTCCATACAATACGCCATAACCCATTGGCTTGGAGAATGTGGCTGAGATCTGTTTTAAGATTTAACAGACCTTTTAGCTGATACCTACAAACAAAGCTTGTGTTGGGTGGGGAAAATTAAAAATGACTTGGCGGGGAAGTTAACGGATGTGGTCGCTTCTGAACGCTTTTTACAAAAGCATGTTTATTCAGATTGGAGAAGTAGGCAAACCAAGACTTCTAACGACGGAAACCACAAAATGGACCATTAAAAAAAAACCAGGTTACTGGCTAGATCGGAAAGTGTCATTGATCCGGGGTTTGACTACCTTAGGTAAGTAGGTACCTTATAAGTAACGTAAAGGTAATCATAATCACGGTACGGCACATGGAGGTAATTACCTGGTAGTTGAGCAGGAAGCAGGTATTTTTTTTTTCTCAGGCTCTCCGTTTTCCCTCTCGCCCTACCGCACTCAGAAGGCCCATCTGCCATCTGCCACCCTTGCTCGTTCCCTTGTGACCGTTTATCTTCTGTATTCTCTGGATTCTCCCATGGCTTTCTCTTTTCTTTTTCTTTTCTATTCACACCTACTTCCTTTACCATATCTTTCTCACGTCCTGTTGCTTCAGAGTTATGTAGCCATCACTGTTCTGTTCTGACGACCAACTCGTTTTCCACTTACATTTTCCACCTACATGGATTTGCCCTACCTAAAACGGCATCAGTGCGGATTGAGTAAACTATATATGCGTACTACAGATGGTAGTTTTCAGCACAGAATAGATTGCCAGCTTCGACGATTGCGATGGAACCAAACTCAACATCATATAACTGAATAAGTAAGCCCACAAAGCTACGCTTCTATCGTTTACTTGCTCCCTTTGGAGAAGGATTTGTCGACAGCTGAAGTGTACAGCGTACATATGGGTACCTAACGTTGTGCAAAACGCCCCCCAGCCAGCCAGCCAGCCAACGACCTATGGAATTTCGACCGGGATGATAGTCCCCGCCATAATTACAAGGATCAGTTCATCAGTTCATCAGTTCATAAGACATTTAGCGACGACCACCTCAATTTGGCTTTGCGGGACTTGATGGAGATTTATAGAAATCTACAGTCCCTTTTTCTTGTCTGCGGCTCCTACCTATCTCCTGGATTATTTATTTGGCGCTGATTTTTCCACACGTCGAAACTGTTACGAATAGGTCTAGGTTAAACCGATACATACGCTACTTGTGTCTACTATTTCTATAACACTTTCTCCAGGGTTTTAAGGTCCTCATAATACACAGGAATTTCTATTCCGTTACTTATGACACGAAACACACAAGGCCATGGCATCGGCCGTTCCTCAAAAGATGCTGGCTCTTCAGGATGGGCGATAGAGACGAAGAGGTGCTTTCAAAAAGAGTCCTGAGTCTACAATTGATCGGCAGACAGAATTACATTTACCTACCGGAAATGTATCTTCGTTGTTTGACCGGCACCTGGGAAGCGCCCCATTATTTACCCTTGCAGCCCATAGCGTTGGATCACTGGGAAATATCAATTGGCTCTACGTGCATTGCATTTATAAGGTACCCATCTGCACAGAGTCAGTCGGATGTCAGCATGCATATCGTGCATATACACTACCTATACATCATGTATATGTACCTACCTATCTTGGGTACTCAACATCAGCGTTGCAGGTTGACAGCTACATTTGAGTGCCCAACTCCTCTGCAATGGGAGGCACAAGACACAAAACCCGCCTGCAATGCCTTCTGCGATATGGGAATGACCTATCTTAGTTACCACAACAGCCTCCCCTAGGCAGACTAACAAGAACTCTAGGCATAAGAGATCTATGAAGATTTAAACTGCTATGGAAACTCGAGCTCTGGGACTGGAATGCCTTGCCGACGGGTTGTCAGGCCAGGCAGGAGAGCATGGCTTTGCCAAATCAGCTTCCGTCTCATCGTCTGTTGAAGCTTGGAACTTGTTGATCAATCCTGTGGAACCACCGAACCCGAGGTTATTGGACTGATATCATTTCTCGCAAGATCGCTTATTTAGTATGGTTATACTGTTACGCGACTGATTAATCCTCCGATTATAGGTGTATACTAATACCTTGACTTGGCTCGAGGTGTATGAACGTCTGGAGAGCGTAATACAGTCGAAACGAGACAAACTTACGGCAATAGGCAACAGGCAACAGTTTGATCGGACACTCGAAAGACGAGGGGCCTCTACAGACATGAACCCTAGTAAAGACCTTGCGTGAGCTCAATGATGGAAGTATAAATGATCTCCCTTGGATACCAGGAGTTGGAGGCAGGGTATGGCTTCTATCGGATGGAAACCAACGCACTTAGGTCCAGACAAACAAACCTCATGGTTTCTTGCTGTTCCCGGTGATTGAACCCCCTTTATCATACGCTTGTGTAGATACGGACACCGGTTTCTCTTGGGCGGGGTGTGGTAAGCTTTCTTTTCTTCACATTGAAATTCTGCTGGGAGATAGATTGAATATGTTGGCATATTTGCACCTTTAGTAGGTCAATCTTTCGTTTTTTCATGATGATTTTAGATTTATTTCCCAACAATAGGTCTGCTTTGCCTAACGTTTCTTTTTCTTATATGTCTGAATTTCTATCTAATCATTCACTTTTTCCTTATTCTAGTATTGAGATGTTGGGGTCTTGATCTGTCGGGTAATGTTCGGGTTACCAATTTACACATCACCCTACCTCATAGTAGGCTTGGGGTTCACCTTGTAGGTATCTTATTTTATCATTGGATCCCTTTGTTATCCCACCAATGGTATGACCTAGCGGAATAATGGAGTGGAACGTTAGCCTTTTACTCTTGGACCAATCATCTATCGTTCTTTCCTGCAGGCGACACAGCTCCTGCGTTTCCTTTCACCACTAAGCCGCCTCCTTTTTTATTTTTATTTTTTACTCTCCCTCCTCTTCCCTGACCACCCTAACAGCCTGAACCTTTCTAATCGCGCATCGACGCATGATTTCTCATCGTCTCCCCCTCTAAACCCATATAGGATTAGCGCAGGTGGATCAAGTAGTACCGTCCGCTCTTTACTCCTCTCGGATGGAAGGTGATGCTAGCAGTCAGAAAATTTCTTGACCTACCTACCCAGACCTTCAATCCCATCACCCCAAGCTCCCAGCTCCCGGCTCACGGCTCACACACACCCCCCCAGAGCCAAAAAGTCCAGCCAGCACTCTTAGCCCGCAGTCCAGACAGGACCGGGCCAACTCGCCAAAAAGACAAGTGCCTCTTCCTTTACCGCCCTTCCATCCTTTCGCGCCCAGCAAACACGCACGGAGAGACGAGAAAGAGAAAAGCGTGTGATTAAGGTGTCGTCACTCACCACCATTAGCTTTAGCTTAGGTAGGTCAAACCTTGTTATCTACCTCTTGTCTCTCGTTGTTTTTTATTATTATTATTATTGTTGTTGTTGTCTCTAGTCTACCAAGTCTTACCTATCTATCCCGCCCATCCTAAGCCCACTGGTCCCCGTTCGAGTGGCATTCGGGTGTTCCGTATGTATCTGTATCCAAATATAACAAACACTACTGAAAAAAGGTATAACCTTATTCCCGTCACAACTTCGGTTGACACCTCTTCAAGTGTCGGATGGTGTTGATGCGCCAGTGCTGCATCGAAGCGATCGGTTGCTGTCACTGTCACTAGCAACACACATAGTAGCGATAATAGTGACAAGGTGGGCGACTGACGCACCTGCCACGGCCGTACATACGACCCCGTCAACTCCGTATTATCACTATTATAGAACCAACCTCCGTACTCAGGTTCGGATCTACCAATTGCGAAGTGGGCGCCGCCCTTTCGCTGGTGGACATCTCGCTACTTTTTGCCGTTGGTGTCCCATTCCCGACCCCCGTCCCCGTTTCCGTACATATTGGCCCAGGCTGCTGTTATCGCAATCACAATCGCTTCCCTTCTATTTTCGTAAGGCGTATGGAGTACTGTATGTACAGTCTATATATACTGTATTTGCATACTTGCCTACATATGTACTTACCAAAGTACCTGTCAATACTATTAAGGTACATATGGTACCTACAATACAGCATAGTGTAGCGCTGCGCTTAGGGATCTCCCCGCGCGAATTCACACAGCACAGCACAGCACAGCACTGCTAGCAACTGCAACAAGTTGCCAGTACTGGACTAACGCTGCTGGAGTGCCTTTTCCAAGCTAGCCTAACTCCCCCAACCACCGACAACCTGCGACCGTACCAACTTATTTTCCCTGATCGCACCGTGGCTGTTCACCCCCAAAATTCCTTAATCGACTCGCGACGCGACTTTTTTTTTTTCACTATTCCATCGCGACACTTGTCGCCCGTGACACTACCATTTTTAATTTATCGCTATTCCATCTCAATGCGCTAGTCACCATCCATTGTAATCGCTAACTTTATTTGAATTACAGTCAGATGGGTTCCCACTCGCGATTACATCCGTCATGAGCTCCTGGATTAACGAGGCCGCTGCCGTCCAAAACCATAATGGCAACGGCTTCCCACACATGAACGACCCAAATAACATGGGAGCAGGCGGAGGAATGGGCGCTGGACCTGGAGGCATAATGGATCCCTCGGCCTTCATGGCAAATACTGCCCAGTTCAATCACGTCGCTGCTGGCCAGTTTAACCCTCAACAGATGGCTGCTGCTATGCAGAATGGCCCGATGCGCAACGCCTCACCCTCCTTCTCGAATCCCGCATATCAAACCAACCCGGTTATCCCTTCGAAACGACCTCGACCCAGGGAAGATAGCATTGGCGCGTCTCCGCGACAGAATCCCGGCATGCTGCCGACGTCGCGCGCAGACACGCCTCAGCAATCGGCCTTTGCAGGCTTCCAGCCGAATGCGATGCAGCCGCAAAATCCTAATCAACCTCAACATTACCCTCATTTACAACCCAATGGCTCAACGAACGCGTCCCCATCACCCGTAATGGCTGGTAATCAGCTGCGTCCTGGGAGCGTCCCGCAACGCGTCAATACCGCGTCACCACATCCTTTCTCTCCAGCTTCTCAACAGTTTGGTCCCCAAGCATCGCCGGTTCCATCGGACCACGGTGGCACGCCTCAGCCGGGCATGTTCATGAACCCGCAAGGTTTCCCGCAGGGTTTTAACCAGGGCTATACTCCTGGCGCATCGCCTTCAAGGCCGCCTTCGGCCCAGAATCCTATGGCGCAACAGATGATGCCTCCGTCTATGGGCCAAATGCCACAGCAGATGCCACAGGTGCACCCGAACCAGATGCTTACCCAACAAATGCAGCAGATGCAGCAGATGCAGGCGGCGCAAGGACGTGGCGCGATGGATCAACAGAAGATGTTATACCAGATGCGCCTGCAGCAGCAGCTTCAGCAGGGCGCCATGCCGATGGCAGCGCAAATACAAGCTCAGACCATGGCTCAAGGTCGGGGTATGATGCCCAAACAAGGGATGCCAATGCAGAATGGCCAAATACCACCTGGTGTTATGCACCCCCAGCAAGCTTCACAACTACCACGCGCCAACAACCCCGAAGCATTCTTGAAAAATCTCACGGCGTTTATGGCTATGAGACAACTTCCCCTAGAAACAAATCCCATTATCGAAGGCCGACCGTTACATCTACTTCAACTATTCCAGAACGTTTCCAAGTACGGCGGTTATAGGAATGTGAGCGGTCGTAACCTTTGGACGCAGGTTGCTGCATCGGTTGGCTTCAACCCACAGCAAGTCCCTTCTGCGCCTGTCCAAATACGAGGCATATACGAGCAAAACCTATTAAAATTCGAAGAGGTTTGGACGATGCAGCAACGGACTCAGCATATGAAGCAGCAGACGGGCGGACCAGCGGGTATGCCTGGCGTACCAGGTCAGGGTGTGCCACAGAGAATGGGCCAGCTACCCCATGGACAGCCCATGCCTGGGCAAGTCCCGCAGATGCAACAACCACATGTACAGACACCCATTAAGCAGATACCACCTGCAATGCAGCAGCCCAACGTCAACGGCTTCTCGACCCCACAGCAGCCACGGTTAAGTCAACAACCTAACACGAACCAAGGGCATGTAAGAAATAGTGTATCACGAAACATCGACGCCAGACAAGCAAGTGGTGACTTCTCAGTACAATCTCCCGCATCCACCGGCAAAGGTGGGAGCATCTCGGTACAGCCTCTGGCCCAGCAAGCAGAAAGCACACATACAAATGGTACTACTACCAACCTGCCTTTTCCAGGACCGTTCTCGTCAGACCCTGATGAATATGCGCCGTGCTCTCGAGAGATGCTTCCCGGGCTTTATGGCGGTTTTGATCTCGAGTCGATACGAAAGCTAGGAAACGATTTAGAAAGATGGAGACCAGATGTTCCGCAACCTCAAGAACTAGGCAATATAGACATCCATGCTCTCACGAAAAGCCTTCAGTGTGGCATACATGGAGAAGTACGGCTAGCTCTTGATGTTCTTGGTTCTGTGTCGCGCGCATCCGAGTATATGCCAAGCCTATCAATAGACTTGAGAGCTTGCGACGACTTAGTGGAATCTCTCATAGATTGTGCAGAAGAGCAGGTCGACCTTCTCGCAGATAAAGCAGATCCGGTTTCAGACGAGATAGACCTGACATCCTACGAGGACGTTATGCGGAGCTGCCGCCTCGAAGCCATCAGCCTTCGCAAGCCTCACGTGCTTGGCGACGCGGAATACGAGCTTGAACATGCTGCCGATCGTCTGTTGGCGATTACTACCATACTACGAAATTTTTCTTTCATGGAAGTAAACCAAGCAGTCCTTGCCGACGAGATTGTAGTCAAGTTCCTTTGTGGTGTGATACGATCTTTAGGCACCCATGACAACTTGCTACGAGCCCCGAGGAATACGCTCGATTTCATGAAAGACGTTATCATCTTACTATCCAACATTGCTAGCTCTGTTGAGATCCCTGGTCGCGAACAAGCACTTTGTCTCCTACAATTTCTTCTTGCTTTCGCACCGTCACCAGGGCCTTCCCTAACGACAGAGCGGGTAGTCTTTTCGCCGTTCGAACCTTCAGTCCACCCGTATCTTCCGCATGCTGTTGACTCGTTAGCTAAACTGCTGGCGCGCGATGAACCGAATAGAACACATTACAAGATTATCTTCGCAGCTGACGCGACTGCCTCACCCCCTCATGAACTTCTTACGCGGACTTTCGGCCTGGCTGTCTCCCCCATTCCGGACCAAAACAAAGAGAGCCGCCCGGCCAATCTACCATCGTTTGTCGAGGCTCGGAAAGCCTTGCTAATGCAAGGGCTACTCGCTGCCGACATCATAGCCCAGCTAGCGCCTGGATATGAATCCGGGGTAACGCGCGCTTGGTTATCGTCTGGGGAAGGCTTTGCGCAGAATCTTTTCCGCCTTATTCGTACACTCTGTACTCAAGCAGAGCCTACACCCCGTATAAGCGGTAACCCAAGGGCTCAGCCACGCGAAGACATGGATATCCTCTATATAATTACATGCGGTGTTTCCACCCTCAGGAAATTAAGCGAGAAGGCAAGAGATCCAAACAATCCGGCCAGTATTCCAGCAAATGCTCTCCCGACAAGAGACAGCCTCTTTGGGGCGTTGCAGAGCCTTAAGAGTCCCAAGTGGGCATTCTTACTAAATCAGTTAAGTACGTATGCTGGGTTGGAAAGCTGAGTCATATGCGTCTATGATGGGGAACACACTCTTGGCAGCTTGACGAATGGGTTTCGAGTAATTCGAACAAGGTAGCTCATACGATGGCGAAGTGGTTGTCGACGAAACGGGGCTTGCAGGTCTCATACCGGTGGCTGGAGATCAGGTTGAAGCAATCGGACCCTCATGGGAGCGCGGCGTTTAGGAAATAGATAATTGGCATCAGATGTACAAATTAGCCCAGTGTACAGGGGGTGTATAAACGTGTAGATTATGCGTTTCGGGTTATACAGGCAAGACCGGCCACCTTTGCCAGAGGCGTTCCGCCTCGGAGCTTACGAGTGTGCTTTCTAAGGGTTCGATACTTACTCAGCGACGAAGTATCGAATTAAGACCGAGACAATCAATGTCTCGATTGAAGTTATTCTAACGAGTCTTGCTGGATATAACTGTGATGGTCTACCAGTAAGGTGCCGGTGGGTTACTCTGTAAAGACTTTCCCTAGGTTAGCCGTTCACTCAACCCATTCTCATATGCAATGGCAATAGTTCGATTCAGCTTGCGAAAATGTATTGAATTTTTAGTCAACTCCGTCCATAGCTCATAAGCAAATACCCTTATTGGTCTAGCAAGAAGAATCAGAGATTACAGCTTGGGGGAAATAAGACCCAATCCACATTCAAGGAAGACAAGGTCTTATATACCTAGGTAGTAGTGAGTGGTTAGTCAATCTAAGACGAGAACTAATTCCACTAAAAATTGATCTAACTATCACTATATGAACTCAATCTTATTGATCTTCATTAAGCAAGTTTGACGATGGGTATCATACTCCTCCGCACCTTCTTCTTTCTTCCGTCTTTACAACTGACTTGTTGGCTCTACAGGTTTCATATCGTGCGAAGTATCATCCGGCCTCGACCTATATGCGTCCGGGTTACCGCGGATCGAACGCGCCAGAGAGTTTAGGGAATCCCGCCGCCCGGGCGGTTTGAGGTCGTCGCCATCGTCCGGTTCTACGTGCGGTTGGCGATACGCGTTCTGGGGTCTAGCTGGTTTGGCAGTAGCGGTAGGGGGCATCGGACCGATGCCGTAATCGTCAAGTTCTTGGTTATTCTTTGGAAATTCTCGCCTATCTTGCCGTTGGCGCCTGATGTGGAATACGATGAGTGTTCCGACGGCGGCAGCAAAAACGAGCCCGCTATTATAAAGGCAGGGCATCTCGTCAACATGTGTTCTCCTTTCAAATCATAGGTCCTGATTTCATCCTTCTCTTCTTTAGACTTACCCTATTGTCCCCATCACGATTCCCATCGTAGGCTTGGCCGCATCGGGCTTTTCGCATAGGTCTATATCAGGCCGCGGGTGACATTTATTATATTCATCTTCTGCCTCATCGCGCGCCGTTAAGACGTGGGATATGGCTCGAGCGAAGTGCGACGCCAGCGACGCGACTGACGGTATCGACGGATCAACCGGAAGAGGACTCATCATGTAGGAGATAGGCGACGACTTAGTTTTCGAGGAGTGTTCGATGTGATAGTCAATTATAATTCCTAATTCTCACACTCGTTGTGCTTCAAGATCGTCTGCTTCATTACCCGAATGGCCAGCTTGCAGCTCGGATGCTTCCGAGGAACACTAGTTTTTTTTATTTAAAAGAATGAATGTGACCTCGGTGTAGTTTCTCGGTGTAGTTTGAGGTTTTGCACGTGTAAAAGCGAAAGGGAAAAAAAAGAAAGTACAATAGTTGGATTGCAAGGGCAGAAAAGAATGGATGGGATGAACAACGATGTTTCGCTTGAAGGAAGAGTGAAAAATAAATAAAAAGTACCAAAATGAGTTGAAGCCACCCTTCCTACAGGAGGTGGAGGTACACGGTACAGGCCATACCATGCAATGCTAGGCCATGATACACGATGTTTCACCGACCAAAGGGGGATGAGTACGCTGATGAGGCGACTGGCTTTAACTGGGGGAGATAGGCGCAGCGCACCTGGTGCACCTGGCGCGCCAACAGAGACCCCTGACGATCCAATTGGAAACCAAAAGTTAAAAAGTTAGGGGTCCTTCGACGTTGCACTTTAATAGATTAGGTACTTGAGGTTAGGTACATACCTCCTTAAAGCAGGTAACCTTACCTCACTTTAGGTAGGTTAGGTAAGGTAACGTACGAGGGTTGCGCAT
This sequence comes from Entonaema liquescens, assembly GCA_902805475.1. NCBI lineage: Eukaryota > Fungi > Ascomycota > Sordariomycetes > Xylariales > Xylariaceae > Entonaema > Entonaema liquescens. The sequence goes on from CADCSX010000007.1 coordinate 2,644,639, forward strand.
ATGTGAGGTAGGGATTACCAATTGGAGAGAACTACACTAGATAATAACCTTGTACTTACAGTTATAATCGTCTTATCTCCCTGTGTTCTTTACTGTGTTCGAGGTTCTCGACCTTTGATATTAAGTACCGGACATTCGGTTATTGGTCTACCCATCAACCCCGAATTATCATAGCGCCCTAAGTACTTAGGTAACTAAAGATGAGCACTGGACTTTCTCTGGCGTACCTGAATTATGTAAGGGTACATAGGTAGTTGGCTACCTACATATAGGTACTCTTATAATAATAGAGTTTTACTATAATAAGGTTCATCTTAAAATTCCCGAAACAGTTGACATGAAAATGATCTTTTAGCGTTAGGTACGCAGGTACTTGATTGTGACTACCTAGTCTTTGCTAAGATTATCTAGGTACTCTCTCCCTTTATTAGGTATTCTTACTAACTAGTTAGATACAGAGATAACAACAAAATACCTATGTAATAGTTAATGATAAATACTACTGCTAATACATATCTCCAACAACCAAGACAACATTCTCCGAGAAGAGCACACAGGATCTCTTATATCCGTTAGCCGTCTCTACTGCTCGGCATCGAGCTACGAATAGCCGAACCCGCATTTTGTCTACCGGGTCCCGCATGCATTAAAGATTCTCATATAGGTAGGTGAGACTATTTCAGTATGCATTCTAATACGCATTCTAACATGGACTGCAGCGGCATAGGACGGCTAACGAAGTCCACAGATCGGCAACTACGGCCAAGCACTCTACCAATTCGGTCCTCGTGACAATAATGATTACATTTGTGAAAGTATGATAGGTAGAAAAGGATGGTAAGCTAGAAGCGGGTAGTAACTTCACACTGGGGACGCGGCTCTGAATATTTCCGCTGGTAACCGTCCCGGCCTTAAGCTTCATTGGGCAAGATGGACGACGTCAGTTCCGTCAGCGTTCCGTACTCTTGGCTTTCGCCGTGGAGTTTTCCCCTACCGCGAAAAGCCGAGATTTTCGAACTTAGATATATTTAAACCGTCTTGTAATAGTTGTTGTAGTACGAATAGATATAGTAGCTACTACACGAAAACGTCGTGAGGAGAAACACGGGACCATGACAAGCAAACCTTGTTAACCTTTTAACGGCGACAAAATTCGAGAGGTAGAGAGATAAATCCCCCATTTCTTTTTTATTTAACTTCATACAAAAAGAATTAAATATCAAAAGTATCTAAGTGGTAGCAAATATGTCTATGATGCTCGCCAACTTGATGTACTTCGTTGGTCTTACGACTGCGTTGGCGTTTATTTATGTAAGAAAAAAAAAACCTACCAAAGTCACATATAAGCCAAGTTCGAGTAGACTAATTAGCGTATGCCCTAGGCTATCACACTTGTTGTCTACAGATTATTCTTTCACCCTCTAGCCAAGTATCCGGGCCCGTTTATAGCCAAGATTACAGACGCCTACCAATTATATCACGCCTGGAAAGGAGATCGACACCTCGAGTTCTGGCGACTGCACGAGAAATATGGCAGAGTCGTGCGATTTGGGCCTAATAGCGTCTCCTTTAACTCAAATACGGCCTTGAAGGAAATTTACGGATTTAAATCGAACGTGAGAAAGGCCGAGTTCTACGATGCGTTCGTCCACCCGGCGTCTAATACTCACAACACGAGAGACAAAACCCTGCATGCTCGGAAGAGGAGGGTCCTCTCGCAGGCATTCTCGGATGGGGCCGTTAAGGAGATGGAGAAGTATATCCTAGCCAATGTGCGATCCTTCTGCGAGCAGATTGGCCTCGGTGCAAGCGACGAGCAAAAAGGGTGGACTGTAGCTAAGAACATGGCCGACTGGTGCAACTACCTTGCCATGGACATCCTCGGGGACCTATGCTTTGGGAAGGCTTTCCATATGCTGGAGAAGCCTGATAACCGATATGCACTCGAGTTAGTATCGCTTGCTACTACAAGGCATCTCATTGTGAGTAGCTTATTTGTTTTTCGACGGAAGACCAGTTGTTAATTGTCGCAGTGCGGAACTATGTCTGCAGTCGGGAAGCTTCACCTTGACAAAGTCCTATTCCGTAGAATCGCGACTGGCCGAGCAAAGTACATGGCATATAGCAAAGCCCAGCTTGCGGAGCGCACCAAGTTAGGCGATGATACGGACCGGCGTGATTTCTTCTACCATCTACTCAAAGCACGGGACCCCGAAACGGGTCAGGGGTTCGCGATGCCTGAGTTATGGGGTGAATCAAATTTGCTGTGCGTATCCAAGTAGATAGCTCGCACGAGGACTATGTTAGCTAACAGTGCCGTAAGGATCATTGCCGGAAGCGATACAACATCGACTGCGATGGCGGCAACGATATTTTATCTGGTCCGTAATCAGGTGGCGTTGCAAAAGCAAGCCAAGAAGTGCGAGCAAAATTTGGCGATGTAGAGGAGATCTGTCAAGGCCCAGCTCTGAACTCGTGCACCTATCTCCGGGCGTGTATCGATGAAGCCATGCGCATGTCTCCCTCAGTAGGCGGAATATTGCCTCGCGAAGTTTTGAAAGGCGGTATTACGATTGACGGCGAGTATATACCGGAAGGGATTGTCGTTGGCACTCCACATTATACCATTCATCACAATCCGGCGTACTACCCGCGTCCGTTCTCATATGTTCCAGAACGGTGGATTGAGGGCTCGCATAAGACCTTTGGGGAATCAAGCGGAAGCAATGTCACGGGACAAGATGTGTCGCTAGCACAGAGCGCCTTTTGCCCCTTCTCTATCGGACCCCGAGGGTGTATAGGGAAAGGCCTTGCATATATCGAGATGATGACGACTCTGGCCAGGACGTTATATCTATACGACTTGAGGAAATCGGCTGGTTTTGATCCGGCCGAGGGAAACCCTGACCTCGAATGGGGTCGGCGACGCGTGGATGAATTCCAACTAATCGACCAATTCACGAGCTTTAAAGACGGCCCTATGGTTGAGTTTAGGAAGCGTATTTAAACTGCTGGTATTTCTGACTAATTAGGATAAAAACGAATGAAACAAAATGGATGGCAATATGTGCGGCCGCCGACTGATGTAAATTAAATCATTCAGGTTGGAAGTTAACCCGACGTGCAACTCGAATAGGCCAGCCTAGATTATATTTACAAGCCGGGGATTAGTACACTCCCGTCCTGCATTCGTTAATAGTAGAAAACCCTTGCTATATTCCTCGTGAACCAGACGGGATAATTAATCCCAGCAGTCGATATTCGATCATGGACTTCGGTGACGGTTCCTTATCCCAGAATAGCTAGATCGATAGTTTAATACGGGGTAGAGCTGCTTTCTGCTGGCCGACAAACAGGTGTGGGGGGCCATATGCCGGTAATCTGGATGAATGACGGCGGAAATATTTCTTCTTGTCTTGTTTTGCCCATCGGCGGCCAGCTTGGCACCATCAAGATTTACCCCTGTCCCCCACACTTTCTGATTTTCAACAAGCATCCGAACTCTCTTCGTGTCTAGGCAAATACTACATAAATCGTGATTGTATGAATCGAGACTCCATCAGTTGTAACGTGAGAGGTGGTGAAAAGTCGGCCGCTCGGGAAGAGTTCCTACGAGCTCCCGAATCTTGGCCCTTCCTGGGTAATGCTCTTGTAAAGAAATGCCTTACCTTGCTATGATATTCTAAAGCAGCACCAATAATGTCCTCGCATATGAACTGAGAAGTGAAAGGAGGTAACCGTGTAGCACGGAGGTAATATATAGTACGCGGTGAAGTCTTCTTGGCAAGCAGCATATAATGTGCTATGCCCCGTGGAACACTGTTCCTTGCAGTGATATGATGATCACTGCAGGAAGTGCGCCAATCTGTCACAATGATAAGTTCTAAATTGTGTTGCTCCCTTGTGTCTTTGCTTGCCCTAGGCGGCATCCCATCTTTCTCTTGGGCTTCACCACTGAAGGTGGATATTGATGCTCGTGCCGATAGCTGGCCCTACGGGCCGCTTGTCACATCCGGCCGTGACATCAAAAATACGCAAGGCGACAATGTCGTCTATGCCGGTACTAATTGGCCAGGCCATGGAGAAGTGATGATCCCAGACGGACTGCAGTATCAGTCTATCGAGAGCGTCGTCTCCAAGATCAAGAGCGTAGGCATGAATGCGATTCGCCTGACATACGCCATCCAAATGATAGACGAGATCTATAGCAACAATGGCAAGGATACGACTGTGAAGGACTCGTTTACCAAGGCTCTCGGTCAGACAAACGGACCAAAAGTCTATAGCCAATTTCTTGCAAAGAACCCTTCCTTCAACGACAGTACTACTCGCCTACAGGTTTTCGACGCTGTCGCCGCCGAGTGTGCCAAGCAAAATGTATTTGTCCATTTGGATAACCACATGTCCAAAGCTGCATGGTGCTGCTCTACTAATGATGGCAACTCTTGGTTTGGAGACAGAGATTTCAGTATGTAATGTCTTATAAAATCAGATCATGAGCCTTTAGATTGGACTATTCAAGTTTTCGTACGCACAGCTAATATGGACGTAGACGTGGAAAACTGGACTAGAGGTCTCTCATACATGGCAAACCACGGGAAGAACTGGCCAGCGTTGACGTCGATGTCGCTACGCAATGAGCTTCGCAAACCGGATAGCAACCCGACGCTCAGCGGTCAATCATATAACTGGCGGGATTGGTACACGAACATCAAGAAAGGCACGAGCGCGATCAACTCGGCAAACCCGGACTTGCTTATCTTCTTGTCGGGTCTCGATTTCGACACGTATGTCACGCCAGTAGTCCAGGGCACGGCTTTCACACCAGGAAGTGCCAAGTTTAGCACAGCCGACTTCGAGGGCTATGCGAATAAGCTGGTGTTGGAGATTCATAACTACCAGAACAGCGCAAACAACTGCAACAGCCTTAAGAGCTCGCTATACAACAGCGGTTTCCAGGCATTACACTCGGATGACTCCAAGGCCGTGAACGTGTTCCCTGTGCTTCTGACCGAGTTTGGGTTTGATATGACGGGCAATGCGTGGCGAGGCACATATGCTACTTGTATCGCCGAATACCTCGCAGAGCAGAAGGCTGGGTGGTTTATTTGGGTCATCTCGGGTAGCTACTATATTCGCTCAGGAAAGCAAGATTTTGAAGAAACATGGGGATTATTAAAACATGACTGGTCAGACTGGAGATCATCGGCTTATGTTGAGGGAGGGCTGAAGCCTCTCGTGAAGGCGACCGCGCAAGGATAAGATGGATCGTATGTAAACTAATAATTATGAGTATATATACTGCAAGTTCAACGATATAATTCCATATGAGGATTTTGTTGTTTTGTCGTGAGTTAAGATATAGGTAGTTATGAGTTAAATGTGTCGAATGTACCTATGTTTCTTAGAAGATACCCATGTAGGTACCTAAGGTACTCTCTCTGATATCTTAGGTAGGTATTCCCGAATATGCGCTTAAGCATCACTGAAGTACCACCTGAGGTGCTGATAATTCAATTGCATCTTTAAAAGCATATCATGCAGGGGTACTCGGGACCTACGTTAGTTTCCTGCAAGGCTGAAAAGGCTGATATGTAAATTCCTCCAGCTTTTAAGCTTGTCCATTAACACAACCACATCATCACTCAACCTAACCTATCAACATGGTGGGACGCGTCTGCAGATTCTGGCAACAGGGATACTGCCGAAACGGAAGTATGGTGGATTGATATTCTTAATTCCCTGTGTTAAAACTAACAATTGTCAACGTAGACGCCTGCCGCTTCGAGCACCCAGACGCCAACGCCAACGCCAACGCCAACGCGAATCCAAGTCCGTTCGGAGCTCCCAATCCTAATGCAAACCGCTTTAGGGTCTTAGGCACAGGAGGAAATAAACCCGAAGAAATCCCCTACAGAATATCTGCAGATGTCATACGAACCGACCTAGGACCTGAGAGGCCATTATGGATGTTGTCGTGCTATGGTCCCGGGAGGGACGCCCCGGAACAATTATTCGGAGGGCACCCGCGGGAACAGAGCCTCGAGGAAGTTATGTTATACATTAAGGGATCTAGCAATCAGCAACAAGCGGTATGAATTCTTATCATCTTCTTTTCTTTCCTAAATGCTAACGTTCAAGCTAGATGTCGGAAATCGCGGCTCTCATTCAACAAGCCGAACAGCAGAATCAGACAGCGCTGAGCGACATTGACGGCGCAATCCAATTTATCATATCTGCCGAAAATAAGCATCCGAACCGTATAGATATATGCAAACAGAGCAATCTACAGGGCAACGCTAGTGGGATATTCGCAAGAGATACAGCACCTAGTCCCCAGGCGGGATTCTCCAACCCTCTCGCTTCCAATCCTTTTTCGTCAGCCCCCCAGTCAAATATCCAATCAAACCCTTTTGGTGGCGGGACGTCTTCGTTTGGCCAGCCTTCGACGTCGGGGCAAAAACCCAATCCCTTCGGTGCAGCGTCGCCAACTCCAGCATTCGGTCAGCCCTCTACGATAGGAGCTCCTAAGTCTGCCTTTGGACAGCCCTCACAAATGGGGGCGGGCGCTCCCGCATTTGGACAGCCCTCAGCTTTGGGACAGAAGCCCAATCCCTTTGCAAACAATACCTCAGGGTCAACTGGGTTTGGTCAAACTACTCAGAGTGCGTTTGGGCAACCATCAGCCTTGGGACAGAAACCGAACCCTTTCGGCGCGACAGCACCCTCTGCTACCCCTAATCCCTTTTCCTCGGGAGCATCAGCCTCGGGGCCTAACCCGTTCGGCCAGCAACCAGCCGCCAATCCTTTTCTCCAAACAGCGAACGCCTCATCATCCGATCAACAGATGGATACCTCAGCCCCAACTCCAGCTATCAGCAATCCTTTCAATCAACCTCCGTCTAACTCGGCCTTCACGCCACCGACTACCAACCCTTTCACAGCGCAGAAGCCATCCCCATTCGCACCCGCAGCGAGCAACCCTTTCGCTCAAGTACAGGCACAACCGCAAATGCAGCCACAAACACAAACACGGAATACGTCTGCGACGTCAACAAGCCCATATGCACCAGATAGCACCAAGCAGCACCCGGCCCCTGAGAGCTATATTTCTAGAACTGCAAACGGACGGATCATGTCGTTCAATGGGCAACCGGTAATATATAAGTGGAAAGTGGATGATAAATACCACGACGCAATGCCCCAGGACGGCGGTACGCATCATCCGGTGCCAGGCGTGCGGAACGCGGACGGGTCGTGGCGCAAGATCTTCTTTCCTAATGGCCCGCCTGGCTACAACAAGGACACGGAGCCCGACCTCTCAACGTATACAGCAGGGGTCAAAGCAGCGTACGCTACCATGATGGCTACTGGCAGGTTTGAGGGGGATATGCCCGAAATACCACCCCTGAGGGAAGACTGTCTCTGGAACTTTTGAGAGCAGCACTAGCCTTTGAAGTATTATAAGATGATTGGCATACACTATGTGGAGAGTGGGATATATCGACTGGTCTGATAGGAATAGGCTACAAGGTTTGCGGTCTTTTGAAAGGTGAAATTTAGATACCCTGGGGTTACGATGGGTCACGAATAACGGACTTGTTCATCAATGGCAGGAAGTAATAGGTTAGAATATTGGCCTCATAAATTGGCTCAGGCTTGCATTCTGCTGTGGCGAAGTTCCCACAGACATATGTAATTGCGGGCGATCTCTAGAACGCAGCTGGAATAACACGGGTATCTTTGAATCCAGCCAGTCCTTCCAATACCCATCCGCCGGTTCGCCTTTTCCCATTCCCGTATCCTCCTGATTTAAGCAGCGATAGTGACTTCGACTTCAACACCGGCCTCGATGTTCACGATAATCTGCTTGACGGTCTCGGTAGGAGCGTTTAAGCTATCGGCTGGATTAGCATATCTTACTTAGGGGCGATAAAACGGAGGACATACTCGATTAGGCGCTTGTGAATGCGCAACTCGTAGCAGTCCCAGGTCTTAGAACCCTCACCACAAGGGGTCTTTCGGGTAGTAACCTTTAGGGTCTTGGTGGGAAGACGGACGGGGCCCTTGACGCGGAGGTCCTTGCTCTTGGCACGCTCGATGAGCTCGCTGCATACCTTCTCAAGCGCATTCACCTTGCGGGAGCTGAGGGTGATGCGGATCTTGTGAGTCTTGGCCTGCTCGCCGGCGTAGTCCTTCTCGGGCTTGTTGTACGACATCTTGACGTTGGCGTTTTCTGATTTGCCAAATGGAAAAGATTGTATATCGGATTTGGATTCGCGATAAGAACTTGCCCTCACGACTCGAACGGTATGACGTTGCGGCAAAGTGATGAAGGCAACCTTGGTGTTGGTTTGTAGAGGGGAATCAGAAAAAAAAAGTTGCCGATATTTTGCGAAAAGATAATGGACTTGGAATTCCCGATGTGGGTTCGGATAAGGGCTAGAAGTGGGTCTAGCCTTATACATAGATACCTACTTCTGATAACGATAAGGTCCGCTACTACTAGTAGCAATGAACAATACAGGTAACCGCAAGGCGATGCGCGCATACCTACCTAGGTATGTCCAACTCTTAAGGTTACCTAGGTACATAAGGTTAATACCTTACTTTAGGTACCTTACCGCGCGGGGGGGGTATTTGAAAATGCTTATAGCAATAATATTAACTTACTGAAATGGATTCACATAAATATATAAATAAAACGATTATTTATTAAATAATTTTCGTATTAAATATAAGTTTATATATATAATATGTTTATAATATATAATTATTTTAAATTAAAATAATTTTAAAATTATAATATATTTTTAAAAAAAAATACGATTACGTTATAATATATATGTAATATAAATAAATATATAAATAAATATAAAAAAAAAAAAAAAAAAAAATTTAAAAATTATAAAATAAATAAAATTTAAACGTATAATTTTTATTAAAAAAAAATAATTTTTTAAAAAATTTAACATATTTATTAATTAATTTAACGAGTAATTAATTCGTTAAATTAATATTTAATAATATTAATTATATAAAATATTTAAAATTAATATATATAATTTTTATTTTTAAAATATTTAATTATAAAATATTATTTAAACAAAATTTAATTTAAAATAATAATTATTTAAAAATAATTTTTATTTTAATATATTTATATACGTAAAATTATATTAAAAATTCGAAAAAAAATTTAAAAATAAAATAATTACGTAATAAAATAATTTTATTTTTTAATATTTTTTTACGTTTAATTTAATTATAATAATAATTTTTAAAAATTAAAATTAATTTATTTTTTAATATTTTTATATAAAAATTTTCAAAATTAATATTATCGTTGTAAGCATTTTCAAATACCCCCCCCCCCCGCGCGCTAAAATATATAATACAGTTAGGTACATGTACATGTAATTACCTATAGGTATAGGTATTTAAACCTATTTTATCGATACCTCATAGGTACCTAGTTGATCTCATCCCAGAGGCCAACATGTGCCAAAGAGTCATCCGGTAAACATCCATGATGTGGGTCTAGCAGAGTACCACATTGATCCTACATATACTACCAAACTACCTAGAAGGAGTATACAACTGAAAACATAATATGTTCTCTTGAAAAACGCTGGTCGAAACGTTTTGTTCAGTTTCGCGTGTCACTCCATACCTATGTTATGGCGGCCCTTCCTCAGTTTGCGCCCTTTCCAGAAGCGCCGTGGAGGAATCATATCGTCCCTGAGGAATGGGAGGCTTGCCTAGCTAACTGGCTAGCATTGGTAGAGGCTCATCTTTCTGTATCTGAGGACCAGTTTTCCAGCTTGTCTGCCAGAGATGGAACCTTGCTGTCATTTCTGGTCTCCTTTGTGACAGAGGCCTCAGCAAACGGTGCTTCCGTGCTAGGCACCTCACAATCGGCGAAGCTCCTTTTTCGCCAATGTTTCCTTCTAGTTATTAGACTATTGAGGATACCTTCTCCACCCCCTCCGCTTCTTCAATGGGAGTTCCTTTCCGACTTCAGCCGTCTGTTTTCGAAAAAGAGAACATCAGCCCCAATCAGTCAGGTCTTCCAGAAGTCAGAAGTGACAAACTCTTTGACTATCCTCAAGAAATCATTAATCGCTACTCTTGATTTAGGTCTTAAGGGCGACCTTAAAACGTTAGAGTCTCGGTTAAAAAGACTTAACCACCTCATCCACGCATCTCCCGACATAGCTGCATTCTTCCTAGCTGGGAGTGATTTCCTCGATGGACTCATTAGCTGCTTCAAGATCATGAATCCTCCTCTAAGAAAGGCGATCGTGACAACGGCTTATCTGTGTCTAATTGGATTGACTGAGGGTAACCCTCCTAATTTTTCCATGCTATCAGATCAGTTATACTCCCTTAAAGCCGCTGCCGACGGTCATAAAGCAGGGCCGTTGAATGCGAACGACTCTATGGTGGCAGAGTTGGTTACAGCTACGCCCATTCTTAAGCAAGTTCAACGCCGCTTTGAGGAATCCAATTTGAGCACGACACGATGGAAGTCGGCTCTTGTTGCTCTTGAGGGCTTCCGAAAGCCTAGTGGTATTGTTAGGCCGAAGAAGATGATCAGACGGAAAATAGATAAAGGAAAGGGAATCATGACCGAAGATGATGATATACTTGGAGAGATGAGAGTACATCGCATGAGTCAGATATCACAGATACAAGACCTGTTCCCGAGTCTAGGTTCTGGCTTCGTTTCCAAGCTGCTAGATGAATACGAGGATAATACTGAACAAGTCATTGCGCACCTACTTGAAGATTCCCTACCAGCTCACTTAGCTGACGCAGATCGCACAGAAGAGCTGTTCGTCTACATGAAACATATCTTCTTCACCGTATAATTATGCTAATCCATCTATAGGTCTCAGGAAAGAAGTAGGAGGAAAAGTCGCGATATTGCGCCTCGGCCAACACCACCGCTTTCGCCTTCAACGCGTCACAATGTATTTGACGATGACGAATTCGACAAGCTAGCAGTGGACATGTCCAATATCCATTTCGGAAAACGAAATCCAGAGAAATCAACAGAGGATATTTTAAATGACAGATCCTCTGCTCCTAACAAGGCTGCTATTCTCTCTGCGCTCTCCGCATTTGACGCAGATGATGACGAACGTGATGATACATACGATGTTGCAGATGCTGGGTTGGTAGTAAATGACGGAGGCCCAGAAGATGCCGATGACCAAAAACGAAAGGATGCAAGTGAAGAAGTTCTCTTCAGAGCTTACCAGTCAGATACAAAGGTATTTGATAGAGATGCGGCTACGAGACGAGGGCAAAGTAGAGCAAAACTAAAGCAGCAGACGGGAATGACCGACGAGGCCATTGAGGGTTGGGCCTTGATGCTAACCAGAACGCCGCATCAAATGAGACAACTGGAGATGAAATATAGCGCGTTTAGCGGCGACCAACCTGCCCTAGCCCCAACTGCTTGGCGTGCAAGCCCAGCAGAATCAGCAGCAGAAGATTCGGAAATTGACGGCGGGAGCAATAATATCAATAATCCCCGGGGTGGATCGAGCAGTCGTGGCCGCGGCCGTGGTGGTCGGGGACGAGGCAGAGGCGGTGGGCGTGGGGGAAATGTCGCCGGTCCATCCGGAGATAAGGATACTGAAAGCGCTAGGAGACGTAAAGAAGCAAACAAGGGATCCAGAGCCAATCACAATCGACGGGATCAGCGCGCAAGAAAGATGGCACGTGGGGGACTCCCTGGATGATCAAGTAATAATGTTCAAAGGTATAAGATATGCCTAGATCATAGGAAAGGGGTCCATGTCAAGAGCCATCATATTTCGCAGACATCTAGACTAATTTCCGCTTCTTGGTTGGCGGTCGGCTATTAGTATGTGCTACCAGTGCTGGCAATATACTTGTTGTAGCCCCATTATTACCTGGGCATCTTTCGTAGAGATCATCCTCTTGTAGAAAGTGTGCATAGGGGCTCCTCAACTCTGAATTACCCGGAGAGACGGTCTGTGAAATAGGACAGAAAGCATGGATTGGCGCTGGGGATACCGTGCCCGTGAATGACGGGCTCGTTACTTCAAGTCCTACGTGACGGAGTAAATTCGACGCGTCTCTTGGTGTTGCTAACTCCGATACAGATGTGAGCTCATTGTCAGTATCCCCAGCTCTTGCATCGTGAACACCAATCATAGACACCAACGACTCCCGAGAGCTGCGCCGACTTTCGAGGTATTCACGGAGGTTAAAGCACTGTATGCAGACTGGATAGACAGGCCAACATTCTGCTTCATCGCGGTATAGTGGCAACTGGGGCTGTCGTTCCTCGCCACACTTTTCTCTAATATCGTCCAAGATGTCATATACGGGCGTAAAGAAAGTGTGTCTCGGCCCGGGGCCATAATACTTGTTTCGGCCCCAAAGTTGGCCGATCATGGCGTTAGACTCGGAATCGATGATCGCAGCGCCACTATCACCTTCAACCCCTATACCGCCGCGAATCCAGAGTTCTTCTTCGTCGTAGGGATAGGGTTCCTCTATATACCATTCCCGAGACGCCTTTCCTGTGCCATTTCCTACGCCGTCAACATATGCAGGTATGTCGCAAATCTGGCCTCGCTGGAAACCCGAAGTACGTCCTGTAGAGCATACTGCCGCCCCAGGTTCGACTGGGCTCATCGAGACTACCGGAGTCTCTTGCTTTTGATTGGTAGCGGGGAATTTTCGAAGCATGTTGGCCTGCTGATATGTCGTCGAGACCAATGCCCAATCCGTAACAACTAACGGAGGCTCCATGTCGCACTCTTCCCAATAAGGGTCGTGAGAAACCCGAGTAGTCTTCAAGTCAAACCCGGAAGTCGCCGTTAAGTTCCCGATAAGGAAGTTGAGATTGCTGTTATTTAAAGCTTCATGGCTTTCGCCCAAGCACTTTGTACGGTCCGCTGGGGACGGGTGCTCGACAAGTACAGGTTGGGTTCCTTTACTCGCTTCGATAAATGGGTGGAAATTAACCAGCCAGAAATTCCCACCGCCAACAGTCAGACAGGGGCCCAATGTTGCGGTAATCTCATCGTCATCCTCTGATGTCGCTCCAATGCTATCCCCATGCACGGACTCGCGTAGAAGAAAGGATTACGTGGAAGGCAAACCTCATCCGGCATATCTTTACTCAATCCTCGTGACCATACGAGCCGGTCTACCTCACCGACGGAGAATATGAATGTAACCAGACTATGGTGGTTTTTCGGTAATAGGTCTCGTACATGACTTGCGATGACTAGCCTTCGGGCTCTCGTGACGTTTTTCTTTGTCATAATGCATATTCTTCTGGAATTGGGCTTTCTACCGCGCATTACAGAAATAACATGACCATGACCGCACCATTTCGGAATGAATTCGACGAGAAATGGAAGTATACCGTGCTCCCAAATGATAGGGAAACTAGCCGATTCCAGTAACTTAGATATATGACACCTAGAATCTTCGTTACTTTTCAGCGTGCCGCCTAATACTATTAGCTACTGTCTTGCTGAGCTTTTAATGCTCATAACTCACCGTGAGCTTTCCTCATCCTCTTCTCGAGCACGGCTTTTAGCCGGTCTTGACAGCGTTTCTTCGAAACATCGACATGCATATTCACTCTGAGATGATTCTCTTCCATATCCTTAAGGTTCCTGGTTATTTGGATTTGGCTGCTTGTTCCTGTTTCTGTTTCGAGAAGATTCGCCGGTTTAACTGCGGACCTCTGAAGCGCGGCCGTATTGCTATGGGCATATTTAAGGTGACAATCGAGGAGATCTTTGGAAATAAAGGTGTCCTCTGCACAACCTGGCATTGGACATAGTAGCAGATGTTCACGCTTCACATGCCAATTAAGCTCCTCAGTCGTTGCGAATCCTGCACTAGAGCATGGGCCACTATTTCCCCAGAGACAAATATGTCTATGCCCGACATCAGAATTGATATCGAGGTCTCTTTTGTTAGCAAACTTGTCTCGGCGTAGATTTCTTGGGCAGACGTGATGACCGTCTGTGTCGGTAGATATTCTTTCCTTAAGCTGCAGTGGGCTAGGATCACGCGACTTTGACGTTACAGTGGAAAAAATATCCGATATGAAGTCTGTCTGAATGGAGGACAGCACCGATCCCTGGTACGAAGACGGAGGGGAATACGTCAGGGTACTAGCAGTGTCAGGGATAGGCCGTTGTCCCAGTCCCGCTGCAAAATCGATGGCTTCAGTCCCGGTAACCTTGTCACCAGCTCCGCGTAAATTCCCTATTTCCAGAGGTACTATTCCGCTGCTGCTTTCCACCCAAGACGAATCTTGTTGGGAGAGGGAGTAAAATAGTGCTGTATCCCCCAAGCGAAAATCGGTGTCGAACCCGCCGACTACGCCTGGCTCGAGACGGCCGCATTGCGAAATTCCATTCGCATGTGAAGCCGCCTGCATAACCCACCTGGGAGACGTTGCAGTTCCAGATGGGTATGCGGGCCCAGATGTATGCTTCCGATTAGCACCCATGCCTAGTAGTAGAGAAAAGCGTCAATACTATGGTGACTACTCTTATACCAATAAGGTTACTAAGATGGGAAAGTGTAAGAAGTGAAGTTGGGTTGGTTAGTAAGAGCGAATAGCTCTACATATAACCCCTATACGAGCGGGCAACAACAAGAAGCGCTTCGTTTCGTAAAAATTAAGCGTTCCTAGTTCTATTACGGCCCGGAGACTATACTAAACACAAGAAATTCCAATTATCCATTTTCAAATGAGATTGTAGGTAACTAAGAGGCCTCCCTCGCATCGAGGCAGCAGAGTAGTACTGAGGCGCAGCAGCTTGTAGTTCGCGACCTGTATTCACCACCCACCTGTGCTGATTTGGGGTAATCTGGTTGCCTTGTATGGGCTTGTTGAAATCTATAGTGAGACAATTCTATAGCGTTAAGACATTGCTGGCTATCTCTCTCAACAACCTAGATCCATCTATGGATGCTTGTAATTTAATGACTTTCTATCCATTTAGGGATCGCTTTCCTTCGACATTAGTACTATTTGAATGATTCTACGGGTTTATGTCATGTACGGTTGGCTCTTACTTTATAGTCGAATTGTCGCATAGATGATAATCCTTACGAAGATGATACTCAGAGCGCCTAACTACATCACGCTAAATGCCAGACGTCGAGTGCAAAAATAAAGTTACCATTGGTATGAATTGGTAGAACTGCAGTATATCACTAATCGTCTCCAATCCGTCTTGATAAACATATGACTGTGGGCTTTGCCTAGTCCACCCGTCACCTCCAGGTCCAATAACAAAGTAAATGTGCTTTTGGTTATAACCACCAGACAAAAGAACGCCTTAAGATGCGTATGCCCACTAAACGCATTCCTAGGAACGCCAAGCGC
Source organism: Entonaema liquescens (assembly GCA_902805475.1). Classification (NCBI taxonomy): domain Eukaryota; kingdom Fungi; phylum Ascomycota; class Sordariomycetes; order Xylariales; family Xylariaceae; genus Entonaema; species Entonaema liquescens. The sequence continues at coordinate 2,660,045 of CADCSX010000007.1, forward strand.
CCATGCGTCAATATAGATACAAGGTACTAGTTAGTAATTCGTGTTGTACGTCCAACATCTTCCACGATACAACAATTCTCCGTATTTCTCCGAGTAATTGCTCCCTGTCGCGATACGTATTGACGAGAACTGTGTCCCACCCAAGATCGGATACTTTCCGATTGTTCGTATGCGTAAATCTATTCTCCGTTACCTCTCCTCTTCGCCCTCACTAGCTCGGCGGCAAGCTCGTTGTTCTGGCGTTCGCTGTCTTGTATTCTCTGCCTAGCCGCCGCTCGGTCCATATGTCTGGCTTCCCTCTCCTGCTTGAGCTTATACTCGAGCTCTCGCAGCCTGAACATCCACCTGTTATCACCGTCGTTCTTTCCAGAGGAGTGATCACCGTTGGAAGTACCTAGCCGCTCCAGTTCAGACGCACCCATGGTAGAGGCACTCCGAGACATGCTGCCGGGTCCGCTCTTAGCGCTGGAGCTAGGCGTTTCCAAGTGGGTGGTCTTGCTGCGCGGGAGCTTTGATTCTCGGTGATGCGGTCCAGTCGGCACGGATGGTGAGGGGCTACCTCCGTCAATAAGGTCCTCGCGTGAGCTTTTGCTACTGGCCTTCTTCGATCCCGTCCAGCCGGCCCCGCGGGTACGTGCATCGTTAGCACGTTGTAGAGTGGCGTTCTCGATCTTGAGAGCCCGGTATGCGGTCTCTAGTTGAGATATCTTAGCTTGTGCGTCAAAATGACCAGATGCAATGCCGGTGCGGACGATAGTCTCGAGACGTTCGAGCTTCTTCGATTTAGCGTCAAGGCTACTCTCAAGAGAGTGGTACTCTTTCCACAATTCACGCTCAACCGATTTTATGCGGGATTGGAAATTTCCTACTATACCCTCGATAGTCTTAACGGCACTCATCAGGTTTTTGGCAAAACCAGGAAGCATCGTAGATACAGATTCTAGAGAGGGTAGGGCGCGACCATTGATGAGGCTGTTGTCGTGAGCCCAATCAGTGCCGCAGAGCGCCGAGAGGCGCGTCCATAAGACTAGCAGTAGATTGTTGCGCTCATTTAGCTGTTCCTTAAACGAAGCTTCGAGCTGCGCTATCTTCTTCTTATCCGCGGCACGGCTGGTTTCGAGCTCGAGGATACGCGAATCTTGACTCGTGACGGTCCTCGATACGTGTTGATGCGTTCGCTGAAATGTTTCGAACTGATTCTTCGTGTTACGATGGGCTTGGCGCTCCTTGTCGAGCATCTCACCCAGTCTCCTAGATTCGAGCCCGTGTGACTCGAGAAGCGCATCACGCTGTTTAATTATGCGATCCTTTTCCAGCATAGAATTCTTTGCAGCGTCAAGCTCTCGAACCGTATTTTCGAGCTCTCTTTGGAGCTTGGCGATGGACTTATTAGATGGTTAGTTAGATATCCCAAATGTTCTATACCATGTGTCGCGAATGTGACTTACCTTCAAAAGGCTTGATCTGGTTCCGTTCAAGTCGCCCAAAGCCTCACGCAGATTGTTCTCTAATTCCATAAGCCTCTCTTTCCACTCCGTAGCCTCAACCTCTCTGCTCGTTAAGCTCTTGCGGAGTCTTCTAGCCTCGTCCTTAGCGGTCGAAACTTCGCGATTAAGCTCGTTCACAAATTGTTGAACTTCTTCCTTCTCGCGTCCTGCTACTATCTCGCGCTGCTTCCGCTCGTTGGCGAGCCGCTGCTCTAGCTCCTTAGTCCGATCGCGCTCCTCTCTAAGACCCTGCTCGGCATTGGCGAGAGCCGCCTCGAGATCGCCTATTCGAATCTTATCCGCTTCTTGCTCCTCGCGTAAAAATGCGATCTCACCCTGACTGGATTCCTGCTGGACCCCGAGACGCTGCGCCTTATCGTTCGACTCGAGAAGTTTAACCTCGAGATCTTCGGATTCTTTGTTCGACTCAGCGAGTTCTTGCTCCAGTTGTTCTATTCTTCTTAGTTTCTTCTCCTGTTCATCTTCCAGCCTTATCAATGCCTCGCTCATTTGGCGCATCTCTTCCTGAAGAGCGTCAAAGTTCTCTGATCGGTCTTGCAGTTCAATCTGCAACCGCTGGATCTCTTCCGTCTTCTGGTCGCTCTCGGCTTCCAAGGAATCAATCTCCTCTTGAGCCTCTTTTCGTAGGATGTCAAATTCAGTCTGGAGATCGGAGTGCTCCTGTAAAACTTCATCTCGCTCCCCTTGTATCTGTAACATATCATTCGTCGTGTTTTGAAGTTCCTCTTCCAGAGCTCCGTTGTGCTCCTCCAACTGTCTCTTAGACTCACTGATGTGATCCAACTCCTGCATGCATGTTTGTAGTTCGCGCTGGAGCTCTTGCTTCTCAAACTTGAGCTCGTTAATCCTGTCGCGGTGCTCGGCAAGTTTATTTTCTAACTCTTCGCGATCGGGGTCTTCCTCCACCGTCATAGTAAGTCTTGTGCGGCCACTTCCTCGTGAAGCCGATCGCTCATGGCCGCCTACGCGCGACGCCGATCGGTCGAGTAGGCTGTCAATGGTCGAAGACGCCGGGCCTCCGCGACGTTGCGCTAGTTTAAGGTCTTCGATCTCCTGATACAGCCTCTCCTTTTCGCGGTTACGGGATGTAAGCATGGACGTCTGTGCGCCGACTTCTCTTCGCAACTCGGCGTTCTCATGACGTAGTTGTTCGCTCTCTCTGCGGAGTTCTTCGACTAGGGTTGCCGACTGGCTTGAAGCAGTGGTAGGATCTATCTCGCCAGACAGACCGGAGACGGGACGCGACCTTGTCGGCGAAGTTGGCTTGGCCTTCCGCGTGATATTATATATGTTCGTCGTGTGATGCATGCCGCCTCCTGGGGGAGCTGTACCATTTATCTCCTGTTTTAGCCGGAATAACTCGTCTCGCAGTCTCCGGTTGTCGTCATCCGCTTGCTCGCGACGGGCTGTTTCTTGCTCGAGGAGGTCCTTATATACGTCGGCCTCCTCCTGGCGACCTAGACTTTCACCAACACGCTCACCTGCACGATCTCCCATAGACTTGACCGTTTCGGCTAGTTTCCTTTTTTCTGCCTGGTTAGCCATGTTCTCGTTTCGGAGTCTTTCTATCTCGGTCACATATTCCTCGACACGCTCTCTCAGATATAATAGTTCCTCTTCACGTTCTTGGGCATCGGCATCGAAGGCTGGAGTTGTTGCACCATCCGAGGAATATCCGCTTCTCGCAGTGCTCGGACGATCTTCCTCATCACGAAGGCGCTTTTCTAGTTCCTTCACCCGTCGCCTAAGAATTTTGTTGTCCCGCTGAATAACGGCTAAGGAAGTCCTGAGCTCAACATTCTCCGAGATCATTTCCTTAACACCTTCTTCGGAGAGTTTATCGAGACGATCGGAAAGGAACATGACCTTGAGTTTAAGATCAAAATTTTCCTTCGAGAGGCGCTCAATCGTACTGGACTGTTCCTTAAGAGTAAGATTTTTGCCGCTACGAGTGTTTGTTGTAGCGGTAGCGCTGGTATTCGCGGGCGTATAACTGGACAAACTCGACACTTTCCTATATGGTTGTTGGATCGGGGTTGCCAGGCCGCCTTTTGTCTTATATTCCTTAGCGAGAGACTCGGGTACCTCCACATTGCGGACGTGTCTAGCAATGACAGTGTCAGTAGGCGCCATTAAAGCACCCTTCCTAGGTTTCGGTGTCGCTAGCAAATCGATGCGACGATCGGGCATAGGGCTCTCAACTTCCTCAAGCGGCTCCAAAGCATCCGGCCGAATGGGGTCTGGCGGCTCGTCAAAACCGGATGCCATGCTACCGATACTTACGGAGCGAGATAGAGTGTTGCTGGCGCTTCGCGTTAAACCAAAGGCTGGCAAAGCACCTCCGGACTGGAGGGCATAGTCGGCACCCAACCCAACTGTGGCATCGCTTTCAACATCTTCGTTGCTGAGGAAGGAAGAAGTCGATGAGCGCTGGCTGCCATTTCTACTGCGAAGGAATCTGGGACGCGTGCCAACCGTGAGAGAGTTCGAGGCTGAGCTACCATTGTCGGCTGATAATTTACTCAAATCTTGGTCGGAGTTCTGCTGAAGACTCGATGCTCTGGAAGTTGAACTTTCTCTCGGTATATCAAGGGCTAAGCTGTTATGCGACACGGTATCCCGGTCGTTATTTTCGTTCGGCGTCTCTTCGTCGGTACGTTTGCTAGCCGCAGAGATAGCCCTTGATACACTACGTGCCGCGGCCGCGGTCGTAGGAGAGGATAAGTTCTCCAGGGCAGAAGTAGTATTGCCGATTTCGACACCATTAAATTCGTCATTTTCGCGTAAGGGAAGAGGACTATGTTCTGGTGTCAGGCTTCGCACTTCGGGGTGAGTATTAGCGGAAGTTAAGTCGTTATGGATATCGGGATGCGAATTGGGCTGATCGTGCGAATCGGAAGGTTGGGACGATTGAGGCAGTACGCTGGATGCAGGAGCAGGCGTGAAAGAAGGCGACAACAAGGGCGCTGGTGCGGGTGTGTTTTTCTTCGCAGCATCAAACAGATACGTATCGTCGATACCTTTTTCGGGACTAGGGATTTGAGATGGTGAAAATGGAGGTAGAAAACTAGACTCGACATCCTCCAGATGAGCTCTGACTTGTTGTTCTTCGGTGATCGAATCGAGGTGCTTATCGTCGTGGTCAAAGTGGGTGGTTTCGACAAAGCTGCTATCATATGGTGGCGTACGGAGGAGCACGGGTGGGATAGTTTCCTTCTTAGACAAGGGAGTGTCTGAGGCGATGACAGAATCTTGAGGGTTGGGTTCAGGAGGTGCTTCGGTCGCGTCGATTGAGGTCGGGCCAATGCGACTCTCGTCTTCAGCCATGATTTCGGCGATTTGGTTTCAGCAGCTGGGACTCGGCTGGGATTCGGTCTCAAGCGGGCACATCCAAGTCCAGACCCAACAACGATACCATCGACCTAAGAGTAGGTAAAATGGGGATATGTTATATTGTACTTATGGTTAGCCAATGCCGTCAGCAAACAATGTAAAGATGACAAGCTGGCGGCACGGAACAATGTCATATGGGTGGCGTTGGCAATATAGGCATGTGTACAAATGTAGATTTGAATTAAGGAAATGCGGAATGCGGAATGCAGAATGCGGAAGCGTCAAGGATGACAGGTTCAGAATAAACTGTGAGGTCGAAATCTTCTGATATCGATAAGTAACTTAAAACTAGACCGGTGCAATCGCTGTCACTGTTGCTACTGCTTGCTTCTTCCTCTACTTCTACTGTAGCTAAAGGGGTATCTCAAGTGCGTTAGACAAAGTTAAGAGTGGGATGTGAAAGGTTAAAAAAAAACTTGAAGGATAAAAAATAATTACAACTGGGATGTTTTCAACTTGAACGTTTTTCACAAGCTCTTTTCTTTTGTCCTTCCCCCTTCTTACTCGCGAGTTACACTGACGCTCAGAAAGCCTGTGCTCGGCCCTCTCTTGCTATGGTACGTTCGGTTGGACCGTTATCTTAGCGCTTAAACGTACCCCTGCTCTGCGTTGCTAGGACACCAACGGGAGGATCCACAGCGTATCCGGTGTATATTTCAATTGCCCAATAACCCTCTGAGGATAGGTACCCTTAGAGTGCCTATTTCGTACGTCTACAGGCACCTAACCCACGTCTTAGATGTTCCGCATTTACATAGTACCTACCTACATTAGCTTGGCTCAGCACGCATCAATCAAATGTTAACTGACACTGCACCAAGAAACAAACCGCAATATTGGATACCCATTCAAGTAACAATCTAGTAGATGACATCAAACTCCCAAGGGTCGAATTGCGAAAAGCTGATGGTGTATACAACAGCTCCTAAAATACAGATAAGTATTTATATTAAACCAACCCCATTTGTTTATATTCTCAAAATACGCTTAATATCTTGACAAAAGATTCTTGTCAGCAATAGTGCTAGTTCAGGAGGTATTTAGATATACTTGTTTTAAGACCCGTAGTCCTGGCTCTTCTATAGGTATTATTTAGGTATCTTATTGGTTACCAGGTACCAGAGACTACCTACCTAAGGTAAAACCCATGGATTTGAAAATGTCTAGGTTAGGTGTGTACTACCTGTATGTATGGGTCTTTTCTCCTATCCATCTGCAAATCATCGACGAGATGTCAATATGCCTCCGAGTATTGGATAGGCCGGGTATTCAATGGTAAATCCAACATTCTCCGCATTTTGTTGATTTCGTTAAATAGGGGGATCAAACCTCAGTAAAGCCCTTTTCAACGAACTTCAAAGCGTATTAAATGAGACTTTAGGTTGAGTACCTACCTTAGGTACCCAGGTAATGAGATAGCATATCCTGGTATATGAATATACCTACCTAAGTAAGTAAGTACCTAGCTTAGTGGGAACTTGCTAAGATACATGTTGATCACGGACCTGTAAATTACCCAAATTAGTAAGTGGGGTTAAATGTTAATAGTTCCTTAAGATCCGGGCGATCTAGCTTCCATTCTAAGTATTCCGTATCTTTTAGTTATTAGTTAATGGAACTAATGTACCTCAGGTAAGCACGAACCTTTACACTAGTCTTCTCAGGGCTGATGTGTATACGTTTCCCAAAATCAACATATTAACTGTTGATAAATACGGACCACCACTAGCAAAGACATAGGCTTAAACGAATGTAGTTACCTATATTATATTCCTATATATCCGTTTCTAATATTTACCAGATTTATATTCCTATTTCAAAGGGGTTCCCTTGTTAAATTCCTGCAATGGGGTGGGCGTCCTGGTTGTTCGTCATGGAGGTGAGACAATCTGTTCTGACATTAAAATGAGCAACACTGATAGGTATCTATCTACAGGGCTATATCGTCGGAAAGGTATATGGTAACTAACGCGTCTAATCAATATATAATTATAATCCTAACATGTCACGCCTCCCAGCTTCTCCGGTCTCCGACCTTCCACCGAGGTGTTCGACGTATCCACCAAACCGTAGAGGATTATAAACACGGACGAGATCCGAGCGAGCCGTTGCGAGAAGGAGAGGCCACTCGTAAGCGTTATCATGTTTCAAGAGCAAGATAAGATAACCTGATGGAATATGAGTAGGACACCCAACAAACTCTAGGTTAAGCAAGTTCATGTCCCACTTCGCTGAAGAACTTCGTAACCAAGTCCGCGATGCGACTCGTTCTAAGAAGTGAACTGCTTGGGTAGGAATGGCTGTCTCGATAGCCTAAGCAAAATTCTTCCCCTTCGCCCGTTGGAAGCGAAATATATGTCAACCGACCGCGTAACACGGGGGATGGCGCTGGCTACTCAGTCTGAGAGGACCTGTGGCTCGTTTCGGTACCTAGAGTCATCGTGGCGCCAAGATGTCTAGTGAACGACACAAAGCCAATATGTCGCGTCGCTAATTTGTCATACCTGGCATGTTAGAACTAGTGACATAAGTGTCTACGGTAACTTGTGGCATTATCTGGCCTGGCTGTGATTCTATGGGTGGTCCCACAAGTTCCTCCCGAGCCGTCGATGTGGCCCTACATAACTGTGCACATCGGTAGTAGTATATTTACTAAGGGTGCTTCTTCCTCTAGATTTTGGTAATATATGACGAGGTATCAGGATTCGCAAATCCCTTCAACCCGAACCCCGTGTGAAATCAATCTCTGAACGTTTAGTCTATGAAAAGGACGGTTGATAATTCACAGGTGTAATCTCAATTCATATAATCTACTGTATTAAAATAAGACTTATAGAAATAATAAGGCACGATAACCTAACACGGCTACCCACCAACATTGCCATATCCGTGGATTTTCATTTGCCTTCCCGTCGCTACCTCCTCGGAACACAGGTGTGCTGACTCCTATCCTCATGCATTCCTAAAGAGGAGGCGTGCATGTTAGACTAGTTGCAATACCGCTTTGGAACGCCTGGCGCAGACTCTCAATACTACTATAGCAGCCGAGTGCACAGGTTACCAGCGCGCCGAGGAAGTAGAATATGTTGAATACGTTGAAGATCGGTCTCCTCATAAACCCCCGCCTCCAGCGCTTCCACCCACGATCCACGTAGTTGTACGTGCCAGTCGCTGGGTCAAAGCGTTCCTGACCTTCAATCATCGCCTCCTTTTTGACCCAGTAGCCGACAGCCAGCCACGCTGGGAAGGTGTAAGTGAAGGATAGGATAAAGAGCGCGCCGACCAGTCCAACAATATACGAAAACTGCGGCACGGCTGCTGCTATGATAAACGCGACCGCCCAGTACAACGGAATTAGTGCCGCCCACCACATCTTACCCGTCTTGGTTGTCAGCTCTGGAAACCCTAGAAGTTCATGAAATACCTCTATATATACAACCTTGAGGCCGATGTTGCTATATAGCACAGCTGCGATAAGACTGCTGACCAGACTCAAGATATTTCCGGCTGTCTGCATACCGTACGCCGCAATGCCCTGAACCGCTGGGTTATAGGTATACTGACCTTGGTACGAATACATAAAGATGCCAAAGAAGATATACATCCCATAGATAAATATCTCAGCGATAAGTAGGCTCTTCCAGAAATCCAAAGGGTGTCTAAGCAGTGTCAGCATAATCATTACCATCTCGGGCTACTACGTGGCTCGCAAAATGGAGATACCTCATCTCAGCTAGGAGAGCAGCAAACAGCAGTGCTCCCCCGTATGCATACACGGTTACGTTTAAACCATTCAACGAAGCGACGAATCCCACGCCGCCTGTAGCCATTCCGGGGGCGGCGTTCCGGCATATGTTCGAATCGGCATGCCCGGTGGCAAACCGAAGCTTGCTTCCACTGCGGCATAATTCGGGCCGTATACCACAGATGCCATACTTTCCAATATAGTAAGTAATAATAAGCCCATTATGGTGTCGGGTACTTCTTACCACAGAATTACGAGTGTGACCGTTAGCCAGACGGACAGATTAGCAAGCCAGCCGAGTCGTTGGAGAGTTCTGATTTGACCCAAGATAAAGCCAGCGGCCATGAATATAACCATACACGCCACAAAACAGATTCCCATGCTCTCCCCGGACGAGCCTCGACTTATCTGCGAGATACTCTGCCCATTGCTCAGGATAATAACCGAAACAGTCAAGAGCAGCTGAAGGGCTTGTGCGATATTGATAAAATGGCGGGCCCAACGACCAGCTATCCGATAGAATAAGTCCCCATAGCCCCTAATAGGAAACCTATCAGAGTCTAGGCCAGAAAACACTTTCCAGATAATCCAGCCCGAGTAATATGACATAGCGCCGAATACGGTATACAACGCAATACCCGGACCGTAGCCCAACTGCGCAAACGCCCAACTGGAAATTAGAAAGAAAACTCAGCTTCAATTCCCACTACTTAATGAATAGAAACTCACGGGGCGCCCGTTGGACCCAGTATATCTGTCGTAATAAGGTAGAAAACAGTGCCCCAACTTGCCGTTCTCAATGCTCGATTAGCAGTTTGTCGTTGAGCTCCCGTGATCCCGCGAGTTTCGGTGTCGCCATTGCCGGTAACTTGGAACTTCTCATTGCGGCGGCCCTCCTCGTCCGTCTCCTTGACAATGGAGCCGACTACTTCGGTATATGTGTTTTGTTCCGCGTGGCCCTTAGAGAACCTTCCTTTAACCATCTTCTTGAACGTCTGCGGGCCACGAGCGGCTATATATCTAGCATTGGCTTCTTTCTCGTAGGTCCGCGTAATTTCGGCATAGTACATATACTCCTCAAAGCTAATTCTTTGATTATTCGTATGCTCTGTACTTGTCGTACCACTTCTATCATTCTCTACCTGAAAAGACAATTTTCGCGGGTCGCCGCCGTCAAGGGCGAGATTTGCTGGGGGATTAGTGGCCATTATAATTGGTCATTACGACATAGGTCTATATTTTAAGCACATGAGAGAATCAGGTCTTCAACTTCCAACTGAAGTGGTTTATATCTACTTTATCTTCCCAAGCTATTATTCAAGAATAAGGATGGTCACACAGAGACATTAAATCTTCCCGAAATGCTATATACTAGATCCAGCTATAGAAACATTACGCGAGCTAAGCAGGCATACTACGACAGCATAGTAACACGCAGAGCCCGGCAGATAGAATGCAGAAAGAGTTGTGCAGGCTTTTGCAACCTTCTTATAGCGGTATCATGCGCCGGTCTATCTTGTGCGACATTTTCGGGAGAATCAAGCCACCACACGCGCAGAGTATCCCGTTGGCAATTCCAAATTGTACCCGCTGCAGTGAAATATCGAGATACTACAGCGATGATCGCGATACAAGATCCCATCACAGATGGATTACCCCACGTTCCGTTTCCTCTCTTATCAGAAGCAATTACTAAACCTGTATATGAGACATACGCAGTTCCGTGTAACATTTCCATGGCGTAAAGTCCCAAAGCAATGCTTGAGCAGGAAAGGTATTGGCTAGCCATCTCTTGGGTTGCAGTGACAGAAGATAGCAGCGAATGCTTCTCTTACTAGTCTCAATACGGATTTATAGATACCATTCTCCGGAGCAGCCAATTCCGGTTCTTAGTGAGACCTTCTATTTCTACCTTAGCTACCTCGGGCCTAAGGTGTCTTGTTGGTGTAGGCAATAGTAGGTAATTTATGCCCTTGTGTTGTCCTCAAGCGGTAGCATCTGATCATGTAATACATTTCTAGCAAGCAATCCCCCTTCGTTGACAGACGCTGTACATTATTTATTAAAATTTTAGTAAGGGTTGGTACTCACATGCATCTGTGATACTCTGCTATGATGCTTTCAATGTATCTCCGTGATAGTTTGACACCTAATCCAAGCTTAGGAATGCGTACTTTAGGTAGGTACCCCTACTGTATTCGCAACGATATAGCGGAGTTCAAAGGGAAATCTCAGTTACTAACTATCGAACCAGGTCCCTAGAACCCTAGAATCTCATTCGCTAGTAAAGTAACCGTCTTTGCCCCCTCAGTGTCCATCACAGATGAGTTAAGCCTTTCAAATCCGAAAGCGCGTAGCCCATCAGTAGTGGCGTACGAGCGAAGATGCGATTCAGTCTGCCTATTGATATGATCGGCTTCACCTCGCCCACCTGGGAAATCAGGGCCTGGGGTACCGTTTAAGAAAGCGTCTTTCTGACGCACTAGATACCTAGCGTTCATCTCGGTTAATGGGCAGACTGGTATATACAATACGCTGGAGTCCGAATTTCCCCTGTGAACTTTATCAACGGCATGAATGGCTTACAATAGTGTTAGCTTTCGAAATGCGGAAGAGAAAAGGGTCGTCTGGCTTACAATCGCAATGCCATACAACATAGTCGCCCGGTTTGATATGTGGGATATGTACCATGGTATTTTCAAGTCCCAAGTGCGGGTGGAGAACGTCGTCTAATTCTTGCCCATGTCCAGGAGTCGCGCCATGGAGCTCACTAGTCATACCGGCGCCGGCGTATTCCCAATTCTCGGCGGCGAGGTAACCTTCTGGAGACGTTTGACGGACATCCTTAATGGGACGGAAGAATGGACGAAGTAGTAGGTATGCCGTCGAGAGTTTTATTGCTGGATTCACCATTAGAGTTCCCTCGAACGGCTGCGTGGTGCTCATACTCAGCCAGCCTTGGAACATCCGGAACATCGAGCAGGCACCTAGCCCGTTGTAGTTATCAACGACGGCAGATACTCGTGTGCTAGCATCCCATGGATCGTAATCTTCCCACAAGCCTTCGAATATCTTATCATACACGTCACCGCGGCCGTACCCGTTTGACTCCCACCTTTCGACACTGCCCCCGTCGATATGCGGACCGAGGGCAAAGTTAGCATCGCCAGGCTGCCTGATACGAAGACGGTCCGCATATGATAATGGCTGCGACATAGATATAGGGCTTCCGGGGTTTGATGTGCGCCACAGTTTCATGAGCGCCGCTTGGACTTTGAGCAAGTTCGGATGTGCCCGAGCGCGGGTTTGCGGTGCGGACCAATATAGCTCATATACTTGGGGGTCATGCGACGGGAAGGCTGGCCAAGAATCAGATACTGCCTAGGATTTGTTCGGCTGTTTTTATAGCGATACCTTTTGTTTGAGGATTCTGTCTCACATACTCCTCGATTTCACCTTTGAACGACCGAGCTTCATCTTCCGGAAGCACTCCCCTGATAACAGCGACTCCTCTCTTCTTAACTTCGCTATGAAGGTTGGCGAGATCTGTATCTAAGTCCTGAAAGCTGATACTAGGGATAATCGCGGGACCTTCTTCGGCGATCGTTTTGTTCTCCCGTTTAAGCTCGGCAAGAAGTCTGTTCCAGCTATCAATTATGCGATCCTCATAACCACAAACCAATGTCTTTTTAAGGTCAAGAAATCTTTGAGGAAGAGGCGGCCGAGCGGTCCCTGATAACGAGACAAACGAATCAGAGATATCGCCCTCCCTCTTAGTACGAGTTTGGGTCGCGGTCGTCATGATGTACCGTGCTTGGTTAGTAGCTATTAATAACCGCTTCGGAACTGTACGCAACATAATATCGTAAAATGTAGGGGTCCAATTAACCTCAACCCGGGTTGGAAGGCGTAAGTAGTAGGTTAAACATCTGCTCTGTTAATATAGGACATGGGCTATACGAGGGATGGCAGCGGGTGAATCTTACCATGCCATTAGGGTACCTAGGTAACTCAGACATCGGCTTTGCTTGAATATCTTACCTATATTTAGGAGAGGAGAGGAGAGGTACCGGAATTTCCTGTTTAGGCTTCTTGAATCCCGACGGTAGCGCGGTGGCGTTAGTGCAACGCACCGAGAACTGAAATAGTATCATACCTCAAGGTTTCTTAGAAAGGTATATAAAGGCAAAGACATGATATCTGTACGAATAGATGCGTGTGGGTTTCTATGCGCTATAGCTGTTCTAACTACTCGTAGGTATACCTGAGTATGAGAGATGGTATAAGTCCCCTTGCCGACTGTCCAATTACATGACGTCGGAGTTCTCATTGTTATTGAGCTTTTTGAGCGGGGGCCGCTTCGGTCCAGAAACGGAATTGCCGAATTTGGTTAATCCGCCTCCGCCTCTCTCAACGTTCATACGATGTCTACTAGACAGCACAGCGCGTGTGCAAACCTACCCATCGGTTTGTTCACACAAGTTTCGCAAGAATTAATACACTCATAGTACAGACGGCGCCTGCTTTATATGTGAGTGTCTCACCTGGATAGTCATATCTCTCAGGGTCCTTTCGGTCATTACCTTCTTAGGTTATTCGCCGACATCCTAGCTCGCCTATTACTTTCTATGCTCCGCCCTTATTGAGGAATCTCATGCTGAGAGTTTTCCTCTCTTAGAAGTTAGTACCACTCAAGATCAGCGTCGGAGTTGACGCTTCTGGGATCTCGCCGCTGTTCGTGGTCATGGTCAGATTCATCGAGTCCGACTCGACAGGTCTACCCCTTAAGAGAAAGCAGGTTGCCCAGGCCTGCGCCAGGTGCCGACGCCGGAAGAAGAGATGTTTTCATAATCACGATAATAAAATATCCAAAGGCGGTCTGCTTAGTTCAACATCCGGAAACGGAGATACTGCAACCCGTAATCCAACTGGCCACCCTACTCCTCCAGGATGCGAGCCCCTTCCCAGTCGTGACGACACTCCTAGTTTGGAGCGACATGCTTCCAGATTCGTTGGTGACCTGAGCCCCGAGGCTATACTGATGGAGGCTACGAGTCTCTGTTCTACTCGCGACGTATCAGTGAGGGGTGGCTTGGGGATATGGCAGCCCCGAGCGCTTGAAATAGATAATGCGGCTAGCCCCCTCCTCTCGTCGGCGCCATCCAGGCAAGCTGTTCAGGACATGCTAAAAGTATATGTACGCAGTCACTGCCTTCCTTGCTGCCCTCCGGCATCAGACTACGCGGTTCTTAGTCGCATCTACTTTGATAAGCTGGATCCAATATTTCCTATCCTTGGAGGTCACTTAACAATTCGGCCAGAGGACGAGGTAAGAGAGAAGATATTGCAGCAGGTAGTTAGCCTCGCGGCCGCTGCCGACCCCGAAGCTACGCGTAATCTTCGTTTGAGTCCCGAGGGGCCAGTTCTTTCTCGGCATGACTTTTGCACGTTGTTGTCGGATTCAATACAAACGACTATTGATGCCGGCCTCATCACGGACCGTATATTTCTAACCCGCATACTGGCCGCCTTGTCATTATACATGCAACCTCGCAGCCCCGACGAAGCCGACATCCCAGCGCTACTCAACGGTCGTGCAGTTCATCAAATGCATACTCTAGGATTACAGATGGCATCCGAGGAGGGCCACGCGAATGGCCGGGCTACACGTACCTTGCTATGTTGCCTGTGGGCGTTAGACCGTATTAATGGGGCATTTTACGGGCGAGCTTGTCTTATTCACGAACGAGACATAGGATGGAACCTAGAAGATTGCATCGCGACGCAAGCACCGCTCTTCCGCCTATTTCTGATGATTATTGGCCTTCTCGACAAGGTTATCGGGTTATATCGTCCTGGAAGTCGGAAAGAAAAGGATTTAATCATTGAGCTACCCATATTCGAGCAAATGATCATCGATGCTGGGGCAGTTCGGGCCGCAAGTTCATGTCTAGGTAAGGAAATCCTTGGACAGTTATAGAAAAACGTGCTAATACCAGTTTAGCCTCGCTCGAAATATTTTACCATTCAGTTGCCATACTTTCAAGTCAGTCACCGTCTGAAAACCGGTCCACGGCCCTCCCGGCGCCGGCGACGAACAGCCGTCGATCCTTGGCAGCAGACCGCATAACCTCTATTGTTGGACGAGAGTTTCTAGGCCAGCTGTCATACTTACCTTTAATTCCGTATGGTGTCTCTTTGTCGCTTAGCGTGTCTTATAGGAAAATGCGCCATAGCAACGTACCAATGTTCAGAAGTAGGGGCAAACAGTCTTTCATGGCGAATACGTCGCTGCTAAAATCGATGGACGATACATTCTGGACTGCTAAGACCACAGTGGCAATGGCTGAACAAGTCCTCCAAGAAATGGACAAGGCGGTCGCGTCGATAACACAGGAAACCGGCTTGGCGGATACTTCGAGAAAAGGAGAGACGGCAACGCGAGACCGAGAACTACCACCTCTGGGCACTGACGATGCACTTACTAATTATAACATTAACCAAGGAGGGGTTGATTTGTCAATTCTCGAAGAAGTTCCGGATCTTGATGTTTTCGGTCATTTCGACCCGACTTTCGACTTGGGCGCGGTGGACGCCGCCCTGGAAGGGAATCTCGATTTCGGGGCCTCTTCTAACTGGTTTGACTGGCAGCAACTATGGGGATAGACGATGAATAGGCGCGTGTCGAGGGATTGTAGAGCCTTAAGCATGATGTGCTTTAGATTACCGGAGACACACAGGTATATACCTCCTATACACGCTTATGTATACCTACCTACCTTACCTATATAATGAGAGGTATGTATGAGTTTGCTTGCTTACTTGCATGCTGTAAGTCGTCACAACTAATCCCTGCCACTTCTAGTACATGTTGCATAGAAACTAACTCTAGTCTAGTATCTATTACATTCATGCCTTAGACGCACCAGACCTTAGAGCACATATGCGGGAGGAAAAGGAGGCAAATTGAGTTGAGACTATAAACCATGAAGTGGCAATGATGGAAATCAACACTCCAATCGTAACGCGATACAACAAACCCCGCATCTCCCACAGATTTTGGAGCAAACTCGCGTCCTGTCGCGGAAGCTTAAGATCGTTAAGAAGTCCCTTTATATATATATCGCCTCCACACATTCAGCTTCGTACCTCGTGAAATCCGTCCTCGAGGACGGCATAATACTCGCGCCTTTCCAGCTTAACCCCCAATTCAGGATGGCAATGCATACAGCGGTGGCCGTGAGCCTCGCGCAGATCGCCAAGGTAATTGACCATTCCCTATTGCACCCAGCCATGACCGATAAAGAAATCCTTGCTGGTCTCGAGATAGCCAAAAGACATAAGGTCGCAACGGCCTGTGTTAAACCTTACAGCATCTCTGCGGCGAGGGATGTCCTCGACGGATCCGGTGTTCTTATATGTGCTGTCGTCGGGTTTCCCCACGGGAGCAGTACTACGGCTATTAAAGTTCTCGAAGCCGAAGACGCGGTCAAAACAGGAGCTCACGAGATTGACATGGTGGTCAATGTAGGCAAAGTTCTGGGAGGTGACTGGGAATACGTGATTAATGAGGTTCGCGCTGTAAACGATGTTGTTGTTAAGCACAGCGCTATCCTCAAGGTCATATTCGAAAATGACTTCCTCCAAGACGAACATGTCGTGCATCTGTGTAAAATCTGCACCGCCCTACCCGTGGCCTTTATAAAGACGTCGACTGGCTTCGGGTTTCTGGAGCAGCCCGACGGCTCGTACGCATCTAAAGGTGCTACTGTACCACGCCTACGGCTAATGAAAGCCAATGTTGGCCCAACCGTTCAGATCAAGGCTGCTGGGGGGATACGAACGCTGGACGAAGTAATGGGAGCTATATCACTAGGTATTACTCGAATTGGCACGTCAGCCACCGCAGTCATCCTCGAGGAAGCTATCCGTCGGGGAATTAATACACCGCCGGGTTTTGCATTGGTATCTCCACTGGATCCTCGCGGTTGAGAGCAAGAGTTGCACGTTCTATAAGTTGGACATTGGTGTTCTGGATAGTATATACGATTGGTCCTGTTTGGAGCTATCTATCGCAGGATGAATGCTATAATCGACACGAAGCGGTAGCGGCTCCAGTGCCTCGTAGCTGGCCCTTTGAGCGTTTCGTATACAATGATGCCTCGCTAGGTACTTGTCAATCAAATTCAATAATCCCCTCTTTCGTGTATTGTTATCTACTTCAAAGTATTTATTTTATTTTCCCCGTTTATGTCAAGTCTAACCGAAATTTTTATCTCCTATACTCCAACTAACATGTCTTGATAACATCGCAATGATCATCACGACAGTTCCCATTCATCAATTTGGTACGCCAAATAGTTGGTCTTCACCAATGGCACGCCTTTCATCCGAAGGATGTCGTATAAGGTAGTTAAATGGAAATAGACAGTCGGCACGACAAATTTGGTAACGTCTGCAAAGTTGTTAGTGTTTTCAACCTAAATTCAAAGTCGCACCAAGGATAAGAATGTCAATATGAAGGGACCATCATCGTTCACGTACTGTAAGTACGGTCAGCTTACGTATCACTAAAATAGATTATGGGCAATTGCGCTTACCAATCTATAGCCTTTGCGCTGGTTTTCCGTTGCCCTATGGTGAATGAGAGGACTTCGGATTCTTTTCCGTTGACGTCCTCAGGCTTGATATTAGCTAACAACTTGAGAACGCCGTTGATGATACTATGGTTTTCCTCAAGTGACCATTCGCCTAACTGCGTGGGTACCCATTCCTGGCCTGCCAACAAGTGGGATGCATTCCTGGCAAACAGTACGGTGACGCCGACCTGCTTGGAGAGTGAGAACATATCCGGAGCCAAACGGGCAGTGAGAAGCTCTTCTATAGGCGTGCCAGTATTTTTTGAGTACTCTTCGGCTTTCTTGAGAAGAAGCTCCTCAGTTCGGAGAACCCGAGTCAGGACGGGAATGGTCAAGTCGTAAAATGATGCCATGATGGACTACTGAGTAGAATGTGATACAGGGCTAACGCAATGAGATCTTTGTGATTACTTGGAATATGATGCGGAAGGAAATAAAAAAAGGTTGCGAAGTGTTTTGGCTTCTCAATATATATATGAATATGAGATATGTTCAGGCTGAATTGTAGATCGACTCTGATTTATAGCTAGGAATTCTAGCCTAAGACTTATATATCACTCTGCGGCTTCGGCACGGCTATAGATATCAGTAATATCAATCACTGTATTCTCGTACCTGATTTGAGAAGAGAATGCAACATTGTCGTCGTGAACCTCTTACAGTACTGTAACAGAAAAGACATATTTCTAAGCTACTGCTTACTAATTCCCCCATTAAGGATCTCAATTATTAATGTCGTTCTGCATTATTCTGCATTACATTTCGCATCAAGCACCCGTTTATACGGCCGAAATATGGTCATTGGAAATCATCATTAGCGGTAAACATCGCGCACCGTAAAGGGGCCTTGGCACCGTACAATGGGACAATTTTGTACACTCATTGACCGAAATGGTAAAGCGAGGTGGCATCCAAGGGTAGCAGCACGGTACAATATGTTGATGTACTGTAAGACTATTCCATAAGCAGCGCAACTACTTAGCTAGACTAAAAACATACCTAACCTTAGGTAGGTACCTATATGAAGGCTCTTATCGGCGCACTGGTTGAAGGTATCTTAGAATGACCGTGCAATAAACCTCTACTTATAAGGTATATATAAATCCCAAAAGAGGCGCTGCGGTCGCAATGGCATTCCCATTTACGAACTGATCGATATCCGGATACGCTTCCTGGATATTAATCCTTTGTAATCCAAAGCCAGATGACCGGCTTCTCCCCTGTACGTCCTGTTCGCGAACGGTCCCAGCCTAGATCTCTAAGCGTCTTAGCCATATCAGCTTCGCTATCACCAGAGAATGTAACTCCCCTATACCACTTCCCGTTGCCTCCTTGAATCACCTCGGTGACTTTGTTCTTCTTTGGACAGGGATTCAGAGCGCCGAAACCCACCAAAAGCTCCGCCAACGTCGTGTTCACAGGTACGTGGTAAGCGCCAAAATTCATCGACATGCCTTCAGGGAGTCTCCAGGGTGCCGTAGATGATTTGACAACATGTAGCTTCGTGTGTTCGGGCGGGAAGAAGTAGTTGTACCCAGGCTCGCAGCCAACGCCACCGGTTGAGTTATTCAGGTTTAACGCTGGAGCGTCCATGTTAACAACGGGGTGGGGATTTGGCAGACGGGGTCCCTGGCTCGGAAATACGGGGACTGGATGGTTGTACCCATTCTGGGAGATGACATAGACCGGACCCTGGTTGTTCGGTCCAGGAACGACGCCGCCGGGCAGACTAGAGAGGCCCTGGCTCGGAAGGTAGTTATAACTACTAGAACCGGCGTAGACGACACCGGGGATGGCATTATTGAAAGGTGGGCTAGAATTTGAGTTTGCAGCTTGGTCTGAGCCAAACTGTGGATGCCATCCATTCCCGAACGCCTGCGCAGCCATGATTGGTGCGAAGGTCGGGGTATAATGCGTGTCGTTCCTAGGATAATCGACAACGCCAGTCAAGAAGTCGTTAAGGACCTCCCGGCGCAGTTCAGTGCCGTTATATTCACCCGGAATGTTATCGGTATCGAATGGTGTCTCTATGCTATTTCTTAAGTATTCGTCTTCTTCGTCTAAGGTAAAGGTTTCTATTGTAAGAGTTAGTCCATATATAGGCAATGGGTATAGTAGGTGTGGTAGCTTACCCGTCGCGTTAGATCCGTCAGATGTTATGGACTCGGCGAGCTCGGGGGTAATACCGTCCCAGCAGCCGGTGAAGATTTCGATATGCCAGAGCTCACAGTTCTCAGAGTCGTAGAACGAACCAACTACCAGCCAAGCCCAGGAGTGTCGGGATGGATGAATCCAGAAGTGTTGACCGATAACAAGCTTTGTAGCCGGGTAGGGCAATTCAACTGGAGCCTGTTGAGAATCCAGCTTGAAAGATTATCAGAATGTGTCCGCTTAAATAGTTTAGAGCCGGCGACTTAAGTGGCAATGCCAAAAGCAAGAACCTGTGCGGGGAGCAGCAGTAATTTGCAGTGAAGACTGTGCAGCTTTCTGCTCGGGACAGTGTCACGACTCCTGAACTGTTGAGACAGCGTCATGTTTGCTTCCACCACAGTACAACCAACTAACGAGAGGCTCAGATGTGAGATGGTAGAGTATTCCCATCACTAGATGAATAGGGGCACTTTATTGGTCAAGAATGGTCCTCAAACTGATCGCATAGTAGAGGTACAGAGTGAATTGACCCGTACTTAACTTATTATATGTTCAGTCACCCCTCTATCCAAGTCCCATGTGATAGCCACGCTTGGGATGGAAGACTTTAGCGTGATGCGCCAAGACGAGTCTGAGTCTTCAATCTCCAAGTGCGAGATCACGGCGTAAATCATGATATACCGTAGAAATCAGACGTGGTCTATTGGACCAGGTAATAGTCATCACGTACTGTAATGGGGTACAGCGATGTGGCGTCCGACACTATGAGTTTGGAAATCCACAATGCAAAATTATTCAATGGCCGTTACCATTGTAAGAAAAGGTGACAACATAAGTCTGACTAATTTCGTGACAGCATGCTAGTTGTATCTGCTTTCAATGAGACGACTTCACAAAGGGCGGTGATGAGCCGAGCTCTCTAGTCACCCAGTGCCAGTGCCAAGTATTGACGCATTTCCGACAAGTGGTGCAAACATGTGTTAAGAGCAGTCACCTGCGGCGAACGTGGGATATGACCGGGCAACCATCCGGAGAGTTAGTAGTTACGGAAGTGCCCATTTGAATGATATCGGCTTTGTACGGCGTGTACCCTTTCGTATGCCTTGTCAAAGAACAATTTGAACACCAGATCTGTTGGTAGCACAAACCTGGGACACATCTGTTTGAAATTCGCCCAGCAGGCCACGATGCGCACTTCAAGAAGGTAGAAGGAAGCAGTTCCGTAATGTGTGCGTAGTAAGAAGAATCGGTTCCCCAGTTAAGTGCCGCGAAGATAATACTGGCAGGCCGTACGAGTAAAATATTTCAATAGTACGCCTAAGCCAATCCTTAGCTTTAGCCCGCTACGTTGATTTCTTCTTCAACCATTCGGACCGCACCACCCTTCTTCCCTTCTTCTACCTCATTTTTAATACGCCTTCGTTTCTCAACTTCGGACACAAGTCCTTTGAGGTACACCTCAGCTTGCACCGTTGCACTGTAAGCGATGGCAGTCCAGCTCCAAACGTTTCTCTTCTCTGGGTCAGCCCCAGCAGCGAGCAATGTTCGTAGAACGAGGAGATTACCATTGCTGCTAGCGAAATGTAGAGCAGTATTTCCATCGAGGTCCGCATTTTGAACGGCGTTTTGCGCTCCTCCTGGTGCGTACGTGAGGAGAATCTGTAGCACCGTATCATGACCTCCCATGCTAGCTTCCATGATAGCATCTCTACCTCGGATATCACGGCGGGAAATGGAAGTGGGATCGCTCTCAGCCAGGAATAAGACAACCTCCGTATGGCCGGCTGCAGCGGCTAGCATCAGAGCTGTTTGGTGCTTATCATTCAAGGCCGGTGTAGGAAGTTCGTGTCCAAGAGCAACTAAGACCTTGCATACCTGGAGGTGGCCGAGGCTGGCGGCAAGGTGGAGACTCGAATTGGAGAGACCGGTTGCGGAATGGTCCGGATTATGGATCAACCCCGGATGGGACCTCGCAATACGGTGGACAAGAGAAGCGTCATTGCTGTGGACTGCTCGCCGTAACCTCTCCGACGGCTCGATCCTGGGGACCGTCATGTTAACCTCTGCAGGAAAATATCAGGATGTGCATGAGCCAAGAAAAAACTTAACTTACATGATGTTTCAATCTACTCGAGCCTTCCACTAAAGACGCGACAATGTGATGATGATACGCAGTCAACGAGTCAGACTACAGCACCGGGCAGACGCCGGCGCATACGGTATTACTTACCTTCCAGCAGGCGGACTTTGACGCTCGTGAAGTAGAATTGCTTTTATTTGATCTACCATGCGATGCAAACCCTTTGGAACGTGGGAACAATGAAGAATGTGATGATTACTTCGATGCTTATGCCAAAATAAAGTCCGGGGGTGTAAAGTCTTAGACAAACATAAGCAGGAGCTGACGTCGTGCTGTACATGACAATGTACCTACATTCATAGATCCCCCGCAGAGATAATCGCAAGTTCTTATCCAGGTACATACCCCACCAACGTAGTATCGTTTCAGCTTTGACAAGCCTATCCTTGCTTCCCGCATATCCGTTACATGTGCAGGCTAGGTACCTATGTACATACTCATGTACCTAACTCCAAATTTTGTACAGTCTCTACCTACCTACCTATCTACATAAGGTAGTTTCCATGTGTTATTCTACCTATGATGCACTCACTTCCATATCTCTCATGGGAGCGCGTCCTGGATAGGAGTTTGTAGAGGCCCGCGTCGGGATAATACATAATGGGGCTGCGTAATTCAGACCAACATGTGTCAGACAGTACCAAGTCAGCTAAAATATAAATATCCATTCTTGCCATTCCTAGTTAGCGAAAGCCAACTCAATTAAGTCTACAAAATCGCAAACGCTATGCCAGTTTGTTTTAAATATCACCCATATATATGGAAGTTTATCAAGTTAATACTATTTACCGATAAATTAGGCTGTGATCGGCTCAAAATATAAGCCAGGCTTATTTCAAAAAAAGATACATCCAAGACCCATATAAAATTAGTGGGACTACGAAGTATTCTCTTTTTGCTGACTCAGGGGGTGGGGTTCTGCCTCTTACTACCGCCTTCCTAATCCAGAATGAAAAACTTCTATGATTGGCCGTAAGCCTTAAGCCAGGCTTATTTTCCTTAAGCCATGTTTATTTACTGACCTTATTTTCAAATAAGCCCTCCTTCCTAAAGTAGTAATTAAAGGGTCCGCTAGCCTTTTTAAGCCTAACATACTGCCTCTCCTAGCGCGATACATTGCTTACAGGGAATTAACTCAATTTCTATAGGTCAATCCAGAATCTGTGGCTTAAATACTGCTCAAAAGGGAAAGGTTTTTTTTCTTAGCGTAAAAAATATTATAAGCCAGGCTTATTTTGCTTTAAGCCAGGCTTATATTTCGAGCCGATCAGGGCCTTAGTAAACCGTTCTTTTAACTACTACTTATGACTAAATAGTTAAAGTTTTAAAAATAGGAAATGCGAATCTTTATATTTACTATAGGCCGGATGGTGTTTTGTTACCTTTAATCTATGTTTCTAGGAATATAGTGATTTATTATGTAATAAGAGAATCGCTTACAAGAGAATATATTAATAGACATGATGTTTCTTTCTTATATTTTGCAGCACGATTATGTTGTTTTGATCAGATTTTTGTAGAATGAGGCTTAGAACCCAAGATCCAGGCTGTGGCCCGGTGAAGGGCAGTGGAAATACATTTATTATTGGTATTCATCTTCCTGCACACTGGGATCAGATTAACTTATCTAAAATGGGTTATTGAATTGTATACATCTTCTCCAAGGCTAAGAGACCTCAGTGAATATAGCAGATTTGATAAGGCTGTGCCAATTTGAAGGGCCGCAGTAAACTGGGCTGTCTGAACGAGGAGGGTAGAAATTGCCTAGATTGACAGACTTTCGGATATTGGTTAGATGGTTGAAAAGTACCTACCTGGACCAAATTTGTCCAGGAATGATAGATGAGTTGGAGGCTGTGGACGCTATTACTTAATAATATCATATCAGCTGCAGTAATGTACCGTAAACCAAAAGAGAAGGTCACGGGAGAGGTAAGAGGTGTGTCATAAGCTTAGAATCGCTGATAGTACGTCGGCTAAGCAATATCCTTTAGAAGGAAAGCGCCGGGTTAAGACGGCTTTTCTTTACCAAGCAGCCAAGGCAGGATGCAAGATCATCGTGGGGATTTTATGTACGTAAGAGGTTGAATACTATCCGACTAATACGACTTATACAAGGTCGTGTACCGAGAGGTGTCAGGGGAAAGCGGTAGTTTTGACCTAATGAGAATTTTGGGAGTTCGTGCAAGCCGATGCCGGTGGTGATTGGAATCTCTATCATAGTAGGAGATATGTTAGTGATGACGACTGCGGCGGTAAGTTGAGGATAGAGATGTTTTTATTTCTATCATTTTACGTACTGCATTCTTGGTACTGGGCATGGGAGAATGCACCTAAAGCTTTAGAGGGCTGCGGTGTCTCATTTAGGTAGGTCTAGGAGCACACATCTCCATGTGGCTACCCGGATTGATTAGATTACAGTGCATACGGGCGGAAGTTCCTTCCTGTAGACCACCGATATGCGATACCTATCTAGGTAGTTGCCGGTAGTTTCCATCTTAACCCCCACCGCTCGGTACGCGGCTTAGCCGTTAGAAGCTTAGGATGCACATGTATTGGAGAGGGACGCGACGGGGGCAGAGGGGCAGTTGAAAGGAAACAAGTAGCGCCGTTGTCATGTGCCAGAAAAATTATGAGATATCGGCTAGGTAGGACCGACTTTTTAAAGCTTCCAACACTTCCTTTCGTACTCAAGACTCTTACAAAGAACTTCTATACTCATAACTCATACATGTATGCACTCTGAAATACCGCTGCGTGCCTACATAACAGCACAGTACCCTTTAATTAGTGTCGCTAGACATACGGTTGGACTTGTAGACCGGCCGGACTAGCTAGAATAATCTGCTACTCGACTCGATTGAGCAACAATGAACACTTCCATGGTCAAATCCAAGTTCCTCTCCCATCCCGAGGACCTCGGCGTCGTAGCTGTTGGTTTCTCGGGTGGTCAGGTATGATAAACCGCAATTCGCATAGCAACCCCCTCTTCAAATATCACAGTAGCTTACGAGATGATTATTGTTCTCTTATAGTGCAAACCTGGAGTCGACGCTGCTCCTTCGGCTCTGATCGAGTCTGGATTACTTACCCAGCTACGAGACGAGCTCAATTACAAGCTACATGGTCACGACACTGTACACTCGTACACCGATCTCGTCCCGCGCGAAGACCCTCCTTACCGAAACATGAAGAACCCCAAAGCCGTGAGCAGCGTTACGGAACGTCTTTGCGACCAGGTCTATGAGCATGCTAAAGAAGGGAGGATGGTTTTGACCTTGGGTGGCGACCATTCCATCGCCATCGGCACCATCGCTGGTTCAGCTAAGGCTACACGGGAACGTCTCGGTCGCGAAATCGCCGTTATCTGGGTAGACGCACACGCCGATATCAACACGCCCGAGACGAGCGATTCTGGTAACGTCCACGGAATGCCCGTGAGTTTTCTAACGGGCCTTGCCAAGGAAGAGAAACCCGAGTACTTTGGCTGGCTAAAGCCCGAGCACCTCGTTAGCGTGAAGAAGCTCGTCTACATCGGCCTACGAGACGTAGATCCGGGCGAGAAAAGGATCCTTCGCGAAAATGGCATCAAAGCGTTTAGCATGTTCGACATAGATCGGTATAGACTCACCCTTCCCGCAACTGTCTGTAATCCAGAGACGTGCTAACCTATGATGTTATCCCTGGGTAGGTATGGTATCGGTCGTGTCGTAGAAATGGCGCTGGCGCATATCGGTGCCGACACGCCAATTCACTTGTCTTTCGACGTCGACGCGCTTGATCCCATGTGGGCACCTAGCACAGGTACGCCGGTTAGGGGAGGATTGACGTTGCGTGAAGGCGACTATATCTGCGAGAGTGTTCACATGACGGGAAGCCTCGTAGCTGTGGACCTTGTCGAGGTGAACCCGAGTTTGGCGCCGGAAGTTGAGTTGGGAGCTCACGAGACGGTTCGTGCGGGATGTTCGCTGGTGCGATGCGCTCTGGGTGAATCTTTACTATAAATTGATCGAGGCTGTGGATGCGACCCAAGCCCATCCACACCATAACAGATATCAGGATATCAATGATGGGTATGGTACTTGGATCACCACGGCGGCGATTTAGTATATATATGGGTTACATACGTTTACACACGTCCTGGGAATTGGGTAAGCTAGACTAGACGGCGTCTGCTCATAGAGGAAATTACTAATATTGCCTTTGCGAAGATGATGAAACGAAGTATGAATCCCAACATCAAAGCATTGGGTACCTTTGATCGATGGATGATTTAAGTAGCTGAAATGAAGTTAGGCATCGAATCATCATATGCATGTAAAATAACGTGCAAGGTCTGGCTAACGGCGATACTGGTATAAGTATAGTTATCTCATAAATGCCTAACCCAACTATCTTAACATCTATATTATATCCAGGGATTGTCCCCAAGTCTACCTTAAAGGTAGGATGGGCCTTGGCGGAGATGATCTTGTAGGGGAACGTTGGCGCCTTGCTAATTACCAGCCACCGCAGTTTCTTATCAACTTTTTTTTTTTTTTTTTTTTTTTTCCTTTCCTATAATTTGATAGGCGCTTAATAAGAGGGAAAATGTTGCAATAGGAATGCATCACAATAGGTGTGATAGTGTGACTACTTTGTAGACATTTAAGAATATATTTACTAACTACATCCCTAATTCTTTCCATGTAAATTCATAGTTGTACAATAGCAGAATAGGTGCCAAATCTCTAGGTAGTTTTGCCGATCCCTCAACCCTTAGCCCAGATAACACTGGACCTAACTGATAATTTATTTTTATAGGGTACCTGTTTACCTTACCTTAGGTTAGGTACCTGTAATTCATACGCCAGTTCCCCGCTCATCCCGCTCGGTGTCCTCGGTGCGCTACCGAAAGCCAGATACGCTCAGCGCCCTGTTGATTCCTGTTAGCCTGCAAGTATCTATCTCCAACCTCACGGTATATCCCTCGCACCACCACGACTCGAGACCGTACCACGTATTCCGTTTCTGCGCGAACCCGTCTGACAGCGCACGACCTTGGAATCGAAAGCGGATGCGTCCAGTCTCGCGGGGCTCCGGCACCTGCATTTGCGCAAAAAAAGGCGATCCAATCAGCCTTCTAGTACGTCGATCGACCGTATGCCAAACAGCTCTGAGCTGGCAGTTGGTTGTGGCTCTGCTTCGTCAGGTTTTTGCAAGTTAGGTGGTTCGAAGTATCAATTATAATTGCATTTACCATATAAAGAAGCTTCTTAACTATGAGAGTCGTCGCCGTTGGAATCGCCCTGACAATCTCAATTTCTATTCGGACAAACGACATCCGGAGGAGCCATAAATAAGTATTTTTTTTTTTTTTTTTCGATAAGTGCCCTAAGACACAAACGCTAGGCGGGACGAATTCGCGAAAGACAAAAACACGTTTGGATAATAGCATTGAGTACCAACTCGCGCATTCGCATCTCTCGCGTTTTTTTAGAGTCAAGCTCGCGCGCGAAACAGAAAAATCACCCTACAATGGCTGCGTCAGTATTAACCGGGTCCGGGTCGCTCGTCTATGAGCGCCGGATAGCTCGTATTCATAGATACCACTGGCCCGCCATCCAACTGAACGTTTGGATGCTCATCATGCTGGCGGCGTCATGCTGTATTATTGGTGTCTTCGCTACCTTCATCGGCGTCCAACAGCAGCTGGAACTCTATATCCCCTGGTGAGCAAGCCCGTCATACCGGGTCTCTTTAATCCCAGCGGGAATGAACTATTTCTAACCTGAGTCTGTTCTTGTATAGGTACTTCCCTTACTTTATTACCGTCTCTGCCTTGACAATCGTCTACATCGCCACGCTACTATGGCTTATAGCCCAACGACGACTCCTCCCTTCTATAGTCATCCTCGGCTCCTTTATGTTTTTCGTGCTCTGGATGGTAGGACTCATCGTCGTGAGCATTGAACTATGGGGTCCCGTAGGTTCCGTCAGCTCGAATTGTAATCTTTTGGTGTGGAGCACGTCGCCCACGGGAAACAATCAAGGAACATTGGCCTGGCTGGAGCAGAGGTCAATATGTGAGCAACCCCGAGTTCAATCCCTTCAATGTTGTCAACTTCACAGATCGATTAGTTTACTGACACTTGGTTGGAAGGTCAATCATGGCAAGCTGTTTTCGCCTTTGCTCTAATCGGATGTATCTTTCTACTATGGATTATCGTCATGGCGATACAAGTTTTTTACGATGACGCTTAGCTTACGAGACATTTGGCATAATGTTAGGTATCATTTTTTTTCGTGGGAAAACAATATTTACTCAGTCTGTACAGATTCATGTGTTGTATCTGTTGAACTGACTCTTGCACGATTTTGCGGCTTGTTAGATTAACACGACCGCTCTATCACTGGGAGTTTCGGCGTCTAGGCATACAGCGATGGGTGTTTTGAACATGATTATTATTTAAATTTATTTTATTGGAAGATATGCTCATCTTTCCTGGGAACATTCCCTGTTCCATTTCCATGGTTTTATACCCAAACTCGAGATAAGGAGTGACGAACAACAGTGGTCCAGCTACATCAGCTATGCCTCTAAAGCTAATTCTCAGTAGTTTCGCAACCCAAATGTTGAAATGTATATGATTACGGCGTATTATTTAATTCCAACGGCGGGGTGCTCGTGTCTAGTTTGAGAACCTAGGATCCACTTTGTTTCTGTGTATCACCGATGTTAGTCTCGTGGGAAAGCGTTAGATATTGAATGGCCGTGACATACCCAGTTGCCTTCTCGTACATGTTGCGGGCCTTGTCTGTGCCGGACTCTAATTGTTGATTGGACAGCTTGCCGCCCTCTTTCTTGTTCACAAATCCGGCAACTGAGAAAACAGTATGTTAATTATGTGGCGGTATGATTTGCGTCAATAAGGTAACTCACTTCTGTCTCCGATATCCTTCTTCTCGCCAGATTGTTGAGTGTTGGTGTTGCCGGAGGCTTGTGAGTTACCACCAGCGAATTTCTTAAGAGAATCCATTGTCTTTGAATTTGGTTGGGGGGGCTTGTTCGTGGAAATGCGTTTCAAGCTTTGTGTAATAAAGTAGTTATACGGAATACAACTGTATATTTCAGCGTCGAAGTATGGTCAACTCAAACCTTAGGATATCTGGGAATATCCGTAGGCTTTATACTACCTAGGTGCTGTTGTAAGTAATTCGACTCTTTACAAAGCTCACCGCGTTCGGTCTGACATGTGCGATGACGTCCCCTAGACGCCAAGGTACGTAATTCAAGGAGCATGCCGATCTCGATCTACATAATTCCCAAAACAGGTACCTTTCACTTACCTTATAGCCTTATTATCCTTTTCCTGTGTCGCATTGTCTCGGTCTCGTCGGATAAAATTGCATAATAGGATCATCGGAGAGACATCATTGTCCTACCATCGCTTCAAGTTTATACAAGTATTCATTACCAAAGGAGGTAAGTTAGGTATTACATGTAGAGCTCTCTTGGATTAATACAACAGCAACGTTGCGTCATAACTATATCAGTACATGTACCTTATATCAGTACCTTATATCCGTACCTGGATATATTTACACCGAAATAACTAGGTACTTGTCCATCTGCCATATCCATATCCCTATCAATATCCATACCTCATATTCTCATCCGTAAATGTCCTGTAACAAGGAAAATATCTTGGCTATCGTAGTTTAACGTACACCTTTTAGCGCCCCCAAGATGCTGTTGTCCCGACTATGTAGGCCTCAAGTCCTAAAATGTCGTGCGAGTAATTGCTCACCTCCAATTATGAAAAAGTATGCAAGTGTAAAGGAGAAGCGGATTCGCTTGATTGCTAAAGCAACAACTAAACCAGGCGAATGGGGTATTTAAGGCTCTTGCTTAATTCCGCTACCGCAGGTAGCTATTTAAGAGACTTCCATGTTTGGTTTTAAATACACCATCCAACGCCGGTTACCCAGGACCAATTGGCCATATGCTTGAGCTTATCAGCTCCATGTTGTCCATGTTGGCATGCCAACATTTCGATGCCTTAACCCACCCAAACGCCAGCCTCGTGTTGGTATATCGACGATGTTATACACTAAAGTTCGTCATCTAAAGGGTATGTGTCATGACTAGTTACTTTCATCCTTCGCACCTCCTTTTAAGACAACAAATCGTCAACCCAGCCCATGATCTCTCTCCGGTCGTCCGCGATTCGTGCGTATTCCAACAGCAGCCGCAAGACGTAGATTTGCATATCTTCTTTTCTGAGCACCTTCTCGGCCCAAGCTTTCCCATCCGTCGCAATCTTCTCGGCCACTTCGTCATGTCCAGGTACACTGTCCTCGTAACCGAGGAAATATTCCATAATACCATAGTAATCGTTAAATCGGTTATCCATCGGCACGAAATGCTTCCATGCAACTAGCCGGCTGTCGTGCCACTCGCGCCATAGCGTGCTCTTTATGGGTAAACTCGTACTCCGCAGGAAACCTAGGTAACGCCCTGAGAATGAGTTGCCGTCGATGTCGGGAAGATATTTGTAGTAAAACTGGACCGCTAGCTTCTGGCCAAGTACCGTTTCGAAGTGCTCGTCGGTATATATACAGTGCCCATCCTTCTGTTCCGGCTCTATATCCGGATTGCAGAACAGATCGACGAAGCCAACATCGGACCACTGCGATACCCACGCGCCAAGCCGCTTCTCCTTTTGCGCCGCTAAATTATAAGTCGCGCTGGGCAGTTCGAAATTAACTGGCGCCTCAATCTCCTCTTCGGCACGCTGGAGTTTGGTTCCGTTGTTCATCGAGACGAATCGGTGTCTCTGAAAGCCCTTCCAGTTAGATTCGGTATTCCGACCGCCAGTAGCCACACCGCGCCATATAACGGGGCCGATCTTGCTATCCCACGATGGCCCATGGTCATCTCCACCGGTAAACCTTTCTTCTTCGTTCCAGTACATAGGAGCGGGGAGAAGAATCTCGTTGTTCGTGGCTAGCTTGCTTCCTCCAAACATTGGGAATAAAACCTTGGTCGCAGAAGTTGTTAGGGGTCGTATGAATATGCCTTCGAGTCCTTGTAGATCCGGCTGGTGGCAAAATTCGGACGATAGCGTCGAGTTGGCTACGTATCCTTGGAATTGGTGGGGGTTCGCCCACTCCGGGGAGAAGACGGGTTTGCCATCAAACGAACTCTGTGCAGGCTGCTTGCGCGCGGGGCTATCGGGAGGGCAACCTCGGCGAGCAATCAACCAATACGGATCTTATATCTGTTAGCATACATGACTACTCTTTACACATATCATCGGTAGCAACGAAGGGTTGGCCCTACTTGTATCTTCCCAGTCTTTATCAACGGTGTGGATGGACTTGTCGTTGCGTTTGACAGGGGGTGGCAATTTCTGGAACTCGCTGACAATACTCTTAGCTGGACTAAGAATCCGGCTCTGCTTCTCCTTCTTCATGTAGGCATTGATATCTTCCCACGGTACAACAAGCCGCGGTTCATCCATGGCGTTCAAAGCGATATCCATATCAGGTAGCAGATGTTCAATAGTCTGAATCATATCTAGCCAGATCTGAGTCCAAAACCAATCGCTCTCGGCGCTTGCATTACCGTTGCGTATGTTGATAACCATCTCGTAGCCCACCGCTTCGTCGCGAATGCTAGAAGGATCCAAGCCCCAGAAGGGATTCAGGTCGTGGTAGATCTGATCAAAAAAATCTTCGACTATGAGTGCATTATTCTCCTTAGCGAACTCGTACCATTTATCGAAACCCGGAGGCGGGTGACGCCCGCGCCGTTTGCGATATGCCTGAGCAGCTTCAACGAGCGTGTTTGATTCCTTAGCTAGCAGGCCCTCGAAATCCTTCTCGGCGATTTTGATTAGCTGATCGATGGGGTGATCCGTGACAGGTTTTGGCGGAGCAGGTTCAACAGGTTGAACAGGTTTCGATTCGTGTACCGGCTTGTCTTCGTCATCTGGACTTGCATAGACAGGTTTCTGGTTGGCAGAAGGGTTCTTGGCAGGTTGGTTAACAACGTCAGGCGTCCCATGGTCGTAAGAAGCGGGGGAAGATGAGGAGGAAGAGGATTCAGAGGAGTCGCGGTCGGAAGTTAGGTAGGTATTAGGCGTTCGAGGCTCTTGGGATTTGTTAGAGAGGTAGTAGAAAAGACCAAGGAGGAGCACGGCCGGGAAAATGTATCGGACAAGGTGAGAGGCCCTCCTCGGGGGAAAAGCGGGCGAGCGCATGGCGAGGGAGAGACGTCGGCCGCCCTAAAGACGGCGCGCGGACGTCGACACGACTTCGTAGATGGGACGAAACGTTTCGTAGCGCGCGGTTCAAATATGGTAGCACGGTTCAAGTCGAGCAAGATGGGCAGGCTCCCGGTCTGGCTTAAAAGTTAAATGTGTCGGCGACGGTAAAGGGAAAATCGGTAGAAGGATATTAAAACTTTGTTTCGCAACCAAGGATTTGGGGGTTAGATGTTCACAAGGAATAGTCGAGACAAAAGATCATTTTAAGACGTAAAAGACAGACGAGAATGAAACTATAGTGAATATATAGCGAATAGGACTCGGGGGGAAGAAAAGTTATGAGGGATGATGATATGATACAATCAATGAGGCGGAGTGGTGTAATTGGTGGGTAGATCAGAATTGACAACTTGACGAACTAACCATGTACATGTAACTTGACTACATGTAACTATCTTACGTATCTCATGTATTTTTATAGGCGCTTTGGCTTATAGTTGAACATTGAACGGCTAGAGCAGAGTTTCGTAAAGTTTGGCAGGCTCTGCTAGGTTCTGCTAAGTTAACGAAGAGTAAAGTAAGAAAAGAGAAACATGTCCACCGGTATAGAGATGGGCAATTGGGGCGATTGGAGCGATTGGAGCGATTGGGGGAAATTTGATAAACTTGTGAGCGAAGACGATTCTAGGCAAAGGTGGGTTAGTACATTAGTTAGTACATTCGATGCGGATCCCGTACTGCATGTCAGCTACGTCCACATTGGTACAAAGTACGATAGTGAGGTATATACTGTACTTATACTGTACGTGATAGCTTGTTGCAGTACATCAGGTACTTATGTCGCACAATACGGGTCTTACCGTACTGTACATGTTACGGACCGTGGGGGCGACAAGGGGTAGTAAGGCGCGCAGTAAATTGAATACCAGCTCCCCGGGCCTTACACCTTACAGAACATCTGACAGATGTTCTATACAGATATGCAGGCTGAATAGTTCCGGAGAGAGAATATCTACGTGTCCTTTCTATACCTACATACATAGGAAATTACCTGCTGGCGCCTTCTAATCTCTGCCGCAATAGCTGAAAGCAGCTTGATAACGAGTGTTAACGAGGACCGGGCGCATACAAAATGTCCAACCGTTAATAATAGTCTCCATATTTCTAACAATCTACCTAACTTTTCTCCGCTCATCATTTACCTTATATGCATCTTCCAGAGGTCGATCGATTGAACATCTCTGTACCAGTCCGGTGGGAAGGGTGAACTTTCATTGCAACATCTTATTATCACGGGACCGAAGTGAAGATTGGAGACCGTTCTTCGCGGAACTCGAGTCTCCTTTCGGCTTTATGTGTATAAAAACGTAGGGAGAATGGAATAATATTTACATGTATATAAGAGATAGGTACTTACATGTAACTAAGTACCTAGGTAAATAGGTACATGTAGTGCTAAGCTAACCCCGCGCTAAGCTCAATTTCAGATGATATCCCAATTTCATTTTCTAGAGTATTTCAGGTACTTAGGTAGGTACCTACCTTAACGCGCGGGAGAGATATTTGAAAATACTTGCCACCATTATTTTAACGTATAAAATACTTCCAATATTATATTAATAATATCAAACTATTACATTTCTTAAAAATCATTATAATAAATTTTTTCGTAACGTAAAAATATTAATTCATAAACAAAAAATTTAAAAAATATTTATATATAATATATTTAAATATTAAAACTTAATTTTATTATTAATTTAAAAATTAATATAATTTAAAACGTTAATTTATTAATAACAATTTTTTTATTATAATATTATTTTAAATTAAAAATTATTTTAATAAAAAACTATTTTATATTTTAATTTTATTTTCATTAATAAAAAACTTTTTATATTTAATTAAATTTAATATAATATAATTTTAACATTATATTTTTTTATTTTAAAATTATTACATTATAATATTAAAAAAATAAATTTAACTTAATTATTAAAATCATATTAAAATAACATAATTATATTAAATATAAAATAAAAATAAAAAAAAATAAAATTATAATAATATTATTTTAAATAATTATAATATTTTAATAATTATAATAAATATAATATATAAATTAAATAAAAATAAAAATAAAATCATATTATAAATAAAAACAATATTAATATTATAATAATAATTAATATAAAATTAAATTAAAATATAAAATTATATATATTATAAAATTAAAATATTATTAAAAAAAAAATTTTTTTTTAAAAAAATCTTAAAATATTAAAAATTATATAATTTATTATAAAGTTTTATATATATAAAAATTAAATTATATAAATAATTAATAAAACTAATCTTTTATATAAATAACTTTTAATTAAAACTTTTAATTATAATAATAAAATAATAAATTTAAATAATATTATTAATAAATAATTTATAATTAATATATAAAATATTTTTTAAAATAATTATATTAATTTATATTTCTTTTTATTTTTTTTTATAATAATTTCATATAATTTTAATATATTTATAAATTTAATATTTTAAACTTTTAAATATTTAATTAATATTAAAAAATTAAAATCATAATATTTTATAATTTATTTATATATAAAAATATAAAAATCCATTATAATTTAAAAAATTCCATAAAATTATTAATTATTTTAAAAAAATATACTTAACATTTATAAAAAAAAAAATTAATATTATATATAAAAAATATAAAAAAACGTAAAGTTTAAAAAGATTAAAAAATTAAAAAAAGTAAAAAAAAAAATAAATTAAAGTTTATAATTTTTATAAAATTTATTTAATAAAACTATTTATTTTGTTAATATTTTTTTATATAAACGTTAAAAAATATAAATTAAAAAAAAGAAAAACTATATATTAAAAAATTTAAAAATATAAAATATAATTTTTTAAAAAAATATATATAAAATTAACAATATGGTTGAAAATACTTATAAAATAAAACCATAAAATATAAAATTTTATAATTAAGTATTTAATTAAAATTTGTAAAATTATAAAGTTTAAAATTAAATTAATTAATAAATAATAATTATTAATTAAAAAATATTAAGTTTTTAAAAGTAAAATTTAATATTATAATATATAATATTATTAATATTAATAATATTATATATATTAAAGTTAAATAATTAAATTTTTTATTTTTAAAAAAGTTATAATAAAAAACTTATGTTTATTCGTTTAAACATTAAATAAAATAATAATAAAAATAATTTAATATAAAATATTAATAAATAATAATTATAATATATAAAAGTGTTGTTAATATATTTTATATTTATTTATATTTATAAATGTAAAATTATATATATTAAAAGTATATTATATTTTTATTTAATTATTACCATTATATTATTATTATTAATAATGTTATAAAACTTATTTGGAACATATTTAATATAATATTTTAAAAACTTTTAAAGTACTTTTTTATAATATTTATTTAATATTAATTTAATATTTTTTAAAAAATATTTATTTATATTTATATTATATATTTATTTATTTATTTATTATTATATACGTTTTATTAAATCGAAATTTAAATTTTTTTAAAGTAAAAAATAATTTTATATTTTTTATTTATTTAATTTAAACGTTATATAATAAGAAAAAAAGTTTAAAATTAGGTTTAATAATATAATTATAAATGGGTATTCTGTAATTTAATTATTAAATTAAAATAAAACAAATTAAATATTTAAATTAAAAATATAAGAATTTCATTTTTTACCATTAAAAAAAAACCAAAGTATTTAATTATAATTTTTTTATATAAAAAATTCTTATTTAATAAGGTTTTTATAATTATAAATTATAATTTAATTTTTAAATGTTTAATTAATATAAACGAATATAATGTTAATAAAAAAAAAATCTACGGTTTAAGTATTTAAATATAATTAAAATTGTAAAAACTTATGGATATAAATAATACGTTTTTTTTACCGTTTATACGTTATATTATTATTAAGTTATTGTTCGGGAAATTTGATTTTATAATAGGTTTATATATTTTTTATAAAAAATATATTATTTAAATTCCATATTTTAAAGATAAAAAATCTTAATTTTTCTTATAATATTAAATTAAACGTTAATTACCACTTTATAAACGGAATCATTTTATTTTTTATTATAAAAGCGTGATTTTTTAACTTTTAACGGGGTAAAAAAAACTATAAAAATAAAATAAAATTGCAAATTTTTTCTTTCGTATTAAAAAAACCGGTGTAAACCTTTTTTACCTTTAATAATAAATAATTGAAAGTTATTATAATCTTTTTATATAACCACTTTATAATAAAATATAATATTTATATTTTAACTTATTATTTATTTAATAATTTTAAATCGGAACTTTTTTTTAATTTATTTAATATGATATTATAATAATATTTTATTTTTACATTTTAATTTACTTTAACTTTAATAATTTAAAATATAATATATTTTTAATTTTTTTTAATAATTTTTAATAATAATTATAATATGAATTTTAATTATTATTAATAATAATTAAACTTCTTTATATTTAATTAAATTAAAAAAAAACATTTATATATATATTATATTATATTATAATATTAATAACTTTAGATATTAATTTTATAAATTATAAAAAATTATAATGGTTTTATTAATTAAGTAATTTATATATTAAAAGTACGTATTTATATAAATAATAATTAATAAATTTTTTAAAATAATAATATAAAAAAAACAATAAATCTAAAAAATAAAATTAAATTAAACTTTATATTTAATAAAATTTAATATTTTAATTATTAAAAATAAACCTATATTATTTATTTAATTTAGTTTATTAAATTTATAAGTTTTAAAAAAAATAATAAAGTGAATAAAGAATATTTAAAAATTATAAATTAATGATATAATTAAATAAATTTCGGGATTA
Organism: Entonaema liquescens; assembly: GCA_902805475.1. NCBI lineage: Eukaryota > Fungi > Ascomycota > Sordariomycetes > Xylariales > Xylariaceae > Entonaema > Entonaema liquescens. Next base: position 2,696,837 of record CADCSX010000007.1, read on the forward strand.
AATATATGATTATAAGTTTAAAAAATTGATTTCTTACGGTTTTTAATATAAATTTAAAGTTTTGTAAAATCTTATTATTTTATTGATTCATGATTAATATTTTAAATAAATTAAATGTTTTAATTTTTTTAAATTTATTAAAAGAAATTTACGCGTGTTCACATGCGGTTAATATTTTTTAACTTTTATTTCTTTTGTTAAATTTATTAAAAATTAATTATATTTTTATATATTAAATAAAATTAATTAATTTATTATTATATATTATTTTAATACATTAATATTTATTCTTTAAATTAGGTTAAAAATTTAAAATTTATAATATTAATATTTATTTTAATATTAATTTTAAAAAAAATTTATTTAATTATAATTTTAATTTTAGTGAAACGTTAATTAAACTTTTAAATATATTATTACGAAAATAATAAATATATTAAAATTATGTATTATTTATTAAAATTTAGTTTTTTATAAATTTTATGATTATTTTTTTTATTATATTTAATTAAATAATTTTAATTTTTTAACTATTTATTTAATTAAATAATTTTAATTTTTTAATTGTTTATTTAATTAAATAATCTTAACTTTTTAACCGTTTATTTGATAAAATAATTATAAATTAATTTATATAAAAATAAATATATCTTTAATAATATTATTTTATATAATTAAAAAAAATCTTTAATATAATTTTAAATATATTTAAGATTTATTTAAAATAATAAAAAAATATAATATATTTAATAATAAATTATATTATATAATTATTTTATAATATAAATTATAATTTTTTCCCTTTATATTATAATGTTTAAAGATTTAATTAATAAATAATTATTTATATAATTTATATATTATATAAATTAATATAATCTTTTAAGTTATTATAAATAAAAATATTATAAAAATTAAATTTTTCGTTATAAAATAATTTTAAAATTTATTAAAAGATATTTTAATTTTAATTTATAATATTTATTAATAATTAAAATAAAAAAAAAATTAAAAGAAAAAAAAAAAAAAAAAATAAAAACCTTTTTTTTTATACTTTTAAAAATGGTATTTAATTACATTTAAAATAAATATTAATTAATTAATTATATAATATTATCTTTAAATATTTATATACTTTATTAAATATATTAATTTATTATTAAACATTAACATTATTAAATATAAAAAAAATATATTATTATTATAATTTAAAATTTAACAATTATTAAAAATTTATTTAAGTTTTTTATACTTTTAATTAATTATATTCTTATGATATTACTTATAATACCTCCATTATTTTCATTTTCCAAGTTATTAAAAATAATATTAAAATTATTTACCGTATTAATATTTTTTATTTCTTAATATTTCTTTTTTTTTATTAGCTTAATTACGGTAATTATCACAACTTTTATATTATTTTTAAAAAACTTTACCCGGTTAAATTAAAAAACATTAATTATTATATTAAAATAATTTAAAATATTTTTACAATTTTATTTATATTAAACTAATCATTTATTAATTAATATATTTAATTAATTTATATATAATTTTATTTTAATAATTAAATTTACATAAATATTTATTTTTATTATTAATTATAAAATGTTAAACATTATTCCCATTTTAAATATTTATTTTTACACCACCATTTAACTAAACGTTCTAATTTTCTTATATTTACCGTTTTTTTTTAAAATTTAAATATTTTTAAATATTTATTTTAATTAAATATTATTTAAAAAAATAATATTAAAGTAAAAATATCTTTAAATTTAACAACATAAATAATAATTTCAAATTAAAAAATATTGTAAATATATCCTTAAAATACCATTAATATATTATAATAAAAAAAATATTTAATTATAATATTTTTAATTTATTAATATTTTAATATTTCCAAGTTATATAATTTTATTTTAATTATTTAATAACTTCCATTTTTTCCCATTTTTTTACTTTTAACGATTTATTAAAACTATTAAAAATAATAAATATTATAAATTAAATAAAATTTTAATTAAATTAAAACTTAAAAATAATTTTGTTTAATAATTAAATACAATTTAAATATTCTTTAACCAATTCATTAACAATTATAAAATTATAAAAACATTTTTTCATAATATTACGGAGTAATATAATAGTTTTTTATTTAACGGAGTGTTTTTATAATATTTTTTATTAAACTTTATAAAAAACTAAAACGTTAAAGTTATTTATTATAAAATAAACCTCGTATTTTATAATATAATTTATTAAATCTTCGTTGGACTCGGATAAAATATTAATTATTATAACTTAGATTTTATTACGGATAAAACCAACCTTTTAACCATTATAAAACAAAAAAAAAAAAAAATCTAATATTATAAATAAATAAAAATTTAAAAAATCACAATTTTTTATTAATTATTTATTTTAAACATAATTAATTATTAAGTGTATTTAATTATAAAATTTAATTTATTTATATAAAATTATAAAAATATTAATATTAAAAATTATCTTATTAACTTAAAATGATTTTAAGGTTAATATTAATTTTAATTTTTATATTTAAATATTATAATAAAAAATTATAAAAATATATAATATACCGAAAAAATTTAATTTAACTTTAAAAATAAATGTAATAATTTTATAAATAATTAATTTATATTTAAAATATTAGCGATATAATTTATTAATTAATTTTATATAAATTATAAAATTAATAAATAATAAAAATTAAATATATTACGTTTATTTATTAAAATTAATTTTATATATAAAAGTTTTATTATTAAAAAGTAAAAAAAGTAATAAATTATTAATTTAATAATGTTTAATTTTTTAATATTCTTTAATAAAATTGATTATGATTTTGTTAAATTGTTATAGTTAAGTAATATTAGTTAATAACTTACGTTTATTTTAATTAAAAATAAAATAAATACATGGTTAAAAAAAATTAATTTTAATGTTAATGATGTTTTTTTAAATTAACTTATAAAAGATATATTATTAATTGAAAACGTTTTAATTAATGTTAAAATGGATAATAATGTTTTTAATGAATAAAACACTTTAATAATAATATATAATGTTATATTATAAAAAATTAATAATAATAAGTTAAAAATGGTGGATAATAATATAATAATTAATAAATATATTATAAAAACAATTAAAATTGTATATAATGTGGATATTATAAATATTAAATTTAAAAATAAAGATATTTTTATTATTAATATAATTTCTTATATATTTTAAATTAATAATTTAAATATAAAAAATAATATTAAAAAAATTATTTATATTTTTAAATAATTAAATATATTAATTTTTTATTTTATATTATTAATATAAAAAAATAAATATAATATTTTAAAGAATATATATATATAATTAATTAAAATTTTTTAATTTATAATAAATATTAAAAATATTAAATTTATTTTTAAAAAAAAAAATATTATTTTTAATTATATAATAAAATATTTTCCATTATACAAATTTTAAAAAATTATTATAAAATTTAATTATAAAATTCTTTTAATTAAAATTAAATTTATTAAAGATTTATTTATTTTTAATATAAATAACTTTATTACCATTATTATATTTTTTTTATTAATATATAATTAAATATATTAAAAAATAACTTAGTTTATTAATAAGTTTATAAATAATTTTTAAAAAGTAAATTAATAAAAAAAATTTATTTAAATTATATTTAATTAATATTATTATTATTTAAATAATATTCCAATTTTTTTATTAAATTTTATATAATAAAAAGATATTTTTAAATTATGTAAAATATATTTAAACTATATTTAATAAGTTAATAAAGATTTTTAAAAAAATAATTTATTAATTAATAAAAACTTAAAAAAACCTTTATTATAAATATAAATAATATATTATTATAATTAATTACTTTATGATTTAATTAATATATTTAAAATTAATTCATTTTTACTTTTTATTTAAGATTATATAAAACTTATTTTAATAAAAAACTTAAAATTTATGATTTTTTTTAAATAAATAATTAAATAAATTTTTAACATTTAAATAAATTATTATTATAATTTAACTTATAATAATCACCCGCTTTTTTTTACATTAACATATAATGTTTAATTAATATATAATTAAAGTTGTTAATAATTTTAAATAATTAAATTTATTTCACCATTACGTAAAAAATTGGAATTTAATATATATAAAAAAAAATACTTAATATAAAATTTTATAAAGAAAAATATATTTTTATTACTTTTTTAAATATTTATAAATATTTTTAAATTATATAAAAATATATACCATTTATTAACCGGGATATATTTTATTATTAAATTTTTCTTTAAAAAAATAAAGTTGTAAAAATCAAATATATATCTTTTAATTTTAAACTTATATAACTTTAATATAATAAATATTTTTAAAATTTTATTTTATACGTTAAACTTTAATAATGGAATAAAATTAATTATAAATAAAAAACCTATTTTCGTTTACGCATTTATAAATTATATCATTAAAAATTTATTATTATAATAAAAAATATTAAAATATTAAAGTTTTATAATTAATATATTATATTAATATTACATTATAAAAAATATAAATAAAGTAAATTTTAACTTTAATATTTTAAATAATAATTATTATTATTATTAAACTATAATTATAAAAAAAAAATGTAAAATTATAATAAAATTAGTTTATAATAAAAAAATATATTTAAATTTTATTAATTTATATAAAAATAAAAACTTTTTTTATATTTTTATTTAATTATATTTAATATTTAATGTTATCCGAAATTGTTTAATAAATGTCGTTTATTTTAAATATTAAAAGTTAAATTAATTAATATATAATATAATATTTAAAAATAACATGTTAATTTTAATATTATTTACTTTAAATAAAACTTATTTTATTTATTAAAACTTTATAATATTATTTGGTTGGAATTGTTTATAATTTTTTAAACGTTATTTAAATTTTTAAAAAATGTAAAAATTTATTTACGGTATAATTATCTTCCCATTTATTTTACAATATTAATTAAAGTAATATTATATAAAAAGTAATTATAATTTTATAATTAAATAAATTGGTTGTAAATATTTAAATAAAAGAAATTTTTTAATATTTATAATAAATTTCACGGTTGTTAATTAAATTATTATAACCATTTAAACGTTTACCCGTTTTATTATTACATTATTTAATTGTAAATTAATTATGGAAAACGTTATAAATTTAATAGAAATTATTATCGTAAGCCGTAAAATTGTTTAATTTTTTTATTAAATTAATGCAAATGCCATTTAATAACGGTCCGTAATTAAATAAATAAATAAAGAAAAAGTTACAATAAAAGTATAAAAAATATTAATATTAAGAAAAATAATAAGTTAAACCTTAAATATAAAAAGTATTTTCTTAAAAAATAATCACCGTAATAATAACGTAAATTTGTAAATAAACGTTATTAAAACCATATTTAAAAAACATTAAATAAATCCCGAAAATAAATATAATTTATTTATTAATATAAAAAATATTTTTAATATTTATTTCAATTTTTATTTATTAAACGTGGTCCGGGAATATAATTCGTATTAATTAATATAAATATTATTAAGTGAAAATAAATATTAATAAAAATATAATAAATTTAAATATTAATATGGTAAATTTTGGAATTAATAATATATAATAAATATAAATCCTTAATTATAATAATAAATTATTATAATATGTATATTATATTTTTTATAAAAAAAAATATTAATTAAATTATAAATTTTTTATTTATTAATAATTTCGAAAATGTTATTTTTAAATTTTATTTATTTTTTTAATAAATTAATAAAAAATATCTTATGTTAATTTATATTTTTAATTTTTAATTTTAATATATAGTGACGTTATTCGAAAACGAAGAAAATATAAAAAAGTTAAAAAAGGATTTTATTTATTAATTACTTTTATTTTTATATTGTTTTTTATTTTATTTTATTAATTGTAAAAATGATTTATTGTTAAATATAAAAGAGTTATAAATATTAAATAAAAAAAGCAAATTTGTTATTATGTTCGTAAAAGTTTATTTTAAAAATTATAATAATTTAATAATGAAATTTAATATTAAAAATTTAACATGATAGAAAAAAATTTTATTTATTAATAAGTAAAAAAAGATTATATATAAATTTTATATATATAAACGGAATTTTATTAACGGATTTATAATTATGAAAAATAAATATATTTTTTAATTAATGATTTTATTTATATTAATGGTAAAGTTTTAAACGATGTTATTTTAATACGTTTAAATAATTTATTTGTTTATAAAAAAATAAATATTTCTTAATTATTTTTTATTATAAATTTAGTTTTAAAATGTATACGGCGTTTTAATATAAATTATTTAATATAATATTTTTTTTATAAATTAATTAAAAAGCGAAAAATTATTAAGTTAAATTACGTAAAAATGGAAAAAATATAATTAATATTAAAGTTAAATAATTTTTTTTTATTTATAAATCATAATATATTTTTTATTTAATTATAAATAATATAATTTTATTATATGTAATAAATTTTATTATATGTAATAAATTTTATAATTTAATTTATTTAATTTTTTTTAAAATATATTAAAAAGTTTAAAAAAAATTATTATATTATTATTTATATTTTATGAAATTTTTTTTTATAAAATATAACGGAGGAAAATAATATTAATAATAGTAATTTATATTTAAAATATAAGTAATTTATAATTATTTAATATAATTATAATATATATATTAATAAAAATAATAAAAGTTATTATTATTATAATAATAATAATTATAATTTTATTAATTTTAACTTATTAATTTAATAAACATTTAATTTATTTATTAATTATTATTTAATTTTAAATTTATTGTATTTTTTATAATATATATATATGTTAATTTTAATTTATTAATTTAAAAATATAAAATAATTTTTATTATTTAATAAAAAACATTAATATAAGATATAATTATATTTATATATAATATTATTAAATTTTATTAATTACATTTTAAATTATATTTAAAATGGTAATTTATTATTTAAATATTAATATATACTTTTTTTTAAGTAATTTATTATTTAATATATAATATTAATATTTTAAATTACTTTTTTTATTAAAATCCTTTTATCGTTTTTTTTATAAATTAAAAAATAAAAATATTTTTAATTAAAAATTTTAAATAATGTTATATTGTAATTTTTCTTTAATTACAAAGCTTTTAAATTCTTTATAATTTTAAATTATGTTTAATATTAATAATTTAATTAAATTACTTAATTTATCTTAATATATTTATTTATTAAAATAGTAATTAATTAATATACTTTAATATATTTATTAAAATAATGATAACTTAATCCATTACATATTAATAATTATTATTTTAATAAATATATAATAATAAATTAAATAATTATTATTTTAATAAATATATTAATTAATTCTAAATTTTCTCTTATAAAAAAAAATTAAATATATTATTTAACTTAAATAAAACTTTTATTAATCATTATATTTCTTTATTTATGGTTATAATATTTTATTATTTAAAATATTAAAAATTTATTTATATTTTATTTTATTAATATAATATATTTATTTTACATTTTATTAATATTATTTTATATTTAATTTAAATACTTATATTAAGATATTTTCTAAATATATTAACATTACATTATATTTTATATTTATTTATTAAATTTTTATAAAATTTATTTATTAATTTTATATTTATTTATTTATCCATTATTTTATTTATTTATTTAATTATTAAAATATTTATAATTATATATTATATATATTAATTTTAATTATATGTTTGTTTATTAATCTTTTTTAATACTTTAAATTAAGTAAAAATATGGTGATATGGATATTAAAAAATAAAAACTAAAGTTATTAAAATTAATAAAAATTCGCAATTATATATTTTAATTTTATTAAAATAATATAAAATTAAATATTATTTATTATACCATAATATTAAATTATTTATATTAATTATAAAATTTTATTATTTTAATATTTTTTAAAATATTTATAAATATATTATTATATATTTTATATTAAAATAATTATAAATTTATTACTTTTTAAAACTTTACTTATTTTATATTTATTTTATAATATTAAAAAATACGTTTTAAAACTTTTATAATGATTTAAAATTCCGTTTATAATAATATAATTTATATTTTTACAATTTTATAATCTTTATATAAATAATTAATATAAAATTAAATTAAATAAATTTATAAATTTTAAGTTATTATTTTATTAAAAAAACTTAATTACAAATTTATTATGGTAAAATAAAATATAATATAATATAATAATATTAAATTAATAAATATATAAAAAAAGCTTTTAATTTTAATTAATATATAAATTTTTATTAATTATTAATAATTAATAAAATAAAAAGTTAAATAATTATAATAAAATTTATATATAATTATTTTAAATTAATTTAAATAAAATAAAATTAATAATTTATTATATTATTATATTTTTTTTATTATAAAAATATTTAATAATATATAATATAATATTATAATAAATAATAATTTAATTTAATATATTTTTCAATTTTAAAAAAATTTTTTAAATATTAAAAAATATTTTTAAAATAAAAATCATTATATAATTAATATAATTTTTACTTTATAAATATATTATAATTAAAAAAGTAAATTAAAAATTAAAAATAATTTTATATTAATTTTATTTTATAATTAAAATAAATTTTATAAATGTAAAATATTATTAAAATATTAAAATTATATTATAATTTAAAAAAATTTATAAATAAAATGAGTATTAAATTAAATATTAAATTATTAATAATATAATATTATTATATAAATAATTTTAATTTAAAATATAAATTTAAATTTAAAAATTAATGTTATAAAAAAATAAATTATAATATATAAAACTTAATTAATATATTAATATAATATTATATAAATTAAATTATATTTATTTGTAATTATAATAATTATATAATATTATTTTAAATTAAAATCATTTTTAAATAAAAATTTTATAAATTTGTAATTATTATAATTATAATATAATTTTAAAAACAAAATATTTAATTATAATAAAAAACGGTTATAAGTTTAAATAATGTTTTAAATTTACAAATGTTTCATTATTATACTTATTTGAAAACATTTTAAGGATGTGATATAATAATTGTAATCATTTTTAAATACTTCTTTGGCGCGGTAAGGTAGTTATCGATGTTCCAAAAACCAAACAGAACAACTCATTAATCATCAAGATAGAGTTTCGATTTACCTGGGTATAAATTCTAAAAAAACGTGTTATTACCTAGGGTATAATATATTAACCAAGTCCAAAGTATGCGCCGCGTTTGGCTACTGCTGAATAGATAAATTAATACGAGTTTACCTCCAATGTCACCGAAAAATATTATTACCGAAAAGTATTATTAGCAACTTGGGAGCAAATGTAACAATGCGCTCGCAGATATATACCCCGTAGGTATACACTTTATCCAAAGGGATTCAATTAAGCACACTTAAGCAAATATATTGAAAGTGGACATGAAAATGAAAGCGTTGATATTTATTAGGTGACGCTCAAAAGAAACTACTATAGGTAGAGGAAAAGTCTCTTAAGAGGTATCCGTATCTATATCATTCCATTAGTAGTATCTAGTTCGCCGAACAAACAACCACTGCTTATTAACCCGTTTTACGGTGAGATATCGTATCACAACGATCTAGACTAGGGTGGCAGAGCCAAGCCGACATCGTTAGCCCATTAGAGTGGGCTCATTCACTTCGGGTGTCTCCAGGTTGCTAGTTCGTCAAAGCATTCGTCCCAAAATGCATCTTACGTTGATGAAACTAGAGCGGCACGGGTACGGCTTGCTTGCCGCTTGGTAAAATTAAAAGGCTATAGGACTTGAACCATGACGAAAACGCCGCCCGTTTGTGATATGTCATGTAAGATGTCGAACAAGATTGGAAATTCGTGTAAACAACAACTACCTACTTGTAATATTACATCAAAGTCCATATCACGAAGTTCTACGTCCCTGGTAGGTAGCTACCTATACATTAGGTATCGGTGACCGAGCGTCAATTATTAAGAGCCGGACGTGACGGGAGGGGAAAAAATCGTATGGATCTTGTACATGTATACATGCTGCAAAATCACCTTATTTGTGATTCAGTTATCTACATTATGGCCTTGCTAAGGATAGAGAATGCAGACATACCCAAGGTATCTAATGTACATGTAAGACTTGTAAGCCTACCACCGCCAAGGTCAGCCTGAAATTCCCCTAGTCACCGACCCATATTGCAGGTCCTCGAACCCTAGTAAAAAGGCCTATGGATAGGAGGCTCAAAGAAGGCCGTAACTCATACCTTGCTCGCTACGTATTGGTGCCCTTCACATTGTTGAAACCCCGAGTCATTCGGCATCTATGTATGGTGAGCCCACCACCTACCGTAGGGAGTCTATATTGCAATACATCATCTCTCGTCCAACTCAGTCGGAAACGAAAATGCCTTCCTCGTCGGCTAAATCGTCGTGAGTGCGCGACACGAGTTCGTGGAAGTCGGGGCGGAAAGGCCACTCCATCCAGAGCTCTAAAAGCTGTTCCCACTGCGCCACATTCAGCAACCTCGGTGTCAGCTGTGCGGATTTTGCCTTGATGGCAACTCCACCGTGGTCCAAATCTCTGGCGCTCGTCCAGCGAGGCATGATGTAATCGGCGGCCCCTGGCATAAGAGCATCTAAAGCTTGATTGATGGGAACGGTGCTATGGCTCATTAATGTGCGTGTAAGCAGTTCCATTATATCACCCGCCCTATTCGTATTTGGGCCTATCTGACGGAGTAGAGGGTGGACGCTTTTCGGCTGAATGTCCAGTAGACTACATTCGACATTGGGGAAGAACTCCTCGGGCTCTATAATCAGCGGTTCGTATGCTCTGCGATCCCAATGGAGTAGAGGTGGGTCTTGCCGGTAATAGTGGAGGTTGTCTTTATAAGTGATGAATTCTTTGATAAACCCCTTCGGGTTGTCATCCACGTCGGCCTGCCATTTCCTTTCGAGAGCTTCGATTTCCCCAGGCGCCGCCTGGCCTGACTTATAGAGGTCGTGAATAGCATCGTAGCCTTGTATCAGCTTGAGCATGGTGTCGTGCTTCCTTACCTCCCAGTTGGCCCTCCACCGATAATTCTGCATGGTTTTGTACTCGTCCATGTGTCTGCTGAAAACCTTTTTAATATGTGTTCTCTCGAGCTTGTCCAATTCTTCAAGGAATGGTCTCTTGAATGAAGGGGGTTTGTTTCCCGGTATGAGACTTTTCCCCGATCTCGCGTGCTTTCGGCCTTCCTTCAGACCTTCGGAAATCCTCCCGTTGGGGATGGTTATATTGGCCTCTCGCATTCTCCTCCAAGTGGCAAGGTTGCTAGCCTCATCAATAATGTTATCGCGAACGAACCAAGCATTGTCAGGCCCTTCGCGGCCGCATACCTCGCGCACCCATTCGCAACAAAGATCACTCTCTAAAGCCAGCTTCCTCCGCTTCTGCATAACCTTGGGGACCAACGGGTACTTGTCATCATGTCGAGTCCATACTAGCATACGGACGAGCCCATAGCGTTGAAACAAGCCGCTGATCCTGATGGCATCAATAAACTGGTAGAGAACTAAATGCGCTATGGAAGCGAATGAACGAAAGTGCTTTTGAGGGTGGAAAGCAATGTTGGCGGTGACTAGTAGAGTGTCATTTCGCTTACCCAAGTCGGCCGCGTCGGGCATTGTCTGATGAGGTAGGTATTCGGGGGCTAGGATAGAGTTGAGCTCCCGCCAGACGAGCCCGGACGCGGGAACAAGCCTAGTGCCGGGTTGGTCGAGGAGAGGTTTGAGAAAGGGCTTGTACAGCTCCTCGTCGGGTTCCATCAAGATGTGGGAGCGCGGTTGGAGAAATTCGTTTAACTTCTGGCTCCAAACCCCGGCGCCAGGATATATATCGACGATGTCGCATCCTCTATGTCGCTTAAGAGATTTTCCAATATACGATATGATGTCGTCGCATAGCTCCTCGCTGGTAACGTTGATTCTGGTTCTGTCGCCCTTTTTCTTGGAGTTCTTGCTAGATGTCCGCGAACCTTTGGGATGCGATGCCCATACCCCCGTATCAGACAGACCCTTAGCTATAGGGTCTGCTGTTACCAGTTCTGACTCATCGATGTTTCTCGAGGCAAAAGTGCGTCTCGCTATCGTAGCGGCGTTTGGCTGACAGAGTATAGAGCGGGGATTGAAGATATGCCGCGCATTGCCGCAGATACTAAACATGTGAGATGATTGGAGGATTAACCGGGCAAAGAGCTCTGGGAACGAGTGGAATAAAGAGTGAAATAGAGAACTTTATAAACCGTAGGTAGATGCAAATGGTGTTCTGTGCATGTTAAGCTTAAGTCATCTTTTTTCTCGTCTCCCGAGATTTGATTGGGTATTAAGGTTGATCCTTGCTCCGTGCCCTGACTGCCGGGATATGAGGTAATGCCTGTCCATTTGGCATCTGGTTGATGCCCCTCATATAAAATCGATAAGCGGATAAGCGGATAAGCGGATAAGCAAAATGCTCCCAGAGCCCTCAGCCCCACTAGTGGAGAATGTGGTGTAAGTCCTAAGAGCAACTGAAAGCTATAATTTTAAGATGATTCTACAGACAATTAATTATTCGAAATTTGTGAATAAGTATCTCATATATTATAGAATATTGCAATTAAGTTGGTCCCTTTTTTCCGCTACTGTGTTATGCTTAGAATAAAGGACGAAATCGAGGTGTTTCGGTCAGGTGTTTCGGTTAGGTTTCTAGGTATGGCACATCTATTTTGGCTAGGGCCTTTGAGTTGTTCATATGCCCTATGAGTTTATAATTACGTAGGGTGTAAAGTTTACATATACTTTCAGAGGTTTCGCTGTTATCAACTACCAACTAGTCCTGAGCATTCTTGACTTCGCATTGTCTTGTTTGATATATCTTACTTCAATGATATAACTTTTCTTTTAAAATTTTTTCTTATGATTATATTATTTGGCTCCCTATTTCGGGATGCGTCTCTACGGAGATTACAGTCTAACGAAAACAAGGAGTTTTTCTACAGGTCGTGAGCCTTTATACTTGATTTATCCCCCCAGCCTGTTAAAGGGTAATATTTAGGTTGTTTCCTTAGATTGGGAATAAGATTGGTATTTACGCGTACTCTCAATATAGGACACTATGTGAAGCGTACGATGCCCGAACGCGGCAGGTAGAGGTTATCGTCCAAATGTGCACGCCAACTCTAGTTACCCGGAATACTTTCCAGCCCTGTTAAGTGGTCAGCTATGTTCAGGTTATTAATCTTGATAGGTATGACCTACATCCATCAACGTCCTCCTTCGCAGTTTGGGCTTTGGTGCACCTCATGGCCTCTTCTGACGTCTGAACCCTCAGCTCTTTGCAGACAGCGTTGTTGCATCGAGCATCAAGAGCACGCTGGAGTGTATCACCTTTCCAGCCGAAGATGTAATCACCGTGTTGTGAATACCCAGTTCTGTGCACGTCGACTTAGTATGAAATAGGATAGTGATGGTATTTCAAGGACTTACTCATCGTTCGTGCTCCAGAAGAACGGCTGGGAACCATCCTCGGGCCAAAGTTCTGGATCATTGAAAGGCCTCGTCTAGGAATATAAATCAGCGAGTAAATCTTTTGTGGGGTCTATGGCTCGAAATATCGAGACAGAAGAGATGATACTTACATCCCACATCACTTCGTACATAAGCTGAGGCAGCTTCACAGGGTGACTCTCTGGGCAGTTGCCCACCGATTCGAATGAACCTTGGCTAGGATAGGCAACGTGGCTCTTATGATCTGGGCTATCCAAGTTCTTCCCATCTATATATCTTATTAGCATGGCCATATTTAGAATTAGTGGGATTTCACCGTACCCCAGCACGTTGGAAAAGTTATAGTAGTTCTTATCCCGCCTTTGCAAGGCTTAGGAGGCAAGCTCTGCGTATCCGATCCGGTGCACGGTGCCCCTCCCGAGTCTCCAGCGACTCCAGCGCCATCCTCGGACGTGTAGCAGCGGTGACATAGCTGACGCTGCATACCGTCGGCCTTACGGAGCCCGGCATCTCCCACAAGCATACGGAATCCTGGCTGGAAAGCCGTCACCTTGGTCTTTCCATCGTAAGGCGGTATATAATATACTGTGATTCCGCCGACGCCTCGGAGGCCTACGTTCGAAAATTGCTCAACGCGCTTGTACGTACCGTTGCGAGCCTTGAAGTATAGAACCGCCGTCCAGTAGTTGGAAAAGTCCTCGGAGAATGTACAACTAGTACAGGTGGAATCTCTGACGAGATCGTGTACTGCCGGGTCCATGCTCGTGTTGAAAGAATTTCCGCCTACAATCTGATGGACGTGCGGCGACGGCAACGTACCGGGGTTGACGAGAGGGTCTAGACGCTCGATGACAAGCTGAGAGCAGCCAAAGCGTATCATCTGTTGGGCGGCAGCCTCCCCTGCGAGAAGTACCGGGGCTAAAGCCTTCCACTTCATCTTGAGCGACGCTGTCTAACTAGTCTTACGAAAATGGGTTGCGGCGACTAGAAGGTCTCAGACGGAGCAAAGTTAGACTATCGCTCGCGCGTACCGTCTGGGTCCCAGGTAATTCCTATATACGGAAGACTTTCTCTTTGCAGAAAAGTACCGAAATACCGATCCTTTAACTGGGCTCTCTATCCAGGGTAGATCGTGGTATATTTAGTTCAAGAACATTGCCAATCCTCGTGGATTTATCCGGGGTATTTCATATGGTAAGCCCTTATCACCCACGGCTCTTGGCTGGAATCTGCTCCAGATGGATAGCACATCAAGACTTATTGACTTAACAATGAAACTAAGCTCCTACATACAACCTATTCGGGCTTGCGTACGTGTTAGCTTTGGGTTCTTTACCCAATACCATTATCTGTCCTAGATAAGTAGTTGTGGGTGATTGGTGACTTTCCCCTGCTGCGGCAAAATGGGATTAATATTTCAAATACTCTTCCAGATTGCAATGTAACGGCCTAGACCTCCCGGCATTTAATCAAGCCGGTATAACGAGAAGCCAGATAAAATCAACCCGTCCCGGACTATAGACACCCCTTTATTACATGACGATCATGCCGGCAGAGAAAGTTTGACTGCGATTAGCATCCATTAGTACGCTCGAGAGAAATAAAGATTTCTTTTTTTCTATAAAGAAAAATCCAAGATGCGACACGATATGTCCCCCTTCATGATGGCGCTGCCGCTTACACACGGGGTATTTGCTTCTAGAGCATGCGGTAGCGGCACGAACGCGTCCTTGGAATACCAGTGGCACGTTGGAGCCGCGAGGTATGACGGTGCGGAACCTGGAAAGGAGTCCGCGACGATAGCAGTGAGCATAGCACCAGGCAACCGTACCATGGGAACATTTTTCGAATGCGTTGCAGAGTGGCCTGAATCGTGGGAGGGCTGGTACGAAGATGGCAATATAATTTGGAGCGACTGTATCTGGGCCGGTAACGGGCAAACTTATGATACCGCTGTCTCCTTTGCTTTAGACTGGAAGAATAATCGTACAATGTACATATCTCATACGTTCGCCTGCTCAGATAACCAGGGGTAAGCATCGTCTTTTCTCAGAGACAACCAAGAAAGTCGGAGAAACATATAAAGCTAATATCACTACGTTAGATCCGATGCCTTGGCCATAGGATCTTTCCAACTAGACATGGATTGCACGACGAGCGATGAAGACGGCACCAGCTGTATGCTAAAGGGCGAAGGTTTGGATGTTACTACTACCGGACGCCCAGCTCGTTTAGCAGCGGACGCTTGCGCGGACAATGAACATAGGTACCAGTCGTGGCAGCTCGAGAACTGGCTACGTCGGTATGAATTGGTTCCTGGCTCGCCGTCTACGAGCGCGCCTTCATCCGACACTGGCCCGTCCTTTATCCTGAGAAATATGGCCAATACGGATGTTTTTAACTGTACAACATCAGAAAGCCAGAACAATACTTCAGCTGGGTCTTGCACGTTGGATACGGACGAGAGTCCAACAACTGCAACATTCAGCTTTGACAGGCAATTGGACGTGTTGACGATCAAACAACATTGGAACTGTAGCGACTCGTAAGTGGTATTATTTTACTCTGGAGGACTATTTCTAACTACGTGATAGGTCTTCGTTTGAGGCTACTGGTGTTGGCTATGTCCAAGCGACGTGTAGTCGCGAAGGGAACTTTCTAACTTGTACTTCAACTCCGCTCTGGATTGGTACAGAACCTTTGTGAATCTGGTATTGAAAAGGCCCTCGGAGGCTGAATAAGTTGCGCGATAGTTTCCCATTTCAATGAAATACATCTCATAGCGCCTGTCACTTTGTTCCCATTATTCCTTCGCCTGTATACCCAACGAAAAAATATCTATACTTAACCAACAACTTACGTGTAATGGCTATTCTTAACTTGAGAGGTTGGGGAAATTGGACCGGAGAGTTCGGATAAATACCTTACTTCCAATGTAACATCACCTTTGCCTTTACTACAACGCATCTCGACGATCGTTTAGCTGCGAATGGTCGCCGGTGCTCTTGATGACGTAGTTTACTATTTTCAGATTCCAAGCCGGCAAATAAGAATAACGTAGCACCCACCCCGCGCACTATACTCGCAGTACCCAAGGTTAGAATAAGAATAAAAGTTAGCTAAGCTCATTGTGGCTAGATCAAACACTGGATTTAGTCAAGCATCACTTCTAGGCCGTAATGAGAATCTTGATATTAATAAAACATCTCTATCGTGACGAATCGAATAGTAGCCAAAAAAAAAAATGGCCGTCTCATCATTTCGCAACGCCTAACGCTTGATACGATCTTTTTCTGTCCACATAGCTACTTTACAAGGTTATGCACCCATCCGCATCCCAACAGGGATTTATAGAAAATCATTGTCCAGAGCAGATATTAGCTACTCAGCTATAGCTTAAATCCACCGGCCACCAGACGCTGGAACATCTGGCTCCTGTCATACTTCTTGCTGGCAGCCTTGAGCTTGTTGTGGGACTTCTGCCCGTAGCTCACGAAAGGCTTCTGTCCGGCCCAAGCGTCGTTTAGGAAGACGAAAGGAAGATGAACCTTGCGAGCCTTGGTGTAGTTCTCTACAGCTGTCAAGCTGTCCTGGAGGATCTGATAGATAGCGGCATCGTCTTTCTCGGATAGCCAACCAATGTTGATACCCACCCCTAAAATAGAAAGTCAGCTTCGATGCACGTGCGGGCATATTCGTAAATTCAATTACTTACACAGCTGCGCCCTGGCCTCCACATTCATGGGGTCCTCACCAATGGCTCGCGACTTGTCGATCATGCTCTTAGAGATCGGCTGGACCATTGGGGCGAAAGAGCCACCAGGAATCTTGTGAGCGCGCGACGCGAATTGAGAGAAGATATCTATCAGCCCCTGGTAGGTTTCCTTGCTGTTGCTGTCAAATGCTAGGGTTGTGGCAGCGTAAGTCCACCTCGGTACCGCGTAAGGAATGTCCACATTGGCAAGCTGGTAGAAGTTGTCGAAAACCTGGGTGAAGTCTGCAGTAGTGGGGATCTCGAAGAACGGCTTGAACGCATCGGGTCGGACAACACCGTCCAAGTATACAAAGGTAGCGATGATGGTGTCATTGTTAATTCCGATATAAGGGAGGATGGCGGACTTGGTATCAAACTGGCCCTTAGCCTGGTACTCTGCCATGGCAGCCATGAACTGCTTCGAGTAGTTACCGGGGAATTGCACCAGACCACCCCAGACCTTACCCATTGGGTAAGTGCGCTGGATAATATGGGTGATGATACCTGCGGGAGACACGCTTCGTTAGCAAACGATACTTCGGCGACGGGTGTCTCGCGAGCTTACCAAAGTTGTTGGATCCGGCCTTGATGGCGTAGTATAGGTCCGGGTTCTCGGTAGCGCTAGCCTTAACATGAGAGCCGTTGGAAAGCATGACTTCGTATGCCACGACGTTCTGACCAACCCATCCCCACTCGTTCGAAAAGTGAGAGAGACCACCTCCTGTGGATAGGCCGAGTCCTACTACATTCAGGCGGCCACCGACCACGATACGTCCATAGGGAACAAGGTGCTCGTAGACAGCGCCCCAGCGGTTACCCATTCCGGATCGCTGGGTTTGAGTAGCCTCGTCATACTCCAAGTCGTTAATGTTAGTCATAGAAATCAGCAGGCTGTTGTCAATGCTAGCCCATCCGGAAAGGGGCGAGTGACCACCGCTACGGACGGCAAACTTGGTGTTTGTGAACCCCGCCAGGAGAACAGCGCGCCTGAGGTCCTTGATGTTGTTAGGCGAGAAGATGCAAGAAGGCGATTTCCATGCGGTTGCCGACCTAACAATAGCTATAAGTAACAATATGAGTATATGATCTATCGGGACTCTTACCAATGAGCTTGCGCCTCCTGAGTGTAGACATCACTGTTTGAGCGAGCGACGTATTGAGTACCGTTGCCGTCGTGGCCACCTAGGAACGAGAGGATGGCACACGTGAAGTCGATACCACTTCGGCTCTTGTAGCTCGCAGGTACGGTGTTTGCATTTACGTCAATAGATTGTAAAAAGCTGTCGACCGATGCCGTATTGGGTGCTGCTAGTACTGAGGGAATAAGGGGTAAACCCAATAGAGGAAACCAAGACACGCGCATGGTGAGATGATAGGAAAAATGAAAAGGGAAGAAAAGACTGACTGTATTAAAGACAATGAGGAAAGAGACTATGAGGAAAGAGACTGAAGAAACTAAACTCTATGCTTTTTTCCTTCTAAATCGACAAGTTGTACTACGATGAGGTTGATACTTATAGAGCTTCTTCTGAAATTGCTATCACCACGGACCCTCACGGACCCGGAATTACGACTCCTAGAATAGACGGGAGAAAGCATCGTGCAGCAAAGCTAGCGCTCTCTCGCTCCTTTGAAGCTGGATCGTACGAGCCTCATGGCAACAGCTAGGTTCATCGCGGACGCTTCCGCCCCCAGGCGAGCAAATGAACAGGCACAACAGTAAGATAGACTACAAATAAATCCTTCGTGTGGTTCCTTTTTTTTTTTTTTTTTTTTAGAACTGACTATTGCGGCTTTGACAACCGTCTCGAATTTCTACGGCCATTGGAACGCGTCAAAAGCAGCTGAAATGAGTTGAAGCTTTCGATTGGCTTACTCACAATAGCTGATCCTTCAGCTAATGAGGCTGAGCCAATGTGAGCGGCCTAGATCCTGCGTTATACACGGCGGCCTACCGACCGAGATTTATCGGCCGATCACAAAAATGAGCCGAAATCTATCGGGCTTGTACTCCGCCTTAGAGCTGACATGCAGTCGGGTCGTGAGATTTCGAGAGGCAGTAGGATTACAAAACCGATGGTTGAGAAAATCAACGAAGATATATGAAAGAAATAGTAGGTCTACGCGGGAAATATGGCCCCGGAAATCTCAATTTTGGGAGACTACATTTGCTCGTCGCACGAGCAACCATCTTCAATATGTTAGACAGAGTTTTGCTCCTTGCTCTTTGGGCACTAGTATGCTGGATATTCCTAGCGATACACAGAATATATTTCCATCCCCTGTCGAAATATCCGGGGTCAAAAGTCGCTGCTGTATCGGATTCGTGGTGGGAACTATATTGGAATTATTATCGAAATGGCGAGCTACTGTTCGAGATCGACAGGCTTCACAAGCGCCACGGTGAGTAGCATCTACGTTTTGATTACCAGGCGCCCCAAGCTTATCCGCATGCCAGGTCCTGTAATTCGAGTTGGTGTGAATACCCTGCACATTAGCGACCCGGAAGTGTACCAAGATCTAGTGAGGACCAACTCGACCTTCACCAAAGACGCTCACTTCTATGTGAATATCTCGTACCCGGGCACTTTGATTGGAGAAACAAACCCAGCCAAGCATCGCGTCCGGAGAAAGGTTTTAGCCCCGGCCTTATCAGGTTCTAGGGTACAAGAGCTTGCTCCTGCGGTTTTGGCAAAGACGAAGCAGCTGATCAAGAGGTTCGAGGAGGCGGCGGATAAGTCGTCGCCTATATGCATCACCTCTGCCGCCAAAGCATTTACGATGGACATCATCTCCAAGATTGTCCTTGGTCAGGAATTAGGTTGCGTTACGGAACCCAACTTTCGCAACCAGCTTACAGAATATCTCGAAGCTGGTTTCAAGATTGGATGGGTGGGCACTTCGTTTCCGACAATTTCGTCCGTCGCGCTAAAAGCCGCATCCATGACCTCATACGTCCTCTTCCCCATGCCCCTATTTAGCTTCAAGCGTGTAAGTACCTCGATTTTAGCTACAGACATCTACCTTTTCTGACTCTATACGTAGGCCTGTCTCAACATTACTGGGAGATATCTTGAAACATTCAATCCTCACCAGGCTGGAGGTCATCTAAGCAATGCAACCCGCCAGCTACAAAAGAGCTACGGCGAGAGATCAGCCGTTATAGACATGCTTATGGACCCAAAAGCTGCCAAGGATCATCAAGTTCCCAATCTGGAAGAGCTTAATGACGAACTAGTCATGCTTCTGACGGCAGGAAATGATACCACTTCGACGGCTTTGATATATGGTCTTTACCAAGTCTACACCAGGCCTGCTGTCTATGAGCGAATTTTCCACGAGCTTAAAGAGGAATTCCCGTCCCTCGAGGAAGATATCAACTACGAGCGTGTTAGGAAACTACCTTATCTGGTAAGAGATATCTAATGTTAGTGTATATAAAGGGTGGCCTCTAATATGCATCTTTGGTAGACTGCTACTATTAAGGAGATACTGAGAGCTGGAAGTCCTCTACCAGGACGTCTTCCCAGGACTGTTCCCGAGGAAGGCTACCAGCTCTACGGCAATTACTTGCAGCCAGGTGTAAGTTAGCGAATTAGCGGTGTAATTACTCTGGTAGATTTTCTAACTTGCATCATGCGTTTTTCAGGTCAACATCCAGATGTCCCCCTACATCTTAAACCGCCACCCGGACGTGTGGGACGAGCCAAATGAATTTATTCCCGAGAGGTGGCTTGGCGACGACGTCGCCAGGCTCGATAGATACTTGGCTACCTTCAACAAGGGGGCTCGCCAATGCCTAGGCAGAGAGTAAGATATATGCTACTTTTCACCGCTTGGCATTTTCTTCGCATATTACCCAACATATAGAAAAGATTACTAACAAGAAGTATAGGCTAGCTTGGTGTGAGATGTGGGTTGTTTTCGGAAACATCTTCCGGCGTTTCCACATTACACCGTACAATACGACTGATAAGGACATGGAATGGAAGGATTTGATTCTTGTAGCGTGAGTAATTTGTTTCGCCAGACCGTGACTCCATTCTGACTATCGTACTATTATAGGTATAAAAATAAATTTTACGGTACAGTGGAGAAAATACTAGCTTAGGATACAATCATGTAAGGGGTGGATGGGGCTCAGCCGGTACACGGTTATTGCAATATAGACATATCAATGGTATCATTAAGATAGATCAGCGGGAAAGACGGACGGCGCATGTAGGCAATATGTAATCTATCATAGAACAATTTCAATCGGGTTGGGAGAACTGGGGTCTCATAACACGAACACTTTCACGGTAGTGACTTAAGTAACCAACTCAGAATTATAATCGTGATCCGTGGCCTAGAATAAGCAGTATATGAAACAAAGGGATGAGCTTTAGGAGACATTCTAAGTCCATATTGCTACTACCTAGAAGGTTTATCCCGAAAATATCTTAAATCTTGGGGTTAGAATGATGTTGTACTTCAAACTCAGTAAATATTCGATAACTTGGTACTTAACCTAGGTAAATAACCCGCTACAGTACTTACCAGAGAGTTTCCATGTAAACCATTTGAATGTTAACAAATTACTGATCTCGTCTATGGCTCGGTAGATTGGTTCCATTGCTTTTTACCATTGGAAAAAAAAAAACCCATAACTAGGCTTTATATGATATGTTTCAACCATACGAAATAAATCCAACCACTAAATAGGGATATCTAACTCGGGATTCAGAATCTAGTTGATGTCACATATGAATACAGGTCTGCCCTACAACCTTGCGCCATAACCAAAAACCATATTCCACCCTTCCAAGAAGAACTATGTAACGAGTTTTAATATTTCACTCTCCCTAGACGAATGAAGCATTGCCGAGGTGTATGCGCAAGCCCATCCTTAGCGGCATAGCTTGACAGAGAGGGAGGTACGGGGAGCAGTTCAAACTCCCAAAGCATCAGAGTAAGGACGATCCTCATCTTTGTGTAGGCAAGCCTGCGGCCGGAACATCCTCGCTGGCCGAGTCCAAAAGCCAACTGCGGCCCGGCAGTAGCATCAAACTTAACCTCGCCGTCCTCACCCCTTACTAACCAGCGCTCGGGGTTATATGCGCGCATGTCTTCGGCTTCATTCCACTGCCTTACCCTGGTCGTTTGGGAGGTCTTGCTGCGCTTACTTTCAGGTATCTCAAACGATGGCGAGAGGAAGCTTGGTCCGTTTGACAATAAAAGAACAACGGTTCCTTTAGGTATACGATGTCCTAGGAGTTCAGTGTCGCGGGTTGCCTCCCTGGTTATCGGCATGGCACTAAGACGCAACATCTCATCCATGGTAGCATCTAGATACGGTATGGTAGTATGAGTGATCTCATCTAAGGTTGGTAGACGCTTTTCCGCTAGGGCCGCAGGGTGAGCGGCGTGGAGCGCGGAGCGGAGACGCGACTGTGCCGCCGGATTGTCCGTTAAGAATTTTAAGCCCCATACCAAAGTATTGGCAGTAGTCTCGTGACCTCCAACTACATTGAATACGATCTATTTCCGTAAATGTTAGTAGGTATGGGGACTAGAACTTTTAAGAACGCTTACCTCGTCGCTCATGCTAGGGCTGAAGAATTGGGGTTCTCGTCCGGTCTTTTCGGCTAGAACAGTCTCCCGTAAGATCATATGGTCAACTGCCGAACGTACCCAGGAATCGTCCGTAGTTCCGTAGGTCTTCATCTTTCTTACGGATTTGTCAATTTGACTCATAACAAACCGATCCTTAGCAGCGAGGGTCTTCTTGAAAGAAGGTCGCATGTTTTCCAACCACAGGGTAAGCTTAGGGGCAGCAGAGTTCATCAGCTTTTCAAGGACATGGCCCGCGGTTAAGCTAACTTCCAGATTCTCATGAAGGGGAGCCTCGGGAAACCAAATGGGATCGTCAATATCTCCTTTCAGAGCCGACTTCTCTTCCGGCAGTAGACTCTCGAGAAGATCCGACTGCGGACGCACGGCCGCGTATTCAAAGCTGGCCCCAAACGAGAAAGCGCAGACGGAGTCTAGGATGGTGTGGTAGATATCCGTTTGCGCGTGAAAAGGCTGGCCCTCCGAGATGCTCTCTTTGAGCTCCCAGAGATGTAAGAAGTCTAGGACCTTGGAGTAGATGGCAGGAGCAGCGACCTTGTGCAGAAACGCGGGGATCATCAAATCTTGAGTAAGCTTGCGGGCGTCTTTCCACTCGCTACCGGTACTCATACGGATATGATGATGGGGGATTGGGGCCATCAGGTCTCTCGTGAAGCTCGACCGGTCAAAGTCCTTTCGTTTCATCAGTACGTCCTGCGCCTCCCTCCAATCTGCTAGAACGAGCGTGGGGTTTGATAACGGGCGCAGAAATATCTGGCAAAGAGGCGCGTTCATATTCTCTGACTGTTTTCGCATCCATGCCATGAACTCTCCCGTCTTCACCGTCTCGCGTAACATACTGGGCGCATCGCCAAAGATGGAGCGTGTGGCCTCGGGATTGTACGGAATCCCGGGAATAGGCTTTGGTAAAAGCCTACGGTAAACGCCATACAAAAGGACCGCAGCGCCAGCGAGAAGCAAACCAACCGCTGGAGAAAGGTGGACGTTGGTAACAACTTTTACCACAGCTTGCACGAGAGACAGCATGATGGTTTGTTCCTGAAAGAGATAATCAATACAAAGAGGATTTTTCGCGAGGCGAAATAGGGGCAGCTTCGCAAGAGTCCAATATTCAGAAATTGTAAGTAAGGTAGAGAATACTAGGTAGGCATACGAACAGTGAGCGACAGGGAGCTATGAGCTGTCATTTCAAGGAGTCTGATATTGTAATTTTCCTTCGAATTTAGTCGAACGAAGGCATCATCGTAAGATTGTAGTGATATGATTCTGGATCCAGCCATTCAGGGGGCCGAATCGTTCGGCCGAAACTTAGAAAGCATTGGGATGAAGGCTGATGACTAGCTACTAAAATATGACCTTGTAGGATGTCCAGAAATATCATTTTCATGCTCGTAGGATTCAGCTCTGGTAGTTGTATACGCGGAGTGGGAATTCGCTAAGGATATAGTGTCCTTGTCGGGTGTATACATAGATAGCCACCGCTTAAACCCGCCGTCTTATTGGTCGACGACCTAGAAGCATCTACCACAAGCAATTGGAAGTGAGCAAATTTGGCTAGAACCCTTGACCCAGAGTAATTCCTTGGGGGGCTTGCATTAGTCAGACCTAGGGCGGTGTAATCAATCAAACGTCTTGTTATAGGTAATCAACTTGCTGCACCACTATCTCTCTCTAGCAGCATACGAGATTCCTATATCTCCGCCTATTTCCGTGGTAAGGTAACAGTTAGCTAAGCTCAAAGCTTAAAGACAGCCTGACATTGCGCGTTGATTCTAACGATTCGTATCAGTTACGACGAACACTCATGTAGAGAGGCTTATCTTTGTTGATCTTATCATCCTTATCCTCCTCCTCGCCCTGCCTTACTAAGTGTTCGGCGCGCGGTTCCTTCTATAAATCCTCTGGTCTCTGTGCCTCCTTCATAACCGGCTCGGGTGCTTTAGAGTTTATCCGGCAATGTGAAAACTGAAGGATTCTTAGTTCAAGGCTGGCTGCTGTGGACCTTGGTGGCACTCGATCTGTAACGACCCGCTCTGCGTAGTTCTAATCACATGTACATCTGGCTTGTGCTCAGCTCATAATCAGGTAGTGAATGTAGGTCCTAATTACCTAATTACCTAACATGGCTGGGATATACGTTAGGTACTTACGTAGGACATGCGCGTGCAAACACCTGTAAAGTCTGCCCGGTCTTTGTATGTACCTAAGCATGCATATATCCAATGCAAGCTCCTCCTAGCTAATTCCGACTATTGGATTAGGGTGGGACCCTTACCAGAGCAGGCCTTGGGTGGGCTGCGTTCTGGAACAACGCCACAAAACACGCTTTCAGATTAAAGGCTGCAGTCGGCAGGACTTTCAGGCAGCACGAGCTCTAAACGTTCTAAACATTCTGATAGCTTCCGCCAAGGAGCCAGTCCTCAGGTAGGACAGCCTATCAATCTACTATGCAATCTACCAGCTTGCCTATCTGCATGCATACACGTTGCAAACTGCAGTAAGCAGGCATATCGTGGCGCTGAACGTTGTGCGGAGTAAGCACCCTATTGGTCCGTGTGTCCTAGCTGAATCAAAGATGGGGCTACGTGTAACTCGTAATGCGGCTCCTGCAGGCGCTAACAAGTCTGTGCAACTAGCCGGGGACCCCAGCATGCTAGCGCAAGCTTGGCATAACCTTGAACAGTGGGTACAAGCTGGTCTCCTCCACGTGTATTTGCATACGCAAAAGGAGTATGCGGGGGTGGGGGCGGTGCTACTACATGAGTAATCATATCGGGACAACGATGTGGATAAGTTATAGGTAGGCTATAGCCACGAAGGAAGAAAGCGAAATGACGACTTAGTAAGCTGACGTAGAGTTGAATAGCTCGATGGAAGATTCCGAGACAAATCCATCCGGCAGTCGTAAAGGAACGTCCTTCTAGACTAGCACTCGGAAGATTTGCTGAGAGGGGTTTTCTCAATTGTACTTATCGGGTTGATCATCATAATGGGATAATGTGTATATTCGTAACGCGGGTAATATTAGATAACACGTTTAAGTGCATCTCGTGCGAGGATCATCCCACGTTCAAACCAATCGGACAATTCATCTTTGTGGTGCTGAGGTATAAGCTAACGTAGGTGTCTTAGCTCGTCATGGTAGCCGACATTACACAGAGACATCCATAGACTGAGGAGGGGAAAGGAGAAGAAAATAGCAACGAAATCTTGTACATAAAGGATATCATCGTAGCATCCCTTGTTATCTAGGTAACTTCTTATTCTAGAGTCTAAGTCTAGTGTAGCTTTTAGATAGTATATACAGTCAAAAATGACTAAGTTCTATATCGACGTTGCTGAGCGATAAGGTTAGATCCGTCTCGGAAATTCCCATGATTGATGACCAGTTCATTTCCTCGCTCATCAGATCAATATCTGCATGTGGCATCTGAAACTTGGCGACCATCGGGCCGCAGTTTGTCGTTATAATGTGCGACATCGACGACGAGGACGGGGTATTTAAAACATCATCCTCCGGCGTACCGCACTCTCCTATACGGCCGAGAAGCCTTCCTAGAGTCTTTGCCCCGGCTTCTGCCATCGCATTGAGATCCGCTAGCATCTGTAACCTCTCATGTGCTTCCCGTATAGCTTCTATACATCTGGCTTGGCTAATATCCATGGGTCTCGTCGCCAGCGGATCAACTAGACGGAAGAAAGCAGGGAAACCTGAGCCATCGTCGTCGAGACCTATCTGCGTAGATTCCCCATCGTCGCCGTAGTCGGGCCCGCCGACCAGACAGAGACAAGAGAGGAGCACAGCAGCCTCAAAAGTGTGAAAGATTATATCAAATAACCGCGTATGAGTGGCTCCTAATAATCTATGAAGTGTGGTAATAGCCTCTAGCATATTTAGCGCCGCTCTCGCTAAACCCCTTTTCTGATGTTGGAGAATGGCTTGCTTATACTTGGGGAGATCAGCGACCTGGTTAGGTTCAAGCCGAAGCAACGGCTTAAAGTTATTGCAGACGGAATTATATATGGCGACATGAAAGAGTTGGCGCTGTCGTCCTAAATTCGGGACGCCCAAATCCCATTCTTTATTCGGATCCAAAGCAAACGGGGCAGGAATGTTCATGATAAACTCAGCGCAGAATCTTTCGTAACGCTCCTCAGCAGCGCTGGGGTCGTAAGGTGCCGAACTATTCCTACTGCCGATGAAGTTGTCCCAAAACCGTGCTAATCGCGCTTGTAAAATCCGCTCCATAAACGCCTCCGGAGCGCCACTCTTTTCAAGATCTGCGATCTGATGCACCTTTGGTAGGCTCGTGGTACAAAATCCGTCAGAAAGGAATGGGAGGCGTTCAAGAGAGCTTGATAGGCGCCTTTTCAACTAGTAGTCAGCATTTCTGTACTCCAAGGCAAAGGCAATGCTATAATGAGATATACTTACGCATCCCAAATATAAAGATTGCAGAATATCCGCCGCCTCATCTCACGCTCGAACTCATCCATCCCTTGAGATGCAATACCAGTAGGTTCTCTGTGAATTCCAATCATTTGAGCTACACCTATTGCCGAGCCGAATGTCGCCCACGAAAGCTTTATGTTTCCTTCGCATTGTTGATTTAATGCCGCAAAACACAGATGTTGGACTCTAATTAAAGAACCAGTCGTGTCTGCCTGTGCGCAGATCTTCTCTAATGCTTGGGCTATCCGCGTGCATTGATATCGTATCTCAGTCAAAGAGACACCGCGGATCATGTCAGCCGTGTGAGCTGGCGAGGGGAGAAATTGCGAACAATACGCGCTAATACGTAAGACAAGAACGGCAAACTCGACATCTAGCAATCGAATTATAGGCCTCCTCGTCCACCAGTCCTCATATTCGGCTAGGAAACTCGGAGGGTGCACGAGCTGATTCATCCAGTTAACCTCGTGGATGAAATATTGAAGAAGAAAGTCCAGAATGGGCCTCGCTGGGATTTTAGCCATCTCGTGTTGGGCGGCATCCAAAATCTCTCCAGATAAGTTTGTATAATTTGATTGCCACGGCCTTGTCTCCTCCACTCTCAGCTACATAGTATTAGTTTACGGACTTCGGACAACCAACGAGAAAAAAAAAGTAAATATTGCGAACAAAACTTACTTGACGTAGTAATCCGAGAGTATTGGAGTCGCTGTCATCGAAATATCCAAAGAGATCTGCTAGAGAAGCTGGCTGGTGGGTTTCGAATTTCTCCCTTTCTGTCAATGCTGATAGCTGGTGATTTGACTCTACCGGCGGAGCCTCTAACAATCTCTGATTGGATTGTGCAGTGATATTTTGTCCCGTACCCGACCCCGCGTTCGTCTGTCGGGAGGGACTTAGGCGAGGATTGGAGATGTAAGTACATTCTTCTGGTCGTCGACGCCGAGTGCAGTGGTTGCAGGGATATTGGCGGTTGCACTATTCTGATTAATATCTAGGTACGGCTATACATGACGAGATCAGGACGGCTTTGGGATAACTATTACCTTCTGCTTTTTCGAATAGCACGGAATGCAGGACGAAACAACACGCTGCTTACGCTTTGGGGCTGGTATCATGATGATAGAATATCGAAGACAGTGACCGGTGGTTTGTAAATGATCGGCACAAGCTACATAAAAAATAATAATCTCAAGTCTGAGCATAAGTATGAGATTGGCATTACAAGCTATAAGAAACTTGCGCATGTCGACACCCCCGTCTCTTGATACCATGCCTTTTTATTCATATCGCTATTCATATTAGCTTAGGAGCACAAGTACGTTATCGGTGGGATCCTATAGAAACAATGAGCCACATAGTTTACTAAACCTACCGTTGATCAGCCTCTCGTTTCAGTTGGCCGGCTATTTTAAGGAGCTAATGCTGTCATGCGGCACCTGAATATTTGTCAGATACTAGCGCTCGACCTGTCGAGCCAATGATAGAAGAGCATGAAGATTCGACGAATGTACAATTCGTTTACATTTTTATACGCGCTCATATTCGTTCTCAGTCATTTAAGCTGCCCCTCTCCCTTTTCCCAAGCTTACCATGCATAGTCTCTTAACCCCAAGGTCACCCCCACGAACAAAGAAGTCCTAGTGCATCTTTAAGAGTCGCCCTATAGCTTAGCCAGACAACATACGACATCTTTCTCATCTGGTAGCTTCTTCTTCAAACCGACCATCATGGGCACATTTCCTGGATTTCTATACCGACAGGTTACCTTCAAGCCAAAGCCGCTACCTAAGAGCCTGGATCTTAGCGGCAAGACGGCTTTGGTTACGGGCGGAAATGCCGGTCTCGGTTTCGAGGCTGCCAAAGAGTTAACTTCCCACGGCCTGGCTCGAATTATCCTCGGAGTTCGCAGCGTAGCTAAGGGAGAAGAAGCGAAGAAGTCCCTCCTCGCGCTGAACCCCCAGATCGAGGTTCAAGTATGGGCGATCGACCAGGAGTCTTTTGAGAGCATCAAAAACTTCGCCGACCAGGCCGCGAGCCTTGACAGGCTAGATATCGTCATCCTTAACGCCGGCGTAAAGAGCATGGAGTATGTCAAGTCGAAAACTGGTCATGAGTTAAATGTTCAGGTATGATATAACCTTTACAATCGGACCTTCATAGACAGCTAACTTGGGGTTTCGGACTAGGTCAACCACTTGGGAACTGCTCTCCTCTCTCTTCTCATCCTCGGACCTCTCAAGAGGACGGCCGCGGCAACGGGTTCGCCATCGCGTCTGACTATCGTCAGTTCAGAGAATCACTTCTGGGTGAAGCTGAAGGAGATCAAGGGTCCCGACACGTTGGTGAACATGGACAAGCCGGAAACATTTGGAAAGGGCATGGACCGCTACAACGCGACCAAGCTACTTAACGTGCTGTGGATGCGCGAGCTAAGCTCCAAGACTTCGGCTTCTGACGTTATCATCGACGCCGTGAACCCGGGATTCTGCCAGAGCACGCTGCACCGCACGGATTCTAGCGGATCATCCTTTGCTAATCTGATCGGTTGGACTTCAGAGCAAGGCGGTCACTGCCTGACTGATGCCGCAACGCAACACCCTAAAGATGGTCACGGCTCATACATGAGCGAGCAAAGCGTTAAAAGGTAAGATACCTTAACATGCTTACAAAATAGGGGATGCTGACTGAAGACATTGTAGTCCTTCTCCCTTTGTCCTTTCTCCAGCAGGACAAAACGCGCAGACTAAGATCTGGAACGAGACCATTCAGCTCCTGAAAGAGGAAGCGCCCGGCATCGACCTGCTTGCGAACGTTCAGTCCTAAGATTGATGAGCGTGCATCGGGATTCGAATTTCCGCATATCGTTTGTATATTTAGCAAGCCCGGTGTGTAGTTAGGAGTATGTGGGTCAAATTGTTTCGAGTCTGGTAGTTTAGTTTTCCCTTTCTGCCTATCACCCATATAGATTCATCAATATTATTGATACTTATCGAGACATTTCGTATTTACGATGAAGCACGTGATGCAGGACTTCCGTGTTGCTTTCAAAGTATAAGTCATAAATGCAGGGCGCTGAGGTTTCTAAACTAGTAATTTAAAGTTTATTTTCTGACGTCAACTCTAAAGTCTCATATTGCCATCCTTAAATAGTGACAATACATATATTAAAGGTTGTAAGACTATTGTAAATTGAAGCCAGTATTACGACTCACCAAGTCTTATATTTCAACTAACGTAATCCACGGGTCAACGGCCCACACGGGTTAACGACTTACTCCTATACTAAAATACTACCTTTTAACTTTAAATATTAATAATTTAATTAATTTATAATATTTTAAGTCCTAAAAAAGGTTAAAATATAATTAACGCTTACTACTATTAAGTAAAATAAAAATTTTAATATAAAATATACGGCGCAAATTTATTTAATTTTATATAAAACGTTACACGGAAAAATTAATAAACGTTAATAATGTGTTAATATAATTAAATTACGTTAAAAATTGATTAAATTAGAAGAAAATACGGTAATTAAACGTATAATTAAATTAAATATATAAGCGTTTTTTTTTTAAATTATTTACGTTAAAAAAATAGCAAATATATTATTAATTAAACGTGATGGCGATTGTGTTAATGTTAATTAAGTTTTTATTTTTATATAACGACGATTTAAATTTAAAATATATTTAAATTATTAAATAAATTATTAAAAAGTTTTTTACGAAAATTTTAAAATTTATTAAATTTAATTTAATTTTATTAATGTTATAATTGAAAAAGAAGAAATTATATTTAAAAATATATATAATTTTAATGAAATAAATTTTATAATAAAAATAATTATTATAAATATAGTTATTATAAATTTAAAACGTTATTACCGATTTTGTTAAATAATATTTAATAATAAAAAATGGTTTATAGCGATTTAATTTATTAATTTTTAAAATTAAATAATTTCGTTTTTTATTATTATTACAAATAAAATATATTTTATATTTTAATATTATAATAATGGATTTTTATTTAATTAAATAATTAAATTTTTTAATAACGGTTAAATAATAAATTAAATTAATTTAAAATGGTTAAAATATTTTAATAAATATATAAAAAAACGTATAATAAATTGTAAACGGTTTTTAATTTTTAACGGTTATAAAAATTATATATTAATAAAATTTTAAAAATATTATTATAATAATAATATTATATATTTTTATATATTTACTTATTTATTTTATAAATTTTAATTTTTAAATATAACCGTTTTTTTAATTTTAAAACGTACGTATAAATTAATAATTAAAAATTTAATACGTTATAATTTTATTTATATTAAGAAAAAAAATTTTTTTCCCGCGTTTTAATAAACGTATAAAACCGTTTTTATGTTTATAAATATTCGGGTTAAATTCGAAACTATTAAATTAATCTTATTAAATATAAATAAAATTATTTTAAAACTTAATGTTATTTAAATTACTTAAACATTTACTTTAAACTTTAAATTCTTTAATTTATTTTAAACTTTAAAAACGCTAAATAATTTTAATAAAACTATTTACCAATTTATTTATATTAAAAATAAAATTATAAATTATTATTTTAATTTATTAATAAAATTTATAATTATTATTAATAAATTAAATAAAACAATGTATAAATTATTATATAAAATAACGTTATTAAAAAAAAAAACTTTAAATTTTCGAAAAATAAATTACGTATTTTTTAAACGTTAACGATTAAAAAATAAATAATTATAATAAAAAAAACCTTTTACTTAAAAAAAAACAATTAATTTATTACGTAAAAAAAAAAATAATAACGATATAAATAACGAGATATATGTTAAAAAAAAATTATTTAAAAAATAATAATAAAATTTTTAACGTTATAAAATTTATAATAATATAAATTATAATGCGTAAATTTATTAAAAAAAAATAAAAATAAATAATAATAATAATTAAATTTTTTTTTAATTAATTTAACGCGTTTTAATTATAAAAATTATAATTTTTCGTAAAAAATGTTAATTTTTAAGCCGCTAACTTGTATAGGCCGCTAACCCGTGGATTACGTTACTGCTTTCTGATGTCACTTTGAGGACAATCTACCTACGATTGTCAACAAGCATTGCTCACTAAAGAGCTCTG
Organism: Entonaema liquescens; assembly: GCA_902805475.1. Classification (NCBI taxonomy): domain Eukaryota; kingdom Fungi; phylum Ascomycota; class Sordariomycetes; order Xylariales; family Xylariaceae; genus Entonaema; species Entonaema liquescens. Next base: position 2,729,599 of record CADCSX010000007.1, read on the forward strand.
GGTGATTACGTATTTCGGATTAGGTACTAGGACATTAAGCCCGTCTCAGATATTGTAGGTAGGCTTTAGACCCATATCTATCGGTAGCCAAGCTTGGTATCTGAGTGGTTGTCCCGATCTTACCTTGCTAGCGTGACTGCTAGGGCAAAGGCACAGTTAGGTAGCAGCTTAGATAAGACGTGCTTTTACGAATATTGCGGGGGAGATAAAGCCACTAATTAAAATTATGAGTGGCTGAGATAGGTAAGACATAAGTGGAACTGGACTTTTGTCGAAATACCCCTTGCCTGTAAGCACTTTACATGGTGACTCAAGGTTTAGGTTGTGAAACATAGGTAGGTACTTAGATACATAGCTAGGTAAGCTCGGAGGCCGTTGTATGTGTAAGACGCATAATTTTACCACCGACTTGATGTTCGTATAATTACCTAGGTAGGTATTGATCTTTTCCTAATCGTCCTCGTTGGGCTTGCGAGGAACCTAGGAGATGAGGAACTTGCGAGGCCCACCATGTTTTGCACCCGATGTATACACTTCCACATCTAAAGTACCTGTTAGTTCTTACAATAACATATCATATTTTACAAGATCGATCGCGACTGTTGCCTACCCTTTGTTGGCATTGGCGTTTGCAAATTTGTATCCAAGCTGCTTTCGTCTTGACCTCAAAATTTTCCATCACATGTCTTGGCGCTGAGATGCGCAAAAAACATATCATTTCCAGGTACCTTGGCCTTCGTTGGAGTGTATCGTTATTCTACTGTGGCGTATTTGGCGCTTCTGGTTGCGCTTACATACAGCGCTGCCGCCAGCGCACGGGGCAAGCCAAGAAAATCAAAATGCCCACCGCTACCTACTAATTTCCAAAGCTTCTTTCACGGGCTTGTTTGAAGTTATATCTGATGACCATGGCCCTCTACATACCGCTCAAACCGCGCGAATTAAATCGCTGCGAGCGTAGTCTTATTGGGGGGATGCTAGAACACGATAGTTGGTAGGGTATAACTCGTTCGTATATCATCTGGAGAATTTGCTATCATCACATGTATATAAGCATAAAAGCCTTGTAGAAAACGCGCGGATGCTGTTTCTTCAGAGATTCAATAGGACGTGCATGTATAAGACAGTAGGTAACTATTACATTTATAACCTTAGAGTTACATGTATCACGACGCTGAAGTCGACATCTTTTATAGGAATATTGAGCAAATCCATATATGCGATCATCGGGGTTACTATCCATTGGGTTACTATCTTATTTGATGACGTAAGTCTAATGTTTAGGCAATTTACTGTAGTAATGTTGCAATCAATATCTTGTCCTCTCATAATGATGTTGAAACCAAGATCGTTTTTCTGCGACGACATGAGAGTCCAAATCGGGGGTTAGAAGAACTCGTGTCCCGACGGATGAAGGAACGTATAGAAGTGCTGACGATCCTTTCGAACGAAGATAAGATATCGTGAAGCATCTAATAGAGTCTAACAAACTGGGATTAACTGTGGGGTTGAAGGCACACCACAATGCGGCCAGCGGCTGTATCCATTGCGGTCTACGAGGAACATGTGCTTGCAAACTCGAGTGCTGATGTTTAGCATAGTGTTATTCGAGAGAGCTTCCCATCCTTTGTCAGCCTCAAAAGGTTGCAAAGGAATCAGAGTTAGCTCCGAGTCCTAGCGGATATTGTAAACAGATCCAGTATCCAATGAGTAATCATATCGACAACTCCTCAACCCGGGGTGAATGGTATAGCAGGAGAGAATATCGCAGTAAGAAAATAAGGCTTATCTTCCTTGCGGACTAGCAAAAATAGAACTGCCTATAACTTCTAGAAATCTTCGCGATGCAAGACGAATAGAGCGACGACCCGCTTTGGATATCCAATGGATTGAAGCTGAAGACGGATGCGGGAGGCGCAGCGTTCGGCAGCGAACCGTCTTACTAACCCGGGCCTGAGCCCTCACAATCTTTCGGCCGACTTTCATCGGCTTGAGTATATAGAAGGAATAGCTAGGGTTAGAACTACAGCTGTCTGATCCTGGATAGAGTAATTATGTCAGCAAAACGACTTCGTCTAGACTTCGAGATGAACTACTAATATCGTGGTCGCCGCGACTCGAGATGGGGTTGATCAGATTCTTTAGACAAACAAAATACAGCATCATTTGGGTATTTGGGATAGATTTCGCTGCGTCTTCTTTTTTTTCAACTTTTAGATCGTCATTAGCTCTTCATTGTTCAACACACCACAAACTCAGCCAACCATGTCTTCCAAGTCGACCAACGGGGCACCAGAAATGCAAAACGACTTCAGCGGCCAGAGCCCGGAGCCGATCGCCATCGTCGGCATGGGTGAGTAAGACTCCTACATTAACAAACGGCATGACTTATGGTTTGTGTTAGGTTGCCGATGGCCGGGAGACATCCAAGATGCCTCGGGCTTGTGGGAGCTTTTGAAAAACAAGCAGACCGGCTACCGGGAATTTGGAGACCACCGCTTTCCTCTTAGCGGGTTCCACCATCCCAACCCCGATCGCCCGGGGAGCATTGCAACTCGCGGAGGATTTCTGCTGGCGGAGGATCCCCGCCTGTTTGACCCCTCCTTCTTTGGCATGACACCCTTAGAAGTAGAAACGAGTAAGTAAAGCTAGCCTTCGGATAGGCGTTGCGCATCTAAAAAGCCACGAATGAGCCGCTACTAACTAGATACCGCAGTGGACCCCTCGCAGAGGAAGCTCCTCGAAGTCGTATACGAGGCGTTCGAAAACGCCGGCGAGCCGTGGGAAAGCTTCTCCGGATCCCGCACCGGTGTTTTCGTCGGTAACTTCAGCACCGATCACACCCTCATCGCGGGAAGGGACCCGGACCACCCCCGACCTTACGCAAGCACTGGAAGCTCTATTAGCATCCTTAGCAACCGAGTCAATTACATTCTCAACCTTCTAGGTCCCAGGTGAGATTCCATATTAACCGTTCCCCACGATACCAAGTGCTGATACCTTTTAGTGTCACTCTCGATACTGCTTGTTCATCTTCCATGTACGCCCTCCACCTTGCGGTTACGGCTATCAGGAGCGGCGACTGCGACTCCGCCATTGTCGCCGCTTCTAACTGCATCATGGACCCCAGCGCGCAGCTCATGATGACCAAACTGGGTGTCTTGTCGGCTACATCCACGTGCCATACTTTTGACGCTTCGGCAGATGGCTACGCTCGCGGCGAGGGTTTTGCTGCCCTGTACCTGAAAAAGGTATCGGATGCCGTGAAAGGCGATTTCCCCATTCGCGCCGTCGTCAGGGGTACCGCCATCAACGCTAACGGTCGTACTGGCGGTATCACTCATCCTAGCAACCTGGGCCAGGAAGCTGTGATCCGTCAAGCTTACCAGAACGCCGGAAACCTTCCCCTGGGCGACACAACTTACTTCGAATGCCACGGCACGGGAACTCCCGTCGGAGACCCGATCGAAGTTTCTACCATCAGCGACGTTTTCTCTTCCGAGAAATCGGCAGACGACCCGCTGTATCTCGGTTCTATCAAGACGAACTTGGGCCACACAGAATCCGCGAGCGCCATTGCCGGAATCATGAAGGTCGTCCTGGCACTAGAGCACGGAGTTATTCCTCCTAGCGTTGGCGTCAATAAGCTTAACCCTAAGATCGACCTCGAAAAGGCCAAGGCCGTCGTGCTTCGGGAAATGACCCCCTGGCCTGCTGGCAAGATCCGCCGCGCCAGTATCAACTCCTTCGGATACGGAGGCGCTAACGGCCACTGTATTATCGATCACGTTAACAACGTCATTCCTAACTATGTCAAGCCTGGCGTGTATGCGGCACCTAAAAAGGCTTTGGCCGACGTGATTGAGATTGACGGTCCTATCGAGAGCGGATCGGCGCCGCCGCATTATCCACTCGCAACCGAAGTCAAGTCGGCGCGAAAGGCCGATGCTACCACTCGAGACTTGGTGGTTCTCCCATTCTCTGCACACAACGAAGCTTCTCTTAGGCTCAACATCGCTGCCCTAGCTGATGCTATCGATACGCACCCCCTTGCGGATGTTGCGTATACCCTGTCAACCAAGCGAACCAAGCTGATGCAGCGAACCTTTAGCATCGTTAATAAGGAAGACCCAGAGCAGTCCCTTAAAGAAAGTCTTGAGAAGCTGGCAGTTATCTCGAGCTCCGCCAAAACTGCAAAGCTCGGCTTTGTCTTTACCGGCCAAGGTGCCCAGTGGCCTGCCATGGGACGCGAGCTGCGCCAGTATGCAGTGTTCAAGAAGTCGATCGAGTACATGGATTACGTCCTAGGCGCACTCCCAGAGAAGCCCTCATGGAAGATCGAGGATATACTTACTGGCAACTGCGAGCCTGACCGCATCCACCACCCTGAGATCTCCCAGACAGTCTGCACCGCGGTACAAGTTGCACTGCTTGATTTGCTATCTTCTTGGGATGTGCGCCCTTCCGGTGTCGTTGGGCACTCTTCGGGTGAGATGGCTGCTACTTACGCCGCCGGTCGCATCACAGCTGCCGAAGCAATAGCCGCTGCGTACTTCCGAGGTCAAGCCGTAGCTAAGAACAAGCGACAGGGTGCTATGCTCGCTGTTGGTTTAGGTCGAGAAGAAGCTCAAGAGTACCTGATTGGTTTGGAGGAGAAAATCAAAATTGCTGCCGTCAACTCCCCTAACAGTCTTACTCTCAGCGGTGACGTCGACGCGATCCAGGAACTTTCTAAACTTCTCGATCAGGACAGGAAATTCAACCGCTTACTCCAGACAGGAGGAAACGCTTATCACTCGCACCACATGAGGCCTTTGGGCGAAGATTACGAGAGCAGACTGTCGAAGGGGCTTGCTCGCGTTGCCGACTTAGGTCTTGCCGACCTCAAGCAGAGATACCCAACGACAGCTTGGACGTCGTCTGTCTACCCCGAGAAAGCCGCGCTTGGTATTGACGTTAACCCCCGATACTGGAGAGTTAATCTCGAGTCTCCTGTGAGATTCTCCGATGCGGTGCTGCGCATGGCTAACTCGGAGTCTAACCCTATTGACGTCCTTGTCGAAGTCGGCCCTCACCCCGCCCTCAAGGGCCCAGTGGCTCAGATCCTGAAAAGCGTCGATGAAACCAAGCCTTACTTCTCGACTCTCAAGCGCAAGGAAGACGCCCAAGTTTCCATGCTTACCCTTGCTGGCACCTTGTTCTGCCTGAACGCACGTATCGACCTGGGCCTCGTTAATTCGGTAGATAAGATTGATGCCGACGATAAGTTAACCCTCGTCCACGGTAGCACGGCCGTAAACCTGCCGCCTTATAAGTACGCTTATGGACCTATCCACTACTATGAGAGTCGATTCAGCCAAGAACTCCGGTCTCGCAACATTCAAAGCCACGACCTCGTCGGATCTAAGCTTCCTGGGAACGCTAAGCTTAGGCCTCAATGGCGTAATATCCTACGCCTTAAGGACTTGCCGTGGCTTGGCGACCACAGACTCCTACCTCACCCGGTCTTCCCTGGCGCCGGCTACATTGCCATGGCGGTCGAAGTAGCCTCTCGGGCTTACAACGAATTCCCAGAACCATTCCCTATCACTGGATTTTCCCTGCGCAACGTTTCCATCAGCAACGCACTGCGCATACCGGATGACGACTATGGAGTGGAAGTTCTCATTAGCTTGGAACTTGTCGATACGGCTACCGCGAAAACTCCCGCCTGGACCAGCTTCTCTATCAGTTCCGTCGTCAAAGACTCGGACCAGTGGACTAAACATTGCTCCGGTCTCATCAAGGTTGAGATAGGAGCTCCTGCCTCTTCGAAGAAGATGTCCACCGAGATGGATGCCAGAGCTGTCAGCACTCGCGCCTGGTACAAGACGTTTAAGGAGATCGGTCTAGGCTACGGACCCGCATTCCAAGGTCTGCGCGAAATCCAAGCTGACCCTGCTCAGAAGCTGGCGGTGGCGAAGGTTGCTCTTGATACCACAGCAGGAACTATCAAAGGCGGGGAGTCAAGTTATCCGCTCCATCCCGCGTCTTTAGATGCTATCTTCCAGTTAGGTCTCATCGCCTGCCACGGAGGACAGACCAACATCACCACGACTGCGTACGTTCCGACTCATATCGACAAGCTTTACTTGAAGAATGGTAACACGGAAAGCTGGGGTACCGCTATCGCCGGCGGCGAGCTCAAGGGTCTGCGAGGAGCTTATGCCAAGATGCAGCTAGTAAACCAGTCCGGTGAGGTCGTCATGGACCTGCCTCAGCTCCGCTGCATCAGCTATACCGAGAAGCAGAGCTCCCAAGAGACAAACAAGGAGTTCAGCGCCCCCGTGATGCGTCTATCTTGGAAGCCCGACGTCCGCAGCCTCAAAACCTCGCAAGCAGGCAAGCTATTCCCTCCGCCGCAGGAGAACGTCGACAAGTGTTACCTATTTGATGTTTTCGACAGGCTCGCTACCCTGATGGTCGTAGACATATTCGAGCGCTACGGGGACAAGGTAGAGCTGGCACATGCCGCCGAAAATCAGCGGGAGTTCATGAAGTGGGTGCGCAAGCGTATGGACGATAACAACGACTACGTAAAGGAGGCCAAGCAGCTATCGAGTCCCGAACGTCAACAACTCATCAGCACGCTGGTCGAAGAGAACCAGCACTGCTCTGATGTTAGAATCGCGAGGGAGATTTTCAACAACATCGACGACATCCTGTACGAGCGGAGGTCTGGTCTCGACGTGGTTGTTCCTAACGGCATGCTTACGTCCTTGTACGAAGAAGGTATCACAATGACCGGAGCTTACCCACAAGTCTTGAAGCTTTTCGAATCCCTAGGCCACATCGAACCCAGCCTTAACATTCTCGAGGTCGGTGCGGGAACTGGCGGTGCTACTCGTATCATCATGAAAGCACTCGCCAACGATAACGGCATCAAGCGCTACAAGGAATACACCTACACGGACGTTTCAAGCGGTTTCTTATCCGCCGCCCGCGAGGCTATGGCTAAGTACAGGGATATGAACTTCTCCGTTTTGAATATCGAAAACGACCCGCTGACTCAGGGATTCGAGGCCGTATACGATGTGGTGATTGCTTCCGAGTGCTTACACGCCACGGCTAGCATCTCCGAGACTCTTAACAACTGCCGCAGGCTTCTCAAGCCCGGCGGAAAGCTCATCGTGATCGAAAACACCAGGACCATCATCGGTCACGGTCTAGTGCTGGGTAACCTTACCGGTTACTGGAGCGGTATCCCTGATGGCCGTGTAGAGAGTCCCTTCCTGACTTTGGAGCAGTGGAACTCGTCCCTTATTGCTGCCGGCTTCTCGGGAACGGATCTTTCCCTAGATGACTACCCCGCGCCATACACTACCGCCTCTACCATCGTAGCCACCGCCGTCGAGACTGACAGTACTAAGGCTGCCCCTCAAGCTACCAATGCCAACGTGTACCTCCTATACTCGAACGAGCAACCGGAGATATTAACCCAACTTAGTACTGAGCTAGAGCGTCGCCAGATCACTTCTGAGATCCTTCCTATCTCCCAGAGCGCTTATCTACCGCCCAATTCCCGCGTCATCGCTTCCCTGGAAGATGACTTCTTAATGATCGAGGCCAACGAGCACCACCTCCAGACTATTAAGAATATAGTCCGCAATGCTTCCAGCACCGTATCTATCACCAGCACCGGCATAGTTAAGGGAACGAACCCTGATGCCGGTGTTGCTGCAGGACTACTGCGCACCATCGGGACCGAGAACCCGACGTCCAAGTTCTTGTTTGTCGACGTCGATCCCGCTAGCGACGTCAGAGATCCCAACCTTGCCAAGTCCATCATCGACCGAGAATTCGCCCTTCAGGGTAAGTCTACAGGCGAGAGCGAAGACCACGAATTCGTATGGCAGGATGGATGTCTTTGGGTAAGCAGAGTGGCACCTGACACTGCTCTCGGAGAATTTTACGAGAAGCTAGAAATGCGTCCAAGCCGCGCTGAGATGCTGCCCTTCGGCCGTCACGGACCTGTTCGTGCCGCGTTCGAGACTCCCGGAATACTGACTTCTCTATACTTCAAGCCTTACGAGGAGATGTGGAAGCCTCTTCCCCAAGACTGGATCCAAGTAAAGGTTGCTGCCGTAGGCCTCAACTGGAAGGATCTCGCAATATCAGCAGGTCGCTTCGACATGAACAACTTCTCTTCGGAATTTTCGGGGGTTGTTGACAGGGTTGGCACCGATGTTGTCGACTTCCGCCCTGGCGACAAGGTCTATGGTATGGGCAAGGGCCATTTCGGTAACTACGTGCGCACGCCAGCCAGGCTCGCACAGCGGATGCAGGCGGGAGATGACTTTGTGGAAGTAGCCACGATGCCTCTGGTCTATATGACTGCTGTTTACGCATTTGAACATGCCACACAGCTAAAGAAGAACGAGAAAGTACTCATCCAATCCGCCACGGGTGGTTTAGGCCTCTGCGCCATTCAGCTCGCCCGCTCCAAGGGGGCCGAGATCTTTGCCACTGCAGGTACCGCGGATAAGGCTCGCTACCTCACAGAGAAGGCCGGAATACCCGCTTCACACATCTTCTCCTCGCGCGATCCCAAGGACATCCCCAGACTCATCGAAGCTAGCGGTGGCAAGGGATTCGATGTAATCCTCGGTACTTCGACCGGAGATATGCTCCACGAGTCTCTCAAGCTTGTTGCCCCACTCGGAAGATATGTCGACGTGGGACGTGTCGATGTGCAGAACTCGATGACAATGGCTTTGGAGCTTTTCCAGAAGAGCGCCACCTTTTCGTCTTTCGATTTGGGAGTCGTCATGGATGCTAGCGCTGAAATGGGCCGCTTATTGATGGAATCCGTCGACAAACACTACCGCGCCGGGCACATCGGACCCGTGAAGCCTGTCACTTCCTCCGACGTGTCCCAGCTAGACCAGGTACTTCTCGGCTTCTCCAAAGGCACCCACATTGGTAAGCTAGTTGTCACTTTCCAGAACCCGGACGCATTAGTCAAGATGGTTCCCCCTGTCCCACGTGCCAAGTTTGATTCCGAGGCGCGATATATTATTACAGGCGGTCTTGGAGGTCTTGGAAGGAGCATCGTCCGATGGATGGTCGAACGCGGTGCTTGCGATTTCGTCATCCTATCGAGGAGCGGAGCTCAGTCTAGCGAAGCCCAAGCCTTGGTAGCCGAGCTAGACACTCGCGGAGTAAAGGTAAGCTCAGTGCGATGTGACGTCAGCAAAGACGACGATGTTCGCCGTGTGTTCTTGAAGTATTCTCAAGACAAGACTATCAAGGGTGTTGTGCACGCCGCCGTTTCCTACCAAGACTTATCATTCGATAAGCTCAGCTCGGAGCAGTGGACTTCGGGTCTCGCCGCCAAGGTTCACGGAACTCGCAATTTACACGAAGCTACGAAGTCCCTTCCTCTCGACTTCTTTGTCATGACGACTTCTCTCGAATCCGTCCTAGCCCTTGCTACCCAGAGCGCTTACACGGCAGCCAACAACTTCCAAGAGATGTTCGCGCGATACCGCAGGAGCCAAGGTCTCCCAGCTTCGACCGCTTCCTTCGGTCTTATCACGGACGTGGGATTCCTTAGCACGAGCACCACTACTCTCAACCTGATGGCCCGCAACAAGGCTCTTGGTGTTACAGAACACGAATTCCTGAGATATCTCGAGATTGCATTCCTTAACAACAGGATTGACCAGGAAGCCGAGTCATGGAGTGGAGTACAAGAAGATCCTCTTTCCGGCTCTACTATCATCACATGTCTCGATCCCCGCGAGATGGCGGAGAGGAGGCTAGAGGAGATGGCAGCAAACAACGGCAACATCGGCCCTACTCCTCGCTGGTACAGCGACGCCCGAGTAGCACAGGTGATGCGGGCATTTGAAGACGCTCAGAGACACCACGATGACGACGGCGCGCAAGGCAAGAACAAGGGTCATGGTAACTCGGCTACCGCAGAACTCCGCCAGAGCTTCGAAGAGGCCATTTCAAAGGGACCCGAAGAGCGCAACAAGACTCAAGCCCTGGTAACAGCTGCCGTCGTAGCAACGGTTGCGCAAGTGTTGTTCATCGACGTGTCGGGAGTTGACGCTAACCGCACCGTCGCCGACTACGGTGTTGATAGCTTAATTGCGGCAGAGCTGCGCAACTGGTTTAACACTGCTTTCGGGGCCGACATTAGCATGCTCGACCTGCTTGATACCAGGACATCTATGAAGGATTTGGCTGGAATGATTGTGGATGGTGCATTGGCTGCTTAAACAAACCGAATTAAGGGAACTGCAAATAATGTTAAGATAGAAAGTTTTAATTTTGTATATTTGGAAGAGCAACACTAGTTCGGCAGTGGGGGGCGTATTAGGTTGGTAGTAACCATAATGGCTTTGTACCAATAAGTATCTTACCGCGCATATAAATTTATTAGTGTTTATTTATAATTTTAGCAAATCTTATTTTTCGTGGCTTTTTACTATATACGCTTTTTTATTGGTTAAATCTTTTACCGTTTATTTGGTAATATTTTTGTAAAGTTTTAATTTTTTAAAATTATTAATTTTATAATATTTTATACGGTCGTATACGCGCGTTTCGAAACGAAATAAATAATAAACGTAACGTTTATTTAATTAATTAATTAATTAATTAATTAATTAAATAATTAATTTAATAAATTAAATAAAATAATTTAATAAATTAAAAAATTTAACGAAATAAACATGAAAAATACGGTTACGTATTAGTAAATTTATATAAAAAAATATATAATATTTATGCAATTTTCGCGAATATAACGTTTTTATATAAAATAATGTAATTATTACCGATTTAATACGTTTTTTATTACCGAATTAATGTTGTTTATTTGGAAATAAATATAAAATATAAAAGTTTACAAATTACGGCGTTCGAAAAAATTTACAATGAAAATTTTTTTTTTTAATATATTTTAAAAATATAAATAAATTTAATATATTTATATTATTAAAATTTTAATGTAATAAAATTAATAAAATTTTATATAATTACGATTTTATAATACGTATTTACGCGTATTACGAAATACGTAATTATAATTATTTACGTAATTATAAAATTTTTTAATATTATATTAAAATTTTATTATTTATTATTAAAAAAATAATAAAATTTTTTTAAATAAAATTATTATTAATATTATAATTTAATTAATATAAATTAATATAATTAAATTAAAAATAAAATTTAATTATAATAAATTTAATTATAATAAATATAATATTAAAATATATTAAAAATTATTATATATAAAATTTTATTTTAAATAATTTTATTAAATAAATAATTATGTAATTATTTATAAAATACATTAAAAATCGTAAACGATTTAAATTAAAAAAAATTTATAAATAAAAATTTAATTAAATAATTAAAAAATCGATATTATATAACGATTTTATGTAAAATCATTATATATTTATTAATTATTTAATTTTAATTAATTAATTTTAATTAATTAATTTTAATTACATTATTTATTTAATTTTTTAAATTTTTTTATTAAAATATTTAAATTAAATAAAATATTAAATGTTAAATTTTTAAATTTTTTTATTTTAAAAATCACTTAATAATAAAATAAAATTAATTTTCGGTTTAAAAAAAAATTTAATTTTATTTAAAATTTATTTTAATAATAAAGCAAAATCAATTTTATTTAAAATTGATTTTTTTTTAATAAAATAACACGGGTTATAACGCGCGATAAAAAGTAAAATTAATTTTTAAATTAAAAAAAAAATTAATTTTATTCGAAATTTACTCGAAATTAAAAATTACATTAATTTTTATTTTAATTTTAACTTTATTTTTAACTTTAACTTATTTATTAAAACAATTTAATTTAAAGTTGAATTGATTTGAATTGTATGGCGATTTTTTACTTATATTAAATATATAAAAAATTAAATTAATTTGAAATTTAAATCGAATCGACTTAGCTTTAAACCTTGGTTAAATTTAATAAAAATTATATGCGTTTAATCGTTGAAATCGGGGCTATCCAAAGGTATAAATTAAATAATTACAAGATTAAATTCCGTTGAGAAACAAATAGATTTAAGGTTGCGATGTTTTTTTTTAATGGGGTGATTGGGGGGTCGAGTTGATTTAAATAACCCCGACCCCCATGTTAAGTTGAATCAGATAAAGCTTACGTTAGGCCCGATTGGGGTTAAGGTACCAAAATTAAATTTTTACGAATTATTTTTAAAAAATAAAATTTTTCGAAAAATAAAAAGAAATAAAAATAAAAATCGGAAAATTTAACAACTTTAAGTTCGATTAAATTCAAATTTTATTTAAAATAAAAAAATCAGCCCGTAATATTATTAATTTAATTTAATTTTTAAACGAATATAACGCGCAAATATTAATAATAAATCGGATTTAATAGCGGTTTTATTGCTATTTTTAAGGTAAATAGAATGAATATTAAATTAATTAGATTCGAAAAGTAGGGATTTTTACGATTTAATTTGGGCTTGTATTTAAATATAATAAATTAATTATTTTTTGGATTTTTCAAAACTTACCCGGGAGAGAAAAAATTTAATTTTTTTTTAAAAAAAAAAATATTTAAAATAAAAAATAAAAAAACAAATTTAATTATTTAAAATAATTAAATAATAATAATTAAATATAAATATATAATAATAAAAAATAATAAAAAATAATAAAAAATAATAAAAAATAATAAAAAATAATATAAAATTAAATTAAATATATTATAAATTAAAAAATTAATATAAATTAATTTTATTAAATAAAATAATATAAAATAATATATATGAAATTAAATAATAATATTGAAAATTTTTTTAAAAATAATATAATATTTTATAATAATTAAATATAAAAAATTTAAAATTTAAAAATTTAATTTAATTAAAATAATAATAAATATAAATATATAAAAATTAAAAAAAAATAAAATAAAAAAGATTTAATAAAATATAAAAATATAAATTGAAAATTAAAATATAAAAAATAAATAATAAAAAATTATTATAAATTAAATTATATTAATATATTTAAATAAAATTTAAAAAAAATAAAAAATAATTAAAATTATATATATTAAATATAATATTTTAATTATATTAAATTAAATTATAATATAAAATTTTTAAATAATATATTTAATTTTTTATTATTTAAAATAATTTATATATTAATAAATCCGAAACATTTTATTAACCGTTAACTGTTAATAATAAAGCAAAATTAATTTTATTTAAAATTGATTTTTTTTATTAAAAAAATACGGGTTATAACGCGCGATAACAAGTAAAATTAATTTTCGAATTAAAAAAAAAATCAATTTTAATCGAAATTTACTCGAAATTAAAAATTACCACAATTTTTATTTTAATTTTATTTTTAATTTTAACTTTATTTGTATAAATTTTAAAATTTTAGAATTAAATAAAGAAAATAAAAAAAAAATAAAAAAAATAAAAAAAAAATTAAAAAAAAATAAAAAAAATTAAATTAAAAAGAAATAAAATAATATAATATTATATAAATTAATAATAAAGTAAAATTAATTTTATTTAAAATTAATTTTTTAATAAGGAAATACGGGCTATAACGCGCGATAAAAAGTAAAATTAATTTTTAAATTAAAAAAAATCAATTTTATTTAAAGTTTATCCGAAATTAAAAATTACTATAATTTTTATTTTAATTTTAACTTTATTTTTATTTTTATTTTTATTTTTATTTTTATTTTTATTTTATTCTTAGGGTTAGGGTTAGGGTTAGGGTTAGGGTTAGGGTTAGGGTTAGGGTTAGGTTAGGTTAGGGTTAGGGTTAGGGTTAGGGTTAGGGTTAGGTTAGGGGTTAGGGTTAGGGTTAGGGTTAGGGTTAGGGTTAGGG